>OY728165.1:720461654-721787362 GCA_963277665.1 Viscum album
GAATTTTAAACAATTTAATAATATGTTATTTTTATAAAATAACAATAGTGTCAATTTTGACACTATTCAATTATTTGAATTTAAATAAAATCCACACAGAAGATATATTTGAAAAAAAATATTTAATATATCCCTAAAATGTAATATTAATCTTTAAAATTTATGTAGAACATTAAATAGTTCATATAATATTCATTTTAATATTTTTGAAACCATTTATTTGATATTTCAATCAGTAAAATAATTTCTACATCACTATTGTGTCACCATTAATGATAATTATCTAATCCCTAAAAATTATAAATAAATTTAAATTATGTAGATAATTTTATTATATTTCTTTTTACTATTTATTTTCTAAGTTTTATGAAATTTATCACTAAATTAAAATTATTACACTTATAAGATATAAGAGAGTGACATGTTGTCACTTTCTTTGGTTTTAATAATAATTACAACTTTTTTATGGTCAAAAGTTCATGAAATAAATCTATTCAGACCCTTATGTGATATTGGTCTACTTTTATTCATCCAATATAAATTTTTTAGGTGTTAGGTTAATTTTATAATCTTATTTTTACCCTTAATTACCATATTTACCTTTAACTGTAGTAAATAAAATTTACAGTAGTTACTATTCATAATTCCTAAAAATAAAAAGTAGCCTATTAACATAATTTAAACATAATGATTCCAAATATGGAATCCATTTTTCTAATTCAAAATACAGAAGTTTCAGTATTTAATTTAAAATTAATCCCGCACTTGAGAAAATGGGTTTTAAAAGTTAAAACATTGCAAACGATTGAAATTTTTTACCTATGAATTCAAGGAAACAATAATGATAATGACTTACATTACATTAAATGGTAAAAATATATTCTATTTATACTTTAAAACCATTAAATATTATAATTTAACCATATAAATTATCTTGATTAAAAAAGTTGTTTTTAATTAAAATTTATCGTATTTTTACTATTCATCAAAATATGAAAATTAACATAAAAATATTAAAAAATTATCCAAAGTGAATTTTTTTATACATATTAAAATGAATAAGTTTATTTTGTCAAATTTAACTCATAAACTTTTCAAAAACTAGATTTAAATTGGGTGCGCCATCAAAAGGCAGTAAAACTGCATTTTTTGAAAAATACTTATTTTACACAAAAATTTTATTTTGTTCTCATACCATGTTCTAGATAATGTGTAAGATGAATGATAATGTTATAAAATTTAAAATTTAGTTAATACTATTCATAATGGATAGTTCATAACAATATATCATTGTTTAGTGAAACTCGACATTGCGTACAACACACGCTATCGAGGAAGGTCGCTTTTGCATGCAACAAAAGCCAAGAATAGTGTGTGCATATACTACAAGATAATATGGTGTTGTGTATAGAGAAATATAATCTTGGTGTAGCATACAACAAAATACATCAAAGAAATTAAAAATAATATTTCTCATAAAATCTCTGGGTGTTACATTCTACCCCCATTAAAATGAATTTCACCCTCGAAATTCATCAGGGTTATAAATGGTTTACTACTTGAAAGTTTATTTCATAGAAACCCACATCGTAAAACAGAATACTAAAACTTTATTTTAAAAATGAACGTTAGAAACATAACGGATACCCAAAGTAACTCATCACTGGGTTTCTACATAGGAGAATATAGGTGAAAATATGGGTATGGAAGAGAAATCTAACCATCATGTTCTAATAGAGAGTGGTAGAGAACATGGCTATGAAAAATCCAACAATCACAAAGACATAAATTTTTGATGATCTAAGGTACCATATAATTCGTCGGATATGAGGGTACTATGACAACATTTTTGGTTTTCAAGATCATTTCCCTAAAGTTGAAGAATTTTAATTTGAAGAAATACTTACTTGATTTTGTTACAATCTCACTATTGGACATTCCTTGAACAATTTCCACTTCATATCTTAAAGAAATGAAGTTTAATTTTTCATTCGTGAAGTGGTAGCAGATCATGTGATAGAATGATGGGTCATTCCATCTATCTCAAACAAAAGGTTATTACAAGTTATTAAATATACATAAGTCCATATATGGTGATATTAATCATATATGGCTCCAAAAATGGACTTATACTTCATATATCATACCACTTAATAAAATAAAACTAATTTATGCAAACCAGGGATTTCATGTAGGCCAGTGGTAGGTGATAAAGGCATTTCCCACTTCGGTTGTGGGTTCGATTCCCGCATCCTTGTCCGACGCGACAGGTTGTTGCTCGTCCTATAGGTTGTCCTTTTTCTAAAACTATACTACTATAACATTTCAAAAATAATATAAAAAGTTATAGTCTTAAACAATACTATCTAATGTCTAACTTAATCCATTACAATCTTTAGTCTTATCTAAAATACTTTTGTCTAATCTCATAGTATAAAGAAAAATATTACTAGAGAGGTCATCTACCAAGCATGTGATTACCATCATTTATCCCCCATATATCATAAGATATATCTTTTTGTTGGTCACATTCCAAACATGTGAATACCTTAATCAATTTATTCTCTTGAAAAATGAATACCCGTTGAACCTTAGTGAAAACATGAATGTTGTCAAAAGTTAACTCTTTACACATACAAAAATCCCAAAATTTCTATATATTCAAACCATGATGTCACTTTGTCTTTATATCAGTTATGAGCTCATTAATACTATCAAAAATATTATTTTATCTTTACCCTTTCATTATGAACATATCATCTTTGTTCCAAAAATATTTCAATCACTTTTCATGCTTACCGGTACCATAAAATTATTGAAAACCAAAATGGACCATAGATATTCCAATATTCCATAATACCATAAAAGTACCTCTACAAAATTATTCTTGAATACCAATACATAAAAATTTCAATCCATCCTCTTTAATGATTGGAATAGAATAGTTACTTCTTCGATTTAGAAGTAACCTCTTAGGTAGGGGCATTGAGTTGGGTAATGCCTATGATCTCAACATATAAGACATTGAACTCCATGATAGTCCATCACTCTATGACCCTTTTCCCCACACAGATAACATCTTCCCCTCCATTTGAGGTATTCCTCAAGGTTCTTCTTTACTTCTTCTTGTTATGTATAAAGCATCATCTTCCTTCCTCTATATTCCTCTCCATGATAGCATGCATAAAAGTCCATCTTCCTCTTATTTGATGACTTAGGAATACCGCTAAAGTTTACCTTGTTAATAATATATCACAATGACTGATTCGGCATAATCATAATATCTTTCTCTCTAAGCATTATGCAATTTCGCTGCTCATAGTCACCAATTTGTCCATCGGATTCAATGTTAACCCAATTACTTCTGTTTCCCTCCATTAACTAAAACCAGAAACTATTGTGTAAGAAATAGTTAAAATAATGAGGAACCACTAATCATAAAAATTCACTTATAGGATGTATAACTTATGACACCTTCTTTAATATAGGATAGATTAGGTTCACCCTAGTTTATTCATGATCGTTAACATAATTCTAGGACTGTAGCCTATACTTATACTTAACCTTAGGGACATCCCTAGGCATTCCTTATAAATATCTCTAGGGATATCACTAAAGATTTCGCATCCTAGTTTCCAAAGGTTAACTAAACCTTTCCTCTAATACCAACTGTAGAGACCCAAATCTTGAAATACATGGACATTACATTAATTTTGTGGAATACTTAATACATAACAAAAACAGACACCCAAGGACTATAATAGTTTAGTGTCTTTGGAAACTCGGAACATAATCTTCTAATCATGGTGAAAGATCTTCCACATCTCCCACAAAGTTCTTCCTGTTTTTTTCTTACCTAAAACATTTATTTATATCATGGGGAAAAGAAAAAATAAAAAGGGTGAGCTCAAATGCTCAGTAAGGGTAAACATGGAGAACATCAAACAATCCATAAACATTTGAACATAAAAACATGAACATAAAACATGAGTAATGAAATAAATCTTGGCAGTACATAAGGCATAGATCAGAAAGGAACATTAATCATGATAAATTATCATGGGAATAAAACATGTAATTGTGGAAAACCATTAAGCACATGATATGATTTTCATAGTATCCAAGGCATTGCTGCCAAGGCTATCATAATGGACAAAGTCCATTACTGAACCGGGTTTAATTGTCGTTCTAGACATGTATTACTGAATCAGATTTACTTGTCGTTACAGCCATTTCTATATCATGAGATATAAATATTTACCTAATGCATTGGAGGGAGATATATCTCCCACTCATCTCATATTGAAATCATTCTTACGTGTGCCACAAAAAAATCACAAATCAATCATCATAACCCAAAGAATAAAATGGGTTTCATAAACATCATCCCTTCATAACATAATCCATATGAAACAAATGGATATCATTTCATCATAAGAAAAATAAAACCATGTATATACTAGAGACATTATACTTGAAACTTAAATATATTAAATAATTTCATCTTATATGGAAAATAGTTTTGATAAAACACTTGAAATGAATTCTTGAAGAAAATATCCTTTCTTCTTCAAAATAATTTTCTTTTCTCCAAATTTCATGCAATTTAAAAGAAAATAATTTTGTTGAAAATAATCATGAAATATTTTTGGAATAATATTCATGTAAATAAGGAATTATGAAACTATAAAAATCCATTCACACAGTATATTTTAAAAAAACCTTCTCCTTGTACTTTTACCGGAAAAGTCAAAAAGTACCTTGTATGGTAAACAAAAGAAATATTCTTTCCATACAATGTGGTAAAAGTCAAAAAAGGGTAAAAATTACTTTACACATACATGGAATAATAGTAAACACTTTATGAAAACATTTTTAAAAAACATGTACAAGGATGATAAATATAACCCCATTAAATACTTACGAATAAACAATCTCAGATAAGAACGAGATTGGAATAATTATCCCTTGACTTAGGTCCAATTTCTTCCATACATGTACAAAAATCTTGTATAGTGGGTTTAAATGAATTATTAACTTGTAATATAACCACAATAATATTTATGATATCATATATGATTCACTTATTACTTTATATTACCCGTTCTTTTGTTAATTCTATGTTAAAGCAGCGTTCTCGGTAAAATCGTTTCATTTATCATACGTGTTTGGACTTGTTGTTCTTGATATTATTACTTATATCCTAATTTACTTAATTACATAATGTAAAACATGATTTATATATAATATATATTCAGCATATAAATATATATTATTGATCGATAAATGGAATGAAATACACCGTTCATGGAGACGGTAGGTCATACGTACGCATGAATGCTATTTTAGTTTCCTTATTGAATTGAATGGAAGTAAATAATATATATATATATATATATATATATATCCAGTAGCATTATTATGTCATATATTTCATGCTTACTTATTATATATACTTTATAATCATTCTTTAATAGTTAAAATGGAGAATGAATCTAATCGCATCGTGGAGACGGTAATCCGTACGTACGCACGTGCGATGATATCGTTCCCATAATTATTGAATGGAATTGGAGTGGATGATATAATATCTTATAATTATAATCAAGTTATAATAATTATATATAGTTATTATTTCCACCATTATACCCATCCAAGTAAGGTGGTGGTGGAAAAATAGATTACACCACAACGTGGAGATGGTATTTCGTACGTACGCACACGCGGTGATTTCATTTTCCATAGGATGGATAGAAGGTGAAATAGGTTTGTTTCATATTTATAATAACATATAAGTATATTATTAATACTGATGTTGTTACTTTATAATTAAATAAAAAAATAAGGGGAAGTGGAAAAAGAAATAAATTTGGAAGAATCGGTAAAGGATATTACCTCTTCTTCGACAAGCCTCTTCTAAACCTCATATTAGGGAACTAAAGTTGGTATTTGAAGAAAACCAGAAACTCTAGTATGTTTCTAGAGAATTGTAGAAGAGAAATATACAGGGTTTTTTCGAGATTGAAGGCTCAAAATGTTGTGAAGAGGAGAGGGAGGAGGTTCCCTTTTATAAGAGAGTAGAGGGGCACTTTTGGAAACCTCCAAAATATTAATTTATAATAAACTCAAATCCCACTTAAAAACTTCAAAAATTACTCAACTTAGAATATGAGATTATATATGGTTGTAATATCATTAACCAATAAAATTTATACATGTTGGGAATTTATTTTAAACCTTATCATTTTGTTTTATCCTTATTTAATCTATTTAATTTTATTTGTAGTAATAAGATTATAAATTATAAATAGTTATAAATACTTACTTATGTGTTGTGAGTTGTCCTTATTTGGATACTTTATAAAATTTAGACCATATAAATTTCAATTTATTATTTTTAAATATTTTTGTGATTTTTAAACAATTTAATAATATGTTATTTTTATAAAATATCAATAGTGTCAATTTTGACACTATTCAATTATTTGAATTTAAATAAAATCCACACAAAAGATATATTAGAACCAAAATATTTAATAGATACCTAACATGTAATATTAATCTTTAAAATTAGTGTAGTACATTAAATAGTTCATATAATATTTATTTTAATATTTCTAAAACCATTTATTTGATATTCCAATCTATAAAATAATTTCTACATCACTATTGTGTCACCATTAATTATAATTATTTAATCTCTAAAAATTGTGAATAAATTTACATGATGTAGATAATTTTATTATATTTATTTTGAATATTTATTTTTGAAGTTTTATGATGTTTATCACTAAATAAAAATTATTAAACTTATAAGATATAAGAGAGTGACATGTTGTCACTTTCTTTGGTTTTAATAATAATTACATCTTTTTTATGGTCAAAAGTACATGAAATGAATCTATTCCAACCCTTAGGTGATATTGGTTGACCTTTATTCATCCAATAAAATTTTGGCAGGTTTTAGGGTAATTTTATATTCTTACTTTTACCCTTAATTACCAGATTTACCTTTAACTGTAGTAAATAAAATTTACCGTAGTTACTATTCATAATTCCTAAAAATAAAAAGTATCCTATTAACATAATTTGAACCTAATGATTTCAAATATGGAATAAATTTTTTCAAATTTAAAACATAGAATTTGTAGTATTTAATTTAAAATTAATCCCGCTGTTGATAAAACGGGTTTTAAAAGTTAAAACATTACAAAATATTGAAATGTTTTTACCTATGAATTAAATGTAAAATTAATGATAATGACTTAAATTATATTAAATGTTAAAAATATATTCTATTTATACTTTAAAACCATTCAATATTATAATTTAACCATATAAATTATCTTGATGAAAAAAGTTGTTTTTAATTAAACTTTAGCGTATTTTTACTATTCATCAAAATATGAAAGTTAACAGAAAAATATTAAAAAATTATACAAAGTAAATTTTTTTATACTTATTGCAATGAATAAGTTTATTTTGTCAAATTGAACTCATAAATGTGTCAAAAACTATATTTAAAGTGGGTGGGCCATCAAAAGGCGGCAAAACTGCATTTTTTGAAAAATACTTATTTTACCCAAAAAAAATATTTTGTTCTCATACCATGTTCTAGATAATGTGTAAGATGAATGATAATGTTATAAAATTCAAAATGTAGTTAATACTATTCATAAAGGCAAGTTCATAATAATATATCGTTGTTTAGTGAAACTCGGTATTGCGTACAACACACGCTATCGAGGAAGGTCGTTCTTGCGTGCAACAAAAGCCAAGAATAGTGTTTGCGTACACTACAAGATAATACAGTGTTTTGTATAGTGAAAGATAATCTTGGTTTAGCGTACAACACAAGACCTCAAAGAAATTAAAAATAATATTTCTCATGAAATCTTGGGGTGTTACAAAGACACAATATGTACACATAGAGACCATGTAGGGGTGAGTATATACATATATAGTAGGCATCCCAAGACCTCAAAAATAGAGAAACTAGAATATTTATATCAACCCATAATCATGTGGGTACAAAAAAACCCAAGTTAGAGAGAAATAGAATCTTCTCCTCCACAAATCAACTATGAATGATGAGTCAACTCATCATCAATAAGGTATGTCAATCATGATATGAGAAAAAAAACTAGAATAAAACCCATATATACTCATAATAGACAACAATTATCAAAGGGGTATCATCCAAACCTCTACCCACATAATTCTATTTGAGGATTTTAGGTAACACTCGTCAGAGAGAACTCACTCCAAAATCCATGATATCATTGACGAGGATCATCTGAGGAGTCATGATCGTTGGGCATCACCAAATATATACTTTCTAAAACTCTAAATATATCGATAAAAAATAGGGGATCACACTTAGGAAAATAGAGAGGGGGAACTGAAAAACCAAATTGGAACTCTTAAGATCTCAATACATAGATAGGGGATCATACCTAGGACCAGTGGGGGACACAATAAAACCAATCTGGAATAACTCGCTATGTAGGGGATCATAATCTTGGGTAATTTGGTCATGAAAAAACACAGACCACTATCACTTCGTATGTGGAAAACCACTCTGGATAGGCTTTTTGATATCCCCAATATGAGTCCTCAATAAGGATTTATGTGATGAATAAGTATCTAGGGGAGAGTACATGGTGTGTCCTCCTTGGGTACATGGTGTGTCTCATAAGGCTAAATCCCAGCCATGTCCCATCATAGAACTAGATTTATATAAGAGATGTAAATGGCATATAAATGTGGTTATGAAATATGTAACCATTTTTGGACACCTATTCATGTCCTTACCTACACACAGGTCGGATGACCATGTGAAACTATATGGTGTGTACCTGGAGTAAACGATGTGTCCTGTAATCCTAGATGTATGGTAGTTTCCTGTGACATATGACCATGTTCCTCAGACAATGCCCATGTATCTATCCATGTCTGGTAACTACGACCATTTATGAGTCCACAATCATGAATGTGTAAACCTGAGGTCTGGTCGTGTACTACTAAATGACCATGTCCTCTTAACATGGAGTGCCTTCCTATGTTCTCAGAAACCTGGACAAGTCCTACTACACAGTGTGTACTCCCAATAGACACCATGCATGCCTTTATATCATCCCCCAATTGGAATAACACATAGTGTTTACTTCTAAAATACATGTCATGTGACTATAATTTACAAAGTAGAAATCCTTGAGAACTTCTTGAAACCCCCATTTTCTATAATTACTCGATAATCGACCCTTATGGGATCTTTAACAATAATTAAAGGGATTTAAAACTTTTAAAAAACTCTTATATGGGGTTTAGGTCATAACACTTATAAATACAACTACCTAATGGTGAAACAGTGAATATTTTAGTCCAGATCCATTCTCTGAAGTCACTGCACCATTATATGGTCTCAATCTTCATTAAGGAAGAAGTCTAGAGACACCTCTTCTCTCCCTTGGTTTATCTATAGTATGTGGGAGGAGAAAATCTCCCCTTATCCTCTATGAATATTTGATAAAAAGGGAATAGGGTATCTTATTCATTTAATTATTTATTTAATTAAATGAATTATTTATCACACTTTCCATCACCTCCAACTAAATGTCTGATGCCAACCAACTGTATATCATGCATAGGGTAAAACGCATATTTTGGATTTAATGGTGTTGTCTAATTTCCAATCCAAGAATCCATTCAAGATTTATTCCACTATTCTTTGAAAACCTACATGTGCATGATATAATATATTTTATATTTTTAATATCACCACAAAAAGGCTCTCTATGACCCAAAATTCCATGCATACATTATACCCACCTTTGAAAATATTCTAATAAATATTCCATAGACTTACCTAGAAAAAATAGAGTCATTACAGACTAGAAAATAGGGTATATATATCATGAAACTGTGAGGAATTACCATTATAGTCCCAATAATATATTTATAGGAAACTACCAATCACCATCAAAACATAAAAATACAAACCAAAATTTCACAATTCATGTAAATTTCATACAAATACAACACTCCAAATGAAAAACTAAAAAAACTTCTATTATAGTTAATCCTATGTAGATACATTACATATGATATAATAGTCCATATCAATCACCAAATACATCTTGATAATATAAAAAAGGATTTAATTATATAGGGTTGAGCATATAAGTATACTCAGTAGGATCCTCCTCAGCACCTCCCCTGAAAATTTGGATGAATAAAACAAATGATTTAGTGAATAAAAAATGAAACCACTAAGCACATACTGGGTTAAAAATCACCTAACCTCACTAAGGCTTGGTCACCCTGATTGAATACATGTATAGTAACATAATATCAAAATAATATATCAAAGATGTACCATGTAACCACTTTCCCACATGTTTTTTTCTCTTACTTCCAAACAAAAAGTGCCATGGTGTTATCATCCCTTTCATATAACCACATATCTGTGTATCTCATCCCAAACATAACTACATAAAAATCATCACATACTTGATACCAAATAATTTATCATCACCAATAATATATAAACATAATTTCCTTGTCATATAATGGTATCATTAATTTTTAAAACATCAACCACTTTCCCTTCTTTTACCATGCATGACCCCCAAAATGTATCTCATCCTCTATCACATAATAATGAAATAATATGACATCATTACCACATCACATCATTAAAAATATTACATATGAATATCATAATCTATAAATAATTACCTTAATCCATCACAAATGATACAAAATTTATATGGGAGAGTACGGAATAAGAATTATTTAGCCATACATTCACTTTCCAACATGGATTTTTAAGGAAAAAACTTAGAACCCAAAGCATTTTATTGTTATTAAGATTACCTAAATCAGGTGGGGTGCATATGAAATCACAAGGAAAAAGTAACCTATACAATATTTAAAAATATCTCAACATATAACATCTCAAAAATTTAGTTTAAAATAGTATTAAGCTTGATATCTTACCTATCATGCAACACTGAAATTTAAGAAAAATGTTTTATATAATAAAAATAATATTATTTAAATGTAATCATTATAACATAGACATTAAATCAGCAAGTATGAATAGTAATAAACAAATTATGAGAAATAATATTAAAAACTTTATATGATGTAGATGTATTTATTAATTCATAATAAATAAATGCACAGTTACTAGTATAGTTATTTAGGCTTTAAAATTATGTTTTATTTAAAAATTGGTTCAATTTCATTTTTTCACAATAGAAATTAAAACTAAATTATACCATATTTATAAATTTTATTTGAGGGAATTAATATAATTTTTTAAATGAGAATGTTAATATTATCTTAGGGTGAATTTTTAGGATATTTTTAATAATATTTATATTTTAGTGAACATTGAAAAATATTGATTTTTGGAAAACCATCATTTTATTTAATGTAAATGTCCCATTATATTTCTAATTTAACATTAAAGTTAAATTATTATCCTTTAATTATAAATAATATAATTAATTACTTAGTAATAATTTCTATACTTGATTTTGGAATAAGTTTATTTTTGGGTTTAAAAATGTATCACTACAATATAAATCGCCTTTAGCGGTGGCCTTTTAGCGGCGGTTTACAAAACTGCCACAAAACCCATTTATTTTGTTATAGTGGTGACACTCCCCCCCCCCACCTGATCTGACCCCCTTTTCCCCCTCGACGCACCCTCTCCCCCTGACCCGGTCGAGCCCTAACCCTAGGTCTTCTCCCCTCCCATGCTGCTTTTGACCTCGCCGCCCGTCGCCACTGACCCCCCTTCTCCCCCTGACACCTGTGATGCCACCTTCTCCCCACGACCCTATCGAGTTCCTACCCTAGGTCGGCTCCCCTTCCGTGTCGTCAGTGGTTTTAATAGTGGTAGGTATGGTTTTTCATGTTTCTTTTATTCTTTGGATATTTGTATATTAGCCTTTTCATCCAGGATATTATTTCTTATTTATTTTGTATGCGGGATATTATTTTTCATTTTATGTCTGAATTATGTGATGGTTTCATTTATGAGTTTTTTTATTAATTTTATTGTGTTATACTCTTCTTGGTTATTTCACTATTAATAAAATTGTTTATTTTTGTGCATGGATATCTGATATACAAATCGATCATACCAGATTTTTAGGTGGAGTCTGTAATGTGGTTATTTATATTCTGATGTAAAAACCATTCCCATTAGTTTCATTTTGATTCCCTAGAACAAGTTTCAATCCTATGGGGATTAATAATTTCCATCAATCCTTTTTGTTATCTTGGTTGGGCGGTGGGTTGGATCAACTCGATTTCGTTCATGGAAATCACCAATTTACTCTAAATCTTTTTTTTTCAATGTTAACTATTTTAGGGATATAAATATTTGAGATTAATTCCTTTTGATTGGTATATTTTTAGTATAATATAAACATAAAGATATAATACCACTTATTATTACATATAAATAAATAAATATAAAATTCATCTATGTAACTACTTCCTCCTCTAAATTTTTATTATTATTAGTGGTCTAATTCTACTAAATTCAGTGCTTGATATCCATTATTATAAACCAGATTCAATATGAAATCCTTGATTCTCTTATTTAAGTCTTGGAAACCCTTTTTTATTCTATAATAATCCCTTTTTTAAGTAATTCTAGATTCAACAAGCGAATTTACTTCAACATAAAACTTCTAGATCAAGTTTTGAAGAAAAAAGTGGTTTTTTAACACCACTTGCTAAGTCAGGATCATCCATGACACATTTTGATCATATTTTATATCAAATGAGACTTGGAATAATTATTACATCACTTATTTCATGCATTTTTTGGATTTAATCAGATCTTCTTTTAGTTGAATAACATGTACTTAATTAGCACATCCACCCCATGGATCATGTCTCCCCCTAAATATTGGGCCACTTCAAACAATGGTTAGAATTATTTAATTTAAAAGGAGAGGGGAACCTCCAACTTTCTTAAGTTGAGTAATGTGGTTGGAATTTTTTCACTCACCCTAATCTCGCAATTTAATTCTAATCCTTTGTGGTGATATTACTTTAGATGACACCACTAGTAAAAATTTCTTCACTATTGTAAAATTTAAAATATTATATGTCCTAGTCATTGGGCTTCAACCCAGTTGTGGGAGTAATCCTAATTTTTTATATTTCCTCCATTTATTAACTATTCACCATCCTTGAACTCTTTGTTATTCTTATTTTTCTATTAAATGCTAATTCCACCAGTATTATTCTCATGCTTTGTAGTTTTGTAAATGAGACCACTTAAGCATTTTTCTTACAATTCTTCATTAAATTCCATCAAGAAAACTTTTTCCATTTCAATATAGGGTGAATCCAATAAGTTAGTGCTCTTTTATTTCATAGGTGAGATATATTCCCCCATTTTTTTCATCCTCCAAATTTAATTCTCTTTTAGTTTAAATTTTATTTTTTATAGGGTTTAGATTCATATTTTCATTGCTTGTTTATTAAGTTTCATACTACAATGTTATAACTGGTAGTCAAAGTCCCTTTAACTACATCATCAATGATATGGAGAGAAAAATTTTCATTTAAATTCGATTATCTTCAATATATAGAAACCATAAATTATTTCTAAATTCCCTCAAGGGTACATTTCTTGTGTAGGATTTATGAAAATTTAGGCCATACATATTCAATATAGGGGATCCCAAATTAACATCAAGTATTGTGGGGATTCAAAATAACAAGACCCAAATTGTGTATGTGAATTAAATTATTGATTAAATAAGATTCAATATGTTGAACCATCACCGATCATGAAAAAACCTTGTTAAAATGCATATTGCCTAAGAAAATACTCACTATCTTCTTGTTTCTTCAAGTGATTTTGTAATCACATGTGTATAAGTATACACATGCATGCACATATGTACTTTGGTTTTCTAGTGGGTGATTTACCATATGTATTTATATAGGAAAACCTTATGTAACATATTTATATATTTTTTGAACTAGTATATATGAATCTACTTCCAAATTTAGTAATAGTTATGTTTTTTAATTTTTTTTAATATTGTGTAGGAACATTGGGATATACATGGATAAAAGTTGGATCACATTACCAAGGAACACATCTCAATATATTAAGGGTTTGAATGAGTTTTTAGATTTTTCAATTTCCAATCGATCCATTGAAGGGAGAATAATATTTCCATGTCCTAAATGTAAATTTAGAAGATAGTTGAAGAGATATGAATTTTATAAACATTTAATATTGATGCAATTCCCTGGTCAATATTTGTGTTGGATTTGGCACGGAGAATTGAACGTTACTAAAAGTTTGATCACTAATGTCAGTCCACATAATGACCTCCCAACTTTGTTGACAATGGAAAATGAAATGAAAAACCTTATAAATGATGCATTCCGAACTACAATAGAACACTATCAACATCAAAACATATCAGAACAACCAGATGAGTGTGCTACAAATAGCAATGAGAAAAGTGATGTTTTTTAGACTGTAGGACAACCATATCAAGATTGTAACATATCAATCGATCTTCCTCTTAATTCTGTGGAGACTAATGTAATAGAAAACTTAATTGAGGAAAATATGTTTCATGATTTAGTTGATTATGGAAATCAAGAGTTGTATAGTAGATGTTTGAAATATTCAAAACATTCTTTTATGCTGAAGTTGTACCATATCAAATGTTTATGTGGAATTACAAATAAGGCAATTTCCATGATATTGGAATTGTTGCGTGATGTATTTCCTAAAGCAAACATCCCCGAGTCTTTTTATGATATGAAAAAAGTTGTTGTCAGGCTTGGTTTGAATTATACAAAAATACATGCATGTCCCAATGACTGTATGCTTTATTGGTGAGAGGATTCAAGTAGACAGGATTGTAAAAAATGTTTTTCTTCTAGATGGAAGTCAATGGGTGATGTTGGAAGTCTAAATCAACATACATTCATGAAGAAGAAGAAAATGAAAACACCTGAAAAGGTTTTGTGTTACTTTCCTTTAAAGCCTCAATTTCAAATATTATTCATGTCATCGAAAACCACGGAACACATGAAGTGGCATTCTATAGATAATAACAATTATGGGTTAATGAGACATCCATGAGATTCACAATCATGGAATAGATTTGATTCATTACATATATATTTCTCAGCTGGTCCTAGTAATGTTCTATTGGGATTGGCTACTGATGGATTCAACCCATTTGGGACTTTGAGTACCAGTTTTTAGCATTTGGCCAATTGTTTTGATCCCTTACAATATGCCTATGTGGATGTGTATGAAACAAATGTCTTTTATCATTTCGATGATTATTCCTGGAAAAAAAATTCCTGGAAATGATATTGATGTATACTTTCAGCCTTTAATTGAATAATTATAGGAGTTGTGGAGTAATGGTGTTGAGACATTTGATACTTCTTCTAAGACAGTGTTCAAAATGCATGTTGCTTTAATGTGGAAAATTGGTGACATCCCTAGGCTTGGGAATTTATTTGGTTGGAACACTTACACGGGTTTGGATTGTCCTGTTTGTAACTTTGATTTTGATCCCAAACGGCTACCCCACATTAGAAAATGGTGCTTCTTGTTCCATCGAAGATTTCTCGATGCCTCTCATAGATTTCAGCTGAACAGATCAAAATTTAATAGTTTCATTGATCGTAGACCACATCCAAAGTTGTTAACTAGTACTAAAATATTGACATAACTTGAAAATGTTGAAAAAAAACTTGGGAAGGTTTTTCATTTGAATGATAGCGGGAAATGGGTTCGAAGTGCATCGTCAAGCGAAATCAGAATGAAACAATGGAAGAAAAAAAGTATATTATTCAAACTTTCATATTGGGAATTTAATTTGTTATGACATAATCTTGATGTGATGAATATTGAGAATAATTTCTGTGAAAATTTGATTTTTACATTGATTAATGAGCATGGAAAGTCAAAGGATCATCTCAATGCTCGTAAAGACTTACAAGTAATGAACATAAAACGTGATCTCTGGCTAGATGAGAATGAAAAGTATCCTCCGGAAATTTTTTCAATGAATTATAGGGATAAAGATACATTCCTTAGAATTTTAAAGAATGTTAAGGTATCTGATGGGTATTCAAGAAACATATTGAGGTGTGTTAACTTGAAGAATTGTAAGTTACATGGATTGAAAAGTAACGATTCACATATTTTGTTACAGCAGTTACAACCATTGGCATTGCGTACATTATTACCTAAAAATTTACTGATGTTGTACTCCAATGCTGTACATTTTTTAGAGAACTATGTGAGAAATATCTATATCCATTTCATCTTGAAAACCTCTAGGAGAGGTTTGTATTGACCCTTTGTGTAATGGATAAGATTTTTCCTCCATAATTTTTTACTATAATGATGAATTTAACTGTGTATTTGGTTGAGGAAGCTAAATTAGGAATCCCCGTTCATTATCATTAGATGTATCCAATTGAGAGGAAATTTATTTATATTTTTTTCAGTTAATTAAACAATTTTTGGCACTAAATTAAATGCATAATTATGTTTATTTTATTTCACAGATATCTTGCGCATTAGAAATCATACGTGAGAAATAAATCTCAACCAGAAGGATCTATTGTTGAAGGCTATTTGGATGAGGAGTGTCTTACCTTTTATTCTAGATACTTGGATGATATTGAGAAAAGATTTAATCGATTTGGACATGTTGACGACATATCTAATCAATCTAAAATGCATCAGAAATCAAAAATATTTCCTGTTATTGGCCGATCAGTTGGGAGGACCTCAAATGTGACACTGACAAAATTAGAATTATTACAGGCACATAGTTATGTTCTGCTGAATAGTGAAATTATAGATTCATTTATTGAAGAGTTGAGGATATAAACAAAAAGACAAATGAGAGGTCGAACACGAAATGAGAAAGATATAATGAAAGTTGTTAATAAAGTTCTTATAGAATGGTTTGCACAACGTGTAAGTTCAAAAATATTGCAATAAATATGAATATTAGTTTCACACATATATTTTTTAAATCTAATAAATTATATTTCTTTTTTTAGACCATGAATACTGATACTCAAGTAGAGGTGTCAGAATATTTGAAGTTTTTTGCTCAAGGTCCTCTAAAACATGTCAGAAAGTTCGACGCTTACAACGTGAATGGCATTAGATTTCATACAGTCGGTCGAGAAGAGGGTTGGAAAACATAGAATAGTGGTATATTTACATTTTATGAAGTGGAATACTATGGAAATATGACTGATATTATTACCACAGGCATTTTTTAGTTGTTTTATTCAAATGCAATTGAGTCGATATTATCAGAGGTGTTAAAATAGATTCCTTGAAATTTACTTCCATGAACTTCTCTCTCTTGATGGATGTTGGTGATCATGAACTTCATAATCTATATATCATATCATCGTAAGAAAAAATGATATATTATGTGAATTATTTTTTTGATGAAGGGTGGAGTGTAGTTTCTTACGTAATAAAAAGAGATTTGTATGATATGGGTGATGAAGTGGAAGATTTGACCTCTGAAATTGAATCTCATCAACAACAAGAAGCATAATTATTTGTCCATCATGATATTGAAAATATTAGTCTAGAAAGGATGAATGAAGTGGATGAAGTAATGGAGTATTAAACAGACAAGATTGAAGGGGAAAATGATTGTATGTATAGTTGTTTATTCATTCAGCAACCACTTATTTCATTTGTTCAGTCATCCATTATCATTGTTATGTGTATTTTGTTTGTTAATACTGAGCATCTATTATCATTTTTAAAAAAAAAATATGCATAATTTTTTTGAAATATATGTTCTGAAATTAATTTTATTTGATTAAATGACAGGAATGCCAAGGAGGAAGCGATACGTTGTTTCATCCACTACTGTGATAGATGATGATCCATATATCTCCCTCCCTATGGCATATGATCCACCAGCTACCTGCACCCTGCACTATCTCCCCCTGCACCATCTCTCACACCCTCTATGAGCATCCCTTTAGAAGCTGAGTTGTTGACTCCCCCTTCAGCATCCTCATCAGTCAGGCAGCAGCGCGTCACATCTAGTTCATCACGGACATACTGGAGGGTCAATGTTATTGGCACAAATTTTAATATGAATAAATTTATTGCACTTTTTTTATACTAATTGTTTGTTCATTAATGATGGAAAAATGAAACTGTGGAGAAAAATATAAAAAAGTTCAGATGTGTGGAATATAAATAGAGAGAATATATTTGTCCCATTTTATTGATTTGGGGTCCCTACATATGACGTCGTAGGATTACTTGGCCAAATTCTAGGCCAGCCGGTAGTAGAGCCCATTTCCCTTTCTATTTCTTATGCTGATTGGAGACATATGCCTCCAAGTTGGAAAAATGAAGTTTTTAATTCCCAAATAAAGGTAATTTTAATACATTATGGTGTAATTGAATGTCATGTTATGAATATGTTCAAAATAAATTTCTATATACAGATGTTTTTTCACTTTACAGTTGCTGATGTGATAGCATGAAAGTAGATGTTGAAAAATCTTGGTAAGAAATGGATAGAATTTAAATATAGATTGTGGGGATATGTCAACGATACTTCATTGACCATCCAAAAAATGTATGAGAAGCTACCCAATGGGGTACCCAAGGAACAATGGAAAGGTTTTGTTGACAGACATCGTGATGAGAAGCAGATAGTATATAAATATATATTATTATATTAACCTCATTTTACATTAATAAATTTATATGAAGAGGAGATGACATTGAATATAATACTATTAAATTTCATTTTATTTATTTCAGTATCTCTAAATAATGAATGCATCAAGTCGGGCTAAGCAAGTCATCCCTCACACTACGGGGTCAAAAATATTTTCTAGAAGCCGATCGACTCTGGAAATATTTTCATTAGTTTAAATATTTATAAGACAATATTATCTGTTTAATATATTAAATTGTTGATTTATCTTTGTTTAATGTAGTCATGGAGTTTAGGGCACGAAGAATCCTGAACTGAAGTGTGGTTGGATGTTCACAAAAAATCTGATGGAAGTTTTGTTAATGAGCCTGCCAAAGAAGTTGGGGTATGAACTCATTTTTTTCATTATAATAAATTGTTATCAGTTTTTACTATGTTAATATATATTGATATTTGATTTATAGGTAAAAATTAAAGAACTATGGGATGAAAATCCTGGGAAGTCCTACTCAGTCTCCCAGGATGACCTGATTTCTAAAGTCCTTGGGAAGGAGCATCCTAGTAGAGTGTACGGGATGGGTTTTGGACCCATACCATCTGAGGTTTTTGGTAGGGCACTGGAGACTACAGTTCCATCTACTCCTGGTTGTAGTCATTCCATACCCAAATATGCTCAGAGAGAGATTGTTTCTCTAAGAAACACGGTTCATGAGCAGGGGTATCATATATCTGCTTTGCAGAAAGCGTTGACTGATATATGTCAGAAGATGAGAACATATGCCCCCGATGGTACTGTATCGACTAGTGGTGGGCATGTAAATCCCAAAAATTTAAAATCATTTAGTTTTAAAACTTTTATTAGTTTTATATTTAAATATAAATATGCAACACTATTTAATTTTCAATATAATGTTCTTATAGGTGGTAGCAGAAAGTAAAGATGGAGGTGGAGAGGGTGATGATATGTGTTCATCATCAGATAGTGATTAGTTATATTGTTGATATGTTAGAGGTGGAGAGGGTGACGATATGTGTTCATCGTCGGTTTGTATATGTATCATGTGTGGCACATAGTTTCCACCAAACATTTTCATGACCTAACATTTTCTTGATTTTTCAGGTTTCCTTTTATGTATTTTATTGATTTATGATGTTTCCTTTTATGTCTTGATTTCTTGAGTGTGGTATGCACTATATATGTCGATTCTTTATTGTGATGATTCATTTTTTATGGTTCATTTTTCCTAAATTTATTAGGTTTGTCGGCCCCGGGTGAACATCCTGCATCAAAGCATTATAGACTAGTTATGGGGATGTCAGCCCTATAATGTGGATATATAAAAGGAATTTCATAGATTCTAGGGAGGTTAGTAAAATTTTTAGATATAATGAAGGGAATTGTAACCAACCTCCCATACCAAAACTCTCTGAATACTCAATGAAGGAAATTGATATTGAATTGATTGTGCAAGGAATCATGAAGCCCATTTCATATTTAGGACACAACAGCCTACATCAGTCCCCTACCAAATCATTAACAGAACCAACCATTCTCTTTCGAACAACTTTACCATAGTGAATAATAGGGAAAAAATTAGGATATGGGAAGAGGGAAACTCACCTAAAACTGTTAAGGGTTGGTCTCCCAAGATCAAGGCTCAAATATAATGAAAACTGTCCAGAATTCCTCTTAGGGATATACTTGGTTCATCTAATAACTGATAGAAAATATGGAAGAATGTGTGGGATTAAGGGTATTTTAGAATATATAGGTGTTATAGAAAACAGAAGACCTTGGTGCATCCCTATACACAATTCCAGATAATTACTAAAAAGGGAGGGTTCTATAGAATAATGGGAAGGACCTTTCCATAATGAGACTAGTCAAGGGATCCTATGAGAATTGTAGTCATATCTGTGATGAAGATCTGATAAAATAATAGAAGGGGCCATGATATATTCTAAAGATATATTTCGGAGAGCAAAACTAGGAAGGGGGTCTTATGACACAATCCAAATCCATGATTCCACTCCCCCAAAATTTGATAAAACCCCCAATCCCACCCCCACCCCCAAATAAGAAAAACTCACCCTCAGACACCATAACACAACCAAGGTGACAATTCCTAAACCATGACCAAAATGGAAGAATAACCCAAAATCTCCCATGATCCCTAATGTCATAGCCTACCAATCCAAATCAGAGAACTCCAAGGCCCATGTTGTGACCCTTCTCCACAATGTAGCCATGACAAAAATGGATGTATCACCAAAATCATCTCTACGCACCCCCCTCCCCCCCACACACACACACCACAACCAACCTATCCACACCTTAGTGGAAATGTTTATGTTGAAAATGATCTCCTCTACAGTTCAATCCCTATAAAAACATAGTTATTGCCTTAAAATTTCCCTAAAACTGAAGTAACAACTCTCAAACATTAAAAAAATATAAAAATAGTAACTAGGATGTTACAATTTTCCTCACTATATGATTTTTTTATCTCTGGGAAGTCATGTGGGAGAAAGATGATCTAGAATCGTCATCTTATGCATCCAGATGAAATTGAGTGAATAGTTCCATCAGGTTCCACTATTCCATGGATTCTAAAATTTCATGTGGTGGAACATTCCTAATAAGTTCATTAGTGGTGTAAATCCTCTCTTCCCTAGGGTGTAAGAAATTTCAAAATTGAATTTCTGAAGGTAATCTAACCACCACCTCTATCTAGGATTCATGTACTTTTAAGAAAAGATATTTCTCATACTATTATGATAAAAAAATCATGAAAATATATCCAAAAGATTGTGTCTCCAATACTTAAGCACATGCATATATGAAAAAAAGATCAAACTTATTATAGGGGTAATTTCTATCTTGTGTATAATTTTGAAGAGATTCATAGGCCACAAAGAAGTTTGAAATTTTATAAAAATATATTTCCCACACCACTAGTCTTGTTTTTATTAAATATGAATCAAAATTCCCTTGGTTGTGCTTAGTTAAGCATCTATTTTCATATTGATTATAGTATGTATTATGTTGGTCTTTTGGTATTCTTAGAATGGTTTTTTTTCAGCACACTGGTACAGAAGCTATAGAAACTTTGGTTTGATTTTGTAAATCTATTTTTAGAGGTGGTTTTAACTGCCGCTAACTATAACCAGAATAATTCATGGTGGTTAAAACCACCGCTAAATGTCGGAATTTTTCTATTAGAGGTGGTTTTAACCACCGCGAAATCTAACCAGAATAGTTAGCGGTAGTTTTAACTGCCGCTACGGTATTAAATTTAGCGGTGGTTTTAACCGCCACTATAAATTCCCATCTTCTGTGTGCATTTCGTGGTGGTTTTAACTACCGCTAAAAAAAGTGATCCCCTGCCCAGTAAAACTGCCGCTAAAAACATCATAACTGCCGCGAACTGTGCAAACTAAGAAGATTCCTATAAACTGCCGATAAATGGATTTAACCACCAGAAATAGTGTCCTAAAACATAATTTAGTGGTAGTTTTTAGAAACCTCTATAGAATAATATAGTGGCTATTTAAACTACTGCCATACCCAAAAATAACCACCGCGAACAATCACTTTTCCTGTAGTGTATTTTTCTATTTTTTTATGCATGCATTTTTTATCATAATTAATTAAATTAATGATTTTAATGAAATATATATATAATATATTCAATAATATATTCTGATAGTCATTTTATGTTTTTTACAAGGCATCTAATGGAAGTAAATTTAGTTTTATTCTTAAAAATGCATTAATCTGAAACAAGTTGTCATTGTGGTTTACATGATTATTTCTAAATTACATCGGACACATATAGAAATTGAATTGAAAAAAATATATTCAATATTTGGAGTCACCATATGTAATATAATATAATAGGTTCAACTTAAATTTTGGTTATAATGAATAGTAAAAAAATAAAATCTTTTTTCCACATTTAAGGTTTTGATCAATTTACGGGGGGTTAAACTAAGTTATAAGGGTAATAATGCCAATTTTTTTATAATTCTTATTGGTTGAGTATATTTCAAAATTATATTATCCTACATTAAAATTAATTTCTTTTTGGATAATCTTTAACATGAAAGTGATCTTATACCATTTAATTCTTTTAATAAATTCCATGTGTGTCCCTCCCCTCACTTATAAAATGGGCCTCTTATCCTCCCTTATTCACACAATTTTAGTTGTATATATCAGAAAAAACATATTCCAAAACCTTCATATAATTCTTAACATTATCCTAAAACTTATTTTATTATCCTAATTTTGATCCTTCAAGGCATAAGGTGTAAGTTTAAGGAGGTCTCTCAATGAATAAGTATAAATCTTAACTGAGCACTTTCAATTCTATTTATTATTATAATTCTTATAAACCTTTTTTATCCATTATAAAATGATAAATATAGTATCATAAATATTTTAGGTTGTTATTATGAATATGGAATAACCATTTTCCACTTATTTTCTATCAAATGGGAGTCGAAAATATTGTTAATTCATATGTGTCTACCACCGCCTCTACGCAATGATATGATTCATTTTACATCACCATCATTAATGGTTAGTTATTATGATGAATTTAATATTTATATATGATATTTATTATATATTTATTATTATATAGTTATATTATCTTATCTAAATTCTCCTAATCCCATCTATTGAAAATGATAATGTCTCTCATGTATACACATGAACTACCACCTCCATGAAGAAATGTGATTCATTTTTCATTTATGATTTATATTTTAAGGACATTACCTTATTACATACATAATCTTGAATTTATTCAAGAAAACAATTCCTTTTACATTGAGTATATTTTCAAGTTTAGAGCTTTAGATAATTAGGACAATACATTCATAACATTACACATTATTACAGAGTGGATACCATAAAAACAGTTTCCATTTTTTTCAGAATATAAAACATTAAAACTTAAAACAAGACTCCTTGACAATTATTCAACATTTAACATGACTTCCTTCATTTTCTTACACATCCATTAACCTGTGAAAATCATTTAAAAACTTGGGATGAGCACAAAAGCTCAGTAAGGGATGAAAAATAAGGAAAGAGCACCTTAGTCTATGAATACTCGTAACCTATGAAAATATTTTCAAAAGATATTCTTGTCACCCATATATACTTAATTTTTGTAACATGAGATTTAAAAAAGATCCAAAAAAACATGAGAATATAAATATAATCATAGAGGTTTCTTGGGGCATTACTTACATAATCTTGTAACAATTCTAGGCTACCTTATACTTTGTAACCCTTACGGCTACCTTACTTTGTGTAACCATTGCAGTTACAGTTGGAGTAACCATATGGCCGACCTCCAACTTACTCATACCCAATGAATTGGAGGGAATTATAGGTCTCAACCTTAATCATAAATAATTCCTAAGAACCAAAACATAATCATACAACATTAATAATTCCATAAAAACATTGTTTTGGAATTTCGTAAAACCGAATTTAAAAATATGATTTTTAATAAAAATCCCCATATAAATATCATAAAATTTAAGATAGACTTAATAGAGTGAATGGAGTATGTATATATACTATAAATACAAATAATAAAACATAATATAAACCGAACTCATCACACAAAAAATTTAAATAGCACATAAACAATGAAGTAGAAGGTTAACCCAAAGAATGGAAATCGGGTTAAGAATTCCCTTACCTCGGGTTTGTCTTACTTTAAAATTGTTTAAACCTCCTGTATAATGGTTAAAAGAGTGTTATTAATATTTTATAGAAACATTTTTATGTTTATAACATCTTATATGATCATTTCATAACATCATTTCACTGTTTAATTGTTAGTATTTTGCTCCTTGCACTGTTTTTGGGTGAGTTCTTAACATGATTTCCATGATTGGTTCGTGGTGGATGTTCTTGTCGATTGGAAGTGAAATTAAAGAATTGTAATGGAAATATATTTACATATTTCCAATACCATAATTTATACCATTTATCATTTTTATGTTTAATATGAGGATGATTCATAAGTAAAAACATTAATGATGTACGTTTAAATCATTTTAGTGGTTCTTTGATAATAACAACCTCATTTTTCCTTATAAATTAGAACCATGAGTACAAAAGAATTATAGAACTATTGGTGAGTCATAACACATATATTATAAATTGGTTCAACCATATAAATGGTTTCATGAACAGACTTTAAATAATTAATGGAAATTGAAATCACATCGTCCACGATGTTGGTAATTCAACACATCACAGACAATATTTTTAATTCTTTGAATAAGTGAGAGAGGAGAAGAAAAATGATGATGAATTTTCCATGAACATGAGAAAATCTAGAATATAAATGATTCTGGATATTTCAAGCCTCTTGGATAAGAATAGATGAAGAAATAATGAGAAAGGAACTCAAAATAAAAGAATAATTGAGAAATCCCTTACAAAAATTCGGTAGCCTAATGGCTATAAAAAATGGTTTTAGAAAATATTAAAAATAGAGGGGAAAAGGGTCACCCATCCAGAAATGAATCATAATATATAGTATATCAATAATAAGAAGTAAATAATAACATGTTATGGAAACTTTAATGTTATACCACATAAAAGATAACTTGAATAGAAAAAGAAGAAAATTGAGAATTTTCTTACCTTGTAGAGTAACCCTTAAAACTTGAAGGTTGGGACCTTGGAGGATTGATGAAACCTTAGGAGGACTAATATGAAGGTAAGTAATCCATATCTTAATTTAGGAGGAATTTAGAATGAAGTTAATGAAGGAATGGGTTGGTATTTATTGGAAAATTAAGGGAATATTTTAATAATTTCCAAGGGACACCTCATGGGTGGTATTTGTAAAACCATGGGCTTGGCCATGGTATAAGCCACTTGGTACACCTAACATATTATTTAACTATACACAAGTCAACCAGATTTATGAAATCATTATGACATCCTTAATGATGTCATTAACACACCGAAACTAAAAACTGTATTTTTTACTGTTCACTGAAAAATCAGTTATTTCAGAAAAAAAACCCAAAAATTTACCCTAACCATTTTTCGACATGTGGAATTAAAAAATTAAGTCCATTTTTTGAAAATAATTTTCTAAATATTATTAATTTAATTTTTAAATAAAATCATACTTAATTCAAAAATTAACAATTCTGATTCTATAAATACTTTTATATCATTATGAAAAATTAACCAAGATGTTATTATCTTAAAGCCTTAAGAGAATAAAATAATAATAAAATTTACTATTCATTAGGTTCATATTACTATTCATATTACTATTCATAAGGGTTTTCTACTATTCACCAAAAAAACAAGTTGGTTCCAATAGAATCCAAATAATATACTAAACACAATTATAGATGACAGTTTTTTGAAATTCAAAACATAGAAGTGGAAAAGTTATGTTTTAAAGGCTAGTTAAAAAAATCTACTTAAAACAAACTTCAATGCATTTCTATTTATTTTTAGAAAAACATGGGGTGTTACATTATCCCCACCTTCCGGAAATTGCGTCCTCACAAATTTATTTACTTATTAAACAACTGAGGGTAATTTTCCCTCAAATCATTTTCAGACTCCCATGTTGCTTCTTCAACCATGTAGTTTCTCCAAAAAAACCTTTACTTGGTGGATTACCTTATTCTGCAATACATGTTCCCTTCGATCAAGAATTTGAACTGGTTTCTCTTAATAATAAAGGTTCTCTTCCAGCTAAACTGCTTCTGGGGTCAAGACATGTGATGAATCTGGCACATACTTTCTCAACATCGAAACATGAAAAACATTGTGTACCTGAAACAAACTCTGAGGAAAGGCTATGCGGTATGCCACTGTTCCAACTTTCTCTAAGATTTCAAAAGGACCGATGAATCGTGGACTTAGCTTCCCTTTCTTATCGAAACGCATCACACTTTTACAAGGAGAAATTTTAAGGAAAACATGGTCACCTACCTCGAAAGAGAAGGCGTTCCTTCTATTATCTGCATAACTTCTCTGCCTGCTCTGAGCTATCCTCATATGCTGCTAGATCATCCTCACATTCTCAGCCACTTATTCTACAAATTATGGCCCCATCAAGTTTCTTTCACCGAATTCATCCCAAAACCCTGGAGTTCGACACCGCTTCCCAAACAAGGCCTTAAAAGGTTCCATATGAATACTGGAATGAAAACTGTTATTATAAAAAAAATAACTAAAGAAAGATGTTGATCCCAACTTCCTTGATAGTCCAATGAACAAGCTCGAAGCATATCCTCCAAAGTTTGAATCATTCGTTCTGACTTCCCATCTGATTGTGGATGAAAAGCTGTACTGAAATTTAACTTTGTGCCCAACAACTTCTGAAGTCCCTTCCAAAAGTTAGAAGTGAACCTGGGATCTCAGTCAGATATAATGGAAAGAGGAACTCCATATAACCTCACAATCTCCTTAAGGTACAATCGAGAAAGCTGATCCAAAGTCATTATATCTCGAATAGAAAGAAAATGTGCAGATTTTTTTAGCTGATCAACAATAACCCAAATCACATTATTACTTGAGAAGTCTTTGGTAGTCCAACCACAAATTTCATGGATACATTCTCCCATTTCCACTCTGGCACTGGAAAAGGCTGAAGCATCCCCTTTAATAACTATCGATCTGCTTTAACCTGTTGACATGTCAAACATTTCATGGTAAAATCAGAAATATCCCTTTTCATTCCATCCCACCAATAATACTCCCGAAGGTATCTGTACATATTAGTACTGCTAGGATGAACAGAAAATAGAGAACTATGAGCTTCACACAACAAATATTTCTTCAACTGAGAATCACTAGGCACACACAACATTTTTTCAAATCTTAAAACACAATCTTTGTCGAGGTTAAATTCTGGAAACTTACCTATTTTAACCAATTCTACCTTTTTCTATAGCTCACAGTCCTCCTTCTGCACTTGCTTAATTCTATCTAACAACTAATACTGCACTAAAACCTAAAACAAAATAGAGGTATTCCCTGCACCAACAACTTCTAATCCAAAATTCATCAAATCATTAATCAAGGGATCATGTTCCAAATATAACATGATTAATGATGCATGATGTTTCTGACTTAATGCATCTTCTACTTTGTTTTCTTTTCCAGGATAGTAATTGATCATGCAGTCATAATCCTTTATCAGTTCAATCCATCTTCTCTTCCTCGTGTTTAATTCCTTATGAGTGAATATATACTTTATACTTTTATGTTCAGTATATATTTAGAATTTGGTTCAGTATAAATGATTCCTCCAAATTTTCAAAGCAAAAAACCACATATTTCAATTCCAAATCAGGTGTGGGATAATTTAGCTCATGAGGCTTAAGTTGTCTTGAAGCATAGGCAATTACCTGATCATTCTACATCAAAACACAACCAAGTCCCTTCAAATAAGAATCATTGTAGATTCTAAACTCACCATTTCGGGAAGGTAAGTCCAAAACTAGATCATTCACCAATCTCTTCTTCATTTCTTGAAAACAAACATCACATTTCTTTATCCAAACAAATTTAACCCCTTTTTGTGTTAACTTAGTTATCGGGCTAGATAACTGTGCAATGTTCTTAACAAACTGTCTGTAATAACCTGATAGCCCAAGAAAACTATGAATCTCTATAACATTTGTGGGTCTTGGCCATTCATCAACTAATTTTGTTTTGGTAGGATCATATGTTATTCCATCCTTATTTACAATGTGCCCACGAAAATAAATCTATTGCAACCAAAAATCACACTTGCTGAATTTTCCATACAACTTATTTTCTCTTAAAGTTTTTAAAACAACCATTAGATGTTTTTCATGATCCTCTTTATTTTTAGAAAATACCAGAATGTCATCAATAAATAAAACCACAAACTTATCTAAGAACTCATGAAATACTCTATTCATAAGATTCATGAATACAGTAGGTGCATTAATTAATCCAAACGGCATAATAACAAATTCATAATTCCCATATCTAGTACGAAAAGATGTTTTTGAGATGTCATCCTCCTTCACCTTTAGCTGATGGTATCTGGATCTCAAGTCAATCTTGGAAAAGTACTGATCTCCCTAGATCTGATCAAACAAGTCATCGATATGAGGCAAAGGATACTTGTTTTTAATAGTGACATTATTCAAATCTCTATAATCAATGCAAAGTCCCATGGAACCCTCTTTCTTTTTAACAAACAAAACAGGGGCTTCCCATGGTTAAGTGCTAGGATGAATGAAGCCTTTTTCAAGAAAATCCTGCAACTTATTTTTAAATTCAAGAAGTTATATTGGATCCATACAATATAGGGGTTTTGAAATTGGCTTATCATCATGAACTAAGTCAATTGTGAATTCTACTTCTCGATCAGGTATGACACCTGGTAACTCATCAGGAAAAACATCAAGGTATTAATTTACTACTGAAACATCATTAATTTGATTAGTTCCTTTGTTTTCAACAATATGAGAAAAATAACTTTCATTTCCATATTTAAATAGTTTCTCATCTTCCTGATATGTTATCAATTATATGGGTTCATTCTTGTATACAAACTGGAACTCTTTTTAAAAAACAACTTCTTTAGCTCTACAGTCAATATTAGCATTATAATAAGAAAGCCAGTCCATCCCTAGAATAAAATCAAACACGAATTAGGGTAAAACAATAAGTTTTGCAGGTAAAGTCTTTCCACATACCACAATAGAAAGATTATTATAATTCCTCTTTACTATAACATTTTCCCCTGGTGTTTTAACAACAAGTTCGGGTCTCATTTGTTGAGATGATATTTCCAATTTAGCAAAAAATTTCTTAGAGATGAAGGAATGTGTAGAACTCATATCAAACAAAACATTAGCACAATCTGAGTGAAAAAACAATGTACCTGATACAACTTCATTGGATGGCCTGGCATCTGCTGACGTAGTCTTAAAGGATCTCACTACATTGTTTTGCTTGTAGTCTGACTTCTTTGCATCATTCGGATCTTTCTTTGGGCAGGAATTTTCATAATGACTCATCTCACCACATTTAAAACGCTTTACAGTCTGCTTTTCAGGATTATTCATAGATTCATTTTCATTATAATCTCGGGCCATATGTCCAAACTTACCACATTTAAAACACTTCCCAGTTTTTCTAGGACATTCCCCAGGGTATTCCTTGCCACACTTTTCACAAATTGGAAATTGGATTTTCTTACCATCAGATTTCCTTGGTTGATTTTTACCCATTTCTTGCCAACTAGACCTCTTCTTATCTTTGTTTCCAAAATGCATGTGATCATCATCAAACTCCATCTCTACCCTCTCAGCACATCAGAAAAGTTTCTCATCACTTTTGAATTCACGGGAGTCCAACGCCCTTCGATACCTTGGCTTCAGTCCTGAGTAAAAGCGGTTGATTTTGCAATCAAGATCCAGAATAATATTTGGAGCATACCTCACCAGTCGGGTGAATTTCTCTTCATACATATCCACTAAATCTTCCTCCTTCTGTTTCAATTCAAGGAATTGATTCTCCATTATAAGTCTCACCACCTTAAGAAAATATTTTTCATGGAAAAGACTTTTAAATTCATCCCATTCTAAGGTATCAAAATCCCCTCTAAACCTGATATTCTTTACCATAGACCACCACCGATCATCTTTCCCTTAAAAATGATAAATGGCAAGACTTACCTTTTGATTTTTTGAACATCCCATAACATCGAATATATTTTCAAGGTCTTTGATCCATCCTTCAGCTGCTACTGGGTCAGAAGATCCATTGGATGTGGGAGGATATTATCTCATAAAATATTCCACTACTGTCATGTTTCGTTTTGGTACCTTTATTAGTTCTCTTGCATGGATGCCACCACCATTTATTTCCAGCGTTAGCAGATCCATTACTGTCACAAATTGCTCGGTTTTAATCCCTACCATTCCGGGTTGTAGTTCTGGAAGGATGTCATTCTGTCAGTGCCTCTCCTATTCAGAATCCCTGTTCCTTCTGCGGACAACCATTCTAAACAAAAATGTCTTAGATGAAGCAACATGGTAATCTTTAAATTCTAAAACATTTCAAATTAAACATAGGTTTGAAATCATTTATGGTATTCTATTAACATCACCCTAACCCTTATAGTTATCTAAACCATCCTCTGATACCAACTATAAGGACCCGACCTTATTACATAGATAATCTTGAATTTAGTCAAGAAAACACTTCCTTTTACATTGAGGATATTTTCAAGTTTATATCTTTAGAGAATTAGGACAATACATTCATAACATTACAAATTATTACATAGTGGATACCATAAAAAAAAGTTTCCATTTTCTTCAGAATATAAAACATTAAAACTTAAAACAAGACTCCTTGACAATTATTAAAAATTTAACATAGATTACTTCCTTATCTTACACATCCATTAACCTGTGAAAATAATTTAAAAACTTGGGATGAGCACAAAAGCTCAGTAAAGTGATGAAAAAAAAGTATAGAGCACATTATTCCATGAATACTCGTAACGTATGAAAACATTTTGAAAAGACATTCTTGTCACCCATATATACTTAATTTTTGTAACATGAGATTTACACAAGATCCACACAAAACATGAGAACATAAATTTAATCATATAGGTATCATTTGTAATTACTTACATAATCTTGTAACCATTCTTGGCTACCTTATAATTTGTAACCCTCGGGGCTACCTTACTTTGTGTAACCATCACAGTTACACTTGGAGTAACCATATGGATGACCTCCAACTTACTTATACCCAATGCATTGGAGGTAAATATAGGTCCCACCCTTCATAATAAATAATTCCCATCAACCAAAACATAATCATACAACATTAATAATTCCATAAAAACATTTCTTTGTAATTTTGTAAAACCGAATATAAAAAGAGGATTTTTAAAGAAAAGCCCCTTATAAATATCATACAATTTAAGAGATACTTAATAGAGTGGATAGAGTATGTATATATACTATAAATACAAATAATAAAACATAATATAAATAGAATCCATCACACAAACAATTTAAATAGCACATAAATAATGATGTAGAAGGTTAACCCAAAGAATAGAAATCGGGTTAAGAATTCCCATACCTTGGGTTTGTATTAATTTCAACTTATTTAAACCTACTGTATAATGGTTAAAAGAGTTTAATTAATATTTTACAGGAACATTTTCATGTTTATAACATTTTATATGATCATTTCATAACATCATTTCACTCTTTAATTTTTAGTATTTTGCTCCGTGCACTGTTTTTGGGTGAGTTCATAACATGATTTCCATGATTGGTTCTTGGTGGATGTTCTTGTCGATTGGAAGTGAAATTATAGAATTGGAATGAAAAGATATTTATATATTTATAGTACCATAATTTATACCATTTATCATTTTTCTGTTTAATATGAGGATGATTCATAATTCAAAATGTTAATGATGTATGTTTAGATCATTTTAGTGGTTCTTTGATAATAACAACCTCATTTTGTCTTATAAATTATAACCATGAGTAAAAAAGAATTAAAGAACCATAGGAAAGTTATAACAGATATATTATAACCTTTTTCAACCATATAAATGTTTTCATGACCTGAATTCAAAGAATTAATGGAAATTGAAATCACATTGTCCATGATGTCGGTAATTCGACACATCACGGACAATGTTTTTAATTCTTTGAATAAGTGGGAGAGGAGAAGAAAAATGGTGATGAATTTTCCATGAACATGAGAACATATTGAATATAAATTATTCTGGAGATTTTGTGCCTCTTGGATAAGAAGATATGAATAAATAATGAGAAAGGAACTCAAAATAAAATAATAATTGAGAAAATCCCTTACAAATATTTGGCAGCCTAACGGCTACACAACATGGTTTTAGAAAATATTAAAAATAGAGGGGAAAAGGCTCACACATCCATAAATGAATATTAATATATATTATATCAAGAATAATAATGAAATAATAACAAGGTATGGAAACTTGAATGTTATACCACATAAAATAGAACTTGAATAGAAAAATAAGAAAATTGGGTATTTTCTTACCTTGTAGAGTAACCCTTAGAACTTGAATGTTGGGACCTTGGGGGATTAAGGGAACCTTGGTAGGACTAATATGAAGTTAACGAGTCTAGATCTTCATTTAGGAGGAATTGGAAATGAATTTAATGAAGGAATGGGTTGGTATTTATAGGAACATTAAGGGAATATTTTAATAATTTCCAAGGGACACCTCATGGGTGGTATTTGAAAAACCATGGGCTTACAAAAGGTATTTGCCCATGTTATAAGGCACTTAGGAAACGTCACATATTATTTAACTATACACAATTCTACCAGATTTATGACATCATTATTATATCATTAATGATGTCATTAACACACAGAAACTAAAAACTGTATTTTTCACTATTCACCGAAAAATAAATTGTTTCAGAAAAAACCCAAAATTTTACCCTAACCATTTTTCGACGTGTATAATTCAAAAATGAAGTCAATTTTTTGAAAATAAGTTTCTAAATATTATTAATTTAATTTTTAAATAAAATCGTACATAATTCAAAAATTAACAATTCTAATTCTATAACTACTTCTATATCATGATGAAAAATTAACCAAGATGTTATTATCTTAAAGCCTTAAGAAAATAAAATAATAATAAAATTTACTATTCATTAGGGTCATATTAATATTCATATTACTATTCATAAGGGTATGTTACTATTCACCAAAATGATAAGTTAGTTGCAACAGACTCCAAATAACATACTGAACACAATTATAGATGATAGTTTCTTGAAATTAAAAACATAGAAGTGGAAAAGTTATGTTTTAAAGGCTAGTTAAAAATATCTACTTAAAACAAAGTTCCATGCATTTCTATTTATTTTTAGAAAAACTTGGGATGTTACATTATCCGAACCTTCTGGAAATTGCATCCTCGCAATTTTATTTACTTATTAAACAACTGAGGGTACTTTTCCCTCGTATCATTTTTAGACTCCCATGTTACTTCTTCAAATATGTGGTATCTCCAAAAAACCTTTACCTGGTGCATTACCTTATTCCACAATACCTCTTCCCTTCGATGAAGAATTTGAACTGGTTTCTCTTCATAAGAAAGTTTCTCTTCCATCTGAACTACTTCTGGGCTCAAGACATGTGATGAATCTAGCACATAATTTTTCAACATCAAAACATGAAAAACATTGTGAACCTAAAACAAACTCAGAGGCAAAGCTACACGGTATGCCACTATTCCAACTTTCTCCAATATTTCAAAAGGATCGATGAATCATGGACTTAGCTTCCCTTTCTTACTGAAACGCATCACACTTTTCCAAGGAGAGATTTTAAGGAAAACATGGTCACCTACCTCGAAAGAGAAGTCATTCCTTCTGTTATCTACATAACTTTTCAGCCTGATCTGAGCTATCCTCATATGATGCTGGATCATTCTCACTTTCTCAGACACTTCTTAAAAAAATTCTATCCCCATCAACTTTCTTTCACCAACTTCATCCCAAAATGATGGAGTCTGACACCACTTCCCATACAAGGCCTTAAAAGGTGTCATCTAAATACTGGAATGAAAACTTTTGTTATAAAAAAACTCAACTAAAGAAAGATGTTGATCCCAACTTCCTTGATAGTCCATTGAACAAGCTCGAAGCATATCCTCCAAAGTTTGAATCGTTCGTTCTAACTTCCCATATGATTGAGGATGAAAAGTTGTACTGAAATTTAACTTTGTGCCCAATGACTTTTGAAGTCCCTTATAAAATTTTGAAGTGAACCTGGGATCTCAGTCAGATACAATGGAAATAGGAACTCCATGTAACCTAAAAATATCCTTGAGGTATAATCAAGAAAGCTGATCCAAAGTTATTGTATCTCTAATAGAAAGAAAATGTGCAGACTTTTTTAGCTGATCGACAATAACCCAAATCACATTGTTACCTCAATAAGTCTTTGGTAGTTCCACCACAAAGTCCATAGATAAATTCTCCCATTTCAACTTTGGCACTGGAAAAGACTGAAGCATTCCCTTCGGTAAATGTCACTCTGCTTTAACTTGTTGACACATCAAATATTTCATGGTAAAATCATCAATATCTATTTTCATTCCATCCCAACAATAATACTTATGAAGGTCTCTGTACATATTAGTACTGCTAGGATGAATAGAAAATAGAGAACTATGAGCTTCACACAACAAATATTTTTTCAACTGAGAATCACTAGGCACACACAACCTTTTTTCAAATATTAAAACACAATCTTTGTCGATGTTAAATTCTGGAAGCTTACCTATTTTAACCAATTCTACCTTTTTATGTAGCTCATGGTCTTCCTTCTGCGCTTTCTTAATTCTATCTGACAACGAATACTGCACTAAAACCTAAAACAAAATAGAGGTATTACCTGCACCAACAACTTCTAAGCCAAAATTCATCAAATCATTAATCAAGGGAGCATGTTCCAAATGTAACATGCTAAATGATGCATGATGTTTCTGACTTAATGCATCTGCTAATTTGTTTTCTTTTCCATGATGGAAATTTATCGTGAAGTCATAATCCTTTATTAGTTCAATCCATCTTCTTTGCCTCATGTTTAATTCCTTCTGAGTGAATATATAATTTAGACTTTTATGGTCAGTATATATTTTTCATTTGGTTCCGTATAGATGATGCCTCCAAATTTTCAAAGCAAAAACCATAGCTGCCAATTCCAAATCAGGTGTGGGATAATTTAGCTCATGAGGTTTAAGTTGTCTCAAAGCATAGGTAATTACCTGATCATTCTACATCCAAACACAACCAAGTCCCTTCAAAGAAGCATCACTATAGATGAAAACTCACCATTTTGGGAAGGTAAGGCCAAAACTGGAGCATTCACCAATCTCTTCTTCAGTTCCTGAAAATAAACATCGCATTCCTCTGTATAAAAAAATTTATCCCCTTTCCGTGTTAACTTAGTTATCGAGCTAGATAACTGTGCAAATTTCTTAACAAACCATCTGTAATATCCTGCTAACCCAAGAAAACTGCGAGTCTTTGTAACATTTGTGGGTCTTGGCCATTCATAAACTACTTTTGTTTTGGTAGGATCAACTGTTATTCCATCCTTATTTACAATGTTCCCATGAAAAGAAATCTGTTGCAACCAAAAATCACACTTACTGAATTTTCCATACTACTTCTTTTCTTTTAAAGTTTGCAAAACAACCCTTAGATGTTTTTCATGCTCCTCTTTATTTTTAGAAAATACCATAATGTCATCAATAAATACAACCACAAACTTATCCAAGAACTCATGAAATACTCTATTCATAAGATTCATGAATACAGCAGGTGCATTATTTAATCCAAACAGCATAACAACAAATTTATAATGTCCATATCTAGTACAAAAGGTTGTTTTCGGGATTTCATCCTCCTTTACCTTCAGTTGATGGTATCCGAATCTCAATTCAATATTGGAAAAGTATTGTGATCCCTGGAGCTGATCAAACAAGTCATCGATATAAGGAAAAGGATACTTTTTTTTAACAGTGATGTTATGAAAATCTCTATAATCAATGCAAAGTCTCATGAAACTGTCTTTCTTTTTATCAAACAAAATTGGGGATCCCCATGGTGAAGTTCTAGGATGAATGAAGCCTTTGTCAAGAAAATCATGTAACTAATTTTTCAATTCAAGAAGTTATATTGGATCTATATGATATGGGGTTTTTGATATTGGCTTACCATCAGGAAATAAGTCAATTGTGAATTTGACTTCTCGATCAGGTACAACACTGGGTAACTCATCAGGAAAAACATTAAGGTATTCATTTACTACTGGCACATTATTAATTTGAATAGTTCCCTTGTTTTCAAAAATATGAGAAAGATAACTTTCATTTCCATATTTCAATAGTTTCTCACCTTCTTGATATATTATCAATTTTATGGGTTCATTCTTGTATACAAACTGAAACTCTTTATGAAAAACAACTTCTTTATATCTACAGTCAATCTTAGCATGATAATAAGAAATCCAGTCCATCCCCAGAGTAACATCAAACTCGACTAAGGGTAAAATGACATGGTTTTCAGGTAAATTATTTCTACAGACCACAATAGAAACATTCTTATAATTCCTCTTTGCTATAACATTTCCCCCTGGTGTTTTAACAGTAAGTTCGGGTCTCATTTGTTGAGGTGATATTTCCAATTTACCAGAAAATTTCTCAGAGTTGAAGAAATGTGTAGACCCCGTATCAAGCAAAACTTTAGCATAATCTAAGTGAAAAAACAATGTACCTGATACAACTTCATTGTATGGCCTGAAATATGCTGACATAATCGTAAAGGATCTCACTATACCTTTCTGCTTGTAGTCTGGCTTCTTTGCATCGTTCAGATCTCTCTTTGGGTAGGCATTTGAATAATGACCCATATCACCATATTTAAAACACTTTACAGTCTGCTTTTCAGGATTAGTCTTAGGATCATTTTCATTGTAATATTGGGCCATATGTCCAAACTTACCACATTTAAAACACTTCCCAGTTTTGCTAAGACATTCCCCAGGGTGTTTTTTCCAAACTTTTCACAAACTGAAAATTGGATTTTCTTACCATCAGATTTCTTTTATTGATTCTTACCCATTGCTTTCCAACTAGACCTCTTCTTATCTTTGTTTCCAAAATGCACATGATCATCAGCAATCTCCATCTCTACCCTCTTAGAACATCAAACAAGTTTCTCATAACTTTTGAATTCACGAGAGTCCAATGCCCTTCAATACCTTAGCTTCGGTCCTGAGTAAAAACAGTTGATTTTTCCATCAACATCCAAAATAATATTTGGATCATACCTCACCAGTCGGTTGAAGTTCCCTTCATACATATCCACAGAATCTTCCTCCTTCTGTTACAATTCAAGGAATTTCTTCTCCATTCTACGTCGCACCACCTTAGGAAAATATTTTTCAAGGAAAAGACTTTTAAATTCTTCCCACTCTAAGGCATAAAAATCCTCTCTACCCCTGATATTGTTTACCATAGACCACCACTGATCCGCTTCCCCTTAAAAATGATAAATGGCAAGACTTACCTTTTGATTATCTAAATATCCCATAACATCGAATATCTTTTCAAGGGATTTGATCCATCCTTCAGCTGCTACTAGGTCAGAAGATCCATTGAATGAGGGAGGATATTGTCCCATAAAATGTTTCACTACTGTCATGTTACATTGTGGTACCTCTATTGTTTCTCTTTCATGGATGCCACCACCATTTATTTTCTGTGTTAGCTAAGCCATTACTGTCACAAACTGCTCGGTTTCAATCCCTACCATTCCGGGTTGTAGTTCTGGAAGGATATCATTCTGCCGGTGCCTCTCCTCTTCAGTGTCCCTGTTCCTTCTACAGAAAAACATTATAAACAAACATGTCTTAGATGAAGCAACATGGTAATCTTTAAATTCTAAAACATTTCAAATTAAACATAGAGTGAAAATCATTTATGGTATTCTATTAACATCACCCTAACCCCTATATTTATCTAAACCATCCTCTGATACCAACTATAAGGACCCTGTCTTATTACATACATAATCTTGAATTTAGTAAATAAAACACTTACTTTTACATTTAAGATCTATTCAAGTTTATAGATTTAGAGAATTAGGAAAATACATTCATAACATTACACATTATTATAGAGTGGATACCATAAAAACAGTTTCCATTTTTTCAGAATATAAAACATTAAAACTTAAAACAAGACTCCTTGAAAATTCTTCAACATTTAACATGGATTCCTTCCTTGTCTTAAACATCCATTAACCTTTGAAAATCATTTAAAAACTTGGTATGATCACAAAATCTCAGTAAGGGATGAAAAAGATGGATAGAGCGCATTAGTCCATGAATACTCATAACATATGAAAACATTTTCAAAAGACATTCTTGTCACCCATATATACTTACTTTGTGTAACATGAGATTTTCACAAGATCCACACAAAACATGAGAACATAAATATAATCATAGAGGTATATTTTGGAATTACTTACATAATCTTGTAACCATTCTTGGCTACCTTATAATTTGTAACCCTCACGGCTACCTTACTTTCTGTAACCATTGCAGTAACACATGAAGTAACCATATGTCTGCCCACCAAATTACTCATACCCAATGAATTGGAGGGATATATAGGTCCCACACTTCATCATAAATAATTCCCATGAACCAAAACAAAATCATACAACATTAATAATTCCATAGAAACATTGTTTTGGAATTTCGTAAAACCGAATTTAAAAGAGGATTTTTAAAGAAAAGCCCCTTATAAATATCATACAATTTGAGAGATACTTAATAGAGTGGATGGAGTGTGTATATATACTGTAAATACAAATAATAAAACATAATATAAACAGAAACCATCACCCAAAAAATTTAAATAGCACATAAATAATGAAGTAGAAGGTTAACCCAAAGAATAGAAATCCAGTTAAGAATTATCTTGCCTCGAGGTTGTCTTACTTCAAACTTGCTTAAACCACCTGTATAATAGTTAAAAGAGTGTTATTAATATTTTAAAGAAAATTTTTCATCTTTATAACACTTTATATGATCATTTCATATCATCATTTCACTCTTTAATTCTTAGTAATTTTCTCCTTGCACTGTTTTTGGAAGAGTTCTTAACATGATTTCCAGGATTGGTTCATAGTGGATGTTCTTGTCAATTGGAAGTGAAATTCTAGAATTGTAATGGAAATATATTTACATATTTCCAGTACCATAATTTATACCATTTATAATTTTGATGTTTAATATGAGGATGATTCATAAGTAAAAACATTAATGATGTACGTTTAGATCATTTTAGTGGTTTTTTTATAATAACAACCTCATTTTCTATTATAAATTAGAACCATGAGTAAAAAATAATTACAGAACCATGGGTGAGTAATAACACATATATTATAACATGGTTCAACCATATAAATGGTTTCATGACTAGACTTGAAATAATTAATGGAAATTGAAATCACATCGTCCATGATGTCGGTAATTTGACACATCACGGACAATGTTTTTAATTCTATGAATAAGTGGGAGAGGAGAAGAACAATAATGATGAATTTTCAATGAACATGAGAAAATATAGAATATAAATGATTCTGGAGATTTCATGTCTCTTGTATAAGAAGAGATGAATAAACAATGAGAAAGGAACTCAAAATAAAAGAATAATTGAGAAATACCTTACAAATATTCGGCAGCCTAACGACTACACAACATGGTTTTAGAAAATATTAAAAATAGAGGGGACAAGGGTCACCCATACATAAATGTATAATAATATAGATTATATCAAGAATAAGAAGTAAATAATAACATGGTATAGAAACTTGAATTTTATACCACATAAAAGGGAACTTCAATAGAAAAAGAAGAAAATTGATAATTTTCTTACCTTGTAGAGTAACCCTTATAACTTGAAGGTTGGGACCTTGGGGGCTTGAGGAAACCTTGGGAGGACTAATATGAAGTTAATAAGGCTAGAGATTCCTTTAGGAAGAATTTTAAATGATCTTAATGAAGGAATTGGTTGGTATTTATAGGAAAATTAACGGAATATTTTAATAATTTCCAAGGGACACCTCATGGGTGGTATTTGAAAAACCATGGGCTTGCCCATGGAATTTGCCCATAGTATAAGCCACTTGGGACATCTCACATATTATTTAACTATACACAATTCAAACATATTTTTGACATCATTATTATATCATTAATGATGTCTTTAACACATCGAAACTAAAAATTGTATTTTTTACTATTCGTCGAAAAATCAATTATTTCAGAAAAAACCCAAAAAATTACCCTAACCATTTTTTAATGTGTAAAATTAAAAAATGAAGTCCATTTTTTGAAAATAATTTTCTAATTATTATTAGTTTAATTTTTAAATAAAATCATATTTAATTCAAAAATTAACAATTTTAATTCTATAACTACTTCTATATCATGATGAAAAATTAACCAAGATGTTATTATCTTAAATCCTTAAGAAAATAAAATAATAATAAAATTAACTATTCATTAGGGTCATATTACTATTCATATTTATATTCATAAGGGTATGTTACTATTCACCAAAAAAAATAAGTTTGTTCTAATAGACTCCAAATAACATACTGAACAAAATTGTAGATGATAGTTTCTTGAAATTCAAAACATAGAAGTGGAAAAGTTATGTTTTAAGGGCTAGTTAAAAATATCTAATTAAAACAAAGTTCCATGCATTTCTATTTATTTTTAGAAAAACTTGGGGTGTTACATATATGAATGGTAATAAGGATATATTTAATGAATATATGATATTTATGATATAATAAGGATTATATAGAGATGAATTATCATTAAAATTTCTTTCAATCCATCCATCTAAAAGTGGAAACATCACTCGTGTGTACATATGGATTACCATCTCCACAAAGTGATGTAACTCATTTTTCATCACCACGTTATAGGAATGGTTAAAAATATGTTTATAATTAATATATATGATATTTATATAATTATTAACATTTTGGACATGTTTTAACTATGATAAAAGGTTAGGACCCATAAATTTTGAACCGAATCTTTAATGAAAAATGAAATTGTTATCACTCAAAAAGGAGGATTTTAATTAATAATTATTAATAAAAATGTGTTTAAATGTTATAAGTGGATCATATATGATATCATTAATATTTTTTTATTTTACACAGTTATAATAAATCTAAATGTATTATAATAGATTTTATAGCAGTTACTAATCCAGTCAAACATAAGGTAACAATTTTTCATCTCAATTTTACTTCATTGAGTAATATTAGATGTTGTGGACATATTAATATTTATAAGTTGTATATACTTATATTTGGACATTTTATATAAATTATAATTATTAATTCATGGAATTTTAAGTATCAGTTATAATTATTATGTCTTTTTTTCACCTATAGTTAATTCTTGGAATTAAAAATTTTACTTTATTCTTCCACTCTTTAAGTGATCAAGATATCGAATGAATGATTTGAAGGAAAATTTACATTATTTTTCTCTTTTGTCAAGAATATTTTATTAAATGTCCATATTTTCTTAAAAAAGTATTACAACAATGTTCTTATTATCCTCTAAATAATTAATAAAGTTCTGTTTACTCATGTTTTTGTTTCTATAATAAATTTTAAAAGGAATTATCTTGTCATTTTTCAAATGTGGTAATTTTACCTTTTTACAAAAAATGTGCAAGGAATTTCTATTTTAATGTACATAGAAAGAAAAAATTTTACCACCATCAGGAATTATATTCTATTAAAGGTCCCCATTACAAGTTTTCATAGTTATTTTCAAATAAAATATTTTCCATAATATTATAGAAATTTTTAGAATTTAAATAAGTGATTTAAAAATGAAAATGCTATATTCCTCAAAAAATGTTCCAATGATCATTTACATATTTTTTTATCAATGAAAAAAAATACTTTGATGTTTCTTATTCATTACTGGGGGTATGATCTAATGTTACTATATTTATTATTTATTTGAATAGTTCATGATTATGATGATGAAAGGTTTATCAAAACCATTTTCTTTACATGGTTTATACTATAATGAAATGATGAATATTTTATGTTCTTGTGGAAATCATATGTATGGATTGTGATTATGTTATGGGCGAGACTGATATAGATCATGATGATGGGTGGATATATTATATCCCTCCAATAATTTAGGTAATTATGACATAGTTGAGAAACTTATAAGAGGTAATGGATTTAATAAACTCTAAAGAGATAATATAAATAACTAAAAGGAAGTTACTCATAATAGAATGTTATAAATGACCAGGTAGAAATTTCCATTATGGAACTTTTTCCACAATGATAGTCTTGGGAGTGAACCTTGACTAAGGAAGTAATTTTATATGTTTTTGTGAATTCTAATTTTTTTATCTTATTATTTTTATATGTTTTAATGGAACATGATTTATTATTAATGATTATACACACTTATGTATTATGTATTTTTATTGAAAAGATATTATTCAATGAATTTAGATTAATTATCTTTAACTACTTAAGTATGATTTTTTTATGTTTAGATCATGTTCTCATACCTGTATGGTTATCTTATTCTCACTTATGATCATTGATTGATATCTACTATTTTTACCCTTACTTATAATCTGAACTTACCATTTCATATGTTTCTTTTACCTTGTTTATAAATAATGGTTGTATGTATGGTATTTATAAGAAAGGTTATAGTTGTGAATAACATAGTGGGATATTATTTAAATAATTTATGTACTAGTTATTTAGGTATCATTGTTTCCAAAGACACGGAACCTTTATGTATCTCACATGGATCATATTGTTATGTAATGAATATTGATTTATTAAGATGTAACATTTTTATACAAAATGTATGGTTCACAATAGTTGTTACCATAACAAGGTTTAATTATTTTTAGAAACTAGGATGGGGAAACTTTAGTGAGAACCATTTGGATAATCATATGTATTGTATAATATCCTAATGTTTTGTATAGAAGAGATTATGTGGTTCTCCTATAAAAAAAGATCTTTATGGATATTATAAATGGATGTGATTTTGGTGCATATGAATCTAGGGGTATTAAAACTAAAAAGAGTTGGTCAAGTATATCTCAACCATCATTCCAATGAATGATGAATGAGCCCTTACTATACACCTTGTTTGACACTACTAGGGGTATTCTTAGGCTAATTCACATTTTAATTATGACCATTATGAGGTATTTTAATATATTATAACCATGGATGATCTAGGTTAAACCTAAAGTGTTAGATTAAAAATATGGTTTCATGATTTAAGCATCCTTTCAATTATTTTCCATGATTATATGATTACTTCCTATGATTATTGTTTCTAATACTATTACTTTTTGTTTCAGTAAATAACTAGAACCAGAAAGAATTGTGTTAATGTTTAATGTGACAAAGGATGCAGTGATTCTCCTCATGATTAAACAATGGAAATGGGAGATAGAATACAAAATATTTGGATTATGTCTAACTATCTATATCGAGATATGATTATGAAAATGAATACATACGAGTTTCTAGATAAATAAAATTAAGAAAGAAATGGTGTTTCATAAAGACCATAGATAAAAGAAGATTAAACTTCCCACATATTAATAATATAGAAATAAACACCATAAAAATGTCTCAAATGAAATAAAATATGTTTTGGGTGTGTAAAATGATATAGAGAAATTAATTTCCATAGAAAAATGAAATATACGGTTAAATCAATAGATGGGAATAATGTTTTCCATAAGGTATTATCTAAGGTTAATTTTTTTAAATATGGAATGTATAAGAATTATGAAAATCTATATCCTTGGGGGGAATCTCAAGAACATAATAAAAAAGGTAGTATCAGTAAAGGTTTTAATGTTGATTCTAAAGAGACTTTGAATATAATATGAATTACTTTAACTGTATTTCTTATGAAAAAAGTAGTAAAAATGATTAAATTAAGTTTTTTGAATCATAATAAATGATTCATATTTATATCACAGAAAGGAATTGTTATGGAATAAGATTAAAAACCATGGTTAATTGGTTATTAAGTTAAATGATTGATGTAATTATGTATTGTGATTTGAGAATTATGTTGTATAAGTGTTTTATTAATGATATTATCTTTTTTTCCAAAAGTTATGTGGATTACGAATCATATATGGATTTTTTTTCTCTAGTTTTTCATTATGTATTTGCAATAATGTTTTAAATAGTACTGATAAATTATATAATTGATTTTTTGGTAAGGTAAAAGTTTTATAGAATAGATGATTTATGGATAAATAACCTTTGATATATACCAAATATTGAGATAATAATGCTTAGATGGCATAAATATATGATTGATATTGTTAACATACATAGGATAATATTGTTGAGAATAAAATTAATTATTTATTTGAGGATAAATCAATTTAATTTATACTTGATGAATTTTATTGAATGTTTGGATTTATATAATATATTGTAAATTCTATGCTTTTATTTTAAGAATAAGGATATAATTAATTTTTTGGAACCATATATGTTTAATTTTGGTTTTTTTGGTGATTTAGGTAATTAGAAGGTTTTAGGTGAATATATGATTAAGGTATTAAAATTTTTGGTATGTGACATTAAGAGATAATCTATGTTTTTTGAGATTAAATTTAGGTTGATATAGGAAATTTTTTGACATTTTTGGGTTTCTAATACTGGATAAGCATGCTTTGAGGAGTTTGAAATTTGGAAATTTGTTTAATGAATTAAGTTGATCTTTGGTATATTATTATTGAAATATTTTAGATTAATCATTTAAAGGGTTATTCATATTAGTTATCCTAGAATGTTCCATAGATTTCTAGTTTTACTAAATTAATTGTGATATAAAGAATAAATTTTAATTCACTTATGGATTATATGATCTATTAAAAGTTAATTTTAGTGTTTCAAGCATGATAATTTCATCTTGAATATTCATTTTGTGGAGTAATAGAAGTGATAAAAAGTGGAAATTGATCAAACTATAACCAAAGGATTACATTATGTAAGTAAATTTTTTCATTATATCTATATTGATAGTAATATAATTTTTAATCTCTAGGAAAAATAACCTTGAAAATGAAACTATTTTCTTTCATATAGATACTTCTGAATAATTGATGGTCATTTCCACCCTTAATTGATTTATGGTTTTATTATCATTAAATTTCTCATGATTATGTTCTCTATCACTCTATATTATTATTTAGACATTATCATTCTTATTCATGTCCATATTTTACTTTCCTATAATGTTATCCTTATCTTGGAACATGATTATGTGTTATTTATGATAACTATTATGTTTCATACTTTCCCTTTCAATGTAAGTTTTACTATTTATTTGTGCAATGTGGGATTTCAGAAAAGGTATTTTCAAATTTTAAAACCTTGATTATAAAGATAAAATTTATGATTACATAACTTGTTTATGGGGGGGAAGAAAATGAAATACCTTGAAAATTTAGTTTAACAGAGTAATAAGATTGATATCTTTCATAGCATGTAACGCCAAACTTTAAATGATCTGCGTTAAACAATAAAAATAATATTATTCAAATGTCACTATTATAGAAAAGTTATTAAATTGGCAGTTATGAATAATAATAAACATTATGATAAATATTTTTATTTGTTTTATATAAGTAAAATTTAATAATCAATGCACAATAAATAAATACTCAATTTTCTATTTAGTCATTTTATGCTTTATAAATATGTTTTCTAAAAATATTGTTTTTATTAAATTTTTCATGATTAAAATTATAATTAATTTATAGGTTTTTAAATTTTTTTATTGGAGTTAATTAATATAATTTTTCAAATAATCTTGTCAATATTTTATTAGTTTTAATTTTTTGGTTTTTTTTAAATATGTATTTTTTAGTTAATAGAAAAACATATCATTTTTAGAAACATATTATTTATTTTAAAGTAAAAGTACCATTATGATTTTAATTTGATATTAAATTAACATAATAACCCCTTAATTATAAATAATATATTTAATTATATAGTAATAATAATTATTCTTTATTTTGTTATTAGTTCGTTTTTGGGATGGAAAAAACATTTTTCTAAAACCAATTTTTATGCATGCAATATGTTTTTATCACAGTGAATTAAATTAGACTCTATTGATTAATGGTTTTAGTGAAATTTATATATTATATATTAAATCATAGATTTTTAAATTCATTTTATTGTTTTTACAAGGCATGGAATGGAAGAAAATTCAATTTCATGCTTAAAAAATATTCTAAAACGAGTTTTCATTGAGGTTTGCGTGTTTATTTAAAAATAAATTCTTCCACATATAGAGATTTAATCTGGTAAAATGGATTCCATACTTTTAATAATAATAATTAATATAATATAATTATTTTAACTTAATTATTTTTCATTATTAATAGTAAAAAGAGTAAAATGTTGCCACCATGGTTAGGTTAAAACGTGTTTACGAGGGGGGTTAAACCAAGAAATAAGGGTATAAGTAACACCCAAACATGTTTCAATATTATTTTTTAATATATTTAAACCTTATATTTTTTCACCTTATAATTCATGTTCATTTGTATTCACTTTCACATGAAAGTGACCTTTTATTATTGAAATATTTTAATAAATTCTATGTGTGTCCCTCCCCTCACTTATAAAAGGTAACCTATTTTGATCCACTATTAAAAAAAATAAGTGTATTATATCTCATCCAATACCTACTTCAATAACCTACTAAAATTATAACCTTTACCAAAACTTCTTTTATTCTCCTAACAACAATCCTTCAAGGATTAATGTGTAAGCCAAAGGAGGACTCTCAAAGAAGATGTATAAATATTAACTGAGGAATTTCAATTTTATTTCCTAATATACTTCCTATAAACCTAATTTATCAATAATAATGTGATTAATATTTTATTATTAACATAGTTATATGTTATTTTGATGATTTAACCACCATTTATCCCATATTCTTCATCATATGGGGGATTAAGGTACTACTCATTTGTACATGTGGACTACCACCTCGACGTAGCGATATGATTCATTTTCCATTAACATAATTAATGGTTGTCCTTATGATGGATTTAATTTTTATATATGATATTTATGTATTCTTATATAATTATAATATATTATTTAACTTCTTACCATTCTACCAATTGAAAAATGATAATGTTTCTCGTGAGTACATGTGGAGAAACACCACCACAGAGCGATATGATTCGATTTTCATTACCAATTTACATAGATAGTAATAAAGATATATTTAATGAATATATATTATATTTATTATATAATATTTTTTTAAAGGTGAATTATCATTTATCTTTCTTTTGGTCCATCCATCAAAAGGTGGAAACATCACCTGTGTGTATATACATATTACCGTCTCTACAAAGTGATGTGATTCATTTTTTCATCACTGATTTACATGAATGATCATAAATATATATATATATAATATATATGATATTTATATCATAATTAAAAATTTTTGGATTATGTAACCATGATAAAATTTCAAGGACCATAACTATCAAACTGAGATTTTCATGAAAAAAATAGTTATCACCCAAAAATAAAGAATTAACTAATAATTATTAATAAACAGATGATAAAATATTATTAGTGGATCATATATGATATTATAATGTGTAAATAATTATTTTTTATAGTTATAATAAATCTAAATTTATTATAGATGAGGTAATAGTTCCTATAAATCAAGTCAGACATAAGGATATGGTTCTTCATCTCAATTAGGTTTCTTTGAAACATATTTGATGTTACGGACATATTTATGTCTCTGATGTATATATAATGATCCTTTTAAATTTTATATCATTTATACTTATTAATTAAAGTTATTTTAATATACACATCAAATTATTTTATCCAAGGTGATTTTATTTGTATGTTACCAAACTGGCAAGGGTTTATCGTCTCAAATTTCTTTCTTTAGGACATATGTTATTTTATACACCAATATCATTTTATGATGTTTATCTAATGAACCTTTGATATTTTGTTTATTAATACCCTCATGTTCATGTTATTTAATGTTTAATTTGATTTTATTCCTATCATGGAACTACAACTCAAAAGACATTAATGTTGTAAGAGTTTTATGTTACAATCACATTTTTTAACGGGATCTTTTATGCTTAAAATCTTGATAATGAAATTATATAATATAAATCTAAAAAATATTACGTATTTTTTCTATTTAGGTAATATATAGGTATTATATGTTTTATTTTACTTTTCTACTCTTTAATTACTCAATATACTTAAATAATTCTTTTTTGAAAAAAAAGCATTATTTCTATCTTTAGTTGGGAATATTTTATTCTATGCTCATATTTTCTTTAAAATATTTTCAAGAATCTTTTTAAAATTCACCAAAGATTTATTAAATTAATTTTTACTCATGTTTAAATTTCAATAATATTTTTTAAAGGGACTTTATGGCTTATTTCTGAATGAGATACTTTTGAATTTTTACTAAAAATGTCGAAGGAAAATTTGTCTTACCATACACCGCATGATCAAATTTTCCCTCCGTCGTGAATTTTCTTCAATTTGAAGCTTAATTTACTAGTCTCCATGTTTTTTCAAATAATTTTTTTAATTAATGTTTTTAATGTTTTTATATTTAAAATAAGTGATTTTGAAATAAAAAGGGTATTTTCCTCAAGAAACATTCTAGTGATATTTTAATGTTTTTTTGATCTATAATAATATCTTATGATATTTCTTATGATTTAATAGGGATATGATCCAATTTGATCATATTTATTATTTATCTAGAAGGTTTATGATTATAATGATGAAATGATTATGAAACCTATTTTATTTCCATGGGCTATTCTTATGGTGAAATGATGAAATATTTATGATCTTATGACACTTAAATATATAAATAATGAATATTATTATCTGACAGGTGAGACAAATATAGAACATGATAATGGGTGGTTTTGTTATAGCTCTCCAATTCATTGAGTAATGATAATGGAGTTGTAAACCCAGAGATAAAAAAATGAATAAATTCATAATAGATAATGGAATTAACTAAATTGAAGTTACTCTTTTGATAATGTTGGAAATGATGATGTAGAAATTTACATTATGGTACTTTGTTCATAGTGATAGTATTATGAGTGATCCTTGACAAAGAAAGTTATTTTCTATTCTTATGTGAATGCATAAAACTTATGTATGATATTTCTGAAATTTTATCTTGGATCACGATTTATTATTAATTATTCCACACTTTTATTTATTATTTATTTTTATTAACAAAACCTTATTCTATAATTCATCATGAAAGATGTTTGACTTATTGGGTATGATTATTGTATGTTTTTATCATGTTTTAATTTTCTTATGGTTATCTTATTTTAAAATATATTTATTTATTAATATCTCTTATTTTTACCCTTACGATCTTCTAATATCTCCCTTTCTTGTGTTTCCTTTCACAAGGTAATTAAGAATGGTTTTACGTATTATATGTCTAAGAAGGGTGTTAGTTTTGAAGTACATTATTGGAGATGATGTATATCCTTTATGTACCAATTTTTTAGGTATCCATGTTTATAAATACCCTAAAAATTTATGGTTTGGGTGTGAATTGTATAGTTATATAATGGATATTCATCGATTAAGATGTAATATTTATGTACAAAATAAATCAGTCTATATAAAACCTAAGGGTTTCATACAAAAAAAACACTACTATTTACCATAACATTCACACCCATCAACTCCATCATTCAATTTCAGTATCTTCAATCTCTATAATAGAAATCAAACCCACTTACTCACAAAAAACAACCATAAAAATATCCACATGTTTTCATTAATTACATCTTTTAATTTTTTATATATTTTATGTTTAATAATAATATTACTTTAATTATAGTGTTTAATTATTATTTTATTCCAAACTAATTACTATTCACCCACCATGTTTAATTCCAACCCTTAACCTTTTATTCCAATCATTCAACATTCATTAACAACTACATTTATTAATTTCCATCTCATACCAATTAACACATTCATCATTAACAATAAATCCTTACTAAAAATGTATATAACACATCCCCACAAAAAATAACCAACTGCTTCAAAAACTGAATTATAGAACAATAAATAACCATTATAACTTTCATAATTCCACTCTTTTTTACCAAAACCAGTGATTATATCATATAAACCCAAAAAACACACATCAATAACCACATCCTACCTTGTTGACCATGAAAACCAACCTCACTACTCACTTCTAACACACATAAACAACCCAAACATTCCACACTATCTTCCATCTATTTACACAGATATCACAATAATGGAAACACAATAACAATATAGATAAAAAAACAGTAGAATAATACACAAAATAACCATATTTAAATCATTCTTTCATATAGAAAATTAATGAATATCAAAAACATCATTACTACATTACCATATTTCCATAAATTCATTACATTTGAATATTTATATGATTAATATTTTAAAAAATATATTCCATTTATTCTTAGAAAACAATATATATCACAAAATTGACTAAAAACACTCAAAAAATCATTAAACAAGCCACCCAACATGTCATGAACCAACCCTTTGGAGCCTACTTGGATGGTGGTATGATGAGTGTGACACCCCAAGCCTACCTCCAATAGGCCATGGGAAGGAGAACAGTGTTGAGTAGCTATATTACACACATGGGATGCCTTTACTTAAGGTACATATACACATGCACACTTCTCTAAATATCCATAAAATGTTGAAAGGTAAAACAAAACTGATAATATAATTCATGTGTGACATCTATATCACAAAAGAGTATTAAAAAACTACTGGAATTTATAAGGGTCCAAATAGAAGCCCACAAAAATGCTGATAAAATATTCCAACCTGCTAAAAAAGAGGGGATTTATACCAAATGAAACACTCGGTCCAACCATGGTCAGTCTATCTCACTATGATCTACCCACTCCAGGTCCTCTAAGTACTATTAAATTGAATGTTTTTCTACATAGTATGAAACATGTGTGGATCGATCCCATGAATGTGTGAGTATAACAATACCCTGTAGTACACCCTAAAATTATTAAATATAACACATTAAGAGACTAGTAAGCTCATCAGAAATGTATGTAAATAAATATATGATACATAATAATAAGAATGATAACTGAAATACACTCATGATGGACTAAAATTCTCAAAGTGTTCACAACCATAATTCTATACCTAAGATTATTCTCAAGGCTTTAAGGTAACACTTTTCTCAGAGATCTCACTCCCTAATCCATGATATCATAGATGATGCTTGTCTGAGAGGTTGTACTCATTGGGCCTAACCAATAAAATATGGGCTGAAACTTGAAGGAGATCAACCCAAACATAGGGGATCACACTCAGTGCTCATGATGGAAATATAAAACCCTATCCATAATAAACTACTAAGTAGGGGATCATATTCCCACATAATTTGGTCATGAAGATTCTGTAAATGTCACCTAGGGAAGACATAAAAATGATAGAGGATACCACCCTATTCTCATAAAGGGATACCATGAACTCTATCTACAAAAAAATCTATAGAGGGGATTAAAATCCTATTCCATGGAAATAATGACTCATTGTAAACACATAAGGATAGGCTAAGCGAAAGAACTTAATTGATAATAGACCAACTAAATAAATAGAGGGCCTTAACTTACCTAGGAAAACGTGCACAACATGTACTCAGAGTACATGACATGTCTTGTCTACCCCATGTTTTCCTATGTCTCATCCTATCACAAGAAATGTACTCATCCAAATACACATCATGTCATCCTATGCTACATGACATGTAGAGGTTAGGCTAGAATTAAACCTACTGCTTTCCTGAGTTTGTGTATACCATCTCGTGCCCATGTACATTGGGATATTCCCAAGTACCATGTCGAGGATGTATACTCTGGATCTTCCCATGTTCCTGACCATGTCCATTTCTATGTAAAACTAAGTTACATGATGAGAAATCATCCTCAAATCACACAACAAGTGACTCATGTCCCACGATGTGTGAAAGTTTTCTTTGCATATAATCCCAAGCGCTGTAGAATACGGGACTGCACAGTGTGTGATCTTTAGACTACACCCCATGTATTCAATTTTTTACTAGAAAGTCCATTATGTTCAATGTTTCATTCCCACACCATCATCTCCATTGATGCTTCTACTAAAATAGTTGATAATCATAGATCTAGGATTGAATATGCCTTGCTATTACTGGTGAACGGAATCTGACTACTAATATTCTTAGAAACCATCACTTGTCACTTCACCATAACAAGATTGAAAAACCCAAAAACTTAGGTTATCCAAATTTATATTTAACCCTCTTTCATATTCTCAAATAACAAGTATATCATCAATCTCAATCTAGAAATTTTGGTAATGAATTTGTCACACCAAAGGTATGTTTCACAATAATTATTCATTTCAGTGTTTGTCGTATCACTAAACCAAAAAAATACTAATGATGATTTTACATTGAAGAGGGAGAAAAATGGATAAAATGAAAACATTAGGAATGAAAATCAGCCAATTTTTTCTTTTCCCTTGATTCATTTTCATTATAATGATTAATGAAGTGGAATAAAAAGTCAACATCAATTCATGGATTTTAGGAAGATAAAAAAAAATCCACCATAAATCATTCTTCTACCCACAAATCGAACTATTAGAAGAATTAAATAATGTTTTACATGGGATAATAAAAAATATGAAAAATACAATAAAGAGACCCCATTACTTATGTTTGGATCAATCGACGACAAAGGATAGTTCTACATCACTATCATTAGAAAGATCGAAAAACTCTACTATCGTTGGTGATCCTTATGGAACTTCGATCATTGATCGATGATCCTAATGTATGTCAATGCTCATATATGATATCCTATCAAATTATATGTTTATATGGATAAACCTATGATTTTTCTATAAACATTATTATATAGAGGGATCTAGTTCATGGATAATAAATAAATAAATAAATAAATAAAATTACTAATTAGACCATGACTACATTTTAACCAAATACCGGACACAGAAAAACAATATGTCATGCCTTGTAAAAAAACCACATTCTATACTCCATGGTGGTATCATATTTTTCATCTGAGTCCCCATTCTATAATTATTCTATTATTTCATAAAATCTCTCTTTACGTGATATAATATTGTGAATATTTTTATTATATCAATAGAAAGCCTCTCCACACTTCTGAATCTTGTGTTAACTCAGCACCCGACTCCAAAAATATTCCTTAAAATATTTTAAATTATTAGAAGAAAAAAATAGATTCATCACATTCTACCCACCTCATGACTTTATATACCAAATATAAAAAATCTTACTAAAAAATATGGGGGTATTGAGCTCACATCTAGGTCTCCCACTCCCGAGTGCTCCTGCAGATTCTCATGATGCCACCAGACACACACCAAGGGAATCACTCTCACATGGAGGATCTTCTCCCATAAATCCTAAATATCTATTGGGTACTATATAAAGGTATATCCATACTCAATTCTCATATCTCCCTAGTCAATAACATAATATGGGTTGTTCACATACCTCCTCAATTGTGACATAAGGAAGATGTCGTATACCCAATATAACTGCAAATGTAGGGACAAGTGGTATGCCACCTCAATAACCTTATGTAGTATCTAAAAATGACCATTGAACCATGTATATTACTTGTTTCCCCAGAAAAATATCAACAAACCATGTTGAGGTTAGACCCAAAAAACACATGGTCTCTCTCCTTAAACTCCAAAGGCCTATGTTGTCAGTTTGTATATGACCTATGGTGGTTCTAGTAAGTCCTTATATACTCTTGAATTATCTGTAAATTTTTTATCATAGATTTCACTAATTATGGTCTAATAATTATAGACTCACCTAGATCAGTCCAATATAGTGGCGATCTAAAGGGTCTCCCATACAAGTCCTCGAATGGTACCATACTGAAGGTGGAATGATAGTTGTTGTTGTATGAAAACTCCCCCAAGGGTAAGGGATCCTACCAAATACAAAAAAAAATATTAATTTAAATCCTGAATCACATCCTCTAGAACCTGAATGGTTCTATCAGTCTCAACATTAGTTTTGGGGTGAAACACAATTCTAAAAAACAAAAATGGTTCCCAAAGGACTCCTACAATCCTCTCCATAATCATGAAATGAATTGAACATAATTTTTTGAAATGATCATGAAGGTAAATTCATGAACTTATAATATATCATACATTTAAAGGAATCCTAATATCTCTACTAGACTCTACTCTTAGATATCTAGAAAGTGGGAAAACATAGAAAGTTAGTCTGTGATCACCCATACAATGTCATTTCCTCTAGAGTTTTATGGGAGTCCCATCACAAAATCCATATATATACCATCCCAAATCCAATATGAAACCTCAAGTGGTTGGGATAAACCTACTATAAACTAGTGCTCAGCCTTTACATGCTGAAAAGTGAGGCATCAGGAGACAAACTCCCCTACACACTTCTTCATCCCTAGACACTATAATAGATGTTGATGTTCCCGGTACATCTCTTCCACACCTAGATATACCACCAAGGTGGATGCATGAAACTCCATAAAAACCTCCCCATATAGAATCACTAGTACCATCACCACTACTTTAAAAAATATGACATGCTACCCATATTTAGAGGATCCACCAAGAGCATGTCCAATGAATATCTAAACATGTAAAGTCTCACAGTCGATATCTCCATGATAATCTTACAAAACTTTTTTTAGATGCTAGGGGGTAATAAAATTATACTAAAGGTAAAATAAATCATCTTAATACACTAAGTAAAACTTAAATGAGGCTAAATACACCAATTACACAGTCCAAAACTGTGAACAAGATATATTACTGAGAGTATCCACCACCACATTCTCTTTCCTGGGAGAATAGATTATCTTGAAGTCATAATCCTAGAGTAAATATAGTCAATACCTCCTTATCAAGTTAAAATTATTCTATGGGAAGTTATAATTGAAACTATTTTGGTCATAATAGATGTTAAAACAATCACCCACAATGTTGTGTTGCCACATCTTCAAGGAAAAGACCACCGCTTACAGTTCTAGATCATGAGTCACATAATTTTTATCATGATGTTTCAACTATCATAAATCATAAGTAATCACAACCTACCATCTTATAAAATTATTCCCATGTTTGGTCACTAAGGCATTGAAAAACACTACATACTCGACACCCTCCTCTAGAGGTATCAAGATGTGATAACTCATAAACCTCCACCTCATCTCCTAAAAATCTTGCTGGAACCACACTGTTTAATGAAAGGTAGCACCTTCTGGGTCAAAATAGTCAAATGTGATGATATCCTGGAGAAATATTACATAAATATATTATAGTAGAAAACCAACCCATGTAACCTCCATTCCTAAATCACACTATTGGGTGGATCCCAAGATAAAACTATCTCAACCTTTACTAGGTCGGCTTCTACCCTCACCTCTAAGATAACATGTCCCATAATGTGGACCCCTCAAATATAGAAAAGATAGTTAGAGTGATTATCATGAATTTTGTGCTATTGTAGTATGTCTAGAACCATTCTTAAGTGTCCCATGTGGTCCTTATTAGACATTGAGTACACTATAATTTCATCGATGAAAACTAACATAAACTATTCTAAGAGACACCATAATATCTATTTCTTGAGTCTCATAAACACTTTTTGGGAATTCTACTCATTTAAAAAAATAACCAAGTACTCATAATGACTATAGACATAAAAATTTAATATTTATTATATCCTCATCTCGTACATGTATCTAGTGATAACATGATCTGAGGTCTATCTTCGAGAACCATACCACCCCTCTCAACATGTCAAAAAGGTCACTAATCCTCAGTAGTTGATACTTATTGATTATAGTCATCTAGTTCAGGTGATTATAATTTGTACAAAACCTTAATATCCTGTACACTATATTGGTGAACAACATAGGGGATGCCTAGGGTAACACACTAGGTTTGACAAATCCATTTCTATGTAAATCCTCTAACTACACCTTTAGCTCATGAAGCTCTATGGGTTCCAAACAATATACAGGCATATATATAGAACCAATACCTAGGTAAAAGTCGGTAAATAATTCTATATCTTGGTGGGGAGGTAAGTCTGACACGTCCTCAGTAAATATGTACTAATACTCCCCACCAATGTAGGAAGCTGAAAGATCATAACATTCACTACTCCAAGGGTGATATTAGAAAACTAATGATTATCTAGCTATATCCTCTTATTTATTAGCCCATACCACTCTACCTAGGTTTCCTTATCACACACAAAGGAGGAAATCATTTTGTTACCATGGAGAAACAGCATCCTCTTCCTAAAATAGTCAATATAGGAATGAAATGTGGATAGCCTTACCATAATTTGGATGAAGATATGAATCCTCATCACTGCATTAAAGAGATTATATAGGAATATATTTCCTCTAATAGTTATATCACTCTCCCTATAGAAGTGTGTGGTCCATGGATCACCTTCAGTAAGAGTCTCCAAACACAAGGGTAAAGACAATGGATTAATCAGGATCTTTATGTCTCAAACCATAGAAGTGGAAAGAAAAGAGTGGCTCATAAATTTCTTTATCAATACTATAGATAAATTAGAGAAGTAAAATATTATACCTCTAATAATATTAGGATCCTCTGGGTCATATGCCTCTATGGATTGCAGTTGACCTCATTCCTGACCAAAATCTCCTTGAGCATGGTGTGGACCACCTATGCGTGGTGGAAGCAGGTCAAACCATATTCCACATCATTACACTATCCCTTCTCCTATACCACATCTTCCACCATGTGGGCCTCTATGATCTTGCTACTATCTTTTTCTGGGAGGCCTATTGACCTTATCTATATCAGTTGTATGACAGGTTGGATAATCCGATGTGACATGTCCCCAACTATCATAAGAGAAACACTACCTCACAAGGATGACGAGAATCATCTTGAGATCCCTGAGCCATAGACCCACTCTCCCAAGATCATATCCCAAAACTTCTTGTATGCCCAGATCCCTATTTCCATTATTGGCTATAAGTTGTTAAGCTCTCATCTCTTGGGTTCTCACTACCGGTCTAACGACCCGACCTTGATGTACATGGACATTACATTTCTTTTGTGGATTACTTTACACATTACCCAAATAGATTCCCAAATACTATATTAGTTTAGTGTCATTGGAAACTTGTAACATAATATTCTAACTTGGGGAAAGATCTTCAAAATATCCCAAAAAGATCTTCCCCTTTTTTCCCAACTTAAAACCTTTATTTATATCCTAGGGAAATGAAAACAGAAAAAGGGTGAGGTCAAATGCTCATTAAGGGTAAACATTGAGGACATAAAACAAACCATAAATATAATAATATAAAAACATTAACATAAAGTTTAAGTATAAAAATCTTGAGTTATAAAATAAATCCTGGTATTTCGTAAGGTATAGACCATAAAGAAACATTTACCATGATAAAATAGTGTTGGAATAAAATAAGGAATTTTGGAATTCAAATAAGCACATAATATTATTTCCATAGTATCCAAGAAATTGCTTCCAAGACCATCATAGTAGAAAAATTCCATCACCGAATCGGGTTTACATTCCATTCCAGCAATGCATTACTGAATCATATTTACTTGTCATTTCAGCCCAGTATTACTAAACTAGATTTACTTTTCATTCCAATCATGTATATCTCATGAGATATATATCTTTACCTAATTAATTTTAGGTAGATATAGGTCTCACCCCTATCATAATTAAATCATTCTTACACGTGCCACAAAAACCTAAATAATAGTATAACCCACAGAATAAAATGGGTTTTTTAAACATCATTCCATCATAATCCATATAAAACAAATGGAGTTCATAAATCGAATTCCATCATAAACACAACTCAAATCATAGTGATAATAGGGATAGAAACATAACCCTATTCAAATAATTTCATCTTATATTGAAATTAGTTTTGATAAAATATTTGAAATTAATTATTGAGTAAAATATACTTTCTTCTTCAAAAACATTTTCTTTTCTCAAAAATGCCACACAATTTTAAAGGAAAATAATTAAATTAAAAATACACTTGAAATATTTTAAAGGAAGATTCATGGAAATAATGAATTATGAAATCATAAGAATCCATTCATGCCATATAATCTAAAAAACATTCTTCTCGTACTCTTTCCCGAAAAGTCAAATAGTACCTCGTATAGAAAACGAAAGAAATATTCCTTCCATACCATTTAATACAAATTTAACAAAGGGTAAAATTTACTTTAAAATTTATTATAATAATATAAATAATATTATATATTTAGGAAACATGGACGTGAATGATATATATACCCTAGTAAATACATATGAATAAACAATCTCGAATAATAATGAGATTGTAAAATTATCCCTTACCTTAGGTCCAATTTCTTTTGTATGTGTCTAAAACCCATGAATAGTGGGTTTAAACATATTATAAACTTGTAACAGAACCATAATAATATTTATGATATCATATATGATTAACTTATGACTTTATATTACCCATTTATTTATCAATTCCATGTTAAAGTAATGTTTTGGGTAATAATCATTTTATTTATCGTACGTGTTTTGAATTATTATTATTTATTTTATTACTTATATAATGATTTAATTACAAAAAGAATGTAAAAAATGATTTATATATCATAAATATTATGTATATAAATATATATAATAGATAGATAAATGAAATGGAATACACCGTTCATAGAGACGGTAGGCCGTACGTACGCATGAACGTTGTTTCCATTTCCTTATTGAATTGAATGGAAGAAAGTAAATGATATATATATATATACATAAATAAAGTATAATTATTATTCCATATATTTCATAATTATTTCTTATATATACTTTATAATCATTCTTGAATGGTTAATGTGGAGAATGAATCTCATCGCATCGTGGAGACGGTATACCACACCCGCTTTTTTTAGTCATTTTATTTATTTTATTTCTCTTGGAGTCGAGTGATTTTCTATAGGTGCGGGTGAGTCCCAGTTTAAAATTTTAATGTTAGGATGAGTTGATGGTTTGGGTTAGTGCGCGAACATCATACGTTTAAGACGCGTTGTTCGCTTGGGTACCGTACGATGCGCAAATATCGCACGGTCATCTAGTTTTAACGTTATGTGTGCAGATATATGTATATGTATGTTTATATGTTTATATATGTGTATATATATGTGTATATACATTTGTATATGTTTATGTTTTAACTTTATGTGTATACATATATATGTATGTGTATATATGTTTATAGGTGTATATATATATACACATATGTTTATAAATAAATACGTTTTAACGTTATATGCTTATGTGTATATATGTTTATATATATGTTCATATATGTTTATATATGTTATATGTATGTTTATATATATATATGTATATATGTATCTATGTTTATATAAGTAGGTTTATATATGTTTACATATATTTATATATGTATATATGTTTATAATAACCATTATTATTATTATTATTATTATAATTAAAAAAAGGAATGAGTTAGGGTTGCACGCAGCCCCCCCCCCATTTCTCCACCCTTCTTCCCCGCGCGAGCCCCCCCCCCTCCCCGTCTGGCCTCCCGGTCGCCTCCCCGACGCGCACCATCGTCGGCCTCCTGGTCGCCCAGGCCATGCGACCCCGCTTCCGCCAGCCTACTGTGCCGCACCCCCCCCCCCCCCCTCGACAATGCCCCCCAGACACCACGTCGGTCCGCCTCTAGCTCCTCGGCTCCGGCTCCCCATCCGGTTCCCTATCCTGCTGCTCGGAAACTGCCGCCACCGACCCTATCCCGGAACTGCCCCGACAGCTTTGTCCCGACGCCTTCTACTTCTCCTTGCGCTGCGACTCCGCAACAATGGTGTGCAACGGATTCTTAGACAGCTGGATCTCTCGGGCAGATTCTGTGCGGTGTGTTTCCCTTTTTGGATCTTCCACCCGTGGGCATTTCTCTCGTTTTCTTACTCGGTTGGGTTCGATTTGTCAAGGTATGATTTCCCTTGATGTTTTTGATCATCACAACCACGATTTAGGTTTTGTTTCCTCATCCAATTTGGTTTGGTCGAAGCCCGCGACTCGGGTTTAATACGGTGAAGTGTTTATATGTTCAAGGTTGTGCGAGCAGCTTGTCAGGACCGTTGGACCACGCTCCGACAACCACAGGTGAGCACAACTATGCTTATCGCAGATATTTGGGTAAGGATATATTTATACATTGTTATATATTCTTATGCTAATTTAAATGTGAAATTGAGTTGCAGACCCTTGAGGTCTTTATCTGGTCCAGAGTCGGCTTTACCTGAATTATTAATTGAGCAATGTCTCACTATTTGCATTGCAGGATATATATACCTATGGTATATAGGTGTATGGTGTATATATGTATATATATATATGCACATAAAAGACACGTGCGCACGACTGTGTGACGTGTGAAGATGGTTATTGTTGAAAGAGCGTGCGTTTTGGACATGGTTTAACCGAGGTAGGTGTTTCCAACCATTCCCCCTTTTTGATTCAAGCCTTGAGCACTAGAATTTTTTCAATTAATTCTTTTATATTGTTTCATTTCTGTTGTTTTTATGAAAAGCATCTGACATAGTTGTATTGTTGTTTTAAATTTCTGAAAGTGGATTTTGATGTTGGTTTATATGAAATGCATAGGTTCTTGGTAAAGTTAAATTGAGTGCCTTGTGATGTGTTTGGTTGTAATTGATAGTGATTGTGTTTTGGAAATGTAAGATTTGGTTTGGTGTGTTTGTTTGACAAAATAATGAACCAATAGGTTGTTTTAGAAATGTTTTGGAAATGGTGGTTGGTTTGAAAGATGCAATTTGCTTTTATAAAGTGTTGTGAAAGAATTGGGTTTGGTTTCAATGCTAAGTGTTTTATGAAAATGGTTTCTAAGGTTATTCTTCTAAAAACTAGATGTTTCTTTGGATGTTGGAACATCCATAGGAGTACTAGGTGCTCACATGGATGTGCCTCCAAATGAAAATGACACATAAAAACAATATTTTCTTAAAGATAGGTTTTTGATGGAATGATTTGGTATTTCAAAGAGGTATGAAAAGAAGTTGGCCCGATTGGCCTTTGGTGTGAGTTGAATGGTTGTTCAGTTTGAAGGCCCGTTTGGTATTGGGTTTTGAATGGGGTGTTTGTACTGACTTTTGGGAAAAGTGTGTGTGCCCGATTGGCAACTTAACTCATTTACGAAATGTTTTTAAACTGCACATGCTGTGAAGGCCCGATTGGCACCTTATTTAATGTGAAATAATTTCATATATACATATTTGTGGGCATCTCTACAGGGGGACTTCCCGTCGAGGGTTGTCGTGTAGTGGTGTTTGTGTAAGGGGTTGGCAAGTGCGGTGAGATGAGTCACGCGTGCGAGGGCCTCCTACTTACACAGTATTATCGAAATCACCATGGGTTTCTGAGCGTCTTATAGATTATCGAGTGAAGGTTGCTTACTATCCCTAATTATAAGGGTTAGTACCCCCTTGGAGTCATGGATACTCCAGGAGGGATGTTCCACTAGTTGGCTATTAGGGCGGCCAGTTGGTTATTGACTATAGAGTACCACGCCGGCAGGTAGTCTGAAACCGAGTACATCCAGGGGTTTTCTAGGGATGTTTAGGATCACCCATGGTTATTGCTTATATCTGCTTATTTACTTTTACTTTCACTTGGTTTCTATCATTTACTTATTACCTGTTCTTCTTTTTCACAAATGTGATAAACAAGGATTTGAAATTTAGTTTTCAATAAATGCATTGTTTTGGGGAAAATAGGTTGTGGCGTGTGTTGGTTTTTAAAATGGTAAATTAGGATCCTTTTTTCTTTAAAATATGAAAACCCTATTTTCCATCTTTGTTTGTGAAAACTAGTGTTTTTGGGATTGTTTTTGGAAAGTGGTCTTGGTTGGATTCTGTGGTTTACTTTGGAATCCCTATTGAGCATTTTTAATGCTCACGCCTGTTTTATCATTTCAATCGCAGTTTTCCCTTGTTCAAGTTTTCTTGGATGAGTTGTTCATTTTGGAAGCAATGTTGGCCTTGGTTGGGAGGTGATCGAAGGGTCACATGGAGGTACATCTGCTGTTTGGTTTTATTTCTTTCTGCTGCTAGAGTTTAGTCCTTTTGTTCTGTTTATTCTTATTTACTTATTTATCTTTTATGGTCCGAAACGTTCCAAACGTTTTAACTTTAATGCCCGGAACTAGTTTCCATCCCGGGGGGATCGGGAATTCCCCTCGGGAGTTTCCGCGAGCCAGCTCAGGTGACCGGTTCAGGTTCGCCCCGGGCTGGTTCATGACACGATAGGTCTTACGTACGCACCAGCGATGATATCATTCACTTAATAGATAAATGGTATTGAATTGGATGGTATATTAATTATAAATAATAATAATCACGTTATATTAATTATTTAAATCTACTATAATCATCATTATATCTATCCAAATTATGTATTGTTGAATAAAAAATTACACCACAACGTGGAGACGGTAAGTCGTACGCACGCACACATGGTGGTATTGTTATTTTTAGAATAGATAAAAGGAGGTATAAGGTGTTATTGTAACATCCCAAGTAAGTAATGAATAATAGATATTTTTATCTATTCCTATTAATGAATTAGATAGTGTTTTAGAGGCTTAAAATGAAAATAAATCCAATCTTAAGCATGGAATACACTAATATTTTTAAAAGATTGTTTTACTGCCTTTTAATAGAAAACCATTTTTAAATCTATCTTTTGAGAATTTTATAAGCTATGTTTTTCAAAATAAACTTATTCTTTATGATTGGGACATAAAAATTTACTTTGTGTGAATTTTTGGTATTTTTCCAATAAAGTTCATTTTTTAATGAATAGTGAAAAATGTTGTATTTTAATTCAAAACCTCTTTTTAATCTAATTTATTTATATGATTAGATTATCTTTTGAATTGGTTTTAAAGTGAAATTAGAATATATTTTTACCATTTAATCCAATGGTGGTCATTTAAATCAATTTCACTTTGAAATTGGACTTAAACTAGTGTCAATCTTTTGATACTTATTGTTTCATAAAAACACGCTATTTGTCATGACAGCGGGAATTAATTATTAAATTAATTAATGTAAATTATATGATTTGAATTTTTCAAAATATAAATCATTTTTTAATTCAGAATATCAAATATAGCTTAGGTTGAAGTTTTGGTATTTTTCTGAAAAACTTCAATTTTTGATGAATAGTGACACCACTAAGTGGTACTTATAAAAACTGATTTTCCGTTTAAATGAAATTTTACCACATCTTTGTTTTGAATTTCAAAAATCCGACATACATGGTTGTCATTAAGAAGTAAAATGTGGTTCAATGGGATTAAAATAATTTTTTGGTGAATAGTAACTTTTAGGATTTTAATCGCAATTAGAGGTAATTAGTGTAGTTTAAGGTAAAAATAATGTTTTAATAATATGAGATGAGCTTGAAACATGTCCTATCCTCATTGGATGTGTAATGGCCGACCAAGACAATACATGGGTCAACTTGGGGACCCCATGGAGCCACTTTGGTTGGTAAATGACATAAATAACTTTTTATTTAATGTTAAAGTAAAAATGACACAAACATGAGATGTTTTACTAAAACAATTTTTACATGGGGTTATACAAGTCATATTTTTGACTATAAATATTCATTAGAAAGATAAAAAGATTTCATACATCATGATATTTTTTTTATAATTTTTAGACATTAAATATATTAAATTATTTATGACATCATGATGATGCATCGATTACCTCATTATTAAAGGATTTAAATAAAATAAAAAGATAATGTAAAATATATAACCTACACATGTCCAAAACCTATTGTATGGGTATATTTCGAACCCTTATAACCTTATCCTCGAATTATATCAATGTGGGACCTCTTAAATCCGAATCTCATTTTAAAATAAAGTAACTTTTCTTTACTTTCCAAGAGTGCCCCTCCTCTCCTCTTATAAAAGGCCCCCACCTCTACCTCTTTACCCACACTTAAAAAGCCTTTTTATCAGCCAACCCCTGCCCATTTTGTCTCTCCACATACCTCTATTACTCCTTGAAGCCTCACTTTGGTCATAAGTCTTCCCAAGGAAGCATTTGATCTCAAACCAAAGGGAGTTACCCGATTTTACGGTAATGTCTTCACTTGAGTCCTTTTGTTTTATTTTGCTTCTCCAACCCCCTAAACTCTTTTTATCCATTTCTTTTGTAACAACTAAAGTATATTCAATATACTAGGATGTTTTTATAAGAAATATGCGACCTACACTTACACACACCTACATCTAATGGTTAAAGAACATACTGTTTCCGTGGATGGTGAATTTATGCCTCCTGAAACGATGATTGTTCAACATTCTTTTAACACCTTCAAAGGTGGCCATTACGATGAAACTATATTTATATATGATATATAATATGTTTATGTTTTCCTTAAGCTTCTGTATTTTTTATTTTGGTCATACCTTTATGGTTTCCATTATGGGTAAACGCAATATCTTCATTTAAGGAAGTGCGGACTACCGCCCCCTCAAAGTGAATTGATTCGTTAATGTCATATGTGGGACGTATAAAGGATGTAATTAATGATTTTATATATGATATTATACTGGGATTATAATATACCATTATATCATTATTATTCCATTCCATAATATACGAAATAGAAATGAAAGCAGCGTTCATGCGTACGTACGGCTTACCATCTCCATGAACGGTGCATTTCATTTCTTACCTCTAAACGTTATGTAATATTATAAATGCATGTATATATATGATATATATGATATCTACATCATGATTATAACTCTGGATATAATGGATACATGAACAACTTGTAATTATAAAGATCATATTTTTTACTCAAGTACCAATGATCGTTAAAACGACCGTTAATAACTTAAATAATTACATAGTGTTCATGACATGGTAATAAGTGATATAAAAGGAATAATGAACTTGAAAAAGGTTATTAATCAAGTAGAAATTAACTCAAGTTTATTATTCAGGAGGTTAAAGAACGATCGAGTCAAGTCGGACCCGAGGTATGGGACTTCGTCTCAATCTCCTTTCATTGAGGAATATTTTGTTTTATACACAACTTTCTTTTATACGTTGTATAAACCCCTTTGACTTTTACGTTTTTTCAAAAGGAATATTTTTATATGAATCGTTTTACTAAATGAAAAAAGGGAATGTTTTTGTCGTACATATGCAGCGACAACGACTTCTCCGCCGCCGTGACCATTATTTGAGTTTCGGCTTCCTCTACAAGTCATACCTTCTTTTTAAAATAAAAATAAATACCATGTTTTAATTTTATTTTATTTTTGTTATTGAAAATTGTTTTCATAATGTTTTTATTATATCAATGTGTTGTATTGATATCTTGTGATTGAAATGTGGAAATGTTATGTTTCCTTTATGCATGTTTTATGTGATATGATTATGTTATGGTTCTTGGGCATTGTTAAGAAGACGGGTGGTTCCATGATAAACTAAGTGTGGGTGAGCCCGATATAGCTCTCCAATGCATTGGGTAATGCGAAGGAGTGAAATGTTAGGGTTTCTCCGAAGAGATTTAGGGAATATATTGTGATGGGTATTCCAAACATAACCAAGAGGGTTACTCGCTACGTAAGAATGTTATGAATGCCTCAAGTTACCTTTATGTCTTATGATTTCTATGATTTATTCATGATTTGATGAGGTATGTTAAAGTGCTTATGTTTTATAGGTAAAGTATGATTTCATTCTTATGTGTATATGTACCCATGTTTCCTTTCCATATTTTTATATCCCTTACTAAGCTTTTTATGCTCATCCCAAGTTTTTGAAATGTTTTTCACAGGTCAAGGGAAAGGTACATGATATGATGATAGTGTCAAGGAAGTGTCAAGAAAGAATCCATGTTTTATTTTAAATATATTTCCATTGATGGGAAAAATGAATACTATTTTTATGTAACCACTTTGTTTAAATGTGGAATGTAATGAAAGTTTTATGTTCTAATTCTATAAAAATCTAAACCTGAAAAGATCCTCAAGGTGTAATCTTGTAATAACTCAAGATTAAGTAAGTTTTAAGGCTGGGGCCTTATAGTTGGTATTAGAGGTCGGTTTAGATAACTTTAGGAGTTAGAATTCTATTAAATGATTATCCAAAAATATTTTTTGAAATGATATAGCATTTTAAGATTACCATGTTGCTTTATCTAAGACATGTTTTTTCAGAATGGTTTTCCGCAGAGGAAACAGGGAAGCAGTGCTAGGAAGGCATACAGAAGGAAATAACCTTCCAAATCAGCATCCTGAGATGGTCAAAATTGGAACTAAATAGTTTGTTGCAATAATGTCGCAGTTGAATCAAGCGATAAATGGTGGTGGTATCCATGCACGAGATCATCCAGATCAACCACAGAGGAACATGTCAGTGGTGGAACATTTCATGAGGCAACATCCCCCATCATTCAGAGGATCATCTGACCATGTGCTAGCTGAAGGGTGGATTAAAGCACTGGAGAAGATTTTCGATGTCATGGGGTGTTCATACAATCAAAAGGTTAGTCTTTCTTTTTACCGTTTGGAGGGTGAAGCAGATCAGTGGTGGTCGATGGTTAAAATTATCAGGGACGCTGATGAGATTGATGCTCTCGACTGGGATGAATTTAAAGGTATGTTTCTTGAGAAGTATTTTCCTAAGGCTTTTCGACTTAGGATGGAAAAGAAATTCTTGTAATTGAGGCAAGAGGAAGACTCAGTGGATGCCTATGAAGAAAGGTTCACTCGATTGGCAAGGTATGCTCCAAATTTTATCTGAGACCTTGATAGTAAAATGAATCATTTTTACTTATGGTTAAAGCCAAAATATTGAAGGGCTTTAGCTTCTTGTGAGTTCAAAAGTTATGAAAAGCTTGTTCGATGTGCTGAGAAGGTGGAAATGGAGTTTGCCGATGATCAAGTGTTCTATAACAACCAACAGAATAAGAGACCGAGGTGGAAGGAGAAAGGAAAGAATTCTTCAAAAAGGTTTGACGGTAAGAAAACTAAGTTTCCAGTTTGTGATAAATGTGGTAAAAGGCATGCTGGGTAATGTCTTCTGAATTCTAGAAAGTGCTACCAATGTGGTAAGATGGGACATAAGGCTCGTAATTGCACAGAAAAAGATCAAGGTGATGGTAAGACCAAATTTGATTTACATTTAGTGAAATGTTTTAAGTGCAATGAGATGGGACACTATGCAAATGAGTGTCTGACAAAGATCTTGAGTGATGGGAAGCAGTTAGACTACAAGCAGAAAGGGGTGGTGAAATCCTTTGCAACTACTTCAGCAGATTTCATGCCATCAAATGAAGTTGTATCAGGTACTTTGTTTGTTTTTTCAGATTATGCCAGTGTGTTGTTTGATTTGGGGTCTACACATTCTTTCATCTCTGAAACCTTTTCTAGTAAAATGGGAATACTATCTCAAGAAATGACTCTTGAACTTGTGGTAAAAACACCTCGGGGAAATGTTGAGGCAAAAAGAATTTATAAGAATCTTCCTATCCTTATCCGTGGAAAGAACCTACTTGCAAACCTTATTGTTTTACCTCTAGTAGAGTTTGATGTTATCCTGGGTATGGATTGGATCTCTATTTACCATGATAAGATTGACTGTAGAGCTAAAGAAGTTTCTTTTCAGAAAGACTTTTAGTTTTTGTACAAGAATGAACCCTTACTGTTGATAACTTATCAAGAGGCCAAGAAACTTGTAAAAGAAGGAAATGAATGTTACCTTGCACACATCGTTGAAAAAAAAGGAACTGTTCAGATTAATGATGTGCTAGTGGTAAATGAGTATCTTGATGTTTTTCCTGATGAGTTTCCTAGAATAATACTAGATCGGGAAGTTGAATTTACTTTTGACTTAGTTCCTGATGCTAAGCCAATTTCAAAAATCCCTTATCGAATGGATCAAATTGAACTTTTAGAGTTGAAGGAGCAATTGCAAGATTTATTAGAGAAAGGTTTCATTCAACCTAGCACATCACCATGGGGTGCTCCTGTTTTATTTGTTAAAAAGAAATATGGTTCAATGAGACTTTGCATTGATTATAGAGCCTTGAATAACATCACTGTTAAGAACAAATATCCTTTGCCTCATATAGATGATTTGTTTGATCAGCTCCAAGGAGCTTAGTATTTTTAAAAGATTGACTTGAGATCGGGGTACCATCAGCTAAAGGTAAAGTAAGTAGACATTCCGAAGACTGTGTTTCATACAAGATATGGCCATTATGAATTTGTAGTAATGCCTTTTGGGCTAACCAATGCACCTAATTTATTCATGGACTTAATGAATAGAATTTTCCATGAGTTCTTGGATAAGTTTGTGGTGGTTTTAATTGATGATATTTTGGTGTTTTCTAAAAGTAAATAAGAGCATGAAAGACATTTAAGGGTTATTTTTAAAACCTTGAAAGAAAAGAAATTGTATGGGAAATTCAGCAAGTGTGAGTTTTGGTTGCAATAAATTTCTTTCCTTGGTCATATTGTTTCTAAAGATGGGATAACTGTTGATCCTGCAAAAACAAAGGTTGTTGAATGGCCAAGACCCACAAATGTAACTGATATTCTTAGCTTCCTTGGTTTGGCTGACTATTACCAAAGGTTTGTTAGAAATTTTTCACGGTTATCTGGTCCAATGACTAAGATAACTCGGAAGGGTGTTAAGTTTATCTGGACAAAAGAATGTGATGATTGTTTTCAGGAATTAAAAAGAAGATTGGTGAATGCTCTAGTTTTGGCAATTCCTTCCAGGAATGGTGAGTTTTTTATCTACAGTGATGCTTAATTGAAAGGACTTGGTTGTGTCCTTATGTATAATGATCAGGTAATTGCTTATGCTTCACGTCAGTTGAAAACTCATGAGGTAAATTACCCTACACATGATTTGGAATTAGCTGTTGTTGTTTTGGCTTTAAAAATTTGGAGGCATCATTTGTATGGAGTAAAGTGTGAAATATATACTGATCAAAAAAATTTAAAGTATATATTCACTCAGAAAGAATTTAACATGAGACAGAGGAGATGGATAGAATTAATCAAGGATTATGATTGTACAATTCATTACCATCCAGGAAAAGAAAATAAAGTGGCTGATTCTTTGAGTCGAAAAAATAATGCTTCATTAACAATGTTGTGTTTGGAACGTGATCCTTTGGTTAAGGATTTGATGAACTTTGGTATAGAAGTTGTTGGTGCAGGATGTCCTTCTGTTTTATTTCAGGTATCAGTGAAATATTCTCTATCAGACAGAATCAAGCAAGCACAGAAGCAAGACAGTGAGTTGTAGAAAAAGGTAGAGCTGGTTTAGAAAGGTAAGTTGCATGAATTCAACATTGATAGTGATTGTGTTTTGAGATTTGGGAAGAGATTTTGTGTTCCTTGTGATTCACAGTTGAAGAGAGAGTTGTTATGTGAATCTCATAGTTCTTCGTTTTCAATTCATCCTGGAAGTACTAAGATGTACAGAGATCTGCGGGAGTATTACTGGTAGGATGGAATGAAAAGAGATATTGCTGATTTTACAGTGAAGTGTTTGACTTGTCAACAGGTTAAAGCAGAGTGGAAGTTACCGAAAGGGATGCTTCAGCCTTTACTAGTGCCAGAGTGGAAATGGGAGAATATATCCATGGACTTTGTTGTGGGATTGCCGAAGACTCCTTGAGGTAATAATGCAATCTGGGTTATTGTTGATCGCTTGACTAAATCTTCTCATTTCCTTGCTATTCTAGATACTTTCTCTCTAGATCAACTTTCTCGATTGTACCTTAAAGAGATAGTCAGGTTGCATGGAGTTCCTCTATCCATTTTATCTGATTGTGATCCCAGGTTTACTTCTAACTTTTGGAAGGGCCTTCAAAAGTCATTGGGTACTGAATTAAATTTTATTACAGATTTTCATCCTCAATCAGATGGGTAGTCAGAACGAACAATTCAGACTTTGGAAGATATGCTATGTTCTTATTCGATGGATTATTAGAGAATTTGGGACCAATATCTTTCTTTGGTTGAGTTTTCTTATAATAACAGTTTTCATTCCAATATACAGATGGCACCATTTGAGGCGTTATATGGGAAGCGTTGTCGAACTCCAGCTTTTTGGGATGAAGTGGGTGAAAGGAAGTTGATGGGACTAGAATTGGTAGAAGAGATGGCAGAAAAAGTTCAGCTGATACAGAAACACATGAGAACAGCTCAGAGCAGGCAGAAGAGTTATGCGGACAATAGGAGGAAGGATCTCTCTTTCGAGGTAGGTGATCATGTTTTTCTCAAAGTATCACCATGGAAAAGTGTGATGCGATTTGGTAAGAAAGGAAAGCTGAGTCCAAGGTTCATTAGACCATATGAAATTCTGGAGAGAGTTGGATCAGTTGCATACTGAGTGTCTTTACCTCCGAGTTTATCTCAGGTACACAATGTTTTTCATGTTTCGATGCTGGGAAAGTATATGCCAGATCCATCTCACGTTTTGAGTCCAGAGGTAGTTCAGCTAGAAGAGAACCTATCTTATGAGGAACAACCAGTCCAGATTCTTGACCACAGGGAGCAAGTGTTACGGAATAAGGTGATTCATCAGGTAAAGGTTTTGTGGAAAAACCACATGATTGAAGAGGCAACATGGGAATCTGAAAATGCAATGAGGGATAAATACCCCCACTTATTCGATAAGTAAATAAATTGCGGGGATGCAATTTTCTAAAGGGGGGAAGGACGTAACATCCCAAGTAAGTAATGAATAATAGATATTTTTATCTATTCCTATTAATTAATTAGATAGTGTTTTAGAGACTTAAAATGAAAATAAATCCAATCTTAAGCATGGAATACACTAATATTTTTAAAAGATTATTTTACTACCTTTTAATGGAAAACCATTTTTAAATCTATCTTTTGACAATTTTATAAGCTATGTTTGTCAAAATAAACTTATTCTTTATGATTGGGACATCAAAATTTACTTTGTGTGAATTTTTGGTATTTTTCCGATAAAGTTCATTTTTTAATGAATAGTGAAAAATGTTGTATTTTAATTCAAAACCTATTTTTAATATAATTTATTTATATGATTAGATTATCTTTTTAATTGGTTTTAAAGTGAAATTAGAATATATTTTTACCATTTAATCCAATGGTGGTCATTTAAATCAATTTCACTTTGAAATTGGACTTAAACTAGTGTCAATCTTTTGATACTTATTGTTTCATAAAAACACGCTATTTGTCATGACAGCGGGAATTAATTATTAAATTAATTAATTTAAATTATATGATTTGAATTTTGAAAAATAGACCTCATTTTTGAATTCATAATATCAAATATAGCTTAGGTTGAAGTTTTGGTATTTTTCTGAAAAACTTCAATTTTTGATGAATAGTGAAACCACTAAGTGGTACTTATAAAAATTGATTTTTCGTTTAAATAAAATTTTACCACCTCTGTGTTTTGAATTTCAAAAATCCGACATAAATAGTTGTAATTAATAAGTAAAATGTGGTTCAATGGGATTAAAATAATTTTTTTTTTGAATAGTAACTTTTATGATTTTAATCGCGATTAGAGGTAATTAGTGTAGTTTAAGGTAAAAATAATGTTTTAATAATATGAGATGAGCTTGAAACATGTCCTACCCTCATTTTATGTGTCATGTACGACCAATAAAATCCATGGGTCAACTTGGGGACCCCATGGAGACACTTTGGTTGGGAAATGACATAAATAACTTTTTATTTAATGTTAAAGTAAAAATGACACAAACATGAGATGTTTTACTAAAACAATTTTTACATGGGGTTATACAAGTCATATTTTTTACTATAAATATTCATTAGAAATATAAAAAGATTTCCTACATCATGATATTTTTTTATAATTTTTAGACATTAAATATATTAAATTATTTATGACATCATGATGATGCATCGATTACCTCATTAATAAAGGATTTAAATAAAATTAAAAGATAATGTAAAATATATGACCTACACATGTTAAAAACCTATTTTATGGGTATATTTCAAACCCTTATCACCTTATCCTATAATTATATCAATTTGGGACCTCTTAAATCCTAATCTCATTTTAAAATAAAGTAACTTTTCTTTACTTTCCAAGAGTGCCCCTCCTCTCCTCTTATAAAAGGCACCCACCTCTACCTCTTTAACCACACTTACAAAGCCTTTGGCTCGGCCAAAACCTACCCATTTTGTCTCTCCACATCCCTCTCTTACTCCTTGAAGCCTCACTTTGGGCAGAAGTCTTCACAAGGAAGCCTTTGAGCTCAAACCAAAGGGAGTTACCCGATTTTAAGGTAATGTCTTCACTTGAGTCCTTTTGTATTATTTTGCTTCTCCAACCCCCTAAACTCTTTTTATCCATTTCTTTTGTAACAAATACATTATATTAAATATACTAGTATTTTGTTATAAGAAATATTTGAGCTACACTTACACACACCTACATCTAATGGTTAAAGAACATACTGTTTCCGTGGATGGCGAATTTCTGCCTCCCGAAACGATGATTGTTCAACATTCTTTTAACACCTTCAAAGGTGTACATTAATATGACACTATAATTATATATGATATATAATATGTTTATGTTTTCCTTAAGCTTCTGTATTTTTCATTTTTGGCATACCTTTATGGTTTCCATTATGGGTAAACGCGATATCTTCATTTAAGGAAGTGCGGACTACCGCCCCCTCAAAGTGATTTGATTCGTTAATGCCATATGTGAGACGTATAAAGGATGTAATTAATGATTTTATATATGATATTATAATGGTATTATAATATACCATTATATCATTATGATTCCATTCCATAAAATACGAAATAGAAATGAAAGCAGCGTTCATGCGTACGTACAGCTTACCGTCTCCATGAACGGTGCATTTCATTTATTACCTCTAAACGTTATGTAATATTATAAATGCATGTATATACTGGATATATATGATATATATGATATCTACATAATGAGTATAACTCTGTATATAATTGATACATGAACAACTTGTAATTATAAAGAGCATATTTTTGACTCAAGTACCAATGATCGTTAAAATGACCGTTAGTAACTTAAATAATTACATAGTGTTCATGACATGGTAATAAGTGATATAAAAGGAATAATGAACTTGGAAAAGGTTCTTAAGAAAGTAAAAATTAACTCAAGTTTATTATTCAGGAGGTTAAAGAATGATCGAGTCAAGTCGGACCCGAGGTATGGGACTTCGTCTCAATCTCCTTTCATTGAGGCATATTTTGTTTTATACACAACTTTCTTTTATACGGTGTATAAACCCCTTTGACTTTTATGTTTTTACAAAAAGAATATTTTTATAAGAAGAATTTTACTAAATGACAAAAGGGAATGTTTTTGTCGTACGTATGCGGTGACAACGACTTCTCCGCCGCCGTAACCATTATTTGAGTTTCGGCTTCCTCTACAAGTCATACCTTATTTTTAAAAGAAAAATAAATACCATGTATTAATTTTCTTTTATTTTGGTATTGAAAATGTTTTTCATAATTTTTTTATTATATCAATGTGTTGTATTGATATCTTGTGATTGAAATGTGGAAATTTTATGTTTCCTTTATGCATGTTTTATGTGATACAATTATGTTATAGTTCTTGGGCATTGTTAAGAAGACGGCTGGTTCCGTGATAAACTAAGGGTGGGTGAGCCCGATATAGCTCTCCAATGCATTGGGTAATGCGAAGGAGTGAAACGTTAGGGTTTCTCCGAAGAGATTTAGGGACTATATTGTGATGGGTATTCCAAACATAACCAAGAGGGTTACTCCCTACGTAAGAATGTTATGAATGCCTCAAGTTACCTTTATGTCTTATGATTTCTATGATTTATTCATGATTTGATGAGGTATGTTAAAGTGCTTATGTTTTATGGGTAATGTATGATTTCATTCTTATGTGTATATGTACCCATGTTTCCTTTCCATATTTTTATATCCCTTACTGAGCTTTTTATGCTTATCCCAAGTTTTTGAAATGTTTTTCACAGGTCAAGGGAAAGGTACGTGATATGATGATAGTGTCAAGGAAGTGTCAAGAAAGAATCCATGTTTTATTTTAAATATGTTTCCATTGATGGGAAAAATTAATACTATCTTTTATGTAACCACTTTGTTTAAATGTGGAATGTAATGCAAGTTTTATGTTCTAATTCTCTAAAACTCTAAACCTGAAAAGATCCTTAAGGTGTAATCTTGTAATAACTCAAGATTAAGTAAGGTTTAAGGCCGGGGCCTTATAGTTTCCATAATTATAATAAAATCTAAGAATTTATAATATAATATATTTATTACTTTTTTATGGAAACAATGTAAGAATAGGATGTAGAAGAAGAATAGAATTTTTAAAGAGGTGATAAAACAATTATCTCTTTTTCTAGAATCTCTATTTGGTTAGTAGAAAAGGTATCCTTACGATGGATTTATTACCCAATTTTGGATTCTAATATGATTTTATGGAAGTTTTTAGTTTAAAGGGGCAGGGTTTGGCTGATAAAAATGGCTTTAGATTTGTGATTAAAAGATAAGTAGAAATTCCCTTTTATAAGAGAGGTGAGGGGCACTTTAGGAAAGTCTTCAAATATTAATTTTTTATAAATTTATATTCGGTTTCTAATGGTCAAAAAATCATTTATTTATTAGATAATATGATTATGTGGCTAAATACTCTCAACCAATAGGTTTATAAAAATTTTAGGTCACAAAATTAACCTTATATTTTAGCTTTAACCCTTGGTTAAAAACATTAACTCTTATCATGTCTTCTAATATTTTAATAATATATGGTTCTTATAGTTACTATAAAATACCAATAAAACCTCAAGTGGATAATTCATAACATTTGTAACATTATATGAGTTAGTTATCAGAATTTTATATTTTTAGGACTATTATATCATTTAATAAAATATTATTTTTTTTAAAGCTCATTTATGCCAATTTTGAAACTATTTAGTAATTGATTTTTTTTAAGTAATAAAAAAAATCGTTCCCTCAAAAAAAAGAATTAACACATCCCTCACATGTCAATGTCTTCCAAAAAATTCATGCATGACATAAAAACTCTCAAATTAAAATTATTTTAATATTTATAATATCATTTTTTTGATAATTTCATTAATAAGGAAATCACTACATCATCATTATGTCATAAATAAATTTATTTATTTAACGTATAAAAATTATAAATAAAATACCATGATGTACGAAATTTTCTTATATTTATATTTACTTTTTAAAATGAAAAATATCAATTACATAACCCCAACTTAAAAGTTTTTTAGTAAAAAGATACATGTTTATGTTATATTTCCCGTTACTTTAAATTAATTATTATAACATATCATTTTTACCCCCAAGTGGTTATAAAATACCAAAATTTCTACCTAAGAATTATTTTGGTCTCCCATTACTCATGAAATTGGATTATGACACTTTTTAGGGTATTTTTATATTATTATAATATTTTTTACCCTTATTTACCAGATTTACCCTTTAACCATAGTAAATAAAAATAAATTCTGAAATTACTATTAACAATGTTCAAAAATAAAAAGAAAAATTTACATAATTTGGACCTTATAATTCCATATATGTAATCAATTTTTCTAAATTCAAAATAAAAAATTTGAAAAAATTAATTTAAAATTAATTCTAGTTGTCAAAACCTGAAAGTGAGTTTTTAAGAAGTAAAAACCATCAAAAAATTGACATGTGTTTATATCCAATTTAAATTTAAAATTACTTCCAATGAACAAAATTTTATTAAATTATAAAAACATAATACAATTAAACTTTAAAACCAAATAAAAAGATAATCTAACTATATAAATAAATTAGATGAAAAATCAGTTTTGGATTAAAATATAGTATTTTGGATGAGAATAAATACTTACTTGATTTTGGTACAATCTCACAGTTGTTAGTTCCTTGAAAAATTTTCACATCATCTCTTATTTAATGAAATTAAGTTGAATTTTTCATTCATGAATTTTCAGAAAATCATGTGATAGAATGACAAGTTATTCCATCAGTCTTAATAAAAATGCTAGAACAATTTATCAAATATACATAATTATGCCTATAGTGAGATAATAAATTAATCTAAAAATCATCAATCAAAATATAACTTATATTATCCATAAATGGATATCATTATAATCCTTCCAAAAACTAAAAATATTAAACATTAAAAAGAGTTGAACTAAATTGACTTAACATTTATCTCTCATATCTCATAAGTTAGTTCTTGGTTATCATATTCTAAACATGTGAATACCTTAATCGTGTATTCTCTTGAAACATGATAATAACATGAATTAATGTAGAACCTTAGTGAAAACATACATTCAGTCAAAATTAACTTTTTACACTCACCAATTATAAAAAAAATTATATATACTCAAACCATGATATCAATTTGTCCTTATATTAGTCATGAGGTCATTAATAATATCAAACATCTCATTATCTTCTTATCCCATCGTTATACACATATCATGCGTTTTCCAAAAATATTTGAATAACTTTTAATGGTTATCGGTATCATTCAACATATACTTTCAAATACTTAAGGACAAAAAATAGTGTAAAATTAATTAGATGTTTCTTTATTCCATAATACCATAAAATTAATTATACAAAATATTCTTGATAATAATGTAATCATTCCACTATCCTCTTAAACCATTGATCGAGCTTCAACATTATATTCCATAACACTTATTTTATCTCATATATCATTTGTAGTATCTTCACCCTCATCAACATAAATACTACCCATACAACATTTCTAATTATCTTCATGAGATTTTCCTTTAGGTCATCGATGTGCATAATTCCCAAACATTCTACAGTTAAACCATTTAACCATATTTGATTTCTTTTCAATACCATTATCCTTGTCTATTGTGTAAATTGAACATTTTCCATTACAGTTATTGTCTTGGTGTCCTTATTTTCCACACCCAAAGAATCTTCCAGTTCCTTTGAAAAATTATCCTTAATGCCTCTTCTCACATGATTTACCTGAGGAAAAATGAACTTTGTTTTATTTATGATCACCATGAAACTTCATCTTTCTTTTATTAGTCGGGTCAGGAAACTCACAAAAGTTGAGATTATTGATCATATTATGAGATTGGTGATTAAGAATAATAACGATGTATCTCCTTCCAACTCTCTCTTAATTTGGTTTCTCATGAAGAATATATTTCCATTGTCCATCATATTCTCCATTAACTTGAATCCTCCTATTTCCAGATATTTTCTAAAACCCAAAAATAATATTAAGAGAGGAAAAAATTATACTAATAAAACAACACAATCAAGGGGGAGTAATTTCAATATATAACATCTTAGGTTTAATCATTTTTTATTCATGATAATTAACATAATTCTAGGACTACAACCTATATTTAGACTTACCCTTAGGGACATCCCTAAACATACCTTAGAAATATCTCTAGGGATATCACTAATGTTTTTGCATCCTAGTTTCCAAAGGATAACTAAAACTTCACTCTGATACCAAATATAACAACCCAGACTTAACGTACATGGACTTTACATTTCCTTTTCAGAATACATAATACATTACACAAATATATTCCCAAATACCATATTAGTTTAGTGTCTTTTGAAACATGGAACATAATCTTCTAACTTAGAGAAAGATCTTCATCATCTCCCATAAAGATCTTTCCCTTTTGTTTTCCTACCTAAAATATTTCCTTATATCTTGGGGAAAAGAAAACATAAAAAGGGTGAGATAAAATTCTTAGTAAGGGTAAACATTGAGAACATAAAACAAACCATAAACATAATAATGTAAAAACATGAAACTAATGTTAATTATCAAAATCTTGATTCATGAAATAAATCTTGGTTGTACGTAAGGAATAAACCATAAAGAAACATTAATCATGATAAAATAGGATTGACATAAAACAAGGAATTTTGGAAAAAAATAATCACATAATTTTATTTCCATAGTATCCAAGGCATTACATCCAAGACTATGATAGTATAAAAATTCCATTTCTAAATCGAGTTTACTAGTAATTCCGGCCATGTATTACTGAACCAGATTTACTTGTCATTCCAGCACTGTATTAATGAACCAGATTTACTTTCCATTCTATTCATATATATATCCTAAGATATATATCTTTACCCAATTCATTGTAGGGAGATATAGGTACCACACATCTCATAATGAAATAATTCTTACTTGTGCCACAAAAACATAAATCATAGAATAACCCATGGAATAAAATGGATTTCTTAAACATAATTCCATCATAGTCCATATAAAAAATAGAGTTCATAAATATCATTCCAACATAAACAAAACTCAAATCATAGTGATAATAGGGATATAAACATAACCCTATTCAAATAATTTCATCTTATATGGAAAGTAATTTTGATAAAATGTTGAAATTAATTCTTGAGTAAAATATCCTTTCTTCTTCAAAAATGTTTTATTTTCTCAAAATGCTGTGAAATTTTAAATGAAAGGAATTTAATTGAAAATGAACCTGAAATCTTGTAAATTAATCTTTAGGTAAATAAGGCATTGTGAAATAATAATAATCCATTCATGTCGTATAATTTAAAAAACATTTTTCTTGTACTCTTTCCAGAAAAGTTAAAATGCACATTGTATGGAAAACGAAAGAAGTATTCCTTCCATGCAATTTAATAAAAATAAAGAAATAGGTAAAATTAACTATGAACATTATTATAATAATATAAATAATATTTTATATTTAGTAAACATGGATGTGAAGGATAAATATACCCCAGTAAATACTTACGAGTAAACAATCTTGGATAATAATGAGTTGTAAATTGATCCCTTTACTTAGGTCTGATTTCTTCCATATATTTTTGAAACTCTTGTATATTGGGTTTAAACATATTATTAACTTGTAAAGGAACCATAATAATATTTATTATATCATATGTGATTCACTTATGACTTTATATTACCCGTTTATTTATCAATTCAATGTTAAAGAAACATTTTGGGTAATAATCGTTTTATTTATCATAACTATTTCGACTTATTATTCTTGATCTTATTACATAGATAAATATTTAATTAATTTCAGAATGTAAAAAATGATTTATATATCATAAATATTAATTATAGAAACATATAGATAGATAAATGAAATGGAATACACTGTTCATGGAGATGGTAGGTCATACGTACGCATGAACATTGTTTCTGTTTCCTTATTGAATTGAATGAAAGCAAGTAAAATAAATAAATAAATAAATATAAATAAATCAAGTATCATTATTATTTTATATATTTAATTATTATTTATTATATATACTTTATAATCATTTTTGAATGGTTAATGTGGATAATGAATCTCATCGCGTCATAGAGATAGTAGGTTGTACGTACGCACGAGCGACAATATCATTCACTTAATGGTTAAATGGTATTGAATTGGATGGTATATAAATTATACAGAATAATTATCATATTATATTAATTATTTAAATCTATTATACTCATCATTATATCCATCCAAATTATGTATTGTAGAATAAAAAATTACACCATGATGTGGAGACAGTAAGTCATTCGAATGCACAGATAGTGATATTGTTATTCATAGGATGGATAAAAGAGGTATAAGGTTATACTATAATTATAATAACATATAAATATTTATAATATACTGGATTTATTACTTTATCATTCAAAAAATTAAATAATAGGATGTAGAAGAAGAAAATAATTTTGAAAGAGGTGATAAAATAATTACCTCTTTTTCGATCCTCTCTAGTTGGTTTGCAGAAAATGTAACCTTATGAGGGATTTCTTCCAAAATTGTGGCCTATAGGATGAATTTAGAGAATTTTGGATATGAAATGGGCAGGTTTATTCTGATAAAAGTTGCTTTATAGGTGTGATTTAAAGGGATGGAGAAGTTCCCTTTTATAGGAGAGGTGAGGGGCACTTTAGGAAAGTATTTAAATATTAATTAATTATAAATTGATTTTCGATTCCTAATTACCCCAAAATAATTTATTTAGAATATAAGATGACTATTCATATAAATCCTTTCAACCAATAAGTTTATGACAAATTTATGTCCCAAAATTAACCTTATCTTTTAGCTTTAACCCTTAGTTAAAAACATTAACTCTTACCATGTCTTCTTATATTTTAATAATATATGGTTCCATCAGTTACTACAAAAGTCCAAAATAACATCAAGTGGATCATTAATGATATTTGTAATAGTATCTAAGTCATTGGGACTAATCTTAGTTTTTTAGGACTAATATATCATTTAATAAAATAGTATTTGTTTTAAAAACTCATTTATGTCAATTTTGAGATTATTTAGTAATTGAATTTTGTTAAAGTCATAACAACTTTGTTCCGTCAAAAAAAGGAATTAATGCATCCCTAAGATGTCCATTTAATCCAAAAAAACTCATCTATGTCATTAAAATGATCAAATTACAATTATTTTAATATTTATAATATCATTTATTTGAATATTTCATTAATAAGGTAATCACTGCATCATCATTGTGTCATAAAGAAATTTATTTATTTAATGTATAAAAATTATAAATAAAATACCATGAAATAGGAAATCTTTTTATGTTTTAATGAATATTTATATACAAAATGATCAATTATATAATCTCAACTTAAAATTATTTTAGTAAAAAGATACATGTTTATGTTATATTTCCCTTTACATTAAATTAATTATTATAACATGTCATTTTCACACTCAAGTGGTTATAAAATGAAAAAATTTCAGCCTAAGAATTTTTTTGGTTGTCAATGACTCATGAATAAGATTATTACATGTTTTAGGGTAGTTTTATATTAGTATAATATTTTTTACCCTTATTGACCTGATTTACCCTTTAACCATAGTAAATAAAAAAATTACTGAAGTTACTATTAATAATATCCAAAAATAAAAGGAACATATTTACATAATTTTTACCTTATAATTAAAAATATGGAATCCATTTTTTAAAATTAAAAATACGTAATTAGTAGAAAAAAATTTAAAATTAATTTCTGTTGTCAAAACCAGAAAGTGAGTTTTTAAAAAGTAAAAATCATCAAAAGATTGATATGTGTTTATGTCAAATTTAAATGTGAAATTACATACAATGAAAAAAAAATTATTAAATTATAAAAACATAATACAATTATACTTTAAAACTAATTAAAAATATAATCTAACTATATAAATAAATTAGATGAAAAGGCATTTTTGAATTAAAATGCAGTATTTTCACTATTCATTAAAATATGAATTTTATCACAAAAATACCAAAAAGTAAACCAAAGTAAATATTCATCTCTCTATTCTAAAGAAGAAGTTTATTTTTTAAAATAGAATATATATATATATAAGTATTAAAAATTATATTTTAAATGGGTGCACCGTCACAAGGTTGTAGAACTATTTTTTTTTAAATACTTCTTTTATCTGAAAAAATTAATTTTATCTTATATCATATCTAAAATATATAAGATTAATTTAAAACATTAATTAAATATATTACATATATATTTCACTAATAAAATCCATAAAGAGTGGTTTTATTATTTTATAGACTGACTTATTTTCATTGAAATAGTTTTTTAGAATGAGGTTTATACTATTCATACCCAACATTATAATGAATAGGTTATAATATTTAGTTTTCACTTATACTAGGTCTTGTGTGAAATTAATTCTATCAAAATAACTAAGAAATTGTGTGTATCAAAATCCAATAATATTGTTGAGTAAACTGCAAGATAATACGGTGTTGCGTATAGCGCAAACTAATATTGGTGTAGCATACAACACAAGACATCAAAGAAATTAAAAAAAATCTATCTCATAAAATCTCACGGTGTTACATTATACCACCCCTTAAAATGAACTTCTCCCTCAAAATTCGTTGGGGTTATAAAAGGTTTACTACTTGAAAGTTTCTTTCATAGAAACCCACATCGTAAAAAGGAACAATAAAACTTCATTTTAAAAAGGAAAGTTAGAAACATAATGGTTACCCAAAGTAACCAATCACTCGATTTCTACATAGGAGAACATATGTGGGAAGTGAAAACATAGATATGGAAGATAAGTATAGCCATCCTTTTATAATGTATAGTGATAGAGAACAACGTTTAGAGAAAGTTAACAACTAGAAATCCATAAATCTATGATGATTTAAGGGATCATCTGATTCATCGGATAAGAAGTTACTAAGATAACATTTTTGGTTTTCAATATTCTTTCCCTAAAGTTGATGAATTTCTCATGAGAATAAATAATTACTTGTTTTTGTTATAATCTCATCATTTTTTGTGCCTTAAACAATTTCCAATTCATCTATCATTTAAAAAAATGAAGTTGAATTTTTCATTCTTAAAGTGTTAGCAGATCATGAGATAGAATGATAGGTCATTCCATCTATCTCAAAAAAAGGTTATAACAGGTTATCAAATATTAATAAGTCCACCTATAGTGATATAATACATTAATCTAAAAATATTCAATTGTAATATAACTTATACTATCCATAAATGGATAACATTACAATACTTCTAAAAACTGAAAATATAAAACATTAGAAAGAGGTGAAATAAATAGACTAGCATTTATCTCCCATATCTCATAAGATAGTTCTTTGTTGTCACATTCCAAATATATGGATACCTTAATCATGTATTCTCTTGAAACATGATAACAACATGAATTACCATAGAACCTTAGAGAAAACATACATTCTATCAAAATTATATTTTTCCTTACACCAATAATAATAAAATTCTATATACTAAAACCATGATATCACTTTGTCCTTATATTAGTCATGAGGTCATTAATACTATCAAACATTTAATTATCTCTTTATTACATCATTATGCACATATCATAAATTTTTCAAAAATATCTGAATAACTTTTAATGGTTATCATTATAATTCAATATATACTTTCAAATACTTAAATAAAAACAATAGTATAACAATCCTTAGATGTTTCTTTATTCCATAATACCATAAAATTACTTATACAACATAATTCTTGATAAAAATTTAATCATTCCACTATATTCTAAAACCATTGAATGACTTTCATCATTTTATTCCTTAACACTTATTCCATCTCATATATCATTTATAATCTATTCATCATCATCAACATAAATACTACCCATATGACCATGCTGATTCTCTTCATGAGATTTTCCTTTAGGGAATTGATTTGTATAATTCCCATACATTCTAAATTTAAAACATTTAACCATCATTTATATCTTATCAATACCATTATCCCTGATCATCATGTTAACTGAACCTTTTACATTGCAATTATTGGCTTTGGGTCCTTCTTTTACACACCCAAATAATCTTCCAGTTCCTTTGAAACATTATCCTTTATGACTCATCCCACATGATTTACATGAAGAAAATTGAACTTTATTTCCTCTATGATCACTATGAAACATCATCTTTCTATTTTTAGCTAGGTCATGAAACTCACTAAAGTTGAGATTATTGATCATATTATGAGATTGATGATTAGTCATAATAATGATGTTTTGTCTTCCAACTCCCATTTCATTTGGTTCATCATGACGAATATCTTTCCATTTTCTGTCATATTCTCCATTAACACAAATCCTCCTGTTTTTATCCATTTTATAAAACCCAAAAAAGAATAGTGTGAGAGGAAAAAACCATACTTGGAAAACAACACAATCAAGGGGGGTTACTTTAAATCTCTAACATCTTAGTTTTAATCCTAGTTTATTCAAGATAGTTACCATACTTCTAGGACTCTAACTTATAGTTAGACTTACCCTTGGAGACATCCCAAGACATACCTTAGAAACATCTCAAGGGATCTCACTAATGCTTTCACATCCTAGATTCAAAAGGTTAACTAAACCTTCGCTCTGATACCAACTCTAACGACCCAACGTTGACGCACATGGAAATTGCATTTATTTTGTAGAATTATTAATAAATTACACAAAGAGATTCCCAATGACCGTATTAGTTTAGTGTATTTGGAAACATGGAACATAATCTTCTAACTTGGTGAAAGATCTTCAACATATCCCACAAAGATCTTCCCTTTTTTTTCTACCTAAAACATTTCTTTATATCCTGGGGAATATAAAACATAAAAAGGGTGAGCACAAATGATTAGTAAGGGTAAACATTGAGAACATAAAATAGACCATAAACATAAGAATGTAAAAACATGAACCTAAATTTTAAATATCAAAATCTTGAGTCATGAAATAAATCTTCACAGTACGTATGGCATAAACCATAAAGAGACATTAACCATGATAAAATAGAATTGGAATAAAACATAGAATTATGGGAAAAAAATAAGAACATAATATTATTTCCATAGTAGCCAATGAATTGCTTCCAAGACCATAATAGTTGACAAAGTCCATTACTGAACCAGGTTTACTTGCCGATCCAGCCATGTATTACTGAACCAGATTTACTTACAATTCCATCCCTATATTACTGAACCAGATTTACTTTCCATTATAGTCATGAATATATCATGAGATATATATCTTTACCCAATTCATTGTAGGGGTATATAGGTCACACCCATCTCATAATGAAAACATTCTTATATCTTCCACAAAAACATAAATCATAGCATAACCCATATAATAAAATGGGTTTCTTTAACATCAGTACATCATAATCCATATAAATCAAATGAAATTCATAAATATAATTCCATCATAAATAAAACTCAAATAATAGTGATAATAGGTATAGAAACATAACCCTATTCAAATAACATCATCTTAGATGGAAAGTAATTTTGATAAGATATTTGAAATTAATTCTTCAAGAAAATATCCATTATTATTCAAAAAAAAATCTTTTCTCAAAATTCCATGAAATTTCAAAGGAAAATAATTTAATTGAAAATAAACTTGAAATCTTGTAAAAAAAATATTCATGGAAATAAGACATTATAAAATCCTAATAATCCATTCATTCCATATAATTTAAAAAAAACATTCTTTATATACTCTTTTTAGAAAAATCAAAAAGTACCTCGTATGGAAAACAAATGAAAGATTTATTCCATACCATTTAATAAAAATTTACCAATCGGTAAAACTCACATTAAAAATTAGTATTATAATATAAATAATATTATATATTTTGGAAACATGTATGTGAATGATAAATATACCCCAATAAATACTTACGAATAAACAATCTCAGATAATAATGAGATTGTAAAATTATCCCTTGCCTTAGTTCTGATTTCTTCTGTATGTGTCTGAAACTCCTATATAGTATGTTTAAACATATTATTAACTTGTAATAGAACCATAATAACATTTATTATATCATATATGATTAACTTATGACTTTATATTACCCTTTTATTTATCAATTCCATGTTAAAGCAATGTTTTGGGTAATAATCGTTTTATTTATCATACGTATTTTGACTTGTTATTCATGATATTATTACTTAGATCATGATTTAATTACTTCAATAATGTTAAACATGATTTATATATCATAAATATTATGTATATAAATATATATAATAGATAGATAAATGAAGTGAAATACACCATTCATGGAGATGGTAGGTGATACATACTTATGAACACTATTTATGTTTCCTTATTGAATTGAATAGAAGAAAGAAAATGACATATATATATATATACATAGATCCAGTAGAATTATTATGTAACATATTTAATTCTTATTTATTATATGTAATTTATAATCATTATTGAATGGTTAATGTGGAGAATGACTCTCATCGCGTTGTGGAGACGATATGTCGTACGTACCGATGAGCGACGATATCATTCACTAAATGGTTAAATGGTATTGAATTGGAAGGAATATTAATTATAAAAAATAATCATCATGTTATATTAATTATTTAAATCCATTATACTCATCATTATATCCATCCAAATTAAGTATTGTTGAATAAAAAATTGCATCACAACGTGGAGACTGTATGCCACACATACACATGCATGGTAATATTATTATTCATTGGATTGATAAAAGGAGGTATATGGTTCTAACATAATTATAATAACATATCATAATGCATAAGATAATTTATTTATTACTTTATTATGGAAACAATATAAGAATAGGAAGTAGAAGAGGAATTTTTTTTTAAAGAGCTGATAAATCAATTGCCTCTTTTTTGAGTATCTCCGTTTGGTTTGTAGAAAAGGTATGTTTAAGATATATTTATTCCCAATGTGTGTCCTATATGATGAATTAAGGTAATTTGGGAGAGTAAATGTTCATATTTTGTATGAGAGAAATGGATTTAGAGTTGTTATTAAAAGAGAAAGAGATGATCCCTTTTACAGGAGAGGTGAGGGTCACTTTAGAAAAGTCTTTAAATATTAATTTATTATAAATTTTTTTTCGGCTTCTAATGGTCTAAAACTCATTTATGTTGCATATAAGATGATTATGGGTATATATAATCTCATCCAATAGTTTTATGACAATTTTAGGTCAAAATATTAAACTTATCTTTTAGCTTTAACCCTTAGTTAAAAAAATTAACTCTTACCATGTCTTCTTGTATTTTCATAATATATGGTTCCTATAGTTACTATAAAATGAAAAGAGATCCTAAAGTGGATCATTGATGAAATTTATAAAATTATCTATGTTATTTGTCTATATCTTAGATTTTAGTACTATTATATCATTTAATAAAATAATATTCATTTTAAAAACTCATTTTTTTCAATTTTGAAACTATTTAGTAATTGATTTTTGTTAAAGTTGTAACAACTTTATTACTTCAAAAAAAGGAATTAACGCATCCCTCACATGTCAATTTCATCCAAAAAAATTGTGTATGGCATCAAAATTCTCAAATTAAATTTATTTTAATTTTTATAATATCATTTATTTGAATATTTAATTAATAAGGTAATCACTTCATCATCATTGTGTCATAAATAAATTTATTTATTTAGTGTTTAAAAATTATAAATAAAATACCATTATGTAGGAAATATTTTTATCTTTCTAATAACTATTTATAGTCAAAATTATCAATTATGTAACCCCACATTAAAATTGTTTTAGTAAACATATATATGTTTATGTTATATTTACCTTTAATTTAAATTAATTATTATAGCATGTCATTTTAAGGCCCAAGTGGTTCTAAAATGAAAAAATTTCGGCCTAATTATTTTTTTGGTCTTCCATGAGTCATAAAATGATATTAGGACACTTTTTAGGGTATTTTTGTATTATTATAATATTATTTTTTACCCTTATTTACCTCATTTACCCTTTAACCATGGTAAATAAAAATAATTACTTAAGTCACTATTCATGATGTCCAAAAATAAAAGAGACATTTATAAAATTAACATAGGATACCAATATTGTTATTTTATAATAAAATTTATTTCTAAATAATTTCTATAAAACATTTGATTTTAAATCATCCTCAGAATCAATATAAAATTCATACCATTTTTTATTTAAAATCCCATAGAATTAAAAACACTCCTCTTTAATTTAAAACATGACCTAAATGGGGTAAAATTATCTTAAACCACATAATTTATTCAAAAAAATTAATACCTTTTTAAAATACAAATAATTTTATTAATCATATGAAATTTCATGTAAAATAATTATAGAATTCCATTTAAGAACCCAGAAACTTTTTAACAAACAAAATATAACTTTAATGGTCCATTCAGGTGAAACAATATTTAATCCATCCTTTTAAAAAAATTAAAACACGTTGCTTTCTATGAAAACAAAAAAAAACATGTTCCTTCTTGGTAAATAAATAATTATAATATAATAACATTAGATAAACCATTGAAATTGGGATAACCACTTGACCTAGGGTTTGGATGAACTAGATGGGGTATCGAGGGAGGAAAATACTAAAAGAAAATGGATAAGAGATGGAAGATGATTCTTTACCTTAGAGGTCCAACTATGAATTTTTCTGGAATTAGGATGGAATTAGCCAAAGAAAGGAGGCCACATTGAAGGGGATATATATGCCATGTAGCTCAGACATCAGTGGGTGTGCGACATGGGTGAGAGGGATATGGGGAGGAAAGGAAGAAAAATGAAATAAAAGGTATAAAATAATTAATTTTAATTCTGGTTATAATAAATGGTTTAAAAAACCATGTGGTCATTGTGATACCTACACTGGACACCCAAAATCACCTATAATGGATACTCCTAGGAGCCCAAATCATATAATAAACCTCTTATATATTATAAGAAATGACATTTTCCAATATATACTACTTGTGTGAATGGGATAAAAAATTCAAACCCTTTGAGGTTGGAAACACTACTACTCAAATTTTTGTAAGGGTGTATAGGTTAAATTGGATACTCTGGCACCCAAAAATATTATATGATATTTCTATATCCATTGATATTCTGATTAAAATGGCCAAGGAAACTAAAGTGGCTTTATTTGGTCACATTTTTAGGTTCATAGTTAAGGTTGAACTAGGATTGAATCTTGTTGATAAGGCAATGCTGCAACTGATGATGATATTATTGAGTTGAATATTTTTTATGAAAAAATTCCTAAATTATACATGTATTGAAATTTTATTGGTCATGATTCATCTATTTTATGGAACTCCACATTTTATAGATTTTGTGCTCTACATGGGCATGACGTGAACAATTTCCTTAAGAAGAGAAAAAATGCATCTGCTTGAAAAATAGATTTCCCATCCAGTTTCAGAATGAGGATGGAAAAGACCATTGTAAGAGTGAATATGGTATAGGAATTACTTTAGACAATTTCAAGCAGAATAAGGAAGTGTAGGGTTCTACTTCTGGGGATGAAACCAACCCAATATTTGATGAGAAGGGTGACCACCCAAGTGACTTCTCTAATTTCCATGCTTCCACCTCTAAGAAAAAGACAAAGTATTGGTCTGAAATCATTTCTGAAGAGGTGAATGTTCACAATACTGACAAAAAAAATAAAATTGTAACAAAATAAATCTTTTTCAACTCTTAAATATGATTAATAAATAGATAAACAAGTGTTTGAATAGGAAATCCAACTCAAGGTGCACCATAAACTCTCAAAAGAAAGGATGAATCCCTATTATATAGCCGAAAAGGTAAGAAAATTTTACAATGTAACTCACCAGTCATTTGTAAAACTTTTCATATATAAATAAAATCTTTTGTGGATAATGAGTGATTTAAGCTTGTCTTCTACAAGAAGACAAAGTCTTTGGTGGTTTCTATAGTGGTGGTTGAGCATTCAACTGCTGGTGACACTACTTCTCACTCTGATCAGAATATTGGTGGCCCCAGTGAGATGCAAGATTCAATCCAAAGCTCTCATGATGGAAAAATAATCATAATGATTTGGCTCTAGTTGAAGTAAGGGTGGTTGAGGGGATGATGATTCCAGTGATAAGAGACACCTCTCCTAGAAAATTTAATGAAAGATAGGTGGGTAGCACTGATTCAGAAATCACTGATGCAGAGAAACTTTATGAGAGATTTCAATATCTTATTATATGTATGGGGATATCGAGGGGTTAGGGGTGTGGTAATGGAAGGGCCAAATGTAATATAATCCAATAAGAAGAAAGGATCCCCTATGCATGACTATTGAAAAAGATTAACAAATATATTTTTCTCTGGGGTTTTTCCTTTTATTTCTATACTCATCTCAGTTCCTATATTTTTATTTATTTTAATAAAAGAGGCTAAAACTCTATCTTTATGAAAACAATATTAAAATAATAAATAAATTAAATAAAGTGACATAATGAGAGTTACAGTAACCCTAGATCTTCTTATGAAGGCACACTACACTAGATGAAACCCTATACATTACATCATCAATCTATGTTCTATAATCCAATAGATTTGATATTTCCATTAAATAAGGATTCATTATATTAAAGAGGGATTAAGATAGAAGTATGTCCTGAAAATGATATTATGTTAATTGGATTGGATTATAATATCTTTTGATTTTTTTTAAACTCTTCGATGACTCTAGGAAACATTGCCACTTTTTTGCCTACAAAAACCAATGATATCATTTATAGATGGTGCAATAGAGGATCTGGATACTTATGGTTGATTTGATAGTCTATTTTACTATCAAGCGCTACATTTTTACCTTCTACAATATAAAATAAAACTCTCTTATGGGAAAAATCAATGACCACATACATAATACAATTAATCCATGATAAGGATGACATCATTTGAGATTATATACACTAGGAAGAAAAACCCATACAACTGAGGCTACCCCAAAATAATCTCAAAAACCTTAAATAGTTCATTTATTCTAGAATAACCTACCACTATCATAGCCAAAAATAGGGGAACTAGAATCCTCTCTTCCATGAGTCCAAATTAGTAGACCAAGGTGGTTGAAATAAGGGAAAGAGATTTTATATAATCCAATAGAGTTTATGTGTAACATCCCAAACTAACACATTTTCTTGGGATGGAAAAAAATTCCACTGACCATAGTTGAAATCCTGGTGAAACCAATGGCTCACAATTTATTTCATGGGCTTTACCAAATCATGTGTAAAATTTTCCATTTAAAAAAACTTACTGGTAGACTATAATAAAAATAATAAATATGATAAATGATACAAAACCAAAAATATATTCCAAAATGAATAAAAAATAATAATTTCATTAAAATTTATCTAAAAAAAATAAACCAGACATATACAATCTTACGAAAAATAAAACCCAATAAAAAAAGATTTAAGTCACCATGATGGCTCCACTCATACCTACAAGACTCAACAGCTTCCTTAAAATCTAACTCCATACCACCAACACCACATCATCATGATGATCTGTTAATAAAATAAGAAACCTTAACAATAATTGTATCATGATAAATAGTATATTCATATGTACTAAGGATCATATGTTGGGGGAATTACATAACCTAGTAAGAAATACCTAAGACTTACCAAACATTCCACTAATAGAAGTACATTTCATATCACATTTTATTTAAAATTAAGGTCAGTAGAATTGTGAAAATATAATAATAATAAATATTTACCTATAAGGAAATGACACTATGCACACCAAAAACACACCCATGTAATGAACCAACACACACATGAAAAACACAAACCAATAAAACCACTACCTAGTAAACGTCTAAATAGTCCAAATCATGATTAGTAGTCATCCAAATAGTCCCAAGTAACAACTCATAGGCATAATAAAATTCTCTGCAATATTAGAACCACAACTATATCTAACCCACAAGGTCCTTTCTATATACATAGAAACACACACCCACAAAATTCATGCAATGTTTTCACATTCAAAAACTAAATATTGAAAACCTATTTCATTTAATCATTTAATCAAACACTATATGATCATCACCCAAAATTATAAATATGAATACCAACTAAATAAAATGGAGTTCCAATTATGATTTCACAAGGGGTTTCCAACTAAAATAATAATTAATTTAGTTAAGAAACAACGAGTCTTCTGAAATATAAAAGAAAGTGAAAAAATAATAGAATCCACCCTCCACTAGTTTGATCACATGTAAAATTCATGAGGAAGGATTTGTCTTTTAAATACCCAAAATAACCTCTTAGATAAAGAAGAATCCTAAAAAGGCTACCCATGATCATATGGATAAAGTGATCTAGAAATGGGAGAAATATTAGGGGTTATAATAGGAATAAATCAATTCAAAACATGTTATTAACTACCCCATATATATTTAAAATATATTCATTCAGTGTTCATAAGTCCCTCCCCAAAACTCGGTGTCCAGATCAACCATTTAAAGTCTATGATGATTGGCACTATAGTGTGTTTGTTCCCACTATGCCCGTAGTACCTTTGAATGGATAATGTCACATGATTATCACTAAGGTGATCCACTATAGTGATGGAAGGAATAATTAAACCTTTTTTACCACTATAATCTATACTACGGGTTGGTGTGGACTCCCAACGTGTATTTATAGTACTGACACAACCCGAGTCTCACATCATCACATGGAAACCATTCTTAGCACCATGGTTTATTAAACCTCCTTTTTTCTCATATTAATAATCTTATCACACCACAAAAATTTCCATGACCAACTACTTGGTGTTTAATTCACCCTAAAAAACATTCCAACCAATAAAACTATTTTCCTACCCATAGTGAAATTCAAAATTATTGAACACCACTTAAGCCACTAATTAAACCTCCAAAAATTCCATAAACTCAAAAAATAACATCTCAATAATAAAAAAATTATGTAAAGTACCTCAAACTAGTGGTGTTATACTCTCCACACCATTAATTTTTATGTCCTTATAATTTCGGTGATTAGAATTATCTTGTTCAAGCCATTTATCCATCTTGAAAATATCCTTCTCCCATGTTTCCTCCTGAATCTGGCCATAATACCCTAAAATAAAAACTAAAGAGATTTGTATACATCCAAAATGAATTTTTAATCTATCAATAATTCAAAACTGGGATGGACTAAATGTAGTGCCCAATTTAAGGGTTATATAGTCTTGGTGTTACACGTGGTTGTGGTCATCTTGGTAGTTCTTTGACTGCGATGCATTGAAAATGTTATGGATGTTACTGAATCTTGGTGTCAAGGATAACTGATATGAAACATTGATAATAAATTCCAAAATATCAAAAGGCCTCATGTAAAAAGGATCAAATTTACAATCTTTATGAACTATATAAGACCTATTCTTAGGGTAACTTTCAAGAATACATGGTAAACTACCTCATAATATAAGATTTTTTAGTGATGATCTTTATATAAATTTTAATGGATTCGAGCCACTACCATATATTTCTTTATCATATAGATTTTGTTAGTGGTTTTATGGAAAATATATGGTCCAATCAATGATGTTTACCCATTATCTACCCAACAAAGAAGAGATTAAAATGAGTGATTGTACAATTCCTAAAATGGTGTAATTTTTATTGTGTCCTAATAAAAATTGTTATTTGATAACTACACCAAAGTCAAATAATCTTCCCATGAATAATTAAAATATATAACACATTCTTAGATAATATGTTCAAATGTATAGATTGTATATTCTAATTGATAATATGATTGAGGATGGTATATTGTGTTCATGGTCAACTGAGTTCCAAGGGATTGTTGCAAAGATATATAAAATCATGAAGTGAATCTAGGGTCTCGATCAGACATAATATATATCAGTACTCCATAAAATTTCACCACTTACTTGATATATATCTTTTCTAAATCCTTTAATGTATTGGAATATCAAAATGGAATGAAATGGGAAAACATGATAATAAAGTACACAATCACACAATTAGAATCATGCTTCCAAATAGTTCATGTCAGACCAGTGAAAAAGGCTTTGAAAATATATTCCAATTTCCAAACAAGTATATGCATCGACTAAAAAAATACATATTGGTCATTGGTTTTTAGAATTTACCTTTAAGAAGATGAGTCATTTCATAACATAGTCATCCTACTTCTATTTCACAAATAGACACAAAAAAGGGACTTCATTTACCTATACATATTTTTAACTCTCCATTGAATCACCCATTTATAATGGTGAAAATAAGAAAGAATCTATTCTGAGAATGATGTAGGAACTATAATTTTATTTTGAAAGTGTAAATTGGAATTTTTACCCACTATTTAGAAATCAATGGCCTCTCCACCATTGAGTTTTGACCTCAAGATAAGGTAGTCTGGGAATGATTATTGAGCCTCCATGATCAGACTCACAATATTTTGAAAGAGAGTAATGATAAATAAATCTACATTATGATTATATTCTTAACAATATAAATGCACGATAAAAATTAATCCAATAAGATTCCAGTGTCCATGATCTTCTCTGACCACTTCGTTATATGATTTTTTAATAAAATCATTAACAACCAAATATCATTTTCATGATGTGTACAAAATTCCAATGTTGAACATATATTGATATTCCACCCATAATAGTTTTTTTATGTTCAAAACCATTAGTGAAAAATGTGCTTAAAGATTTTATAGTCCATGAACAATATTATTGATTCACCATAGAGGTAATGAGACCATGTTTTAAAAGATTAGAAAATTACAATGAATTCCAATTCATGTATATTATAATTCTTTTCATGGGTTTTTGACTACCATGAGCCATAATCTTGAACATAGTGTCCATGTATAACAACAAAATTCTTTTGAGATCCGGATGAATAAAAATAGACCACATATCCTTGACGTGGTTTTAGAAATATGAGGATACATGTTGAAGTTAGCTAAGACTTGATCTCATAAAAGTATTTCTACCATTCCTTATTCCATTTTAATGGAAAACAATTTATTGTTAAATAATTCATTAGATAAGTGAGTCTTTATAAGTACCATAAAAATTGATGAAAATATCCTATTAATCCCAGGAATCTGTGTATATCAAATATGTTCTTAAATGGTTTCCAAGAAATCACTAATTTGATATTTTCATGTTTTATTGATAAACCATTTTTAGATATATAGTGACCCATGATTTTCATACATGGATATTATAACTTTTCTAGATGAATATTCAATACATTACAAAAACACATGCATGAGGACTGTGATATTTTAATGCCTTTCAAAACATGGAACACAATATTTTTAATTTGGTGAATGATATGAAATGTATCACATAAAGATATTCCCCTTTGGTACTCTTTATAAACATACACAACCTAATCCTTTCTTTATAACCTGGGAAAAGGAAGAATAATAAATTTTGAGATTATACTCTAATTAAGGGTAAATAAGGGAGATATGTAAGCATAACATGAGCATAAGGGTATGAGGGCACAAAATTAACATTTGAAAACCATACCCTACATATTAAAGATCAAAATTTTGAATCATGGAATAAATGTTATCAGTTTATAATACATGAATCATAAGATAATAAAAGAACATGAGCAATGAGATCATAACATTGGCATAAGACATGAATTTGTGACATACACATAAGAATAGAAAATTGTATCCTTAGTATTCAGGTCCCATTGAAAAAAATGTGGAAGAGAACTCTATGGGGGGCTACTCCTCCTGGGTGGGACACACCACCATCTTTAGTGGTAGTCCTTTACTCATAGTGGAATGGGTTTAATCTCCAAACCAGCAAAGTAATCAAGGTTCACTCCTAATACCATTATAGTGAAATAAGTACCTTATATAACAAAGTTCACTCCCTATTCCAATCCTGAATATCTCAGGAGATACAAACCTTTACCCAAATAATTAGAGGGAGATATAGGTCCCACCTGTCTTTAGTTATAACGTAACCACCGTCCTTGGTTATAACGTAACAACCATAACATAATAAAAATAATACCTATGTGTTCCAAAACATTATAAAACATTAATCATATCCTAACCAATTAAATTAAATGGGTTTCATAAACATTTCAACATATGAAAACATATTGAGAAGTGACAAGTTTCATAGTCATTTAATCATTTTATCATAACATAACTCATGAAAAAAGGAGTGGGTTTCACAATAATTCTATAATAGTATAAATCATGGAAATGTGATGGTTTTCATAAAAAAATTCATAATAAAACATTTAGAGAAATAATAAAAATGGTATCTTTGGTTCATATACCAAGTAAGGCATAGGTAACTTTAAAAGATTTTATTTTAGATGGAAAATAATTTTGAAACATGACATAAGACATTTATTGAGGAAAATAGATTGTTTTTAAAAATAAAATATTAAAACATAAAACATTTTGAAAGTCGTTTTTTATTGAAAATAACTATTAGAACTTATAAATGAAGATTTAAAAATCATTTAAAGATATTCTCAAGGAAAACTTCCTTTCCACTTTTAAAAATAAATTAAAAAAACATTTAGTAAATTATTTTATTTGAAAATAAACATAAAAATTATTAAACTAATATTTAAGAATAATTTATAAAATTTCGTGAAGAAAATAAGCTTTTATTTTTTAAAACATTTTAAAAAATAAATCAGTTTAAAAACATTTTTAAAAAACTTTGTTTTAGAAGGAAAAAGGGTTTTCGACCAAAGAAGTCGATTTTTATTTAAAAAATTATTTTTTAACTCAAAAAAAAACATTCTCATGCCATAAATATATGAGAATAAAGTTAATTATTATCTTGAGAGATGAATCATAATATTTGATCATCATAGTCATAGTCATAAAAAAACTGATAAATTATGAGATTGTAACATAAAATCATTATTACTTTGGTAATGTTGAACTGTAAGCCTAATGAAGGAATAAAATAAAATGAAACTTAATAGATAATGAGAGTAAATTAATTAATTATATTACATTTAAAAGTTTTTATATATAATCCTTGTTTAGGAATATTGGTTCATAACATAATGTACGTCTCAAAGAAGAAAATTTGTGACAAAAAATCCCTTAACAATTTGTTAACTTTTGAACCATAAACCTCTTGAAAGAGAGATCACAAAATGAATATGTAAATAAAAATAATATTAAGGATAATAATCATAAAAGAAATTCATGTGTAGTATATACACCACAAAAAAAATTGATGGTGAATATGGAATTTGTCTCATAGAAGCAAAAAGTGAGACAAAATCCCTTACTTTAAGTCTTGACTTCTTTAGTACTCATTCAAAACTCCTATATTATAAATATAAGTTTATTATATATATATTAAATAAATATATTAATATATATCATACCATTTATGATATTATTATGACCTTTTATTAACAATACTATGTTAAATCCATGTTTTAGGCAATAAACTATTTGTTTTTAATATATGTTTTGGTTTGTTATATTTTTTATCTTCTTAATTTTATCATGGTTAAATAACATAACAAATTATAAACATGATTAAAATATCATATATATTCATTATACATGTATTTATAGTAATCCATAAAACTTAGTTATAGAAAATGAAATACATCATTTACAGATACGGTAGGTCTTACGTATGCATGAATGTTGTTTTCATTTTCTTTTTGGATTAAAAGAAAAAAAGTAAATGATATATATATATATATTAACATTATAGAATAATTATTATTTAATATATATCATATATTTTTATAAAACAACCCTTAATGCATTCCATGTAAAGCATGAATGAATCACATCATTTCGCAAGGAGGTAGTCCACCATACACACGAGTGACTTTATCGTATTCCCACAAAATAGAGAGTATGAAGGAATGTGTGATATAATAATTTCTGAAGAATAAAAATATCATAAATATCATATAAACAAAAAGTTAATCATTATATCCAACATTGAGAGGTGGTAATGGTAAAATGAACAATATCAGTTCACGAGGTTGTAGTCTGTTATACACATGAATGATGATTTCTTATCCCATTTAATGGAATTGGTGCTAGATTTAGGAAATTAAATTACATAAAAACATATAATTATATTAAATATAATATGGTTATTATATAATAATGATATAAAAATAATTCAATGGGTTGGAGGAATAAATAAAACAAAAATGTTCGTTGACAAACATTGCATCTCACTCAGGTATCCTTCTTATGTTTGAAAGAAAATACTTCATAGGATAAATTTATACAAAAAATAATACTTCTAGGATGAGGGGATTGAATTTGGAAAGTGATTTGGATAGGTATTTTCTGAACCAAAAGGGTGTGAAGGCATGAATAATATAGAATAGTGGGTGGCATTTTATAAGTGAGGTGGGTGAGAAACTAATAAATTTATGAAAAGATTCCATCATACCCACGTTTTTATCATGAGAAAAGATTTAAAAATTGTATATTATATAAAATAGAAGATAAAATGTGGAAATATGGATAGAAAATTTTCATTGAACGTTTTTTATTCAATTTCACACTTATCTTCTTAATTTAGCCCCACGATAAATTTATTTTTATCTCATTCACTTAAATTAATTTTTAATGAATTCACTATTAATTTTGGTAAAACATTAAGTTAAAATTATTATATAATATAAATTATAATTAATCCACATATTTAATCAATTTATTCAAATTATATTCACATAATTGGAAATTTTCAATTTAAAATTAATCCCACAGACGCTACGAGAAGATGAGGCTTTAATGATAAAATGCTCTAACATTTACAAAATTTTTACATAAAAATTCAACATGAAATTGATTAAAATGACATAAATTAGATTAATTTATGTAAAATTAAACTAATTTTATTTTAAAACAAATTTTACATATAATTTAACTTTATAAATAAATTAAATAAAAATGCATTTTCTATTAAAACTCAGTATTTTTCACTATTCATAAAAAATGAAACTTTTCAGAAAAAACCTAAAAATTTACCTTAAATAATTTTTATATTATAATTTAAAAACTTATTTTCTTTTTCAAATAAACTATTTTAAATTGGTAAATTTTATTTTTAAAATAATTGCACTAAAGGATGTAAATACACTTTTTAGAAAAATATAGTTTTTAGCATAAAATTGAATTCATTCTTATCAATTTTCTAGAAAAAACATAAGATAAATTTTAAACATTTTATTATATAAATAATATATAAATTTAATTAAAATTTTAAAAAAAATTGATTAATTTAATTTATTGAGTTAAAACACATTTATGTACATAAAAATATTTTTTTTGGAAAATGATTTCCTTTATTTTTAAATGTTTTTTTTATTTCTCTTTCCAATTAATTGGTCAAGAAAGAATTAATTTTATATAAATATGTAAACCATATAATTTACATAATACTATTCATACCCTCCATTCCAATAGCTATATGATAACAATCATATTAAATAATAATATTTTAACAGTATATCACATTTAGTTTACGCTCGATGTTGCCTATAACGCAAGATAAACCCGGTATTGTGTGTAAAATAAGGAACAATCAGTCTTGTGTGTAACATAAGAGAAACTCATTTTCATGTGTAATAAAATATAAACTCAGTATAAAATGTAACACATTATAAATTCGGTGATTCATAAAACAAAAAATATTGAGAATATTAAATTTGTTTGAAAAAATATATTTCACAAAATCTCATGGTGTTATATAGTACCCTCTTAAAATGAATTTCACCCTCGAAATTAATCTCAATAATCAATGGTTTAACATTTGAAAATTATGTTATGCGTACCCACATTGTATAAATGAATTATAAAAGTTCCATAAATACACTCATAACTAGGTTTCCACATAGGAGAACATAGGTGGGAAGTGAAGATTTGGACATTGAAGAAAAGCATAAATAATTATTGAGAGTGATAGAGATCACTGATCAAAAGTAATTGGGTGATCTGGAGAAAGTTAACAAAACCAAAACCATAAACCAAAGAGGTATAAAAAAAGGTCATTGATATCATCAAAATTATGATAGTAGTATTGTATATTGATCCAAGATCTCTTTTATAATGTTGAAAATTTTTCCTGAGAAGATATACTTACTGAATTTCATTCCATTTCAAAAGAACATTATCACCCTTATTTTTTAGCTTGATAAATTTGAAATTCATCTCTTAATCCATGAAATGATAGTGTATTTTTATTCCTAAAGCACTAAAAGATCATAATATCCAATAATATAATGATAAGTCATTCCGTTTATCTTTAGTTATCATTATGGGAAAATGGCTAGCACAAGTTATGTATAATGCTTCATATGGAAGAATAATACATTTATCTATAAAGAATCATCAAAAGTTAAACTTAAACTATTTCATAAATGGTTAATGTTATAACCCTTCAAAAATTCAAGATTCATAAAGAAGTTCACTAAATTTCTTAAAATCAACTAAAAATTAATCCTAAAAATATCATTAAGTATCTCTTGATTATCACATACCAAACACATGAAAACGTTTATCTTGTATTCTCTTCAAACATAGAAATAGCCTAAATTACCATATAACATAAATTAAAATAATCATTATTCTCATTCCTTGAATAAAAACACATATTATAGAATACATTCTATATATTCAATAAGGTTTTAAACTCCATTAATGATAACATAAACCAATTTTTCCACAAATCATTTATTAGTTATGATGTCTTAAATACAATAAAATTTACATTACCCATATCAATAAACTCTTTATCTAAACTAAAGACCATTTTCTCAACATTAGAAACATATTAAGGGGTACCTTCTATAAATAAAATATCGCATTTCCATTAAATCACTTTTCCAGTCCATCATTCAATATATTCTCTTAAATCCTTAATGAAAAATGTTTACTAAAAAATAAATATATATTTCATGATTCATATAACATAATATTTTTATTCAAATACATAAATACTTCATTCGCCGTACTTCTTTCTCAACCAATTAAATATGCTTCATTATCTTATTACTTAATGACTAGTATCTTTCATATGTCATTTGTATTCTATTCATCATGAGCTATATAACCATTAATCGTACAAGCTTTCTGATTTTCTTAATGAGATTTACCCTTAAGACATCAATTTTCATAATTACCATACATTTCACATTTAATTCATTCAATAGTCAATGATATCTTAGAGAGATGATTATTCTCATCCATTGCAATAACTATAATTTTTATTTTACTTTTACAGTTACTTTCTTCGTGTTCTTCTTTTCCACATTAAAAACATCTCCTCATTCCTTTAAGACAACCTCTTGGGTGTTTATTCCCACATTATTGACACATAGGAAACTAAATCTTATTTCCTCTATGGTCTCTGCTATCCAAAATCTCAGTTAACTATTTCCTTCAATTATTTGGTGATTTTAAGAGTTTGTTAAGGTATAGATTATTAGTCATGTTCTGTGAAGACTAATTAGGAATAATCATAATGTCCTTAACACTATTCAAAGTCTCATTTTTCTTCTCATTAGTAAATTTTACATCACATTCAATGTTAACTCAGTTCCGTTTGGTTCTCACCATTTACTAAAACAAAAAAATAATAGTGTGTGCAACACTAATCATATAGTAAAACCACATAATCTTGAAAACATTAATTATAAGATGTATAAATCATGACACCTTCTTTAATCTATAAAACCTTAGGTTTATCTTAGGTCATTCATAGTCATATTCTATTTAAATCCATCATGATGGTTAATAAGAAGTTTTTGAATTTAGAAGGCATATCCCATGGGAGTTTCAATATATGTGTGGAAAAGGTCTATTATTATACACTAGTTCACAATCGAGTCTAGATCAAGATGGTGTTATTGGGGTTGTTAACCCTAGGTAAATCTATTCCAGATACTCATCCACTAGTAGTACCTAGACATGAATGTAATTTCTTGTAATCCACTCTCTCTATCCTTTACCAAAGATCTAAATCATTTTCCTATACTTCTTCTCATCCTTAGATTTTTCCTTAGAGACATCACTACACATAACTTTAGAATTATCCCTATGGATATCACTAAAGTTTTCTAATCCTAGTTTTCAAAGGTTAAATAATCCTTTTATTTGATACTAACTATAGAGACCCAAGATTTTCACACATGGATATTACATATTTTTTAGATGAATATTCAATATGTTACAAAAACACACACCCGAGGATCATAATTGTTTAGTGAATTTGGAAACATGGAACAAAATATTCTTAATTTAATGAAAGATATTCAATGTATCCCCCAAAGATTGTACCCTTTGGTACTATTCATAAACATACCCTACTTAAATTGTTCTTCATAACCTAGAGAAATGAAACATAAGAAAGGGAAATATCAGATGATCAGTAAGGGTAAACAATGGAGATAAGTAAGCATACCATGAGTATAAGGGTATGAGGACATGATATTAACATTAAAAAACCATACCCTGTATATCATAGATTATAAACTTGAATCATGGAATAAAGATTAGAAGTTTATAAGACAAGAATCATAAGATAATCAAAGATAATGATCTATAATATCATAACATTGGCATAAAACAAGGATTTGTGACATACATATAATAATAGAAAATAAATTACTTAGTATCCAAGGATCATTTCCAAAAATTATAATGGAACTATATGGGTAACTATACCTCCTGGGTAGAACACACCATCATCCCCAATGGAATCCCTTTCCTCATACTAGAATGGGTTCACTCCCCAAACCATAATAGTAGTAAAGTGCCAATCCCAACACCAGTATAGCATAAAAAGTCCCTTACTGAATTGAGTTCACTCTCCATTCTAGTACTATCTATCTAATGAGACAAAAATATTTACCCAAATCATTGAAGAGAGATATAGGTCCCACACATCTTTGGTTATAACATAACCACTATCCATGGTTATAATGAAATGACAATCATTTATTATAATGTAACCACCATAACATAATGAAATCATACATATGTGTTCCAAAATATCATAAAACATTCATAATATCATAACCCATGAAATTAAATAGGTTTCATAAAAATTTCATCATATGATAACCTGTATAAAAGTGACAGGTTTCCAAATCATTTCATCTTTTCATCATAGCATTAACCATGAAAAAAAGAAACAGATTTCATAATAACTCTATCATGGTATAACCCATAGAAGTGATATGTGTTTCATAAAAATTTTGTCATAATAAAACATTTAGATAATGAATTCTTATGGTATATTTTATTCATAACCCTTGTAAATCATAGGTAATATTAACAGATGTCATCTTAGATGGAATTTTTTTTTGAAAGATTACTTGGGACATTTCTTGAGGAAAATAACATTACATTAAAAATAAATTTTTAAAACACAAAACATTTTAAAAATTATTTTACTTCAAAATAACCATTAAAAATTATAAAGGAAGATGTAAAATCATTTTAAACCTTTCGTGATGAAAATATCCTTTCCACTTTGAAAAATACTTTTTAAAACATTACACATTCTATAAATAATTTTCTTTGAAAATGGGAATAAAAAATTATAAAGTATAATTTAAAAATAACTTAAAACATTTTTTTGAAAAAAATAACCTTTTAATTTTTAGAAAAAAAAAATCAAACATAAAAAATTTTAGAATATTTTTTTAGAAAACATGGTTTTGGAATAAAAACATCTTTCAATCAAAAAGGTGATTTTTTTAAAAAACACTATTTTTAAACTATTTTGTACAAGAATAGAGGAAAATGAAGGGAAAAATAATTTTAATGAAATAATGAGAGGATAATATTTTTTTGAGTTTCTTGAATGTTTTATCATAATATTTTATCATCATAAGCATAGTAATAAACAATCCCGAAAAATGATGGATTGTAACATAAAATCTTTACCAATTTGGTAACTTTTAATTGTAAAACTCATGAAGGAATAACATAAAATAAATCTTAAAATATCACTAGTATAAATAAATTCATGATATCACATATAAAATGGTATGTATATACACCTCATTAAATAATAAAGGAATAAAACCTAATGTACATGTCGAAGAAGGAAAATTGAGATAAAAATATCTTACCGAGTTATTAACTTTTTAACCATAAACCCCTTAAAAGAGATATCATAAAATGGACATATAAATCCCAATAATTTTAGGTATAATAAAAAAATAAATTCATAGGTAGTGTAGTCTCTATATAAAATAAATAGATAGTGAATATGGCATGTGTCTCACAGAAGTAAAAATTTAGACATAAATCCCATAACGTAAGTCCTGAATTATTTCATACTCATCAAAAAAATATTTTAAAATAAATATAAGTTAACTATACATATATTTAATTTCCAAATTCATATATATCATACCATTTATGATTTTATTATGAGCTTTTATTAACCGTTTATTAACAATTTCATGTTAAAGTCGGGTTTTGGGCAATAACCGCTTTGTTTTTCGTATATGTTTTGATTTGATATATTTTTTTCCACTTAATTAGATCATGGTTACATAATAAAATGAATTATAACCATGATATATATATAATATATATTCATTATATATGTATTTATAGTAATCTATAATATTTGATGATTGACAATAAAATTCATCGATCATGGAGATGATAGGCTGTATGTACGGATGAACGATGTTTCAATTTTCTTGATGGAATGAATGAAATAAAAGTAAATGGAATATATATTTTCATTATAGAATAATATTTATGTATTATATATCACATTTTTTTTAATAAAACCATCCTTAATACATTCCATGTAAAGTGTGAACGAATCACATCTCTTCGCAAGGAGGTAGTATACCATACACACGAGGGACATTATCATATTCCCAAAAAATAGAGAGCATGATGGTATGTCTAATATAATAATTCAAAAACAATAAAAATATAATAAATATTATATATAAATAATAAATCCATCATTATTTATAACCTTTATAGGTGGTAATGAAAAAATGAATGACATCAGTTTGCGAGGCGGTAGTCCTCCATACACACAGATGATGATTTCGTAACCCATTTTATAGAAGTGAAGATAGTTGTAGGGAGTTAAATTAACATAAAAACATCCCAGTATATGTAATATACTGATTTTATTATAAAATATTGATATAAAAATAATTATAGTGGGTGGGGTAATAAATAAAACAAAAACACTCGTTGATGAATGTTACATATTATACGTTTATCCTACTTAGTTTTGCACTAAAAGACTTCCTAGTATGGATTTATTCAAACAATAATGCTTCTAGGATATGTGGAGGTATTATTGGAAGTGATTTGGGGAGGGTTTGGTGTAAAAATATTGTTTTAATGTGTGAATAATATAGGATAGGGGTGGCCTTTTATGAGTGTGGTTAGTGTAAAACCTATAAATTTCTGAAATGATTCAACAATTTCCATGTTTTTATCATTCCAAAATCTTAAAAAATGGGATATTATTTAAAATATAATAGATAAGGTTGTAATATATTCATAAAATTGGTGTTGGATTTTTTTTTTCATTTTTAACCGTATCTTCTTATTTTAATCCCACTGTAAATCCATTTTTTAGCTTAACAATAGTATTAATTTCTACTGCATTCACTATTCATTTTTGTGAAAAATTAAGATGAAATTAATAGATAATATAAATTATTCTGATTAAAAATCTGGAATCCATTTTTTCAAATTCTATTCACATAAGTGGAAAATGTTAATTTAAAAATAATCTCGTAGATTCGACTAGAAAGTGGGTTTTTAAAGAGAAAATGTTCAAATGTTTATAAAGTTTTTATTACAAAATTTAATTTTAAATTTATTAAAATGACATAAATTGGGTTAATGGATATAAAATTTAACTAATTTATGTTTAAACCAAATTTTAAATATAATTTAACTTTATATTTTAATTTAATGAAAATATAGTTTTCAATTAAAATTCTGCATTTTCACTATTCATCAAAAAATGAAACTTTTTAGAACAATTAAAATAATGTACCATAAGATAATTTTGATATTATAATTTTAGAAATTAATTTTATTCTTTCAAATATATTAATTAATATTGGTAAAATATAGTTTTAAAATAAGTGTGCTAAAGGTTTCAAAACTACTTTTTAGAGAAATACAATTTTAAGCATAAAATTTGATTTATTCTTATATTTTGATTAAAAAACACATAAAGTGACTATTAAAAATTTTATTTAATATATAATATATTAATTTAATTAAAATATCTCAAAAAAAGTTATTTGTTTAATTTATTTAGTTAAAACACATTTTTGTATATAAAAATTGTTTTTTTAATAAAATGATTTCGTTTATTTTCAAAAGATTTTTTTTCATTTATAAATAATTGGTCACAAAATAATTAATTTTATATACATGTTAAGATCATATAATTTACACAATAATATTCATACCCACCATTTCAACAGCTAGTTGATAACTATCTTATTAAATAATAATATTTTAATAGCATGTCATGTTTTGTTTAAACTCGATGTTTCATGTAATGAAATATAAACACAATATTGTGTGTAACAAAATCTAAAATTATTGTTTCATGTTACATAAGACAAAATTAGTTTTAAATGAAATGAAATATAAACTGAGTGTTGCGTGGAAAAAATGTTAAACTTGATATTGTGTATAACACAAAATATCACTAAGATTAAATTCATTTGAAAAAATATATATTTCACAAAATATAAAGGTGTTACAAGTGGTTACATGCCCGAGGAAAATTACATGTTATATCCAAAATTCACACTTAGAGAATTTAATATAAATTATATTCTCACGTAATGTAAAAAATAAAATCACTAAGTGTTTCTCATCATTATTTCTAGTGTGGATTACACCAAAACACAGTCAAAAAATTAAATGATAAATATGTTGATGTTCTTATAGAAGATATGTTTCATTAAGTCCATGAAAACCCTATGTTTATTTAAAATTACAAAGGTAATAACTATGTATTAATAGTGATAATAATGTATTTGGAAATATATGTTTGGAATATCTTCTTTTCTAACTTAGAATTGGTGTTGAACATACTACATATCAATTTTAGAGAACCATTAGAAACCCTTAAATTGATCAAAAAGGTTATTTATTCATGTAAGAGGGTACTAATAATTAATTATAACTTGATTTATTTTATGATAGTGAACACATAAATGAATCAAACCATCTACCTTCCATACAAAGAGAACAAAAGTGGCCTAAAGAGATGTTCTTGGTATAATCAATCCCTTAATTTCCATTTATTATAGTTATACCCTTAATTACAATACTTTAGTTAGTTCCATTATATATAATTGAAAGTAAATAAGACTCGTTATTGGAAGTTGATTGATAAAAAATTTTGATTTCTCATTCAATTGGTATAATAGAGAAATCACATGGGAGGATATCAGGGTATCATTAAACTATTAGAGGAAAACTTCAGGTCACATTTTATTTGATAGTATCCAAGATCACCATTGATGATTGATAAGATATAGTTAGATCAACTATCACCGAAATCCATAACCTACCAAAATCATATCCCAAGTCTCTTTGAATAAATTAACAACACAATCTATGAATTATATAGTAACTTGTTGGGTGTAACCATTGATATAAGAATTTAATTCCACCAACTAGTCCATTCCAAAGACCAAATACAAGATATCCATTTAAAATAATATAAGATTCAATACAAATATTACCTCATAGATGGTGATGAGATTGGATAGAAATTTTAATCCTATATATTTCCATTAACCAAGTGGTGTTTTGATTCTTAATACATGATACATCATTTCAACATGAAACCTAAATTGATTTACCGCATGATAAGAAATAAAAGAGTTTTATGTTCTAGTATCAAACAATACTTTCTTTAATGTGTAATTGATAAGTAAAATACCTTATATCATCGAGTGTCCTAATTGTTAAAATATGATTTATTTATCAACCCCACACTATTTTTGGTAAAATTTGACTTAATATTACTTGATTTCTAATTATAGTGGTGTTATTTGGAATACTATGCTATTCTTGGAATCATCTTGGGTTGCAGGAATCTGATTGAAATAACTATTTTAATGGTACCTCTATATTTGTTCATGAGAGGCCTAATATTGATTCCCACCATATTCACCCATTTTATTTGTAGGCATTGTACAATAATGCTTTATATGACCTTTTCTTATATATTTGTTACCATCTCGAGGTTATTTTTTATAATCCCTTTTATTATAAATGAATAAGACTCAATGAAAACAATCTAGTTTTGTACCATGACATGGAAGTTATAGGACTTAGAAGGTGTTCCAATTCTTCGGTGGTCTGATTCCATGGGTGTAGGTTTTCATCCTCCTCTTGTTTCCAGTATTGTAGTTTCCTTCTATTTTCATGATGATTTTTTTTACTCTACTACCATTTCTAACTACATCCATTTCTAACACCATCAGTCTGTTTATTTTTTCTATATAATCATCGATCAAATAAATTATTACCTTAGAACAAATATCTGGTCACAAATCTACCTATAATACACATTTGTTCATATGTTTGCGAGCTTTTACCTATGTATAAAGACAAAAAAAGTTTATAAAAATAGATTTGTACTTTATCAAAGACATATTTTCTTGCTTGATTTTATGGAAATATATCATTATGGTTACTTTTAAGGTTTTATAATAATTTTCTTGTTGAACTATTGTTTAAATTCCTCCCATGTAATTCCTTGGCCGATTTTAGCTTAAACAGATAATTCCCACCATTTTTTTGAGATCCTAGAGTATATATACTTATAGATTCACCATTACATCAGTTGATGTTCTAAGGAAATTGAAAATTTGATTGATCTTGTTAAGGAATGTTTTCACTTGTTTTGGTCTGGAATCCCCCTAAAATATTGGTGGATTCAATTTCTAGAACTAAAATTCTTAATCAGTATAACTTGTTTCCCTAATTAAATTTCTTTTGAATGCATCCTCGAATGATTTCACAATGCTATGAACAATTTCATTGTTCACCTATGGTTTATGTTAAACCAAATTCTATATGGACCCCTTTTATGGATTCTAGTACTTTTAACAAGTTCCATTATTCTGAAACTATAGTAACACTATCCTATCAGTTATCATGTTTTCTGTAGTTCTCAGTTATAGAGTATATTACAAAACATCATGAAAGGCCATAATAGCATAATTTCAAAATCATTTATTTGAATTAACATATGAATTATACAATCCTAGTGGGGATTTTATTTAATAATGAAATATACTATATTCTCATCAGCTAAACCCATAAAGACAAGTTGATGACATGTCATGAAGTTTTTATCAACATTTTTTATACTTGAACTACCCTGGTTACTTGATGTTTATCATAGAGAGTCCAGTTATGAATTTTTATGATATATATTTCAAGTCCATACACATCATATATACTTAATACCATCCCAAAAAATGGACCATAATAGATTAAAACTATTTATAACATCCTAACCTGACCCATTGTCTTAGTAAGGATCAAAATGGAACTAAAACTTGGTGAAATTCTCAAGGCACCAAAGGCTAAAAGTAAATGTCAAGCTATTTTTAAAATATTTGGGGGATAATTTTCCCTTTAACAAAATAACTACAAGAATACCATAATAAAAGGACATGATATGATGAATGATATAAAACATGAATAAAATGAAAAACTATAAAAAAATAATTAGAGTAATAGTGGAAAATATAAAATACAAAAAGTTTATAATACTATGAATAATTATACTAAAGATAAAATAACTCAATTAACTAAGGTGGAACCACTCCTAAAAACAAAACTTGACAGACACATAGAGCTCTAACTCCCAACATCCAATCCAAAAACATCACAAAATGTTATTGAAAAAATAAGAACTCTTACCTTTACCTATATCAGTAAAAATACTATCTTTATACATACCATGTTGGATATACAAGGGTTAGTATACAACCCTATAGGAAAACCCTGAGACACCCCCCAAATGACACCAATAGAAGAAAAAGTTATCTCAAATTTTATTTTAAATTTAGACATTAGAATTATGGAAATCCGTGAACAAAAAATATATATCTATATTGAAGTGAAACTGCACTAAAAAACGCAACCATTGAATGAACCCACACACACATGGAAAATACCAACAAATGAAACCACTTACCAAAGGAAACTCTTGAGTAGTTAAACTCATGGGCAGTATTCATCCCTCCAGTCCCAAGACATAACTCAATGACATAATACAATGTTCCATAATATTAGAACCACATACATTTCTAAAGCACATTGTCCTTTCCATATGCATACAAACATAGAAACCACCAAATTAATTCTAGATTCATGCATTAAAAATGTTTATTTTTAAGACCAATTTAATTTAATCATTAAATCAAACACCTTGTGAGTATCCCCTAAAATTCTAAATTTAATGACCAACCAAACAAATGGGAGTTCCAACTAATATTTCACAAGGGTTTTCCAACTCAAATAATATTAAATTTATTTAGGAAACATTGAGTATTCATGTTCTAAGAGATGTGTAAAAATAATAGAGCCCTCCTACCTTTACTCTAATTGCACAACAAAGCCAGCAGAAGGATTTTCCCAATAGTACCAAAAAAACCTCTCTAATAGAGAAAAATCATCCAAAAGTTCAACCTAGAGTCTTTTGGATCATGTGATCTAGTGATGGGTGGAGGTTTATGGGTTATAAAAGGAATATATTGATTTAAAACATGTTAATAATCCCCATAAAGATCACAAGAAAATTAATTAAATGCACATAAATACATCCCCAATACTTAGTGGCCAGATCAACCATTTAAAATCTAAGATAACAAGTACCACATCATGTTAGTTACCATAATAACCTTCAGGCCATCAACTAGAAAACACACCACGAGTCTCACAATGATAAGACAACATGGAAAAATAAGGATTCTATCACCATTTTGGCACACCATTCCCTATACCATGGTGTGGTGATACCTCCCACTCCATTTTCCACAACGCCAACATAAACCAAGTCTTGACTCATCACAAGGACACCATGCCCAAGACCATGTCATGTTGAACCTCCCCACATATCATAGGAGGAGTGTTAAGGACCCATTTATAAAATCAAAACTATACATTACATTTTTCTATATCCTTGAGAAATACACAAACCACCACGACCATTTTTCTACTCATAGTGAATATCAAAACCCATGAACACCACTTATTCTATTGACTAAACTACTAAAACATCAATAAAATGAAAAATTATATCAAAATAAAAATAAACTAATAGAAATTAACTCAAATAATGAGTGTTAAATAATAACAAAGTATATGATATGAATATGGTGCCTTGGGAAATAGTTATCCCTTCTAGATATAGAATCTCAATGGCCTGGAACATATCGTTCCCACCTCCTTTACCTTTATGGTCCTAATAAAGACCAAATCCATAATCACTTTTAGCTTTATAACCCTAAGGTCGGGGGAAATCATAAGGATTCTATCTACCCACTCAATATCCCCTTAACTATGAAAAATAATATTCTATTTTTCATAGATAAATACCCAGAATAAACAACTATCAAGGCTAAAATAAAATTAGAAAACTTGAATAATTGAGCATTGAAACTAGTAGTGACCAAAACCTCTATAATAAAAAAAATATAGGGACTGATCCCCTGATAAATACATAAGAATATATATTTATATATAATGGTTAAAAATCTACTAAGATAGAATCCCTTCCAACAAGAACATTGACTATATTAGTATCCAAGATCCTTAATCCATAACCCCTCTCCTTAGAAATATCTAATGGATCTCATATTGAGATGATCATGATTGCGCATACATCCTCACAGTTTTCTCTACCTTCTTCTGAAAATCTATATACACAGGTATCATAAATGATGTAACATTATACCAGATATATTGTCACATTTCCTTCTATGGTCATTGTGCTCTAGCATCCTCATCATGAAACAGATCATGAGAAAAATAAAGAAGATGTTTAAATATAATCTTGATCCCTTGTACACTAAGGATACCATACTGGAAGAATAGAGACTCCTTCATTTTATTTTCATTCATCATTGGTTAGTGGAATTATTCATGTAACTCCCTATAAAAACTAACCCATGGTATCTCTATGTCCTTGCACTCACTAAGGAATAAGATCCATCAATGGCATGTAATAATTCTCATTTGACTATATGGTATCTGAACTTGATTCTATTCCCTAAAATGAATCAAACAGAAGGCAATATAAAACTCCACCAACTATTGATCCATATAAAAATAATAGATTCCACCATAATTCTTCACTATTAAATTTCATTGAAACTTATACAACATCTACCTGCAATAATGATACTACACAGCCAGGTCAACCCACCTATGGTTAGTTAGGTCATCACACTACACCACACCAATCTGATCAATATGAAAATGGAAACTATGGTATATCTATTAAAACTTTAAAGGAAACTCCTAAGTAGGGTAGAATGGAATTTAAAAAGGTTTATTTAATTAAATTCAGATGAACTTTCCATAGTAACCTTGATTCAATAAAAAGTGAAAACAAGTATAATGCAAGATCCTCTCCAAGTATCGATCCTATAGACAACATTTTTCACCTATAGTGTTTAATAAGATTATGGTACTTATGTCGGATCATAGGGGTCCCTAATAAACTATTTCATAAATAGTCTCCCTTGATACTTTACACACTAAGATCAATTAACACTCTTTCCTCACCAAACCAATTAAATCATCAATAGCTAATATCTTTAATCTCCTACATAACTCTCATACATAGATTTGATACAACTTTATCATGACTCACTACAATTAGGAAACCCTCCTAGGTCTATATTAAATATGATAGTGACCCCCAAAACCAAACTCTGATAGGTCATGGGTTGGAGACTAGAACTGTGGTTATATATGTCACAAAAATGGGGAGAATTTCACTCATAATACCATGAAAATATATAATAAAAACAATAAATAAATGTCTTAATTAAAAAATTTAAACCATCATACCACAATTCATTTAAATGTAATAAAAATAAAAGTCTACAAATGAAAAAATATAAAAAAAAACTCTTATAGTAGAGACTCCATAATAGCTTCATTCCCCAAGTTACTAATGAACTTATCAGTCAAAAAATACCTCTTAAAAAACTAAAAAATGATTTATATATATAGGGAGATCATAAATGTATACTTAGTAAGATCCTATATAAATCCTCTCATGAAAATTTGTAAAAATAATACTAATTCTCCATTAAATATTTATCAAAATTAATAAACACTTACCACATCAATTATCACCTAAACACACCAATGTTTTCTCACCTAATATCATATCCATATATCATATAATAATATAAAAATTATATATATAAAATTTCCTACCTATCACTTACCCATTGGTTTATCACTCTCACACCCTAACTAAACACATCTTTGTGCTCCCATCCATTCCATATAACCACATATCAATATTTTGAGACACAAACATAAGCACATAATCATCATCACATACCACATACCTCATATAAAATCACCATCTCATCATTTACAAACATCCTGTTGTCAATTTAATATAGTATCATGGACATGACTTACCTAAACCTCTTACCCTCATCTTACCATGAATGACCCCCACCATGTATCAGACTATTTATTACATCATCATCATCACGTCATTAACATGTATCATCATTCCCAATCTAACTTTTAGCCATCACAACGTATCTATCATAACATCACTCCATAAATACTTATATTTCATCCAAAAGGGGGAGCAAGGAAGAGAGAGTAGTTATCTATTAATTCCCACACTAACCTAGATATTTGGGGAAAAACCTTGAACTGAAAACTTTTGGTCACCGCTAAGATTTACCCACTCATGTGGGGTGTGTAAGAAGTATAAATAAAATAAAACATATACCATAGCCGCACACAAAACAACCTATAGGTTTCATAAAAAAATAATTTTATAATTTCAAAAAGCACTCACCCCCTCATTTCAACAATTACCCATCAAATTATACCTTCACTGCATTAACTAGCCCCACTTCTTCACTAAAAATAGCTATTAAAATATCCATATTTTTCCATTAATCACACAGCCTAAATGTTTTCAAATTTACTATATAATTTTCATATTAATTTTATTATACTGCTTAATTCCATATTTAATATCAAAACATTTATTAGCCACTAATTTTATTTAATTTTATCCCTTAACCTTTCATTATAATCTTTAAAAATTTATAAATAGTAATTTATATTAATTTCCAACCCTTACCTATTATAGAAATAATCATTAAAAATCCATCAATACCACTAAGAATCTATGACACGTCCTCACAATATAAAAAAACCATAGGAAAACCTACATCATATCATAGGACATAGTCATCATAACTTCTACAAATTTATTCTTCTTCTATACAACCAGTTATGCCATAATGATAGCCCAACCACAACACATCAGTAACCAAATACTACCATGCCCTCCATAGATACTATCCATTGTACCAAATACTATCAAAATTCAACACCCAAGACTAGCCAAAACAAATTCAATCCACATCCACAATGATCACAATAATAAAAACTCAACCACAATAGTAAACCAAAACAAATTAATAGCACAATACTATGAACATATATATTTTAATCATTCTTTATTCTTAAAAATTATTTTCTAGTATAAAAATCCTTAACACATTACAATATATCTTAAAAACAATATCATTTCCATCTTCACATGATTAAAATTTTATTAAATGTGATTCCATCAGTTTGTATGAAACAATATATATCAAAAAATCAATGAAAATGACTTAGTAGAATCATTAAACATTCCATAACTACTTGAAATGTGAGCTATAACCATGCCCATATACCCATAGTTTGTTGTAACTATGGGTATAGTTGTATATATACCAACAATTTACATTTTTTTGGAAAAGACTAAAAAAATTCCCTATTCCAACGATTTCTAAAAACCATTTTTTTGAGTTAGTAAAATCAAAGGTTTTTTTTAAAACCATCTGTAAATATCCTACACAAATATATGTCATAGATACCCCTCCCCCTTAATCATTAAATTATACTCCTTTCTTTGGAACCTTCCCTCATTTTCCATTAGAGACTCTCCCTCATTCATATATTTATTGCTTCAATTATTTTTCAATATCAAATTGGGGAGTTTTGGGTCCACTTTATATTCCCCCAGACATCAATTTCATTTTTATTTCAGTATCAAATAGAAACTGAGGCAATTTCAAGTCATGAATCTTCCTAATTAATTGAAATAAAGATGATTTACATTATATTTTTTATAATAATTCATTTTAAATATGATCATAGTTGATGTGTTATTTTTTTAATTTAGTTATTCAATTCCTCTACCAAAATCCAATATAAAATTATTTTTTTGTTTAATATATATTTCGGGGTTATATAATAAATCCTTATAGTAATTTTTTATTTTATTAATGTATTATGGGGTTATGAAATCATTCATTTAATACTTTTAATTTAATTAATGAATGATTAAAATTTTTGTACAATAATTTATGTCTAATGTGTTTTAAAATATTTGAATATGAATTTTGGTAATTTTAATGATATTATATAAATGTAAGACTAATTAAAAAATATGATATATGTGGATTATTTCAATATTGATTTACCATAATTCTCATTTCATTAAAAATATGTTAATTAGTTTGATTATGTAAATTATATTATTCATTTTGTATGTTTAATTGGAAAAATTAGTATGAGTAAGAGGTATAATATTATATTATGTATTATTTTAAAAAATTCACCAACATGGATATATTTTTAATTTTTTTTCAAGAATAATTATGTATGTCTTGATGATTTTTTTTTCTTAAAAAATATATTATAAGTGAATATTAGGTTTATTTGGATTATAAAAGTTAATTTTTTATAGTAATGTTATCATTATGATAAGAGAAAGAGGATTTAAGAGGGAATTTGAAAACATTTATTTATAGTAATTCCACATTGTTACATGAAATAGGTATGAAGCATGTTTTTCTTTATTTTGGTTTTTGGTTAGAAAAGGAAGTTAAGATGGTTTATTTATGATACTTCATTACTAATAAATTATGTAATCATGATTTTTTATTATAAACATTATCTATATCTATGTTAGTTTCATATATATTGAAAATTTATTGAGTATAAAAATGGGTTATGGAGTGAAATTCAATTTTATGTATGCTACTAGTATATATATTGGATATTAATTGTTATTAATATTTTTTTAAGAAAGAAATAAAATTGAAAAACCATTATCACACAATATTTAGTAATTTTTAAATTATGTGTTAGATCATGAGACACACTTCAATTGTATATGTTATTATTTGTTAAAAATAAGTCCTCTTAGAGTTTTTCATAGTTTTTAATAATTTTACCACATTTATCCATTAAATACCATCCTATGGTATGTCTTGAGAGGTAACAAGATTTTTTATAAATTTAATTTTTACTATATTGAAATTTTTAAGTATTTAAAATACCTTTTACCTTGAATGATATCTATTTTACTAAAAACATATTTTCCTAAATTATGTTTTAGAACATTGAAATGTTTTTTGGAAGGGGAACATATATATTTTCTTCTATTATAATTTAAGGAATTTTTTTTAAATTTAAGACTATAAATTTGATTGGAATGTCACTGGTATATATTATTTTATTCCCATATCTTATTCTTTTTTATATCTCTACTAGTATGCCTCAATTATAGCATATCTATCTCTATGATTTGTTTAACAAGGTACATGTTTTCTTTTAATGAATTTCATATTATTTTTTTGGATTGTATTATTGAATATTTTATAAATACATGTGATGTTTAATTATTCCATGCTTCAATTATGAATGTATTCTTTGATAACAACATTTGTATAAAATATGAGACATTTTTAGATTTTGTGGAATAATGAAATTCTTTAATAAATGTTTTTCATGATGAAAATATATATGTATTTACTTTTGAAATTATTTTTATGTTCCAATAAGTTTTGGAAATATTAATGGTTTTTTAATAATTTTCAAATTATAGTCTACAATATAGTTTTTTTGAATTTTTTTGTAACATCATTGATATAAGTTGGAAGTATGTTTCTCATCAAATATTTTCCATGTTTCAAAATAAACTAAATTTTATTTGATATTTTTCATTTAACAAATCTTTAGATAGAATAAATATATGTTTATCTTATTAAATTTATGTCAATATATGTTCTTTATGTCAAGAAGAAGTTGAATTCCATATAAAAAATTTTGGTTTTCAAACAAACTATTCGGTCTTTTATAACAACTGAGAGAAAAATAAATCAAATACTATTCAAGATCGAAAGGAGTGGAATGGAGTAATTTATATTTGACCAGTCTCCTTTTATTCATCATCATCATAGTGAATATATGAAAATTTAAGACAATAATGGTATGAGTTAACATTATTCTTATATGGAAAATTACATCATTCCGAGTATGAAAGAATCGATGGATGATGCAAGGTTTGTATTATTTTAGTGATGTAGGACAATGAAAAGGTTTGAATTTCTAACAATGTTATATCACAGGATAACCCTATATGGAATTTATAATATATAAATTGATTATATTAATAAAATTTTAATGTAATTATATCTTGGTGATAAATATATTCCCTCAAGTCATTATATGGAATGGATGTTAATTGATAATCCTGAAATATAAACTAATAAAATTCATCTTTTCATGAAATATTATAATTTATTTTAGGAGTAAACCACATGGATAAATGATTTTGAAGAATATTATACATATTTATGAAATCAAAAGGAATATAGTACACCATATATTTTATAATTTAAGGTAATTTTTCCATTTACATGGATTCCTAGGATTCAATATCTTTTAATGTATCATGAAATCACACCAAATTTTTTATGGAATATTACTAAAAGAATTAAGTATAATCATGATTTTGTTCAGCCTTTAGATAGATTAACATGTCATATATTTGATTCTTGATATCCCAATTTTTTATATGAGGTGTGTAATGTATGGTTAGGTCTATCATGTGATAGTTTTAATCCCTTTTTTCGGATATTTACTTCACACAACATGTGGCTTTTTTCATTAACATTTATAACCTTACTCTATGGAATTGTAGGAAAAACCATTTTCATTATTGAGTATACTCATATATGGAAAGTTTGTTCCTAAAATGATATAGAAATGTACTTCCAACCATTAATAAAATAGCTGAATTTACTTTGGAATATGGGTTTGGGATCATATGATGCTTCTTCAAAAAACTTATTTTATATGTGTTTTATAATTATGTGAACAATGAATGATTTTGATACTTATGAAATGATTCATGGTTATAACATAGAAGGTAAGCTATATTTTACTATTTGAATGCAGAATGGATGATCCAAATGGCTTAAATATTATCATATTTTCCATTTCTTGGGATATTCATGATTATTTTTAATAGATCTTATATATATAAAAAATCATTGATGGTTTGATAATTCTATTGAGAAAGTGAAGAGAACATAGAATGTGAATAGAACCGATGTGATTAATGAATTAAAATATATAATTTTTTCATTTGGTAAAGGTCAAATAGAATCTATAAAGGTTATTTTTTTCAACTAAATACAATTAAAATTGGTGAGAGAAAAGTATCATATTTGAATTTCCTTACTAGTCAACCAATTTTTTACAATATTTTTCATAAATAATTCATATATAGAAAAATATATGTGAACTGTTTATTTTAATCATTTTAAATGTATTGGGTAAAACCAATGATGATTTAAGATCTTAGTTTGAATTAGTGTATTATGGTATCAAACTAAAACTATATATTGAGTGTATGATCCAAAAAAATTGGAATGTTCCCTGTCATTTTTATGTGATGACAACTTCAGAGAAAAAACAATTTCTGGATTTACTAGTGACTATCGAGGCTCTTGATGGTTCTATAAGAAACATATCAAAATAGTTCAATAGAAGATATGTGAAACAAAAACCACTAAAAACTCATGACTATAACACCTTCTTTATGAATTGATTCTAATAGTAATTCATCAATCAATTTTATAATAATATAAGGGTGGAGATAATTCAATTATTCCATTTTTAAAGAACTTGTCGTGCTAAAAGGTGTTTCAAGAGATTTGAAACACCCTGGACCCACACTCTTGGGTCCGGTACAAAAAATTCATACTATACATATATATTTTAATAATATGTGATATGACCCAAGATAAAAATATAATTATTCTAAATCATTTACATAAGTTAAACATTAAATCTCATATATAATCACGCAACCCCATGAAAAAAAAAGATTTAGTGTCTTTAATGAATATCATATAAGAAACATGTTTTATGATATCTCTAAACATTTCTACATAATCAATCCATACCATACCCCCTTCTATCACTACTAAAAATACGGCCTTTATCAGCGCTAGAAAATGCGCTGATAAAGTCAGTGAAGATAAAGGGGGGGTTCCCTTTATCAGCGCTCCAAAAAGCGCTGATAAAAGTACCCCTTTATCATCACTTTTTGTAGCACTGATAAAGGGGTCTTATATCAACGCTTCCTTTATCAGCGTTTTCGTTTTAGCGCTGATAAAGGACCCTTTTATCAGCGCTTTTAAAAAAGCGCTGATAAAAGTTAAAAAAAATTAAAAAAATTAAAAAAAAATTAAAAAATAATGCCAATTGGGGGGGATTTTATAGCGCTTGAGCCCCCCCCCCCCCCTTTACAGCTCTTTTCTACCCCTGTACAACACCCCACACACTCCCTTCACCCTTTAACAGCGCTTGCTGCTATATTCCCCCATGCGTGTGCGCCCCTGCCTCCCCCAGGATTTGAACTCGAGACCCCCCCTGCGCGCCTAAGCCTTTACCACTACTCTATTTTAATTTGTCTTCCATTTCATGATATCTCTCTATATATATATATATAGTTATATTTATTCGTATAGTAATATATATTTATATTAATACATATATATATAGTTATATTATAATATATATATATATAGTTATATTAATAGATATATATATAGTTATATTAATATATATCTATATCTATATATATATTTAGTTATATTTATTTGTATAGTAATATACATTTATATTAATATATATATATAGTTATACTAACACATATATAGTTATATTAACATATATATAGTTATATTAACATATATATAGTTATATTAACATATATATATATATAGTTATATTAATATATATATAGTGATATTAATATATATATTTATAGTGATATTAATATATATATTTATAGTAATACTAATATATATATATATATATGTAGTTATATTAATATATATATATATAGTTATTAGATTAATATATATATAGTTAGATTAATATATATATATATAGTTAGATTAATATATATATAGTTAAATTAATATATAGGTATATAAATATTCATATATTTTTATTTTAAATAAAATGGATGTTAGTTATTATTTAGATAAATCTAATATATTTTATATGTAAATATATTTTATTATTTATATTTATAATTAAATTTGTAGGTGTGAATATATAAAAAATATGAATATATTGTTATATATTTGATTATAAATAGCAGTGCATTATAAAATATGATGAAATTTCAAAGACATAATATCAATATGAATGTAATATCTTGGAATAAATTCAGTCCCCACCAAAAAAAATCCAATAATACCCCCTTAAACGAGGCTGAAAATCCACAAAATGTTAAAAAATCGGGGTACCCCGACTAAAAACTCAGTTTTAGATGCCTTTTGGGCCTCTTTTGTCCTTGAAAATCCATTGAACCAGGTTTTTCCCAGTCATAGCGACGTAGATCTCATCGCATGCTTCGATTTGATATGTGGTAGAGCTCAAACAGACACCCGGATCAAAAGTTATGGCCGTTTGAAGTTTGAGTTGCATTTTCACCATATTTTGGATCTTTTTTTAATTTTTTTAGTCTTCAAATTGTTATTAAATGACTATTACTCCATAATTATTAGAAAATTATTAATTAAAAATATTTTTTAAATTTTTTAAGAATCCATTTTCACTAAATATCTTATATATTAAGTATAATAAGAGTAAATGTACATTTATACTTATCTAAAATATATTTAAAAATTATATATTATATTTATATATCAATATAACTATATTTATATATTAATATATTAATATATATTTTTTTAAAAAATTGAAGCTGACCCTTTATCAGCTCTTTTAAAAAAAGCACTGATAAAGCCCCCCCCCCTTTATCAGCACTACTAAACAAGCGCTGATAAAGGGGGGGCACTGCGAAAAACTGTTTTTGTGGTAGTGTATAATCCTTATAAGTTATACTCGTTTTCATGAAAAGGGGAATAAAAACCCAAGAAAGTGGTGAGATAAAACAATAAATAAGGGATAAACTCATCAAAATTTCATCAAGGGATAGATCATAAATATATGAGAAAACATGATTTTGGGAGAAATATATTATTAAAAATAACATAGAACAGTAAATGTTTTTTATAATTTGTGATTGATGGGTGATCAATCTCAAATGAATAAAAATGAAACATGACATAATAGTGTGTGGAAATTGAGGTAAAAAACATGATCTATAAATTATAAATTAAGAATATAATGTTGAACTATGGAAAATTAATAAGCATAAAAAATCCTAACACTATAAACATAGATAATTGCATTGAGTTCTCCCTCAATATTATAAAGATAGCTAATTTGCATCATGTCTATGGTCAATCTCAATAACATAGTAAATCTATAACATTTTTACAATTAATCTTGTGAATATAGAAAATATAAATATATTACATTTCAATATTTTTAACATAGATAATTTTTATTGTGTATATGATCAATCGTGTGAATGTAACTAATTTTCATCATGTTCATGTGTAGTCATGTGAACATAGCTAATTTGTATCGTGTTCATGCTCAATCATGTGAATTTAGGTAATTCTCATGTTATCCATGATTGATCTTGTAAATTTGAAACAAACATTAGTTTGAAACTCTCTCACATGGGAAAATAAGGTTGGTTAATAGACCTCAAGCACGCCTCCCCGAATGACAGAGACTATTGACTAGCAGTGGGGGTGTAAAAATAATAATGGTGAGACTATAACCCATGTTATAAATTTTTATTACAACAGAAATAAAAAAATATCAGAATAATAGAAAAAGTAGAAATAATACAACTTACTATAGGAAGGTAAAGGATGAACCAAGTAAATAAAATAATAAACAATGTAATTTCAGGCTAGAATTTATCTAAATGTCAAACTGAAATTAATACTGATAAAAGACCACACTGACAAAAATAACAAAAATACCCCATTCCTGAATCCTTGTTCAGTCCCATCTCCAAGTTGTAACCCATCCGAAAATATACATTAAAGTATAAGGTCCCTTTCCCTTATCTAAATCTGTATCCATGTAATCTGCTTTGGTACCAAATAGTAGACCAAAAAGGGTGTGAGTAAAACTTAGTAGGTTAAAAACACGATGTCTAAGAAAAATTAGTCTGATAATAAGTTCCTATAACAAAAAGATAAATAGGTTTATTAATTAATCATTTAATACGATACATCAAAAAACATTCTTTGAAACTTTTTTGAAATACCTTTGATCCTGTAGCACAACCATGCCAACCGTAAACACAAAACCATTGAATAATGACATAATTGGGAAAACCCCTATATATAAGAATTTCATTAAAATTGATCCTAGACCTATAATAATTAAAAAATAACCAGGCCAAACCATATAATAATTATAGCATAACCATGCTAATCTATTTGTATAAGTATTTCAACATCACCAGGAAAATACCAATAATAATTACAACATAATCGAGTAAAGCCCTATAAGAATTACAAACTAATTCATCCAATACCATTATATATGAATTACATCTTGAATCGCAAAAAAATATAAGAATTAATAACACATATAACATCATAAGCTGTAGCGGTCAATCCTTCAAATTAGCCATTATCTTTCAATTACCCCTTTTAGTTATCAAGCCGGTCTTAAACCATTATCATTCTAGTGAAAACAACCATGTCATATCAAACATTTCCATTCATTCCAATAATTTAGTAATCTATTTTCCAAGTATAATCTATCACAATCAATCACATGAGTTCTCATGTCATGCTAAAATATACTTTACACCATTAGTCAATTCATTGTCGTTCAAGGGTAGGCTCACCCTATAGGAAGTCACAATCCAGGTTTGAACACCATTGGGTCCAAAGGGATATAGGAGTAATCTAGAACATTATTTATTATCACAATTATTATGTTAATTAACTCACACATTATGTTGAAAAAATTTCACAATATTGCACATACTTAAATAATTAGAAATAGACCATTGGGTTTGGTTTTTGGGACACCAACCTTTATATGCCGATCAAATAAACTCTTACAATAGGTAATTACAAAAAGAATGAAGGAAAAAAGATCTCAAGAAGAAACTATATCACACAAGATCAAGATCAACACATGATTTCATAGTGGTTAAAATATTCCACTACTACAAAAGAGAATAAGCAGAAGAGGGGGGAGAACCAAAGCAGAACAACTCAACAGGGATCAAATGCATGATTGAGATGTATGGAAGAGAGTAAAGCACTAAAAAATCACCCAGAGTTTCCCTCGGGTCTCATATATAGGATTTATATGCGAATGAGAAAATAAATCCTATGTATAGAGAGGTTTAAGACTACTAGTTGTTATAATTTCATGAAGTGAAAAGTTTCATTTAATAAAAATCTTGATTTATGAGATATTCCAAAAAAAATCACTTCTATTTAAAAAAACCATGATCAACCATTTCAATACATGAATCAGTTTTATGTTATGTAACCATTTCACGACCTAATCTAGTTCATCAAGTCTTGTTAGAAAAATTTACACATTGTGTAACATGTTCATGGTGCGTAAAGGTCCAATAGGTCGCTCTCAGTACAAATATTTTAAAAACCCTGAACCACCTATGAATCCTTCCAAACTCAAACAAAACCCTTATATTCCATTTGAAACATTTATACCCAGACTCCATTAATTCAAACAAATATATATCCACAAAATTTGGTCATTTCCCCTAAAAAATGTTCTCCATCCCAAAATAAATGGATCTAACCACCATGGTTTAAAGAAGGAGGAAGATCATAATAAAAGAGGTCTAATGAAAAAAATCAAAGAGGGGAGTACCTAAAAAATATACGATCATACAATATACCCACCATATAATAGATCATCCCCAATCTGTGCCAAGAATCATTATGGGATCTCAGTGAACATTCTTGGACACTATGATCACATATCATATTCCCTCTCCCATGTCTCCTATTGAACATGTCCATGATGTAACTACACTTAATCTAGATGTATGAACTTTCCCTAGAGATACTTCTCACTATAGTCTATAATCCATATCTGATGCTCCTCAAAGAACGCATCTACACCAAGCTTGATGTCATCAATTTCTACCATATGGAAAGGGTCTGAATGATATATCTAAATATATGATATGTGAAACACATATTTCATGAAACTATAATTATATTGAAGGTTTAATTGGTATGCTACTTAACTGACCCTTTTTAATATCTCAAAATATCTAAAAACCCTGGGCACTAGCTTTCCCTATTTTATCAACTGAACCTGATCAAACATCTCCTATACAAGACTAGGTCCAAAAATAACTAACTCAACTTACTCCAATAAACCAAGAGTCTAATGACATGGAATTCAATACAAAGCCTCAAAATGGTACATTTGATCTATTTCTAGAATCTAATATTATAATATAATTCCATGAGTGCTAAATTATTCTCCCATGATTCACCATAATTCAAAACACAGGCTTGTAACATATCCTCTATAATTTGAATAGTCCACTCATATTTTTCATTAGTTTGTGGATGATAGGTTTTACTCATATGTACCTATGACCCCATATCCTTATGAGTACCCTAATAGAACCAATACATGAAACAAGTATCTCTACTAGAAATGAAACTCCTCAAACACAGTGCAATCAGACTATCTCCCACATATAGAGACTACTAAAATATTTAAGTGTAACGGTATCCCTGATAGGAATTAATTGGGATACCTTAATTAGTTGATCTATTATCACCCATACCTCATCATTATTGTGAGTTTCCATGTGTAATAATGTAAGAAATTCATAGTGAAACCATCCCATTTCCACTCTAGAATAGGAAGAGACTGTAGCAGACCGTCTTGCCTCTAGTGCTCGGATTTCACCCACTGATAGGTGAAACATATCATGAAAAATACCACTACCAAATTCTTCATTCTTGGAAACCAATAATAATTATGTAGATCATGTTACATCTTGGTCATCACTAGATTTACTCCCCATATATAAGCATGAATCTTTATCACTAGATCCTCATCAAAGTCTATAGGAACCCATACTTGATAAAAAAAATAATAGAATAAATGTTATCAGGTGACCATCCGGATGGTAGATCCCCAACATATAAGCTATCTATTAGGGATAAGACCTTAAAATAAAATAAATACATTGTCTTGATCTCATCAAGAATCATTGGTAAAAAATGTCGATGTTAGAGCCACAAGTACCTGGGACTCTTAAACATCTTGATGAATGTTTGAAAAGAGTTATATAATCATACACTCATAAAAAGACTCATGAAATACCTTTATTTAAATATTTTAGATCAAGTAATCAGTAATGATGTTTCCCTTTCCCTATTTATAATCAAACTCAAAGTTAAAATACTAAAAATACTCAACCCACATTCTTTGTCGAAGGTTCATCTCTCACTGAGAAAAGATGTACCTATAGCTCTTATAGTCCATTTACAACAAAAAACTCTCACCCAAAAGATAGTGTCTCCAAAATATCATAGAGAATACCACTAAAGATAACTATACATTGTGATTGGGATAATTCCTCTCATGTCATCTTAGCTGTTTGGATCAATAAGAAACAACTTGGTCTACCTGAATCAGAACTACATTGAGTCCAACTCCAAATGCTTCACAATACACATTATAAATTTTACCTAGAACAGGTAAAGAGAGGATATGTGATAAGGTTCTCAATATTTTTATCTCCTAAAAATCTCTCTCATAATAATCAAACCAAAAAATCTTCACCCCTTTCTTGGACATCCCAGACATCGGTGCTACAATACGGGAAACGTCCAAGATAAAACACCTATAATAACCTGATAAATGCAGAAATATCTGAATATATAAAACATTCTTAGGTCACTCTAAATATAATATGATTCCATAATTATATGGTTCCATTTAATCTCCTACCTCTAATATGACATATACCAAAAATTCAACTTTATCAATCTAGAAAATGTATTCTGTTAGCTTGGCATAGAGATGATACTTCCTCAATGAAATCAAGTTGATGTCAAGATATTGGGAATGATCATCTTAAAACTGAGAGTAAAAAAATAATTCTTTGAAAAAAATTAAAAAAAAGACTAATATAGAATATGATGAAAGATATGATTCATCAAGGCCATGAATATCACCAGTGCATTCATCAGACTGAACGACATCACCCCAAACACATATAAGCCATACCCACTCCTAAAAGTATTCTGAGGTATGTTTGATGGTCGCACCCTTAGCTAGTGGTGTCATTCTCTCAAATTTATCTTAGAGAAGATCTTATCACCTCTTATCTATTCGAAGATATCATTGATGTGTGGATGGGGATGCTGGTTCTTGACCATTATCAAGTTCAATCTCAGATAATCCACACATAAGCATAACGTCCCATCATAATTCTTGGTGAAAAGAACTAGAGAACCCCATTGATATGTACTAGTCCATATAAAACTTTTATCTTCTAGATATTCCAACTAAACCTTTAACTTCTGAATCTCTTATGGTCCTATCCTATAAGTAGGAATAGAACTAGCTCTTCTCTTAGCACCAACTCAATCATGAACACAATATCTCACTTTATTGTTAAGACACATAAATCATCAAGAAATACATCCTAAAATGGTGTAAAATTGGAGGAAAATTATCCTTCTATATTCTACAATCATCAAAAAATAGTCCAGCTATTTGATCCATGAGAAAATCAAATCTATACTAAATTATTTATATATGACCATCCTGAAGATCTCACTCACCCTTGTGAGAATAGATGCCTCCTACTAGAGATGGGATGGTAATTATCCTATGATAAAAATTGACATGATTCTGGTATAGAATTAACCAATCCATACCTATAATCAAAACAAAATCAAAATTTTCCCATATAAAAATTTCCTAAAATAAATTGTAAACACTGATTTTTAGAGAACACGCATTGTAATGTTTGATAACCCTTGAACGCACTCCCAATGGTGTATCGATGGTCAATACACTATTGAATATTTCCACAACCAAGACCAAAAAATTTTAAAAAATAGAAGATATAAAATAATGCGTTTCTTTAATTTCAAAAAAAAAATCAAGGGTTAGTGCTATATGAATCATAAATCTGATGTTAGAAGGTCTTGCATTCAAACTAGCTAGTGTAGACTACATGATGTGAAACTAACTTCCCCCCTCTTTCATAGGGTCCAGTATGACTCTACTAGGTTGTTCCCTCTTCCCGGTACTACCACTCCTATACTTGGGTACCAAATCCCCTTCCTCGAACTAAATTTTAAGTGGAACTCCAACTACCAGTCTTCTAAGGTGTAGCTGAGTCCTTCCCAAACTCTAGTACTTGTCCTGATTCATTACCAGTACTATGCTACTGCATGCCCCAACAAAACATCATTTGATGGCCTATCCTACCACAATCTTGACACTACAAAGTAGGGTATAGACACTACGGTCATTTGAGGCCAACATTTCCTCATTGATATCACTACAATGAAACAAAATCCTCATATGGCTTCCCACAACCCTGTATTCTCTTCCTACTATTTCCTTGGAGATAACTATAATAGCAGTTCTTCTTGCTATTAGTTGAAGAGATCCCAGTTCTACCTACTAAAATATATTGGAAACTTCTTAGGGTATGTCTTAGATTCCCTCTGTGATGAGATATTGATCCATCACATCCAAAAATCAACTCAAGCGAAAGATGTTCACCTATGATATAATCTCATTGCGAAGTCCATCCTAAAAAAATATCACCCTAGAGGCCTCATCAGCAACTAGAGACGGTGAAAAGTGCTTCAAGTCAATGAAACATCCAATATAGTTCATCACCAAATACCACCCCACATTAACTATATGAACTCTTAGGCCTTATCATCTATCAATATTTTAGGATAGAGGTGGCTCAATAACATCACCTCGAAGTCCTTCCATGACAACTCCTCTTGTTTCCTAGCATGATCTAGAATGGCCCACTAATGATTGAAATGTGATCAATACTTGTATGCATCAAGACCAACCCTTCTATATATGGGTGTCACAAGTTTATTGAAGATCATATAGATTGTGTAAATCCATACTCATCTTCCTTGGGTCCTCCCTCTCCAGTGAACATCAAAGGCATTGTGCGAACAATTTCCCTTTCCATAGATCACATGAACCTCAGAGATCTATCTCAAAGATAAAAATTTATATGATCCTCAGGAGCTATAGGAATATATGGTTCAAATATGTTAGGAGTGTAATAATTACTACTCTCTTATCACTCAATTCAATGACTATGAGGAAAAATTCTCTCTATAAGAAAAATTTACTCCTTACAACACTGGATAACAACAAGGTTATCCTCAACATGTTAAACCAATAGAGAACAACTACCTCATGGTCTTTATAAACTTGTCTTATAGGTGAATTAACATAACATAATAATTTTTTCATTTCATTTATATGATATAACTAGTTTTTCATTTCATAGTTCACATAGGAAAATATATCTAATTCTATAAATATGTCCCTACCATGAAACATTAATGTCAAGATACATCCCAATGTGCCTATCATGATGCATGTATACTCATATCATGTCATACCATGCCACAAGTATAAATTTCAAGAAAAAATAACATCACACAACATGATAAATCACCCATAGTGAAATAACATCAACTATAGGAATGAACATCATTAATAGAAATCCCATCCATGGGTACTCTCATTTCCCCCCATACAAAAGTCAACTGCTCTCATGCACAATATCATTACCAAGTACTAACACATCTTAGTATATTTTTTTACCTTTCTCAAATAGTATATAAATAGAAATGAAAAATAACCTGATGCCTCTAATACCACTTTGTAACATCCCCAATCCAACACTCTCTCACGGGTTAATTATTGGACCTCAAGCATGCGTCCCCGTATTCTAGAGGTTGTCAACTAGTAGTGAGTGTTTAAAGGGAATAGTGGGGAGACTATACCCCTTTTTATAGAGTTGTAATATAATGGGAATAAAAAAATATCAATGTAACAAAAATATTGGAAATAGTACAACATACAACGGGAATGTAAAGGATGAAACAAGTAAATAAAATAATAAACAATGTAAGTGTATTGTGGAATTCACCTAAATTTCAAACCAAATGTAATATAGATAAAATACAATGCTGACAAAAATACCTCTAAGAACCTGATCTTGAGTCCCTAGTTGGTCTCACATCCATGCTCTGACCCATCCAACAAAGAACAATCAACTATAAGGTCCCCTTCCATTGTCCAAACCTATATCCATGTAATCATATCGGGTACCAAAAAAAATCTCGAATAGGGTGTTATTAAAACTTAATAGGTCAATAGAACCACTTCTAAATAAAATAAGTATGATAATAAGTGCATTTGATAAAGCGATAAACAGGTGTGTTAATTAATCAATTAATTTAATACATCAAACAACCTGCTTCCGAACCATTCTAGAATATCTTTGAGCATGTAACACAACCATGTAAACTATAAAAAAACATAGAATAATAACATAATCGGGAAAATAAATATGTATAAGAATTTAAACATAATCAGGCTGAGCCCTATAAGAATTACAAGCTAACTTGGACACAACCTATGAGAATTCGAGAATAACCAAGCCAAGACCTCAATATTATCATTTTAGTATCATCGGGAAATGTCCTATAAGAATTACAACATAACCTAGAAAATCACTATAAGAATTGCCGCATAACCAAGCCATTACCTTTATATAATCATTTCAGTATGAATCATTACACAAGATATAGAAGCAAAAATAACACATATAACATCATAATCCACAAGGTTCAATTCATCCAATTTCCCATTATCTTTTAGTTACCCCTTTTATTTATCATTTTTTTCTTAAAACATTATCATTATAGTGCACAAAACCATATCATATCAAAAATTTATAGTCATTATAATTATCAAGTAAGACATTTTACAAGGTGAATCTATTAGAAGTAATCACACGATGTATCATGCCATGCAAAAACATACTTTAATCCATTAGTCAACTCATTATTGTTCAAGGGTAGACACATCATATGGGCAGCCGCAAGCCACATCGCAACACCATTATATCTAAATGTATCCAAGGAGTAATCCAACACATGATTTATTGTCACAAATATTATATTAATTAACACACACATTATTTCAGTGCAATAGTATAATATTTCAATAATTAAAAATACGACATAGGGTTTTGTTTTAGCCCACCTATATTTATCTGGAGACCAAAACAATGCTTCCAATGGGTAATGCTAACAAGAACGAAGTCTAAGAAGATAACAAGAAGAAAGTAGATCACATAAGATCAAGAGCCAACGAGCCCATACCCGAGTGGTAAGGGCTCCTGCTTGGCATCCAAGAGACCCGGGTTCAAAACCGGGTGGAGGCGAATTTCTGGGGTACTGTAACAGTTACTATAGTAGTTACTGTAGCAACTACTGTTCGATACTGTAGCAGTCAGAACTATTCACCCGATTTGAGCCTTCGGGCCACCGGTTTGGGCCTACGGGTCTCCAGGGCCTTCAGGTCATCAGAGGCATTTGGGCCACAGGGCCTTCGGGTCACGTAGAGCATGGAGTAGCCCAGTTCACACAGAACAGGCCCCAGAAGAGGATCAGAGAAACATGAGTAGCAGCCACCAGATGCAGAGCTAACCGAATTGGATGAATGAGAGGATATGACAGCCACCATCGGGACTAGGCACCGTGCAGCTTTGTACGGGGCAATGCTAGCCGATCAACAACGCAAGGTGGGGAGCTAAGGCGATCAATGATGCAACACGCTGTGGAGGGGCAGTTGAGATCAATGATGCAAGACGCTGGGGAGGAGCAGTTCTAGTGGGTTGGGCCTACGTGTCATGTATTGAGCATGGTATGCCTCTGGGCCTTCGGGTCATGTCGGGCCTTGTGCCTTGGGCCTACGGGTCATGTACGGGTTCCCCTTCAACCCTTAAAAGGGAGGATTATCTATAATAAAAATAAAAATAAAGTCTTCGGGCCATTCAGGCATAAGATCAAGATCTGAAATTGTAATGACCCGAGTTTTAGTAAATATAAAATTTTTCACTTTTAAATTAATATTAATTTCTTTTGTCTAAGGATAAATATTAGTTTTAGTAAAAATATAATTAATTAATATATGTATAACTATGGTATAATCTTTTTGTGTGTGTGTGAATATAAATAATAATAATAATTTATTTAAATACATATATGCATATTTTTTAACTCAATGAATATTTAATTTAAATATAAAGATTTATGTTGGTTGAACTAAATAATGTTTTTAAAAGTTAAATTTTGAAATAGTGTTTCATTCATATAAAATGTAATGTTAAAAATTTAAAATTTATTATTTTAATCTTATAAACATTCTATACTAAATGTTTTATTGTTTTTTTAATGAAATAAAAATATTCACAAAGGTTATATAAAACATACTTTTTGTACAAATGTTTATTTCGAAATGTGTGTTTTATTAATTATAAAATTACTTAAGAACAAGGTAAATACATAAAATGTATTTTAATGACTCATTACCTTATTTCACAATTTTTTAGAGGAAGTATATATTTATATTATTTTGAAGTAATAAGTAATAATAATGTGTTTTTTATTTGACTTGGACAATTATTAGTTGGAAGAATTAATATAATTATGTATGTGTTAAATAATTAATGATAATGAATTGTTGAGATAATAAAAAATAATTTGATAATAATAAGAGAAATGTGAAAGGGGGGTCGGTTTTGGGGGTTTTCCCGAAACCAGTATAATCCCTCCCCTCATGTAGTCATCTTCCTCCCACCATCAGAGATCAGTCGATCTGGAGCCCTCGGACGCATCCTGCACTCACGACACCTCAATCCTCATGTGTCGTCTTCCGCTTGGAGCGAATCTCCCTTGTGGATCACGAGACTTGGGATGGTCGCGTGTGGAAGAACCCGACACACCCCTTCGGCGGATGGTCGGCCTATAAATCGCACCAATGACCCGTGATGGAACCAAGGGTCATCTTGCTCATGGATTCATCCTCCCGCGGATCACTTTTAGTGATGGCGAGTAAGATCTCTGGAAACTGAAGAACTGTCTAGGTTTCTTTTTTAATTTGCTTTATGGTTTAGGGTTTTATTTAATTGAGATGTAGGATTTCTTGTCGGTAGGATGTTCACACGGATCGTGTTTTGATTTCAGTTTGGGGATTCTATGTTTGGGTATTTAAGGACCTACAAGACTGAAACTGGGGAGCGTGTTACCTTCATCCACGCCGATTTTGGATGTCTGATTACCTGTGTATAAAACCCTATTGCGTTGAGAGTGAAGAGAGACCCATGAATTTGTCCGCCTTTGCCCTATAAGCCTCTGCATATCCTTGTTGTAGCTATTGGGAGGAGCTTCCATTTTCATTGCCCTATGTTCATACTATAAGGGAGATTTTTAAACATATGTCATGTGTTTAAAATAGTTTCTTTGTTGTGTTTCTTTCCTGTTGAAACCTTGTTTCAGCCCCTTATTATGGTATTATGATTGATCGTGTGTACTTACCATGGTATGAGAAAAATAAAATAAAATCAATTATTTTTCTCTTGCTTTATAAATTGTTCCCTAAGCTATAAAATTTCATTTTTTCCCTATTACATAGTGGTAGTGTCTCCTCCAAGGTAAGAGAACATCATTTTTTAAAATATGTTTAAAAAACTCAAGATATTTCTATGTTGTCGTTGTTTTAAATAAATTGGTAGTATTTAATCCTCTTGGTTGTGCAATTCTTTTTCCTGATGTAATTCGGTGGTGAAATTCGGTGGTGAAATCATCTACAACGTATGTGATTTCATTTGGTAAACATGTTTCTGCGCATCATGTAATTTATGCGAAATGATTTTAGTCAGTTTTTTAGTATTTACTTCTTGATTGATCAATTAATATTTTTTTATGGTGGTAAGGGGATTCCAATTTATGAAACTCTTCATGTATTTCCAATATTATTAGTAATATTGAAATGCTTTTTCTATGTGATTCTTTTCTCGATCACGAAACAGTGGTATTTTTGTGAAATATGTTCTGGTGTTATATAAAAACCATGTATTTTGCACTAATTTGTTTTTGGCCAATTTCTAATCGCTGTTTAAATAAAAAAAATTCTAATTCACTACGATGAAAAATGGAATTTTGTTATAGGTATGCTTAATTTTTTTAAAACCATATGCGAATTTGACATCTTTATAATCAAACTTATTTTAATCTATCAACTGAGTATTTATAATAGTATTTTTATTTTTTTCAAGATGGAACGGGGATCCTCCTTTTATATTCTGACATAAAGTTCCATGTTATGTTTTAGATATATATAAATTACACTGGTCCGTGAGGCTTATTTTTTCTTAAAAATTATTTTGTTGGACTCTTATAAATATGAGCTCTACTATTAGATTTCCAAAATAATATTTTTTTGACATTAATGTTTAGAATATTCATGTGTGTGTGTGTGTATATATGTTTATAAATTTATCATGGAATGTTTTAAATCACAACTGGGTGCAGTTCTCTCTTAAAGAAAAATTAAATTAATGTTGCTGGGATTTTAAATTAAGCCCTAAGATTTGCAAGCATGGTTATCAAGTTAAATTTTTTCAAAAGAGGTGGAAGTATACAAAAAATGTATATATATTTATACAAATGTACATGTATACATCATTATTTTAAGTACGCAATCATGTTTTATCCATGTAAATAAATGTACATCCTTTATGTTAAATTGTTACATATATACAAATGAATGTATAATCATGCATTTTTAACAAGTAACCACTTTTATAATGACACGTGTGATCAAGAAAGTTCTTTACATGAAATGGTTTTCAAAACATAAGATTTAAAAGATATACCATGATATATTATGTGCAACGAGGGTTTACTTATGTTAAATCATGTGAAATGAGGGTTTACTCATGCTAATTCGTGTGAAATTAGGGTTACTCATGCTAATTCATGTGCAATGAGGATTTACTCATGATAACTCGTGTGAAATGAGATTTTACTCATGTTGTTTCATGTGCAATGAGTCTCGACTCATGCTTATGAAAGGTTCCAAGTCTCGGGAGTAAACTGAGAATCTCTTTCATGATTCAAGTTCCCTTTGAGAATTAATTATGAATACTTATATGATTTTCAAGGAGGATTTTACAAATGTCGTATGTATAAATTGAAAGTCTTGTTTTCACTAAAATGTTTATTTTTGGATATTATATCGGTTTTTCCTGAGCTTTCATAAACAAACTTTATAATATGTTTTTATTTTGAATTGGAAAACTCTAATTAGTTTCATTTTGTTTTAAAAACCCCTTACTGATCTTTTTTGTCGCTCACCCTATGTTTTCAAATCTATTTTCACAGGGCTTAAGGATGCATAAAAGCGAGATAGTGGTTGAGTTCCACTAAAGTGTTTAACCCCTGTAAAGATTAGTTCGACTCTTTTATGTTATAGGATGTGTAAATAGAATTTCTCCGAATGTATCCGGACTCTCTAAAACTCTAAACTTTTGCGATCTCAGATTGTGTAAATAAATAAATGAATTATTTATAAAAAAATGGACCATGTTTTCTGTGTCATCAAAGTTGGTATCAGAGGGAAGGTTTAGATAACTTTAGAGTTCAGAAACTCTTTGAACCTTTAGACACCTTTCATTAATTTTCTAGGGTTTTACTTTAAGGAAAGATCTTGCACTCCTGGTTTTCGTAATCTTAAATAGTGAAATTCAAATTTTCCATAAGTGCGGTGGTAAAATTGCGTGAAGCAATTCTTTTAAGGGGTGTAGAATGTAACGACCCGAGTTTTAGTAAATATAATATTTTCACTTTTAAATTAATATTCATTTCTTTTGTCTAAGGATAACTATTAGTTTTAATATTAAGAGAATTAATTAATATATGTATAATTATGGTATTATCTCTTTTTGTGTGTGCGTATATAAATAATAATAACAATTTATTTAAATAAATATATGCATATTTTTTTAACTCAATGAATATTTAATTTAAATATAAATATTTATGTCGGTTGAACAAAATAATGTTTTTTAAAGTTAAATTTTGCAATCGTGTTTCATCCATATAAAATGTAATGTTAAAACTTTAAAATTTATTATTTTAATCTTATAATCATTTTATACTAAATGTTTTCTTATTTTTTTCAATAAATAAAAATATACACATAAGTTTATATAAAACATACTTTTTGTAATACTGTTTATTTTTATTAATTATTAATTTACTTAAGAACCAGGTAAATACAAAAAATGTATTTTAATGACTCATTACCTTATTTCATAATTTTTTAGAGGAAGTATATATTTATATTATTTTGAAAGATTAAGTAATAATAATGTGTTTTTTTATTTAATTGGACAATTATTTGTTGGAAAAATTAATATAATTATGTATCTGTTAAATAATTAATGATAATGAATTGTTAAAATAATAAAAAAAAATATAATAATAAGAGAAATGTGAAAGGGTGATCAATTTTTGGGGTTTTCCCGAAACCAGCTCAATCCCTCCCCTCCCGTCGTCATCTTCCTCCCGCCGTCGGAGATCAGTCGATCTGTAGCCCTCGGACGCATCCCGCACTCGCGACACCTCGATCCTCATGTGTCGTATTCCACTTGGAGCGAATCTCCCTTGCAGATCCCGAGACTTGGGGTGGTCGCGTGCGGAAGAACCCGACACACCCCGTCGGCGGACGATCGGCCTGCAACTCGCACCGACGACCCGTGATGGAACCAAGGGTCGTCTTGCTCGCAGATTCATCCTCCCGTGGATCACTTTCAGCGATGGTGAGTCAGATCTCTATAAACTGGCGAACTATTTGAGTTTTTTTTTTTTATTTTCTTTACGTCTTAGGGTTTATTTAATTGAGATGTAGGATTTTTGTCGGTAGGATGTTCACACAAATCGTGTTTTGATGTCAGTTTCGAGATTCGATGTTTTGGTATTTAAAAACCTATGAGACTGAAACTGGGGGGCACGTTACCTTCATCCACGCCAATTTTGAATGTCTGGTTACCTGTGTATAAGACCCTGTTGCGTTGAGATCGAAGAGAGACCTGTGAATCTGTCCGCCTTTTCCCTATAAGCCTCTGCCTATCCTTGTGGCAACTGTTGGGAGGAGCTTCCATTTTCACTGCCCTGTGTTCATACTGTAAGGGAGATTTTTAAACTCATTCCATGTGATTAAAACAGTTTCTTTGTTGTGTTTCTTACCTGTTGCAACCTTGTTTCAGCCCCTTATTATGGTATTATGATAGATCTTGTGTACTTACCATGTTATGAGAAAAATACTCTCAAATAAATTATTTTTCTCTTGCTTTAAAAATTGTTCCTTAGCTATGAAATTGCATTTTTTCCCTCACATAGTGGTACTGTCACCTGCAAGGTGAGGAAACATCATTTTTTGAAAATATGTTTAAACGACTGAAGCTATTTCTGTGTTGTCATTATTTTAAATAAATTGGTAGTATTTAATCCTCTCGGTTGTGCAATTCATTTTACTGATGTGAGTCAGTGGTGAAATCATATCATATGCAACGTACGAGATTTCATTTGGTAAACATGTTTATGTGTATCATGTAATTTATGCAAAATGATTTTAGTCAGTTTTGTAGTATTTACTATTTGACTGATCAATTATTATTTTTTTTATGGTGGTAAGGGGATTCCAATTTATAAAACTCTTCATGTATTTCCAATATTATCATTAATATTGAATTGCTCTTTCTATGCGATTCTTTTCTCGATCGCGAAGCGATGGTATTTTGTGAAATATGTTTTGGTGTTATATAAAACCGATGTATTTTGCACCAATTTGTTTTTGGTCAATTTATAATGGTTGTTTAAATAATTTTTTTTTCTAATTCATTACAATGGAAAATGGAATTTTGTTATATCTATGATTATTTTTTTAAACCATATTTGAATTTGACATCTTTATATTAAAATTATTTTAATATATCAACATTGTATTTGTAATAGTATTTTTATTATTTTCATGATGGAAAGGTGATCCTTTTATATTCTATTGTAAAGTTCCATCTTAAGTTTTAGATATATATAAATTACTTTGGTTCGTGTGACTTATTTTTCTTAAAAATTATTTTCTTGGACTCTTATGCTATTAGATTTCCAAAATAATATTTTTTTGACATTAATGTTTAGAATTTTTATGTATATATATACATGTTTATGCATGTATCATGGCATGTTTTAAATCACAACTGGCTACAGTTCTCTCTTTAAGAAAAATTAAATTAATTTTGCTGGGATTTTAAATTAAGCCCTAAAATTTTCAAGAATGGTTATTCAGTTAATGTTTTTCAAAACAAGTGGATGTATAAAAAAAATTATATATATTTATAGATAATTTCAGGGGAAAAAATTATTTAAGGCATGTGTATATATATACATTACGTTTGATGTAAATATAAAAATGTACATGTATACATCCTTATTTTAAGTATGCAATCATGTTTTATCCATGTAAATAAATTTATATCCTTTCTGTTAAATTGTTACATACATACGGGTGAAAGTATAATCATACATTTTTAACAAGTAACCTCTTTTATCATGACACATGTGATCAAGAAAGTTCTTTACATGAAATGGTTTTCGAAACATAAGGTTTAATATACCATGATATGTCATGTGCAATGAGGATTTACTCATGCTAATTCATGTGTAATGAGGGTTTACTCACGCTAATTCATATGCAATGAGGGTTACTTATGCCAAGTCATGTGAAATGAGGATTTACTCATGTTAACTCATGTGCAATGAGAATTTACTAATGCTTATCCATGTGTAATGAGCCTCGACTCATGTTTATGACAGGTTCCGAGTCTTGGGAGTGAACTGAGAATCAGTTTTATGATTCAAGTTCCATTTGAGAATTAATTATGAATACATATAATATTTTCAAGGATGATTTTCCAAATATTGTATGTATCAATTGAAAGTCTTGTTTTAACTGTAATGTTTATTTTTGGATAGTGTATAGGTTTTTCCTAAGCTTTCATTAACAAACCTTATAATATGTTTTATTTTTGTATCGCAAAACTCTAATTAGTTTCATTTTGTTTTAAAAACCCCTTAGTGAGTTTTTTTTATCGCTCACCCTATGTTTTCAAATGTATTTTCATAGGGCTTAAAGACGCATAAAAGAGAGATAGTGGTCGAGTTCCTCTAAGGTGTTTAACCCCAATAAAGATCAGTTTGAGTCTTTTATGTTATAGGTTGTATACATAGAATTTCTCTGAATGTATCTGAACTCTAAATCTCTAAACCTTTGCAATCTCAGATTGTGTAAATAAATAAATTAATTATTTATAAGAAAAATGGACCGTGTTTTCTGGATCGTAAAAGAAATTGATTCCGTAGTGGTCAAAAGATTCCACCTCTATAATTGAGAATAATTATAAGATAGGGGAAAACAAAAGAAAAAAACTCACTGGGGATCAAATGCTTGATCAAGACGTTTTAAAGGAGGGAAAACACTCTAAAATTGCTCAGAGTTTCCCTAGGGTATGAGATAGAAGATTTTCATGATAATATGAAGATAAATAATATGCGAGTATATTTTAAACTACTGTATTTGAGAAATTCATGGAATAAAACCCTTTCACATCATGAAAACCTTGATTTATGAGATACAATGAAAAATGTGTCTTCAGGTTAAAATAACCTTGATCAACCATTTCACGACATGAACTGGTTTCACAACTTGTAACCATTTCATGACCTGAACCAGTTCATGATGTCTTAATCGAAACATTTATACGTCGTGTAATATGTTCATGATATGTAAAAGTCCAACAAACAACTCTCATCCCCACTTCTACAAAAGAGCTTAAACTACCTCTAATGACTTCCAAATTCACATGGAATCCTCATATTACCTTTGACACATTTACACTCATACTTAATAAATTCAAACAAATATACGCCCCCAATATTTAAGTCATTTTCCCAGAAAATTCCCTTCATCCCATAAATGGTCTCGAACACCATGTTTTAATGAATAAGGAAACCCTAACTAAAAGAGGTTCAAAGAAAAACTAAAATAGGGATATTCTTGGAAAAAGAATGGATCTTACAAAATGTATCTAATGAATTTTAGGGAGATATAATAACCTACCATTCCATCATATATATATGTGTGTGTGTGTGCGCGTGCATGTGTGTTCCCTATTAAATCATTATTTATATTTCAAACATCAGTTAATTAACCCATGAAAAAGGGAAAGGTTTCTTAAATACATTCATATAAGATTTTATAAGCCATCAAGAGAAAGAAGCTCGATGTTATTATGAGAAAATATCTCAAGTGTAACATATGGAATTTCAAAGGATACTAAGATATACATAAAACGACCATTTAAAATTATGGTATAAATCACTTTGAAAACAAGAAGAAATATCCCGTTTTTAAATTCTAGGGAACTCTTTAAAAATGAATTATTTAAAATGAAATACTTGAGCATGATAATTTTTTTTAAAATTAGAACTTTAAGAATAAAAACTATTTTAAAACAAAATATATTATGAAATAAATATTTCTTCAAAAACATTCTTTGAGAATACATAAAAAAACTAAAAACTTCTCTTAAAAACACAAGACCTTAAAATATATTTTAAAATCAATAATTTATTTTTAAAATCAAAATTTTACACTTGAAAAAATATTTCTATTTATTTTTTAAAAAACTAGGAATAAAAATAATTTGGAAAAAAATATAAGCATTAATAGTAAAATTCATAAATAAAAACGCTCAAAATGTTAAAGAAACCATAAAAGTGTTTTTTTAAAATGTTTGTATAATATTTCTAAAAGAAAAAGATACATGTCAAATTCAAAATTCATTTTCCAAAAAGATGATGTGAATTCTAATTATTAATTTTTAATTTAAAAACAATCTTAAATAATGGATCCATAAAAAATACATAAAGTTTTTCCACAATTATTGTGGATTAGTGGATAAAAATACAGACATGAAAGGGAAATCATTTAATATTAAAAAATGTATATTGACATCCGAATTGTAAAGTGACTAATGAACAATTCATTTGAAATGAGGTAAAGAAAAATTTTATTATTAAAAAAATATAAAATATTTTTATTTCAAAATAATAAAATATAACACTCACCGGAAGAGTAAATACGAGCATAGAAGAAAAGGAGCTCATTTGGAGATATTAGAGATTATTATTATAATCAATAAATTTTATGTTGAAAGAAAACCATGAATTTAATTCCATTAAAAATAAAGAGTAAAGGTATTTTAATATCTTCCTAAAATAGAATTAATCCATATTTTAAAGTTATAATCAAATAAGAATAACTATTACTCATGAAAAGAATTTAATTCAAGAAAAACCTCTTATGTATTAAGAAACATTTTAACAGAAACCCATTGAAAGAGGGATATTGAAATTGAACTTATAATACCATTAATAAAAGATAATTCATCACATTATATACCCAATAGGTGTTATACAAAATATTGGTAAGAAATAATGCATATAAAAAAACATGTCTCAATGAAAGGAAATTGAGACGAAACACAATTACATTAATTATTAAATTCCATGAATAAACATTAATATCTTATATAATAAACATAACCATATTAATAAAATATTACATAAAATATTAATATATATAACCCATTTTAATCTTTATTTATAATCATTTTATATATATTCATTTGTTAGTTATCACTTATTTTCATTATCAAATGTTGTAATTTTGTTTGATGCATACATGTCTTGTAATGTCAATTTTGATCCTTATGATTTTGATATAAATTTATCAAATACTATAATATTTAATATATTGGAATATATGTTTCATGATGATTTATAACATTTTAATTACATACCATGATATTATTACTTATGACATATAAATGTGAAATTTATAATAAGCCTGTTTCAGTAATGTTTAATGAAAAAAGGGTGGCATATTAATAAAACAAAAATTATTAACAAAAAATTTTAAAAAAATTAAATCAATTAGTATTTTATTAATAATTACTAATAATATAAATATTTAAATTTCTACATCCATCCAGGATATAAATTTATAGGATGGTTTTCATAGGAGTTTAAATCGACCCAAAACACACATGCTACAATTGATGGGTGAGTATGGTTAATAGAGTGATTTCACTTGCATAATTTAATTATTATAGAAGTTTAATAAATTTATTTAGATGTTTTTATAGTGTATAATCATATTATTAAATATTGTTATAAATAATAAAATTCTAGCTGAAAAATGAAATTTGTTGGTTCGTGGGGCTGGTCATCCACACGTACACTCATGCGATGTTCTCATTTTAGATGGAATGAAATGATATTAGGAATTGGTTTATATTTTAATAATAATAATAATTTTCTAAATATAATTTTTATATATTAAATTCCCCATTTAAACCATTCATGTAAGGAGGCTATGAAGAACATAACATGTCGCTAATAGAGGCGCGGTTGCTTGTAACAGAAGCGACATTTTCATTTTTTGAATGGTTGAGATGAAGGTAGAAAATGGTTATCCCATTAAAATAATGTCATTTTAGTATACTCAAAAAACCAATTCAGTTATATCTGATTGGGTAGATTATATTTAGAGGAGGTAGAAGAAGTAAGTAATGAAAAGTAATGAAAAAGTAGTAAATGAGAAATTTACCTTACTCTTTAGAAGACCTCCTTTGAAAATTGAATTAAGTCTTTTAGAGTTGAAATATTTAGAATAAAAAAACACTTGCAAGTGCATAGTAATGCTATAGAGTTATTTGGTTATGTTTTGGTTGAATCTATGCAGGTCGGGGTGTGAATAAAAGTGGGGTGGTGATTTATCCTTTTATAAGGAAAACAAGTGACATTTTTGTAATAATATATGTACTAAATACAATATTCAAAGGTCAAGTTGATCCAATATTGGAAAATAATGGAGTGGGGTAAGGTTAAATGTTGATAATGCCTCAAAAATACATTTTTACATATGTTTTAAAACATGTTTTCAAGTCTTTTAATCTTAGATTTTTCACTTTAACCATTTTTTTGTTTTAACTATGGTAACTAATTTTTATCTATATTCATTAATTTTAATGCCTGAAAATAAAATGATACTTATTAAACAATTTTAACCTAAATATTCCAAATATTAATTCAATTTTATAAATAATATTTTCAACAGTGATAAAAATTAATTTCAATAATAGCACATATAACATGTAGAAAATCAATATTAGAAATATTGTATTTTTATGCTTAAAAATTATGATTAAGATAAAATGAAATTTTTTATTGATTTATATGAAATTAATTGCATTATTATTGACCACATAATAGTTATGTGGCTTTAAAAACAATCCAACACTAAATTCCATCTTGTGGATACTTATTTATAAGAAACATAACAAAAATATAATTCTTATTAGAGAAACATATTACAAAAGTTTCAATAATGTTAAAAATGGGTTTCATAAATTGAAAATTTTATTTTTAATGATTTATTTTAATTTATAAATATGGTTTTTAGAAATTAGGTTTCTTATGATTTTGAATCTTTCATTTATTTTGATAATGTCATAAAAGAGATAATATTTGAAAAAATTGATATTTTCACTATTCACCACAAAATAAAAACATTTTAGAAAAAAATCAACATATGAAAATTTTTCCATGTTAAAATATAAAATTCATTTCATTTAAAAATTAAAATTCCAAAGTTTTGAAATTTATTTCAATAAAAAATAAAAAATATAAAAAAACTACTTTTTTTTAAAAAAATGATCTTTTAAAGTGTTCTTAATATTATTTCATGTCAATTTTTAATTTAAAAAATGTTAATATATTAGTTTATAAAGAATATTATTTTTAAATTGATTAATTTATTTTATCATGATAAAATATACAACACTTAAAAAAATATTTGAGAAAGAACAATTCTTTTCAATATTAATTTGTATTAATTATTTATCCTCTAAATATAATTAATTTATGTTGATTATAAATTTTTATTTACTATAGGTTTTATTATTCATCTAATTTTAATAATAATATTTATTTATATGTTTGATCTTATTTTAGTTCAGTGTTTCATGTGATGAAATATATTTAAAATAATATTTAATTAATTCAAAATATATACTCAAATATTGGGGTATTATATTCTTCCCCCCAAATAAATTTAATCCTTGTAATTTTAAATATAACTTAATAATGCATGAAGTTAAGGAACCCATAACAAATATAAGATATATTTTATATTAATATATGAACCTCACAATCATAGTACTAAAAGTCTCAAAATTTCCAATATAATTAGATTTATTGAGATATTTATTTATCATAATAATTTTTCCAAATATTCTTCCTTAGTTGATTATAAAATTTTATAGGGATATACCTTTTCCAATATCATTTTCATGATCTTGATTCCTACTAGACACTAAAAAATGGTTATTATAATATCAACTAAACATATAATTAATGACCATATGAATATGAAATCAAAATCCTATGATGTATTCTCTGATGAAACCTTTATTTCAACCTATGATACTTTTTGTTCAATATTATTTGCTTTAAGTTTGGTTCTCTTTTAATTTTTAAACTAACCCAAAAAATAACTATCCTACAATTTTCATGAAATTTATTTCATTATTCAAAATAGAAAAATCATTGAAATTTTTATTGTCATAATTCAACATATCATTTATCCATAAAAGAACATATCAATTAATATATTCCTTAACTCATGAATATATACATTTTAATCTATGCAACCCATAATCAATTTTTTGGTTTTCTAACATAAATATATTCAAATCCTTTATAATGGATAAAATAGGGTATGTGAATGACGAAATCATATCCCCCAGGAGTATCAAAGCATGTGTAAAGTTATGACTCTTTATTTTTCCCCAGTATAGTATTGATTCAATACACAAGAAATATTTTAGGGTAATTACCCCTAGGTACATCTATGCTAGAGCCTACATCCACTTGGCTGCCTCATGAAAGGGATTCAATTTCTAAGAAATGACAAAAACAATACTTTACCAAAATTTTGGGATGTTATCCCATACTCAGATTTATCCCCCAGGTTTTAAATAATATTCTCTCATCCTAATCCCATAAAATAACTAGATTAATCCACCAAAATAACTAAACCATGATCTGATACAAACTAAGATGCACTAGACCCGCACTCCTAATCTTAGTGCTAAAAACACATACTTAACATATTGGTTTTAATACTATTTGAGGTATCCAATATAAAAATATATTTATTTTAAACAATTTCCATAAGTTAAACATTACATCTCACAAATAATCACACAATCACAAGAGAAATGGTTTTTGTGTCTTTGAGGACATGCTATATAAGAAACCTATTTGACGATACTTGTGAACATATCTCTATAATTGATCCACACTATACCCCCTTTTAGACTCCTCATAGGTCATACTCATCATCAGATGTTCAATAAGGCAAATAATCATTACTATTCCATCAATAGATATATCATAATCATATGAGTCAAAAAGAGAATGGTAGAAGTATCTTTCTAAGAGAAACATGGAACAATAATAGTTTTCAATAAATCATGACTTAAAGACATGTAATCTCAATTCAAAAAACATGTATGACGACATTAGTGTATGAAAATGTGATATAATAATAATCATCCAATAATTATAACATAAGAAGACAACATAGATGTAAAGACCTGAAAATTCCGTGATTTTTTTTAAAATTATTTCGGATTATTACGAGTCTGTGAAAAATGATGATGCGTGATTATGAGGCCTAGTGTGCTCGGAATGGAATTTTTACCTTTTTTAAGGTACGTTCAGTAAACATATGGGTGACATTTTCTAACTTTTGAACTGGTACTTGGAATTGAAATCCAAGAGCACCGTTGAATCTGTAGTGCCGTGAATCGCTTAAGGGAAGCTTCACTTTGACCACCGTACGTTGAGAGAAAAAAATAATTTTTCAGACATTTGAAAGGATAATAAAATAACATGTAATTGTTATTTTATTTTTCTCTAGCGGTTGAGCAGCGGTGGCGGGACCACTGTGTTGTCAAGCCATTTAAAGTATTGACTCTACTTTATTTGTAACGACACTATTGGGAATTGAGAGGTTCATTAATTAATGAACCTCATTAATTCCTCGGTGCGTTACTCACCCTTTCCCCCCTCTATTTAAATGGAGCTCGGGTCAGAGTTTTGACACAGATTCACCAAGAGAGGAACCTTTGGCAAAGTGACACGACGTCTTCCACCGATGAGGAATGGAATCTTAGAGGTTATTGGAGGGATTGGACCGGGAGCGAAGAACGCCGTCGACTTCAAAAAAGTGTGGATTCTCCTTCCACAGTCATGACACCTCCAACGGTTCTCGAGGTAGGGGTTTATTTTTGGAATGGAGTCTATCATTATTTTAATGTGATGTATAAAATACTTTCACCTATTATGATATTAATGCGGAGGGCATGAGCCAAACGAATAAGGATCAGACCCTCTGCCGCTTCGTTTCTTGTTGCATTCTTCATGGGATGATTTTCAACTCGATGGAAAGCATAAACTGGGAGGCACGCAATGACAACAACATCCTGGGAGGGCCGTAAGCATGTCTAGAAGGAAGAACGGACCACCGGAGCTCACTCAGTGGCCTGCGAAAGATCCACTGGCGCAGCGACACCGAAGACTGGCGCCAAAGGCGGAGGCGGAGGCCGGAGCTCACTGGTCGCGGAGGAGGGTAGCGCCGTGACGGTTGGACAGGCGACCGACCGTGGAGCCAGGAGGCGGCGTACCGTCGCGCTCCGCGGTGAGATGGGCTATGGATCGAAGCCACAATGAAGGAAGGGACCCACTCTCTGCAGGCCCTACGAGTGATGAGGTGACACCACGTAGTGCCTCCAATTAAAATAGTTGAATAGATCTTTGAGCTGTTCGGGATCAAGGGGGGCCGCTACTTGAAGCCGTGGTGGTGGCGGAAGGGGACCCACTCCCAGCGAGTCCCGTGGACAGGCAGGCGGTGCCACCTAGTGCCGCCAATCAAGGATATGAATGAATCCTTTGTGCCATTTGGAAGGCGGATTGTGCGACCCCCACACGGGTCACGCCGGCTGGCAGGTCGCGCCGTCGCGACCTAGTGGGTCGAGCCCGCCGCGACCCTACCCAAACAAATCAAGCCCACCGTGGCCCAACCCAACTTGGTCAGCCCAGGTCGGTTCGGGCTGGGCCGGGTCGAACATGGATTGGGTCGAGTCGACCCAAAACGGGTTGGGTCGGCCTAGACTGGGTCGGTCTGACTGGGTCGGATCGGACCTGAACCCATTCGGGACTAATTTCGCTTAAAGAGTCGTATCTTGCAAAACAGACATATGTTTGAAAAACTATCTATGGTGCTGGGATCCTTGTAGTGATATATTCTTTTTTATATACTCCACCTAAGTTTTAAAGAAAGTGGGAGTATGGCCGGGTTGGATCGACCTCGAATCCCACTGGGCCCTCAGCACTAAAATTCTAAAAACTTACAGACTGGGTGTCCGGTTGATGCGCCGTCTGTTGCGTTGGAACCCTTATAACATGAAGGATCTTTTAGTAACTTTTTTGTGGGACTTATTACTAGTTAAAAAATTACTGATGGCTTGAGGAGTTGTTTCTCCTAGAATCAATCATGCTATAAGCAGGAATCCAGTGGAAGGCTGAGAGATGGAGGTTTGAGATAGATCATACGAACATTAGTACTAAGCGATCCTATGTGGGTCAACACCTAGAGATATTGTGTGGATCATCACCTAGCGATCCTATGTCGATCATCACCTAATGAGAATGTGTGGATCAACACCTAGCGACCATGTGTGGATCACCATTCTAGTGACCCAGTGTGGATCAACATTCTAGTGACCCTTTGTGGATCACCATTCTAGAGACCCTTTATGGATCAGTAGTGCATGACCTGATGAGGACTAGACTTAGAGATTCCTGTCGTGGATCAACAACATACCGATCCTGTGTGGGTTAGATCCAATGTGGGTCATGCGGGAGATAATACCTATCGATCCTGGTAGGGTCGGATCCTGTGTGGGTCAGTGGGGGTTAGTACCTATCGATCCTGGGTGGGTTGGATCCTGTGTGGGTTAGCAGGGGTTAGTACCTATTGATCCTGGGCGGGACGGATCCTGTATGGGTCAACGAGGGTTATTACCTATCGATCCTGTGTAGGTCAGACTCTGTATGGTCAACAACAGTGCCTCTTGACAAAATAAGATGATCAAGATTTACCACTAATTATCTGTACTTCTATACTTCAGTTATACCTGGTTTTTGAGTTGAGTCTTTTTCTTTGAGCTTTGTGATTGAGATCATAATTTTTGGTTTTACTTTTTGGAATTATGAGAGACCTTCGGGGGTCTCGGGGTCCCTACTAGGTATTGTTATGCTCACCCCTACACGGAGATCACCCGCACCTTTTTTTGTCTTGTGCAGATGACGGGCAGCCTTGACTGAGACTCGGGGAGCTAGAACCTGACGGTGGATGGCGGTGATGGTTGACATGGAGAGCTGTGGAGGTGAGTTGTACCTACCCTTTAGGTAGGATCCTCGGTGGATGATCTCAAGAGCTATTTTCTATTTTTAGTTGTAGTTATATCTTTTCAATTGGGCTTGTATTCTACCCCCTTTACATTCAGTACATACCTTTACTACTGTAGTTTTACTTCATGGTTACATATTGTTGTGTATTTGGTCCGCGTGTTTGTACAGGTTTAAAGATAATACCTTCCTGTTTTTAGGGATATCCTTTTTCGGTGCTAGTCGCCAACCCCTAGCCTATGGAAGGCAGGCTTAGGGTAGTCACAGCTCGGGCCTAGGGGATGGGTCGTGACAAAGTGGTATTAGAGGAGTCAGTTCAACTGAAGAACTAGGACTCTGATCTTTTTAATGGAGTCTGTGAAAATTTATGATGCGTGATTCTGAAGCCCAGTGTGCTCAGAATGGAATTTTGAACTTTTTTTAAGGTACGTTCAGTAAACATATGGGAAACGTTTTCTAACTTTTGAACTCGTACTTGGAATTGAAATCTGAGAGCACCGTTGAATCCACAGTGCTGAGAATCGCTTAAGGGAAGCTTTACTTTGACCACAATATGTTGAGAGAAAAAAATATTTTTTCAGGATTTTGAAAGGATAATAAAATAACATGTAATTATTATTTTATTTTTCTCCAGCGGTTGAGCAGCGGTGGTGGGAACGCTGTATTGTCAATCCATTTAAAGGATTGAATCTACTTTATTTGTAACCTCACTATTGGGAATTGAGAGGTTCATTAATTAATAAACCTCATTAATTCATCGGTGCGTTACTCACCCTTTCCACCCTCTATTTAAATGGAGCTCAGGTCAGAGTTTTGACACGGCTTCACCAAGCGAGGAACCTTTGGCGAAGTGACATGACGCCTTCCACTGACGAGGAACGAAATCTTGGACATTATTAGACTGATTGGACCAGGAGCGACGAATGCCGACGACTTCATCAAAGTGTGTATTCTCCTTCCACAGCTGCAACACCTCCAATGGTTCTCAAGATAGGGGTTTATTTCTGGAATGGGGTCTATCATTATTTTAATGTGATGTATAAAATACTTTCACCTATTATGATATTAACGCGGAGGGCATGATCCAAATGAATAAGGCTCAGACCCTTTTCCGATTTGTTTCTTGTTGCGTTCTTCGTGGGATGATTTTCAACTCGATGGAAAGCAGAAAGTGGGAGGCACGCAATGAAAGCGACATCCCGGGAGGGCCGTAAGCACGTCTATAATGAATAATTTACCACTAGAGCTCACTTAGTGGCCTAATAAAGATCCATCGGTGCAACGGCACCGGAGATTGGCGCCAGAGGCAGAGGCGGAGGCCGGCGCTCATCAGTCACGAAGGAGGGAAGCGCTGCGATGGTTGGACAGGCGGCCGACCACGGAGACAAGAGGCGGCGTACCATCGCACTCCGTGGTGAGATAGGATGTGGCTCGAAGCCATGACTAAGGCAGGGACCCGCTCTCTACAAACCATGCAGGTGATGAGGCGACACCACGTAGCATCTCCAATTAAAAGAGTTAAACATCTCTTTTAGCCATTCGAGATCAAGGGGGGCCACGACTTGAAGTCGTGGCAGTGGGGGAAGGGGACCCGCTCCCAGCAGGTCCTGCGGATAGGCAGGCGGTGCCACCTAGTGCCGCCAATCAAGGAGATGAACGACTCTTTTGAGCCATTTGGAAGGCGGACTGTGCGACCCCCACACGGGTCACACCAGTTGGCAGGCCGTGCCGTCGTGACCCAGCGGGCCGAGCCTGTCACGGCCCTGCCCAAACAGATCGAGCCCACTGCAGCCCAGCCCAACTTGGCTAGCCCAGGTCGGTTCGGGCTGGGCCAGGACAAACATGGGTTGGGTCGGGTCGACCCGAAACGGGTTGGGTTGTCCTAGACCAGGTCGGTTCGACCGGGTCGGAACGGACCCGGACCCATTCATGCCTAATTTCGCTTAAAGAGTCATATCTTGCAATCCATACGTTTGTTTGACAAACTGTCTATGGTGCTGGGATCCTTGGAGTGAGATAGTCCTTTTGATATACTCCACCTAAGTTTTAAAGAAAGGTGGAGTATGACCGGGTTGGATTGACCCTAAATCCAACTTGCCGCTCAACACTAAAATTCTGACAAACTTACAGACTGGGTGTCCGGTTGATGCACCGTCTATTGTGTTGGAACCCTTATAACATGAAGGATCTTTTTGTAACTTTTTCTTGGGACTTAATTCCAGTTAAAAAATGACTAATGGCTTGAGGAGCAGTTTCTCCTAGAATCAAGCATGCTATGAGTGGGAATCCAGTGGATGACTGAGAGATGGAGGTTGGAGATAGATCATACGGACGTTAGTACCAAGAGATCTGGTGTGGGTCATCACCTAGAGATATTGTGTGGATCAGCACCTAGCGATCCTATGTCGATCAGCACCTAATGAGTTTGTGTGGATCAACACCTAGCAACCATGTATGGATCAACATTCTAGCGACCCTGTGTGGATCAACATTCAAGCGACCCTATATGGATCAACATTCTAGAGACCCTGTATGGATTAGCAGTGCGTGACCCGACTAGGACCAGCCTTAGAGCAGTCCGTCGTGGATCAACGACATATCGATACTGTGTGGGTCAGATCCAATGTGGGTCTTGCGGGGGTTAGTACCTATCGATCCTAGTCGGGTCGGATCCTGTGTAGATCAGCAGGGGTTAGTACCTATCGATCCTGGGCAGGTCGGATCCTGTGTGGGTCAGTGGGGGTTAGTACCTATCGATCCTGGGCGGGTCGGATCCCGTGTGGGTCAGCGAGGGTTATTACCTATCGATCCTGTGTAGGTCAGACTCCGTATGGTCAGAAGTAGTGCCTCTTGACAAATTAAAATGATCAAGACTTACCACTAATCATCTGTACTTATGTACTTTAGTTATACTTGGTTTTTGAGTTGAGTCTTTTTCTTTGTGCTTTTTGATTGAGATCATGATTTTTGGTTTTACTTTGTGGAATTATGAGAGACCTTTGGGGGTCTCGGGGTCCCTACTAGGTATTGTTATGCTCACCCCTACACGGGGATCACCTACACCTTATTGTGTCTTGTGTAGATGACGGTCAGCCTTGACTGAGACTCGGGGAGCTAGAACCTGACGGTGGATGGTGATGATGGTTGACATGGAGAGCTGTGGAGACGATTTATACCTACCCTTAAGGTAGGATCCTCGGTGGACGATCTCAAGAGCTGTTTTCTGTTTTCATTTGTAGTTGTATCTTTTCAGTTGGGCTTGTATTCCATCCCCCTTTAATTTCACTACACACCTTTACTACTGCAGTTTTACTTCATTGTTACATCTTGTTGTGTACTTGGTCCATGTGTTTGTATAGGTTTAAAGACAATACCTTCCCGTTTTAGGGATATGCTTTTTCGGTGCTAGTCGTCAACCCCTAGCCTATGGAAGGTAGACTTAGGGTAGTCACAGCTCGGGCCTGGGGGACGGGTCGCGACAAAGTGGTATCAGAGGAGTCAGTTTAACTAAAGAACTAAGACTCTTATCTTTTTAATGGAGCAATAGTGTTAAGTGTTTTGAGTGTGGTTTTTGGTTTAGGGAGTCCAGTGTTGGTGAGATGGCCAACGTATCCGTACACTACGGGAAAAACTGTTATTTGCAACGGGAATAAATATCATCGCAAACAGTCTGTAGAAGAGGTTATTTGCGATGGGTTGGTCATCCCATCGTAAATAACCAATTATTTGTGACGGGAATATGCACCCCGTCACAAAAACTTTAGCATGGTTTGGCGCGGTTTGCGTGCCAAACCGTGCGAAAGGGTATTTGCGACGGGTTGGCACCACCCGTCGCAAATGCTGGGAGGCAATAAACCCTAGTTGTGACTGGATATCCCCTGTTGGTATTCATGTTGGCCTGTTTTTATAACTCCGTACAATTTACTTCCATGGATATTGATGAATGATCCCTATATCTTTTTGAACTTATTAATCCTAGGACATCTGAAAAAGAATATTGATGTTTATTTGAAACCATTGATTGATGAGTTAAATTCATTATAGAGTAATGGTGTTTGTGCATATGATGTTGCTGCAAAACAAAATTTCATATTAAAAGCTGCATTGATGTGGATGATTACTGAATTCCCGGCATATGGCATGTTATCTGGCTGGATTACACATGGTCCAAAATCATTTCCTTAATGTATGAAAGACAACAAAGCCTTTATTCCTTTCAATGGAAAAAAAATTCTATTTTGACTGTCATCGTATATTTCTTCCAACTGATCATCCTTTTCGGAGGAACAATTATCATTTCAGAAAAGCCACAATTTAAAGGGATGAACCTATAAAAATGATCTTAGATACAGAGTTAAAATCAGTAGTATTTTCATTACCTTCCATCACATTTAGGCCAACAGTAAACCAACATAAAATTCATGGCTTTGGGAAAGAGAATAATTGGATAAAATGGAGCATTTTTTTGGATCTTCCATATTGGTCTGATTTTTTGTCCACCACATGTTGGATGTCATGCATATTGATAAGAAATATTTTGATAATTTATTTCATACAGTTTCAGATACACCAGGTAAGACCAAAGATAATGTAAATGCACGATTAGATCTTACCCAAATTTGCAGATGACCAGAACTTGAACTATTTCAAAATATCAGATCACAAAGGTTAATGAATCCAAAAGCATATTATACACTATCCAAATAGAGTTTCTTATTAATTTGTTAGTGGATTGCAGATTTAAGACTTCCAGATGGCTAAGCTTCTAATTTAGGCAGATGTGTTAAGAATGGTCATATTACAGGATTAAAAAATCATGATTGTCATGTTATAATGGAAAGAATTATACTGATTGGATTTATAGGTTTGTTGAATTATATGATTTGGGTTTGATAACAGACATATCATATTTTTTTCGATACATTTGTGTAGCAACAACAGACTATGATGAACTATGTAAAGTGGAAGAAGATGTAGTTGTCATTATATGTAAACTAGAAAAAATCTTCCCACAGAATTTCTTTGACTCAATGGAACATCTGATATTACATTTTACACATGAATCTAAATATAGAGGTCTAGTACAGTTTCTATGGATGTACCCATTCGATAGATTCATATAGAAATTGAAGAAAAATGTACATAATAATGCATCAGTTGAAGGATCAATTGCTGAAGATTATTTTCACAAGGAAATTTCTTTTTTCTACTCTCATTATTTTGAATCTGAATATCCATCAAAATAAAACCACATAGGTTTGTTGAATTATATGATTTGGGTTTGATAACAGACATATCATATTTTTTTTCGATACATTTGTGTAGCAACAACAAACTATGATGAACTATGTAAAGTGGAAGAAGATGTAGTTGTCATTATATGTAAACTAGAAAAAATCTTCCCACAGAATTTCTTTGACTCAATGGAACATCTGATATTATATTTTACACATGAATATAAATGTAGAGGTCTAGTAAAGTTTCTATGGATGTACCCATTCGATAGATGCATATAGAAATTGAAGAAAAATGTACATAACAAAGCATTAGTTGAAGGATCAATTGCTGAAGATTATTTTCACAAGGAAATTTCTTTTTTCTGCTCTCATTATTTTAAATCTGAATATCCATAAAAATACAACCACATGGGAAAAAATGGGGGGAATGATGATAATGAAATAGATAATCAATTATCAGTTTTCAATCATCCAGACCTTGGATTCAGTGGAGTTCATGAATGATGGATTTCAGATGATGAACATCACAGAGCTCATACATATGTTCTGCTCAAATGTGAAGAAATTAAATCATTTGTACTATGAGTACTTATATCACTTATCCTATAATTGAATTTATAGTAAGTAAACTTATTTTATTTTTAGGTTATATGATAATCATATCAAGAAACAACTTCCACAAATTACAGTAGCTGCTCTTGAAGAACGCCAACAGAAAATTTTTTCTCAATGGATTAAAAAACTGGTAACATAAATTATTGATGGTTTAACATATCAATTCAGTTTATTATTTATTATATTGATAATTTTTTTATAAATTTTCAGGTGTCTCAACATGCTGATAAAATTGATAAGTGACTATGTATATTGAGTAACCCACCATCCAAAATGGTTAAATTTTACAATGCATGTGTGGTGAATGGTTTTTTATTTTATACACGTACATATGGGGAATCAAAAAAAGAATGAACAATGGAGTTTTATTGAGAAGATCACATCATAATGAAACTGAAGTTGACTTTTACGACATACTAGATGAAATTATTAAAATGTGTTATCTAGGGAAAAATTAAATAACAATTTTTAAATGTTGGTGGTAAGATATTGAGAGAGTCTTGTGTGTTCATCGGATTCATGGAATTGTCTATATAAAATATAAAAGTCTTCATGTAGTAAATGAACCATTTTTACTGGCTCAACAGGCACATCAAATATATTACACAAAATAGTGTGCTACTTCAACAGACCTGAGTGATTGGTGGATCATAATAAAAATTTAATTTCAGGAAAATCAGTTTACTCAAAATGAATGTGGTTGCAATGAAGTACAAGGAATTGAGAATTTTCAAGAGACTTCTCAAAATCCACCCCTTTCACAAAGAGACATGAATATCGATGATGATACCCCACAATTAAGGGTCGATGGTGATGATGATGTTAATGATGTTAAAAATTAATTTGAAATGGAAAGAGATGATGAAACTGAAAATCATATGGATATTGATGATGCTGATGATAAATATAAAGACATTGAAATCATCAGATATGAATATGATGATGATGGTGAACATTGATACAGTTAAATGTTGGTTATACTCATAACTAATATATATCTATATGTAATATTTATTTTTAACTATTTGCTAACAATAATCATTTTGTGTTTCAGATGGACCTTGATCTATTTCGTGAGTTAGAGGAGGCTGAGCTACCTTTGGATGAGGAGGATTTGGGATCATCTGACCCTCTAGATACTGGGGGTTCAGGGGGTTAGTGGAGGGGGTGCGATCTTGTGCGACTTATGACTCCTGACCCTATCCCCGAGCAACATCGAAATCTTGGTTTTGATCCACGCACGTGGAGTTATGATAACCTGTGTATTTTAGTTAGATTTCATTAATTTATTTATATACTAATTGTTGGATTATTTGTTCTTTTTTCCTAGTTTTTCTCATGTAGCTATTGGACAGGGGAGCGCTGTCTTGCACAATTATTTTTCTCATCCATGGATAACATGAGAGAATATTCTCATTGATGTGCAGATTGGAATGTTCAATCATTGATTGGTACGTAAATAAATAATATTTATTTAGAAATTTATTTCATTAATAACTTGATATTATAAATTATTTGTAGGGTTTATGGTACCCCATCCATGAGAGCATGCATGGTGCTATCCACGAGGCATGGGAGATATCTATGCTTGAGAGTTTCCATCAATTTTTGCACAATTTGAGAAGGAAATCCATTAAGAAAGCAGGAGCGATAGTATTTGATGAGTCATGTAGAGCCCACCGACCAAAGTAAATTTCATCTCATGTTTGGGATGGTTTATGTTCACACTGGTTGAGTGGTGGATTTTAGAGGAGATCTTCATTGGTCCAGCAGAACTGGGGGAGACAGGAGGTGACACATCGAGCTGGTAGCCGTACATTTAGTATGCATAGAGAGCATCTAGTAAGTATCTTTTTTAAATATTTTATATAACATTATATATAAACAGTTTATTTTATATTCATATAGGTAGTCAAGCATCCCGATATTAAGGAGTATAATGTTTATCAGAGGATGTATAGTGATCCAGCCACTGGAGAGATTAGAGGTGACCACCTGCATTAGATTGTGGTCAGTATTATTTCTTTTTCAATTTTAAAATTAACTACATATAATATTTTCACTATTTTAATTTCAAATTGAAACTGAAGGAGTCATATGAGGCAGCGACCTCTCAGACATAGGTTGAGAGTCAGGCCGAGATGACTGATCAGACTAGTGCTCACCATTTTGATGAGGCGACATAGATGTAGGTGACCTAGTATGCCTTTAATAAGGGTCGAGTAGTTGGTATTATCTCTCATTTAACTCCTAGGGCTTATTATGGTACTTCTACGATGTCAGCATCCAGCTTGAGAGGAGCTTGTAGGGAGACATCATCTTCTGGCTCACAATATCAGGAGAAGTTGCAAGCTCAAACTGATATTATAGAGAGTTTTTAGAAGAAGAAGGAAGAGATGTGTCAGTAGTAGAAGTAGCAGCAGCAACAACATGAGGAGGACATGCGTCAATTCCAGTAGCAGCAACAACAGCACGAGGAGGACTTGCATCGATGGCAACAACATTAGCAGCAGCACAGGGAGGACATGCGTCGATAACAGCAACAACATCACGATCAGATGGAGTACATGCAAATATCCTGTCACTAAATCCCGAAATTCCAATAGTGATACACCAGGATCCTAAATTCTTATTTCCAACTTGGTTCACAAAAACACTGATTGCGTGTGTGTTTTTGAAATGTTTTACTTTTGATCTCTTTTGAGTCATCTCAACAGGTATAACTTATTGACCGTGGGGATCCTATTTATTTTCAGGATGCCACTGCATAGACAGCTAGCCAAGATTCCTGAGAGTGTACTTGATGATGGCCCATTGAGTGACGAGGCTTCGGTGCAGGTCCTTCTTACTGGGTTAACATCTTTAGGTGGTACACCAGTATCACCACCACCCAGTGGGCAGTAGTTTCCACCAGCCCCACTGGTGGAAGGTGCACACCGACTGACCACGTTGTATGAGTTCCAGTGGTAGAGGCCTCTGAGGTTTTGAGTCGAGTTAGATCCCCAAGTAGTTGAGGACTGACTGGAGGCTGTGGCATGAGTTTTCCGCCTAGTTGGGACACCGACGGAGCAGATGGTGGTCATATCTACTAGTCTTTTCCTCATCATGACAGGATAATGGTGGAGCCTAATGTTTCTGTTACATGACGAGGCGACCCTCACTTGTACAGACTTTGAGAGCCTCTTCAGGGTGGAGTTCTTCCCAACGACATTACGCTCTGTGCGTATTCAGGAGCTGCTACACTTATATTAGGGCATCTTATCAATAGCCCGATACTCAATGAGATTCACTGAACACTTGTGCTACTCCACCAACATGATACGAGATGAATTATTCAAGGCCCAGACCTTTAATCAGGGTATTCGACAAGAGATCAGAGCATCGATGATATCGTTGAATATCTCGACGTATGCTGGAGTACTTGACCGAGAATTGTGTGTGGAGAGCTTCTTAGTTGAGCAAGCACCGATAGTGAGAGCCACCACTGGATGACAGGTATCCAAGTCATCTGTAGGAGGTAGTAGGTAGATGACATAGAGGTCCAAGTAGGCCAGACCCTCTAGTGGACCACCTCGGGATGCAGGGTTGGAGGTGCGGAGCTCGCGAGGAAGAGGAGGTCAACTGGGAGGTAGAGTGTGCTTCACGTGCGGCGGGCAGGGCCACATCGCTCGCGACTACCTAACCCGCCATACTGATGATTAGAATACGTTCGAAGGATTACTAAGGCAGAGGAAGAGATTCGAGCGAGGAGGTCCGTAGGACGTTAGAAATGGTAGAGGAGAAGGCCTTGTAGCAGGCAGTGGGCTAGGATTTGAGGTTCTACCGCCACCACCACAAGGTGGCCCACCCCTACCAGAGGGAGCAGGTGGACAGGGGCGAGCACAACTACAAGCAGCAGAGACCTATGATCACAACACTTTGGAAATGATTAGTGGTACGATCTATGTCTATTACACCCTAACTATAGTACTTATAGACATAGGTTCCAGTTAGTCTTTCATTTCCATGACACTTGTTCGGAGCTCATAGATTCTGATTGAGCCGTTGGCTTGATCCTAGTGATTAGAGACTTTTACGGGAGAAGATTCAACAATTACAAAAAGGTGCAGACAGTGTGAGCTCACTCTAGGAGGCAGGAGCTTTGGTTGGGATCTCCTATTAGAAACATCAAGGTCTTATGACATCATCTTGGGTATGGACTGGCTATCCACAGTTCATGCTCAGATCGACTATTTTAGGTGAAAATTGTTGTACCTCTCGAACCCCTCAAGGTTTTATTTTCATGATCACAATCACCCTCATATTTATCTAATCCTCTTTCAAGTGTTTTTGGATTGATAGGAATCAAATCAGGTGGCCAAGGAATTGGGCCAAGCAAGCTTAAGTGGCAAAGGAACTTAAGTGGACTGAAAATCAGTCCACCGGCCAACCGGTGGCTGCACCACCGGTCGGCCGGTGGACCCTGGGAAGGATGCTGAGCCACTGCCATCTCACCGGCCAACCGGTGGCCAAGCACCGGCCAGCCGGTGGCACCCAGACTGAACAGGATGAGCTACTGCCTCACCACCGGCCAGCCGGTGGCTCCTCCACCGGTCGACCGGTAGAGCCTGGACCAGAAGACTCAGCCACTGTCAAGGCACCGGCCAGCCGGTGGCCCTGCACCGGCCAGCCGGTAGCACTGGTCAAACTAGCCGTTGGCTTTGACCAGTCAACTCCAAAAGCCTCCCAACGGCTCCGAGGCCTTTTCCAACGGCTCCAAAGCCCTCCAACGGATACTTGAAGGTTCCTAGCCTATAAATAAAGGCCTAGGAAGCCCCGGAACAACACACAAGCCACCGGACACATTTTTACATCTTTGGCGAAGCTCCGACGGATTGTTCCAAGGGAACCCAAAGTGCTCCAACAACTTCCACATCCAAGAGCACCTCCATAGAAGCTTGGAAGCGGCCCTCAAACATCATCAATCAATCAAAGGCGCCCAAGGCTTCTCCATTACGGGTTTTATTGTTTTATCTCTTTTGAGCTTTAATTTTGGGTTTGTGTCTACAAACCCCAAACCCTTTTCTCATCCCCCTTTCTCTTTGGGTTCTCACACCACCACTAAGGTGTGAAGAGGTTCACAAGCTTTTCCTTTAAAAAGCTTGAGACACGGTGAGCTAGCCTTCACCCGTTAAAAAGGCTAGTGGGTTATTGCTTAACCATTAAAAGCATTGGGTTCTTGCTCAACCATCAAAAGCAAGCTGTAATAGGTCCTAGTGCTACCTCAAAGCCTAGTGGGTTTCTTGCTACAACCATTGAAAAGCAAGCGGTAGAATCTCTCAACGGTTGAGTTGGGAGCGGAGACGTAGGCCGGGTTTTGGCCGAACTCCGTTATCAATTTTGTGTGTCTTGCCTCCTTTATTTCCGCTGCATTCAACTTTGATTTTAAATTGTTAATCTTTTTTTTTAAAAGGCAATTCACCCCCCCTCTTGCCATCTTTTCCTCGTGTTTCTTCCGACCCAACAATTGGTATCAGAGGACGTTTTTGAATAATTCCCTAAACCGGTTTCAAATTAAAGATCCTATTTTTTTTTGATGGCTTCTACCGCTTCTTCCTCCCAATCCCCCGAAGGTCATTCTTTGGATCGTGCTCCATTTTTTGATGGAGCCGATTATTCTTTTTGGAAAACCCGCATGACCACTTTTTTAAAAAGTATTGGCTATCCTATTTTTAAAATTGTCATGCATGGTTATTCATTTTCTTCTCCCGATGAATCCAAATGGACCCCCGCCGACATTGCAAATTTCGAGCTTGATGGCAAAGCCATGAATGCTCTTCATTGCGGGTTAGATAGAAATGTTTTTAATTGTATTTCTTCTTGCACTACTTCTTACGATCTTTGGAAGTTTTTAGAACTTACCTATGAAGGTACTAGCGAGGCTCCAAAGCAAGAACCCGCTCAAAAGCTAGAACCCGACAACAAGCAAGAACCCGATGCAAAATCCGTGCCCAATTGCCCACTCCACAAGAAAAGGGCCAAGAAAAAGGAGAAGAAGAAGGCTTCAAAGGCAACATGGAGTGATAGCTCCACCTCTTCATTCTCCTCCTTCTCCTCGAGCGACCAAGGTAAAAAATGCCTAATGGCAAAACATGAGGTATCTTCCTCCTCTTCCTCCTCCTCCTCTTCTAGTTCTTCAAATTCTTTCAATCATTTGTCATATGAAGAACTCCAACATGTGCGAGACCAATTAGAGAATGGTTTTCACGAACTCTCTTCAAAATTTGTTGCTTTAAAAAAGTCTTTCAAAAAACTCTCCTCCGAAAAAGAACAACTTCTCAAAGAGAAGGAGGAGTTGACCTTAAAAATCCAAAACCTCCCCGATGTTGATTCCTTGGAATCAAACATTAAAGACCTTAGGGAATCTCTTGCTAAATTCACCAAAGGGGAACAAAATTTGAACAATATACTTGGTTCCCAAAGGGTTTCTAGAACCACACATGGACTTGGCTACACCAACCAAGCCTCCTCCTCCCATGCACCCACTGTTTTTGTAAGGGGGAGCTCTAGCTTTAAATTTTGTAACTATTGCAAAAAACCCGGGCATCTCATTTATGAATGTAATTGTAAAAACGCCCGGTACGGCCAACCCAAATCGATTTTCTATTCCGATGAATTTTATAAGAGAAGACCCGCCATGAGGCAAGTATGGATTGAAAAATCCCTATTGGCAAGTCTCTCCGGGCCTAAATTTGTTTCGGTTTCAAAAACCTCTCCCCGGTGATTGCTTGTTTTTATTTAGGGGGAGTTAGGATCTTTTAAGTTTTTTTGTGTATTCAAAATTTTTCCTTTCAAACTCAACACTTGGCTTCGAAATTCTCTATTTTCTATTAAATTTTCATTTTTAAATATCCAACAGTTGGTATCGATTTTTTGATTCAAAACTCTCAATTTCAAAAATTTCATTTGGTTTCAAATTTCGAATTTCAATTGGTTTTTGATTCAAAACTTTCAATTCAAACTGTTATTCAAATTTTTCAATTTAAATTTTAATTTCAAATTTTCAACAATTGGTATTATTTTCAATTGATTTTCAAATCTCAATCTTGTTTTTCAACTTATTTCCCTCAATCAAGTTTTATGCCCCACGCTATTTTGATAATCACAAAGGGGGAGAAATTTCTTGATTGATTGGGGGAGAATCATTTTCATCATGCTTAGTATTTCCTTTCAATTTCAGCATTTTACATTAATTGTTTTGGTGATTGTGATCATCAAAATAGGGGGAGATTGTTGTACCTCTCGAACCCCTCAAGGTTTTATTTTCATGATCACAATCACCCTCATATTTATCTAATCCTCTTTCAAGTGTTTTTGGATTGATAGGAATCAAATCAGGTGGCCAAGGAATTGGGCCAAGCAAGCTTAAGTGGCAAAGGAACTTAAGTGGACTGAAAATCAGTCCACCGGCCAACCGGTGGCTGCACCACCGGTCGGCCGGTGGACCCTGGGAAGGATGCTGAGCCACTGCCATCTCACCGGCCAACCGGTGGCCAAGCACCGGCCAGCCGGTGGCACCCAGACTGAACAGGATGAGCTACTGCCTCACCACCGGCCAGCCGGTGGCTCCTCCACCGGTCGACCGGTAGAGCCTGGACCAGAAGACTCAGCCACTGTCAAGGCACCGGCCAGCCGGTGGCCCTGCACCGGCCAGCCGGTAGCACTGGTCAAACTAGCCGTTGGCTTTGACCAGTCAACTCCAAAAGCCTCCCAATGGCTCCGAGGCCTTTTCCAACGGCTCCAAAGCCCTCCAACGGATACTTGAAGGTTCCTAGCCTATAAATAAAGGCCTAGGAAGCCCCGGAACAACACACAAGCCACCGGACACATTTTTACATCTTTGGCGAAGCTCCGACGGATTGTTCCAAGGGAACCCAAAGTGCTCCAACAACTTCCACATCCAAGAGCACCTCCATAGAAGCTTGGAAGCGGCCCTCAAACATCATCAATCAATCAAAGGCGCCCAAGGCTTCTCCATTACGGGTTTTATTGTTTTATCTCTTTTGAGCTTTAATTTTGGGTTTGTGTCTACAAACCCCAAACCCTTTTCTCATCCCCCTTTCTCTTTGGGTTCTCACACCACCACTAAGGTGTGAAGAGGTTCACAAGCTTTTCCTTTAAAAAGCTTGAGACACGGTGAGCTAGCCTTCACCCGTTAAAAAGGCTAGTGGGTTATTGCTTAACCATTAAAAGCATTGGGTTCTTGCTCAACCATCAAAAGCAAGCTGTAATAGGTCCTAGTGCTACCTCAAAGCCTAGTGGGTTTCTTGCTACAACCATTGAAAAGCAAGCGGTAGAATCTCTCAACGGTTGAGTTGGGAGCGGAGACGTAGGCCGGGTTTTGGCCGAACTCCGTTATCAATTTTGTGTGTCTTGCCTCCTTTATTTCCGCTGCATTCAACTTTGATTTTAAATTGTTAATCTTTTTTTTTAAAAGGCAATTCACCCCCCCTCTTGCCATCTTTTCCTCGTGTTTCTTCCGACCCAACAAAAATTGCAGTGTGTCTGCGAGGATGGGATCAGGTTTACTTTCACCAGTGAGGAGGAAACTGTTGCAGCACAAGATGGACTATCTTAGAAGAGGGTGCAGTCAATTACTCATCAGTTATCTGGCCTCACCCTCAGAGCAGTTGACGTGAGGAGTCTGAGTTATCATAAAGTGGTGGAGTAGTATGCTGATGTCTTCCCTGATGATGTTCCAAGACTACCTCCTCTCAGAGAGGTAAACTTTCACATCGACCTGTACTGCATGACGACACTAATATCTACACCATCATATTGGATGGCTCCCGTGGAGCTTCTTGAGCTAAGGGTACAGTTTAAGGACTTGCAGAGAAAGGGGTTCGTAAGGCCTAGTGTTTCTCCATGGTCATCCCCGATTTTGTTCGCCAAGAAGGCGGATGGGAGTCTAAGGCTTTTTGTAGACTATCGGCACCTGAACCAGGTGACCGTGAAGAACAAATATCCTTTTCCGAGGATCGATGATCTCTCCCACTAGCTGAAGGGAGATTGTTGGTTTTTGAGGATAGACCTCAGATCAAGATATCACCATCTCAGGGTACGCGACAAGTACGTCTTGAACACAACATTCAGATGTTAGTGTGGCCATTACAAGTTCTTGGTGATGCCATTCGGCGTGACCAACCCTGAAGCAGTGTTCATGGGGCTCATGAACAGGATATTCCAGCCATACTTCAATCACTTCATGGTGGTCTTCATTGATGACATATTGATATACTCAAAATTAGAGGAGGATCATTCCATGCACCTTCAGATAGTTCTAGATACACTCTGAGAGCGCCATCATTATAGAAATATCTTGAAGTGCGAGTTCTAGATACGAGAAGTCCACTTCCTAGGGCACGTTATCTTGGAGGCCGGAGTTGCAGTGGATCTGGTGAAGATAGAGGTGGTGCTTTCTTGGGATCCACCCAGGAGTGTGACCGAGGTGCGGAGTTTCTTGGGATTGGATGGGTACTACCAAATATTCATACCCAAATTTTTTAGAGTTATGTCACCCTTGTCAGCCTTGATGATGAAGGGTTAGCCTTTTTATTGGATAGATAATTATCAATAGATTTTTCAGGATCAGAGGAAGAGAATGACAAGTGCCCCCATTTTGAGGCTACCAGAAGAGAGCGTTGGGTATGTAGTCTACCGACACATCAGGTACTGGACTAGGTTTTGTCCTAATGAAGGAGAAAGCGATGATCACCTATGGTTCATGACAGTTGAGACATCATGAGTAGAACTATGCTACCCATGACCTGGAGTTAGCAACCATGGTCTTTGCGCGGAAATGTGGCAACGCTACTTGATGGGTGAACCGTTTACTATTTAATCTAATCATAAGAGTCTCAGGTATATATTCTCACAGAAGGACCTGAACCTGAGACAATGATGATGGATAGAGTTCCTTCAAGACTACGAATTTGAGAAAGTCTATACTTCTTGGAAGGGGAACGTAGTAGCTGACCCACTCAGCAGGAGGTCTAGTCTACAACTACTAGGTGAGGCAATAGAGCAGATAGCCATGTTTCAGATATCCTTTGTGGATAGAGATGGAGTAGCTTACCTTCCATCTATGACTATCACTCCCCCACTTCTACAACGAGTTTGGGAGGCAGAGCTTGGGGATGTTGGCTGTGAGGCCCGAGGTACTCAGATATCCTCAGGATAAGATACTTAAGAATTTTATGAGGGTGGGGAGCACGTCGTCCTCTTCAAAGGATGTACCATGGTACCAGTGATGCTACGAGAGGAGGTGTTTAGGGAGTTCCATACACCCCCTTTAGAGGTACATCCTGGAGTGGAGAAGATGTACCAGGACCTCCGACATCAGTACTGGTGGCTAGGGATGAAGAAGCAGTGGAAGAGTTTGTATCCTGATGCCTCACTTGTCAGCAAGTGAAGGCCGAGCATCAGGTATCAGTGAGCTTAACTTATCCAATTGAGGTACCAAAGTGGAAGTGGGATGGTATATCCATGGACTTTGTGACAGGGCTACCACGTATGTCCAAGGACCACGATTCCATCTGGGTGATTGTTGACGACTCACCAAGTCAACCCACTTTCTACCCATCTGAGAGTAGGGATCAGTAGAGGGATTGAGGCGACTCTATGTATAAGTGATTGTAAGACTTCACGGGGTGCCATAGATGACCGTATTAGATTGAAATGCTCATTTTAAGTCCCAATTGTGGAAGGGATCTTAAGAAGCATTTGCGACTCAGCTACGCTTGAGCACCATCTTCCATCCCCAAACAAATGGTCAGACGGAGCGGACCATACAGACACTCTAGGACATGCTTTGTGCTTGTGTCCTCGATTTTGGATGCAGTTGGGAGGGAAAATTTCCCCTGGTGGAGTTATCATAAAATAACAATTATCACTCCACCATCGGCATGGATCTATTTGAGGCTTTGTACAGATGACCATGTAGATCAACTCTTTGCTGGAAAGACCCAGGTGAGTCAGCACTTATGGGTCCAGAGTTGGTATAGGCAACCACATAGAAGGTGTAGATCATCCAAGAGCTAATGAAGACTGCACAGATTTGGTAGAAGTATTATTCTGATAGGAGACATAGACCTTTGGAGTTTGAGGATGGAGACCATGTCTTCCTACGGGTCTCACCCCAAAGAGGATTACAGAGGTTTGGCCGGGGCAACAAGCTATCTCCAAGGTTCATCGGACCTTTACAGATCCTCAACAGAGTAGGATAGGTGGCGTACCATCTAGGTCTTCACCCAAAGATGCACCGAGTGCATAATATATTCCACGTGTCGTAGGTGAGGAGATACATGCATGATCCTTGGTATGTTATCGACTGAGGTGAGCTGGACATCAAGGATGGGGCAACATTTGAAGAGTTCCAGTTGAAGATAGTGTATCGAAAAGAGTGGGTCCTTTGTGGGAAGATGATTCCTATAGTGAGAGTTTATTGGCGGTGTGAGAATTTATAGGAGAGCACATGAGAGAGGGAGGCTTAGATACATGCTCAATACCCCGAATTTTTTCCCTAGTTTTTTTTAGATTTTGAGGATGAAAGTACCTAAGGTGGGGATAATGTACAGACCCAGAAATTACATGATTTTTTTAAAATTATTTGGGATTATTACGAGTCTGTCAAAATTGACAGAGTGTCATTATGAGGCCCCATGTGCCTGGAATGGAATTTTGAATTTTTTTAAAGTACGTTCAGTAAACGTAAATGAAAAATTTTCTAACTTTTTAACCAGTACTCAGAATTAAATTCGGAGAGCACCATTGAATCTGCAGAGCCAGGATTCGCTTAAGGGAAGCTTCACTTCAACCACATTAGGTCAGGAGAAAAATATAATTTTTTGGACTTTTAAAAGGATAATAAAATAACATGTAATTGTTATTTTATTTTTCTCTAGTGGTTGAGCGGTGGTGGTAGGGCCACTGTTTTGTCAAGACAATTAATGTCTTGACTGTTTTTTATTTGTAACTACACCATTATGAATTTAGAGGTTCATTAATTAATTAACCTCATTAATTCCTCGGTGCATTACTCACCCTTTTCCTCTTCTATTTAAATGGAGCTCAGGTCAGAGTTTTGACACGGCTTCACCAAGCAAGGAACCTCTGGCAAAGTGACACGACATCTTCCACCGATGAGGAATGGAAGTTTGGACATCGTTGGAGGGATCGAACTGGGAGCGATGAACGTTAGTGGCTTCATCAAAGCATGGATTCTCCTTCCTCAACTGCGACACCTCCAACAGTTCTCGAGGTAGGGGTTTATGTTTAGAATGGGGTTTATCGTTATTTTAATGTGATATATAAAATACTCCCACCTGTTACGATATTAACATGGAGGGTGAGGGATAAATGAATAAGGCACGTACCTTCAACGATTCATTTCTTGATGCATTCTTCATGGGACGATTTTCCACTCGATGTAAAGTAGAAATCGGGAGGCACACAATGATGACAACATCCTGGGAGGGCCGTAGACACGTCCGAAAATAAAAACAGACCACTAAATCTCACCCGGTGGCCCACATGAGATCTGCCTGCACGACGGAACCACCGACCGACACCAGCAGTGGAGGCGGCGACCCACGATCACAGGCCACAGAGGAGGGCGACGCCGTTCGGTGCCACGGTGGTCGGATAGGTGGCCGACAATAGCCGACCGTAGAGATGGGTGGTGGTGCACCGTCGCATGCCATGATGAGGTAGGCTATGGCTCAAAGACGCAACAAAGGAAGGAACCCTCTCTTTATAGGTCCTTCAGGTGATGAGGCGGCACTACCAATTAAAAGAGCCGAACAACTCTTTGAGCCGTTCAAGATCAAGGGGGACACTACATGAAACCGCGGTGGAGGTGGAAGGGGACCCACTCCCAGTGGGTCACGTAGGCAGGCAGGTGATACCCCTTGGCACTGCAAATAAAGGAGCTGGATAGATCCTTTGATCCATTCGATAGGTGGACCACGAGACCCCGCGTGGGTCACGCCAGCTGGCGGGCCGAGCCGCCGTGGCCCAGCCCAGCTGGGGCGGGCCTGGCCGGTCCGCAACCCAATTCAACCGGGCTGGCCCAGAACAGTTCGTGATGAGTCGGGTCAGACCCAATCCGGTTCAGGCGACCCGAACTGGGTCCAGTCTGGCCAGACTGGGTCGGGCCAGACTGAGACCCATTCGGGCCCAGTTTTTCTTAAAGTGTCATATCTTTCAAACCAGACGTCTGTTTGAAGAACTATCTATGACACTGGGATCCTCAAAGCAAGATGGTACTTTTGAGACACTTCACCTAAGTTTTGGAGAAAGTTAGTGTATGTCCAGGTTGGATCGACCCCGAATCCAACTGGACCCTCAACACTAAAATTCTAATAACTTACAGACTGGGCCTTCCGTTGATGCATTGTCTGTTGCATTGGAACCCTTATAACGTGATAGATCTTTTGGTATCTTCTTCATGGAACTTAGTTCTGGTTAAAAAATTACTATTTGCTTAAGGATAGATTTCTCCTAGAATAAAACGTGCTATGGGCAGGAATCAAGTGGTTGGCTGAGAGATGGAGGTTGGAGGCAGATCATACGGAGGGCAATACTGAGCGATCCTGTGTGGGTCATCACCTAGCGATCCTGTGTGGCTCAGCACCTTGCGATCCTGTGTGGATCAACACCTGGAGAACCTGTGAGGATTATAACCTAGCAACCCAGTGTGGATCATCATTCTAGAGACCCTTTATGGATCAAAATTCTAGAAACCCTGTGTGGATCACCATTCTAGTGACCCTATGTGGATCAATAGTGCTCGACCCGATGAGGACCAGCCTTAGAGAAACCCATCATGGATTAATGACATACCAACCCTGTGTGGGTTAGATCCTATGTGGGTCTTGTGGGGGTTAGTACCTATCGATCCTGGGGGGGGGGTCAGATCCTGTGTGGGTCTATGGGGGTTAGTACATATCGATCCTGGGTGGGTCAGATATTGTATGGGTTAGCAGGGGTTAGAACCTATCGATCCAATGTCGGTCAGACTCCGTATAGTTAGTAGTAGTGCCTACTGACAAAATAAGATGATCATGATTTACGACTAATCATATATACTTCTGTACTTTTGTTATACCTGATTTTTGAGTTGAGTATTTTTCTTTATGATTTGTGATTGAGATTATGCTTTTTGGTTTTACTTTGTGGAATTATAAGAGACCTTCGGGGGTCTCAGGGTCCCCACTGGGTATTTTTATACTCACCTCTGCATGGGCATCACCCGCACCTCGGTGTGTCTTGTTCAAACGACGAGAAACCTTGAATGAGTCTTGGGGAGTTAGTACCTGATGGTGGAAGATGGTGATGGTTGATGTGGAGAGCTGTGGAGATGAGTTGTACCTACCCTTCAGGTATGATCCTCAGTGGATGATCTCAGGAGCTATTTTTTGTTTTCTATTGTAGTTGTATCTTTTTAGTTGGTCATGTATTCTGGACCCTTTACTTTCAGTACACACCTTTACTATTGTAGTTTTACATCATGGTTACATCTTGTTGTGTACTTGGTATGTGTGTTTGTACTGGTTTAAAGGCAATGCCTTCCTGTTTTTAAGGATATGCATTTCTAGTGCTAGTCGCCAACCCCTGGCCTATGGAAGGTAGGTTTGGGGTAGTCATGGATCGAGGCCTGGGGGATGGTTCGTGATAGTATAATTTTGTTATAGTCATAAGAATAATAAATCATAACATTGTGAACATAGATAATGACATAAAGTTCCTATTCAATCTTGTAAACAAAGAAATTCAGATCATGTTCATGCACAATATTATGAATGTAGAAAATCTACATCATGTTCATGGTAATTCTTGTGAACATTGATAATCCACATCATTTTCATGCTTGATCTTTTTAATGTTTCTAATATTCATAATCTCCATGATCAACCATGTTAACATAACTATCTTCATTGTGTTAATTATAAATCTTATGAAGTCCACTAATTCACATTATGTGCACACTCAATCTTGTGTATGTAGCTAATTTGTAATGTGTCGATGCACAATCATGTGAATTTATATAATCTGCATCATATTCATGGTCAACATATTTATTTTATGAGGTATAAATCTTTAACCAATCAATTAGAAAGAAATATAGGAACCCACCCATAAATCATCTATACATATGTGTGCTTCTTGAAATCATTAATTCATATTTAAAACATCAATTAATTAACCAATGGAAAAAATGTTTTTCATGAAGATATTAATAGAACATTTCATAAGCCATATATAGATATAAGTTCGGAGGAATCACCTGAACATATTATACGTGTTATATTATGAATATCAAAAGATGTTTACATAGATGTAAAACACCCATTTAAAATTATGGTATAAACCAATTTGAAAACTTGTATAAATATAACTTTTTTAATGTTTTGAAAACTTTTTAATTTTTCATAATTAAATTGAAATACTTGGTCTGGATAAAACCTTTTAAAATATACACATTTATCCCCAAAAATGGTTTTCATAGATTTTTTTTAAAATAAAAATATTTTCAAGAACTTTCATTAATAAAAAATAAAAACACTAAAGACTTAATTTAAAACACATTTATTTAAAATCACTCTTAAAATCAATAATTTATTTTTAAAATAAAACATTTACTTTCATAAACAAATAAAACAATATTTACTTTTCATTTGAAAATAATTAATAATTAAAATCATATGTAATTTTGTTTAAAACATTAAAAGGAAGATTCATAGATAAAAATTTCTATAATGGTGAAAGAAATAATAAAAGAGTTTTTTATAAAAATTAACCACCATAGTTGTAAAAGATAAATTTATGAGTCACATTACTAATCCACTTTCAAAAATGTTATGTAAAATTTTATAAAAAAATTTACTTCTAAAGAAATATTCAATAATAAATCCTCCAAAAATATATAATGGTTTTCTTTATTAAATTTTGAGTGGATGATAAAAATATGAAATAGAAATGGAAATACCTTTTTAATAAGTCAAAAATACCTTTATTGAAACCCAAATCAGAATCAGTGTGATAAATAATAAATTTTTGTAGTGGTAAAGAGAAATTGTAAACATAAAAACATAAAACATAATTGGTTTCAAAATAATGAAGGATAAAATTTTCAGGGTGAGTGAATATTGACATAGATGGAAAAGATCTCATTTGGAGAGAATAATAATTATTTTTAACATCATCAAATTTTATGAATACAAATAAAATCAATTAATCTCCCTTAAAAATTAAAAGAAACAAATTTAATTATGGAGATATAAATTGAACATAAAATACTGTTAATTAAAGATAATTCATGATATTATATATCCAAAAGTAGTATTCACACCATTTAAATGATATTAGGTTTATAAACCAAAACATGTATCAAGGAAAGAAAATTGAGAAGAAACACCTTCACCATAATTCTTGGATTCTAAAGAGTACTATAGAATACTGTATAATAAAAATATAAATCATAATAACTTAATTAATAACCTCATTCATATATGTAATCCTTGGTGATAATAATTATTTATTCATTCATTAGTAATTTATATCTTATATTCATTATCAGATGTTATAAATTTGTTTGTTTCACGCGTGGCTTATAATGTCGATATTGATTCGTTTTCTTTTGATAAAAATTTAACATTTACTATAATATTAAAGTTACTAGGATTTTTTTCATTATTATTTATAAATTCTTTATGTTCAACCCTCGATAGTTTGTGTTATGACACATAAAGTTAAATTTATAATAGTTCGACTTCACTAATTTTTAACAAAGGGTGGTATATTAATAATTAGTTAAATATTAACATAACCTTTCCAGACCACTAAAAAAATCATTATTTTCTTATTTATGTATAATAATTCTAGTAATTATTATTCCATAGTTATCCATGATATAAATTTATATCATTGTTCATGTAGGTGGTTAAACAGACCCAAATAAGAGCATGCTATAATTGATGGGTGAGTATGGTTATGAAAGTGATTCCTTTTTCATAATACCATTATTAAATAATTATAATGACATTGTTTAGATAATTTTCTGGGGGTGAATAAATTTTTATGATATTTTTATATGGAATAAAAGTTTATATTAAAAATAAAATATGTTACATCATGGAGGCGGTAGTCTGCACATACACATAGGCAACGTTCTCATTTATACTATAATGAAATTAAGGTAGAAAATGGTTTATATTTTAGATTATTTTATTAAAAATATCAAATTTATTTATTAGATACCCCCTTTTAACCATCCATGTAAGGAATCCATGAAAATATGACCACATCACTTATGGAGGTGGTAGTCCACACAAATCATAAGTGACATTTTTGTTTCTCAAATGATTGGGAGGAAGGTAGAAAGTTTTTATTTCATACAAATAAAAAAATATAATAATATTTATGATACCTATATAATTATTTCAACATTGGTATATTATATTCAATTTAGGTAGAAGATGAATGAATGAAAAAATATTGAAAAAGGTGTAATTGGGGATTCATTATAACTCCATGGAAAAACTCCTTCGTAAATTGGAATAAGGATTTAGGATGTGGTCATTTGATAATACTAAAACATATAGGAATTAAATATGATTTATTTAGAGTTATTTTGGAATATTGGATCAAATATATTTGGATTAGTGTGTGTGGAGAAGTGGGGTGGTGATTGATCCATTTATAGGGGAGTTGAGTGGCATTTTTATTATAATATAAAAGTTAATGTTACTATTCAAAAGATAAGTGGATCCTATAATGGAAAATAATGGAGTGGTGGATGGAGTATGGTCAAGATACCTTTTATCATACATTTTTCATATGTTTTAAATATATATTTAATTCTTTTACACTTAGAGTTTTCAATTATAGCATTTTTTGTTTTTATATTGGAAAATAATTTTTACCTAACACATTTACATTTAATGCATAAAAATAAACTGGGAAATATTAAATAATTTAAAAAAAATTAGTATAAATATGAAAAAAAAATTTTAAAAAAAAATTTATACTGGCGATAAAAATTAATTTTAATATTAGCACAGATAACACGTGATTTTTTTATAAAAATTTTATTTTTATTATTAAAATTATGATTATGATAAAACAATCGATGTTGATTATTTCAATGAAATTAATTGGTTTATTAATAACCAAATAAAAGTGACATGGATTTAAAAACATGCCAAAATATAATTTCATCATGTGGATACTTAGTTAAAATAAGAAGACCAAAAATAGCCTTTATTAGATAAAATATAACTTTTGTTTCCAAAATATTAAACACGGATTTTATAAATTTAAAATATTATTTTTAAATGTTTTTCATTAATTTAATGGTATATATTTTTTATAAAAAAATGATTCACATTATTTCAAAAAATTATTATGTTATGAAAATATCATAAAAGAGATTGTATTTAAAGAAATAGTTGTTTTTAAATATTCACCTCAAAATTCAATTTTTTTTAAAAAATATAAAAATTTCATCCTAATTTTTTTTGACATATTGAATTAAATATTTTTCTTAATTTTAGGAAATTAAAATTTATAAATTTATAAATTTATTTTTAAATTAAAATACAAAATATAAAGAGAATCTATTTTTTAATAATTATTTTATGTGTTCTTAATATAATTTTATATTAATATCTTATTTAAATAATATTAATATATTATTTCACATATAATAATATTTTAAAAATTTTAAATTTAATTTATTTGTATAAAATAGACAACACTTAATGAAAATATTTATTTGAGAAATAATCATTTTTAATATTAAATCATATTAATTATTTATCATATAAATATAATCAATATATGTTGTTTAATATCTTTTTATATAGTTAGGGTTTTATTATTCTTATAACTTTATTAATAATATTTATCAAATATGTTTTTACTATAACATTACGTTACATTTTTTAGGTATTTCTTGACCATTTTTGTTGCTATGCTTTGGTTGGGTCTTCCATTGGGGTCATTTCAGGAGTTTTTTTGAAATTATTGGAAGATCATGGGTTTGTGCATGGTTGGATCATGGTTAGGGAAAACCATGTAGTTTTTTCAAGAAAACCCTATACCCTATTATGAGCCATTGGAAGGGGGCACACTATTGTTTTAACAATGCAGGTAGCCCCTCCAAACTATTCACCCTTGGATAGTTATGGTATTCATGGATGGAAAATGGTTAAACTAAATATATTGATAGACTATGCACCCCATCTAGAAGTCCAGTAGAGGAACAAAATTAGGGTTCACTATTTGTTTAACTATACAACCCTACCCATCAAGCTGTATAATTGGTTTTTAATGCCCAAAAATTATTTTAAAATTTTTTGAGACCTCAATTTTAATCTCTAAACACTCCCTAATCTCATATTAGATTGACCTAATCACCCCTAGGGCTCAATAGGTATCTCCCTTTGGATTCTATGAAGATTTACATCATTATTTATGGATCAATTCAAGGTATATTTCGTTTGGATCTCATTTCTTTTTTCATTATAGATACTCACTAGATCTCTACTCCTATCATCTTATTGGAACCCTATTTGGTTATGGATTTTAGATATAATGGGTTTGATAGAGGATTTATGTTGTTTCTTATGGATATAGGATCATGAAAACCTGATCTACTCTTCCCTGATCTCTATTACTAAAGGAGATTAGTTTTCCTTATATTTCTAAGGTAGGTGTCTCTATACAAGGGTTATAATTCATAAATTTATTACTGTCATTATAAATTACATTAGGTTATTCATTGAAAATTCATGATTTGATAATGTAAAGGAATATTTGTAAGAGATAAATGTTTTTAAAGTGGGATTCTTTAAAAACATATTTGTGCGCACTAAGTGTTCGATTAAATTATTTAACTATAGTTTTTATTTTCAATTTTTTTTCAATATTGGAAGAAAATAATTTTCATGTGAAGATGTTTTATTACATTTGAGCATGTTTTTTTTAAATTTATTTTTATAGTTATATAAAAATTGGTAAACATGGGTGAATTATGAAATAGTCATGTCACCCTTTGTGATTGTAATGCCCCAAGAGGCTTTATGTCACTTTAGTTCCTGTAATTCCACTTGATGTTATCTTGGTTGGATCCACCATAGGCCTATATTAGGGATTTTATTTTATGTTTAGCACTATTCAAATTGGTCAGATCCCAAATGGTGTGATTTCCTTTTATAATTGGTTTATCACATGATGTTATTTTCATGGGTATTTACTCACATGCTTATAATATGGTGTTTAAATGGTTGGGTTGATTATGAATTCTTACTATATTTAATTTACTTAACATATTTCTATATTTATTTTACATGTTATGTTTTTATGAAAAATAAAGGATGATGTAAAAAATGGGGTTTTATGAAAATTCATTGTAATCTGGGTTTGTTTTAATGTTAGAGATAATGAATTCTTCTTATTAGAACTTGTATTTATTCTTTGGTGGACTCCTATCAGGCTTTGTGATAACACCCTACTTTCTAATTTAGGTGGCTGTAAGGGTTTTTTATAGGAATCAATTAAATGTAAGGCCATTCTATAGAATTTTGGTTTCTCTTATTATCATCATCTTTGTAACTTGATGGTTTGGTGTTTATGAATAGTCACATAGGTAATTGTCTCGTATTCTCAAGTTTTTTCATTATAGTTTAACCATTTTGGATTGAAATTATAGGTATCATGGTTATATAATCTCTTCATTCTGAATTATTCTTGTTGGTTTATATTTTTCTAGATATACATGAGGCACATTTTCTTATTTTATTATACATCACAATGTTGCAAAAAATATTGGCAGACTTGTTTAGTTGACCCAGGTTGTTTCGTTACAAAATTTTATCTAAGGGAATACCTAGTTTAAGTGTTTTGAATCTTCCTAGGTTTTTTTGGTTCTTTTTGTATAATGGAGTTTGGTCCAAAAAAATTCAAAAAGTAAGTGCATGAGGGTTCCTGGCTATATCAGTTTTGCGATTAAACCTATGTTACCATGGGCGGTATGGGATTTTTTTTCCAAGATTATGACTTGGTTCTTGAAATTGTTTGAATAAATAGATTTGGGGTTTATTTAAATGAAAATTTTCTTTTATTAAGGTCTATCATACATTCACAGAATTCATAAATTATTTAAATTCATTTTTTTAAATGAGTTAATATAGATTTTGGATGTGTGTATTTTTATTTTGTAATTTTCTCAATAGATTATGGGTTATTGTCTCATCTTCATTAGACAATGACTGAAATAAGATCTCTTCTAAATCAAATAAATGAAGATTTGAGTTTAATACTGCAAGAGAATATTATAGTGAAACCTTATTTGAAATAAGCTATGATCCGCACCTTTCAAAATCTGGTTCAAGTGGGTGTTAGGATCCCAGGATGAGTGGTGAACCATGGTTTAAAATTTACTAAGTAAAATCCCCCCAAATTCAATGGAAAAAATGATCCCAAGTAATTTGCGAAGTTTATTGATCATATTGAAAGGTTATTTGTCTTTATAAAGACAATTTATGACTCTAAGGTGGGTTTTTTCATGTATATGATCGATGTATTGTGAAAGAGATGGTGGAACTCTATTATGTTAGTAGAGTATCATGAGAATCTCACCAAGGAATCCTTAACCAAAATATTAAACATAACTGTTTTCCCTAGTTGTTACATGGGGTAAATATCTGAGAGTTTCTAACGTCAAACAAGGGGAGAATAACATTCTAGAGTCTTCCACCCATTTTTTTATTTTTGTACACTTGGTACCGGAGCTTGTTATCAATGATTACATGAAAGCTCAAAGTATTGAGGTGAGGTTGTGGGTTGATATTTGGTCAATGAAAATTCTCATGTTCTTTTTGAACTTTCTTGATGTGGTTGATAAATATGCTATGGTTGAGGGAAAAAAGATGGAAAGATAGGTTTGGTTAGTTATTATACTATTGAAGATGTTAGCTAGGTTGTGATTCCTATATAGTAAAGGTAGAATAAGGGTAGATAGTTTTCTTTAGGACTAGTTTTAGAATATTATTTTGAAAAAAATTAGGTTGTTTTCTATCATTGTGGAAGGCCTAAACCTACAAATATTAATTTTATAGAGGATCCCAAGAAATGTCATCATTATGGAAAACTAAAAATCTAAGGAATTTTTGTGGTAGGATGTCCTATGTCATTACGGTTGGATCAACTATCACCAAGGGATATCAGTTTCATTATGATGCTTCCAAGAGTGGTTGATATTATCCTCTATACTTGGGGTATGTTCAAGTTTCAATTAATGTTTAGGGAGGAGGTGAAGTTGAAAATATTTATTATATAGGGTATACACTAGAGGAATATAAAGTGGAAATGACTATTGTAATAGGTATGATGTTAATTTCATATTCTATTAGAACATTTTCATTAAATATAGATTATACTCATTTTTTATATCCTCAAATTTGGTAGACGTGTTGAGATTGAGTTTGGAGATTATTCTATTATTTTTGAATCTTTCCAAAAAATTTCAAAAGAGGTCTGAACAAGGATTTAAATGTACCACGTGTTAGATGATGGTATCCTACTTTGAAATGGTGTGGAATTTCATAGTTGTTGATCTTGATATTATTGACCTAATTATTAGAATTTATATGATGATCTGTGTTAAGTAACATATTATCTATTATCATCACTGAGTTTAGTTTTTATATCCTTATAGAGACACTCATATCTTTAAGGGTGAGTGGGATTTTAGGTCTGGGAGAGTGGGTAATTTTGTTCTATATGATATAAGGATATCATTCTAGTTGTTAAAGAGGTTCATAGATACCATTGATCATTTTTTTGAGAATTCCACTTCCCGTGGGGGTGTGTGTACCCCTAGTCCTTTCCAGATGATTTTTCTTATTTACCACTATGAATAGATGTTGAGTTTTTCATTGACCTGATACCTTGTATGGTACCGATTTATATGGAATCATATTATATGGCACCTGCAGAGTTGATTGAACTTATATTCCATCTTGTGGACCTTGAGGCTAATGGATTTATTCATCCTAGTTCATTTCAATGGGTTTATCCAACACTATTTTCTAAGAAGGAAGATGATAGACTCAGGCTTTTCATAGATTATCAAAAGATAAATCAAGTGACCATTAATAAAATATCCTTTTCGAAGGGTTGATGAAAATTTTGAAAAAATAAGAGAGGAAGGTTGGTTTAAAAATATTTAACTCTGATTAGGTTATGACTTTTTGTGATTATGGGAAGTGAAATACTTAATATATTGCTTAGGAGACGACATTGGTATTTTGAGTTTTTGGTTATGCCATTCAGCCTCACTAACGCTCCTATGGTACTTATATCCTTGATAAACTAGATCTTTCATTGGTTCATAGAATATTTTGTGGCCATATTTATGGATGATATTTCATACACCGAGTCATAGGAGGATCACATGGTCCATTTAGATATCAATATTAGAACCTTTAAGGAACATTAATTGTAATGTATGATTTAAAAGTGAGAATTATTGATTCAAGAAGTGAAATTTCTGTGGTATGTTATCTCTGAGAGGGGAGTATCAGTAGATACTAAAAATATACAGGTGGTAATTTCTTCGGAGTAGCCTATAAGATTTTTAAAGATCTAAATCTTCATGGTTTGGGTTGGTTTTACTGGTGGTTTATTTCATGACATCTCTAATATTACATCTCTAATGACATCTTTAAAATGTAAGGGAATAAAGTTTCAATAGAATGAAAATTTTTATAGATATTTTTATTAATTTAAGAATAAGTTGAATTCATCTCTAGATTTGATTATTCCAGAACTGGGTTTGGGATATGATAATTTTTGTGATGCCTCTGGTATGTGTTTGGGGTGTGTTCTGATATAGGGGAATTAGGTGGTGGCCAATGGATATCTCTAGTTGTAAAATCTTAAGAAGAACTACCCTACCCATGATCTTGAGTTGGCAGTGGTTCTGAATATACTGAAAACATGGAGTCACTATCTCTTGGAGGAGTTCTTTACAGTATATTCTAACAATAAAATCCTGATGTATATTTTCACTTAGAGGTATTTGATTATGGAATAGATACATTGGGTTGAGTATCTCATTTTTTTTTGATTTTTATATTCCTTATACTATTCAGAAAGGTAATGTGGCCATTGATTTGTTGAGAAATAAATTACTACCTCAAGCCTTGATGTAATCAGCAGAGGCATGGTATCTGATGAGTTTTTTCACCAAGATGAGATTAGGAGTATATGAAGCTAATTGATAGTTTTTATCAACTTTAATAAAATATGGGTCACTATTTGATGACTTGGTTCAGTTTTAGAAAGTATTTAACATCGAGTTCTTCATATTTAGTGAATTATTTTGTTGTTGGGAGACCTTGATGGAGTGGTCCCGGTCTCTAGGTGGCACTCTATATATCTAAATCAGGGTGGTTGTTCTTTTATCTCTGAGCTATAAATTGATGGATGATATACACTGGTAGTTTTTTTCCATACAACCTTGGAAAATCAATATATATAATGATTTAAAATGTTAGTATTGGTGGTTGAGGATGAGATGGTTGATTGTAGAATTTGTTTCATGGGGCCTCAATTTTCAGGGAATAAAGTTGGGCCACTAGAGATCTAATGGTTTGTTGAATACCTTACCAATTTTGATATGGAAATTGGATAATATTTCCATGTACTTATTCAAAGGTTTACCATGAAATCCTTGTTAGAAGGATGCGATTTTGGTGATCAATGATCAACTCTGTAAATCAGTGATTTTCCTTTATATCAAGGAGATGATATAGGTGGAACATCTCAAGCACGTGTATATATGATATATTGAGAAACTTCATGGGGTTCAATATGAAGTTGTTTATGATAGATATCCAAGGTTCACATATATTTTCTAGAAAGTTTTAATAGAGGAAATGGGTTTACAGTTGAAAGTGATCATGACTTATAATCCATAGAAAGATGGATAGACATATAGAGAAGTCTAGGTTCTTAATGATATTATTTAGGAATGTGTCCTTGATTTTGGTGGTTCCTAGAAAAATCATATTTTTTTATTTTTCCTATAACAATGGTTGTAATGAATTTATTTATATAAAACCCTTTGAAGTATTATATTAGAGGTCACATAGATCTCCCTTGTAGTAGAAGATATGGGAGGCCAGTTCTTAGTTGGACCTAGCCTTGTTTAGGAGATGACAGAAAAGGTGAAGTTGAACTTATGGAGATTTATCATGGAACAGATTCCAAATAAATTCTATTTGGATTATCATCATCATCATCTGATTGAGACTGAGGTTGGTTATCTATTTTTTTTAGAGTTTCCCCTCACATGGGATACAATTGGTTGGGTAAATAGGGTAAGTTGGCACTGAGGTTTGTGGGTCTATTTGATATTGTTGGATGACTTGGGAAAGTGTCATATTAGTTAGAATTACTATCTCATTTTACATAAATATATGATGTGTTTCATGTTTCCCATCTAAGTAGGTATCATCCAAATGCTTCCATTGTGATAAAATGAGAGGGTGTTGATCTTGAACTTGACACCAAGGTAACTAGGTGATCAGTTTAGATTATGGATCTCCATGTTATGGTACTATGTGGTAAAAAATCACCTAGTCCATGTATTATGTTAATGGGGATGATATAACTACAAGGCATTGGAATGGGAATCATTAATGTAGAAGTAGTGGACTGTGCTTTTCATGAGTTGAGAATCTTGAGTATATTCTAGGGATATAAAGATTATACAGTGTTGAGATTTCAAATTTCTGTTATATTATTAATATATTTATTGAATCTTGTATTTATCATTCTTTTTCAATGTTTTCTTTGGGATTTTTTTGGGAGTTTTTTTTGAAAATTTTGGTATCACATGTGGCTATACACAGTTTGCACACAGTTAGAGAAAACCATCTAATTTCACCCAATAAACCACGTTCCCTATTGTAAGCCACTAGAAGGCAGTGTATGGTTAAATTAAACTTGTTTCCATTTTCTTAACTTCTAAAAAATATAAACTCTGGTAGTTATATTAAACTAGTGATTTATATACTTTTGTGATACAAGTAGATTTTTTTTTTCAAAAGTTGGATTATTTCTAAAAGAATTTAAACTAATTTGTGATTGATATTTTTTAAACTTTCTAAAAGATAAAATTATATATTTAGACTATTTTCATTAAATGTACATTTTAAACCTATTATTCAATTTAGATTTTAATTTTATTATACATAAATCTCATTGGAAACTCAATTCACCCCACTATTGAGTTATCCAATGGGACCAACATTTTGTATTAGAGAATTCTAAAATATCATTTTTACTATGATCTAGTTTTATTTACAGATTTTAAATTTCTATTTTAACCAATTTATTTCTTTATTTCTAACCACAATAAAGAAGGAAGTACCACTAATTTACCTCCTTATTTTAATGTAAAACATTATGTTCAATGTAAAATTCAAATGAAATTTCATTTAGAAGGTATGTGATTTGATATTTGGGTTGTAATTGAAGACAATATTGAAAAACATCAAGATTATAGAGCTTTCTTGATTGATTCCAATAAGAAATCATATTATTTTAATTGAAAAGAGATGAATGATTTATACTGTGCTTTTGGAGGATATTAATTTAATAGAATATCAGTGTGTGCTACTATTTATGAGATCATTGATACCTTTACTATATCTCAGGAAGGAATATCTAATGTTAATGGAATGAACATACATACACATAACATTAAATTTTACTTTTTCAAGATGAATACAAATGAATATATTTATAATATATATCTCATGTTCAATGATATTGTCAACACTTTATAGCCATTGGGAAATCAAACTGCTGACAAGGTTCAAGTCATGAAAATTATAAGAGTCTTACCAATCATTTGGAGAGAAACATCTATGTCCATAAGTGAGTCTTTAGATATTATCACACTATTAGTTAAGGATATAATTGGGAATCTCATGATGTAAGAATAATAAATACAAGTGAACAAAGATGAAGTGAGTGAACCCATAAGGATATTAGTAGCCTTTAAGACTTTTGACACTAAATAAAAGGATAAGATTAGAGATGAATGATTGAGTGATGAAGAATCACCATTTGATATCTATGAACAAATGTATCAACTAGAAAGAAATTATAAGAATTTTTAATGGATGGAATTTCTCTTTATGAAATCCCATTACATAGGAATTTATAATAGGAAAGGGGAATAGAGACAACAATGGAAAAAGGATGACTCTAAAAATGAAATAATATGTAATGAATGTAAAAGGAAAAAAAACATCAAATAATACCATACAAAGATCAAGTATAATAAAAAGTAAATAGATAAAGGTAAAATATAAAAAAAGTTTATGAAGGACACCAGGATTACCTCAAAGGATATGTTGAGAAACTAAGACTCAAGCACGAAAGATACAAATGATAGGGCTAATATGTGTTTCATGAAAGATACATCCGAGGTACAAAATGTTTTTTCTAAAACTCATATACATATTTATATTCTATATGAAATTGAAAATAAGGATTAATATATAACTAGTGATGAATTATTATAATATTTTAACATGTTGGAATACACATTTAAGGAATTAAAAGATAAATATTAAAGTTTAAAGTAGCATGATTTTCCTTCTCAATTCAAAACAAATCATATAATGTAAAAGTAAAATAATGATTAATTTATTATGGAAAATTATGAGATCAAGTAATCTAACAAAAAATTTATGAAATGTATGTAGTGATTTAAAAATGAAAGAAAAATCCATACCCGGATGTTTTAAAAAAAAAACTACTCCTAAATATACTATTGGAATTGGATTCCAACATGGAAAGAGGAAAATAAATAAAAATAAAATTGTTCCAAGATCTAGTTCATCCAACTCTTCTAGTAGTTATTATTATATCAGAGGTATTAAAGTTTTTTTTTCTAAATTTTTAATATATGCTTATTGGAAACCAGTAAAACAATTATTGATTCTTAAACCACTCATTACTAACACTTCTGGACCCAAGAAAATATGGGCACTAAAATCATTTTTTGTTTAAATATCTTTTATAGGTAACCTACTTGAAGAGTATTAGTAAGAACTAATGGTATCTAGATAGTGGATTTCCTATACATATGAATAGGTACTACTCATTATTAAAGAACCTAATCAAAATTAATGGTGGACATGTCACTTTTGGTGATAATTCCAAAGGAACAATAATTGAACTTGGTCAAATTGGAAACTATATTAAATTTTTTATTTATAATGTTTTATTTATAGATTGATTAAAGTATAATCTAAATAAAAATTAACAATTATGTGATGATTGTTTTATTGTAATATTTTAATAGTAGATATTGTAATGTTTTTTATGTCAAACATGATTTAGTCTTTACTTCTATGAAAAAGGAAAATGTTTATTATATAGATTTAAATTATTTATTTTCCCATAATGTTTGTTTTTTAATTTCCTTTCACAAATAATATTGGATTTAGAATAGTAGACTAGGATATTTCAATATTCAATCAGTTATAAAAATAAATAGAAAATGTTTAGTCAAGGATCTACCTAATATAGAATTCCCAACAAACAAAGTCTGCAATCCCTTTAAAAAGGAAAAAAAACATAAAATATATTTCAAACCAAATAAAGAAGTGTAAACTTATCAACCATTAGAGTAGGCTCACATGTATTTTTTTTTCACATTTTAGAGTTTCTAGTTTGACAAGAAAATATTATGATTATGTTATAGTGGGTGATTATTTATGATATGAACTGGTGTTTTTTGTGCTCATAAGAGTTAATCTATTTTCTATTTTTATAAATATTATAGATCATTAGAAAATATTAATATATATTGAATTAATACCTTAATAAGTGATCATAGATATGATTATGAAAATCCATAGTTTCAATCATTATTCTCACAACATGGATGTTGTTACAACTTTTCTGCTCCTTAGACCCCACAAAAAATGTTATCATAAAGAGATGAAATAGAGCCTTTCAAGAAATTTCCAGGTCTATGGACAATTTGTATGATTTAAATATCCATTTTTGAGAATATAATGTAAATACATATTTTTATATAATAAAAATAGTTTTAATTATACTTCTTTTAAATAATAACCATTAGTAATTATGGAATAGTAGAAAACCAATCGTTAATTACTTTAGAGTTTTTGGTCGTAAAGTCTTTATACTCAACATAAAATAGAATATGGACAAGTTAAGATCCACAAGTGATGAATGAATTTTTATTGGATATTATTGATCTAGTAAATCATATAGGATGTTTAATAAAAATACTAATATTTTGTAAGAATCTATACATGTCACATTCGATGATATAGATCCACATGAGTCTAAGACACATTTTGAAAATTTAGAATATGATCTTTTCGACATGGATATTAATTATTCTAAAAATACATTATTTATTTCTTATTATTTTGAATAATAGTCTAAAAATAAATCTATAGATAAAAAATAGGTGTCAAACACTTCTATACCTATAGTTTTTAGGACTCATAGATACCACCCCATAGATGTTGTTTTAGGTGACCTAGAAAAAGGAACTCAAACTAGAGATTCTCTATAAAAACATGTTGAACATGAAGCATTATTGACACAATATGAAGCTAATAATATCAATGATGAAATAAATGATGAATTATTGGTTATGAATATACAAAAAGAGTTAAATAAGTTTGAAAAAAAACTGAGAATTAGTTAAAATACAAAAGGATTACCTAACTATTTGAACTAAATGGGTGTATAGAAACCGGGTTTATGAGTTAGGAATAATAAGTATAAATAAATATATAATTAGTTAACAATAATATATTCACGAATAAGGTAATGACTATGAGAAAAAATTTCTCCAGTATCTATACTTGAATCTATCAGAATTTTTCATTCCCACGTAGTGTATTTGGAATTAAAATTATATCAAATAGATGTTAAGAGTGAATTATTAAATGGTTATAGTGTTGAGGATTTTATTATTGAACAACCCATTTTATTTCAAGACCCTCAATTTTTAAATCACGTTTATAAATTAAATAAATATTTATATGGTTTTAAATAATCTCTAAGAACTTTGTATGAAAGGTTTAACTCATTTTTTATTTATAAAGTTTTTACTAATAGGATATATGACACTAATTTATTTATCAAAATAATTTTAAATGATTTATTAGTTTTAAAAATATATATTGATTTTATTTTTCTTATCTTTAAAAAATTATTTATGTTATGAGGTTTCAAAAATGATGAAAAGTATATTTGAATTGAGTTTGATGGGTGAACATAAAATCTCTCTTGGTTTTCATATTTTTCAAAATAAAGAAAGAATTATTTTAAATCAAAGTATGTACACTAAAGAAATTTTAAATTATTTTGGTATAGATAGTACTAAATTTAGTGATAATATGGGGAGTAGTATATAAAAACTGTAACTTTATGAAGTTGGGAAACCAGTCGATTAGACCACTTACATAGGTATGATTGGATGTTTACTATATTTAACTGACAGTTGAATGGATACAATGTTTAGTGTATGTATGTGTTCTCATTTTTAATAAAAATAAAAACTGTCACAATTAATTATTTTCAAACTAATTTTAAATTACCTCAAAGGTATAACCCAATAAGGATTGTTTTATTGTATAGGACAAGCATGCTACTTAGAGAGCTATTCAGATTCTGATTTTGGTGGTTATAAATTTGATTGAAAGATAACCTCTGGAAGATGTCAATTTTTAGGAAAGTCACTAGTTTCTTGGTGTAGTAAAAAAATATAATTTTATTGCATTATCCACTAATGAAGTAGACTACATAGCTATAGGTAGTTATTGTGCAAAGATTTTATGGATAAAACACACATTACTAGACCATGGTCATCAATTTCCACATTCCCCTTTAAATTGTGATAATAAAATTGAAATAAATATTTCTATGAGTCATATATCAAATTTTAGTACAAAAAATATTTATATAAGGAATCAATTTTTTGGAGATAATTTTTAAAAGGGATTTATAACTCTTTAGTACATAGGTATTGAACATCATCTTACTGAAATATTCAAAAATACCTTAAAAATTTTATTATTTAACTATATTATATATGAAATACGAATGATAAGTTTTAGTTTTTATTTTATCATAAGATTAATTTTGGATCGGGTAGAAAAATCACAATGTGGGTCATCTACCATTGGCGAGTTATGGTTGGTGATCTACCATTGGCGACTGACTTTTGGTGTTCTATCCTTGGTGTTCTGCTATTAGTGATTGGCTACTGGTGATATACCATTGCTGATATATTGTTGGTAATCTACCTATGGTGATAAACCATTGGTGATCGACCATTGGTGATTTACCGTTGATGATCTACCATTTGTAATTGATTGTTCCAAAATTCTCTTTAGTTAAAAAAACATGGTTCCTCTTTTTAAGTGAATTAGTTTATATTATACCGATCTTATTTATTTTCTATGTTTCATGTTTATTTATTTATTTATTAGTACTCATTTTTCTGATTTAAATCCCTAAATGAATAAATTTTATCTAGAATCATAGTTTGAGAACCCCTTTCTTTCACGTTCCTCCTTGGAACCCTTATATCTTCATTTTATCTTGACCTTGACCATATATCTTCCTTCCTTATTCCCTTTATCAAGTGAAAAATAGTGAGAGTCAAGCATCCTGCTGAATACTCTACTAAAGAATCACACCCCTCAAATAATTATCTAGGTGACTCAAGTCATCCTATAGTCGAACAAAACACTACTTATCTATCATCCCTATATATTTCATCATTGAGAAAGATGTTGATACTAAGTGGTAGGTTTGACCAAGTCACTCATGATGAAAGTGATCTAGGGCTAGGGATGATTTTAATAGTTTATGAGGAATGATTGACTATTCCTCCTCCAAATAATTTTTTAACCCAAGGTTGTTCGATGAGTTTTATAAATTTGTAGAGTATGATTTTATAGAGAAGATAATAAGACTACAACTGATGGGAAATAACTAAACTTTTATTCAATTTTGTGGGAAATGTGCTTTAATGTTTCTCATAAAGGTATATAAGAGGATTTTTAAAGATCTATTCCCAGCAACATTGAGACATTCATGTATGAGGATGTTTTTTAGAGTTAGCTTGTAATGATACTATTTGAAGGCCTATAGCTGTAGAGCTTGATGGTGAGTGTCATTTTTTGTTCAAGTTTATTCAAAAAATTATTTATCCTAGGAAGGGGGAATTCATCATTATGTGGCATTAAGATATATTTTTCATATTTATTATGAAAAGTGGAAATATGATAAATTCGTATAGATATTTTATTATCAACATGATGGTGTTGAGAAATCCATCTTCTAGGTTAAATTTATTGACCTAACCTAGTTGAGTTTAACTATGTTAGTATCTAGATTGTTAGTACATAAAGATAAATAAAAAGAGACCAAATGTGGTGGTTTCTACTTAATTCAGGTGACTTGCAAGAGAATGAGAGTTAATTAGAACCCTTGGTTAAAGAAATAGATGGGTGATAATAATAAGGTATATGAGAATTTTAGTATGCCAATGAACTCTACTAGAACTAGTTACTTGTTTGATCATGGATTAGATCCATATGACGTTTTCCTATATTACTCTGATAAGGAAGTTTAAGAAGATGTGGAAGAAGAACAAGAGGCTAGAGATGAGGAATAAGAATCAGTGGATGGTTTAGTGGAAGTGGAAAGTAACATAGATGTGGATAAGATCCCTGTATTATCTATTGGATCAGCTAGTCCTCCATTTTCCTTTCCTATCATAGAGTCTTTACCGAGGGAGGATTATGAGTCATAAGCAACAAAAGTATCTTATTGTGATCATATTGTTAGGTTTTCTTTTGATGCATTTGAGGATGTAGTAGTACTATCAGATGACACCATGTATGATACTGGTGGAGGATAAGATTATTAATAGTATCATACTTATATTTATATTACATATGCTATTATATCTACTTGTGGTGATTAGAAGGGTGTAGAACTTTCAGTTTTAGCTATTTAGGCCCCTTGTAATAGAGGTGGTCTAGATATTCAGGCATATGATAGTCATGTTGAGTCAATAGACTCTGATAGAGAGGAGGGCGAGGAACCTACTAGGGGGGGGGATTCCCTGTGATCTACATATATTGGTTTTTAATACTCAGAGTCAATGGATGACAGTGGTGATTATGATGACTAGGGATTCCCACATTACATGTTGGACCCTCCATTTTGATTGAGTAGAGGTATCCCAAGGGATCATTAGTAGAGAGGATGATTAGGCATGACAGTTGGAGGCACTTCCTTATAGTGGTCCTATTGTAGTCAAGGGACATGAGGTTTTACCATTACTTTCCATGATATGATACCTCTACCTTCTAATTCTCCTCTCCCTTCTTGGTATGTAACTAGAGATAATTTAAATGCCATTAAGGAAATCCTGTTGTCATATCTTAGTGGTATGATTAGGTCTTATTCAGTTTTGGAGACCAATATTAGTGAAGAGGATACCATGTTGATAGTCACCATGGTTATTTACCATATACATGCTACAATGTTCTTGAATATGGAATAACATGAGATTGAAAATAAGTGTATGGCCGAGTATATGGATATATTTTAGTGATCTATAGAATTCATGAGTTCCATCTTTACTAGGAGGGTTATTTCTCTTCTCTAGATGGTAGATAGTTTCTCGACACCTAACAAATCTTCTTCTAGAGCTCATCCTCATACTAATCCCCTTCAGTGGATGTAGATTTTATTAGATCTAGAGTCAAATAGGAACTTCATACATCATTGGATGGTATTTCTTTTTCTCACCAAGATAAGCTTCACCATATTAGGTCAATTGGTGTGAATATTTATAAGTTAGTAATAAAATGTTTTGTTGAGGAAAGAAGTGATAACAAGATTATTACTAAAGCTATTAAATATTATCTCTCAAGGACACATACCAATAATGATCTTAAATCCTATTTCATGTTCTTGGATAAAAACTTAAGGATGCCTCTTGTGTATAGAGCCATTAATAATTATTTCACTCAACTGATGACATTGTCCCCTCATATCATTCTTTTTATGGAATCAAATGCTAGTTTTTTCATGGATATAAACCATGGTGTTTGAGCCATCACTCAGTTTGTAGATTTGATAAAACACTTTTCATACACCAGAAGGATAACACTGATTGCTCCAATAGATCCTCAAATATCCATTCCCTTGATTGGTTCCATTTCTATACCCATTTCTCCCCCTTTACAAAATACTTCCATTGTAGTGACCCCCTTCGATCTCACACCTATTAAAGCTGTGAGACAACTTAGACTCATGGAATCTTCTAGAATTTCTTTTCGACCTCCTCCACCTCTCACTCCACCTACCTCCTATTCTATTTCCCATTATACTAGTGAGGGATAAGATAAATTAGATCATACATCTCTCATAAAGTAGGATGGATCTTTATACTCTAAATAAATTCTGACAGGGATTTTCATTTTTAATTTTATATCCCTTTTTTTGATGTAATCTAATAAATTTGATATATAATGGAAATTCTCTTTTACTAATTTTTATATATCTTATTTCATTTTTTATTCTTTTTAAGATTTTGGTAATCCCAAAAGGGTGATTAAAATGTGTGGCATGTAGTATGTAGTATGTATGTTCTTTATTTTTCATCAATGAACATTACCTATAAATATGATTTTAAATGAAATGGTTTGTGATCATGAAAAGGTGGATATTATTAGTAACTTAGTATATTAATAATAACAACTCATGTTTTTTGTGTTTTTAATAAGTTTAATAATTAATGATAGTAATTAACTTTCTATAATTTTTTTAAAATTTATCTAAATGATGAGATACCATCAGTAAATGCATGCTACTGTTGGATTATTAAGATATCACTAGTTCAAAAGTACTTTGACCACTCTAATACTATGTATATCAGATATTTCTACCATAAAACACTCATACTACTAAGAGATCATACTGTTTTCTTATGATACTATTAGTTTAATGGTGATACTACCAGAATGGAGCTACCACTAGAATGATCTACTACCATTAAAACTACATACAAAGTACAACTGTAGCTATCCAAAAAGTATTTCCAAATTAATTCTACAATTATTAGTTTAAGAATTTGATGTTGGAAAAAACAACATGGATTTGAGAATGATCATTATTAAACAAATCCATTGCTATATTTAAGGCATAGATAGTCATTTACTAATCTTTTTATCAATTTAAGGACCATCTAATTATTCTAATACCATCCTTCAATAGATAATTGAACATAAAGAATAATAAATTTAGAATAACCTTCCTCAGGCATGCATTAAAAAAACACATGTGGGTAAAAGGAATGTGTATGAACTCTAAATCAGTGAATTTTACACTCTAAAACAAAAATGAATAAGAGACACACGTTTTAAGATCATTGTAAATTAAAAAACCAAAATTAGAAGCTTTTACATACTTCAAAGACCCTTTATTTTTCCTAAACTTTTGATGAAACTTGTTCGAACCCCTTCAAATACGAACACAAGGAATTTAAAATAACTAAATCTATTTGGATTGATCAATGATTCTTTTTATCATTTATAAATTCATTATATTTCTATTTAGGATGAATATTTAGTATGTGATTTTGGTTTATTATATATATTTTTAAAACAAAATATTCTACACTAAACATGAGAGTACTTGATACTCTCTAAAATACTTTTATTAATTTCAAAATGAACAACAGTGGAGGAGGTCCTGTGTTACCTAGTATTTAGTTTTATTCATCGCATAATTGTGAAAGAGGGCCTGTGACTAGAAAACCTTGAAAGATGTAATTTTTAACACTCAATCAAGGTCGTGGATCAACTAATTTTATAATAAAATGGTTGGAATTAGGTAATTTATTAGTGGAGGGGATTAAGTATCCACTTGAGACTAATCCTATCATTAATTTCCACTATTCTATATTTTATTTAAATTTTTTAAAATGTTTCTTATCTATTTTTATTCCTTTGTTTTAAATAAAACATGTTTTGATTTTATTAACTTCTAAACAAAACAAAACTCTTATAGTTATCTTAAAATAGTGTTCTATATACTGTTTTTGATATAAGTAGATAAGTTTCAAAAGTGGGATTATTTTAGAAATTATTTTAACTGATTTGTGATTGAGCTATTGAGAAAATTTTCAAAATATCAAATTATATATTTCTACAATTTTTTAACTTAGTGTTTTTACCATTTTTGGGGATTCAGATTTTATCTTTTTTTAAATAGAAATATCATTTGAAACTAAATTCACCCCTATTGTATTTTACACTAGGACCAAAATCATATTTTGTGCATGGTTAAGCTAACCATGTATTAAAAACATTCACCCCATCAAAAATTCTACCAGGGACACATAGTTAGGGCACACTATTTGTTTAACCATGTAGGCTTACTGAGAAAACCATGTGTGTGTATTTTAATACCAAAAAATTATTTAAAAATTTATTAGGACCCCATTTCTAAACAATAAAAACCCACTAATCTCATATTGGATCAACTTAATCCTCATATAGAACTCAAGAGACTTATCCCTTTTTATTCTAATAGGACTTCCATAATTTATGATGGATCACTTCAAGGTATGTTGTGTTTTGATGTGGTTTCCATTTTTCTTTATAGATCCTCAATTGATCTCTTATACTATAATCTCATGGTAACCTAATTGGGTTATGGATTCTAAATATTATCGGTTTTATGGAGGATTTTTTTTCTTATGTATCTAGGATCCTAAAAACCCAATATACTTTTCCCCGATATCCATTGTCGAAGGAAAATCCATCCATTTTCATGGTAAGTGTCTCTCTACAAGGATTATAATTATTGAATTGAGTAGAATTATTATAAATTAATTTTTTTATTCAATTCAAATGAATTATTTTATATTTAAATGTAATTTTTGTAAGATATACTTGTTTTCAAGGGGTTTTATTTAAAAATGGGGTTGTACACATCAAGTGTTCGATGAAATTATTAAATGGTTGTTTTTGTTTTAAATTAGGTTTTCAAGCCTATAAGAGGAAATAAATTTATGAGAAAATGTTTTATCAACTGCGAAAATGGTTTTTTAAATGGAAGTTTATAAAATTAGAACATTAGGTGACCTTGAGTGTGTTTGAAAATATACTGTTCACACTTTGTGTGTTTTATTCCACACGTGGTTTTATATCACACTCATGTGTGTAATGCCACTCGAGGTTATATTAGTTGGATCCAACATAGTCCCAGATTAGGGACATTCTATTATTTAATAGCATTTATTCCAATAGGTTAAATCTTAAATGGTGTGCTTTGTCTTTTATGTTGGGTTTGTCACATGAAGGTATTTTCATGGTTATTTTCGCACATGATTATCATATGGTGTATCCATGGTTTTTTTGATTATGATTTATTACTATATTAATTATACTTTACATATTCATGGATTTGGTGAGTATGGAATGTTTTTATGAAAACTAAAGGATAATTTACAAAAAAAGGTTTTGTTTTATGGAAATACTTGGTAAACTGGACATTTTTAAAGCTAGAGTTAATGCATTAATGATGTTAGAACTTGTATAGATTCTTTGGTGGAATACTACTGGGATTTATTATCATGAGATAATATTTTCCTTTGGGTAGTTATGAATATTTTTTATAGGAACCAGGTAAAGGGAAGGACATTCTGTATAATTTTGGTTTCTATTGTTATCATCATCTTTGTGGAAGGATGTTCTGGTGGTAAAAAATGGTCATACAAGGAATCCTCTAAACTTGTCTGGTTCTTCCATTCCAATTTATTATTTTTGGATTGTAATTGTATATCTCATAGTTTTTTACTCTCATTCTTCAACATTATTCTTATTGGCCTAATTTTTTTGGTTATTCATGAGATATGTTTTATTAATTTTTTTGGTATATTACCAAGTGGCAGACCATATTGGGTGACTTGTCTAGTTGAACCGGGTTGATTCTTTACAATGACTTAGATACATGTCATGTTTTAAATAAGATATTTAGGAATATATTTAGTAATGGAAATTATAATATAAAATATTGGGGTTTTACATGATTCTTTAAAGAAAATTAGGAAGAGACACTATTAATTATGTTCATGAGAGAGAAATCTCATCCCCCAATATTTTTCACTTGCATACGATATCTTATTATATTTCTTAAAACCAAAGTAATTAATAGGGGAAACATTGATTTTTTGGATGTATAAAAAAAAATCAAAACTATGAATTCTTATATCAAGAATATAAATCATTCTAAATTATCCATTGCGAAAGGTTATTTTTCTAAAAAATGTATATATTTCTATTCAATGTGTTTTCATGATGTGTGCATGAGAAGTAATAAAATAGAGATAAATTAATAAGATAAGTTTGAACAAATTGAACCCACATTTATATCACTTAACACAATTTGGGTGATTTCTAGCTCATATACATTGGATACATTGTGTCTTTAAGATCATAAAATGGAATATTACATAGTATTATTTTACTCTGATTTATTCGATGCTTACATCATGTAATTTTTTTTAACATTTATATATTGTCTCAACCTATATAATTAAACATGTATCTAAAAATTTCAGTAATTTTTTATATAGGTAAAATAAAAAAATTATAAGTAGAAGTTTTCATTTGTTACATTTGAGTTGGAGAGCATCTTTTCACATCAATAAGTTTCATGCTTGGTTAAAAATAAAGGTATAACCATTAATTTTATTTGATAAATAATAAATATTATTTTAATTTTAATATTCATATATTTTTTAGTTATTGAGATTACCAATTGACATTATCTATCATGAAATAAGTGGGTTGGATTTTAGTCCCAGAAATTTGGATTTTGAATGAAAATCCTAGGTGATCAATGTCTATAAATTCGTTATAACAGCTCGGGTACTGAAAATGAGAACTCAATGTGATGGTAAAATGTAAAATGAAATGATATAATATTATTATATTATATTGGATATCCATAATCTATGTGGATATTTGACTTATCATAGAGTTGTTAGGAAAATAATAACTTTTGATTAACGCTTCCATTTTTGAGTCAATATGTTGAAATGCAAGTAGTTTGATTCAATTAAATGTAATTGAAAATTTATTAATGACAAAGGCTTTAGGTTTCCTGACATGGGTTTATTTATGGAAACTGATGAGCTATATATTTTTATATCAATATAAGATAAAGTGTTTTATGTGAAAGATCCTCAAAACTTGAATTGAGTGTCAATAATGATGTGATCCCAAGACATATTTTCTATAATGGTGGTGATGAAATTGACACCATCACTACCCCCATTGGTCAAGATTTATAAGTTTTTTTATCAATAAAATAATTCACCTTTCATAGTTGACTATGTATGTGAAATATTGGTGTCTATTTTATAAAATAAATGATATGTTGTTTAAGTATATTCAATTTATCTTGACTAAGGTATTTCAGGTCAGTACAATTCAAATTTCATTAATTCAATTTCATTTCACTTAGCTTGAGAAGCTTCATATTTTGTTACATTTGTTAATTTTAATGGTATATTTGGTTTAAATTTTATTATTTTGGTTGAATTTAATTATATTTTCATATAGTATATTAAATTTGACCAAATGCACAAATAAATAAATGACTAAATAAAAAAATGACCAAATAACAAATGAACAAATGATCAAATGGCCAAATAAAAAATGACTAAATGAACAAATGAATAAATGACCAATTAAGAAAATTAAAAAATGACCAAATGACTAAATGGCCAAATTACCAAATAACCAAATAATCAATTGACAATATGATCAAATGAAAAAATGAAAAAATGAAAAAAATAAAAAAATGACCAAATGACCAAATTACTAAATTTCCTAATAATATAATGAAAAAATGAATAGATTAATAGATGAAAAAATGACCAAATTTCTAGACAACTAAATACAAAATAGAATAATTAACCAAATGACCAAATGTCCAAATGAAAAAAATCACCACATGAAAAAAATGACGAAATGATGAAATGGCCAAATTAACAAATGCACGAATGAATAAATGGCCAAATGAAAAACTGAATGAATTAAAAATGACCAAATAACCCCATGAAAAATTAAAAAATTAATAAATGACTAAATTACTGAATGAAAATCTAAACAAATGAATAATTGACCAAATGGAAAAATGACTATTTGAAAAAATGAACATTTGACCATATCATAAGCTATATTTTTGGGTTTCACTTAAATTTTTTTCATGTATTATGAACATGTGATTTATTACTTATTTGTATGATTTTTTTAAAGTACTAAGAATATTTGTTGAATGGTAAATCTACAAGCCACAAAAAAATGGAGATATAACCAAGAAATTGAATATTTTATTTACACTTTATGTACGATTTAAAACTTTGATTATATAAATTTATCCATTATATGTTATGTATAAGAATGGATATTTCATTTCCTAAGATAATGATGGAATTAAATTAGCATTTTAATTTCATATGGATGCTATCCACTATTTTTAAAACATTATTTCATTCTAATATTCATTCTTATAAGAATGGATATTTATTTAGTTATGTGATTTCATATAATTTTAACAACACAGTCAAAGTAAGCAAGAAATTCATGAAATTAAATGGTATAATAAAAATGAAAAAAATTAAAACTAAACATTATAAGATATAATAATCAAAAAACAAGAAACAAATATAATCACAATGATTCAAAAAAACCAAATAATTCCTGAAAAAAATTATAAGATACTTTAAACCAAGAAAAACAAAGGCAGATACAAAAAAATAAAAAAATTTAATATAATATATAATCAAAGTAAAATAAATAACAGACATAATTTTTTTTGAAACACAAAGTGAAACATAATTTTAACACACCAAAAAAATAAAAATAAAATTATAGTGGCTTTAATTTTTTTCAGTTTAGATTTAGATTTTTTTTGAGTTTCACTATCATTGGATTTCCCTAGGGTTAAAAATATTACATTATACTAAAATATTATTAACAAGGCCGTAATGTGCCCAAAACTATAGTAAAAATCATCCTTGGGGTAAATAAAGTACCCCTGAACACATATAAATGTTATATTTTTTTAGGTCATCTACAAGGCTAAATTTACTATTTTAACCTAGTATAGGCCCTAAGTCACCAAAAAAAAATTAATCTAAGTCTCATCCTGGAAAAATCTGGGTAGTCTTTTACGAGAAATATCCAGGTCAGTAAAATATATAATAAATAAAAATACATGAATAACATATAAATAAAGAACAAATAAACATACATAAAAAAACCAAGGAGAAACATAAAGTGAAAAAAATAAAAATAAGGAACAAGAAAATAAAGAACAATTAGACACAAGAAAAACAAATACACCAACAAATAAAAAACAAAAAAGATATCGAAAAATATATAATCAATGTGAATAAAATATAACAAATATATAAATTATTACACATTCATAATGAATAAATAAATGATTCATAAATAATTAAAAAGTAAACAAATTACAAATAAACAAAGTAAAATAAAAAGTAATCATCATGGAGAATAAAAAAAATGATAAAAATAAATACATAATGAAGAAATATATTAAAAAAATAAATATAGAAAAATTCATTAAAAAAACAAAGGTTGCGATAAAATAAACATAAATAAAATAATACAACAAAATAAGACAAAAAAAACAAATACGACAAATAAAAAACCATTAAATGATATAATGAAAGAAAAAATAAAAAAAAAAAAATAAAAAAGTAAAAAATCTAAAAATAAAGTATTCAAATCTCATAAAACACATGAAATGAAATCATTAAAATTTATTTAAAAAACTTTAACTAACCAAATATTACCCAAATGAACTTGAAAATGTGAACCAAATTGGCCTAAACTCCCATAAATTAAACCAACTCATATTAAATATAACTGGATTAAATATACAGAACTCAAGGATAAATCAAAGAGAAATAAAACAAAATACAATTATAAAATTAGATTCAACTTAATAAAAAAACATAATTGAACATATACAAAGAAAACAATATCTTTCCCATTTTTAGAAAAGTAATTAGTATGAAATTGTTTTTTATGCCACATCTTTTATTTTTTTCTTTCCACTAAATATAAATATATAAAATTATCTCACTACCTAACCATTATTTAGATTAGAAATAGATATCAATTAATTATTCAATGTTTCCTCTTTTATCCTAATTGGATGAACCATTAGTAGTTAATTTTTAATAAAATTTATATTTATTTTTCTATGCAAGAAAAGAAAAATATGGAAAATATCTATTGAAAGAAATTGGATAAAAATGATTAAAAAAAGTGGGATATGAATTCATCCTATGGTTCCTGCTCTGAGTATAATATTTTAAATAAATATATAAATTATATAATTTATAATTTGAGATCATAAATCATATTTAAATTTAAATTAGGAACCACCATTTAGTATAAAATTGTTCTCCAACCAAACTTATAATAGTGGCAACCAACATTATAGTTTAAGGGAGATGACAATCGATATACTCATAACACTCATCATACCTGATAACACCAAGACCCCCCATCACTAGAAATATCATCCGTCATCGTTTCTCATCCCATATTTCCCTTAGTGGAATGAAGGATATTCAGAACACCTATGTTTTCACCACTGATTTATTTTGGTCATGCTTATCATCTACTATTTCTATATCTGTTGATGGATTTTTCTCCACATCTATATTATCCTTTTTTATGGATTCTATGATTCCTCTATTTCCAAATTCTCTATTAACTCCAATCTTTTATGTCCATCCTACATTGAATTATGCTGTATCAAATTCGGATTATACCTGGCATACTGATCATCATGATCATAAAGTAGACCCCACTAGTAATAAAAATGTTATGAATCCTTTAAATTATAGGGATATATCAGAGCCCAATAATCATATTATAATGGGTATATATATACAATCAGAGTATTTTTTTTTGAAAAAATAATATTTCATTGAGATATATATTAATTCAATACTATTCTTTTATTCTTCCACACTTAAATATGTTATAATTAGGTATCATTATTTTTACTTTCATGCATAAAGTATGTAGCCTCCATACATAAGTAATAGTCAAGTATAATTACGATAACCAAATGATAGTTAAATTTAGTAGATAATTTAAGAGTTTTATGGCCGTAATAGTCCAATATAGTGACTTTATTCCCATGAAAATAGTCTCATTGAGACATAATGGAGATTAAATGAAGCATAAATCGTGGACTCAAATATGTATAAGAAAAGTTTTTATATTAAATTTAATTTTATTATTGTATTTATATAAATGAATATTTTGGTTTCATCTTTGCAATAACTTTCTGGATAGTGAAGTTACATGGGTTTCATGACTAATGTAATTAGATGAGTTAGGGATAACATTAAATCACAAGTTATCTAATGTATGGTTGGTAGAGTAATCTTATTTCTTGAGGGTATACCAAACCTTAAGGATTGTACAGTCACACGGTACTAGGAGATAGTTTCCCATTAGAGGAGTGACTTGTTTGGGGTATTATTTTACTTTAATTTTATTGATTAAAAATCGTTATGATTTCTAATAACACTTTTATTCCTAAAATCATAATTTTATTTTCAACAATTCATCAAAAAGAGAAAAGGGTGATATAAAGTATGTTCACACATTATGATGAAGCATCAAACTGAAATTTGGGGGAAACAATATAGTTTTTAGTTTTAATGGGAATGATTGCATTGTATACGATTGGGATAATAAGAAACATCATGTTGGAAATTTAGTTTTTATTGTTCAAGTTTCGATCATGAACATAATTATTAAATATTATTTTATTACATGCATTAACATTTGCAGCTAGTGGTGTTAAACATAAAAGTGCATATACCTTAAGAAAACTATTTTTCTTGAGAAAAAAGGATAAATATTGCATTTAAGTTGATTATGAGATTTAATATAATATTTTAAGAATCCATATTCGCCTTAATTATTCAAAATTTATTTATTACATATAATTTTTTTTATTATCAATGGTATTATCTATAGGCTCTTCCAAGTAATAAATATGAAATATTTGACACCAATAATCATTTTTTGATAGATATTATTTGATGATAAATTATGGTGTCTATTGTAGGCCCAATATTTCTATCATTCCTAGTAGGTCTTGGACCACTCAAAGAAATCAAAACTCTTTTTTAGGTACCAATAAAAGTTTTCAAATGACCCATGCAGAAGTAGCAGAGGAAAAATAATTGTTAGTCTAAGAGTGTGAAAGAGGAAAAACTTCACCATGCAATTTATGAAAGAAATTATGGATACATGTCTTTAACTTCTACTATATTATATTGTGGTTTTTGATTGATTTTTCCCAATGATGTGCTCATTCTATGAATATCTAATGATGGATGTGATGATTTTAGTGGTGATATGGGTAACAAACCTCTAGGTGTCAATGTGGTTGATGTTGTTTGGGATGATGATTCTTTAAATGAGTTTTAAGAAGAAAATTAAGGTAGTGATGGCCAAAATGAAACTGGTGATGCTGGTTAGGATTTCTTGGAAGAACACACTTATCTTCTCCATCTCAAACTATATATTTGTTACATTTTTGACCTTGTGGGTGGTGTTTTCTCATAAAAAATGATTGTATATACATGTTATAATTTCTTTTTGAAGTTATTAACTAGTTAAATGTAATATATATATATAACATTTACTATTTTGATAGAATAATTTTTACTGGTTATATATAAGTTTTTTTGAAGGTTGTTAAAATTATTTTATTGTTCATGCACAGTGTAACGTCCCAGATCTGAGTGCCATGCAACGGGTGCCCCGAACCCGGTTTTCCATGTGACCTCAAGCGCATTTCCCCAAACGCCAGAGGCTGCTGACTAGCAGCGAGGGCCCAGGTTTGATAGTGGGGAAACTATGCCCTCATTTGTCAAAGTGTAGCACAGCGGAATACAAAATAAAACATACAACAAACAGTGGAAGTAGTAAACCATACACAACTGAAACAAACAACAGTAGTGGATATAACCAACAATATATAAATAATGATGATACATGTCTCAAGTTCTAAGAAAATAGCCAAAACATGTTATACATCAATATAGTACAACAAAGAGCAGAGTACAACAATACAAAGAAAAACAGCTGGCAGCGGAATCACGAGCCTAGGCTCGGTCCCATGCCCTCCTACTCCATAGCAGTAGTCAAGTACCTATATAGGGACTCTTGCCCCTATCTACACCTGCAGAAACGTAATCTGTTTGGACTGAAAAGCGTGACCCAAACAGGGTGTGAGAAATATATCTCAGTAGGCACCCACCAAAGGCCCATGCCCAACTGCGTGCTAACATGAAACAATAGTGTGCAGTGGTAAAATGCAATAAAGCAGTACTACAAAGTAACTAACTTAACAGTTAAATTTCCATTTAATTATTCATTTAATCCATTTTATATAAGAAATCACCACAGTGCATTTCTAAGTAAACAACTAGTGTCCTCAGACACGTAAACTCCTACTCTCGAGTAACGAGTATCCAACACAAGAATCTTCCCTCAGGCATAACAGAGTTTGCCCTCAGGTGTAGGTACTGTCGCCCACAGGCACAGAGTCAGCTGCCCACAGGCATGGAAGAAGTTTCCCTCAGGCCGAAATAACTACTACCCATAGGCTAAATAGTGAAGTGCTCACAGGATAATCACAACAACGCCCTCAGTCTAAATAGGTAACTGGGCCATGTTCAACATGTCAAAATGCAATAAACAAGCAATTCCTCTCAATGCAATTATACAACTACCACATTAAAGGCATACCCTCAGGTATCCTGGCCAAACGGCTAAACAGAGAAACACACCCCTGGGGTGGTTCTAGATCTAAGCAACGATCCCAACCAGCATTTTATTATCACAATTTAATAACCTACGAAAATCTAGGCATTAAATATAGCAACGACCTCAGCCATAGGACACCCCAACATGGGTTTGTGGCACGAAAACGCACAAAACGCATGATAGTTGAAAAAATTAACACAAATCCACCTACCTTATACACCAACGAATGTTATACCCGAACGCCGACTCCAGAAATGCCCAAGAACAACATAGATCTGACGAAGAACAAAACCCATTCAAATGTAAATAACTCTTGTTAAGAGAAGAATTGGTAAGAACCAACCAAGGAGGTGGAAGCCCTTACCTGTTCGGTTCCAATAGAATCGTCCAAGGCGGAAACCGATTCTAGATGAACACCCGGTGGATCTTCAAAGGTCTGGCCTCCTCCTTTGGCTACAAATCGGCTCAAGTGTCTCCTCTGCCAAATTAGGAGGCTACTGCCTGTTTTAAGCCGAAAAAACAAAGTACACGACATGTACTTCTGAGTACACGGCGTGTACTTCTTTCATTTAACTATTCATTTGGTGGCACCGCCACACTTTTCATCCGTCAACATGAGTACACGACATGTACTCCCAAGTACATGGTGTGTACTATCACCCAGCTGGCGGCTACTCCGCCGCCTTACTATTTTGGTCTGCTGACTGACTACACAACGTGTAAGTACCACTACACGGCATGTAGTTGGTTCCTACACCCCTCGTCGCCGACAAGGCTACAAGCCCCGTGTACTCATCCCCACACGGCCAGAAGTACACGGTGTGTGGAAAAAGTACATGATGTGTAGTTCCAAAATTTAGGATTTTTCCCCATTTTCCATATTTTCCCAAAAACACTTAAGGAAAAGGAAAAAGAAGAAGCCCGTACCTCAAAACTAAGAACCAGGTTCTTACAAACTTCCCCCCTTATAGCAATTCGTCCCCGAATTTCCCTTCCAAGGGTGGAGAAGATAAAGCTCAGAACAGCTCTGGCCACTGAGCACATACGTCGGCCTCCTGCTCCCAGGTCTCGTTCTGCACTCGTCCATGCTGCTATAGCACCCGTACGAGAGGAACTGACCGACCTTGGAGAACCTTCGTGCTCCTATCAACGATACTAATCAGATGCTCCTAAAAGGACACATCTATCTCCAGCTCAACATCCTCAGGCTGAAAAACGTGAGATGGGTCTGAATGATAGCGACGCAACTGATATACATGGAAGACGTCATTCATGGCTCGGTAAAACTGCGGTAACCACAGCCGATAAGCAACCAACCCGACTCTCTCAAGAATCTCAAATGGTCCCAAATACCGTGGTGAAAGTTTACCCTATCTCCTGATCTGCTTGTGTCCCAGCCTCGGCGAAACACGCAAGAAAACCTGATCCCCAACCACGAACTCCAAAGGTCGTTTACGACGATCATCATAAGACTTCTGACGAGACTGCGCAGTAGCCATCCGCTTCTGAATCAACTGGACCTGCTCAGACGTCTCCTGCACGAGACGTGGTCCCAGCAAAGCTGCCTCACTTGCCTCTAACCAGCACAAAGGTTATCGGCATGGCCTACCGTATAACCCCTCATATGGTGCCATCTCAATAGTCGCCTAAAAGCTATTGTTATAAGAAAACTTGACTAAGGGTATATGATTCTCCCAAGAGCCCCCAAAGTCTAGGACGCATGTACACAACATATCCTCTAGCACCTGTATTGTACGCTCTGACTGGCCATCTGTCTGAGGGTGGTATGCTGTGCTTAGAAGCACCTATGTACCCAGCGCCCTCTGAAAACTCTGCCAAAAATGAGTCGTAAAGAGGGCGTCCCTATCAGAAATGATAGAACGAGGAACCCCATGAAGACGTACGATCTCTCGAATATACAGTATTCTGAGCTCGTCCACACCAAAGGTCTCCTTGATCGGAAAGAAGTGAGATACCTTCATGAGTCTGTCCACAACAACCCACACGACATCGTTTCCACGAGGTGACCTTGACAACCTAGTCACGAAATCCATCGCGACATCATCCCATTTCCACTCCGGAATGGGTAACTGCTGTAACAGCCCAACTAGTCTCTGATGCTCCGCCTTCACCTGCTGACAGGTGGAACACCTCGTAACAAAACCAGCTACATCTCTCTTCATACCTGGCCACCAGTATTGACGTCTCAAGTCACAGTACATCTTGGTAACCCCAGGATGAACTGCCCAAGATGAAGCATGAAACTCCCGCATCAGCTCTTCGCGTATATTCCCTGGAACCCATACCCGTCCATGGAAACACAAAAATTCATCATCGCCTATTGTCCAACCAGGAGGAGGGTCCTCACTTTCCACTGACTCCTGTAGAACTAGGCCTTCTGAATCAGATAGCTGCCTCATCCTCACTTTATCCAGGATGGTAGAAGTCACAACTAAATAAGAAAGATAAGTTTGCCCCTGACTGTCGTGAACCTCCAGATGCATCTCAGAAAACAAGGCCATGAGCTCCCACTCACCGCTGGCCTCCTGGAATACCTGTATCTGAGTCTTCCTGCTCAGTGCACCAGCTACTGCATTACCTTTACCAGGTGTATAGGCAAGCTCAAAATCGAAGGACTGAAGGTATTAGACCCACCTTCTCTGCCTTAGATTCAGGTCATGCTGAGTAAAGATATACTTGAGGATTTTTTGGTCGGTGAAAACCAAAAAATACTCTCCCAATAGATAATGTCTCCAATAGCGCAATGCATGCACAACTGCAGCCAAATCGAGATCATGTGTCGGGTAATTCCTCTCATGTGGAATCAACTACCGAGACACGTACGCCACAACTCAGTCGCCCTGCATCAACAATGCTCCCAGCCCAATACCTGATGCATCATAGTAAACTATATAGATCTTCCCCTACTCTAGGAGTATCAGGATCGGTGCTGATGTCAACCTTCCCTTCAGGTCCTGAAAAGCTGTCTCGTAAGCTTCTGACCAAACGAACTTCACACCCTTCCTAGTCAGACCCATCAACGGTGCTGCTAAGTGAGAGAAGTCCTGTATAAAACACCTGTAGTAACCGGCCAGCCCTAAGAAACTCTGTATCTCAAACACGTTCTTAGGCTGCTCCCAGAAAACTACTGCTCTCACCTTCTCTGGGTCTACTGAAACTCCTTCCTCTGAGATGATATGACCTAGGAAGTAAATCTGGTCCATCCAAAAGTGGCACTTCGAGATCTTAGCATATAGCCGATGCTCTCTCAGTGTACTCAGTACAATCTCAAGATGGGTGGAATGGTCGTTTTGAGTGCGAGAGTACACCAATATTTCGTCCATTAATACTACCACAAAAGAATCAAGATATAGATGGAACACATGATTCATCAGATCCATGAAAACTATTGGTGCGTTCGTGAGTCCGAACGGCATAACCATATACTCATATAGACCATACCTACTCTTGAAAGCTGTGAGAGTTATATCAGATGGTCTCACGCGCAAATGATGATATCCTGATCTTAAGTCAATATTCGAGAACACTCGTGCTTCACGAAGCTGATAAAAAATATCATCAATCCTCGGTAAGGGATATCGGTTCTTAACCATCAACTGGTTCAGCTTCCGATAATCCACGCAAAGTCTAAGGGTACCATCCTCATTTTTTGCAAAAAAGACCCGTGATCCCCACGGAGAAGTAATGGGCCAGATAAAGCCCTTTTCCTGTAACTCCTCTAACTTTCTCTTGAGCTCCTGCATCTCAGGTGTAGCCATCCTATAAGGAGGAATGGACACCGGTGCTGCTCCTGACACAAGCTCAATGGAGAAATCCACCTCTATCTCCGGAGGTAGACCCGAAAAGTCATCCAAGAAGACATCCCTGAAACGATCAAAAACAGAAGGGAAATCCTCCTGACAGGTCCCCTAGTCATCCTGATATATGTTCGCAATCTGGGCTGTGACTCCACCTCGCCCACGATGCTCTGGTCCAGCTCGACTCGCCTGAACATCCCATTCGCCCTTGTATAGAAACTCTCCGCCCTCTGGTGACGTGAAACGTACCCTGTGATGATAGAAGTCTACAAAGGCTCGAAAGGGAACCAACCAGTCCATCCCGAGAATGACTTCATAGCTCATCATCTCTAGGACATAGAGGTCCTAAAGGAAGTGACACCCACCAACCTCAAGGGGGCACTCCTTACACTAACACACACCTGCCGTCCTAGTCCCCAATGGCGTGTCTAGCGTCATGATATCTGAAGAAGTAGAAACACATAGCCCAAGGCTCTCCATAATGGGTACAGATATGAAACTATACGTATCACCCATATCAAAAAGTACTGAAGATAAGACAAAAGCTACTAGAATAGTACCTCTGACTGTAGAAGGTCTGGGATCTTGCTCCTGCTAGGTCTGTTGCACTGCATATGCCTGCCCAGTGCCGCGGCCTTGCGACATAGCCTGGATACCCTGAGCTGTCCCACCCTTCTACCTTTGAGATCCTGGAATCTGGATAACACGTCCACGACCACCATCTCTGCCTGCACACCCTGATGTGTTCCAGTTCCCTGACTGGTAAGAAGCCACTGGTCCTACCCCCGCACGTGGAGTCAGCACAGAACCCCTCTCACTAGACACTGGTGGAAACACCCTACAAAAGCACTGCAGATGACCCATCTTGCCACAATCTCGTCACTCCAATGGGTCTCGTGGATACTGAGGCCTCTTGTGCCCCTCTCTACCACACTGGTAGCACATAACCTGGCCACCTGAAGCATTCTTCTGACTGGTACTGCCGCCCTGAGAGAATTCCATCTGTCTCTTCCTCTTGCCAATAGAAATAGTACCAGTAACCGATGCTGAACCGCCCTAGCCTACACTGCTCGATTCCCACAGGTTCCTCTCTATAATCAATGCCCGGTTCACAATTGCGTGTACAATAAGCAACCTGAAAACATTCACCAATGCTTAGATGTCATACCGAATACCATCCTCAAAACATCTGGCTCTCAATGTCTCATCACCCACCAGCATGGGTGAAAAATGCTGAAGCTCCGTAAAACGAGCAGAATATTCCATCACTGATATAACTCCCTACTATAGATTCATGAACTCTCGAGCTCTATCTGACCTCAGCGTCTCGGGAAAGAAGAAGTCATAGAAGACTGCCTGAAAATCTTCCCATGACATGTCCCTGTGATGCTCTGTCTGGGCGGTAACATCCCACCACCTCTTGGCTGAATCACGCAGCATGTAAGTCACGAGCTTGACCCTCCGCCCTGGAGGCGTCTCTAGATGCTCGAAAATAGTCTGCATCGACCACTGCCAAGAATCTATAGCCTGTGGTCCTCCATCCCCTAAATACATAGGTAGATGATGCTGCTGGAAGATACATGTCAGCTCGTCCATAGTTGTGGAAACCCGCGGTGCTCCCTAAAAGGTCTACATGAACCTCAATAAGCCTTCATGGAACTGCGAATCCGTGCCTGTGTCCGGTATAACAGCTGGTTCCGCATCTTGCCCTGCTGGAGGATCAACTGGTAGCCCATGTCCCACCATTTCCGGAGTATAATCGTCGCTTCTCTCTTGGCGAACAACTCGTGGTCGTCTAGGCAGCATGACACTACATGGTCAAAAGCACGCCTCAGATTCAAGATTATTAAGATTTAAAAGCGAAGGAACCATAAAGTAAACAAGAGGAAGAAAGCATGCAAAAATTGGAAAAGCAAGACTACACGACGTGTACACTGACTACACGACATGTACTTGACTTCCCTTCCCCTGCCCGGGTCCCTACACACGGCTAAGCCACATGGATTTCGCTGAACAAAAACTACACGGCATGTATAATATCTACACGACATTTACGATGTTATTTTCCAACTTCCCGTGTCGTCTGTGACACGGCCGGGTACTCGACTTACAACTACACGACGTGTTACACCCGTACACGGTGTGTACAACACCCCGTTTTCCAGCCACATGGCTAAAACCACACGGTCTATCCTCGGACAAGGCCACACGGCGTGTCCCATAGGTACACAGTATGTTCAAGGAGAGGTGACACCGGCCCATGTTTGTTAGTTACACGGCCGAGTCCCTAGGTCACACTACACGACGTGTTCATCATTGACACGACGTGTTCTGTACAGGAGTTCACCGACCTGTGTTGTTAGTTACACGGCCGGACTCTGGGTCACACTACACGGCATGTACAAAAGCTACACGACATGCTTTACCCAAGCCTTTCCCTACCCCGTGTCACCGCCCATATGGTTTATGACACGGGAAGAGACTACACGGCCTGTACTCAAAGTACATGGCGTGTACTTAAAAAGTTCATTTTTTTCTTTCTTCCCGAACAAAAGAACATACACATCGTGTATAAAAATACTACACGGCTTATATACTGGGTTTCCGGATAGTATGCCTCAGAAAATTCCCCGGAACCCAGAAAACACTGAAAAACAACACCTAAGTGTCAAATTCTGACCCGTGAGGGCCCATACTCCCCACGAATCAAAGTTTGACAGCTTATCTGTGTTAAAACATAATAAACAGTCAATGATCCAGCAAATTCCGGTAAATGGGGGACCATACTCCCCAAAAACCAAAGTTTGGCGTCTATTCTATGGATAGATCGCACAAAAATTACCCTATCAAACAACATGTATTTATCAGTGCAACTATCACTATGACATGCTTTTCTAGAATAACAACTATCACAACAACATGAAATTTTCTAATGCTCCTACATGGCATGGAAACTATGCATGGAATGTGATTCTAGCATGTGACTAAATGATGCATGAGATGGCATACCCTCATCTCATCAGGTTGCAACTAAATACAACCCACAGTTAAAATATAAACAACCCAATCTCAAAGTGCGTCACCCAATAGTGAAAACATATCAACCGTAAAATTGTAAAATCAAAAGAATGAAAAATATGAGGTAGACTGGATTTTCCCTATACACAGGTTAGCTACGCCCGAGCACAGCTTATTACCAACTACTGTTCCGTCTTATCCCTGACTATGGCTCCAAATAGTATGTCAAAGAAAAGAACCCCCTCTGATACCACTTTGTAACGTCTCGGATCCGGGTGCCACGCAACGGGTGCCCCGAACCCGATTTTCCACATGACCTCAAGTGCATTTCCCCAAATTCCAGAGGCTACCGACTAACAGCGAGGGCCTAGGTCTGATAGTGGGGAAACTATGCCCTCATTTGTCAAAGTGTAGCGCAGCGGAATACAAAATAAAACATACAAAAAACAGCGGAAGTAGTAAACCATACACAACTAAAACAAACAACAATAGTGGATATAACCAATAATATATAAATAATGATGCTACATGTCTCAAGTTCTAAGAAAATAGCCAAAACATGTTATACATCAATACAGTACAACAAAGACCAGAGTACAACAACACAAAGTGAAACAGCTGGCATAGGCATCGCGAGCCTAGGCTCGGTCCCATGCCCTCCTACTCCACAACAACAGTCAAGTACCTGTATAGGGACTCTTGCCCCTATCTACACCTACATAAACGTAATCTATTTGGTCCAAAAAGCGTGACCCAAACAGGGTGTGAGAAATATGTCTCAGTAGACACCCACCAAAGGCCCGTGCTCAACTGCGTGCTAACATGCAACAATAGTGTGTAGTGGTAAAATGTAATAAAGTAAATAGTACTACGAAGTAACTAACTTAACAGTTAAATTTCCATTTAATTATTCATTTAATCTATTTTATATAAGAAATAACCACAGTGAATTTCTAAGTAAACAACTAGTGTCATCAGACACATAAACTCCTACCCTCAGGTAACGAGTATCTAACACAAGAATCTGCCCTCAGTCATAATAGAGTTTGCCCTCAGGCGTAGGTAGTGTCACCCACAGGCATAGAGTCAGCTGCCCACAGGCACGGAAGAAGTTTCCCTCAGGCTGAAATAACAACTACCCACAGGCTAAATAGTGCAGTGCCCACAGGCTAATCACAACAACACCCTCAGGCTAAACAGGTAATCGGGCCATGCCCAACATGTCAAAACACAGTAAACAAGAAATTACTCTCAAGACAATTCTACAACTACCACATTAAAGGCATACCCTCGGGTATCCTGGCCAAACGGCTAAACAGAGAAACACACCCCCGGGGTGGTTCCGGATCCAAGCAACGATCCCAACCAGCATTTTATTATCACAATTTAATCACCTACGCAATTCTAGGCATTAAATATAGCAACAACCTCAGCCACACGACACCCCAAAATGGGTTTGTGGCACGAAAATGCACAAAATGCATGACAGTTGGAAAAATTAACACAAAGCCACCTACCTTAAACACCAACGAACGTTATACCCAAACGCCGACTCCAGAAATGCCCAAGAAAGGCATAGATCTGACAAAGAACAAAACCCATTCAAACATAAATAACTCCTTTTAGGAGAATAATTGGTAAGAACCAGCCAAGGAGGTGGAAGCCCGTACCCGTGCGATTCCAACTGGATCGTCCGAGGTGGAAACCGATTCCAGACGAACACCCAGTGGATATTCAAAGGTCTGGTCTCCTCCTTTAGCTCCAAATGAGCTCAAGTGTCTCCTCTGCCAAATGAGGAGGCTACTGCCCTTTTTAAGCCGAAAAAATAAAGTACACGGCATGTACTTATGAGTACATGGTGTGTACTTCTTTCATTTAACTGTTCATTTGGCGGCACCGCCACACTGTTCATCCATCGACATGAGTACACGGCATGTAATCCCAAGTACACGACGTGTACTGTCACCCAGCTGGCGGCTACTCCACCGCCTTACTGTTTTGGCCTTCCGAATGACTACACGGCGTGTAAGTACCACTACACGGAGTGTAGTTGGTTCCTACACCCCTCTTTGCTGACAAGGCTACATGCCTCGTGTACTCATCCCCACCTGGCCAGAAGTACATGACGTGTGGAAAAAGTATACGGCCTGTAGTTCCAAAATTTAGGAGTTTTCCCCATTTTCCATATTTTCCCAAAAACACTTAAGGAAAAGGAAAAAGAAGAAGGCCGTACCTCAAAATTAAGAACCGAGTTCTTACACATAGGGGGGCAGGTTGGGTGGTTTTTGTTTCATGGTGGAGGATACCATTCCATTAGTTCTATATAAATATGGGAATATGGATGGATTCCAGTGGGGGGGGGATACAAATGGTTCACGATAACTATTTTTATATCCCTATCCCAAAACATTAAGATCCAATAGTTTGGTGAACCATTTTTATAGTCTATGAAAATGATTCAAAATCCTATACCAATGGTTTTGGACTATTGGTATAGGTCAATTTTCCAAAAGTTTATCTAGAATAAGAAATATTATGCACTCACATTAACACATGAGAATCACACTTCCACCTTCTATTTCATTAGTCATAATTATTATCATTATAAAGATTATTTTTACCAACCACCCAAGGGAAAATGAATATAACTTCTATAATTTAAAAATAAAAAATGGGTATGACATTAATCTCCATTGTTAACTAAATATTTAATAGATGTTGTGAAATCATAGGGAGGAATGCATTGTAAAAATTCTAAAATTTATCAGGGATAATCCTAAAAAATATAAAATAAAAAAAATCCACCATTAACCATGAAAAAAATTCACACAAACTAAACCGCCACCATCTCTATGAACTTCAATGAAGTTAGAATGAAAGGGAAAGAGGAGGAGGAATAAATATCACCTCAAGATTCATGATCCCATGATGATAGGAATTAAAAGATGTTGATAAGGGATCAAGGTTCTATAAATATTCATATATAGACATTGATAGTTTATAGAAGAATATTAGAAAATAATTTTTTTTGATGGGATTTAGAATATAAAATTAAATTTGAAACTCGATTTGTTATTAAATGATGGACCATGGTCATACCATGTAAGGGTAAATTGTACTAACCTCTAAAAATCACCCCATGAACTCTCATATACACTTTATTTAAACCAAATTCAACCCTAATTAATTAAATATAATGAATGGTGTTCATACCATAACCATAGTTGTCAGGTCAAATTCATGTAACTTTGAAGGATATAACACATCTTTGAACTATGTCATAGTGAAATAAGAGATCAATGGAATGAAAGTTCCAAAAATGGTTGCACCACTAAAATAGAACCTATAATTCCATGAAATGTTAGAACAAACTAAAGAAATGACTATCAAATGTAAATGAAAATACATATGAATTTTAAAATGATATTTTAGGGTGAATTTTCCATAAAAATGGTTTTTTTAGAGAAAAAATACACCTCAAAATCCTTCATGCTGTAATGGAGATCACCACATTATGACCACACTTCTAGTTAAAAAATATCTTAACACCTAACTCTCCCAGCCAACACCCCAAATCCATGACACTTACCCACACCATGACATAGAACCTCATTCCATACCATATTCCTCTATGATGCGACGTGAAAAATTATAGAACTAAACATTATTCTATCCATTCCTACACATAATGAAACCTAGTACCACACCATGACACACTACTACTAGATAAAATCTTATCTCTAATAACACTTTCACTCATTTATCCTTATCCCATCACCCAACACCAAAAATATATAATGTAACATCCCTGTAAGGGCCAAGCTATCACAATTTTAATGTGACAAGAGAGCTACATATGATTTAATAGTATAATTATTTTTTTAAAAAAATTGGGTACAACCACAAAAGAGGCACACACGCAAGGAAGAAAATTACATGTAAATCGCAAGCCCGAGGACTTGACCCCATGACCTACCCCTCACCCCCCAAGCCCTTACCACCCCACCACCAACGGTGGGGCTAGTATAATTATTTTTTATTTTGATAGATGTATTATTGTTCATAATTAGATATTTTTAGTATAAGATATGATATATTTATTCATAAAACAAAGCTATAAATATTATATAAACTAATAATGTGTTAGTAATGTTTTAAAATGTTTTAATTAAAGGAAACCATGTTTTTTACTATCATCAAATATTTTTCGCTTTCAATCATATTTTTTATAAAAATAAAATTCATTTTAAAAATAGAAAAATAAAAATATATGGACCCCACCACATTGATATATAGTTCTCAATTAGAAGTTTTTTATTTAATAAATTTATTGTCTAATTATTAGGTAATATGTAAAATCTCCAAGAATTTATAGTTATTGGAAACACCATAACTATAAAGGGAGAATTATCTTTTTTGAATTCTCATACTTTCATGATTTATTACTCTCTCACACGATTAAGGTAATTAATACTAAGATTATCTATTTTAATTTTTTTATAATATGCAAGATATTCTAGGAAATAATGAAACATCATGATAGGGTTAGATCTTAGGAAAATATCTTATTTCCTAGAACAATAATTTCATTAAAATGAAATAATTCAAAGTGTAATGAAGTCAAGATATACATATTTATTTTAGAAGATTCTATATTTAAAATTGACTAGAATTTAATTATTTATAAGTCAGTAATAAAATTAATTTTTAACCCATTGAAATATTAGCAAATTTTTATAAAACTATTGAAATTGATATATATATATATACTGATGAATTTATATAATTTAAGCTAAATTTGGTTTTATGAACATGTTCCATACACTTATGTGAATATTATAGTTTATTTCCATGGTATTAATGAATCATGGAATTAAATTATCAATCTCAATGATTTGAAAAAAAATCATGTAGGTTTTTTTGGTATATCCTAGAATATTTCATGTTTTTTAATAAATCATGTTAATTGGTGAGCTATGTATAATGTTTTAGAATAATGGGTATTTAGTTTAATGAAATATAATACTTTTTCAATCATTCAATATTTTATTTTTTATGCACCATGCCTTGTTCAACATTTACTATAACCAAAACACCCACATTAAACGTTATTTGATAAACTATGTAAATAATAGACACTAACTTATTACCCCATTGAATCAACATATTTCCAAATTTGATACTCCTAAAATAGATTGTTCAACCACGATCCATCATTCTACATAAATAAAAATATATTGTTTTATTAGTTTTTAAGTATTTTTATCATTTAAGGATCTTTATGTCTTATATTTTCATCTGTCATCATTTTATTTTATAGTAAAAATTGTTTTCTCTTATTTACACAACAAATTTCTTGAAACATTGACTATGTTTATAAAAAATTAAAGGTTTCATGAAATTATTCACTATAACCTGGGGAAAAAATATTAATATTTTATCTTAATTGAAATTATAATGTAATATATTTTTGAAAACTATATTTTTTAAGAAGAACATGTTATATTTGAAGTTGAAAAAAGAGGAGTTTTTTGAAGGATGATATTTTTTGTTTTTTTGTAATTAGGACATATTAGATAGATTATATCATTAGTGGAACTTTATGGTAACTTGGTGAAGTGTATAAGAGCTATATAGAAAAATTGGTGAGGATGGAAAAAATAATGGCATATTTAATCATCATAGGGTCGTATTGTTACATTATTTATAAATTCTCACAAATAAAGAGTTTATAAAATTTAATTGTCCCTATACCACAATGTCTAGTTAAACACAATTTTTATTACACCTGTTAATTAAGTAATGATTACTAACCACAAAAATCTCATTGTCCCTTATGCATTCCAATAAGGATATGAAATTTTATCTATAATTCCAAAGTTTTCATTAAATTTTAAAACTCTTTACAAGTTGTAAAATTATATGGATATTTTAATTTTAATATTTGGTGGAGGTAGGGTTTTTCATAATTTGGAAGCATATTGGAATTATGAGGGCTGTGATATCTCTAAGAGAGGCTTTTATCATGTTTAAGATTTTTTAGAGTTAGGTTTGAATTTAGATAATTCTTGAGGAAGCCCCACTGTTTTTTGTATAATCATAGATCCATTTGGTACATTATTCCCATACACCATATACTTAAGATATGATCCAGTGGTGTAGACCCCTTGGGTGGGACAAAAACCAACATATAGGCCAGGTATGGGTGGATGATGGGTACTGAGTACCAGGTAATAGGTGACTGAATATCTTCTAGATATGGGGGTGGGTTTTCTAAGAGGGTTAAAAATATAAATATACTTCCAATCATTCAAACCCCCCCTTTAGGGGTTCCTTTGGTAAGTATTTGAACTAAGCAGAGGGTTTAACTCTCTATATCTACTCATGTTGCCTTTTATCCCTTAAAACCATGGAAATCAAATATGACCACCTTAATTAATTGACATGAGATCCTTTCCTAATTTACCCTTTTTATGCCTTTTACATTCCATTTATTTTTCTAATTAATAGTTATGGTTTTAGTGATGATTAAACTAATTATAGTGGAATAATATCAATGTGATTGTGCTTTATGATTAATTTGAAATATAATTACAATATTTATGGAATGTTTCATGATAAAACCCATTTTTATAGATGTATATCTCTTGGTGTATTTTTCTATGGATTACAATATTTTTTTTAAATTGGTAAATTTTTGGGGAAAATTTTATGGGTTTTTTCATATAAGTTCTAGAGTCATTACAAGGGTTGTTGGTGTATTGTTACTGAAGGTTGAATCCATGGGAGGACTATCAGTGAGAAATTAGTAGTTTTGAATCATAAAATTAAATTAGATAATTTTTTATTAATGATTATAATTAGTTTAATATTTTATGTGTTTTGAGATGGGGTAATAGGGTTTTTTGTATATTGCTGTAGTATTTGATATGTATTTGTTGAGAATGTATTGGGATATAAACTTTGATATTGATGTATGTTCTACATTTAATACTTAAATATATGCATGTATGTAAGTGAATTTTATTCATATTCCTTTGGTGGGGTTTATAAATTTATAATGGTGGAAATATATGTCTGAGATTATGGTAATAGATTAGTTCAGTCCTTAAATGTGTGAATTTATGTTGTCACTCATGATTTGGAATTTAAGATAATATATTAGGATATACTGACAATGTATATGATTTCTAGAATGTCTTAAATGACCATTAAGTTGTATTAGATCAAGATATGACATATTTTCGGTATGGGGTGATCCTTAGTGTGTTAGTAAAGGTCCTTACAAGTTTTTAGCCCTTTATTATTGGACCCTTTGGTTCCACCCATGGGAATTGTATTAGAGAGGATATGGGAATTCCTTTTGAGTTTTGGAACATGTCAAGATAGATAAGTGAGATTATGGGGATGATTTTTTTAGTTACAGTAAGACATTGGTCTTTTAATGATATTTTTTTGGATTATGGGAGAGGGTAATCACACCCATTGGCCAACATTAGTGGAACTTGATGATTTTAATAAGGGGACATAGTCTTTCTTAGGAACAAGTATCCTAAGGGTGTGGGATGAGAACATAATATGAGTATACATATCTAGAGGAGATTTATATGAGGCTTTTATAGTTATATTTAAGGAATCTATATTGTTAAAATAGAAGAATTTTGGTTAGTACAGATATATACCTAACATGTGGGAAGTGTTAGAGAATATGATCGAGTGTTTTACGAGACACCTTATATTGTGGTTGTGTAGTGACCACACGATAGTTTTGGGAAAGATATTTTTTTATGTTTCCTTGTGACCCTTTGTGTGGTGTATGGCCTGGAAAATTCTTAGAACTTTTTTGCAACCATATGTGACCTTTGGATTTGGATCATGAGTTTGGTAGGTCCTAAGGAAATAATATTATCATGAGTGATGTGTGGATATAGATTGGGTAGGGAGATATAGATTTCAAGGATATTCAGTGTAGGCTACATTGGGTTCTATGTTCTATCATTTGGCTATATATTGGGTAGGTATATGGATTACTGAGAGATAGAGTATGGTATGTGTCTACTATGTTTCTCTTAATATTATAACTTTACCATTATTTAAATATAAACATGATAAGGTTATGTCCTAGAGATATAGGGATTGGGGTGTGGAGTTACACCACCTAGGTACACACAATATTATTATTCTGGATAGATTCTCATACATGGGACCTCACTATTATTAATTGCGTTTGTTTGGATGGTGTGGGATGTTGAATACTAAGATTCCCTCCTAAGACCACTTAAGATAATTCTTTTTTTGTATCGGTTAATCTAAGGGACTTCACATATGGAGTTGGTGTTTTCTTGTAATGTGTAGGAGGTTGGATATTTATAATACCTCCTTAGAAAACTTCTGACCATGGTGAGTGGGTATGGGATATGACCATGGGACTATACCCAGATGGGATAGTTTGGTTTCTGAGATTTGTGGGACACAATTATTCCCCCATTATATTTCTTCCTTAATATCAGTTAATGGGTTTACAACATAAAAGAAGCTAGATATTATGATTCCTTTACCTAATAAGATTTTATATACATATAAATATATAATGAGATGCATTTTTTCACTAAAAATAAAATTTAATGCGGTTACAACAAATGTGATTATTTTCATTGGTCGAAGTAAACGAGGTAAGGTATCATGTTTTCCAAGTTAGCACATAATTAATTAATATTATTTCTTTCATGTTGTATAATTCATCTAAATTAAATTTCTTATAAATTAATATACTATATATGATGAAATATATATAGGGAACTTAGTGATACCCTATTGAATTTTATACTCACACCATTAATTAGAAAACCATTGCACATACAGATATTATGATTGAATTTTACACCACCTGTAGTTTGGGAGGTCCAACTGAGGGTATATGGGTGGTTTTTGAGAGATGGGACTAATATTAGAACCAGGTTCATGGACATGTATCTAATAGAGTTTTTTGTTCTAAATTTATTTTTTAATTTTTCCGCTAGGTGGTAGAACCCTGATGTTAATGTATATGAATGTTAGCATAAGACACATATTGATGATTCTAATTTATTTATGGATATATATATGTATTATTTCTGGCATTTACTCCAATGGTATCTGATATTTTATTTTTTTATTTTTTATTTTAAGTGATTGTACCAAGTGTGTAGCATCCCCTAGTTTTTATAGACTCTCAGTGCTATTTGACAACCTATGGCATATAAGGAGTTGTTCCTAAGATAAAACTTATGCATTGGTGTATCTAACCCATGTATTGTAAAATTAAAATCCATGGGGGATTTATTTTTTTATTTTAATTATTATTATAGAGGATCTAATTGAAAAATGATGTTTTGATCGAGATTGTTATTTATGGTTATACTCTTGGCCTAAGCTTGTAAGAGTGTCATGATTTCATACATCATCTTAGTAAAATTGGTATCCTGGACATGTGACTGAATCATTGAGTGTCATAAATGGTTGTAAAAATTTTATTTTTTTATAAAATAGTTAAAATAAATTTTTAATAAAACATATTGATAAAATATTTCACAATTAATTAAATTATCAACAATAAAAAATTTAATGTTTTTAGAAATAATTTAATAGTTAAATATTAATTAATTTTGATTACGATTTTCAATTTCATATTATTTTGATTTAATATTATGATTTAAGTTAAGTTCATTGTATATAATAACACAAGGATGTGTATGTATGATTATAATACACCTTGTGTAGGGATAAAGAATGAGTATTGGTCATGGGTTGTCCTTTTGTGTAGTTTTTGGTTAGTGAGGGACCCTTGAATGAGTCAAGAGGGTTATTTTTTCTTCATTGAGATAGAGAATTTTGTATCTTGATGATGTGATAGATTTAGAGAAAGGATAATTATTGTGGTTACACATGTTATGGATATTATTTTTGGTTTGTATTAATGACTTTGTTAATACTCATTCTCATGAGAGAAAAATGAGATACTTATATGTGATTAGCTTAGTGCATAGTAGTATGAAACCTAGATTGAGAAGATAATTTATATATTATTAGTATATAAAGATATGATTGAAAAATATGGGATGAATTTTTAAGTTTAACAAATACATTTCCACGGGTGTGTTGGGAATAAAGGAATTGTTGGTACTTTTAGTGGGGTTTTCTATCCTTATAGAATCATATATATTGTGATGAGATCTTGGTTTTAGTTTTTAAACCAGTGTTGAGTTTTTTATTGGGTTGGATCCTATAGATACATCTATAAAATTTTAAATCATTTGACTTATGGGGGTTTCAATGAGTTGTGTGATGTGATAGTCTTAAAAAATAATGTTTTGAAATGTGAAAGAATATTAGGTTTAAGGGATTAATGATCCTTCAAATCATTGATAGGTTATATAATTTGGAGGATATAGGAATAATTGAGTTATAGAAAATAATTTTTTATCTTGTAATTGATGAGCAATGTATTTAGGAAGTTTCTCCTTGAATTTCATGCATGGGCATGAAATATCTCTACGATCATTTTTCTAATAAAACTACTACATGAGAGCGCATATAGAGATTTTTCAGAAAAATTGGTAGAGGATTTATAAATAGTGGGATAGTAGTGTAATGTTTGGGTTCATGATAATTATTTTAAGGTTATTGGATGTTTATATAATATTTTTGGAGGTTTTAAATGCGAATTCTCAGTGTAGAGGGCTGAAATAGAAGAGAGGAACCAATCATGATGATTTTTATGAAATGAAAAATTGGATTTTGGTCCTGAAGTTATACGAGTTTATATGGCATTCATAATAGTATCAAGTTTGAAACTTGATACTATATTCTAGACACACCATAAGAGAGATGTGGTATATCACTAGGTGCACATTGGACATGTCATATTACAGTTTGAGGACATTGTAATGAATTTGGATCACCACTATCAGGGGAGTTGATGTTCCCATTAGGTATAGAATTTATAAATTATTGAAAATATTTATCAATGGATATTTGAATCATGGGATAGATATTTATGGATAACATATGATTATAGTATCTAAGAGTGTTTCCTATGGATTAATGTTCATAAGATTTGTGATAAATCCTCATATAATTAAAAAATCAGTGGTATGTCAATTTTTTGGTATAGTTGTGTTAGTGTGACAATGGTATAGATAATCTTATATTACAACAGGGGGGGGGGGTGTCCCACTAATACTTGGTGTATGACCCATGAAACAGGTGGGAGGAGGTTGATATGAAGTTGTGGAAAGATGGGTGTGGCTGATAGGCTTATAAAATTTGAATTTCATAGGATGAAGGCAAGTTGAACAATTTATAGTTAAAATACTGAGAAAAATTTGTAAGATCATCTACGGTTAATTTACCATAAGATGGGGTGATGAATGATAAAGGATATAAATTATTAAACGATTTTAGTAGAACTCGGGTGTTATGTGAAGTCCTTAAATGGAGGCATCAAATTATGAATTAGGGGTTGGGATTGTAGTGGGATGGTTCTTGGTTGATAAATTCATTGCATCATATATCCAACATTCACTAATGCATGTGATTATGTTCTAAAAAGTATATTTATCATAACATATATTGATTGGAAAATGTATAATGCATTGAAATGTCAGTTTTAGTGTTTTTAGTGGGAAATAAAATTTGATTTAATTGGGTATTTGTATGAGGGAACCATAACTACTCTAAATCAAGCATGATCAATAGAAAAAATTTCGCATTTTTTGATAGATTATATATAGAATTGTCGTAAATTTTAATTTGGGATAAGAGGCCTTATAACTATTTGTTTATAATTACTATCACCAAAATATGTTGTGAAATTCCTGTAAATTTCAATTTTGGTCAGTAATAGAGTTTTTTTTGAGAATTTTGGAATTGATTTGAATTTAGAATGATGGGAAATTTCTAGGAGGTGTTTCTTCTCTAGTTTTAAGGTTTTAGGGGTATATAGTGTCTTTGGAGTAGGTTTTAGGTTTCCATGAATCATTTTTTATCAGTAGAGATCCACATAGTACCTAGTGGACCTACACTAAGTACCTATAGGATGATCATGTGGTTCAAACCCATTAGATAGGCCACTATATGGATAGAAACCCTAAACCTAATGATATAGGGGAGCTAAGTACCTAGTAAAAGGTGACCAGTACCTAGTAGAGTTGGGGATGTAGATTTTTAACATGATCAGAAATGTAAATCTTCCCCTTTAATTGAACTCTCTTCTTGGATTTCCATTGACGGTTAGTCAAACTAGGATAACGATTGACCTCTCCCCTATTATCATATTTGATTTTCTCTCACAGATCTATGATAATTGAAAGAGTAATTATTCATTAACTAAGGTAATATCCTTCCATATTTTCCAATTTTCTCTCTTCTTCTTATTCAATTTTATTTTTATTAAAAATTGGTATAGTTTTGGAAATGATTATATTAGGTATGGTGGAATCATCCTGGTGTGATGGGGATTTCTAGTTTAGTAGAAAGAGGACATAGAATTATGAGGAATGTTTCCCAAGGCTCACCATTTCAATAGAGGCACACCACGCAGTGGATTCTTCTACTGATTATTCAATTATTATTATAAAATAGTTACCGTTTAGACATTATTTCATGGGGAATTTGGTTATAGGAGTTCTAGAGGATATCCATAGGTTATAAAGGTGTTGTTTATTAAGATTAAGGTTATGGGTGGTTTTTTGATGTGAATTCAACAGTTATAACACATTTAATAAATTTTTTTAATTAAATAAAAATTTTTACATTTTATTTATTATTTCATGTGGTGTGATATAGAGGAAAACTCTTAGAATGTCTATATGTGGGCTTAGATGAGGCACGATTGATCATGGTTTTGGATGGTAAAATTATGATCGAGGTAAGTTGTCCCTTTAATACACAACCATATATGTGTCTATATATACATTACAAGTGTGTACCTAATGTTGGGTTTGTAAGTTATCTATAGTGTCTTTATGAGATTTTTTATTTTAAGATATGTTTAGGATAATCCAACCAGTAGTGGATATAGTTTTCTACACATGAGTTGGGATTTAAAAGTTATTTATTTGAAAAATTCATCAAGTGGTGTGATCCCTCTAATGAATTAAAAGACCATGAAGTGTTATTAAATAATGAGATGAGTTTGTTTTGGAATGGGACACATCCTTGTTAGTTAGTGTTAGGGATTATATGTGACTAGACATTGAGGAATGAAAAATTTGGTTTATCCTTGGTAATTTATTGTAAATTATATGTAAATATACTTAAGATATTGGAAATATTTATGTGAGAAGAGTGGGATGACATACAACCATTTTATAGTCATTTTAATCCACTATTCATTGGATGATTTGGTTGTTGATTAATGGGAGTGGTTAGTTACTCACATTGGGAATTCCTGATGGAACTATATGATTTTAAAAAGAGGTAATGGTATCTCATTAGTATAGGGATCCCGAGGGAGCAATATGAAAACATGAGAAGGGTATGGGTAGATGTAATAGAGTTGTGTGATGCTTTACTAGTGTCTATTAGAGTATATATATCAGTAATCTAAAGGTGTTTTGGTTTGTACTTATGTGGACATCATGCCTATAAATTTCTTGAGACGTGGACTAAGTGTCTAAGGAGAAACTTCTAGGGGTGTTTGTGTACTAGACATGTACTATGTGTGGTGTATATATTTTTTGAGTTTCCATGAGACCCAATTAGGTGGTGTATGGAGTAAGAGAGGGTATGTACTCTTATGTGGACATGTGTGACATATGGATCTATAAAGTGTATTGGTGGGACCAAAGGGCCCAACATAATCATCACTATTTTGATAATTATAAAGAGGTCAGATAAGTAATGATTCATTAGGTTTTACATGATATATTCTATAAGTGTGTTAGTTGAATTTTTGGATAGTCGAGAGAAATATTATGGTCTATTTCGTACATGTTTTCTTATTATTATACCCTCACCATATTATTCAACTATATATAATGTGGATATGGAATTGATACCTATGGGTCTAGGTGTAGAGTTATTTTTCATAGGTCCTCATCCCTTACATGTTCAATATATGTGATTATATAGGGGAATTAAACTCCGGGGATGATGTTAAGTTACTTTAAAATAGTGTTTAGTTACTGATATTCTCTCTTTAGATAAATTTTCATAGTATTAGATGTTTATGTGATCATCCCTGGGTACTAACCTCCAATAAGTGTGTTGGATTGGATTTCATGATAGTTTTATTTTTTATATTCATTACATAGAATGATTCATACTATGATCAATGTGTATGAGTCATGATAATGAAACAATATCCATAGTGGATAGTTTGTTCAATAAGAGAGGTGGGATATTGAGGTTACTCCTCAGATTGATTAATTGATATCATTTTATAGGTTTCCTATATGAACATAAATATCTATTGTGATTATATTCCAAAATGGTTTTACTTTAGGATTAGGATGGGGTATTGAGATTATAAAGACTCAAAAATTTCATCATTAAATATTACATATTATTTTATGACTATACATTAAATATAATTAAAATCCATTGTAGGGTCATAAAGGTTTATTATATTTAGAATCAAGGATATATAAAAAATATAACATAAAATATTTATATATTATCTCAATAAGTTATACACAATTATTATCTTTCTTAGATATATCATACATAAAATTTTAGTTCACATCATGGGGGAAAAGAAACATAATTAAGGGTGAGCTAAAATATTCTGTAGGGGTAAAAAGGATAGATAAAATTGATCATTTAAGAATAACATGATCTTAAGGGTATGATAACAAGAGATTAACATTTGAAAACTATACTAAGTAAATCATATATAATAATCATGAGTCATGGAATAAATCATGTAAGTTCATAAGACATGAATCATAATGTAATCAAATAACATGAGACATTAAACCATATAATTATCATAATATCATGTCATAAAAAGAGTGGAATAATGTGTGGAATAATCATAATCATATAAATATTATATAAAGGCTACCTACTAAGACATTATTAACATTTTGTCTTGGGTGGTGGACAAGTGAACCCACTTCCGGCTTATGATAACCTCCCATGGACCCTCTTTTTGGATTGAGATAACCTCTCATGTACCCTTTTATATCGTAAAATTAATATTTACCCAATTAATTGGAGTTATAAAACATAACCACCAATTATATCATCATAATCTATTAAAATGTGCCACATAAGATCATGAAAACATCCATCATTTCATCATAGCTTAACCCACGAAAAAAGTTTCAGGAATATTTTACCATCATAAAAATAAACCATCAAGATAAATAATATGAATGGATTCATTGGATGATATCCTTATTTTATCAAAATTAACAACAAAGGATGTTATAAAAAATGAAAAATGTATTTAAAATATCATTGAATAATTTCTTGAGGAAAATACAATTTTTATTTTGAAATCAATTATTTATGAAACAAAAAATTTCAAATATTAAGGAATTTTTTTTTACTTTAAATGAGTAATAGAAAATTTTAAATTATGATTCAAAAAATTATTATTCATGATGGTTGGAAAATACATTCATGTGTTATGAATTAAAAAATAATTTTGTTCACACCTCTAGTAAAAAGTTCATAATTTGAAGAATAAAAAAAAGATTCCTTTAAAAATTTATATATAAGGTAAAACATGGGTAGAAATGACTTTAATAAACAGTGAGATAATATTAAAAATATTAAACAAATAAATTTAATGAGAATATGGATACAAAACAAAAATATTCCAAATTGGATAGAAAAACAAAGTTAGTTTTCTTTAAAAAAAGCTTCCAAAATTTTGAGTACTTAGAGAGAAGAAAATGAAAAAAAACTTGTCATTTATAAAAATAACCATCCAGAAATAAAATATATATTATTTTTGATAGGAAGATCATAAATTTTCATGATAAAAAAATTTAATCATAAACAATCCTCTAAAATGGGATTATAATGTAAAACCGTTACCTCAAGACCATTATGATTTGTAAGTAATCTAAAGTCCTATAAAATAAATTTATATATTTTATAATTATATAATATAACCATATAAATACTTATAATATCTTATATAACCCCTTATAATATTTGATCACCAATTTTTTAATAATTATTTATTAAAATAATTTTTTCTAGGAGTTAATAGCTTCACTTTTCTTGTAGGTTTCACTTAAAAAGTTCTTATACTTACACATTGAGCATGGTTTAACAATTTTTTTAATAATGATATTAATATGATATATATAAGTTATATAAATATTTATAACCATCCATAAATGGTATATACGAAAAAATTAATTACACTATTCATGGAGATGGTTTTCCATACATATGCATGGACACTGTTTTCATTTTCTAAAAAATAGAAGAAAAATAAATAAATTATATTTTGTCATTATAAAATCATAATTATATCATAAATATAATATATATTTATTAAATAATCATTATATACATGAATTATAGGAAGTAATAGGTAACGATTTGTATCGCTACGTGGAGGTGGTAGTCCACACATACACATAAGCAATACTTTCATTTCCCATTTAATGGATAGGAGGTGGAAAATGGTTAATCCATCATCACAATAAAAACTAATTATATTTATTATAATGGATCCATTATTTCATTATAGATACAATATGTTTAGATTATGTATAAGAAAAAATAAAATTTAAAGATCTTAGTTAAGATTTTTACCTCTTCTTTGAGAGACCTCCTTTGGCTTACACAAGAAGATATGAAACATTGGTATTAGGAGACGACCAATGGATCTAGGATGAAGGTAAGTAATATATGAAGGTATTGTATCAGTGTTTTTATTAGTTATAACATTAAAAATTCATTAATAAGGGTGTATAATAGATTCATTTTTATAAGTGAGGGAGAGGAAATACATGGAATGACTTAAAAGAATATAATATAATTAATTCATTTCTCATGTAAAATGATTCAAAAAAGACAAGGATTAAAAATTAGGATAATATTGAGTCTAAATATCTCTAAAAATAAGAATTATATTTATTTATGTGGCAATATTACCCTTATCTCTTGGTTTAACCACTAGTATACCTGTTTTAACTTTATATATAGTAACAAATTTTTACTATTTTTATAATTAATTATGAAAAAAATATGGTCTCCTTTAAAAATTTTTACATAATTATTCCAACTTAATAATCAAGTTTATAAAATTAAATTCTTATAATTAGTAGAAATTAATTTTAAAATAAACTCATAAAATTAAATGAAAACCTATTTTTAGAATTAAAAAATTATTTTTAGAGCATAGAACTGGATTTACTATCATTCATTTCCTATTAAAAAATAAAAAAATAAAGTTAAAATATTTTATTGAATATATAATATTTATATTAAATAAAATAAAATAACAAATAATAAATTGTTGAATTTATTATAAAAAACACATCATGGACATAAAAATAGTTTTAAGAAAATAAATATTTTTACAAATAAAATATTTTATCATCATTAATAACCTTTAAATAAATAATATATGGATGATTATTATATTACTTATAAAAATTATAAATATACATTATTGATTTTTTTAATATTAATAAATTCACATTTTTAGATAAAAATATATAACATGAATAAAAATAAATTTCTTAAAAAAACTGGTCTTTTAATCATTAAATTATTTTATTATAATTGAGTATTATAAAAAAAAGCATTCTAAATATATTTACTAATGCATTTAATCATATCTGTTCCCCCCAAAATCCAATGGATAGGTTATAAAGGTATACTATACCCTGGGTTCATATAGACTTTGGGTTGTGTGCATAAAAATCTATCTAATACCTCATGTTTATTTAAAATAGAATACATATAAAATCTTGGGGTGTTACAAATATACCATTACCAATAGGTCTTTCAATGACATATGGTTAGGACATATGTGATTATAGGTATTGTCCAATGAAAGTGGGATAAATTTTTTTAATATCCCAGTTAACACATGATGACTTGATATGACTATTTTTTTTGTTACATGGTGCTATCTGATTTACATTATAGTATATAAATACATTGTATATATTGAAATCTATAAGGGGAACATAGTGAGAAATTAATCAGTTTTATGATCACACCCTATATCGGTACCCTAGTTTGTGTGCAGAGATCACATGGTTTAATTTTATATCACAAGTTGTATGGAGTGACTAGATTAGTGTAGTTGGGTGGTTATTAATATATGATAACATGGGGAGGCCTATGTTTGTGGACATGTTTTTACACATATTTTTTGGTATTTATTAATTTTTTACTTGTTCATACTAGTGGGAGACCCTTGATGTTTTTATGGGCTCATGTTGTCATGGTACACATTCTGATATAAAAATTAAATGTTTATCTATTATTTATTGTGGGATATTGTCTATAATTTCCTATATTTACTTTGATGTAGTATAATATTTTTTTATGGATTTTTTATTATATATGGTGGTATCGAGAGTATAGTCTCCCCATATTGGTTATAAACTCTTACTGATAGTCATTAGACACTAGCATATAGGGAGGGATGATTGCGGTCTTATTGTTCTTTAGCTAGAGTTTCATATGTGATATTTTATCCAAGTATTTACAGTCCATATAACAATACAATTATTTACCTTGATGGTTGATTATTTATCTCATAATTAAATAAAAAACTCTAGAAATAATTATAACATAACCAATAGTATTGTGTCACGATATTTTCCTTCTTTGATAAATTTTATCCAAGGATCCTAAAAATTTCATATACCATATTTGAAGATTCACCAATGATATAATCTAATAAATGAGTCCGATTAACAAAAAAAATAATCACACTTTATCAAACTACTCTATAATTTAACATCATATCTGACATCATTATTAAATTACCATGGTTCCAACATTCTCCCCATTTTTGTTTTTTAGAGATCCTATATTTATTAAATGATTATTCATACATTATCAAATAAATATAGAGAAAAAATATATCAGCTATTACTCTAATTATATATGAACAATGATCAATGTAGAGAACATGAGTTATAAAAAATCCATTGTTCTTACCTGAAATCTTTATTTTATCATCCACTTAATTAAACATGAATCCCCTAATAGATTGTATGTTCCCCTATCTCTAAAACCAATACACTATGCTTCAAGTCTATATTTATCTTCCATGATATGAGTTTCCTACATTTATTCAACATGTTCCACTAATTTTTTTTAAAAACTATTATTTAATTTAACTACCTTCAATTAAAGAGAACAAGGGAAGAATCATCAATAATAAATAAGTATTACTTTTAAAAATAAATTCATATGGTGATAGGGTGTAAAAAATATCATTAATACATTGGACATGGATAGACACTAATAATCCAAAAATTTGTCCTCAACACCAGTGTAGATAGTTATTTTATGAATATCTCTCCCATATATTTATTTATTCTAATACAAACCACCTTTAAAACCCCATCATCAGCCTTTTATTTGAAGAAGTGGTTGTTAATTTAAATTTTATTCATACATGAATATTGTAATATATTATTTTTAAGTTTTATTGAACTTTATTTATCATTTAATATCACCATAGGTATTCTCACTTATTCCCCATGATCCTAAAAAAATTTCATCACTAAAATTAATTGAGTAAAACCCTTCAATGATAAAATAGACTATACCTCAATTTTCCTATACAAAGTAATTTTTTATTTATTTATAAAGAGAATTAAGAAATTTACTTTAAATTATAAATTCTCTATAACTTGTTGATTTTGTATTTATAAAATCATTAAACTAATTTGCATTTGAATATTCCATCAATTTTCACTATTTTGATATATCGAATATTAAACTAAAATTTAGAGTAATTTAAAGACAACTAAAGATTTATTTAACATCCATCACATGTTTTAGAATTTGATTTCATTGACAGTGGTATTATATGTAGGTTTATTAAATGATATAGAACATTTTTTGTTAAATAAAATAAAATAATTATAATTATATTATACAAATTTGAATCTATAATATTTTTATCTCCATGGTTCCTAAGTTTTTTCCATTTGTAATTAATATCAAAACAGATTACAATAATGTATATAAAACATAGTCAAAAATAAAATTTTATAATTTTTTAAGATATAATTTTATAATCACCTTTTTTATTAAATTTTATCTATTTATTTTTTTTGAGTTTACATATAATTGACATTTTAATCTTCAATAAAATCAAAATTTTAAAACCATCTACTAATTACTTATTGCTTTGACCAAATATGATATCATTAAAAAATAATATTACTATATATTATTCATCTATAGATGAGTTCACAAAGAGTTTATAATCACCACCCAATATCTTATTTTAAAACTTTCTAAAATATGAACTCATATCACTAGTAGAAACATATCCAATACCCATGGTTTAGACTATGTTTATAGCCTATAAAATTGTGGGTATAGTCAATACCCATAGTTTTATGAACCCTGGATGATGGAGCCTTCGATATAAATCTATACACATGGTTTATATTGAAATTGTGGGTATAGCCTAGGTGAATTTAATGGTACCCATTGTTTTTTTAACCATGGGTATATATCTATACCCACGGTTATAGGAAACATGGGTATATCTTATCCCAAAAGACTATAATTTACCCAAAGTTCATTGAACCATAGGTATAGATCCCTGTCCCATCCTAGAATAAGCATCCCTTCCTACCCATCCTGAACCTGTAAAAAATATAAAAACCATATAACACATCATATTAAATACATATGTTTTATATTTAGGATTCAACCAACTTGTTGTAATAATTTTAAAACCATTTAGAATATTGTAACAGACATATAAATCCATATAACCAATAAATTCGAGTCATTAGAAAACATCCAGATGTCTCATTATTAATAATTAAAAAATCAAGGGGATTAATATCTTCCTCATCACCAACATCCTCATCCTAATCACCATCAGTAACATCCATATAATCACCATCACCAACAACATCATTTGAAGCACCATTATCATCATCATCTTCACCACCACAACCATAACCATGAGATAAAATGTAACTAGGGCCCTTAATTCCATAAATTATGGAATTATATAAAGATAACTTTGATTCCACACATGGATAAAAAACTATAACAGTATCTGATGGAATTGATTGACTTATAACTGAAATAACTTTTAGTAAGTTTATGGTGACCATTTTACTTCTTTCATGCTCTTATAAAGCTATTTTTGGCCTCAACTACTTCTTTATTAGTGTTTTCACCTCTATGGTGTGAGAGTCACCCAACGAGGGCCAATAAATCATGGTGATAATGTTTTTTTGGGTAAACATTGAAATCTCCCATGGTGCTCCTCCCCTAATACCTTTATCAAATAATCATTTTACTCAAATTTTTCATCTTTTTTCCCATCAAGGGCCTCCAGGTCACACTTTTTGAAAATATAAAATAGATATTTAATTATAAATTATGTGTAAAAATTTAAAATTACAATAAAAAAACATACAATATTATCTTATGTTGGTGAATTTACAACATTTCCATCCTTTTTCATCCAAATTAATGAAAAAAAATTTCTCAAGGCAGATGGTCTTCGATGCCCAAAGGCGCTAGCTAAAAATGGAATTGATTAGTATAATACTAAATTATTGAGTAATATTAAAGTGAAAAAACCTAGAATGAATTAAAATTTTAGTTGTTGAATAAATCTATAAAATAAAGAACCATCTAAATATAAATTTAATTAGAGATTTAATAATAGTGGAATAACATAAATGAGACATACTAATTAAAATTCTAAACATGGGTATGATATGGATTCCTCTTGTATATTAATTTAGGTCCAATTCTATTTGTGTTACATTATTTGATTATTTAGTCACATGGTAATTTTGATTATTTGGTCATTTGGTTCATTATTTGGAATAGTTGTTTGATAATTTGGTCATTTTTACATTTAGAAATTTATCTAATCAGGCCAATTAGAACAATTATATGAATTATCCCATTTAGGATAATTAGGATTTTTTCCAATTTAGACTAGTTAGGCCATTTATTTGATCAAATTAAGAAAATTAGGATATTCATGGAAATTTAGGACAATTAGGCCATTTACATTTCAGTACATTTAGTCCAATTAGGCCATTTAGTCCATTTTGGCCATTTAGGTCAGTTTAGACCAATTAGTTCAATTTAGGCTAATTTAGGCCAATTATGGTCACTTGTCCATTGGGATGTCAGGATTTTAGGTCATTCAGTTGTTGTGTCATTGGTCCATTGTTCTATTGGGATGTTATTCCTTTGGGATATTAGAATTTAAGGCCATTAACCCAATTTTCCCTTAAGCCATTTGGCCAATTGGCCATTAGACCATTAGACCGTCAGGCCTTCTGTCCAATTGGCAGGTTCATTAGGATGATATGTCAATTCTCTATTAGTCCATTAGTAAATTACACCATTTATTCCATTTTTATCCTGTTAGGTTGATTGTATATTAGTACATTAGGCTAATGGGTTGTCAGACCATTATTCCAATTGTCCATTACGCCATTAGTCCATTTGGCCAATTGGCTAATTGGAAATTTGGACATTTTTCCAATTAACCAGTTAGAGTATTTAGGATAATTATTCCCATTATAAAAATTAGTCTATTTAGTCAAATTATTTCATTTATTCCATCTAAGAAATTTATTTGGCCAATTTAGAATTTTTTTGGCAATTTAGGCCGATTCAGGCCAATTTAGGCTGATTCAGACCAATTTTGGAAAATTTAGGAAAATTAGTCCAATTAGGAAAATTTAGTCCATTTTGGACAACTTAGTCTATTTAGGACATTTAGTCCATTTATTATATTCAGTCTATTTTGGAAAATTTAGGCCAAATAGAACCATTAGGCCAATTTTGGGAAATTTAGGTCAATTCATCATTATTCCATTAAGTTGTCCGGCCACTTGGCCACTAGGCCATTAGAAAAATAAAACATTTTTATAACAGAACAATTGGTCAATTAGATAGTATGTTATCCCATATGGAAAATTTTTTATTAGGCTATTAGGTCAATTGGACATTTGGCCATTAATCCATTAGGTTGTTTGGGAATTTGTCAATTTTTCCATTTAACCATTTTTCTAGTTAGAAAATTTAGGCCAATTTTTTCAGTTAGTCTAATTAATCCAATTAGGATAATTAGGCCAATTAGGCCAATTAGTCCAATTATTCAATTTATTCCATTTAGTCCAATTAGGCCATTTAGGACAATTTTGGACAATTCAGCATTTTATTTTGTCAATTTAGGAAAATTAGTCCATTTAGGAAAATTTAGCAGAATTTAGTCCAATTAGGAAAATTAATCCAATTTAGGAAATTTAGGCCCATCTAGGCCATTTATTCCATTTATGAAATTTGGGAAATTTAGGCCAATTTAGTCCAATTAGTCCAATTTAGTCTAATTTGTCCAATTGAACATTAGGCCATTAAGACATTAGGATAGTTTTCTGTAAGGAAATTAATCCATTAGGATAATTGGAAAACTAGACATTAGGCTGTTAGGTTATTTGACCATTTGATCATTTATCCAATTATCAATTTTCCATCTATCCATTTGGCCATTTAGTAATTTGTCCATTCAACCATTTGGCCATTCTCTCATTTGTCCATTTGCAAATTTGGCCATTTTCAAATTTGGCCATTTGTTCATTTGTCCATTTTCCCATTAATCCATTAAGTCATTAGGCTAATTTTACATTAGGCCATTTATAAATTAGGCCATTTAAGCTAATTATCCAATTTTTCCATTTTCCAAATAGGTCGTTAGGCCATTAGGTCGATTCCACATTAGACCATTAAGACATTAGTCCATTATGAAATTAGGCCATTTTTCCATTAGGTTGTTTGGACATTAGGAAATTTGGCATTTGGGACATTTATCCATTTGGCCAATTATACAATTTTTCAATTTGGCCACTCCTCTATTTTGGCCATTTCTCTAACTAGGTCGTTTCTCTATTTGGCTAATTTTCCCTTTCCTCATTTGTACAATTTTCTATTTTTTTTCCATTTGTAAAGTTGGATATTTAATAGTTTTGATATTTTAAAGGTAAATATGCATCCATATATTAAAGGGATTAATGATAATAGAACCAAAATTTTTGTATGGAAATATAACTAAGTAAAAATACAAATATAGATATTATTTATATTCATATTATAATAACTGTAAACTATCATTATTAGGTATTTTAGTGTGCCCCAATGTGTGAAAATACTTCATTAAATCTTTTTTCTTATTATTTTTTCTCGATGCATCCTGAAAATAAAATTCAAACACAACTAATAAGAATTAAATTTTATATGAAAACCATTAAAGATTATGAATACCTTAAATTCACCACTATTACAATATGTGATAATTTATTGAAATTTTGTTGTTGGAAAGCCAAGAATATTACTACACACTCTAAATAAGAATCATATCTACTCTTATAAACAATTTATAACTCGTGCTTATATGATCGCCATAACTACCCAAGATCCATCAACCTTTCAATATTAGCAGCTTCACTGTTGGAAAAGTTAAACTGATGGTTCAATGAACATATTAATTATTATAAATACAAAAATAATATAGATATAAATTTAACATTTTTTCTTACCCATATCTTCACCCATGATTTTTTATTGATTTCATTACTGATATTCCTCTATGAGATTGGTTGAGTTAGATTGTAATCATTGTACATTGATAAATCAAAAATGATACTTCTACACTGCTTGGAATTTTTACACATCACTTGATTATCCACACTATAATCCACAATTATTTTCTTTTAGGGATTCTAGGAATCATGCTTATGGGTGAACCCATGTTTCCAATTACAATATCCCACTGAATAAGATAAAATGGAAAAAATAATTAATTCAATTTACAACATGAAAAAATGATGTGATATAATTTGACACACTTATAATATAAAAACATGATGGAGGAAGCTTATTAAGCTATTATAGATCTGTAGGATATCCTCAATTATAAGCCTTTGGAGGTTTTTCCTATTCGAATGGATTTAGTGGGAGATCTGTATGCACTAGAGTGAAAGTTGAAGGAATAGTATCATCAGATCCTACAAGGATATTAGAAAACACAGGAGGCATATACCTACATAGATATGGGTAGTAGGGTTGAAGATACATCAAAGGACATGGAAATGGTAAAGGTGGGAATATATCTAGAGACAATGTATGGGAAGAAGATAAAAAATGAGATGATTATGGAGGCATGTGTGGGAGTATCTTTGGAGGCTCAAGTGGAGGATGGAAAGGTGTGGTAGATTGGGTGTCCGCTGGTGGGTCAGAGTGAGAAAATGTATAGTTAGTGATTTTTATAGCTCTAGGAGAACCCCTGCTCAGATCCATACTAGTAGGTAGAGCGGAAGTAAAATTTGGTTCACATTTATGTACCTAAACTTTTTTATAAAGAATAAGAAAATAACCTCAAATGTATTGAAGGAGAAAAATATTATAATTATTATAATCACTAAGAGAACCAGAAGAGGCAACCTGAGCTCACACATCTATCATTCATTATCAAATAATAACTTCCTTTAAGATTATTCTATATTTTTCTTAATCTAATAACAATGAAATTTAAATTTTTTGGAAACAATGTTTTTTAAAATCATGCATACAACTTAGAAGTCAAAGAATTCATAAAAAATGTCATAACATGTTTCAGCAACTATAACATAAAACCATATTGTACATTTTTTTAAAACCTATTTTAAACTAGTTTTTAAGAATCATAATTAATATAATTAAATGAAATAAAATGATAATACCAATAAAAAAATACCATTCTAAATTGAAACTAAATTAAAGTAACTATAGTAGTACCAACCTGAGAAACCCACTTCAAGGTAAACTGAATGAACTGTGAACATATACAGTTACTTCTTGATATTACCCACCACTAATTCCGGTTCAACATCAACTCTCACAATGAAAAAATTTGAGTCATAAAAAGAAATATTTTTCTCAACACTAATGGGGGTGTCAATGGTGTAAATTTCTTCTGCACCATCATTAAAAACATGTCATGATATTACTTCAATAATAAAATTATAATCAGGAATTATATGATCTTCACATAAAAAACTTGTTTTTTCCATTGATGTAAAAATATATGGTTCATCGATATCTATGGACCCACTATCATTAATAAATTTACTATGTCACATCATTGAATCAAACTGTTTACATTTCCTCATAGTGACTCGACCATGAGAGTAGTAATCCAATAACAATATTTTCTCAACTTGTCCATAATAAGAAATATTTTCATTTTAAATTTGACAGTATTAGACAATTAAATAATATTATTTTTTATAATTTAACATAACATCATCTTGATATATTCTCAATTTCACCACTTGATCTGTTTTAAAAAATTTATAGCCTTTGATTATTAAAGATTTTTATTCACGAACAAAATAATTGGGACCAAAATCCAATGCTTTTAATTATTAAGAGGAAAACTCAATGGTTAAAATCAATAATTGAAATATATATGAATAATAAAATAAAATTAATATCTATATTTTAAGTTAATTAAAGTAGTGGTCATACCTTTTATTTTAATCAAGAAGGAAACTCTTTTATATGAAAATCTAGTCTCATATTCAAAGGAAACGATAAATGAACTATACTCATAATTTGATTATGCTACCTAAATAAAATGATAATAAAAGATTAATGTATTTGTGGAATTACATAGTATGATATAACATATAAATATTCAAATTACATACTTGATATATTCATTAAACAAACCATGGTTAAACAAGACAGTGCAATGTGCCATATCTCGCTCTTCATGGCTTAATGTAAACAATGTATATGACCTAGAAATTATTCCTAATTGGGGAAGATATGTAAATGAGGGCTCAATTTTCCCATTCAACTCAGATTCATTTATCATTTTATGATAATTTATTATCCTCACATCAGACAAATACATTGAGAAAAAATCCATATATTCTTGAACCTGATAACCCATCACAATGAAAAATTTAAGATAATTCTTGTTTTGGACATAATATTTCATTTTAAACATATTTAATTCAGTGGTATACATCTAATGAAAATAAATGGCCCCCTATTAAGTGTTTTAGTTGGAAGATGAACTGTTAAATGTAGTATGAAAGTGAAAAATGATGGAGGAATTTTTTTTCCAACTCACAAAACATTAATGGAACATATTACTACATATTTATCACAAAATACTTGGATATCCATCTATCATAATGGTTTTCAAAAAATGGAACAAGAGAATCACTATCACCAATAAATTATTGGATAGAAAATTCTTAACTCATATTGTAATCAAATCACAAAGAAGGATTTGATAATCATGTGTTTTTAGGGATTTTAGTTTCAACTTACTTCTATTTAATACTTTAGAAATATTGCTGGAATATCCAAAATAAACCTTAATATTCTCTAATACTTCTAGAAATATATTTTTATCTAATGGTGTCATCATATAAGAATCACAAGTATCTTTCCATTTGTTTTAACTAATATATACATGATGTAGTTCTGGTCGAATACCCTGATCCAACAAGTCCCAAAAAGATCAGAAGTCATATTTGGTATTTACCTTTATATTTAGAATAATGGAAAGAAAAACTCAACATATATATTTATCAATGTTCATTACATCTAAATTATTATGTAATAAATTGGTAGAACAATATGGGAACATAGAAAAAATTATTTTATTTTTCCAATTTTAAGTGGATTTAGTGTCAAAATTATTCCTATTTTCAGATTTCATCTAACCATTATAAAATAAAAAACTACAATATTTATATTAATTAAGAAAATAAATTACTAATATATGTTGAGGTGGTTGTTTGATGTCAAAAGTATTATCAAACCTCTATCAATTCTTCCTGTATTGATGATCCATTGAAGTAATCATCGATGACACATTAAACTAAAACAACGATGATATTTAATCCTTATCAATATTTTACTCTTTATTTAAATAGGAAATGTTAGTTTTCAATTTGTGCTTCAACCAGAAATTATTTCATAATAAGAGAAATCATTTACATTTCATAGAATGGAAGCACACATATGAAATATATTTTTTTTGAAGAAGAATCAAATGCGCGCACCCCCATATCCTAAAGTGGCTTCAACTCTCTTATTAAAGGTTACAAGTCAACATTTATATCATTTCTAGGATCATAAGGTCCAGATATTATTATACTAAAAAAGTGAAATGTTTTCAAACACATCTACATAGGAAGATTATAAACATGAATAAGAACCATCCACAAGCTATGAGAAGTAATCTTCTAACCAAAAAGATTAAAATCATCATATGATATACCCAACCTGATATTACGCACCTCAGCTTCAAAATTGGAATGTTCTGCATCAAATTCCCACCATAATATTTTATCAACAGGATGAACCACAACATCATTATCATTAATTATCTTAGAATCATTCAATTTAATCTTGGTTGAGATTTATGCAGACATGAGAATATTTTAAATCCCAGGAATCAATGTTAAGTGATAAATGACTTTTTATAGCACATGATATGGTGGTCCATCTAAATTTTACTTCTATAGAGATATACCAATTTCTTTATATTCAATGCGGTTTGTTATTTCTTCCCAAAATAAACTTAAATATTTTGGAAAATAATTAATTTTATTGGTAGAAAATTTGAGATAATTAATTAAAATCCATGGCTTATAATGACTACTACTTAGAGTAGTTCAAGTAACATTGGTGAATATCTATAAGATATGGAGGATGAGTATCAAACAAAAAAAATGAAATAATAACTATTTTGGATAAAAAGATGACGAGGATGATAGTTTTCTATATCTTTCACCTCTGGATGAATTCAGAGGATAAAAACTGTCATAGTGGAGTAATTATTTTCTTAAATTCAATTACCCATTTCCTTCAAAATGAATGCATATTAATCATTTGATAAAATAATATGAAGATTAAGTTGATGATCTTATCAAGATTTCAATAGAGAATGAATATGAACCTTCTCAAATCCTTTGTACATGTTTACACAATTTTTATTCAAGAAAAATTAAATGTTTGAATACTCATACATAAAATGTCTTATTCAGATGATGATATTACCAATCTCGAGGTAGAAAAAACTAATGATAATGAATCTTTAGAATTATTATGGTATCAATAACATGTTGATGAAAAAATAATAACAACACATCATAAAAGTGTTTAATTAAATTATCAGGTCAAGAAGTAAGGGTATAAAATTTGAGGTTGGTTGGAATTAATGTGGCCAACCCATTGACCCCAACAAGTGAATGTTCATTAGTTATCTTGGTGTTACAACGGGGATGAATATAGTGATTATGACAACCCTGCTTTTTATTACAACTTAAACATGATTTATTACATAAAACTTCACTTGACAAAACAAAGAAGATCGAGAGGTTTAGTGTCTTTGGGGCTTAGGATCATTACATAAAAACTTAAAACATGAAATATATCATCTTTATTGAAAACTTCCTTTACATGACCACTACATTCCTTCGTACTTAGCATTGCATGAGATAACCTGAGGACATGCATAAGAAAAGGGTGAGATATAAAGCCCTGTAAGGGAGTACACATGGAATAACATGAGGAGTAAAATACATGTTAGACAATAGGCATATCAATAGAGCATAAGAAAAACATGAACATAAAGGCATGATAAATCATGATAATCATAACATGGAAATGTGGCAACAACACTTAACATGGAATTGGCATGAGCCAAGGCTCATTGCACATGGAGCATGAGTAAATACTAATTTCACATAAAGCACAAGTAAACCCTCATTACACTTGAATTATCATGAGTCAAAACTCATTTCACATGACGTATCATGATACTATACTTTACCCAATGCATTGGAGCACTATAAGGGCGCACCCTTCTTAAACATTTCATTTCATGCATAAGTGTGCCACATGGATCATAAAACATGGATTCATAAAACATAATCATTTATTCCACGATAAAGGAATGTGGAATTAATACATGAAAATTTACAATCAATAAGTAAATGTGCATAAAGGTGAATACCCTTGATGGAGAAATGGGCATGGTATTCACTACACAATGACATTAGCTTAGAAAATCAGTGCGATTTCGGCAGCGTAACGACGTGACATAAGAATTCATAGAAATGGTTGATGAGAGAGAAAGGGGTTATTCATCATATTTACATTTAATTGACAGTAAGGGGGTCATATAGATGCATGTCCCAACAATTTTAGTGGAGTTTATATTCATGATACAAAAGTATTGCTTGAATGTAAAAGAGGAGAGAGAAGTTCCTTTCGGAATTTCGGCACAGTAATGGGTGTACATGGGAGGAATTTAATGAGAGATAAAGGGGTCTAACATTATTCAAACATAAATAGGTAAGTATGTGGGAGGTGAAAAACCATACCCAAACATTTATAATTGAAATTAAAAGGAAAAAAAAACTTAAAAAAATGGGACAAAAATGAGAAAGGAAGAAAAAACCCTTACTCAGAAGTGTGCTTCCAAAGGATAGAGAGAGGCTTTTGAGAGGCTTATTGGGAGATTGGGGAACCTTGGGAGGATTATAGAGAGAGTAGGGCAGAGGTTGGACGAACTACAAAGGCTTTGAGTGAGGAGGAAGTGAGAGCTTGGGTGGGTTTATATGGGAAAGGTGAGGGAATTCTTTATTATTTAGGTTTGGGACCCCTTATATTAAATTAATCCAAACCACAAACCATCACATGGTTTTTTCCTATGGTTTTTGGAAAATGGAAGAGGGAAATAATATTTTATAAGTCCAAGGTCCGAACTTCTTAAAATATTAGGGTTGCTTATGTGGAGGTGAGTCACACTCGCATGGAAATTAATTTAAAAAGACAAGGTGTTTAATAAGTCTTGAGGGGTCCATTAATGCTTTGAAAAGTAATCCAAACAAACCCAAAATCAAATTATTTTAATGGTAAAACATATATTGTCTGAAAATAAAGATTATAGTATTTTATTATATCACTATTGGGTCATTATGATGTCATAAAACACATTATATATTTAAATGGTATTTAATTTTTACTCAAAAATTTGACTGTCTCAGAAAATTATGAAAAATTCACCATTGGATAATTTCGACATCCTGATTACAAAAATAACATTTATTTTATCTAAATAATTTTCTAAATATGTTAATTTTCACTTTTAAAATAAAAACCGACATTTATAAGAAATTCACGGGTTTTGACAAAAAAGGCTTTCAAACCTTAATAAAAATTATAATTGCATTCGTACAATTACATGATCATTTATATATAATAAAATTAATCTAATAATAATAATAATAATAATAATAATAATAATAATAATAATATTTTATTTAAATATTATTTAATTCAAAAACCCCTTAATTTAATAAAATATATTTCTTAATTAAATAATAACTAAAAACACCATTTGTACTTAAAAACTATTTACAATGTATCAATAATGACAAGAAATTATATTCATTATTATATACAAAAATAATGTACATGAACATAGTACTATCGATTAGTTACATAACCCCTTAAAACAGCCTCATAAGACCTAAGGGTAAGGTGTGCAATGGTGACAGACTCTTGGGGTGGCTCGGATAACATCACTCGAGTGGTAATTTCTATCAACTTCCACTTCTCCCGTAGACGGTCCCGTTCGAGCTTGACATGGTGAAGCTCAGCTTGGGCTTGGTCAAGAGCAAAGCCCAAGGATGCCATCTATTTTCCGAGCTCTGATAAATGGGCTTCGTATGGGGAAATTCTACTAGATGAGGCCATCTCTTCCTTTGTCTAAGTAAAATTGGATGTGTTAAAGCCCTATATTTATACTAATCATGAGATCACTATTCAACATCTATAAAAGTAATAGTCACAATTCCTATCATAAAACCAATGAAGTTGAAATTTTATAAAAACATTTTATATAAAGAGACATTTAATAAGATCAAGAGGGATTTTCCATTAATGAAACTTTGGGTCGTTACAATATTACCCCTTAAGAAATTTCATCCTCGAAATTTTCCTTTTCCCACACTAAAACAGATGTGGGTAACTCAGCTTAATCACTTCCTCCGATTCCCAAGTTTCTTCTTCAAACTTGTGGTTTCTCCACAACACCTTGACGAGGGGCATTGTCTTATTTCATAGAACTTCTCTATGATCTAAGATCTTCACTGGTTGCTCCTCATAAGAAAGATCGTCTTCCAATTGTACCACCTCAGAAGAGAGTACATGTGAAGGGTTCGGTATGTACTTTCTTAAGAGGGATACATGAAAGACATCATTTACTTTGGCCATAGTAGGCGGAAGTGATAGTCGATAGGCCACAGCCCCGACATGATCAAGAATCTCGAAGGGGCCGATGTACCTTGGACTTAACTTCCCTTTCTTTCCAAACCTCACGACCTTCTTCCATGGAGATATGCATAGAAAAACCATGTCTCCAACTTTAAACTCAAGGTCTCATCGACGATTATCTTCATAACTCTTCTGTCAACTCTGGGTGACCTTGATATGATGCTGAATGGTTTTCACCTTCTTTACCATTTCCTCGACCATTTTTGGTCCAAGCAGCTTACGTTCACCAACCTCATCCCAACATGCTGGTGTTCTGCACCTTTTCCCATACAGGGCTTCATATGGTGCCATTTGGATTGTCGAGTGGAAACTGTTATTATAAGAGAACTCAACTAGAGGAAGATGTTGATCCCATACTCCTTTAAAGTCCATTGATCATGCTCTCAACATATCCTCAAGTGTTTGGATAGTCCGCTCGGATTGGCCATCAGTTTGAGGATGATAGGCCGTACTGAAGTTCAGTTTAGTATTCAGAGCATGTTGAAGACTCTTCCAAAACTTAGAGGTGAATCTTGGATCTCGCTCAGACACAATAGATAGTGGTACTCCATGCAAACTTACCACTTCCCTGATATATATCCGTGCCATTTGATCCAATGAGAAATCCTCCCGAATAGCAATGAAGTGTGCAGTATTTGTAAGATGATCCACAACAACTCATATTTCATTGTTGCCTTTGGATGTCCTCGGAAGTTAGGTGATAAAGTCCATGGTGATGTTTTCCCATTTCCATTCTGGTATGGGAAATGGTTGCATCATACCCTTAGACTTCTGCCTCTATGCCTTCACTTGCTGACACACTAGGTACTTTGATGTATATTCAGAAATCTCCTTCTTCATATTATCCCACCAAAAGTTTTCTCGGAGATCTCGATACATCTTTGTGCTCCCTGGGTGAATAGAGAAATTTGAACTATGTGCATCATCCAAAAGTTCCTTCTTAAACTCCGGACTTTATGGAACACATAGTCTTTTCCCAAACCACACAATTCCTTCTTCATTAACATTAAACTCCGAGGATTTCCATTTTTCGATAGCTCCCACTTTTTCTTGAATTCCCACATCATCCTTTTGAGCATCCTTTAACCTTTCCAAAAGAGACGGTTGAGCAATCATTTGTGAAAGGATTGATGATGTTCCCTTCTCTATGATTCCTATGTCCATCTTCATCAAGTCTAAGAAGATTGGATCCTTCTCAATTCTCATCATTAATAGAATTTCTAGATCCTTTCTACTTAGGGCATCTGCCACCTTGTTCGCTTTCCCAGGGTGGTAATGTATTGAACAATCATAATCCTTGATGAGCTCTATCCATCTTCTCTGGTTCATATTAAGCTCTTTCTGTGTGAATATATATTTAAGACTCTTGTGGTCAGTATATATCTCACATTTCTCTCCATAGAGATAATGCCACCAGATTTTCAAGGCAAAGATCACCGCCGCCAAATCCAGATCATGCATTGGATAGTTTCACTCATGAATTTTCAACTGCCTTGAGGCATAGGATATGATTTTATCATTCTGAATCAGCACACATCCTAAGCCCTTCTTCGAAGCATCACTAAATACCACAAAAAGTTCCCCACTTGTGGGTAAAGTGAGCATGAGCGCAGTGATAAGCCTCCTTTTCAACTCCTTGATGCTTTCTTCTCATTCATCACTCCAAGCAAACTTTACTCCCTTTTGAGTTATCTTGGTAAGAGGTTTGTACAATTGTGATAAATTTCTCACAAATTGTCGATAATATCCAGCTAACCCCAAGAATCTACGGATATCTGTTACCGATGTTGGCCTCGGCCATCCCTCAATTGCATCTATTTTGGAGGGATCCACAGATATCCCATTGCTTGTGATGATATGGCCCAAGAATGAGACCTCCTTCAACCAGAACTCACACTTGCTGTACTTTTCATAGAGCTTCTCCTTGCGCAAAGTCTCTAGTAAAGTTCTTAAATGCTCCTCATGATCCTCCTTGGTTTTGGAGTATATTAGAATATCATCTATAAATACTACCAAAAATTTTTCTAGGTAATATCTAATGAATCTATTCATCAAGTCCATGAAGATTTCTGGATCATTGGTGAGTCTGAAAGGCATTACTATGAATTCATAGTGCCCGTATCTTGTACAAAAAGTAGTCTTGGGGACATCTTCATTATTCACCCTTACTTCATAATATCCTGACCGCAAATCTACCTTGGAAAAGAATTGTGCTCCATATAGCTGATCGAACAAGTCATCAATTCTTGGGAGAGGATACTTGTTCATTATCGTGATTTTGTTAAGTTCACGATAATCGATGTAAATCCGCATTGACCCATCCTTCTTCTTGACGAAGAGGACTGGTGCACCCCATGGTGAAGCACTTGGGCGTATAAACCCTTTATCCATATTCTCCTGTATTTGTTTCTTCAACTCTTCAATCTCTACAACATCCATTCTATATGGAGTCTTGGATATTGGTAAATCCCCGGGTATAAGTTAAATTGAGAATTCAACATCTCTTCTAGGAGGAAGACCAGACAGTTCCTCGAGAAACACTTCAGTGAATTCCATAACAATAGGAATTTCTTAAAGGATGGTTTCTTCCTTGGACTCAATCATCTGAGCCAGATACGCGTACTCATAAGGCAGTAATATCCACACTTGAGATGATGGAGCTAAAGGAGATTCATCTTCCTCCTTACGCTTGTAAAGAATCGGGGGTCGATTCTCCATATGAAGTGTGATTTCCCTCTCCTAACAATTTATGTTGGCTCTATATAAGGAAATCCAATCCATGCAAAGAATTACATAAAATTCCACCAGAGGGAGTATGACGAGGTTCGCCGAGAAATTCAATCCATATATTATAATAGGGGAGGAATTATATTCCTGGGATGCAATGATTTCCCCATTTTCCGTACTCACCGACATCTTTACTTCCATGATTTATGGTGGTGTTGGGATTGTTCTACTAAACTTTCAAGATATAAAAGAATGTGTAGAACCTGAATAAAAAAGTATGTTCGCTATCGTTGAATGAATAATTAGCGTACCTATCACCAACTCATTTTCAGGGTTCAATTCGGTGGAAGTGATGGAAAATGCTCTTCCTTGCTGCCTTAGAGGTTGTTGGTTGTCTCTGAATACCCTTGGATTAGGGCACTGATTTGCAAAATGACCCGGTTCTTTGCATTTGTAGCATTGAAAAATGCGTTGAGGTTCGAATGGAGTGTTCCTCTCCTCTTTCGCAGCCGCGGGTCTTTCTTGCCGACAGTTAACAGCTACGTGCCCTTCTCTTCCACACCTGAAGCATTTCCTCATCCCCTTAAGGCAATTTCCAGGGTGCTTCTTTCCGCACTTTTGGAAAGTGGGGTGCTGGATCTTCTTAGCACCATTGGATTTATCCATCAACCCACCAGTATTGAAGTCCACCTTACTCTTCTTATCCCCATGATACCCCTGTGATTCTCCAATCTCTATTTCAACCTTGAGGGCACATCAGACAATTTCCTCATAGCTGTCGAAGTCACGGATCGCTAATGCTTTCCGCAGGCTAGGCTTCAGCCCACCAAAGAAGTGATCAAACTTGCATTCGAGGGTAAAGACAAAGCCGAAAGTGTATCGTGCAAGCCTTGTGAAGTTTTCCTCGTACGCTCCAACAGATTCTTCATCTTTTTTCTTGAGGGAAAGGAAGTCCCTTTCCATCTTAAGCCGGAGTGTGCACGGAAAATATTTATCCAAAAACATATTCCAGAAATCCTTCCATTCCAACGCCTCGATCTCCTCCTCAAGCTTCATATTTTTGATCAATGTCCACCATTGATCATCTTCACCCTCCATACGATAAGCTTCTAGGAGAGCCTTATCTTGTTCAGAACATTGAAGGATGGAGAAGATCTTTTCAATGGAGTTGATCCATTGTTCCACGATCATGGGATCAGATGATCCACTAAAAGTAGGAGGCCTTTGTCTCATGAAGCTCTCGATAGTGACTTGTTTTTTCTTAGGGGGGTTTGTACGTTCATCTTGACCCATGTTTCTATTAAATTCTTGAGTTAGATGAGAGAGAAGCATGACAAAGTTCGTGATTCCCGCTCCCATTGGATTGGGCATCTCATTAGTACAGTCATCACACTGATCTTCACATCGGTTGTTAGCCCGAGTCCTCCTATTACTGGCCATTGGCTAAAATAAGAGGAATGTTAGGGGTAACACATAAAGGGTAATCCAAAGACAAAATTTGATGACTTATAAATAAACTTTCATTTCCTTAACTCGTGAGTCTATAGGCTTCAATCTAGGCTTTTCATGATCTACTTTCTAACATATATTCTTAGGGGATTTTTTTTAATTCCCTTAATAAGGGTTCATACTAAGCTTGTGAATTTACCAAAGCATATCCCCAGGAGTGTTGTAACCAAGAGTTCAACAAGGCCCATTGTCGTGCACCATTTCCCATTTGAGTCTAGCTCAAAGCGGTGTTTTCGGGTTTTACCCCTAGGATACATCTGTGCCAGAGCCGTCTCTACCTGCTCGTATCTAGACAAGGATGTATTTGCTTGATAACCCACTTACTCAATACTCAACAAAACTTAGGGACGTTTTTATTATACTTAGTCTTATATCTAAGGCTTTACTAGGTTTTTCTAATCCTAATCCCAAAAATAACCAAACCTATCCCCTGATACCAACTATAACAACCCTGATTTTTATTACAACTTAAACATGATTTATTACATAAAACTTCACTTGATACAATAAAGAAGATTGTGAGGTTTAGTGTATTTGGGGTTTATGATCATTACATAAAAACTTAAAACATGAAATAAAACATCTTTATTGAAAACTTCCTTTACATGACCACTACATTCCTTCGTACTTAGCATTGCATGGGTAATCTGAGGACATGCATAAGAAAAGGGTGAGCTATAAAGCCCAGTACGGGAGTACACATGGAATAACATGAGGAGTATAATACATGTTAGACAATAGGTGTATCAATAGAGCATAAAAAAAACATGAACACAAAGTCATGATAAATCATGATAATCATAACATGGAAATGTGGCAACAACACTTAACATGGAATTAGCATGAGCCAAGGCTCACTGCACATGGAGCATGAGTAAATCCTCATTGCACATAAAGCACGAGTAAAACCTTTTTGCGCTTGAATTAGCATGATTCAACACTCATTGCACATGACGTATCATGATACTATACTTTACCCAATGCATTGGAGCGCTATAAGGGCACACCCTTGTTAAACATTTCATTTCATGCATAAGTGTGCCACATGGATAATAAAACATGGATTCATAAAACATAATCATTTATTCCATGATAAAGGAATGTGGAATTCATACATGAAACTTTACAATCAATAAGTAAATATTCATAAAGGTGAATACCCTTGATGGAGAAATGGGCATGGTATTCACTACACAATGACATTGGCTTAGAAAATCGGTACGATTTCGGCAGCGTAACGACGTGACATAAGAATTCATAAAAATGGTTGATGAGAGAGAAATGGGTTACTCATAATATTTACATGTAATGTACAGTAAGTGGGTCATATAGATACATGTACCAACAATTGTAGTGGAATTTAGATTCATGATACAAAAGTATTGCTTGAATGTAAAAGAGGAGAAAGAAGTTCCTTTTGGAATTTCGGCATAGTAACTGGTGTACATGGGAGTCATTTAATGAGAGATAAAGGGGTCTCCCATTATTCAAACATAAATAGGGAAGTATGAGGGAGGTGATAAACCATACCCCAACATTTATAATTGAAATTAAAAGGGCAAAACAACTTAAATAAAATTGGACAAAAATGAGAAAGGAAGAAAAAACCCTTACTTGGAAGTGTGCTTCCAAAGGCTAGAGAGAGGCTTGTGAGAGGCTTCTTGGGGGGCACCATGGGAGGATTATAGAGAGAGTAGGGTAGATGTTGGATGAACTAAAAAGGCTTTGAGTGAGGAGGAAGTGGGAGCTTGGGTGGGTTTATATAGGAAAGGTGAGAGAATTCTTTATTATTTAGGTTTGAGACCCATTATATTAAATTAATCCAAACCACAAACCATCCCATGGTTTTTGCCCATGGTTTTTGGAAAAGGAAAGAGGAAAATAATATTTTATATGTCTAGGGTCCGAACTTCTTAAAATATCAGGGTTGCTTATTTGGAGGTGAGTCACACTCCCATGGAAATTAATTTAAAAAGACAAGGTGTTTAATAATTCTTGAGGGGTCCATTAATGCTTTGAAAAGTAATCCAAACAAACCCAAAATCACATTATTTTAATGTTAAAACATATATTGGCCGAAAATAAAGATTATAGTATTTTATTACATCACTATTGGGTCATTATGATGTCACAAAACACATTATATATTTAAATGGTATTTAATTTTTACTCAAAAATTTGACTGTCTCAAAAATTTATGAAAAATTTACCGTTGGATAATTTCGACATCCTGATTCCAAAAATAACATTTATTTTATCTAAATAATTTTCTAAATATGGTAATTTTCACTTTTAAAATAAAAACCGACATTTATAAAAAATTCACAGGTTTTGACAAAAATGGATTTCAAACCTTAATAAAAATTATAATTGCATTCATACAATTACATGATCATTTATATATAATAAAATTAATCTAATAATAATAATAATAATATTTTATTAAAATATTATTTAATTCAAAAATCCCTTAATTTGATAAAATATATTTCTTAATTAAATAATAACTAAAAACACCATTTGTACTTAAAAAACTATTTACAATGTATCAATGATGACAAGAAATTATATTCATTATTATATAAAAAAATAATTTACATGAACATAGTACTATAGATTAGTTACATAACCCCTTAAAACAGTCGTATAATACCTAAGGGTAAGGTGTGCGATGGTGACAGACTCTTGGGGTGGCTCGGATAACATCACTCAAGTGGTAATTTCAATCAACTTCCACTTCTCCCATAGGCGGTCCCGTTCAAGCTTGACATGGTGAAGCTCAGCTTGGGCTTGGTCAAGAGCGAAGCCCAAGGACGCCACCTCTTTTCCGAGCTCTGATAAATGGGCTTCGTATGGGGAAATTCTACTAGATGAGGCCATCACTTCCTTTGTCTAAGTAAAATTGGATGTGTTAAAGCCCTATATTTATACTAATCATGTGATCACTGTTTAATGGCTATAAAAGTAACAGTCACAATTCTTATCATAAAACCAATGAAGTTGAAATTTTATAAAAACATTTTATATAAAGATATATTTAATAAGATTAAGAGGTATTTTCCATTAATGAAACTTTGGGTTGTTACAGTGATTTATATTTATTCATGGTTCCAAATCCATACTATAATAAAAGATAAAATTTGGGAATATGTAAAGGTAATGAAAGGATATACATTCCTAATTTTACTTAAATTTATATAATTAAATGTTGATTTATTTTTCATTATTCCTTATAGATTTTGTTTATTTTAGAAGATTTCCGCAAGAAATTTGTCTTAATGGATTCTATAAAATTCTATTGAGGATTCTAGTAAATTATTAACATGTTGCATATTAGGGATGATAAGGGAAAGTAAATCCCCACCCACTAGTTAGTTAGGAACACATAATAAAGTATAAAACATTTAATGATTTCATTAGTCATCTCAATGAGAAATCATTTCAGTTTCATTGTAGCCAATAATGTATTATTTTATATTATGTATTTTTTCCAATTTTATTCAAAATTATTAATTAATGAAACCAAAAAAGTGCACTGAAAATAAATGACATGCGTCAGAACCAATGAACCCCAATTTCAAAGCAAAAATTGGGGTAAACTTATTTTGATAAAAAATGACATGTATTTTAAATCATTAATACAAATTTTAAGTGATATGAAACAACATATGTTCATTTCTGTATATGAAGATTGATGATTCAAAATTTGAATCCACTTCCATCCCACATCATGTGATATGGAAGGAAGCTCACAAAAATAAGGAGGGTAACATAGTTGATGAAAATGAAAAATCAGTATTGGAATCATGTACAAGTATGAAATAATATAAATTCAATATTATTTTTAATATTATTACATAAATATATATATGTTCACAAAGTTTTATATGGTTTAGACACAAAAATTTACAATTATTGTAGAAAAAGAAAAACTACTTTCAGTAGCTTTGAAGTGGCTGGAATAGTATGGTCATGTTAGAGGTTTAGGTTGTGGAGTTTCTCCTCGAAAATATTTCAAAAAGATAATAACACATTAAGATACATATAATTTTTTGGAACAACTAAAGACAAAAATATACTCACTGGAAGAAATTATTGTCCAGTATAGTTTGGTAGACCAATGTATGAGAAAGGATCAAAGAAAAAGAGAGGTGTTACAAAGTTCCTCACACAAAACAAATGACCACACTATCTTTGAGTCTAGTCATCCCCCTCAAACACATAACTTACTTGAAGTATTCAAATTTTCCATTCTCTTTATCTTAAACATGAATCAATCAACTTCTCATAACTTCATATTACTAAAATTTTGTAGGGTATAGTTCCATGTGATTTCTATCTATCAACAACCATGAACTTCCTTATTTCAAGGTACATTTTGTATAATATCATTGGAAACAAGATACACATGAAATAACCCCCAAAAGATAACATGAGAGTTGAAATTGAGGTAGATCATGAGATAACTGCTTAGTTTCATGTTCCACTTAATGATCTAGATATTACCATGGTTAATGATGTTGTTGGAACTTTCATTGTATGGCCGTATAATCTTATAAATATACTTGAGTCATGTATTTAATAAAAATTTAAAAATAAAAAAACTATAACATTTCATTAAAAAAGTTTTGATGTGAGGTACGATATTATATACGGATAACATGATGGGGAAAAGGTAAGTCAGATCAAGAAAATCTAGTGGATTAACTAAGAAATCAAAGGGTCATTCTGGGAGTACCTTTTCCCCACAAGTTCTAGAAAATCATTTATTATCATTAAAAATTATGAAATTGACCATATTTAAAGGTGAAAATATGTCTCACATTCCATATGAAGATGGAATATATGAACTTTTCAGGACAAATTTAGTTTTTATCAAGTGTATAAATTATATTCTTAAGAAATAATGGATGGGAGTATCAATTTTGAATACATATATAAGGTACATTTACATAATAATTCTATCCAAATAGTGAGGTAATATGTTCATTAAAGTTATAAACTATTCATATTTTCTATAGAACTTTATATTACTACTATATAAATGGAAAACTAAGGGAAACACAGTTCAGATTCTTTAATCCCTTTATAATTTTTATAGAAAAACTTATTTTACCGAATAAAGAAATTGAGAAAAAAACAAGAGTTATGCAAAGCATTTGAGGAAAAAATAACAGAAGGAAAACTCATTTTGATACCTTAAATACATAGGTAACAATATTTATTCTAATCAAATAAGATATATATATATATATATATTTTTTCATTAGTTATTTGGTTTTTTTTCTTAGGAACCATTGGATGCTGATCGCAGTTAATATGGATACCTAAAATATTTGTTTTTTGGATCAAATGCATGTATATCAAACAAACCAACAACACATTATTTGTATTATGATTTTTCAATAAACTAAAATCATTATATTTATATAAAATTCAAATTATATGTTTCATTTTTTTAACAAGAATTGTTTTTTGATTGGGCAGTCTCTATATATACGCTAACTCATGGAATGAAGTCGATGAATAAATAGATAAGGGATATTGATTTCTACAAATGGGAAAAAAATTAAGGAATGTATAGAAATATTTAACTATAAAAAAATATTCCAAAACAATTTAATTATTTTGATAAATGATTATGTAGTGTCTGAAGAAAGATAATGAAATCAATTGTGGATGTTATGTTTTCAAGTTTATTAGAGAGATCATAAACCATAAAAGACCAGCATACCCAACTAGGTAATTTCTAAAGAAAATTTCAATTTCATTAAAAATATTTCTTAATAATTTTTTGCCTATATTTTCTTAGTATTACCAAGATTTCTAACAACCATCATATTGAAAAGAATAAGTAAATTTATTTATAGATGAACAAACAATGTACATGCTTTGAGAATGTTTTATGAAAAAAAATTTGGGCGATTACCTTCAATATTTGAAATCTAGTATGGGCTATGTAAAATTAGAAAAATATTTTTGTTGTGAATAATTACTATCAGAATGATTATATTTTATTTTTAATGTGTTTCTCAATGAATTGTATAATGGATGAAATCAATTTATTTTGAAGCACTCAGGTGAAAATAAATAAATTTTTGGGTAGTGGCGGAGGTGAAGAAGGATGAATAGGTGAAGGAAGAGGGAAAATTGGAGGCATATGGAGAGAATGAGGTTGTAGAAGAGTCAAAGTCAGAGACCAATGTGAAGGAGGAGGTAGAGATAAATATCGAGGAGGACAAGGAGATGAAATGATGGCCTGTAAAAAATAAATTGTTGGGAAACAGAGTAGAATGGGGATCATACTAAGGTTGTGTTTGAGAAAAATGGTTTAAAATTGTGGAAAAAAATTTTCAATAAAAATAAGATCCATTATAGAAGTTTTTCATGTTTCTCATTGAAAAAATATTTTTCATCATTTTTAAGTGACTCAATATAATAATTTAAGTAGATGATTTTTTGTCAAAAATAGAACTATCACTAAATATTATTAAAACTGATTATAAAAGAATAAAATTTACACTAGCACATTACATGTACTATAAAATATTACTCATGTGTGAAAGGGTCCCATCACAAAGAACAAACTAAACAAAAAAATTGATAAAATTAATTTCCCATGGATTTACTACACTGCAAAGAAAAGGTCTTAGTAGTGGATCCAATAGTTATTTGGGAGTCATACAACACAAATCCAATCATCAAACATGTACACAATCCAATGATTTTTTTGAATAAATATATGTGTAATCAACAACTAAATCCATTAGGTGTATGAGATAACTATTGGAGGAAAACTCACATTCAACAGTCATAGTAATTGATTGAATAATTAATTATTTGAAAAGAAGAATAAATTTGTTTAAATTTGATGGGCGGTGAGATTATTTGGGCTATTTTATCATCTATTAGATATATTATATAATATCACAAATTCTTTTGAAATCTATACTGTAACATTCATGATGATTGTGCACATTTATTATCTGAAATCATCTATGATCACCAGATCATTAATAAAAACACAACATCATTATCAATAAAAAATTCATGATCATAGGGATATTCAAATTTTTGTGAATAAATTATGATGATGTTATGTAAGATTTTATCATCACCCAAAATATGGAAAAGGATATACTAATCTATAGCACAATCCATGAAGACTTAATGGATACTCTACATTTTTGTGTCATTTGGATGTTATGAAGGGTTATACTAATGTTTAATACCGTAAAAAATGTGTAAAAAATTATAATGGAGTTTAATGTCTTCTAAAAATACATAATGGGCCACAATGAATTTTTTACCATAAAATAAGGTAAATGGTTTATATTATAGTTTTTACTCTCTATGACGGTGAAAGGGAATGATATAATGTATTCTGTTCCATAAAAAATAGTATTTAAATATTTATTTTATTTCAATGAATGAATTATTATAGGTTTTAAAAATTATTATTTTTTCTAGCAATAAATGACTTCTTCAAAAAAGATTATTTACTCTTACACTATGATCCTACACTCAAAAAGGATGATTCACTCATAATGATGAAATTTTATTTTTATTCTCCAATTCATTCAATAATATGGGTTGTCAAATTGAAATATTGTTAGATGTTCTATAATGTTGAACATAATATAGAATTAAAATACATGGTGGAATCAACCATACCTCAAAGAAATTCATGGTGTACCCGATATGCCTCAAATTGAGCGGTTTCAGTTTAAAATTGTCATTTTATTAACATATTTATTCATATTCATGTTTAATTTATTTATTTATAGTATTTATAATATAATAATTGTTTTCTTATACAGTTGGTTTATCAAATATTTTAATGTTAACTTCCCTATCATTTTTATCAAATACTATTTATCCTTTTTAGCTCTTTTGGGAATTCATATTTTTCCTTCAATTTTCTGCAACATACCATAAAAGAGAGAACATATTTCATTTAGATGAGACATTTCAGGCAGAATAGGTGTTCTTCTTCCTTCCGAATTAAACATTTAATTATTTTATGGCTTGGTATAGATGGTTTAAATAAAAAAACACATCACATACTCAATCATCCACCCCTCAATCCAATACATGGTTAGACCGTATGACTCGAACAATATGTTTTTAGTTTTTAATTTATATTTTAGATAAAAATAGAGATAAAATAGTTAAAAATGAGAAAAAAAATTCATATTGTTTTTAAAATTTAGTGAAATTATCCATAAGTCATTTGTGACATGTTTAAATTATCCGCACCTCAATCTGATACACGCTGTGTCCAGTTTGACCCAAATTATACGTTATCTATTTAAGATTTAAATTTTAGTTCAAAAAGTGTCACACACTAAAAACAAATAAAACACACTTGTATTATCATTTTAGTTTTGGAAAACAATTCATATGTCATTTGGGATGTGTATGAATCAGTCTCATATCAAACAGACACAAGATGCGACCAATATGACTTAGTGTGTGTTTCCAATTTAAAATGAATTTTTTGTAAAAACTATAAGTGACGTACTCCAAACTAAGAAAATTATTTTGTATTACTTTGAAACTTAATAAAAAGTATCCATAATTCATTTTAGAGATATAGGAATCAGCTTCTCCAAAATCTGATTCACTATGTGACCGGTATGACTAAAAGTGATTTTTTTAAAAAATTGTCATTAATTTTAGTAAAAAGAAAACTAACATACTCAAAATAGGTAGAACACATTCAATATTTTTTTAATACTTTTGTAAAATGATCCATAAGTCATTTTTGACATGTATGAATTATCCACATCTTAATATGATACACATTGTGCTCAGTAGGAATCAAAGTGTCTGTTATCTGTTTAAAATTTACCTTTTAGTTCAAAAAGTGCAACTGAGTGAAAATTGAGAAAAAACTATTAGATTAAATTGATAATTTAGGAAAATTATTAATATGTATTTTTTTATTTATTGGACACAGTATCACTTCAAACTGACACATGATGTGCCCGATATGACTCAAAGTGCGTGTTTCCATTTTAAAATTACATTTTAGTAAAAAACAAAAGGGAAATACTCAAAATTGAGAAAATGCATTCAAATTGTTTTTTAATTTATTAATGTGATCAATATTTCATTTGGTACATGTAGGAATCATTCGAACATAAATTCAACCCATGGTGTGATCGATATGACTCCAAGTGTATTTTTTATTTAAAATTGCCATTTTTTTAGTAATAAAGAAAACTAACATACTCAAAACAAAGAAAACACAATAAAATTATTTTTATACTATAGGAAAAAGACCCATAAGTCATTTTTGACATAAAGGAATCAATCGAAGCTCAATCTGATACATGATGTTCCTAACATGACTCAAAGTGTGTGTTATTAGTTTAAAATTTACATTTTAGTTCAAAATGTGTCACTCACTAAAAACCAAGAAAACACTTTTGGATTGTCTTAATAATTTATGGTAACTATTAATATGTAATTTTTGATGTGTAGTCATCATTCTCACATCAAATTTACACATGATGTGATCGATATAACTCAATGTTTGCGTTTCTAGTTTAAAATGAAAATTTATTAAAAAACCAAGTAATGTACTAATAACTATGAAAACACATTTATATTGTTTTAATACATTAATAAAAATATCTATACATGATTGGGGTTGTGATAGAATCATAATCACCTGAGTCTGATACAGGGTGTGACCAATATGACTCAATGTCCGTCTTTTTATTTAATATTGACATTAATTTTAGTAAAAAGGTAAACTAACATACTCAAAACCAAGAAAATGATTTAAAAATGTTTAAATACTTTAATAAAATGATCCCTAAGTTATTTTTATGTGTATGAATTATATTCACCTGAATCTAATGTGCGATTTTCCTATCATGACTCAAATTGTTCGTTGTCATTTTAGAATTTATATTTTAGTTCAAAAAGGTGTCACTCACTGAAATATAAAAAACTAAATTGTATTATCTTGATAATTTAGGAAAATAATTCATAAGTCAATTCTAAGGTGTATGAATTTGTATCATGTAAATGTGATACATGATGTGACTGATATGGCTCAGAGTCTGCATTTCCAGTTGAAAATGAATTTTTAATAAGAAAAGTAACATACTCAAAACTAATAAAACACATTAAGATTATTTTTATTCATTGTTAAAATTATCCAAAAGTTATTTGGGAAATGTAGTAATAAAAAAACCTAAATTTGATGCACGGTGTGATTAGTATGACCCCATGTATGTATTTTTATTTAAAATTGACATTAATTTTAGTAAAAAAATGACATACTCAAAAATAAGAAACTGAGTTCATATTATTTTTATAATTTAAGAAAATGATGCATAAGTCATTTTTGGCATGTATGAATCATTAAAACCTCAATATGATACATAATGTTCCCAATATAACTCAACATGTCTATTATCATTTTAAAATTGACATTTTAGTCAAAAAAATGCCACCCACTAAAAATCGAGAAAAATGATTATATTTTATTAGTAATTTAGGAAAATGAATCACAAGTAATTTTTTATGTGTTTGAATCAGTCTCACATAAATCCAACACACGATGTGACTGGTTTTACTCAAATTATGCATTTCTAGTTTAAAATTACATTTTACTAAAAACACAGGGGACATACTCAAAATTGAGAAAACAAAATTTGATTGTTTTGATACTTTTTGAAAATGATCCATAAGTAATTTAGTATGTGTAGAAATCATATTCACCTCAATATGAAAAAATTTGTGACCGATATAACTATAAGTACATCATTTCAATATACAAGTGTCCTTTTATTTTAAAATGTGCATCACATCGACATAACCAAGGAAATGATCCTAAATTGTTTTCTCATAATTATATCTACTATTACATAATTAATTTTCTTTTCCTTTTCATATTATACTTACTTAGTCAATTTTCACAAATATAATTCTTGAATACATACAAGAAGTGTTGTGAAATGTAAGAATCAACCACAACTCAATTTTATACACAATGTTTTTGGTATGAATCAAATTTTAGTTTAAAATTAACACTTATTGTTTAATTTATTTCTTTATATTATTACAAAAATAAGAAGTGGTTTCTTATATAGGTGTGTTCCTTTACTCGAGCATGGGTGGTTTATTCTTATATATAGGTGTGTTATTTTTTTCTATAATATAGTGTTTTTTCTTGCATTTTTGTTGTCAATTTTATTTCATTCAAATTCTTTATGTTTATATGATTTTTCAATTTTTTGGTGCTGCATTGTGTTGTTACTACACACTAACCTATTTCTGGTGTTATAGTGTGATGTTAGATCAATCTATAGAATTACCCTTTATCAACATTACAAAATTCACTAATAAAGGACCCCTTTATCAGTGCTAATGAAAATCCCTAATAAATGGGGACTTTATCATTTATTCTAGAGGTATTGATAAAATCTTATGGGTTTTAAACATGGTACGATAGTCAGAGATTCTATTTCATTGATAATGTATAGTTTTAGTGTTGTTAAAGGCCTATTTTGTATTATTTATTTTAAGGGTTCATAAAGGTATTGTGAATTTACCAAAGAATATCCCTATAGAGTGTCAAACTAGGTTTGTAGCTAGGAAAATTTTCACACACTAGGTAATGATTGAGTCAAAATCAATGCCTTATTTTTAGGGTTATTACCCCAATGTGAAACTATTCTAGAGCCACATCTACTTATAGTATCTATATATGGATATATTTTCTTCCAAAAAATTTACTCTACAGTTTACCAATTTTTTGGTTTGATTTATTTTGTTTAATTTTATCCTTAAGGATTTCACTAGGTTTTTTATAATCCTAAACCCTATAATAACTAGACATTGTACTGATACCTACAATGATAACTCGTTTCTTTAACAAATTTTATTTCATGATTTATTACCTAAAGGTATACATATACAAACCCTGAAGACCATATGCCTATTTTCATTGTAAAATTATGTACATGACATAATAACTTAAAACATGGGCATAACATCATTATTTAAATATTTCAAAACATACCATTATATTCATTAGATATTATAAAATATCATGGAAAAAATTAGGGATATATATAAGAAATGTGTGGGTTAAAAATCCCAGTAAGGGAATAATCCAATCATAAAATAAATAATTTAATAGATTTGATTCAAAATACATATCAATGATAAATAAAAGGGGTGAGAATCATAAACCAGATCCTTGAAAATAGATATAAGATGATAAAATAAAGGCAACATAGGAATATGGAAGCAATATAAAACATGGAATCATAAATATAAGGTAAGGAAAACTACTGAGAGGTTATAACATATTGTTCTTAGTATAACCTCCCATTCCCCATAAATAGAATATCATTACATAAAAATAGTGCAAAAGGCATTAAAGGAATTTATAAATCTAGACCCACTTGTCACATTCATAACATATACATGCATAAATGTTCCACATAGGTAATTAAACATAGGGACATATTTCATCACTTTTATTCCCATTATTAAGGAGTGTCTTTTATATACAAGTAATTACCCAATAAATTAAGTATATGTACATCTTAGTGAATAAATTTTATTTGAAATGGGGATTGGTACTCACTACAAATTTTTTGTATTAGAAACCCAAAAGAAAACATTTAGGAGGCATAATGGGGGTAAATAGAGATTAATATAATTTTTAAATTAGAGGGAAAGGGGTCTATCATAAATTGGAAATAATATCTATAGTAAGAGGGATGTGTGAAAAAATATCCCAACATGAATAATTGGAAATTAAAGGCATAATATGAAAGAAGGTGAATGAATAAAGAGGATAAGAAGAATATCCATTACCTTGAGAGAGAAATTATTAATGTTGGCGAGGAGATTCTTAAGATCTTGGGTGCACCCTAGAAGGTCTCTGGATAGGGAATGACAAAGTAACTTCATGATCCAAGGATTTTTTAAAATAATAATGGGAGGCTGGGTGTATTTTATATAGAAAAAGGGAGGTGACTTATTTAATAATTTATAAACATAGGTTTTGGAATATATATTTCAAAACCACAAGATATTATTCTATGTATATTTTTAAATATAATCTATTCCATAACATACGTTTCACAGAACACCAATTTGAAAAGAACTCCAAATTAATTATTATTATTTTAACCTAACTGATATAACCTTTCCAATAAATTGTAATTAATAAATAATACTTACCACATTATAAAATACATAATTTTCCAACTCATTTTCAATACATTAATATATACTTTTTAAATAAACACATATTTGTTAGTAAAGTCAATTTGTTCTTCAAAACTATTTTTCTTCAAAAAATGATTTTTATTTCTTTATATGAGAAAATAAATATAATTGATTTCAAAAAATTTAATTTTTTTTGATAATAGTAAAATAATTTTTGAATTTATAATTTCAAAATTATCTTAGGATATTTTTTTTGAATCTTCTGAAAAACATTATTTTTTAAGTAAATAGTGATAAATTTCTATTTTTGTAAAAATTTAATTTCTTTTAAATAAATTAATACATTTAAAATTCCAATTATGTTTTCAATATGTTTTCATGTAACATAAGTATTTTTATTTATATTTCATCCAAGTAAATTATATTGAATCAAATTTATATTTTATTTTGTAATAAGTTTATTTTTTGGTTTAAAAATGAGACTTTTCTAAAAACTGTTCTAAGGTAGATATTTATTATTTTTTAATTAATTAAAATAACCCGTAATGAGGAATTTTTAAATTAAATTTATATATTATATTTAATTAAATATTAATTTTTTTATACAATGATAATTATTAGTCATAGAGTTAATATGAAATTATATTTTTCTTGAAAAATATCCTTACTGAAAACATGCTTTTTCATCACATCTGTGGGTTTTATTTTAAATATAAAATTTTTAATTAAATGAATTTAATTGGGTAAAATGGATTTCATATTTTTAATTATAAGTTAAAAATTAGTTTTTCTAGTCACTTAATTTTTATTATTAATTTTTTTTTGTGGTAAAAAAATGATTTACTGCAGTATTAGTAGAATATTGAAACGAGGTAAAATTGAAAGGTAAAAGATTAAAATAAAAAAATTATAACATTAAATGGGTTTTTATGTGTTTATTAACCATACAAGTTATTTAAAAAATTAATTATCAATCTTATTCTTTGTAATTAATTCCACCCAAATGTGGTTGTCATTAAATATAAAATAATCATTATTTAATCACTTAATACCACCCATCAAGTATGAATACAACTCCTCAGCACCCCCTTTCTCCTAAAAAGAATTAAATATCCCAAAATATCTGAAAAACCATATCCTCCCTACTCTACCCACATCAAAGTGATGCTAGTATCACCAAAAGGACAATTCTAAGGTCTTTAATGGATCTTTCATGGAGGTTGTATTCAAGAGTTAATTTTATCAAACCACTTCTCTTATTTTATTTTCTTCTTATAGATTCTCCTCATTTCATTCATACATATAATAAAAATGACTCAAAAATCATGTAATTTTTATAATTTTATATTTCAAATGGAATTTCTTATATCCATCAATTTTATAACCTCTTCTTATACAAAGAAACGAATCCATTGTCCATATTATGGTAGTTAACCATCTTTGTGAATAATGATTTTTAGTCTTCGAGTAATACCTTTATATATTTTCATAAAAGTATTATTCTGGTTAAATCAGATTTTAAAAGATATATTATAAACTATTTCATGTTTTGGAACTAATATATATACATAATATTATATAAATAAACCATATTTGTGATGTTCGAAAAAACCACCTAAAATAAACAAAACATTTACCACTATTTTTTTTTCAAATGAATTATCCTGATATCAGAAATATAAATATTATATGTCACAATTTTAACTTAAATAATTTTTTGAATACCGCCTCATTTAACTTCTATAGTTTTATTTCCATTAGACTGAAAAATCCATAATTATACAAAAATAAACCAATGATGAAACCTTGAAACAAAAATAACCAAAACAATGATAATAATGAAATATTGTTAATGAATAGGTTGTAAAATTATATAATAAAATCATATAAGTTATTATAAAAATTATTTTAGTGCTATAATAAATTAATAAAATTCTTTAAACCTTTATACAGGGTGCTAATGTATGAAAAAATAACAGAAAGCATGAGGTAAGGGTTTCTCATCTAAATTTTACTTCTATGATATATATGACTTATTCCTCACTTATTTCTTGTATGTGGTGTATATATACTGATATTTGATAAATAATATCATGAATATAATTATATTCATTGTATAATATGTTTAATTTGATAATTATTACTTTTATGGGGTATATGATTTTTCCAAATAAAAAGTGGTAAGTGAATTCTTAACCCAATTTCAATTGTTTAGGATGAAATTATAGTTACTTGATTATGTCATACTAGGATTAATTGTGAAATGGGTTTTGAATATATAATTTTTTATTTACACATGTTTTATATAGATTTATAGTAGATACAAATATTATATAAATATTATTAATGATCACTTCAATGATATGATATTTATAATTTACATTTTTTTAAATAATGTTTTTTTAATTTTCCCTTCAAACTCCCCTTTTATCACATATACATGTTTTCTAAAATTGTTTCCAAAAAAGTTTACACTATTATTTCATGATTTTTTAAATTCATTTTTACTCATGTTTGAATTTTTACAAAATGGTTTGAAAGGATTCTATTTTTTTCATTTTCTAAATGATGTTACTTTTTAAAATTTTTACAAAAGTATGGAAGGAATGTTTTTTTTAAATTATATAGAATAAATGGATTTTCTAGCCATATTGACCCATTAATTATTTGGATATTCCTTTAAAAGAGTACAGATTGTTTTCAAAGAAATGTTTTCTTTTATAATTGTGTTGCATTTGAAAATAATGTTTTTAAAATGTAAAGGATATTTTACTCAATATTATTTTAGGCGATCCTTCAAAAAAATTATTCTTAATTATTAGATAACATTATTTTATGTTACTTATGCATTACTAGGGTTATTATTCAAATATACCATCGTTATTATTTTTATTTATAGTTTATGTTTATGATGGAATGATATTTATGAAACTTGTTTCTTTTCCATAGGTTATGTTATGAAAAAATGTTTATGAAACCCATTTATTTTCACATATTATGACAAGTTGAAATAATTTAATATCTTATGTAACAAATATGTACAATTTTTATTATGTTATGGGTGGGACCTATATCTTACTCCAATGCATGGGGTAAAAATATTATTTCTCACGAGATAGATAGGACTGGAACAGGAAGTGAAACCAGTTTAGTAAAGGACTTTTTCTACTATGATAGTCTTAGGAGTGAATCTTGATTACTATGATTGTTTGGGGAGTGAACCCATTACACTATGATTGTCTTGAAAAAGATCCCTGAATACTAAGGTAAATATTTTTTTATGATTATGTGTATTCAACATTCCATGTCTAATGCTAATATTATTCTCCCATGGCTCATGATTTCTTTTGATTCATGTCTTATGAACCTCTATGTTTTATTCCATTACTCAATATAATGATCTCTGATATGTAGGGTATATTTTTTAAATGTTATTTTCATTTTATAATTCCATTATTCTTATGCAATGATTGATATCTCCCTTTTTTACCATTAATGAGCTTCTGAGATCACCATTTTCTTATTTTTATTTTCCCTCAGATATGAGTAAAGGTATTAAGTATGACATGTCATAAAGGGTTCTAGTTATAAAGGAATAAGTGGGAGATGTTTTTTATGTTTTATGAACCAATTGTTTTTGTTTCTATGTTTCTAAATATAGTAAATCCATACAGTTCTCGTGTAGTTTTGTTATATTATGTAATTAATATACATCTATTTTTATGTAATATATATATATATATATAATGTGTGGGACCTTATATATAACAAATTAATCAAAACCATAAACCATCCCAGTGTTTTATCCCATGGTTTATGAACAAGTGGAGTGAATTTAATTATTTTAATTGGACAAGAATGATACATATTGATATAATACCCTTAGTTATGGGTAAGTGAGTCATGTTTATAAATAATTTATTTTCAAACGTTAAAATATAATATAGTTTTTAGTGGATTCATTAAGGGTTTATAAATTTAATAAAATAACATCAAAAACACATTAATTCAATAGGTAAAATTAATTTTTCTAAGGATACACTTTATAGTATTTATTACATCAATTTTAGGATTTTATGATGTTACAATTCATATTATATATTTATATCATATTTATTTTTAACCCAAAAATTATACTATCTCAAAAAATTATGAAAAATTCACAATTGGATAATTTTGGCTTTCTAGTTTAAATAAAATTATTTTATCAAAATAATTCTTTAATATGAGGATACACACTTTTGAATAAAAAATCCCCATTTATTTAAAAATACTTATTTTTGACAATAATTGTTTAAAACGCAAATATAAGTCACATTTTACATAATAAAATTATATATTTTTTTAATATATAGTATTTAATAAAATTAGTTTATTAAAATATCATTTATTTTGAAAATTTCTGAATCCATAAAAAAGAATTTATCGATTAAAACTATATATTTTTCAAAGATACAATTTTTTGTTTCATAGTATAAAAATACTATTTTTATAAAACTCTTTATATAGTCATTTAAAAATTAATAATATAAAGAAATCAAAACAATCATTATATTATTTAATGAATATATTTGAATTCAAACTTTTAGGATCTAGAGATATAATTAATTTTTAAACCACTAAACTCCTTAAGGAAAAGGTTTGAGATGGTGATATTTTCTTGGGGTGGTTCATTGATCACGGTTTGGGCCATGATCTCTACGATCATGAAATACTCCCATAAATGGTTTAACTCATGCTTTAGTTATTGAATTTCATACTAGGATTGGTCAAGGAAAGTGCCCAGTGATGATATCTCCCTTGAAATTTCTGATAAAAGGTATTGATAGGGTTTGATCCTATTGGTTGAGGTCATATATCTTTCCTTATATGAAAATTGGAATTAATCAAAACCCTTAATAAACTAATCATAATGGCATGATTAATATGTTTTGTTATCAACTGTTATGATGCTTAATGGTTTATTAAATTTGAAAAACCATAGATAAGTCCAAGATACCCAAAATAGTGCATGAATTTTCTAACTACATTACCTAAAAATGCACTTATTAATTAAAAAAGTAATTTAATTTGTAAAATTATGGTTTATTATAGACCATCTTTGAATTAGGGTGTGCACGGAATGCTTTGAGTGGGGATCTATTTGGTAATTTTGGCCACTAAACCTTCGCATAATTATTTTCCCTTGCAAAAAGTTATAGGATAGTTTGACCATGTTTTTCTATTTTTCTCCTTCTAAGGGTCTCCCTTAATCCACAATCATACTATATACCTTTTTAGCTAAATAAAGTTATAATCTTTTATTATTATTTGGTCTTTAAATCCTTCTCCCCCAAGTGGTGGGGGATCATTGTGTCGCTATTCATGGATGAATCCTATTGGTATATATTTTTCTTAATAACTTTGATGTATCAATTCTCCTAGAATACTATTATTTTTTATCACCATAATAATATGTTGATTCTTTGTATGATTTTGGTTATATTATTTATAAAAATCGCATCAGTTCTTGAGGTAATTGTATGAGAAAGATGGAGCTTTAGATTGACATGGATATAGGATGTACCATGAGGATAAATGTGTGTCGTTGTATTCATTAAAGGTATATACCATAGAGATATGTTTTAGTGGTTTTTGGTCAACTGTGTTGAATTGACCCTCACATCATTGAATAGATTTGGGGATTTCCATTCTTTATAACCGAGAGTGTGTCTAGAGTGTCTTGAACACTGGTGGATGACTTTATGACTATGGTAATTTTCATTGTTAATTTTTTAAGAGGTTATAATTTAATTATATTAAATTAGTAATCTTATTCTTCTTGTGTGATAGGTATTTTTTTCAATAACGGTTTCATAAGTATGTTATGTAACTCCTATGGGTGTTAAGTCATGTTTCGAATAGTTAGTGATACCTGATAAGTCCTTCGGTAAGTGTGACATTCTCATTTGGTTATAAGTTTCCTAATAATAATTTAACTTATTAAAATTTAGTATTAATTAATTAATTTTTAATGGTTGTACATGAATAAAACCTTATAAAGAGTGATAGTGACTGATTGGACTTGAATTGACTCTAAAAAAGAAGTGATGATTTTATTGGTTTTGAGATGAATTCATTTTATATAGGTGGTCTCGTTTAATTTACCTTATTATATTATGTATGGTTCATTACCATGTGAGATGAGGTTTTCTAATTTGTTCTAATGAACTTCAATTAAAAAATTTATTATGAATTTAAATTAAATCATAATTGGTTAATGATCATTAAAACCTAAATAATTAAGGAAACCATGTTTTATGTAACTGAAAAAACTTCCAAGGGCCATAATGAGACCTTGAGGAATAGAAGGATGTTGGCTGTCGATTGCTGATGATTGATCACATGTGTGTGCATGTGTATTCCCTTGATTCTTATTCTTGGTTCCTTGACCACATGTCTATGCATTGGTAGCATGTTTAACCATGTTTAATTATTTTATCATATGTGTGTGTAACACCTTAAGTTTTATATTTGGATATGATCACATGTGGTGTGTATATATATCCCTAGGAGTTATATTTTATTATTTCCTAGATATGGTTTTGTTATGGTTGTGTTTATTGATTGATATAAAATTATTTTTGATCTATAATCCTTTATACACATTTTTCATGTGTTGTTCCCACAAAATTCTATAGGTGATCCTGATGGTCAATCCACATGGCCTATCCCCCAAAGATGTATGTGTAAGATATTTATCAGCATAAAAATTATTGTAACCCAAAATTCACATACATAAATACTACATATTATTAGTAGAATATTCAGTACACATAAATACAATCCATTCCAGAATAATAAATGTTTAGTGTCTATGAAAACATATAAACATAAAAAAATTATACAAAAAACACATATATCATTTACAATTATGTTATTTAAAACTACCACCCCTCTTAGACATATCACACTTAAAATCATTTTTATAACCCTGGGAAGGGAAACATACAAATGGGTTAGATCAGATGGAAAATAAGGGTAAACATAATAGAACATAATAAATGATCATAAGTGATCAAATGATAAGAATAAGGGTATGGGAACATGACCATGACTTACAATAACCATACTTAATTATCAAAGATCTTTAATCAAGAACCATGATTTAAGGTTTTTCCAAAAAAAGACATAAGACACAAAAATATTGAATCATCAATAATTGATAATGTTTGATGAGATCATAACATAAGAATAATGCACAAATTTTTGGAATATAAATATAGAGATAAAATAATCTCCTTAGATAAATATCACAGTAAAGACTATCATAGTGGATTGGATTCACTCCCCATTACATCATTTCTATAGTGAAGGTTCACTCCCGAGTGTATCTTATTAGACAAAGTCCCTTACAGAATTGGGTTCACTCGAAAATCCAGTCCTTATTATCACATACGATATCCTTCATTTCCCAATGTATTTTATGGTCATATAATTTCACACCTACCCATAAAATAAATTAATACCATATATATGTGTTCTATAAGATCATAAAACATTACACTTATCATCTTATCATATCTCATAGAAATGACACATGTTTTATAAATATATCATCATCATAATAAAAAAAATAAAGAGAATGAATAACTATAATAGCATTAGATCATATCCCAAAAAAAATAATAAGAAACATTTAATGGTTTTTTTATAGATGATAACACCATTAAAACATCTCTTGAACACTTCTTTTGGAAAATAACCTTTTATTTTAAAACACTCATCTAAAACCTTTTTTATGAAAACATATACATTGAGAAGAAACAATGAAAATTATAAAATAATAATTAATAAAAATTCATTATGGTGGGGAAATCCATTAATTTTCTATATGTTAAAAATATTTTGTTGATAGTTCCAGTAAAAAGAATGATGTACCTCATTCAAAACACAATAAGCAGATTTATTAATTTTTTTTGTATAAAGTAAAACATTGGTAAAAATTAATTTTATGAATAATTTGGGATTATTAAAAAAATTATAATTTTTTAAAATAATATATATATATGTAAGGAAATATTTCGAACTGAAGAGATTAATAAATTTGGTTTTCCTAATAATAATTCATTCAGTAGCTTGACTACAAAAAGAAGGGAAAATGAATGGAAAACATGTAATCTATAGAAATTAATAGATGATAATAAAAGTTAAAAATGTTTTAGATAGGTAGATCACACAATTTTATTATCATAAATTTTAGCATAATTAATCTTGGTAAAAAAATCTATTGTAACATAAAACACTTATCTCAAGTATGTCTTTCTTCGTAATCATTGTAACCACCTATTTTTGAGAGACATCCTTTGAATTATACATTAATCATTCATGGATTGGTATTAGTAGAATATAATATGATCTAGGATTGATGTATGGAATATTGGATGTTTTTTGAGCAGGTCATTTCTATGATTAAAGGATGATGTTGTGTTAATAGGGGAGAAGAAGAGGCTCCCTTTTATAATTTATGGGAGGGGTGCATATGGAATTTATTAAAATATTAATTAAATAAGGTCAATTTCATATTAAAGTGCCTCCAAATTGATAAGTATTATATGTTATTATAAGATAATATTGAAATATATTCAACCGATAAGAATTCTATTGGTGGGGGTCACAATCATACCCCTGTGTCTTGGTTTAACTTGCTCATAAACCTGTTTTAACCATAATTGTGGTAACAAAAGTATAATTTTTACTATCAAATATGACCAAAAAATAGGTTTAACCTATTAAATTTTATTATTTATGAAAAATATAAACATGGAATCCATTTTACCCAATAAATTTCATATAAGTAGTTGATTTTTTTTAAATAATAGTGAAAATCACAACGAAAACCCTTTTTAGAAGACTAAAATTTTAAGTATAAAACAAAATTTACTTACATTAATTTCCATGTAAAACAATAAAATGAATGATAAAATATATTATTGAATATATAATCTATAAATTTCTTTATAACCAATAAAATATATATATTAACTTTATTTATTAAGATAAAGACACATTTCCCATATAATAATAGTTTTTAGAAAAATTTGTTTTTAAGAAAAAAATGAACTTATATTAAAATCAAGTATAATTTATATTAATATATAATTAATGATATTTTTTATAATTAAATTATAATTATGTTAATACAATATTAAATTCATAACATAATGATAGTTTAATATGAACATAATTGATTGTGTTTAAAAAATTTGTATTTTTCAATATTCACTAAAAAATAAACATTTTTAGAAAAATCATAAAAATTCACCAAAAGTTAATATTGACATGAATAAATAAAAATATATTTTAATTTACCATAATAAAACTTCAAAAAAAGTAATAAATTAATTATATTTACCATTTAAAAAATTAAATAAAAACTTCTTTTGAAGTAAATATATTTTTGAAGAATAAAATTATTTTATAGAATGTTGGGTACTTATTTATTATAAATTAATCAAAAAAAAATTACTATTTGAAACCATTATATATATTTTTCATAATGTGTTTATTAGTATTCAAACTATCCAATTTTATGACTAAGTTATAAAGGATTACTATATCAAGGTTCATTTATTCTCGGGGATATTTGTAATGCAAGCTATCAAATCCCTTAAGTTTAATTCAAAGGAAATACATATTAAATCATGGTGGTGTTAAATTATATCACCTTAAAATGAATTTTACTCTCAAAATTGTATCAATATGATACAAAAAATAAGATATCTCTATTCCAACACATCCTAGGGTTCCTATATAGCTTCCTTGATTTTTTATTCCTCTAGGGAACTTTAACCAGATGAGAATTATTATTCAATACAACATTATCTCTATGATATAAGATTTTTATTAGTTTCCCATTATATTAAATTTCAGTCTCTAGCTTTAAAACCTCTTAGATCATTACATGTGAAGGATTAGGTATGTACTTTCTCAATAGAGACATAAGAAACACATCCTAAATTTGAGAGAGGTTCAGTGGTTGTGACAAGTGATACACTATTATCCCTACTCTATAATAAACTTTTATATGATCAATATACATAATAAAACAATTCCATAGAGAAATTAATAACAATACCTTCTCAGTAACTTTATGTTCCCAAACTTTTTGAAGATTGTTGGCATAAATCTTCTTTATAATATGGCTACCTTGATGTGTTTCTAAATGGATCAGAACTTCTCTCCTATTTCCTTAGATAGACCAGGTCCCAATAGCTTTATTTCTCTAACTTAATGAAAAAATGTTTTAGATCTTCACTTATTTTTCTATAGGTCTCCAAAATTCACCATCTAAATTATTGAGTGAAATTTATTATTGTAAGAAAAATTAACTTGAAGAAGGGTTTGACCCCAACCAAAATTGAAATCTAGTGAATATAATATCAACATATCTTTAGGGGTTTGAGTGTTTATATTATACTAAACATATATATGAGGATGATAAGAAATTATGAAACATAACTCTATATCCAAATCCTTCAAAAGACTTTTCCAACACATCAAGGTAAACCTAGGATATCTATCTATTACAATAGAATATTGTACTCCATACATACATAACAATTTCTTAATGTTTATTCAGTTAGGGTTATTAAGAGGTAAATATTATATGAGATAAATTAAGAGTGATGAACTCTTAAGGGGATCAATTACAACACAAATATTATTATAGAAATTATATTTTTTTGGGAGTCTGATGATGAAATATATGGTGATGTTTTCTCATTTTCATTAAGGTACGTGCAATGGCTATAACATCCCCTAATATTTTTGTTTTCAAACCTTACATTTATGGCTTTCCAAGTAATAAGATACATAATTTTGAATATCCACCTTTATTTTCCCCACCAAAAAACTCTTTCAGATCTCTATATATCTTCATACTTCTTACATGAATAGAGGATGATGATCTATGTATTTCTTACAATAGTCCCTTATTAAAGTATCACATTAACCAGACACATACTCAATTCCTAAACAATATCATTCCTTCATAATCAAGGTTTAACTCATGAAGATTTTTCACCTTCTTTTACAACTTCATATCCTCTTTATATGCCTTTTTAATCTTCACATGGAAAAATAGTTGAGCACTAACTTGAGAAAGAAAATATTTTCCCCATTCCTTAAATATTTCAATTTATATTCTTTGAAAATCCATAAATATTAGATATTTTGTAATCCTCATCATAGATATTGTAGCATGGTCCTTTTAATCAAAAAATTATCTACCTTTTTCGCTTTATTAGGATTGTAATGTATTAAATAGTAATAATATTTAATAAACTCCAACTATATTCTTTGGTACCTATTCAAATATTTATGGTTTAATATATAATTTAAGATTTTATTATAATTTTATATGAACCACCTTTTGTTATAAATATAATGCATCTATATATTTAATTAAAAGATTACTACGGCTAACTCTAAATCATAAATCAGTTAACTTTTTGTAGGAACCATCAATTATCATGAGACATAAGATATCTCCATATCATTATTAATAAGAACACATCTTAGCCCATTCTTTGATGTATCATTATAAATCACAAACCTTTATTCCCCCATTATTGGGTAGTGTAATTACTGGTGCAATGACCAACCTTATCTTAAATTGCTTGAAATTTTATTCACATTCATTATACATAGTGAACTCAAATCCCGTATAAGTTATGTTTTTTATTGGATTAAATATATACAAGGAATCCTTCCCAAATAATAGATAATATCCAGAAAATTCAATAAAACTAAAGGTATCTATCATAGAAATTGGTCTGGGCCAATATTTAATAACTTCTAGCTTTGATGGATCCATTGAAAGATCCTTTATTTAGATTACGTGAACCAAAAAATAAACTTTATGTAGAAATAATTCAAACTCTATAAATTTTTCATATAAATTATCCTTCGTTAGGATCTTCAGTAAAATCATCTCATAATATTCTTGATCTTCATTACTCTTATAATATATATGAATAATATATTTAAATATTACCAAAAATAGATCAATATAATCTATAAATAATATACTTATTAAATTCATACATATTGTGTAAGAATTAGTAAGACCAAATGGAATAACTATAAATTCATAGTGTCTATACCTCAATTAGAAGCCTGTATTGAACTTGAATTCACTTTTGAACCTTAACTGATATTCTCTAGATCAATAATCAAACTTGAAAAAATATTGGTCTCCTCATAACTAATCACATAAATCATCAATATGGGAAATGAGATATTTATTTATGATTGTGATCTTGTTATGTTCTGAATAATGAATGTAGAGTCAAATTTATCTATCTTTATTCTTAGGAAAAATATCAGGTTCACCCCAAGGTGGCAAACATTGAAAAATTAATCCCATATCAATATCATCATTGATTTGATTCTTTAATTCCTAAAAATTAATTTGGGAAATTATATATAGTGTATTTAAGATAGTTATAAAATCAGTTATTAATTATATTGAAAACTCAACTTCATATTTTATAGGAACACTAATGAAATCTTGTATAAAGACATGAAAAAACAACTATATAATAGTCATAAACTCGATGTTGATTTTCTGCCCAAAAATATATGATAATAAACAAGTTTGAATAAGAATCTGGACCTAATAAATGCATGTAATTTCATTTGGAAGTTCATATGTATCCTTTCACTGATAAAGAATCACAGGTTGGTTCCGAATGTAAAATATTACTTCTTTTAATTATAAATTGATATGGGATTTATATAAATAAGTCCAATCCATGACCAAAATCATATAAAATTACACTACTTGGAGAATAAAAATACTTACAATGTGTAAACTCCCAAAAACATTAATCTTAGAGTAATCATAGACTTTATATATGATCATCATACAATTATGATTTTTTACTTCTATTTCAACATTGATACTTGAGGTGGAAATGTGATACCCTTAGAAAATTCTTTAGATATAAAAAAGTGGGTAGAACCAGATTCAAATAAGAAATTACCAATTATAGAGTGAATGATAAGTACACCATTCACCACTTTTTTATCATACCCCACATCTATAATATTGATTTCATGAGATTTAAATTTATCTCTAGGTTAAAGTGGTTACTAATTTTGATCATCATCATTAACCCTTAAATTCATGCACTAGTTGGTGTAATGTCTGTAATCTATGTAATTATATAATTGGAGTGTGGGTGGTGTATTCAATAAATATTTATCTCCATCAGTATCATTTTCTAACTTCTTCCCATGAAATCGACATTCGATTTCCAAAAGAATTTTTTCACACTTAAAAAATTTACCAATCCACATAATAAAATTTCTTCCATTATTATTGATACATTTCTATAATAAATGAAAAATCATATTCTACTCTCAATAGTTTTCCACTATAATTTTCATTGAATTATATATTAATTTTATTATCAAAATAATAAAATTTATGGTTGAAACTAATCTAAATTTCCACCTTGATAGAACATTTAATGATGTTTACATATCTAATGAAGTAAATAATGAATAAAAACCATGAAATAATATGTTTTTATCCACTAAGAATCGATCAATATTACTTATTGGTCTAATTATAATACGCAAAGTATACCTCACAATTATTAGAAAATTTTCTTCATAATTACTAATGGATTCATCATACTTCTTATTAATATCATGGAATTCCTTCCCAATATTTATATGAATAATAATGAGAAAATAATTATAAAAAAATAACCTCATAAAACTCTCCCACTCCATCTATTCAATTTATTCCCATTGCCTCATATTCTTCACTAGAGTCCACCATTGATCCACTTCACCTTTAAGACATTATGAATTTATGATTACCTTTTCATGTTCTAAGTAACAGAGAATGAAAAATATTCTTTCAGTGTTACTAATCCATTGCTCAATAATTATTGAATTGGAAGACCCACTAAAAGAAGGTGTACATTTCCTCATAATAGACTCAACAATAATTGTTTCCTTCTTTCTCCCATTTGAGTTCTAAAAATAATTCGTGGATTAAAAAATTGAATATAATTAATAGCAAGATTTTTCATGCCATCTCCCATAACATTCAATTTCTTTATAGGACAATAATTTCATTTACCTTCACATTTATATTTTACAAGGTTCCTTCCAGTTTTAGTTGTTTATTGAAACAAAAATCCTTGTATGAGAAATAATAATCATATTGGGAGATCATATAATCCTGAAAATAATTTATAAAATGTCTAAATATTTACAACAGTTTTTTTATCTAAGGAAACTTATAATTAAATTAGGTTATCCATAGTAAATATCTATTCAACTTTTTTATAATGCCTCTTAAAAAAATGTGTATTACCCTAATAATATCATCCATGACTATTAGACTAGGAGCGTAATAAGGGCTCATAAATTGTAAACTAGAATAATGGTGAAGATATATTGGATGTACTCTTTTTGGGTATATTTTCACTAGATGCATCTACACATATACATATAGTATCAATAATGGGACGTATTTCCTAGAAAACCACACTCATTTCATCAACATAATTTAGTATGTTCTCCTATAATTTGGATTTCTTAAATGATCTCACTAATTCTTTCTCATCCATGTGTCCAAAAATAACTACACCATTATCTAATACAAATAACAGAAACCAAAATTTTACATACATAAATACTATATATTATTAGAAAAATATTAATTACATATCAACAAAATCCATTCATTAACTATAAAGTTTTAGAGTCTTTGGAAATGTGGATACAAAAACAACTGGTTTATAAAATGTATATATTAGTTCCCATTAATTTCTTGATAACTATCACCATTTTTAGAATATTATACTTAAAACCTTTCTTTGAAATAAAGGAAAGTAGATTATTATTAATGGTGAGCTCATATGCTCAATAAGGGAAAAAATAATTAACATCAATAAGTGATCATAACTGAGAATAAGATAAGTATAAGGGTATAATAACATGACCATGAATTAAAAATAATCATATCCAACAAGTCAAATATCTTTAATCATGAAACATGATATTTTGTTATGTAAAATAAAAGAACAAAGGCATAAGAGAGAAGAATCATCAATAATCAATCATAAACCATGAGATCATGACATAATATTAAAGAATAAGTTTATGTCATATGCATAATTATAGAACATCACTTCCTTAGATGAGGCTCACTACCCATACTATCACAGTTTTTTGGGTTCACTCCCCATTTAATCATTTCTTTAGTCATGATTCACTACTATGACAATCTTATTGGAAAATTAACTTATGGAACTGGGTTCACTACCCATTACAGACCTTATTATCTTATGATATATAATTATTTACCCAATTAAATGGTGGAATATATAATTCTAGGCCCACCCATCATAATATTGATAACAATACAAATTGTTTCTACAAGATCATAAAACATTCGTCATATCATCAGATTATAACGCATGAGAATGATACAAGTTTCTAAAATATTTCACCATCATAAAAATAAAACATCAATAGAAAGAATAAAGGTTGTAAAATTGTATAAAAACCCAATTATATCATAATAAATATAAAAGTGTTTTTTATATGTGAAAATTCATTTAAACGATCGCTAGAAATTTTTTTCAGCAAAATTCAATTTTTATTTTGAAATTACTTGTCTGAAATATAAAATTTTCTAAAATATTAAGTAATTTTATTCTTTAAAATGATCCCATGAAACTTTTAAAGGGATGATAATATAATTTAATTGTAAATAATTGGAAATTCCATGTATTTTTTTTTAAATTATATGGAAATATTCGAGTCTGCAGTTTCTGATGGTACTTGATTCCGAGGCCTGGAGAGCCCATAATGTTTTTCTCATGTTTCTTAAGTACTTTCAGTAAGTGTGTGAGTGGGTTTTTTTAACTTTTGAACAGCTGCTCAAAATTAAAATCTGAGGGCAATGTTGATCTCGTAGTGCCGATATTCTCTTAAGGAGACCTTCACTTCAACTTCAGTTGGTCGAAGGTGGTTTTTAGTTTTAGGACTTTTCATGGGAGAAAATAAAATAAACTAGATTTATTTTTTTTTGAATTTTTAATCCTCCCAATTGGATTTTTGTGATGGGGACCACCCTATACCTTGAAATCCTTCTTCAATGAGGGAGGTGACTCTTGGTTTCTTTTACAATTAATTATTCCAACTTCAAAATTAATTAATGTTTCAACTCTAGTTAAATTAATAAAACATAATTTAATAAGGTGGCTCTTCTTTTTGTTGAATTGGGGGAGTGTTGGAAAAGGGATACTGGGGGAGAAATTTGGAGAAACACTTTCTCCAAAATACGAACATTTCTACAATGAAGAACTCTGTCAAAGGATCTCCAATGAGGAATGTCTTCAACAATGACGAACCGACGTCTGCCTTTCCCTATCCTCACTGACATCAACGAATCTTTCAGGTAGGTATTGTTGATTTTGTATAACCCTTACCAGTTATTTTCATTCTTCTTGACTCAATAACAACTATTCCGCTTTCTACCATTCTAATGTGGAGAGTGCAGGCCAAATGAACACGACCCAACCCCTCTGCAACCCTTGTGGATTTTGGTGTTTTTCACGGCTTGTTTTTGGGTTGAGAAATTTCCAACCTTGGTTGTCTTGAATTGATGGAGACGTCCCGAGACAAGTGTGGGAGTCAACGGAAAGAAGAACAGGCCACCGGGGTGCACCCGGTGACCCAAGGAACGTCCCTGGAAACTGGTGCTGGTTACTGGCGCCAGAAGGGATCGGGAGTGGTGGTCGACACAGGACCAGTTGCGTGAAGGGGGTGGCGGCGCGCGTCCGTGTAGCCGGGCGTGCAGGGGCCACGACACAAGGCTGTGACGGTGAAGGAGGGGCGGCAGGCTCGATGCTGGATGCTGGTGGTGGCGCGTCGCTTGACCATGCCACACAGGCGTGCTGGACGTCTGGCCAACTGGGGAGCCGAGCGGGACCCCAGGTCCCGCATGCTAACTTCCGGTGCCATGTGGCACCCGCCGATCGACCACCCAACCCGAACAACCCATCCATTCGGGGTACCCAGGGGCTCCTCCCCCTTGGGTGTCGGCTAAGACTGACCCCACTATTGGGCCACCTAACCATGGGCCATAGTAGGCCGGTACGGACTCGGATCAGGCCGGGTCGGTCCTACTGGGTTGGACCGGACCCGGACCAGCTTCGACCCCTTTTCACTCTTTTGGATATAACTTGATCTACATACATCCATTTGAATAACCATCTTTGGATCCTAAAACCATGGATCAAGACGGTCTATTTGGTATAACCCACTTGAGTTTTGGATAATTTTGGTGTATGGCAGGGTTGGATCGAACATGAATCCAACTGGGCCCTCTAGACTAAAAGGCCAATAACTTACAGACCAATGTCTGATTGACGCACCATCCGTTGCGTTGATACCCCCTTTACCTAGAGGTCTATTGGGATAATTATTCATGGGACTTCATGGTAGTTGGAGTATTGACCTATTTCTTGAGGAGAGAACCCTCCTTGAATCAAGCGAGCTTAGTGCGGGAACCCTATGGCTGGAAGTAACATGAGAAAGGGATCCTATGTGGGTCTGTGTTCTAGGATCCCACATGGATCCACCCTAGGAATCCACATGGGACTAATCAAGGATACTACATGGGTCTACTGTACTAGGATCCTACGCGGGTATGATGATTTAGGATCCTACATGGGTCTGCCTCTTAATAGAGTAAGATGATTCAGTAGTTACATCTAATCATCTTTACTACTGTACCTAAGTTATACCTGGTGTGAGTTGAGTCTTTATCTTTATGGTACAGTTCTGTGTGATGATTCCATTATGGTATTTTTCTATGTGGTGTTACCTATGTGGTACTACCTTTGTGGTACTCACGTTCGTGGGATTCCTTCCTTTGTGAAATAGCTGAGCTTTGGGATTTGAGTAGGGCCCTGTATTTCCCCATGATTGAGATGGGTATACTCGAAAACTTAGGTATATGTATGGGCATATACATAATTAGGTTTTTCAGTTGTTTTCGTGATGTTTGTTTTATCCTTTTTGGATTTTGTGAGACCATCGAGGGTCTCGGTGTCCCTACTGAGTATGGTTATATTCACCCCTGCACGGGTTATGCCTGCACCTTGTTGTGTTTGGTGCAGACGAAAGACAGTGCTGACTGAGAACGAGAGTACCCGGACAGGAGGTAGCTCAAAGGTGGACATTAGATGAGGCGTACCACAGAGATGACTGTTTGATAGTTGTACATACCCTTAAGGTAGGATCCTTGGTGGGTGTTCACATGAGCTGTTTTCAATTATACTTGTAATTTTCAGTTTACTTGTACTTTCTAGTTTTACTTGTTCTTTTTAGTTGGGATTTTATTCTCGCCCCTTTTACTTTCTGTACACACCTTGTTTACATTATAGGTTACTTTGTGCTAGTATCCTACTTTGTGCTTAGTTGTGTGAGTTTACATCTTAAAAAGGCAATACCTTCCCAGTTTTTAGGTAATACGCCTTTCGGTGCTAGTCACCATCCCCTAGCCTATGGAAGGCGGGCTTGGGGTAGTCACGACATTGGCCCCAGGGGATGTGTTGTGACAAATTGGTACTAGAGGAGTCGGTTCAACCATAAAACAATGGACTCTGATCTTTTAATGGCAATAATGTTAAGTGTTATGAGTGTGGTTATCAATTTATGGAATCCAGTGTTGGTGTGGCGGATAATGTATCCATACACCAGGACCCTGATGTCCGATTTCTAACTCAGTGCATGAAAACACTAATTTCGTGTGTGTTTTGAAATTTTTTTGTGACCCCTTTGAGTCAGCTAAACAGTTATAACTTATTGACCATGGTGCACCTGTTTCTTTTTAGGATGCCTCCACATAGACAACCAACACAAGTTCAGGGTAGAGCGTGCCGTGATAGCCCACCGATCGATGAGGCCTCGGTGTAGGTCCCTTGTTCAATAGAGGAACCAGTGGAGGCAGCAACAGTACCATTCCCTGTTGGGCCATAGGGGCCACCAGCCCCAGCAGCAGAGAGTGCACGCCGCTTGAACACGTTGCACAAGTTCCGGCACTAGAGGCCACCCAGGTTCAGGGGTGAGATGGACCCACATACAGTTGGGGATTGGCTAGAGGCCATGGTGAGAGTCCTCTAACTTGTAGGGAAACCAGTTGATCTCATGGTGATCCTTGCCTCCATTCTTCTACAGGAATCATTAGGCATATGGTGGATCTTGATGCTCCAAGTTCATGATGAGGTGACACTTCTCTAGGTAGTCTTTGAGAGCCTGTTTCGGGTAGAGTTTGTCCCAAAGACCCTTCATGCAGTGCGCATATAAGAGCTTCTTCATCTTCAGCAAGGCAGCATGACTGTGGCTCAATACTCAGCGAGGTTCACTGACCTCTCACACTACTTCACTGATATGGTTCGAGACCCATTCTTCAGGGCCCGGACCTTCGAGTAGGGACTGAGGCAGGAGATCAGGGCTTCAATGATTTCTATCAGCATCCTGATGCAGGCAGGGGTGTTAGAGCGAGCCCTTTTGTGGTGAGTTTTCTTGCTGAGCAGTCACCAGCAGCGAGACCCACCACTGGGCATCACGTAGCAGTTTCTTCTACAACTGGCAGTAGATAGATGTCACCGAGGTCTAAGAGGACCATACCTACAGGTGGACGACCGCAGGATTCAGGGTTGGTTGTGCGGGGCACCCGAGACAGAGCCATTCATGTGAGGAGGAGGCAGTGTTACACATGTGACGGGTAGGGTCTCATGGATCGTTACTGCCCGACCCACTATACGGATGATTAGCAGATGGTCAAAGGACTGCCCATACAGTGATAATGGTTTGAACTTGGAGGTTCTTAGGGAGCAGGAAGACGTGGTAGAGTATTTTATCGTGTAGCTAGTGGTGGGAAACGATTTGAGGTGTTACCGCCGCCACCACCAGGTGGTCCACCCCGACCTCAGGGAGTGGGTGGAAAAGGGAAATCTCAGCTCCAGACAGCTGAGGCCTACAATCACGGTACTCCGGATATGATATGAGGTATGATCTATGTCTACCACACCTTAGATATAGTACTTATAGACACAGGTTCCAGTCATTATTTTATTGCCACTACCCTCATTCAGTGCTCAGAGATTCCAATGGAGCTGTTGGCTCAATCCTTATGGCTAGAGACTCCTACGGGAGAGGATTCGATGATAACACACTGGTGCCAATAGTGTGAGCTTACTCTAGGAGGCGAGAGCTTAGGCTAAGATCATCTAGTTGCAGCGTCGAGGCCTTATGATGTCATCTTGGGTATGGATTGGTTATCTACAGTCCATGCCCATATTTAATGCATTAGGAAAAAATTGCAGTGTATCCACGTGGATGGGACTAGTTTTACCTTCACCTGTGAGAAGGGAGCCTTTGCAACACAGGATGGAATTATCTGGAGGAGAGTAAAACTAATCACTCATCAGTTTTCTAGCCTTACCCTCGGAGTGGTTGATGTGGAGAGTCAGAGCTATCCTGTAGTAGTGGACCAGTATGTGGATGTCTTCCTTGATGATGTTCCGGGTCTACCTCCTCCCAGAGATGTAGAATTTCACATTGACTTGTACCCCTAGATGACATCGATATCTACACTAGCATATCAGATGGCTCCCGTGGAGCTTCGTGAGCTGTGGGTACAGTTGGAGGACTTATATGGGAAGGGGTTCATTTGGCCTAGTGTTTCACCTTGGGCAGCCCCAATTTTGTTCTCCAAGAAGGCATATGGAAGCTTGAGACATTGTGTTGAATATCAAATCCTGAACCAGGTGACCATGAAGAACAAGTACCCACTTTCGAGGATTGACGACCTCTTTGATCAGCTGAAGGAAGCATGGTGGTTCTCGAAGATAGACCTCGGGTCAGGCTATCACCTGCTCATAGTACAAGACTAGGATGTGGAGAAGATGACTTTAAGATGTCGGTACATCCATTATGAGTTTTTGGTCATGCAGTTCGGCATGAACAATGCTCCATATGTGTTCATGGAAATCATGAACATGATCTTTCAACCATACCTTGATCGCTTTGTAGTAGTCTTCATCAACTAAATTCTGATCTACTCGACTAACGAGGAGGAGAATGACTATCATTTGCAGGTAGTTATAGACACACATCGAGAGAAACATCTTTATGGTAAGCTCTTGAATTCCAGTTCTGGATCCTAGAGGTTTACATTCCAGGACATGTCATCTCAAAGGCTGGAGTTTCAGTTGATCTAGTGAAGATTGAGGTGGTACTTGCTTGGGAGCCACCCAGGAGTGTGACAGAGGTACATAGTTTCTTGGGTTTAGCCAGATACTATCAGATATTTGTTCTAGAATTATCTAGAGTTGCAACACCTTTATCAACATTGACAAATAATGGGGAACCCTTTGTGTGGTCGGAGATATTCCATCAGAGTTTTTATAAGGTGAGGTAGCGGCTGATCTGTGCCTCCATCTTGAGTCTTCCAGAGGAGGGCGTTGGGTATGTAGTCTAGTGTGACGCATCAGGGACCAAGCTCAAATGTGTCCTGATGTAGGAGTGAGCAGTTATCTCATATGGTTCTCAACAGCTGATACAAAATGAGAAAAACTACACTACCCATGACATTGAGTTAGCAGTAGTGGTCTTCGCTTTGAATATATTGCAACACTATCTGATGGGTGAGAGTTTTACGGTCTAATCTGATCACTAGAGTCTTAGGTATATCTTCTCCCAGAAGGACCTGAACCTAAGAAAACAACATTGGATTGAGTTCCACCAGGACTATGACTTTGATATAGTCTATACTCCTAGGAAGGGGAATGTTGTAGTAGATGCACTCAGCAGGATATTTGGTATACTGCTACTAGGTGAGGTGACAGAGCAGCTGGACGCTTTGTATATATACATTGTGGATCAAGATGGACCAGCTTTTCTTTAGTCTCTTACAGTCACTCCCCCACTCCTTCAGTGAGTCAGGGAGGCGCAGCGTGGGGACACTAAATGCGAGTCTCAACATGCTCCGATATCCACAGGACATGCACCTAATAGATTTTCCAAAGGTGGGGAGCACGTCATCCTTTTCAGAGAACATACCATAGTACCAGTGTTGCTTCGGTAGGATGTGTTGAGGGAGTTCCACACATCCCTCTAGAGGTACATCCAAGAGTGGAGAAGATGTACCAGGACCTCCGACGGCCGCACTGGTGGCCGGGAATGAAGAAAGCAGTAGAAGAGTTTGTCTCTTGGTGCGTCACTTGTCAGCAAGGGAAGGCAGAGCATGAGGTACCAGCGGTCTTATTTCAACCTTTATAGGTCCTAGAGTGGAAGTGGGATGGGATATCACTGAACTTCATGATAGGACTTCCATGTACATCCAGGGGTCATGATTTTATCTGGGTGATCTTCTACTGACTCACCAAGTTGGCCCACTTCCTACCAATCTGAGAGCAGGGTTCAGTAGAGAGCATGTGATGCCTCTATGTGTAGGATATTGTGTGGCTACATGGATTACCCTCGATGATTTTCTCTGATCGTGATGCACGTTTCAGTTCCCAGCTATGGAAGGGGTTGAAGGAGGCTTTCGGGATGCAGCTTCGTTTGAGTACTACCTTCCATCCTCAGACGGATGGCCAGATCGAGCGGACCATACAGAACCTCACGAACATACTGTGTTCTTGCATCCTAGACTTTGGTCACTGTTTAAAGGGTCACTTTCCCTTGGTGGATTTTTCATACAACAATAGCTACCACTCCACCTTTGGGATGAAACCTTTCGAGGCTCTATACGGCTGACCTTGCAGATCTTTTTTGTACTGGACTGACCCAGGGGAGTCAACACTCAAGGTACCAGAGATGGTACATGATACCACATAGAAGGTGTAGATTATCCAAGTGTGGATGAAGACTGCACATAACAGGTAGAAGTCTTATGCCAATAGGAGACAGAGACCTCTGGAGTTCAATGATGGTGACCATGTCTTTCTACAGGTCTCACCTTGACAAGGTTTGTAGAGATTTGGCTGGGGTGGTAAGTTATCTTTATGGTTCATCGGACCCTTTCAGGTCCTCAACAGAGTTTGCGAGGTGGCTTATCGCTTAACTCTACCACTTCAGCTGCACTGGGTGCCTGACGTCTTCCATGTATCCTAGCTGAGAAGATACATGCATGACCCATATCACATCATCAACCATGGTGAGCTGGACATCTACAATGGGGCGACATTTACGGAGGTTCCAGTAGAGATTGAGTATTTTCAGGAGCGGGTCTATCGTGGGTGGTCAATACCTTTAGTGCATGTATGTTGGCAGCACCAAAACCTCTAGGAGAGCATGTGGGAGTAGGAGGATCATATTTCTGCTCAATACCCCCACTTGTTTTCCTAGTTTTTATAATGTGGCTTTCGGGGACAAAAAGCCCTGAGGTGGGGAGAATTTAAAGACCCATAAATTCCATGTATTTTTTTAAATTTTTTTATAGAAATATTAGAGTCTATAGTTTCTGACAGTACTTGATTCAGAGGCCTGAAAATCCCAGAATGTTTTTTTTGAAGTTTCTTAAGTACTTTTAGTAAGCGTGTGAGCGGGTTTTTTTGTAACTTTTGAACTGATGCTTGGAATTGAAATAAGAGGGCACCATTGATTTTGCAGCACCGATATTCGCTTAAGGATACCTTCACATCGATCGTAGTAGGTCTAAGGTGGTTTTTAGTTTTCGGACATTTCATGGGAGAATATAAAATAAAATAGCTTTATTTTATTTTTTAATTTTTAATCCTCCCAATTTGAATTTTATGACGAGGACCACCCGACCCCTTGAAATCCCTCTTTAATGAGTGAGGTGACTCTTGGTTTCTTTTCCAATTAATTGTTCCAACATAAAAATTAATTAATGTTTCATCTCTAGTTAAATTAATAAAACATAATTAAATAAGATGGATATTATTTTTGTTAAATTGGGGGAGTGTTGGTAAAGAGAGACTGGGGGAGAACTTTGGAGAAATACTTCCTACAAACGACGAACATTTCTCCAACAAAGAACTCCGTCGACGGATCTCCAATGAGGAACATCTTCAACGATGACAAAATGATGTTCGTATTTCCCTCTCTTCACCAACGTCAATGAATCTTTGTGGTAGGGATTGTTTCTTTTCTATAACCATTATCTGTTCTTGTTGTTCTTCTCTATTCAAGAGCAACAATGCCACTTGCTACTGTTCTAACGCGGAGAGTGCGGGCCAAAAGAACACGCCCCAACCTCTCTACAAACCTTGTGGATTTTGGTTTTCTTCATAGCTTGTTTTCGAGTTGAGAAATTTCCAACCATGGTGGTCTTGAATTATGAGAGACGTCCCGAGATGAGTGCAGGAGTCTACAGAATGAATAAAGGGCCACCGAGGTGCACCTGGTGACCTGAGGAACATCGTCAGCAACCTGTGTCAGCGATTGGCACCGAAAGGGATCGGGAGAAGTGGCCGGCACTTCGGCCAGCCGTGACGATGGTAGTGGTGCGACCGCACCGCTGGAGAAGGGCCACGGCCCGTCGGCTACGGTGAAGCAATGATGGCGGCTGACGCTCAGCCGACCGCCTAAAGGGGGTGGCGGTGTTTGTTCGCATCGTCGGGCGTGCATGGGCTGTAGCATGAGGCCATGGTGGAGGAGGGGCAGCCGACACACTACCGGCTGATGGTGGTGGCGTGATGCGTGCCCGTGCCACGTAGGTGGCCTAGCCGTCCGGCTAGTCGGGGAGCCGAGCGGGACTCCAGGTCCCACGTGCCAGCTGCCGATGCCATGTGGCGCGGCCGGTCAACCAAACAACCCGAACAACCCAACCATTCCGGTTACCTAGTGGGTGACTCCTCCTTGGGTGGCGGCTAGGACGAACCCCACCACGGGGCCACCCAGCCGCTGGCCGAGCTCATCGGGTCAGACCGAAATTAGACCAGCTTCGACCCCATTTCACTCTTTCAGCTATAAGTTGACCTACAAGCGTCCGTTTGAAAAAACTTCTATGGTGCCAGAATCCTTGGATCGAGACAGTCCTTTTGGTATACTCCACTTGTGTTTTGGAACATGTTGGGGTATAGCCGAGTTGGATCGAACATGAATCCAACCAGGCCCTTAGGAATAAAAGGCCAGTAACTTACAGACTGTGAGTCTGATTGATGCAACGTCTATTTCATTGAGACCCATTTTAATTGGTAGTACTTTGGGATATTTCTTCGTGGGACTTTGTGGTAGTTGGAGCATCAACCTGTGGCTTGAGGAGAGAACCCTCCAGGAATCAAGCGAGCTTTGTGCGGGAACCCTATGGCTGGCTGTAACATGAGAAATGGATCCTATGTGGGTCTGTGCTTTTGGATCCTACATGGGTCTGTGTTCCAGTACACCACATGTATCCACTCTAGGAATCCAAGTGGGACTATTATAGGATCCTATTTGGGTCTGTTGTACTAGGATCTTACGTGGGTCTAATGATTTAGGATTCTACGTGGGTCTACCTCTCAACAGAGTAAGATGATTCAATAGTTACATCTAATCATCTTTACTACCATACCTAAGTTATACCTGGTGTGATTTGAGTCCTTATATTTGTGTTACACTTATATGTGATGATTCATTTGTGGTATTTTTCTATGTGGCATTACCTATGTGGTACTACCTTTGTGGTACTCACCTTTGTGGCATTCCTTCCTTCGTGGAACTGTTGAGCTTTGGGATTTGAGTTGGGCCCTATGTTTCCTCATGATTGAGATGGGTATACTTGAAAAATTAGGCATATGTATGGGAATATACCAGAAAGGCTCAGTTAGAGACAAAGTCTCTGACTATTTATTAAAATAATGAAAAAGTACAGCAGGAAAGAATAACAAACAAGAGCAAGAAGTTACATGTCAGAAATCATACCCATCACCATATCCATCGCCATCACCAGGATCAAGTGCCTCATCTGCGGTGGCCGATTCCCAGTCTAAACTTTCATACTGCTTTAGGATCTTCTCATAATTTTGTCTGAGATTTAATTTTTCCAAATACACAAACTCCTTAGAAGAAATCATCCCATTTCTTTTACTAATAGAGGATCTGGTAGACATCGACTTTGGCATAGAAGAATAATCCTTCTACTGCCTTCTTCTTGGTGGGGTAGACACATCACCCTCATTCCCCGCTACAACCTTCTTTCCAAACTGCACAACATCACTAAAAGAAGCTCTTCCTCGACCATCATTCTCCTTTTCACTGTCAGATATGTCCCCCCATTTCTCAGGGACAACCACATTCTAGTAGCCGCCATTCCCACCTTGCTCCTTCCCAACAATACTGTTACTGTCAATCATCGCTAAGCACTGTGGCTGCACCACAGACCCATGATCTTCAATCATCCCATTCTGTAAAATACCTTCTCCAGAAACAGCATCTTACAGATGCATCCCACCTGGAAACTTACCTCCTTCAGTCCATGGAGAAGCCTCTACAAAAATTCCCCCTTGATCCAATCCCTTATCACAAATCTTGCTGCCATTATGATCACACACCAAATCCATACCCATCACCCCACTGTTCTGCTTAGTAGGTGTGACAGACATCCGACCAGGAGCCAAATTAGGATCAATCTGGCCCTGACCCTCTTCCAATTCTTCATTCATCAGACCAGAGAAACAATTGCTGACTTCAATACGCTGCACCTACTTCACATGCTATGTCTTCAGCCCAGAAGAAGCCCTCACCCATCCAACAGCCTCCTCCACAGAAGCCCCAGCCTGTAAGGCCAAATCAGATCCTTCCACAGCCTCCTTCCCCCTCACTAGTACCAATTCTTGGCTTTTGGTCACTCCAACCGAATGGACAGCCTGCTCCACTTCATGAGGCACCCCAAGATCATTCCTAAGTCTTTCAAAAACCTCATCAACCCTCGGGTTCAGAGACTCATTCACTCCTCCCATCCGCCTTCCAACCAGTGAACAAGGCTCAATTTGAGCTTTCTTACCTAAAAATTGCTTCCCCTGCTGAACATTTAATGCCATCAATTCTGTAGCCTTTGGGTCCAAAACCTCCCATGGAACCACCCTCCTGCCTCTGCAATTCTCCCTCAAATTTCCAACTTTAAGACACTGAGAGCAGTAGTTAAACCATGAATCAAAAACAAAAGACTTCTTACATCTAAACTCCTCACTCACAGCAATGAAGATAGACTCAATCGGCGGTTTCAACAGATCCACTTCAACACAAATTCACGGAGAAATTGGATGAAAAACCTCCCTAGTCCTATTGCCCGAACATAAATAGCGATCAACAAGATTTCCCAGCATGTGAATAATTGAAGGATTCTGAAATGGAAGTGGTAGTTCTGGAAATCTTACCCAAATTGCCATCGTCGAGGAATCATGCTTCATCTAATAATCATAGGACCATCTGAAGAGCAGGAAGCGACAACCGTCACAGGTACGCAGGGCAGAGGACCAGGCTATGATCAAATCTTCCTCCGACTCAAAGTGGACCATTATGTGTTTCAAGTCAAGAAGACCAACAGTGGTGCTCTTCTGAAGATTCCACGATCTGAAAATAAATCGATCAAAGTAATCCACAGGTGGACTTCGTTTCTTGAAGCGAGCTATCAGCGTAAGATTCAGGAGGGACGAAGCATCATTGAACTCCCCAGCCGTGACCGAGAGTTGCAGAATCCCTTCATGTAACTCAGGAACTTTAGGGGAGAGAAAAATTTCAGGGAATTAAGGCAGAAGATCAGACTGTGAGAAGGGAATAAATCCTCGATTTCTAGAGGACTGTGGAAATCCCTCCTCCACCGCAGGAGGAGGGAGCTGATCGAGGGCCATCGCCCCTACGACAGCCATTCCTGAACCCTAGCGTCCCGAGCGCTCACCATATCTCCCATCATTCTATGTATGGGAATATACCTAAGTAGGGTTGTCAGTTTTTTTCATTCTTTGTGGTTTATCCTTTGTGGATTTTGTGAGACCTTTGAGGGTCTTTGGGTCCCTACTGAGTATCATTATACTCACCCCTGCACGGGCTATGCCTGCACCTTGTTGTGTTTGGTGCGGAAGAAAAACAATGCTGACTGAGGACGAGAGTACCAGGACTGAAGGTAGCTTAGAGGTGTACATTAGACAAGGCATACCATAGAGACGACTGTTCAAGAGTTGTACCTACCCTTCAGGTAGGAGACTTGGTGGGTGTTCATAGGAGTCATTTTCAATTATACTTGTACTTTTTGGTTTACTTGTACTTTCTAGTTTTACTTGTTCTTTATAGTTGGGCTTGTATTCTGGCCCCCTTTACTTTCTGTACAAACCTTGTTTACATTATAGGTTACTTTGTGCTTGTATCCAACATTGTGCTTAGTTGTTTGAGTTTATAGGTTAAAAAGGCAACGACTTCCTAGTTTTTAGGGAATACGCCTTTCGGTGCTAGTCGCCAACCCCTGGCCTATGAAAGGCGGGCTTGGGGTAGTCAAGACATGGGCCTCAGGGGATGGTTCATGATAGTAATATTCATAATTTAGTGGAAATACATTTATGTACTAAATTATAAAAAGCATATTCCCATTTTTTTTGTATAAAGTTAGATGTACCTCATTTGGAAACTAGAAATTAGATTAATTTAAAAAAAATATAGAAAGTAAATCATGGGAAAAAATAAAATTAATGAATATATAAATAATCATAAACCAACTAATGATTTTTTTAATAAAAATACATATATGGAATAAAATATTCCATATTGAAGAGAGAAATAGTGTTAGTTGTCCCTAAAAATATTTTATCCATCTCTTGACTACTTAAAGAGAAAAAAATGAAAAGAAAATATGCAGTCTCAATAAATAACCAGATAATAATTAAAGTCATAATATTTGAAATAGATATATCATATAATTTCATGACCATAAATTCAATCATTAGAAACCCTTAAGATACTTATTACAACTTAAAACCCTTACCTCAAGTCTGTCTTACTTCATATGCTCACTAACATCCTCTTCTTTTATATACATCCTTTATATTATACCTTAAGCCTTGAAGGATTGGGAATAATAGAAGAAACAAATCTATATAATAGAGGAAATTAATTTAGGAAGGAATTTTTTTAGCTATTGGATGAGCTAGAAGGATCGAGTTGTTTCAAAAAGGGATGAGAAGATGTTCCCTTTTATAAGTGTGGGGAGGGATGCAAATGGAATTTATTAAAATATTATAATGATATAAGGTTACTTTTATTTGAATTTGGATTCAGATTTATAATTATTTTGAGGTAAGATAAAATAATTTTGAAATATAATCATCCAATAATAATTAGACAGGTGTGGGTGTAAATCCTACCCTTATCTATTGGTTTAACCCCCTCATAAACCCTTTTTAACCTTAACCTTGGTAACCAAATTTTACAATTTTTACTGTTCACCATGAACATAAATTAAATTAAACCTATTAAATTATACTAAATATGATTTATCAAACTATTGAATCCATTTTACTAGATGAAATTTATATAAATTTATGATTTTAATTATAAATTAGTGTGCAAACCACAATAAAAAATAGTTTTAGAAGAATGAATTTTGAAAATAAAACCCAATTTTCCACCATCCCATTCCATATAAAAACTATATAATTAATTTTAAAATATAATATTGATCATTAAATTTAAAAATTTAATTAAAACTATTAATAAATATATAAAAATTAAATTTATTATGATAAAAACACATTTCTGCATAAAAAGTGTTTTTAGAAAATTGTGTTTTAATCCCAAAAAAGAACTTATACTGAAATAAAGTAAAATTATAATTATTATTTAATTAATTAGATTATATATAATAAAAGGATAATTATGTTATTTTGTTATCAAATGTAAATCATAATGGTACTTTTATTTGAAAATAAATGATAGTTTTTATAAAATTTAAGCATTTTATTATTCATTGAAAGATTATTTCTTGGGAAAATCCTAAAAAGTTAACTTAAGATTATATGAAAAGTATTATTTAAAACATTATAATAACTTATTAAATTACAATTTATAAAATTGGTATAATTTAATTATAATCCACCTGCACAAAATATAATAAAAGCTACTTTTTACATAAACATATTTTTGAAGCATAAAGTGACTTTACTAAAAATTTATTACTTATTTATATTGAATAAATAAATACATTTGAATTGGTTAAAAAAATTATACATTTTGTTGACAATGTGGTTATTACTTTTAATATCAGGTAATTTCAAGGCTATGTTTTTGGTAGGCTCATGCGAAATCGATGATTCTGCATGGGCGTTCGTTAGATTAGAATTTAAAATATCCCAAAATAAACTGAGCTAAAAATTAATAGAATAGTGTCAATATAGTAGGGGTGTCTATTGGTTAGTTTGGCTCAGTTTTAAGTGTTTTTCGGACCTGACCTGATCAAAATAGGTCGGGTTGGGTCAGGTGGGGTCATATATGGTTTTTGTTTTGGACACAACACGACCAAATCCGCCTCACATTGGGTTGGGTCAATCGAGTCAACCGGGTTATGTAAAACAAAAGTCACCTCCTCATTATCCCATATGCCTCCTTCACACACACACATTATCCTAGCGTCTCCTCCATCTCTTCTTTATGGACATCGAGGGTTTGACAGGGTGATCTCCTTCATCCCCGGTTGGGTGTTGTGATCTCTTTAATCATGTGCTTGGTCAGTCGTGATCTCCTAAAATTTTGAGGCCACCGAACATGACATCTTATTCTCAGGACGGTCATGATCTCCTACATTGTTGGAATTCATGGTCAATTTCAAGAGGAGAAGATATGAAGAATCGTGATTTTATGGCTACAACAATCAGTTCCAACAGGGGACTAGTGTCTGTCCAATTTGGGGGATGTGGTGGTGATCGAGTCATCCATGGATAGCAGCGGCGCATGTGAATATCCTCTGGTAAGGTGGCACTCGATTTTATATTCTAATTATCCCAGGAGATGCCGACAAACCAAAACCAAAAAGAAGAAGTTGGCAGCGGGATCAGTAGTGGGATTCCCAGTTCTCTTTTATGTAGGTATTATATAGTGTATCTCAGGTCATGAATGGAAATCATGGTGGAGACAAAGGTGGAGGTGAATGTAGTGTTTGAGTCCATTATTTTCACACTATTTTAGTGGAGGAGGAAGTCAGGTGAGGGCTAGGGTGAGGTAGGAAACACATGGAAGGTTGGAGGGGTTAGGGAAGGGAGATGAAACTGTAGTGGTGACAATGACGGGTGGAATGTTGCAAAGCAAGATAGAAAGGTTTCATGGGATGTGAAGTGGTAGTGTCGGGTTGGTTAGGCTGGGTTGGGTAAATTTTTCCTACCTCGTGACCCGTTACAACCCGACCATGTGTCAACCCAAAATGACCGACTTGTGGAAATGATATCATGAACCCAACCCAACCGGGTTGGGACGGGTCAGGTTGGTCGGGATGGGTCGGGTTTGGAAACCCCTATAATATAGGGTAAACCCATAGGGGCTATCCAATATTCAGACAACCTAGAGATAAAAACATTAAAAAAGTATTCCTCAAAAAATTTATTTGGTTTGGTTTTATAGAACTTTCAAATATTGGGCTTAAGATTTAGGAAAGTGAAAAGGGATTAGGGTCAATTTTAGGGTTTTGGAAAAATGATAATTCTAAATGTTTCTTGTGATCTACTTATGGATTAGGTTGTGAATTGGTAAAAATATCACTAATTGGTGATATTCATTCCAATTGGATCTATGTAAGCTGTAACTATTCTTTTTTCCATAGATAATGAAAAAATGATATGCAATATTCTTGGATTCAAAGTAGAAAGTATAACAAGATATTGTTCCTAAATTTATAAACATAGACTAGGTTAGTGTCTTTAAATTACACTTCAAATTACTAGGGTTATGAACAAGAATGTTTTAAAAAAATTCTTTAATATAAATACTAGAAACGAGGATATCATGTTTCTATTTACAGACTCATTATGTTTAAACAAAATATTACTCTAAACCCTTAACCCTATGTGGATCAGCAACACATGACAGTGTTGTTCAAATGTAGTAAAACATGCATCATTCTAGACAAAACAAGTAAACTACTCAAATTAGTGCAATCCATAATTGAAACCATATAAAATCGATCAAATACTTACCATAATGAATGATAAATGATGAACACAATAATAAATATTGATGGAAAAAAATCAAAATAATATCTGAACATTGGAAAAACAAATGAACAATCCCCAATCATAGAATAGTAAAAAACTGTAATGTAATTGACTAAAATGGAAAGGAAAATAAATATAAAAAATAATTGAAAGAAAATGTAGAAAAAAAATAGTAAAAGAAAAGGGTTCGGTGGAGTTTATGTTCTAAGTCTCCTCTCTCTATCCAATGGTTTTTGAATATATATATAGTTTATCATTACATAATGTGTACATGATTCAAGTAATTTATATGCTTTAAGTGTCTTCTATTATAACATTTACATGGTGTATAAGTGGTTTTCACTTTGTTTACTTATGATATGAAATGATATCTAAAGATCATAGATCTCACAGAATTCATGGATTTCGTCTTCTATAGGATTTATGTTTCAAACATTTCATGTCATGTAATGAGTTCACAACAAATATGTCATAGAGTTTTATATTCTCAAGCATCTATGTTGTATAATATCTTTACATTTTTTACTTTGGATTCATGTCTTATAAATTGTCTGGTCGATGTTCTGCTCGAGGAATACACATAGTGAATCCATGTTTCATGGCATGTAATATTGAATTTTATGTATTTCATACATCTCATTTTTTGAGTCTTCAATGTATATTTCATGCATAAATAAACTAAAACTGATTTTATTATCGAGTAATTAATGATCAATAATTAAATTAATCTATCCAATATATATATATCTTATCAAAATTACCACACTATAAAAACTTCTTGTCCTCAATAAAAATGCATATCAACAGGGATTCCAAGTAAAAAAATTCTAAATAAGAAACATGCATTACAACCAGGAAAATAAAAATAAGTGATAGCATAAAAATAAAGTTCTTCAGATTCACCCATATAGAGAAAATCATTCTTGCATCATAGTTAAGTTTTTTTCCTATTTTTTCATCCTTTAATTAAACATTATCAACTATTCCTCTAAAGGTAAATAAATATTTTAATTTACCTCACTATAAATTTTCTATCATCACTCAAGGTAAAATATAATTTTTTTATGATCATAACATTAAAAATGTTCCTAACTATAAGCTTTCATTGTTTCTAAGTTCTCCACTCTTTAATATAAACACATAATTAATTAGTAGGGATTAATCAATGAGGTTAAAATGAAACTATGGATGTGGGTAGGAGGGTAGATTATAAAAATAAAGCTTAAAAAGGAGGGTAAACTCTCAAGTATAATACATGATCATCCATAATAATGTATTGAAAAATATCCTCCATAAAGTTCTATCTCCACCATCCCAAAATTAGAGGGTAGGTCCATGGATGTGGCATAATAGTGCATTAAAAGTTTTTTGTTTATTTTTTTTTGAAATTCATGATTAGGAAAGATCTCACATCCATCACCTAACCCCATACGATCAATAACAAGACCCATAGGTCTAGTAATGGTGATTTTTGAACTTCTTAATAAAAAATCCATTTTATTTATATTAATTTTCAATAGGATAATCATAAATGGTACATCAGAAAAACCACGGACCACTTCCCTATTATCATGTGAAAAAATCACCGTATATCTCCTCAGTATTAAACATCCCATTTACACTAGTAGTGATTGATTACCCCACATCAATTAAAATAAATATCATGTAATTAAATTGATATTATTATTGTAATAGATAAAATTGGCTTGTAACACAGCTCAGTCCTAAAAATGTCATTAATGGATTTTATGATCTTAAGAAGGGAAAATGTAAATGTTTGTATCAGGATAAATGGATCAACAATGATTTCCTCAATAATTTTTAGTAGTGTATATGTTCTTTAATATCATTGATAAGATTCTATTTCATGAAATGATAGGCTTATATGACCCAAGTATCTCTCAATAAATACGTTCAGAAAAAAATATGACAATGATTGTTTAGAATCCTCTTAGGAATGATAGTATATAATATTAGTAGGATTCAATTAGGGCATAATATCTAGTAACAAGTCTATCAAAATAATCTAAAAAAATGTATAATTAAAATTAAATCACTCAACTTAGATATCATGATAAAATTATAAACAAAAATAAAAAATGAATTTTAACAATCTACAACCGAACTATGTATTTTATTTAAATGAGTGTAAAGACATTTCAATGTAAAGGATGATTTTAATGGAAAATATATCCTAGACTAATGAAAAAAGCAATAATGAAAGTATATAGACAACAAATCTCAATAATTACTCTCACAAACATAATATGAAATAGATTACATAATGTTTTAGGAATTGATGTGGGATATAGAGAAGTAGAAGCATTGACAGATTGGAAAAGACAAAAATTAATTTTCAATTGGGGATTGAGATCTCCTTGTAGTGAAACTCATCCCATGGGAGGAATTTTTGGATAGGGATTGTAAAATTGTGCTCCATACAAAAAAAATTATAAAAAAAAGATATATGCACTAGATAAACCATTAGTATACAAGGGTTAATCAATGTGGATGTAGAAAAATGGGAAGTTTCAGATAGTAAATAATAGGAAAAGTAACTCAGATAAATTCCTAAATAAACTAAAATAATGTTTTAGATGACCGAAAAACATAAAAATCCAGAAAAGAAAAAAATTACATACACAAATCAATGGAAAAATAAAAGAAAAATATGTTTTGCCTCCCATAAAGTGCTAACAATGACATCATTTTCCAGACGAATGTACAAAAGAACTAGTCGGTTCTGTCTATCAGCTTAGATATCATCTACACATTGTAGGAACTCGTGGAAGTTCCATCAAGCTGATGGGGGATATTGGGGGTAAAAAAACTTAGGAATGGGTCACCAAAATGCTCACGTGGTAACTATAAATTCTATATACGTAGTTGTGGGTGATCTTGTACATTATAGAGATAGATCTTCTCAATCTAGGTTTTCATGTCATCTAGGCACTGATATATCTCATGTGGGAGGCCTAACTGTGGCTCGATATACTCATAAATACCATAGATAATTAATTATATATAGACATGGATAAGTTAATGTATAAGTAAATATGTTTAATATAAAGAGATTACTGCAGCTAATTTTTTTTCTCATCCATAAGTAAAATAAACGACACATCATAGAACATGGAATATAAATATTGTATAAAAATAGACACCCATAAAAAATTTATAATAAATAAGGATAATGAAAAAAGGGTAAATAGTGTTTTCCATATTTCCTCTATCATCACAAAATGTCCCCCCCAAATAGTGGATCTCTATAAATGTCCTTCCCTATCTATAACATCTATAGAAGCTGAAGGAGGCTCATCAACCATCGTAGTGGGTGTCACAGTGCTGGAATCTAGCTCGGTTGGGATGGGTGGTAGGGAGTGGTCAATCTGTATTGAGGCCAACCATATAGTAGCATTATCAATCAATGGAACCTCAGGTGAATAGGGAAGGGTGGGCCCTTTACCTATTGGAGATATTCTTCTATAAAATATTGCTGGGTGGTAGGACCCATGATCTGTTATAGAAGGATGATAGGGGTGATATGTGGGGTAGTAATAGAGGATAAAGTAGGGTATTTAGTATAAGGTGGTGAATGGGTAGTTGTAGGGGCTAGCGGTGGGGAAGGGGTTGTGAAATGTGATGACTTAGTGAATGGGTTGCTGAAGTAGAGGAAAATCTTGTACTTGTTATCTAGAATACATTGGATAATAAGAGTTATGATGGATGTGAATTATGAGGTAGATACATATAGAGTAGGGGTGGTGATTTAGCGGTGGTCAGTGGAGGTGCAATGATGGAAGGTGGTGGTGCAGCTGGAGTAGTAGATGAATTTGGGGAAAATGGTGGTAGGAGTAGGAGAAGTGAGGGCCTCACAAGTAGGTGAAAGGCCTGAAGAAGAGATATCTAGGGTCTCATCATCATCCTCAATAGACTCAGGGGTCCACTAATAGCACCCCTCGATCTTCCTTCAGCTCCCATCTTTTGGAGCATAAGGAGGCCAATTGACTTCATCTTCTCATGAGAGGAAAGAGGGTGAACATCATCAAATATGACGAGATGATGAGATAAAATGGGTTCTAAAACTACCTCCATTAAGATTACCATGAGCCCGCCACACTTGGGTCAAATAGTATAAATAAAACTGGTGATCGATGTTGATGGAAAGTCCACCCATGGATAAGTCTAGGATGATGAAATTGATATGGATGATATTTCTATGAGAATATCCTCTGGATAACCATGCCTGAGCAAGATCCTAGTGAAGAATCTATAAATATACACCCCACATTTAGGTTCTCATCACTATTTAATGATAATAGAATCTTTGGGGGGTCTTGGGTGATCAGTTATTAGAGCCTTGCTCCATCCTTCTTGCCCGAGTCTAGCCCTATGAATGTGAAGGAATGGGAGGTGATGAAATCATCAATGTAGATACCAAGTACAATACGAAAGTCTGCTAGAAAGATCTATCTGGTCCAACCACCAAGATTAAAGGTGATATGCGCCACATTGATCTCCAAAGTGGCCAAGAACTCCAGGAATAGATCCCATTACATATCCTCGCATACAACGATAATGCTAGAGAGGTGCATCTAGCCAATAAGATCAATTAATTCCTCCTTCATGTGGATATTATTGTGAACAACCAGTTTTATATTTTTTTTTGGAATACATAAGCTTGTCCTATAAATGGACCAAGTGAACCCGAGGATAACTTTTAGAGAAGTGAAGGTAGGGGTGTTGGTGCAAGTGTAGGGAAGCACCATGGGATGGGCTGGATGAGGACTCAGAATCATCATAGGATATGAGATAACAATAAATGAATGAAAATTATGAGGGGGTAGGATCTGCAAGAAGTGGAAGTAGTTCAATGTCCATATGATTGGGAGATGGAGGATTGTCTTCATGTTGGGCCACACACTTAACATATTTGGTTTGGGACATGATGGAGGGATGTAGTGAGGAAGGAAGGATTGGAAATGGGATGTTTGGTCAATGGTAAGAAGAGAAGAGGAGGCAGAGTTATGTGAAGGAGAGGGGGAGCTTGACGGTTAGGAAGGTGGAGGGAGGTTGGCAGTTGAGAGGAAGTGAGGGAAGGGACTCAGCTATGAAAATATTGTTCAAGGATTTTAAAGCTATCTTAATGGATTCACAAAGTGTATTTAGTAAACAATGTGTAAATCATGTGATTTTTTATTTTTACAGGAATTGAAATTTTCACATTGTGTAAACAATGCACACCATGATTTTGTTGGTTCATTCCCGCTGATTTCTTCCATGAACATAGTACATATTCTGAGCATTCCCATACCATCCTAAACATTATAAAAAATAATCAAACCTATTGGACCTATCCTAGGTTTCATCCCAATAGTTTATTCATATATCGTTGAGATCTATACATCATATTCATTAGGATATAGGGTCTCTCTATTATCTTCACTGGTCATATAATCTTTTTTCTCATCAGCAAGAAAGATGGATGAACAACCCAACGACTTACCACATTGCTTGGAAACTTTCTCTAAATTGAACACAACTTGTTCTTTGGAAACTCTAAATATCATCCTAATATGATTTATCTCAGGCAATTCCTTCTTATTAAAGATAATTGTTCTCCTTATAATGATAATAACATCTCTTTCTTCCTCCATTTCCAGGATAAGAAAATGGGTGGAAAAAATGAACTTACTGACCTTCAATAAAATATCCTCAAGAAGTCCTCAAGTGTATTTGACTAATTGATAAGCTACTTGGAGTTCCAATCTCATAAATTTCAAATCACATAGCCTTAAATTTCAGAAGACACTCATGGGAATGAGATTAAAACTTTAACCAATATTACACAAGGCACTTATGAAATTTCCAGTCCCTACAGTGTAGGGAATAGAGAAACTTTCAGGGTCTCAAATCATTGGGGTAAGATTCCAAAAAACAACTATAGAGAAATATTAATTTAATAATATAGATCATAGGTCTTCTATATCCATTTTATTGGAGAAAAAATCATTCAAAAACCTGGTATATGAATGAATATGAGTGATGACTACTGAAAAGGGGAAGTTGATAGGTAATTCTTTTAACATCTTTAGAATGTTTTTATGATGTCCTTATATTTTTCCTTGTATAATATTATATAGAAAGGGTAGAGGGGGCATATTTGGTGGTGGTTCTATATAAAATTATTCATTTTGAAGCTTCTCTTTTAGGGGAGATCTTTTAGTTGGATCTAATTCCAGATTTTGTTCCTGAGCGACTTTATGGATTCCATAGTTACTATATTTGACGATGATTGAAGCGCATATTCTAAATTATTTTAATTACATTTCATCAAATATTCAAGGTTATTAAAAATAAACATTTATCCTCATCTTTTTTATTTGTCTTTGTATTACTTGGAAATATACATGCTAATCAAAAATAGAGTCTTACAGATTTCCCCACATGATGATCAATGTTTACCGGGATAGCCCTATGGTTTTTCATTTGAGTTTTATAGAAATTCATCCTATGATCTAATTTTTTCATAATGGTGTATAGAAAGTTCTAAATTATGGATTATAGTGGTGGGGATATATGTTTATGACGTGGAAAACCTTACTAAAACTACTTTTGTAGAGTGGGTAGAAATTACTGATCTCTCGGTGAGAATTTTTTTTAATGAGATTATTGTTGTGGTTGAGGAGATGGATTATGTGGTGGTTACCTAGATATACCCAGATTTCATCATGGCACTTGACCACTCTTCTTTTGATAATAACCATTATTGGGTTATTACGGCTACTGAAATTGTCTATAATGATAATATTGCAACTAGTAATGTTTTGGTTTCTAAAACAATTGACTTTATTAATTGTAATCTATGTAATTACAATGTTGGATTTAAGGATCGTATATACTAGCTATAAATTCTATATATAGGTGTGGGAATCTACACATTTCACATGTTTAGATTTTTATAACAAGGGATGAATATGGAAGTGTTGTTGTAGGTATTTGAAAAAATTTAAGCTTCTTCATGAGGGCTTTGACATCGGCCAGAAGGCACGTATTCTCATCCACCTAATGGATTATGTGTCATGGTGGTCCTCTATCAGTCTTCCAAAGACTAGATTTGTGTTATATATCACTTAAAAGTGCTCCAATAACATTGGGAATATTGGTAATGAGCCCATAATATGTGGAGACGTCCACTAAACTAAGAGAAGTTGGTTGGAGTCCTTGATAAAAAATTTAATATTGTAGCCACACATTAATTCTGTGATGTGGGAAATTTTGAGTTGGCTACTTAAAATGATCCTAGGCTTCCCAAGTCGATTTTATGTTTTCTTGGGAGAAATTATGGATTTCTTTTCTGATCATCCATGTTCTTATTGATGAAAAGTATTTATCTAAGAACTTATTTTTTAAACTGTTCCAAGTCATGATAGACTTGGGAGGTTGGATTTTGATCCAATAATTATGTATGTCTGGCAAGGAGAATGGAATGACTCAAAATTCTGATAGTATCAGATGATACATCGTAATTGGGAAAGGTGTTGTGGACTTATAATAAATTTGAGATTTATTTATGGGGATCTTCACTATGATTTCTACAAAAATATCCCATGTTCTAGATCATGTGGATGATTCTAGGTTTATTTTTGAATCTATATGCTTGTATATGATAGGAGACAATGCATGGCCCAAAACCACTTATGGATGGAAATCCATAGATCATAATGGAGTTCTCATATTGTTTTGGTTGCTCTTCCTAATGTTCAGGTGTCACATATTGGAGGTTTTTGGAGTTTGGTAATGAATGGATGTTGGGTTCAACAATGTTTGAGCGATGGCATATAACTAGATATCTCTTGATCTCAATATTTAAAACAAGTAGTTATTGAGTTCCAATTCTACTCGGGTGAGTCAAAAGGAACAGATGCATGCACCAGGATGAAGAATAGTGGGCACCAGTTTTAGTATATATGAAAAAATATAAACTAAAAAATGTAAAATAAAAAGGGGATGAGGTAATCTGATTTTCAACTGAAGGTTACTATACCAGGGAAATTAAATGTCCCTATCAATGGAACCAAAATTTGACTGGACCACATGATTTCATAGATTCCATACAGTTTTCAATCATATTAGAATTTATAATTTCCCAAACTACACTCATCTAAATATGCATAGTACAGTGGTAGTGTAGGGTCAAACCCACAGGGACTAGCTAGTAGGTAGGTAACCAAGTGATAAGAAACTTATGGAAGGAGTCCTCACATTCTAAATATGGTTTGGTTTTCTAAAACTTTCATAAATTTGGTTTAAACATCTGAAAAGAGAAAAGGGATCAGGGTCAATATCAAGGTTTAGTCAAAAGTGTAATTTTAAATATATCTTGGGATAAACCTATGAATTAGGGTACAAAGAAGTGAAAAGGTCACCAATTGGTCTCGGTTAAACCAATTGGATCTTTCTAAGTTGTAACTGTTATTTAGTCTAGATATAGTCAACAACATAGATACAATAAACTTTTCTTCAAGGTAGAAAGTATCACAAGCCATTAGTCCTATATTTCTTAACTCCAACAAGATTAGAGTCCTTGTATTACACTTCCCATGATTAGGGTTACACAAAAGAACATAATAAAAATTATTTTTAACCAAATTTATATACATAGGTTTATGAAGATTTGATTAAGAGAATAATTACGTTTAAACACACACTTACTCTCGTCCCCTAGACATAATCAGATTAGACACACATAAAGGTATTAATAAAAAGTATGAAAAATTCATATTACTCGACATAATAATTAATCAACTCAAATCAATGTAATCCACAATTTAAACCAAATAAAAATGATAAAAAACTAAATTTAAAGAACGAAAAATGAATAACTCATCGAAAAATGATGTTGATAATAAATAAAAAATGGATTACAATGTTGCAACATAAAATTAACAATAAATAGTCACAAAATAGAAAACAGTAGAAAATGATATCATTACATTGGAAAGGATAAAAAGTATGACTATGTCTAGAAATTAAATGGAGAAGAAACAAAATGGGAAAATAAAAGGGTTTAGTGGAGTTTGAGTTTCAAGTATCCTCTCTCCGCTATATGGGGGTCTACATATATATAGATTTGAGATTTACACTATGTCTACATGCTTCATATCATTTATGTTTATTACGTGACTTTTTCTTCGATATTTATATGATGTGTAAGTGGTTTTCACATTATGTACCTCAAATCTGTAAATATCTACAGATATCTTGGGCCTTGTGGATTTTAGAGCTTGTAATTTCTGTGGGACCTAGGTTTCAAACTTTTCATATCATGCAATGACTTCACACCATGTATCTATTTAAGTTTTAGATTCCAAATCTTGCAAACCATGTAATATATTCATATCATTTAATTTTCATTCAATTCTTGTGAATTCAATGGTTGATGTTCTGCTCAAGGAATAAGTGTCCTGAATCTATGTTTCATGGCCTGTAATGTTGAATTTTCTATTTTTCTACCATCTCATCCTTTGATTTTTGAGTCCCTATTTATTGAAAAAACACATCATAAACCAGTGTATTATTGAATAAATCATGATTGAAACTTAAATAAATATGTTCAATATTTATATATAAATTATGATTAATATTTTTAAAGTATTATTATATCACAGTTTATTTAGACTTAGGGTTTTATGTAAAGTAATCAATCGAATACCATATGCATATTTCAAAGAAAATACATATAAAATATTATAGTGTTAGATACATGGAGTTAAATTCTAGATGGATTTAGAAAACATGTTTATGGACTATACCATCAAAGAGGGGTGTGTCGAACATGTCTAGTTCACATTCCTATCATCATGGTTCCAAACAAGGTATGGTCTAGGGTTTTAGCATCTCAGGGAGTACACAACTACTTAACACATGCATGTTGTTTATTACTTTTTCATTGATGATTATATGTTATGCTTGTACATTTTATGCATTGCCTTTTTTTAACTTTCTACTGAGCTTATGAAATTAATTTTGATAGAATTTATCAATTAGGTACTTGACCACATTGGTCATTCCATATAGAGTTGTACTCACAACCTTCTTGGGAATCCATAACACTTGGGCACCACAGTAGACCTTACTTATTGTAGGAATGATTTGGGATGAGTCATGAATTAATTGGTGAGTGGGCTATATTTTTATGAGTCTAAATAGAAATTGGAGGTTATTCTTGGACTTATAGAACCTATTTTTTCTTTTATTATTTTCTATCTTGTCAATGTGACATGTCAGGTGGGTGATTAACGTCTAATATTTAGTTTGACTATCAATTTTGTTGATTCTATGTTCATTCATTATAGATTATTTTTTTACATGTACCTATGTAATCTAATTGTTTATTATTAAATTATTGGGTATTTATCTATTATTTTATAATTTAATGGATGGTATAGTCTCCCCAAGACTTCAATTAGACCCTGTCTACCAGTTGGAAACCACTGCAATATGGGGAGGCACAACCAAGTTCACATGGCACTCCAGATTAGACCTAATTATTGGAGTCTTGATGTTACAAATTGTATTATATATGATTTATTTTCATGTTTCTGGAGCCTTGTAGATGGGTGGTAAAGGAATGCATTGGAACTTTTCATGAAACTTGGTCTCGTGTGGTGAAGACACATTTCTTGGGGGAAGTCTGGGTTACCAGGGAATGTGATTGATGTTCTTGGTTTCTTATATTGTAGTTATATAATTTAAACTTGTATGAAACACATGTATTTTGGGGTTTCGGATTTCATATTAATTTTAATCTAGGATACATTAATAAGAGGCATCACATGCATTATATTTGTCACACATGTTTGTAATGATAAATATGATACTTGTATGTGATTTTACTAATGATGGTGGACTCAACTGCTTCAAATTTAAAAACTTATAATTTATTTAAACATATTAGTTCAAGGGTAAATTATATTTTTATGAAACCATATGTACATCAAATTATTATAGTATGTCATATAATACTAAGGTGTGTTTCACCTGGGAGAAAATGATGACAAGGTTGTCGATGCATTATTCCTATGAATGGAAGGTGAAGTTGACCTATTAGGTCATTATTTTGTTTCAATTTACTTATTATAAAACATTGCATGTGTATCCATTAGATAGGTTTTCTTAATTAAGGTTCCAACTATAACCAATATGGTGTTATCTATCTAGAAACCTGTGACATCCCATTTAACAGAACTGAGTGTCTTTGGCCTTGATGCGGTCGGTCTGAGAGTGAATCCATTATGGAATGTATATATATATTTGTTCCTTGATTATGTTTCATGAGTTGTGACCCATAGTGAAACATTGTGTGTGTGTGTGTGGGGGGGGGGGGGGGGGGTTGTAAAACCCTATATCCTTTGAAATGTGGCTCTGGTTACTAGTGTACTGGTTTCTCAAGATATGTGAAGGTAACATGGGAAATGATATTCCTTATAAAGTAAAAGTCATGTTTAATTCAATAGGGGAAGTTTTAATTGAAGAAAATTTCTTTTCATATGAGTAAAATTTGAATGGAGTAATGTAATGTCTTGAAGGTTTCATTTCAACCTAAGAGTATAGAGCACCTTGAGTGCTAGTACTCATGATACAAGGTTGAGTTTGAAAGCGCATGGTTACTTTTGGAATCGATGGTAGAATATGAAATTTTCTATCTTATTTTTATAAAAAAAATATCATTGGACACCATGTGAAGATCCTAGGGGCTAGAGAAAGAAGGGTTAGAGTGTGTTGTGAATTATGAATCTCATTAGTAAGGGGATTACAATCTTAAGGATGAGTGGTGAGAGTGCTTGGGTTTGATGGTTCTAGAACCTTATTGCATGGAAAGATTAAGAGGCATGTGAATATATTCTCATAGGTCTATGAATAATGAGAAAAATACTTTTTTAGGAGTCAATAGTGGTGTTATCATTCCTTTCTAGAAATGGATTAATGGAAGAGCCTTAATGTTGTGGTTATATGTGGGTTGGTTGAATCAGTAGAAGTGAGTTGGTGAGAAAACAATAGAAAAATGTTTCAGGTACTGTTGATGAACAATGAAAACATAGTGGTAGTAGGTCACCAATGATTTTGGTTTAAGTTCACCCTTGTAATTAGAGACCAAAATTTTGATATGAAACGCAAAGGTTTTAGAATACAAGGGAATATTTCTATGTATACATCTATATGGAGAGTGATTTCATTAATGGTATACTAGGGTAACATTTTGTAGTTAACTTGAGATTATATTTTATGGAGGTGTCATTGTTTAGATTATAAACATGAATGAGGGGTTGATACCCCTTAGTTAGAAAGTCATAGACTCTTCCAACGAAATTGATGAATGGTGTAAATGTTAATAAATGATCATTAGATATAGTGAACCAAATTCTATGTAGTACAGGGTGTGTATCTCTTGGTTTGTACTAAGAAAAATGGGTAAAAATAGATTATACTGATTAGTCATTGCATTCAACGATGGAATAGTTATGTGCTAAGTAAAACGATGTTCACATAATGAGGATTCTATATAGAAACCACTATTATAGGGAGCATTTATCTGGTAGAATGTCAAATGACCTATCTTGTGAATAGTTTCATGGTCATGTGTAAGGATAAATATTGGATGACCATGGTATCACTAGGAGACCAATGCATGGTGGACCCAAGAGTTTGTTCTTCCATAATGAATGCATGATGTTTGAATCATATACAGAGATGGATGGAGGCTCGATGTGGTCTTTTAACTAAAGGAGAAATTTTTATGAATCAAGAGGGAGTAAGATCATTGGTGAATTGGGGCATGGTTGAGAGCCTAAGTAATTCCATTTGAAGTTAGTTTAAATGTTAATAAGGTTGTTTGGTTGATATAATGATGATTTAGAGGATTAAGGTATAATTATTAGTGTATTTTTTGTGTGTTAGTTTGTTAGGCCCAAAACCATTGTAACAAGTTGTCCATAAGGTAACTAATAGGTGTTTCCACATGAACCTGTATACGGTGGGTTTTAAGATTATCAATATCTTAGTATCGAGTATGACCGAGGAGTTTAAGAATCAGTCATGTCCAATCTAGATGGTTGGTGAGTTCAATATGTGTTGGTTGGTAGAGACTTTTTGGTTCATATTAGAACTTGAAATGAGGTTTTTTTGATGAATCTTAACACATGTCTTAAATATGACCGAGTGTGATTGAATGGAATTTTTCTAGATGTGTCATTAGATTTTCAAAATCCTATTTCATATGTGATTATAATGATGGGAAGAACTATGATTCTTCAAAAAAATGTTTTAAAGATAATTATGTGTATAATTTAGATATATGTAGTGAGAACGGTCTTGATGTTGGATGAAAATGATCTTTTGGTTGATATTTTTATCTCATTATTAGATTCATACGGTGGAAGCATGTTGGGTGTTGAAATATGAGATTGGCCATGAGGATGTGAGTTGGCATTCAAGGGTAAAACACAATTAATTTATTATGATTGTTGATGAAGGAAAATTGAGATGAAAGATTCATATGATACTATAACTTCAATAGGATTTAAAGTGCTATAGTGAGAATATTTTAATAACCTACATCATTATGAGTTGTAAATTTTGATGGATGTTTGAAATATCCCACCATTGGATGTCTCGATTGGAGAACCATTTGATAAAACATGTTGAGGTATGTTTGAAAATCATGAAGAGGTGTTTTTAGACTTTAAAGAAATATCATAGGGTGACTGGAGGCTTGGTATTTAGTGGAGGAGGCCCGAAGAAGCTAGGGTTTCTACTAATACCATTTCCTAGCTAGTAGCCTCCACCATCTAGCCAGTGTGGTGGAAATAAGCCCTTATAACTAGAATTACTCATCATCTAATCAGTGATCCTACACCTATGGGATGTTGATACATACAGTGGGCCTTCTTCTTTATAGTACTCACCATCCAATCGATGGGGAATAGAATTAATGCTTTGAGTGGGGGTCTGTTTTGTAATTTTATCCATCAAACCCCCCCATAATTATATGTAATTTCTCAAAATGTTTAGGATAAAATAGTTTTTTATTTATTAAACATATATCTAAGTGTATACATTAATCTATGATAGATCTAGATTCTTTCTGTTGGGTAATCTGAGCCAAATCATTCTTTTTTCTTTGATCTCAATCTCTTTCTTCTTCATGTGTTAGTGGATCGATGTGATGTTCATCAAGGATAATTAATCTTTGTAAGTATTATCCCCCTACAATACATGACGTCTAAAATATCCTCGATTCCTGATATTACTTTATCAAAATAATCATCAATTGATTCTTGGAGTGATCTTACTTTTGAATTAGTGAAAATTCCATCATATATTGAGGGAATTGGCTGAGAATTATAAAATTGTGGATTAATATAGATAAATGAAGTAATATGGTAATGAAAAAATGGATTTTTTGGTATGTTAATTAAATTTATTTCCCTTAGTGGTATATTTTATTATTTTTTGTTTAATTGAGTTAAAAAAATTGCTTCATAGAATTAATTTGGTACTTTTTCTTACCTTAGAATTAGGAGTGTGTTGAGAGTCGATTAAACTCTATTGGACATCATTGTGAATAAGTTATTTATCTTAGTTAATTTGAGGTTACAATTTAATTATATTATGTTTGTTTATTTTTTATTTCATTTTGATTTTTATTTTTCCAAAAATGATGTTGGATGTATGTTATATAATTTTATTAGGTGTTTGGTCTTATTTTAGCTAGGTGGTGATACCTGATAAGTCAATAGACAAGTATGCTTTTCTCCTTTGGTTGTAAATTTCCTTGTAATAATAGAATTATTAATAATTTACTTATAATTAAATAATTTTCAAATCTCATAAATGAAAAAAACATGTGAAGATTTATGGAGGATGAATGGAATTAAGTCAAATCATAAAAATATGTTGGTTTTTATTGTTTTGTTTTCGACTCTATTTGAGGTAGTTAGTCCCATGTACTCAACCCTATGATATTATTTATGGTTTATTAGATTGTGATATGATATTTTCCACATTATAGGAATGCGATAATATTTTGAAAAGTGTTATAAAAATCATGTAATGCGATATTAGTTAATGATCCCCAAGCCTTAAATAATTAAAGGAACCATGAGTAATGCAATAGAACAGGGTTCCAATGGCCACTATGGACCCTTGTTCACTAGTTTGATATCTACCACTGATGGATGACACTTGATTTTATGTGTGAACATGTGTATCCCTTTCTAGTCTATTCTTTATTCCTTGACCACATGTGTGTGCATGTGTATCCCATGATACCATGTTTGATGTTGTGATCACTAGTGTGTGGATGTGTATCCCCTTGTGTTATATGTCTGATGTTGATCAAATGCGGTCTGTGTTTGGCCCGTGAAGACTATGTTTGATGTTTTTATCTCATATGTTTTTGTTATATCTAAGAGTCATGTTATATATAATGTGATTTTTGATCATTCATCCTGTATATATGTTTTCATTTGTCATTACCTATGTTTTATATTGTTGAGCATGTAGGTCAAGCCATACAGACTATCCCATTGAGAGGATTGTGTGAGATATTGATCGAAATGTACATGGGATTCCATTATAGAGGGATATTTCAATTTGTTTGGGATATCCAATCAAGGATAGATGGGTAGAAATGGATGGTTGAAATTCATTCTAGAATGGAGGCGAAGAATACATGGATGGTGTTCATAACGACTAAATGAGTGCATGACTGCTCAACATATGGTTATTATTTCTCACTTGTGAATTGGGATTATATGTTTGGAATTCACACTTTATTTATTTACTTCTTAATTTATGATAATATTTTCACATGCATGTACAAAAAATTTACTATTTAAATATTTTACCACATTGGTGTTTCCACACTATATTTCACACAGACCCTATTTGGGTGGTCATAATACTTGGGTACCTGAGTAGACTTTAATTATTATAGTTATAGGTTGGGATGGGTCCTAGGTTGATTAATGAACTAGTTATATCACTATATGTTTGGAGACTGGGTAAAATTGAGTTTAGGGTTTTCATATTCACTTTGTTCATTATTTTATTTTTTATCCTATGTATGTGACCGGCCAGCTGGGTGATCATTGTCATGTATTCAGTTATGGATATAGAGTTTATTATTTATATAATCATTCATTAAAAATGATATTTTAATTGATATCTATGTAATACAATTGTTTATTATTACATGATTAATTATTTATCTATTACAATGCAATCCAATGGAAGGGATAACCTCCCAAATATTTCACTAAGACCCTCACTACTAGACAGCAGCCTCTTGTGCCTGGGGGGGGGGGTACACCTAAGGTCATGTTGCACTCTTGTTCAGTCCTAGTGACCCAGGTAAGGATGTTACATTATCTTCAAAGAAGATCAATATGATTCCATGATCATGAATTGATTTATGAATATGGAATAAAATGAAGATTAAGATAAAACACTATTTACCCCTATTTCAATAATATATCTGACTAGTTTAAGGGATATGAATGATTTTAAAATAATTAGAAACTAGTTAATTCATTTATAATTGAGATTTAATGTGTGTAAAATAAAAAATATGGTCCATGATTTGTTAAAGGGAGACTTCTACATGTTTTTCAAAACCATTTTCTGAGTATTTTTGGATAACATTTTCATCAAATAATGCTTAAAGGTGGATTATAAAATACATTAAGATTTTTGAGGTATTTTATATGAGTAAAAGTTATAATTTTTCCCTAATTATCTATTTTAAATTCAAGAAGAGAAAAATATTGGATATTTTATTTTTGATAAAGGAATTTATTTGGACCATGATAAGGTGAGGGATATATTATCTTTGATGAGGAATAATTTTTTTTAAAAAATAAATTGTTTCCTCAGTTGATCTAGATATTTTCCAAGGATCATTTCATATTTCCCTAATTGGAATTTACATAGAACAATTTTGGTATGTAAGGAATAATGTTTGAGTGAAATTATAAATCTTAGAAACATTTAAATAGATGACAAGAATAAATACTTCGACAACAATTTTTATTTTACCTAAACTAGATTATGGATAAAAAATGTACTATTATTCTTCAAGAGTATGTTCAGAATATATTTTTATGGAAATAGATAATACCATTGAATATATATCAAGGTAGTCAAAGAAAAATGAGATGATTTATTCTATGCATGAATTAGGGTGACACACATGGGTTCATGACCAAACATGTGACCAATTACATATTTAGTAATATGTTCACATTATATATATTTAGCAAGAAATTCATGGAAATATTATCATAATGGGAGATCATATTAATAAAACATCAGTTAGTGAATTATCTTTAAATTTTTTATTTTGAACATGTATGTTAACCTAGAAAAGGGATGTTTATGGTTTATAATTTCATTAATAATAACATGACTCAAATATTCAAAGAATTTGGTGAATTTTTTTTTGTTGATGGGCATGTTAGTTAATTAAAATTTGGATATGGAAGATAATGATTTTTTTAGTTTTATATATCTTGAATATGACCACTATTTTGTTTCAGAATGTAAATTTTGTTCTATTTTTTGATTATGCATGTTAGTTTATATATGAGCACTTGAATGACAGGGATACAATTGAATATTATATAATGACATCAAATAAGGATATTTATTTAAAATAATTAAGGTAAATTTTTATAAATTTAAGTATGAAATTCTTAGATAACATTTGTCATAAGATTTAGGTAGTGAATATTGATTTTATAGTATTTATGAATGATATCTTAAATATATTATGGTAGTTAATAATTAATAGAGTTATTAATGAATATGTTTCTCAATGTTTTATCAAGTAACATGTAAATATGTATCATTGAATAATATATGTGGCGTTATAACCATTTCTTATACAGTCATAAATGTATAAATATAATTAAATGGACTCTATGATAGTATTATGTATATAACCCCACAATCCTGATAAAATTTTTATAGTAGTGGATTGACTCAGAAAATCAATGAATTTATAAACAACTCAAAAAATGTATTGAGTTGAAGTTTCATATAGTTTATATGATATATAATATTTTAAACATAATAGAGTTTTAAAATCCATCATCAGGGATAAATATCCCTGAATTGAATTTATATTTTAATATGGAATTTTGAAATATTTGGGATTTTTTTGGGATTCTTATGAATTATAATTCATATATATATATATATATATATTTTAATTTGAGGATATTATTCAAGAATGTGAGTTTTATTACTAAATTTCATGGGTTGATAATGATCACATTATTTTATTTCTTTTAATAATTTAAAATGGTTTTCAATATATATAAAATATTTTTTTTAAAATATGACCCTATAAATCTAAATTATGTTGGATTAATAGTGGAGAAAAGATACATTATGGGACAACCCTTTTACAAGATACAATACATCAAATAATGATAATTCAAAAAAATTTAAATGATAGTGTTTATAAGACAAAATTATATTATTTTATTAAGAGAATTTAATTTTGAGTTTGAAGAACTTATCTTCTTACAAATATATCCTTAGTTGGGATACCACCATCATGGTATGAAAGTGAATTTAATACAAAGTCACATGAGTTCATATTATATTATAGAATAGATTATGGAAGTTTCATATCATTTGGAGTTAACCCATTGTTTAAAAGTGATTTATAACATTTTTCATGTTTATTAGATGAGAAGAAACTTACTTGATCCATCTATTTTTATTAATTAGAATATGGTTGAATTTTAACATCATATAAATATTATTAAAAGATATGTGTATATAGTGGACCAAAAATAAATAATTATATGAGGTGAAATATTACAATTGTGGGGGCGTTATGAAAACATGGTATATAAGGTACTGACCACAAAAATTAAATAATATGGAGTTTTAGTCAAGGATTTACTTTATTTCACTTTTTGGTATTTTTTATATTTATAGTATTATATAATTAGGTCATAACTTATTCATAACAAAACCATAAAATTAAAAAGTAGACACTTCTGATTAGATCCATTTTTACCATAATATAATAATAATTGAATCAATAACATATTTATATCATGAAAACACATCATGAATTTTATCATGAATTAATCCCTTCCCTAACCCTTCCTATAAAAAACATTTAAAACCATTAGCTGAGTAAAAAAATCTCATTAAGGGATAAAAAATAAATGAAACCATTAGTCTAGTGAAAAAAATTAAAACTCATATAATGTTTAACATTTTAATTTAATTTCTTTGAGCATATGAAATAAAAAATTCACCTAAAAAACATACATTTTTTTTCAAAGAAAATAGTTCAAACCCAAAGCATGAAAATAAAACCACAATTTTGGTGAATTACAACGTCATATTCATAAAACCCTTTTTAAACCCTTTTAATAGGAATAACTATATGAATGAATTCCAATATAATCATAACCCAAATAATTGGAGTAAAATATTGATGCAACCAAAATTTAATCTATAATGGTCTCACTTAGTGCTATCTCATCCACCCTATCCTATAAGTTATAACTTGATCACCCTATTTGAGCTACCCCATCATATAATTTATAACAAGATCACCTGATGATATTTGGGATTCACCATCCTAAAAGAAGTAATGATCTCACCTAGAGCTATTTGGGTGCACCCATTTCTCCTGTATAATTCTCAAGTATTATTACATGAATAAGACATGTTTTTGATTTAAATTTTTAAAAAATAATTTGAACTCATAAACAATTCAATTTTAGATATCAAAATACCCATTTCATTTTAAAACCCATTTCCAATAACAAAATACATTTTTTTACTTTGAGAAAAAATTTTAAATAAAAAATACCCCTAGAAAAGGGATTAGTATTATTAATTTAAGTAAATATTAAATCTTGTAAAGGAATCCATAAACCACTTAATGGTCATGGCAGAAAAGAATCATTGTCACCATCTACGTTAAGAAATCCTTTTTTAGTTTTCTAAAATGTTACATTGAAAATTCCTAAAAATATTCATTTTGAAATCCTTTGAAAATATAGAACAAAATTTAATTTTATATATTTTATAAAAACATCTCAAAATAAATTTTAAATACATGAAAATAGAAGGGAAAGGGAGTTTGGAGGAAGATTTTAAAAGAGGATTTATTTCGAAGAAAAGTCCCTTATCACATTGGAAATATTTAAATCAAAACCCCCAAGAGAGAACACAATTTTAAAAAAAGTAAATAACATTATAATAGATAAATTCATGATATATAATTTCTAAATAGTTTTAAATCAACCTTATAAAATAATATAGGTGTATACAATCAAGACAAGCCTCAACAAAAGGAGATTGAGACGAAGTCTCATAACTTGAGTCTGATTCGTCACATGTGTATTTATATTCCTAAATAATAAATTTATATTATTTATTTACTTTAATTATAGACTTTTCAAGGTTATTATTAAATCTATTTCACTATTTAAAACTTTATGTGAAATTAATTAATCAATAAAATTTATGTCAGTTGTTTTAACTATATTCGGTTTATGTGTCAAAAACAACTTTGGTAGGTTGATTATGGTCAAAGGGGTCATTATTTGAAAAAATAAAAAATAATAAAAAATAATAATAATGAAATAATTATCTTATTTATACATAAATTATAATTTTATAACCAATTTTTTTAGGATATGTATGAAAAATGAACTGACATTATGATCATGGAGATGGTAGTTCGTACTTACGCATGGGTAATGTTTCCATATTTCAGTGATCATTATGAAAAGAAGGTAAGTTAAATTTATCTTTTTGTAATTATAATTATATAAAAGTACTATAATATTTTAATATTTATACTTATATATATCATTCTTGAGATTTTGTGATAAAAAAGGAATCACATCGCTTCAAGGAGGCGGTAGTCCACACGTCTATAAATGACATTATCACTTATTCAATGCGTAAAAAGTAAGAAATAAAACATTATATTTTACTTATAGAACTAGAAATAAGTCATTAATATAAAAAATATTTAACTTATATCACATATATTCATTATATTTACCCTTATTACCTTCCATGTAATGCGTTAGTGAAAACGAATCACATTGCTTCACGATGTGGTAGTCCGTCGTACACACGAACTACGTTATTGTATCCACTAGAATTGGAATATAAGAAGGGTATAAATGATATAATGACTAAATATTTATAATTATGTTATAAATTTCATAAATAAACTCTATATCAATCATTAATCCTAACATTTATAGGTGGTAATGGAAAAATGAATGAAATCATTTTGCGAGGCAGTAGTTCATTATACACATGAATAATGATTTCATAACCCATTTGATAGAAGTTTGTGTAGTTTTAGGTAAAAAAATTAACATAAAAACATCTCAGTATATTTAATACAATGAGGTTATTATATTAGCATGGTATAATAATAATTTAAGGGGGTGGAGGATAAAATAAATTAAAAACACACAAATGAAGAACGTTTCATCTTATTAAGGTATCTTCTATTTGGTTTCACAAAAAACCTTAATTGGAAGGATTTATTCCAAGAGTAAGGATTATAAGAGGATATTATTGAAGTTTAGATGTTATTTGGTTAGTTATTGGATGAGACAATTATATTTTAATGTGTGAAGAGAAGAGAATAGTGGGTGGCCTTTTAAAAGTGGGGTGAGTGGCACACTTGTAAATTTTTGAAAGAGTGCTTTTCACCCACATTGTTTTTCATTTCACAAGGAAAAAATAATTGTCTATTATCTAGGATAGATGGGATAAGGTAAAAATATGCCCACCCAATGGGTTTTGGAAAAGTTTATAGGACATTTTGTCCCTTAATTTTAATGTTTGACCACTAAGTAAACTCGTTTTTACCTTAATCACTGTAATTTTTAATTTCATTCACTAATATCTTTGGTAATAAATTAATTTGAATAAATTATACATTATAAATTTTTATTATTCCATTTTTTTAAATTCAATTCATAGAAGCTGAAAAATTTAATTTAATATTAATCTTGCAGAGGTGGCAAGACATTGGGTTTTTATGAAAAGTATTTTTTCAAAAAATATTATTGTATATTAAATATAAAAATAAAAATAATAATTAAATTAAAATAAATTAATATTTTCCTTTATATATTATATAAATTTTATTTAAGTCATTATCTATACGGGATTATTTTAATTAATTTAAAATGAGAAATATTATATATTTTAAAACATATTTTTATAAAATCCTATTTTTAAACCTCAAAAAGAAGTTATACTAAAAACACATATAGAGTTGATTAAAAATTAATTAATTAGATTAAATATAATTAAATAATACTTCTTTTACTTTAAATCATTTTAAAAACATATTGGGACTCTTAAATTACTTAATTTATTAAAATGAAAAGACATTGTAGGAAAATCAATATTTTTTTACTATTCACTAAAAAACAATATTTTCTAAAATATAAATAAATTTCACCCAAATAAAATTTTCATATGATTATTTAAAAATAGATATTAATTTTATGAGATTTAAATCCTAAAATTTAGAAATTAATATTCTAAATAAATCATAATAAGAAAGGTGTTTAATTGAAACAATTTTCTTTTTGATTAAAAATTACTTGATATTTTTAAAACTTATGTAACTATATAATTAAGAATAATAAATATGAAAATGATTTATTTTATCATTAAATGTGTTTTTATATCACTACGCCATTTTATAAATTGTGTCATAACAATTTTATTCGATTATTAAATAAGTGGAGATATCTTTCCCTTATTGTATTTTAAGATCCCCTTATTGTCTCTTCAACCATATAGTTTTCCATAAAACCTTAAAATGGTGAATCAAATTATTCACCAAAAGATGATATACATAGTCAATAATCCTAACTGGATATTCCTCATATGAAATATCATCTTCCAGCACAACAACGTCAATGCTCAAAATATTAAATGAACGCGACACATATTTTTTTAACATTGAAACATGAAATACATTATGTACCTATGATAAAATATAGGGAAAATACATTAATTAGAAAATTGATTCAAATTTTTCTAATATTTCATATGGTCCAACTAAATATGGACTTATCTTGCCATTTAAAAAAAATGTATAACAATTATGGTGGCACCCTAAAATTTTGAAATATGAATTTCATATTTGATAGCTTGTATAACAAATAAAAACAAGCGTAGAAGGGAATATAACATACCAAGACATTAAATTATATTTAATATTTAAATAAAAATAAATATATGTTAATTATTTCAATTATAAAAAACATATTTAGCTTCGGTTACACACAATAATGACTTTCCTTGATATCATGTGTTACAGGTAAGGCCAGGATCTACCGAACAATAATAATCTATTAATATTATTATCTAATTAAATAGTTATAACCTAGCCATTAAATTGGAGGGATGAATAGTATTAAATAACATATTAAAATATATGGTTTAGAAAAATGAATTCATTTGTTACCAAATATTTAGTAATGAAAGTAAAAACCAATTAAATATAAAGGAAATGTTTTTATGTGCCCAAAAAGGTTTTTTCTTAAAAATTTAAATTAATTAATATTTGTGAATGATCTTAATGAAATTTAAATATTATATATTCAATAGTTTTTATTTAAATTAGTATATTATATTTTATAGCCATACGATAAGAATAAATCTATTTTTACACATAAAAACCGTATTTTAATTATGGAAGTTTTTCCGCCTTTTAATGGCCCAATTATGTTAAAATTAAATAATGATAATTTTATGTATTTTATTTGAAAAAATAATTTTTTTTCAAAATATTAATATCAAAATTAATTTATGGTAATTTTTTAGTACTTTTCTTTGAAGTCTCTATTTTTAATGAATAGTAAAAAATATTGACTTTTAATTAAAAATTTCTTTTTCATGTAAATAATTTATAATTATAATTTTTTTAAAATTTATTTTAAAGTAAAATTAGATAAATTATAAATCCATCAATCCTATTTTTTAATTTTAATAGTTTTTATATTGAATTCATATATAAAAACCTAGTAAGCTTTGAAGTATTTAACATTAAAACACCGCTTTCTCATCACACATGAGGGATTAATTTTATAAAAAAATTATACTCATTTAAATTGAATTTTTTAAAATGGATTAAATTTTTGGAATAATCATAATTTATAATTTAAAATAATTCAATCTTTATTTTTTACCGAAGTGACCATTGATAACCGTTAAAAATAATTACATTGATGAAGAGAGAAACTAGTTTACCATAGGACTAAGCATTAAACTCAATGGTCCAAATGACATTGGAAATTATCCAAAACCAATTTTATAGAAATATATTGTATTTATAAATTATATTATGGTGTTTGGTGAATTATCAGGGTCACTTTTCATGTATAAAATGTGGGTAGAATTCTCTCTTTTAAAAATTTACAAATTTGCCACTCACCCAAATTATAAAAAGGCCTTTCCCTCTATCACTCTCTTCACACCTGTCAATCCATTTTTATTGGAAAATAACTAAAAATATGACTCCTAAAAACCCATACCCTCATCCTAGAAGCCTCATATTTGTAATAAATCCAAATTAATAAGGCATTAGTGAAAAACTTTGGAGGATAACCAAAAAAGATGTGATGACTTTCTAAAAGTGTTTTTATTTATTTTTGCATCTCCACATCCTTCAATTACATTTATATAAAAAATATATAATTAAATTAGTATATTAAATAAAATTATATGTTATTATGTTATGGGTTGGAACAAAAACTATAAACACTTCAATCAAATGGGTTATGAAATCATCGTTTGTGTGTACGGTGGACTACCGCCGTATGAACCGATGTCATTCATTTTTCCATTGCCTCCTATATTGTTTTGGAATAATGATATAAATGATGTTTATATATTATATTTATGATAATTATGATATATTTATTTTTATATAATTATTATATAACATATACATTCATGCTTTCCATTATGTGAGAATAAGATAACGTTGTTCGTGTGTATGGCGGACTACCACCTCACGAAGCGATGTAATTTATTCAAAATTTTGTTGAAATGTATTAAGGACTAGTTCAATAAAAACATGTGATATATTTAACATAAAAATAATTCTGATATGATAATATATAATCACATATACATATAATTTATTTTTCCTTCCTTCAATATGATAAGACAATGGAAGCAACGTTTATGCATACCTATAACCTATCATGTCTTTGAATGGTGTATTTCATTTCCCATCAACAAATTTTATAGATTACTATGAATATATATATACTAAATATATATTATTATTAAATAATGTTTTAATTTCTAGATATTATGAAACCATGATTGAAGTAAGAGCAATAAAAAAATAACAATCCAAAACATACTCGAAAAATAAGGCCATCAACACCCAAAAATAATGAAAACAATAATATATTATTAACAAAAAGGTGATAGGATGTTATAAAAGGGTCATATATGATATAATAAATATTAATACGGTTATTTAATAAGTTAATAACATTATTAAAACCATTATATATTATTTTAAATATCATTAAACTAGAAGGAAGCATGAGGTAATGTATTCCATCTTTATTTTTATTTCATTGATGAATATTGTAATTTTATACACCTAATTTCTTTTATATGGTATATATACTGCCCATATTACATTTAATATCAATAAAAATTAGTTTTTCATGGTATTTTTTTTCAATTTGAATATTTTCATGTAAGGGAATTTAAACATAATAATACCAAGTGGTCATGAAATTTCATAAATTGTTTTTCATTGGGTTTTAATACTTCTTCATTTTCATTAATATTCAATGATTATGTGTATAATAAATTTTGAATATCTGTTTTTGTATCTTGAATTGTTTTATATGGATTTATAGTTGATATAAATTATATATTAATTGATTAATTCTCACTTCAAAGATATAACAAGTTTTAGAATATATTTCATAATATAATTCAAATTAATATTGCTTATTATTGAGTTTCCATAAAATGAAATTACATGAACATTGTATAAAAAGATATTTAATTCTATTATATTATGAAAATTCATGATCCTTTTCAAGTAACAGTACAATTTTATACTATTTCTCAGATAAAATCATTAATAGAATGTTTTAAAAAAATATCACTTCATTTCTCCCTACATTCAGAAATCTATTCTTACGAAAAGTTTTTTATAAAAATATTTTCAAATATTTTTTTATTATACTTTTCAAAATAATTTACTAAGAATCATTTCGCCCATTTTTTCTTATTACAAACTTTTTCCAAAGGAAATATCCTCTATCTTTCTTAACAAGTCACTTTTCGAACCTTTTTTATACTACAAAAGGAATGCTATTTTTACCTTGTAATACATGTATAGAATTACCCTATATCATCTATTTGATGCTTAATATGAATGTTTATGATAATATTTTTAAATAATTTTTTAAAAATATATTTTCAATATGAAGTGGATTTTTCAAATTTTTTTCAAAATGAAAAGTATATTTTTTACAATAATTTTTTTGAATATATTTTTATGGTATTTTCATTCATCAATGAAAAAAAATTTATTATTACTTTAAAGTGTATATGTTATTTTTATGGAATAATTATTCTTACTATGGATGATTTTTTATCATTATGGATAAAGAAATTATTAACATTCATTTTTTTAATTAATTGTTTTTTATTAAAAAACATTCCCTTGAAATTTTCACTTTCCAGTGATCATTAGAAGTTAAATTTCACCAAAATATCCACATTATTTATCACAGATATTATTGTTGTTTAAGCCATATGTAATTTTTATTCACAATTATCCAAATTTAAATTAAGATTTTTAATTTGGAGAAACATTGATAAATCCATATCTTTTACTCAATACATATATTTGATGATAAGGCATATTGTTCATTAATTAAATTGATTTTTGATCTATGAGGATTTATGTGGACATGAAGTGATGGGTAGGTCCAAAAAATTATATAACCCCTTGATGCATCAATATTTCTCATGAGAAAAACAGGTTGGCCATATTAAATGGTTTTATACATGTAGTTTTAAGCAACCTAGAGGATTGACATTGGAAGTAGTGGTTGTCATCTTACTGAGACATGACGTTAGATATTTAAGCATTTCCTTCATTTTTGTTCTCATTATTATCTATGAAATTTTCTATATGATATAATCTATGAATACTTTTAATTATTTTCATATAGATTTAAATGGATTATTTGTTCAGTTATTTATATTTACATGTTGATTATATCTAATCCTATCATGATAAAAATGTTAATAAAATGGAATTTGTTTTTAATCATTTACCTTTCCATATTAGTTACACATTTATTCCTCAGTTTATTGATTACATGACATGTGTGTTCAGTTATTTACCTTTTATATCAATTATTCATTATTTATTCATGATAGATTCTGTTGTACGTAACCTTTATTGAGCATTTGATATCACCCTTATTTTTTTCATTTCCATAGGATTCCAGGAAGTGTACTAAAAATTATATAAAAGGATATACTAGATGAAATATAATTATTTTAAAAAATACGGTGTTGTAATTTTTTAATTAAAATTTATTATAAATCATGCGTGTATATAGTTTACCAAGACATAATATATTTGGTCCTTCAAGATACAATTACATTATTCTTATGTTAATGTAATAGTAGTAGGAATTAGCTCTAGGTTTATATATTCAGGTTCTATATATTTTATATCAGTGGAATTTCAGTAGAAACCTTGGAAACTAGATTTAGTAAAACATAGATTAAGGAACAAAACCCTAAAATATACATTTAATATTAGTATATAAGAACATTCTAATGTTTTGGTATGATATAGATTATGTGAGTTTTTTTTAAATTCACCTTTGTCTTGATACTTCAAGTGGACGTGGTTCTGGAATAGATGTACCTTGGGGTAATAACTCCAAAAGGATGTTCTAGTATTGATTCAAGTATAACCTATTATACAACAATGAGCCTCATAACACACCTAGTTTGACACTCCTAGGGGATATGATTAGGATAATTCACATTTTATTTACAAAATATTCTGATATACCTGAATATATGATGATAATGAAAGACATAGGTTAACCCATATAACAAGAAAGTAACAATTTAGAAATAAAATGGGTAATGTATTTCTATATTAGGGTTCAAGAGATATTTTATTGGATTATTTTACCAAAATTATTTTGGTTACAAGAATCATGAAATATATAAGGATTCATTTAAATTTTAAAGTAAATTATGTATTCATTAAAATATCATTCATGAATACCATCATGGGTTAATGGGTTTAGGATTGAAAATATTTCCAATGATGTAATTTTTTTTATAGGTTTTATTTAATTAGAGTCTTCCAAGGTTAAAGACATTTTAGAGAATTTATGGCATTTTTATGTTATAGAAGAATTTTTTTGAGGAATAATACATTAATATTTTATAGAAATATGTTTAAATGAATTGAAAAACATTTGAGATGATATAAAAAAATTTTATTAGAAATTGTGAAAAAACATTTGTATGGAAAACCTAGTGAAAAGGGTATTTAGTGATTAATTTACAAGATATACATAATATTTTTGGCAACGTTATAGGAATTAAATTAGTATAGTTTATAAATAAGACACCACATATACCGGGTGAGAAACCATCACATATGGAAAGGTGGTGGGGCTTGAACCCATGACTGAAGGAAGATAAGAGTTTCATGCCTACCACTAGCCTACATGATGTCCTAGTTAATATGACATTTTTTCAGTTAAAAATTTTGAGGAATAAATATTAATGGTGAACCAATAGTGTTAATTTTGAGTATTAGATAATGATTTATTATATTGTATAATTTATACTAAAATTATTCATTTTAGAAAATATTTAGAGTAGACATAAATACTTTTCACTCTTTTATAGATCATATTTCCCGTGAAAAGTAAATTTTAGTGCTTTAGGTATAAAAAAATAATTTTTAGATATTCATTTCATGTAGTAAAAAATCTAAGCACAACCAAAGAATAAAATGTTTCACATAAAATAGAAATGTATCAACTAAGTATATTCCCTTATATTCATTGATAGTAAAATAATTATTCAACATTTGGAAAAATGATATTGAAATAAATTTTATTTTATTATGATCATTTATGATGATATCAATGAAATTTTTACACCAATGGGGTTTATGGGTTTGAGGCCCTTAACCTTCCATTGATTATTAATATTATTGTGATCAATGCTTTATATAACTCTCCAAAAATATTTGGGAGTTAGTTTTCTCTCACATGTCCATTTTTTCATTTCCCAACTATGTTATCCTACTTAGAAACCTATTTATGTGATTATTCCATATAACATTCGTACTTACTATTTTATCTTATTAAGAGGTTATTTTATAAAAAATTATCATGATGCGGGGTTTTGAACAACATAATATCTAAATATCAAACCCTATATTACCAAGTTCAAGAATAAATTGATATGATGAAATTTATTTAAGTTGGGGAGAATATAACATTCCTAAAATTTTAAAATATGAAGATCACATTAGATGGAATGTATGATACACCAAAACAAGCATAGAAGAGAATATAAAATCCAAAGAATTTAAAAATATTTAAAATTTTAAATAAATACAACATATAATATATCTTGAAATGCACCCCACTATGAGTTATCTTTTATTACACACAGAAAAAACTGTCTTGAATAGCTTGTGTTACATGTAAGACATGGTTTTATCAAAAAACCTTATACTATTAATATTATTATATAACTTAATAGTTATAAAACCTCCATTAAATTTAAGGTTATTAATAAGATTACCTAAATTATAAAAATATAGGGTTTACAAAAAAATAAAATGAATTCATTGGTTACCAATTAGTTATAAATGAAAATAAAAACCAATTGAATATATCAGAAATGTTTTTATGCACCTAAAGGAGTTTTATTATAATAAATTAAAATAACAAAAATTAGTGAGTGATATTAATGATATATATATATATATAAATATATAAATATATATATATATTATATTCAATAATGTTTTTTACATTTATACAATATATTATATAGACATATGATAAGAATAAATCCAATTTTACACTAAAAAAGATGTATATTTCCAAAGGCATTTTTCCGTTTTTTAATGGAATACTTTTTTAAACCTAAATTTTTAAATTTTAATAAATTTTATTTTAATAAATAAACTAATATTTTGAAATAATAATGTCAAAAATATATTAGGGTGAATTGTTTTTATTTCTCTGTGAAATTTCATTTTTTACAAGTAACAGTACTATTTTCCAAAAATTGTTACTTAAAATTAGGGATTAAATATTTTAATAAAGTATGAATTCATTTCTCTCTTTAGTCAAAATTCTATTTTCTTAGGAAACCATGTTTTATAAAATTGTTTTCAAAATTGTATTCTATAATATTTTCATTGTGATTTATTAAAATAATTTTTTACCCATTTTAACTTCTTAGAAAATGTTTTCAAAGTAATATTTTTGTCTCTTTCCAAATAAGGAAATTTCCTATCCTTTTTTACAATTAAAAATGATTTTTTTACCTTGTACGACATTTATAGGGTTACCCATCATCACTTATTTGTATCTCCCTTTGAATATATCAGAAATGTTTTTTAAATGATTTTATTTTATTTCCTTGTACCACAACTTAAATTATGTGTATATTATGATTATTTAATAAAATAATTATATTCAACATTCTTAGATGTTGTTATTTTATGTTTAAAACCTAAAATTACAAACAATTCATTCAAATGGATTACAAAATCATCGTTCATGTGTACGGAGTAACACATCATTGTGAATCGAAATCATTCGTTTATCCATTACCACCTATCAGGGTTGGGAATAATGAAAGAAATACAATTTATATATGATATTTATTATATTAATGATGTATTCATTCTTATGTAATTATTATATAATACATAATTTCATGGTTTCCATTTTTTGGGAATACGATAACATTGTTTGTGTGCACGACTAACTACCTCCTCATGAAGCGATGTGATTCATTCACACTTTAAATAGAATGTATTAATAAGAGGTTTAAAAAACTTATGTGATATATATCAAATCAAAATTACATTTCAATAATAATATAAATTTATAGTTTATATATATTTATTTTAATATGATAAGAAAATGGAAACAACGTTCATGCGTACGTATGAGCTACCGTATCTATGAACAATGAATTTAATTTAAATTTTGAAAGTTTTATATATTAATATAAATACACATATATAGGATATATTCGATATATATATATATATATCGTGTTTTAAATTCTGGAGGTGATTTAATGATTATATGATTAAGAGGAACAATAAAAAAACCAAAACATACTAGAAAAACAAGACAATCAACAACCAAAATAATGAAAATAATGAGATATTATTAACAATCGGGTGATTATAAATAGTAATATTGTTCTATAATAAGTCAATAACATGATTAAAACCATCATAAAATTTTTTAAAGAGCTTTCAACCAAAAATAAGTGTGAGGTATGTAATTCCTTCTCAATTTCATTTCATTGAGGCATATTGTAATGTTATGCACCAAATTTCATTTATATGGTGTATAAACTACACCTATTATATTTAATATCATGAATAATTCATTATTAATGGTATTTATGTTTAAATTTTAATTATATAATCTATGGGTGTTTGAACATAAATTTACCAAGTTGTAATGAAATTTTAAAACACAACTTATTATTTTAATTAGGTTATATTACTTCCTCATTATCATAAATATTATATTATTATGTGTATAACGACTTTTGAAATTATATATTTTTATTTTAAATTGTTTTATGTGGATTTAAAGTTGACACACATAATATATTCATTGATTAATTCCCACATCAATTTTATGATCCTTTTAAGGGTTTATTTCACAATCTATTTTTAATCGAGATTACATATTATTGAATTTAAAATAAAGGAAATTATAAGACAACTACTTAATAAACCCTTAAATTTTCTGATCCGACATTTATTAATAATATTTTACAAGTAATAGTACTATTTCCCACACATTGTTACGTAAAATTAGGGATTAAATGTTTTAATAAAGTATGACTTCATTTCTCTCTTCAGTCAAAAATTTGTTTTCTTAGAAAACCATGTTTCATAAAATTGTTTTCAAAATTGTATTCTTTATTATTTCCATTGTGATTTATTAAAATGAAATTTTACCCATTTTAACTTCATAGAAAATGTTTTCAAAGTAATACTTTTGTCTCTTTCTGAATAAAGAACTTTTCTATCCTTTTTTACAATTAAAAATGATTTTTCTTTTTACCTTGTACGACATTTACAGGGTTACCCATCATCACTTATTTGGATATCCCTTTAAACTTTTATAGAGATACATTTAATTATATTTAAATGTTTTTTTTAAATAAAATTTATTTTCAATTTTATTTAAAAGTGAAAAGTATATTTTCTTAAAGAATGCTTTAAAATATTTTTTTATGGTATTTGCATTCATTAATGAAAATAACCCTTAATTTTTAATTCAAGTCTTATATGTTATATTGATACTATAATTATTCCAATAGATGGTATATGATCAATATTTCTAAGGAAAGCGTTGAAATTCACTTTATTAATTCCTTTTTTCATAGTCAATAACTTTCCCTTGAAATTTTAACTTTCCTATGGTCATTAGAAATTAAATTTCTATTAAATATCCACATTATTGATCATGAATATGATTATTGTTTCTATACGGTGTTTTACATTGAAAATCATTATATTATCTTGTGTTATATTTATAAATATGTATCTTTTACTTATTATATATATTTTATGACAAGAAAAATTATTCATTAATTATTAAAAATTTTCTATATATGGGGATTTATTTATACATGTTGTAATGGGTGGGGCCCAAACTTTATATAGCCCCACGATTAATCGATACGTCTAATGAGACAAATTAGTTGGCCAAATTAAATGGGTTTCATCCTATAGTTTTAAACTGTATGAATGATAGATCAAGAAGGTAAAGGTATTCATGTTATTGATACTAAACAACTGATAATTAAGAATTATCTTCATTTTTGTTATCATTATTATCCATGATATTTTCTCTATGATATAATCTAGAGATGAATTTCATTATCAGATTATTGATTTAAAGGAATGTGTATTAAATTATTTACCATTCCATTTTGATTCTCTCTTATCTCGTCTTGATAGTCATGTTATTCAAATGGAATGAATTTTTAGTTATTTACCTTTAAATATTATTTATGCACTTCCTTAGGAGTTTATTGATTATATGTCATGTGTGTTCAGTTATTTACTTTTCTATATTGATTATTCATTATTGACTTATGATATCTTTCATTGTACTAAACCTTTAATGATAATTTGATCTCACCCTTATTATGTTTCCATTCCCCAAATTCTATGAAGTATACTAAAAATGATATGCAAAGATATTCTAGATCAAATAAATTTATTATTGAAAAAAATTATGTCGTTATTTTTGTATTCAAATGTAATGTAAAACTTATTCATGTATCAAGGTTACAAAGACTATTAAACTATTTGGCCATTTAGGATGTGATTTCATGTCTCTTATGATAATGTAATGATAATAGGCACCATCTCTAAGCTTCTGGGGTTGGAGTCACTACACTTTTACATGGAGAAACACTGAGAAATATATGATCACTTACCTCAAATGAAATATCTTTTCTCTAGATATCCACAAAAATCTTCTTTCTGCTCTAAGCTACCTTTAGGTGTCTCTGAATCAACTAAAATTTCTCTATCATTTCCTATACTAACTCTAGTCCCATAAATAATATTTCTCCTACATCTTTCTAAAATGGCTGTGTCCAACAAAACATCTATATAATTCCTCAACTGGTTTCATATTTATACTAGAACGAAAAATATTGTTTTAAGAAAACTCAACCAAATAAATAAGTTGATAACAAATTCCTAGGCAATCCATTGAATAAGAATTAATCATATAATCCATGGTCTTAATATTCCTCTCATTCTATTAATCATATTGAAGATGAAAAGTTGTGATGAAATTTAATTTAGTACACAATGACTTCTGAAGTCATTTCAAAAAATTATATTTAAACTTGAGATCATGGTCTGATAAAATGGGGAGAGGTACTCTGTATAACCTGACTATATACTTGGGAAACATTATAGAAAGATTATTTAAAGAAATTTTATCTTGAATGCATATGGAATGATTAGATTTAGTGAATTTATAAAAAATAAACCAAATTGTATTATTACCTTGATAAGGATATGAAAATACTACCATTAAATACATTGATATATTATCCCATTTACACTCCGATACTAGAAAAGTTTGAGGCATCCTCTTTGATAACTATCATTATACATTATCTTGATGAAAATTCAAATACTTCACTATGATGTCAGAAATATATCTTTTCATTCCATCCCACCAATAATACTCTCAAAGGTCTCTATATATCTTGGTTATAATTGGATGAATGAAAAATAATGAACTATGATCTCCACACAATAACTTTATTATAAACTAGGAATCACACCGAACACATAGTCATTTTACAAATCATAAAACACCTTCTACATCAATATTAAAATCCTGAAACATACCCTCTTTAATAGATTATACCTTTTATTATAATGATTGATCCTCCTTATTATCTCAATTAATTATTTCTAATAAACAATACTCTAATGAAACCTAGAAAAAATAGGATGTCCCTGTATCCACAACTTTTAGTTAATAATTTATAAAATTGTTAACAAAAGGGTAAAATTATAAATGTAACATGGTTAATGTGAAATTAATTTTTTGACTCAAATCATGGACCAATTTTTTTTATTTTTAGAATAGTAATGTATCGTGTAATCATAATATTTGATTAGTTTTAGTCATCTTATATGTCTCATGTTTAGTTCCCTATAAGTGGATATATGGTTTAATATTTTGTTATTAGTATATATTTCACACTTTACTCCATAAAAATGATGCCTCTAATTTTTTTAATAAAAAGAAAAATAATATAATTCCAAATCATGTCTAGGGTAATTCAATTCATGATATCTCAACTTCCATGAAGAATATGGAATTACTTTATCATTATTCATTAGAAAACAACCATGTCCTTTCAATGAAGCAAATCTGTAGATGAAAAATTCATCATTATAGGTATTTCCAAATATAGGGCATTAACCAATTTTTAATTTTAGTTCCTGAAAAATATCATCACATTATTTTTTCGAAATTATTCTAAACACTTTTCAATTTAACATAGTTAATGGTATATAAATCTTAGAAAACGTTTCAACAAAATTCTGGTATTATCCTACTAATTTAAGAAAATTATGAATCTATATGATATTTGTTTGTATTGGACATTCTTCTACAAATTTTTTTAGTATGTCCAACAGTTATGTAATCTTTAGAAACAATATATCCAAGGAAAGAATTTTTTTCCAACCAATATTTTCACTTGGTAAATTTCCCATAAAATTTATTTTATTTAATGTTTTTCAAAACAAACATTTAGATTATTTCATGTTCCTATTAAATTTTAGAATATATAAAAAATTACTCAGTAAACACAACCCAAAAATTGTCTATGAAATCATGAAAAATTATATTCCTATGGTACTTAAATACAACGGGTTGATTAGATAACCCAAATATCATAACTATAAACTCATTATTTCCATATATTGTCTGAAACATTACCTTCAGAATTTTTTCTTCTTCACTTTAAATTGATGGTACCCAAACCTCATTTCAACCTTCTAAAAACAATTATCTCCATAGATATGATTAAAAAATCATCAATATGAGGAAAGGAATACTTGTTATTAACATTGATGTTATTTAAGGATTTATAATCAATGAAAATTATCATTGAACCATCAATTTTTAAAAAAATAATAGGATCAACCCATGGTGAGTTTCTGGCCTGAATGAAACCTTTATCTAATAACTCCTTAAATTTATTTTTCAAATATAAATTTTCTACTTGACCCATTCAATAAGGGGATTTATAAATATTATTAGCATCAGGTACTAATTAAACAGTAATCTCAACCTATTTACTATGAATAACAATAGGAAAATCATCCATAAATTCTTCAAGGTATTCATTTAATACTAGCACATCACTAATTTGAATAGTTTCATTAATTTCAATAATATGAGATAGGTAAATTTCACTAGTTTATCTAATAAATTTCTATTATTATTGGTAATTTATCAAAGGAATCAAATAATTTAACACAAAATTATTTGATCTACAATCTATATTATCATAACAAACTAAAATCCAGTCCATACCAAGAATGATATAAAACCCTACTACGATCAGTTCAACCAGATTTATAGGAACGACCACCCCACTCATAATAATAGAAAGATTACTATAAATCATGGTTTCATTAATCCTTCCATATTTAGTTTACAAATAAAGTTGTATTATAATTTTATTTTTTGATATTCCTAATTTACTTTCAAATTTATTATAAATAAAATAATGTGATGATCGAAATTAAAATAGGATATTGTCAGAATTCGAATACACATGCATAGTACCCATCACCACTTCATTTTACGGCCCAACATCAACTGTAGTATTATAAAACGACTTTGATACACATTATTGTATTCGATCATGATGGTTTCAATCCTATGAATCTAACTTTGGATACACTTTATCATAATGAACCAACTCATTGAAACTAAAACACATCACCATTAGCTGGCTATTAGCTATCCAATTATTTACTTATTTAGGGATATTTTCCTCATAGCCATGAGCCTTGTGAACTGACATACCACACCAAAACACTTCTAAAATTCCATTAATCATTCATAAAAAAATCATTTTCCATATTTTGAATATTTGTGTGGATTACCACTAGATTTATTAGATGATTATATCTATGTTTCTTGTTACCTTGAATTTTTCTTACTATTTTCATCTCAAGGAACAAAAGTGTAAGTAAATTTTAGGTAAAATTTCTCAGCACAAAGAACAAATTTCTCATTAATTTTGAATTATCATGTTTATAATTCTATTTATATACTTGGTTTCAACCCTATATAAAATCTATTAATTTTAGTATCAACGTCTTGAAAAAAATATGGCATATACCAGGACTTATGATGTTTTATTTATATTAAGCTGCATGATATTTATATTTTTACCCCTATTATAGGAATTGTTTTTCTATATAGAGCTGATCAAATATAGGGAAATATTTCTCATAGAAAAATACCTAAGAATGTTTCTCAATCTATGGAATCAATATCATATTTTTATCTAGTATTGTTAAAAAAATAACCATATCAAAGAGTTTCACCTTCATTTTGATAAATGAAAAGAGTTACCTTTTAATATTCCAAACATCTCATGAATTAAAATATATTTTCTAGATCATTGATCCCTCCATTGTATATCATAGGGTTAGATGATCCATTGAAAGATAGTGGATGTTGCCTCATGAAATGATCTATATTTGACATGTTCCTTCATGGTAGATTGAGTTCTTCTTTGAAATTGAAACCACCCCTATTTATAGTCCATGTCAATTGATCCATCACTACAACAAACTATTCAGTTTTGATTCCAACTATCTCAGAATGCTGATTTGGAAGAATATTTTTCTCTTGGTTCCTTACCAGTATAGCTTCCCTATTTCCTCTATGTAAAACCATTCTAAACTGAAATAGTTTAGGTGATGAAACAAGGTAATAGTTATTTCTATATTATTTTAAATTAAACATAATGTAAAATCATTCAAGGGAGAGTTATTAACATTATCCTAACCTCTAATGTTTTATAAACTAACCTATGATACCAACTATAAGGCCTTTATATTTAACCAATACATATTTTTATTTTTAGTCAATAATTTACTTAATTTCACTTTGAGGATCTTTTCAGATTTAGAGTTTTATAGAATTAGGTCATGACTAATACATAAAAAACCACAAAATTATTACATGGAAACATCTGATCAGTATCCATTTTCACTATAATATAAAAATAGTTAAAAAAAAACATTATTTGTTTCACAATAACTCTTCATAAATTTCAAAATGACTTCTTCTTTTAGCGTACCCATCCTATGAAAAACATTTTAAAAGGTGGGAAAAGAAAAAATATATCAATAAGAGATAAAAAATTAATTAATCCATAGTCTAGTGAAAAAATTAATACTCATATATCAATTGACTTTATCTTCAATGTTATTTGATCATATGAAATAAAAAATTTACACATTAAAAACACGCATACATTTTTCTCAAAAAAACCATTAAAACTCATAGAAAGTAATTAAAACCACTTTTTGGTCACTTAAAGAATCATATTCATAAATCAATTAAAAATAAATTTTAACTAGAATAACAATATGGCCTAATTCCAATATAATCATTACCTAATTAATTGAAGTGCTATATGGACGAACCTATTATTTAATCAATAGCAGTCTCACCAGACACTATCAAGTTAGCCCCATAATATAAGCTATAATGGGCTCAAATAGTGTTATCTAAACCATCCCATCATATAACAGGATAACCTAGTGTAATCTAGGAGCACCCATTTTACTTGTATAAAAATCATGTACTATTACATGAATAAAACATTTCTTATTCTTTCACATTTAAAAAAACTAATTCAAACTCATTAATAACTAACTTTTGGATATCAAAATACCCATTTCTTTTAAAAACCAATTTTTAATACCAAAATAAAAGTTTATTTTGAGAATAAATTTTCAATAATGAAATAAAAAAATGGGAAAGGGTTTTTCATTGAATGAAATGTGAAATCATTAAAAGGATGCCATAAATCACATAATGCTTATAGCGGTGGAATTATTTTTATCACCATGTATGTTAAAATTCTTTTTATAGTATGTCAAAAAGTTTTATATAAAACACATAAAAATATTCATTTTTCATACCTTTATAAAAAATTATAAAATATAATTTATAAATATTTCTTAAAAACATTTCAAAAAACATTTTAAAAACACTAACATGGATGAGAAAGAGAGTTTGAAGGAATAATTTAAAGGATGATTTATTTTGAATAAAATTCCATTACAACACTAGAAAAATTTAAATCATAAGTCCCATGAATGAATGAAATTACAAAAAACATTAAATACCATTATAATAGTAATATTCACGATATATAATGTTAAATGGGAAGTATATACACCTTATAAAATAATATTGGTTTATCAAATCAAGATATTCCTCAATGAAATGTGATTGAGATGAAGTCCCCTACATTGTTTCTGATTCATCAATGTGTCTTTATATTCCCAAATAACAAACTTAGGTTAATTATTTAATTTTTTAATAGACTTTTTCTATTTTATTTTTACTTTTATTTAAATTGTTAACTAGTTATATACAATTACATTATAATTTAAGTTTAAGTTAGATTTTTGGACTATATTCGGGTTATGTGTCAAAAAAGACTTTGGTAGGATGACCGTGGTCAAAGGGGTAATTATTTAAACATTAAAATACGCATAAAAATTCAATAATTAACATATTAATATATTTATTATATTATTAAACCCAATCTTGGTAGATGGTTTTGAACAATGAACTAACTTTGTGATCATGGAGATGACAAGTCATACATATGCATGAGTAACACTTCTAGTTTCCAATGATCATTATAGAAAGAAGTTAAGTAAAAGTATTTATCATATAATGATAATTATAAAAAATACAATAATATTTAATTATATATAGTTATATATATCAATTATTGTGATTTGGTGATGAAAAAAAGGAGTCACAGTGCTTTGAGGAGGCGTTAGTCCACATAACCACAGACAACATTATCACTTTTCCACTGAGAGAAAAGATAATAAAGAAAATTATATATTTTACTTATAGAATTATAAATATGTCATTAATATCATAAATATTTCATTTATATCACATATATTTATTATAATTACCCTAATTACCATCTTCGTAATGCATTAGTAAAAACGAATCACATTTGTTTGCGAGACGATGGTCTTTCTTATATACGAATGGTGTTATCATACCCCTTATGTATTGGAATATAAAAATGGGATACATGATATAACTAATAAAAAGGTATTATTATGTTATAACTATCATATATGAAAATTATATCCATCATTATACTGAACCATATTAGGTGGTAATATAAAAATGAATGACATCGTTTCGGGAGGTGGTAGTTGACCGTACACATGGATTATAATTTTGTATCCCATTTGATGGAAGTGTGTGTGTTTATAGGTAAAAACCTTAAGATAATAATATCTAATTATATGTAACATTATAATTTTATTATATTATCATGTTATAAGAATAATTTTAGTGGGTGGATTTTGAAATAAAATAAAAACTCTCATTGATGAATGCCACCTCTTCTTCAGGTATCTCCTTTTAGTTTGCCCCAAGGACCATCCTTAGATAGTTATTTATCCAAATAAATGATTCAAGAAGTATATTAGGGAATATTAGAAGTTACTTTTTTTGTTATTGGTTGATGCAATTGTTTGGAATGTGTGAATAGAGGTGAGAGGCTACCTTTTATAACTGGGGTGAGTGGCACACTTGTAATTTTTTTAAAAAGGGAATTACACCCATGTTTTATTCTTTTAAAAAGGAAAAAATAATGGAAAATTATATATAATAGATGGTTTAAGGTATAATTATGTCAATAAAATTCGTTTTTGACAATTTTAATGGTCATTTTCCCTCTTAAGATTAATGTTTAACCCCACAATAAACTCATTTTTACCTTAATCGATGTAATTATTTTTTATTTATTTCACCAATTTAATTGGAAAACAAATTGAGCTGAGCTTATATGAAATTATATAATTTTTTTATTAAAAATATAGAATAAATTTTTACAAATAAAATTCACATATGTAAAAAAAAAATTAATCTAATATTAATCTCACAGACCTGTTGAGACAACACATTTTAGGAAAAGAATTTTCTACAAAGAGATGATTATATATTAAATTTATGAATGATTATAATAATTAAATGAAAATTAATTAGTATTTAATCAGATATAATATATAAATTTCATTTAAAACAATCTCCTTTAGTTATTATTTTAATTAATTAAAAATGATAAACATTATGCATTGTAAAATAGTTTTTAGAAAAACTCGTTTTTAAACCCAAAAAATATTATACTAAAAACAAATATAAAAATGATTCAAACGTAATTAAATGGATTAAATACAATTAAATAGTAATTATGTTACTTTAAATCATGTTTAAAACATACAAGAAATTTTAAATTACTTAATTTATTAAAAATAAAATACTTTTAATAAAAATTGGTATTTTTCACTATTCACTGAAAAATCAATATTTTTTAAAAAATCCCAAAATTTCACCCAAAGTAAAATTTGATATTCTGATTTCAAAAATGAGATTAATTTTATTAAATATATAATTTAAAATTTATAAATTTATGTTTTAAATGGAACCTTATATAAAATGTTTAATTAATGAATTTCTTTTTTGATTAAAAAATACTATATTTTTATAACTAATATAACTCTCTAATTCGTATTAGTAAGAATGAAAAGGATTTATTTTATTGTTACCTAGGTTTTTACCTACTATGATTCTATATAAAATCTAAGATATAAGGAAGGTCACGTATCGAAATAATAAACTAGATATTCTGAGAAATAAATTGTCCTATGACTTTCTAATGGTGGAATATCTTACAGAGGTAGAATTACATAACACCTGATTTTTCATTTATGGTGATTATTTATTTGTTTTATTTTTTATAAAAAATGTTTGTTTTATTTTATAAATTTAGGAATGTGGATATACTGATTATTTATGAATCAAATAATATAATTACTGTTTTCTCATATAATGATATTTTATAAGGATAAAAGATTAGTTTTGTTATTGGTGGAATTAGATAATTTAATAATAGACTATAATAAGGAAGTTCAAATGAGAGTATTATTTTTTAACACCTACAATAATTTAGTGGAATAAGAATAAAAGGTTGATTCATTTAATTAAATGTTATATATGGATGATTATTGATAAGAGAGATAGTTTTTGTGTTTCAATAAGGTGATTCTCTACTATAATTTAAATGAATATTTCATAATTTATTCATTTTTTCCATCACTATATCTTGATCATTTGGGTGAGTGGTGTAAAAATTTAGGATAATGGAATGAATTTGAAATTTTTGAAGAAGTTAATCAATGTATTGAAAGGGTTTAATATGGGACATCAATTATACCAATGAATCATAGATAGTAAGCCAACATTATTATTTTTTGGATAAATATATTAATACATATTATACATAAAAAATAAATAATGTATTCCTTTTCAATGATAATTTTCCCATTTTATTTCCTTACCATGAAATTTAAAAATATCAGTTAGAAGTATCCAATATAATCTTCACTCTCATACTATCCATTAGTTGTGTTAATCTCTCTATACAAAGGATGTATCTTATTTTCAATACGATATTATAAAACCATGAATACAAAAAAGGAGAGGTTATGTTTAAGAAATCATGTGATTATAGGATTTTACAATACTGTTATAAAATATTTTTATTCAATACATTTCAATAGGATTGGAACTTTTTATATAGACCTTTACAAATTGTCCTTGGAACTCCATACTTCAACCATTTCTGATAAAACATTTCAAAATTATTCCAAATGTTATAGCTTAATATATATTATAGTTTAATCCAAATAATGTTTTTTTAATGATAAAAAATAAATATAGACATTCAGATTTTCAAAATTTTTATCAAATTCTATTTCAAACCAATTATTATAGTAAAGGTTGAAGATTAAATAAACAATATTCATTATTATAAAGCCGAAGAATTGTTATGTATAGAAACATGATTTTTTGAGAACCATCACAAGGAGGTTTACCCCACAACACACCATCACATGTTTTATGATTTTAATTCCCTATTTTATCTTTAGTATATATTTCTATCAATCTGTCACTTTTACTAAATCATCCAAGACATAGAAAACTTTCACTATTTATCACATCATATGCATCTAATTGTGAAACCATATCCAAAAATCCTTTTAATATATCTTCTAGAGAATTTTTGTAAATCTGTTATTATTTTCCACTATATGGAACATTATAGGAAACATAATTTAAAAATACAACAATAATTTCTTTTGTATATAATCCAAAATATTTTAGGGATAATTAACAAATTATAATACAAGAACATTGTAATAGTAAAAAATCCACATTCATAACCACAAAGTGTGAGACTATGTGATTTTTAACAATTTAAAATAATTATGAATTACCTAATCAATAATTTTTAGAAATGAGAGGACTTTATAAAATCATCAATGTTTCCCAAGGAACAATGAATCTATCTTGATCTCTATCAATAACATTTATTAATATACCTTTACCTATATCTACAGGATATATTAATTACAATTATGTATATTTATATAATCCCATTGCCTAAGAAATTAAGTTACCAAGAGACTTGGATTTTGTAAATTTAATATAACCTACTCATTGAGTCTCAATTATATTTGTATAGGTAGAATATATGAATTACCACATCACATTTAATTCACCTAGATGGATAAGAACATTCAATACCCCTTACCAGAATATATAAGAACATTAGATATCACTTATGTTGTTACGAACATAAATTTCATCAATTAAACTCAATTAAGGGCCTATATGTTATACTATTCATATGATAGGAAAAATACAATTTCAATTGAACCTCAATCAGTGACAGAATTTAACATAAATCCACCCCTAGATTAATATAACCTTAAGGATCCAATGACAGAGGTCTAAATGTTTTACATTTATTAGGATAGGTATCTTTTCAACCATGGTTATAAGGATATAATATGAAACATCCACCCCTAGTATACAAAATATAAAGTATATAATACTCCATGTAGTATATGTAGTGGGTCATCCATCATAGAAAACTTATTTTTTACGAAATGAGTGAATTTTGTTTCTCTATACAATACTAAACCCATGATAATATTCACTTGTCTTTAAAGCCTGTAATTCTCCATAATGACCATTGATTAGGAATAACTCAAAGTTAAAATTTTAGTGGTAAAATATAAATTCCACTCATCTTATATATGTATCCTACATGAATGAATAATAATATGGTTAAAAAATTTTATATAAATTTATAAATTTTATATTGTAATTTTTTTGAATATCAAAAAACAATACACAATCCACAGTACTATCATATACCATATGAATGACCACATTATTATACCTATTTTTTCTACATTATTTATATATTTGGTTCATTTATAACATATCGATTTAATTCTTAGAATATATCTATTTGATAATATAATAAATATTCGTACAAAAATATTACAATAGGTGAGAGCTATAAAGAAACCTATTTTCAATAATGATGAGATTAGGACTCATAATATTAAAATTAAATTATTTCAACATAGTATTCAAAATAATTTAATCCTAAACATGAAATATTTTTATGTTAATAACTTAATTTTTTATCTTAAAACATCTTCTAATATCATTATCAACATCATCATACTAGATGTTTAATATTCATACATTTATTTAATATCATTATTTTAAAAATTTGAAGTTAATTTTTTTACGTTACGATGATTCCTTACAAGCCTACCCACAAATATTTTTGGATATAAAGTGAATTTAACATAGAATAAAACTACCATGGTATTTATTTGTTACATTTTTAACATTTCTATGTCGAACCATAGTCTCAAAAACATCTTAGAGAATAAATTTTCTCTAAAATGTATTTTGGAACATAAATTTAATTTTCAAAAATTATTGTATAATGAAGTATATGTCCACATTAAACCCAATTAGTGAACATATTCTCTAAAATAAATTTTTGAAACAAATAATATTTTGTAAATAAGAAACAACTATGATACCTAGTGTTATGTTACACTAAAATTGTGATCTTGAATGTTTATATCTATAATGTTTATCATGATCTTGAAAGTGTTCTTTCATATTTTCTTTCTACCTAAAAACATATTTTTTATCATATTTATTTTGAATCCTAGCTATAAAATATAAGGTATTAAAACAAGGACTTAAATATATTATTTATTATGTTTACTAAAATAATCTTTTGATTCTCATATAGATTTATGAGTATGAGAGTTTTTGAGGTGTTTTATAATTAATATATAGAATTGTAATTCTTATTTAAGAACAATTATTATATTACTATACCATCAATTAAAGTTACACACATTATGATTTTAATTCATTAAAATATATTTTAAAGACATGTTTTTTTATGATAATCCAATTTTTAAATACATCATAAATTATTACTAGATGAATATAGTTTTTGAAAATCATCTAATAATGATTTTCAATAAATGTGATTACAATGAAATGATGAATCCTTTAAAATACATCTTATCCATTAGTGGTTAATAATCCAAATTACATTAATGATTTAATTATTCTTATAATTTTTCCAATATCATATTTATTTAGAAAGGGTATCATGTAAATCATATAATATATCACTATTATATAGTTTAGAAGACAAATCTTTTATAAAATAAATCATATTAGTTATCCAATTACTTTCTTTTGGTATCCCTATTCCTAGGGTTTCTTAGCTAAGTATAACCAAATGTTTTTCTATATATAGTCACCTAATCTTATAAGGGTCACACAGAACAATTTTTTTCTACACATTATCATCCATGTAAATCATTTTTTAGTAAAAACCACTCAATTAAATGATCATGTTCATGAAAAATGTTCACTTTGGAAGAAATTTATCATTAATAAATTTTAAATGATATTTAAAATTTTACCATATTATATCCGGTATTCACAATATGTATTCATGAATATAATCATTTATTTTTAAATCTATACCATTAATTAAGTTAAATTTTTTATAAATTATTGTTGTATAACACTTTATAAAACTCGTTATTTATTTTACTTATGAAAATATAAGAGTTAATTATATTCAAATATATCCAAATATATCTCATTCATAAGGTATAAGAAATTTTTTCATGTAAGATATTAGGATCATACTGAAAGAAAATTCACATAAAAGAAAGAATGATGAAATAGGTATTAAAAAGTGACTTCATATAAAATAAATTCATAACACTAAATACACACACACATACACACATATATATCATAATCAACCAATTTTTAAATTTTTAACAAACAAAAAAGTGTCATTTAAGGTGAAATGTAATTAATTCTTATATTATAACATGAATATAACTTCATATATACATGGTATGAAATTTAGAATAATCATTTTAGAACATTATAATTAAGCATACATCCATTGAAAATGTAACAATTATATTCATGAGTAATATCACTTTGAATAAATAGAATAAATTAGCATTTCATAAATCTAGACATTAGATAATACATTACGAACATGCTCAAAAAATTCATTAAAACCCTTAATAATTTACCATGAAATTATTCATGGAAAATAATAATCAATTTAATATGAACCATTCACAATCTACCTAAATATTATATAAATAATTATTTATGAACATTTCATATATATTTTTTATTATAAAATCATTCATAATAGAAAAATTTATATAGAATTAAATATTAATACCTTCATATTAAAATATATTAAATTTATGAAAACTTATATAGTCATATAAAAATTTCAATTTTTATGTAATTTTTTTTAAAAACTTATATAAAATATTTTACAAATAATTCACTATTTCATAGTGATAAAAATAATTCCTTTTAAAATTATTATTTCATATTATAATTTTTGTAAAATTAATAAATCAGTATAATCTATATCATATTATACCATATTTCAGAATATATTAATGCTTTATAAAATAGAAAACCAAATAAATATACCTTAATCCTAGATCACATCCATCAAATTGTTTTTGGTATGGTCTTGTTCAACCCTCAAAATAAGTTTTAGTCTCAATGGCCCATTATAATGAGGGTTTTAAAATTATGTATGATAAATTTATTCTTAATAAATTATAAAAATCATGATCATTTTTTACAGAAACCATGATCTAATATATTCTTAGTGATTACTATTTACAAGGGAAAAAAGAACCTTCTTTTTTAGATTATTTCATTTAGAATATAACATTTATAAGTCATACTAATAAATCCATGACATGTCTTTATTAACTTTCATCATCATTCTCTTAAAGAAACCATATATTAAGAGTAACCCTAAGAATTTTAGTATTAAACCATGACATAAAAAAATATATTATGATACTTTCTTTTGGAAAAAATTTTCCATGCAAATTTATTTCAAAAAATGATGTGGTGTTATAATTTCTATAAATCAATTCTTCTTGGATTCTTCAAATATTTCATGGTTATGATTTTTTTTGAAATCCAAAATCACTATTCAAATAAACAAGTTTGTTTACAAAAATCTGATTTTTTTATATTTCATCTTCTATAAAAAAACTCGATCCAAGAATAATGAAAGTGGATCACATACTATAAAAAGGATTTTATTGGGGAAATACATATCCAAAAAGAATATAAATAATCAACCCAAGCCAATTTTTCAAATAACCATCCATTTTATTTTCACTTAATAAAATAATTATTTAATGAATAACTTTTCATTGATAATCAGATTGGTCCAAACTATTCAACATAAGGTTTAAAGAGATCACTCAAAAGTATAAAAGTGTCTATATCCTCCTTGCATATTCATAGTCTATATTAAACATACAATATTTAAAAAGGTTATAATAATCCTCATAGTCCATTAAATATTTATTTATTATGAAATTGATAGAGAGTGTTAGTGATATTATTTTTTAAAAGTGTTTATAATATATTTATATAATACTAGAATGAAACACATTGCAATAGGTTTGAGACAATTTATATAGACCTCCCTAGATTCCCTATGGATCTCACACATTATTCAATTATTTATGATATGTCTATCAAATTTTACAAACATTAAAACATATTATAAACCATGGTTCAATCCTCAAAAGGAATATTTAACATTTAGAAAACAAATATAGATGGTAAAAATCATCTAAATATAATAAAAGGATATACTAAACTAATCATGATATCTTATGGTAATTATTAGACAAAAAACATACATTTTCATATAATAAAAAAATTTTTAATTCACATAACCAAAAGGTGATGACATTCAACATGACACAATTTACCACATCAAAAAAAAATTCATTATGACCATCACATTAAATTTTTTGTTGTAGTTTATATTTCAACTATCATGACCCAACCCACTAGGGATCACATGGATAGAGAAATTACATGCATGAAAACCCCAATCCCACCCCCAATAGGCTAGGGGATAGCGACAAATAGCAAGAAAGAATATACCAAAATGGGACCCCTTTTACTAATGTACATGTATACACACTTTAATGATCAAATCTACCAAGGTCCACCTGGAAAATGGAAGGTCGAACTATCAAAACCATATGTCCTCCTCCAATAGGATAGGGGATAAGACAAGCACTAATAAAAAATAAATGAAATGTGATTTCATTTCCTAATGTAGCTATATGAATTCACCCAACCATTTCCATGAAAAAGTGTATAGGACTATAAAATTTAGAAATATATAGAGTGTAAATTTATATTAAATAACCACTAGGAAAATAAAATATAACAGGAAAACACAATAAAGAGTATATAAAGGGTAAAAATATATATTTCTCACTAGAAATACAAGGGGGGATCCTAAATTAGAAATAATTATAAAGAATAGAGAATGAGATGTCCCAGCACAAGATCTCAGAGTCCAAACACTGAACATCGTAATAATCACCTCATACTATTAAGCTCCACTGATACGAGTTACACCATAGTCAATGATAATATCTATATTTTATGCATAATACATAATAAGCATGGGGAATCCCTTGTAGTCATGAGTATATATATACCCAGTAGGAAACCGAGAATTTACCAATCAAGAAGAATAAAAAGAGTATATACATATCATATTAATTATGAAATTTCAATAAAAATATGATAGAAAAACCATAAAAATATCCATAACATCCATAACCTATATACTCTTAACACAAATATCAAATGAAGAGTGAAATGGGATATCCATCTCCACATCCCAACTATGAATGACATGTTTTCTCACACCTCTAAAGATATATCTCTCATACCCTGCATCATGAAACCCCATATTAGAATCCATGTGTAGGTGATTTTATCTCATCACTGGGCTCCAGAGTCAATGGAGACCCAACTCCAATCAAGCATCCCATACAAACTCACCACAATATGCGTAGTGATCCCTTATTCTCACTACTATGATCCATGGTTGAGGGAATGAAAAATATTATGGAGGACCTTCATGGATATGAACCTTAAATATGGGGGTGTACCACTCCGTAGATAGAGAAACCACACCCATTATAGGAGAGTTCTAACTCTACCTATATATATAGTTTTCAGGACCCATGCTCTACTATTCTAGAGGAGTCCCAACACCGATTACACTTTGATGACCCCATTTGATAACATTATTCATCATGAATCATCTTAAGATGTTTCAAACTCATAAAAACTCACATAATATTTTAAAATCCACTAAAAATTAATCCATCAAATTCAAGGTGGAAAACTACTCAGGATATACTTCCCATGGGCTAATATTTATTTCTAGACAAAATCCAGATAAATGCATGTGCCTCATCATTAGTTTATCAGGAAAAAAGATAATTTCACTAATATGTCCCTATAAATAGACAATGTTGTCCAAATATATCACATTGTTGCAATCATCATGAAAAAACAATCATGAAAGGCTATTTATTTGGCCGAAATGAAAAGTCGATGAAAAACGCGTTCCATCCTAACACACATATACATTGCATCATGGGAAAAAGACACAAGTTATAAAAGGTATTGAACATTGGTATTAAATTAGATGACTCAATGTTAGGGTCATGATGTAGTAAATGTATTGTCATTTCGAAAAAATATGAAGGATATACATAAGAAAAAAGATTCCATAACTAAAAAATATATCATATTTTAAATTGTTATTATTATAGAATATTACTCAAAATATATGGGGAGAAAACACACACTCAAACCCCCTATGCTGTTCACATGTTCACATAGACCACACACTTCCATTAGGTTTATCCCCATATGTCTTTTAATTTCACTTCTTATATTAGTACTATAATAATATATACAGTCATAAAGGGGATGGAATTTCTACCATTCCTAGATGCATACATGATTCACCCTATTCTCCCCTTTCCTAGCACCCAACTCATTATATTCATCAATAATATCAATAATATTAATTATAGTAATGTTATTAACATAATAATAATATTTATAATATTATTATTATTTATTGAAGGGGACCACTTATCCTTGGATTCATGTGATAAAACCCCTATTTTCCTATTATTTTTGTTATATTTTATTTATAAAAAGAACATGTTATTATAATTAAAAATAATAATAACTCATATTTCCCTCCATGTGCAACCGAAAATCATAATTTGGTTATTATTTATAGGAAAACCATCCATCATATTCATCTATGACAACTTCACATCCTTGGATACGAGAATCCTATCATCCGAACCAACATTGGATTCCATTATCATCAGTGGTTAGATTCTTTCCACCCATTGCTCAGTAACATAAATCGCTACTCTTCTATAGAGATATGTGAAATCTGGCTCAAATCCATTGATACATGATTCAGAATCAGGTTCCCATTATCAATGACACAACTCAATCACACCACCAAAATCAAAATATGAAAACATGATTGCGATATTCTATTCTAAAGAATGAATTCTCAAAAATTTCTATTCATAGATATTGTAGAATTACTGATCAACCAAGTACCGATAAAAAATTATATGAATGGAGGGATAAGGGAACATAAAAAAGTGACATTGAACAATGAAATTTTATTATTTTCCCATCATGAATGGAATATAATGAACATGGTAATTAAATTGAATATAATCAATGAGAGTAAGTAAATATCAAATTCCAAGTCCAAGGAATAGAAATTAAATCATTGAGAAAAAAATGAAGATCGATCCATGAATTAATTTTTGAGTAATTAATTCAAATTAATCTCAAATTATAAATCGGTATTAAAACACAAAAAACCAATTTTCAACCTAATTTTTTTTATTGTTCACTAATGAAAGATGATATTTTTCTGGGATATTTGATGATATCCAAAAACTTTTTTAGCATAGATAATCCCCTAGGCATCGATAAAATCATCTAATATGTTTTCATCATTTATTAAACCTTCCTCCGATTATCTCTCTCAATTCTATAGGTAATGTAGATAATCCTAATAATTGGCCATAATAGTTTATTTTTGTAATATATTTTTGTTGGTCTCTCTTATAAAATAATTAAATAAATAGTTCAATTTATATAATTTTTTCTCCCATGATGTTTCCGAAACCCAACACCCATTGCTAACCAAGTTTATGTCATGCCTAGGGTAAAATACATGTTCTAGACTCAAAAATTATCTCAAATTATAAATCTGACACTTTTTTGGGAGTTATTCCACTATTTCAGAAAACTATCATGAGAGTGATATAATATATTTAATATTTTTATAATTTCAATACCAAGAACATTGGGTTTCAGAATCTCCCTCATGTTATCTATTAGATCCAAAAATATTCCTAGAATAATTATAAAGTCTTACACATAAAAATTTAGTCTTTATACTACTACCACCTTCAAGGATTTTCTTATTAAAAATTGAATAGGATTTTGAGATATAAACATAGTTTACCACCCCAATGAGCTATCCAAAAGGTTCCCATGCTATTTACAAGAATACACCCAAGTCGAAGAACTTTCCCACAGAGGGTCTTATCTACTGGTTATCAAAGACACTATGATCTTCAATGAGGTAAATCCATTCTCATTATTGAGTTCATCATGGTTGACATCATTAAATTAGTTATGCACTTTTCTTTTCTTCTATGACACATGAAAAACACAAAGCACTAGGTCTAACTATAGTCATATGGTCAAGTAGTAATTCACCTCACTAACCCAATTCTTTAACAATAATAAGGGACAATGATACTTAAAAATAGTCTATCATGATAATGAAATCCTCATGATCCAAGATGCGGTGAGATCTCTAAAAACATAATATCCCTTCTCTTAACTCCAAAGGCCATCATTGTTAGTCCCCAAGGGAATCGTGACATTTTTTAGTAGTCCTCATCTAATCCTGGATGAACAGAAGCTTTATAAACCATCACTTGTACCAACTATAGGCTCATAAGAACTATCTCTCACTAGCTCTGACCATCACAGTGGTGGCCTTTAAGGTCTCCTGTATCTGGCCTCAAATGATAATTCACCAATGGTGTAGTGTTAAATATCATGATACTCAAATCCACTTATGGTGGATTATTATCCTAAATATGGACTATAACCACCATGAAATCCCAAAGTATGTTACCCAAAATACAAATAGTACACATAACATGTACACCTATGTAGTGTAAAAACACCATACTTGAGTAAAATCAAGTTGAAAAGTCCTTCTACATCCTCCAAAATGATGATGAAATGATGTAGGAATCATGGTCTGAAATTATTGTTGAAAAAATTACAAAAAGTCAAACTACCTCATGCATGCATAGACATCCCAAATGATCAACTAGTCTCAGCTCTCAGATGGTTGAGAATTGGTCCAATAGAAAAGACATTACATGATCACACATATAGTGTTTTGACCCCTCAAAGGTTTTAAAAGATCCCATAATTAAAACAACCATGACACCACCCTATTTTCACTTCCATCTAGGCACCTTGTCCTCTACCTAGAGATTGGTTAGACAAAAAAAGTTAATCTCAAAAACAACTAACAATACACAGGCCCACCAAACCTGATTCCAATGGATCTATGATACATTATCACATCCTCATAGAACAACTAACAAGGTAGAAAACCTCCTCAATGCATCCTCTCACTGCATAAATGGTGTCATCATCTGTCCTCAAACAAGGATAATGTTCTCCCCACCTTAAAAAATCAATCTTAAACATGTCCATAAAATATCTAATCCTGAAATATGTCTCAGTCAGTATCCAAAATTCATACCTACCTAACCCACTGAAGGAGTGGAAGGGTAAAAACCATATAATATAGGTACATGACACCATCATCACCCTTTAGGGTCAATTGTAAATAGGTTAACTACTCGGTCACTTCGCTCAACAATAGTGGATGTAAAACTATTATATGAGAATTTTCTATGACAACACACTCATTGGAGGAAAAAAAACTAAACATGGAAGGTAGATAGACAATAAATAATATGGAAAACATCATATTTTCTCTCCACCTAATATGAGAATATTTCATGTGAGGATCTCTCTCCTTTTAAAGTTAGGTCAAACAGGTAACAACATTGTGTTATCAATAATCCTTTCTATAAGAGCCTATGAATGGAAATCATGTCAATAAAAAAGGCTCCAATTTTATATCTAGGACATTAATAAGGGTTGTGTGCATGGAAAAGTTTCTTGAGAACAGATACAAAAACTACTCCTAGAGTAGAGAAGACACATGTCACTCCACAATCACACACAGAGCCTTGAGCTCAGAAACCTCCCTTACATGAATCCATATTTTTACATTTCCCACATATCCTTCTTAACCAAGGCATTCTCAGATACCTAACCCATCAAAACAAACTAAAAACACACATATATGTGAAAATTATCCTCTACACCTTGGAACTATCCACTTGGGGTGACATTGTATTGCACACACAATTTTGGATCGTGTTACAATGATGTATCTCTGTGGGGGGTGGAGTTCCACTCTTCTTTACATGACCGAAATGAAATATAACATAAAAAAAGGATATACTAATTAACTAAATCACCCTAGATAATTATTACTCGTAGGACCACCATTAAGAGCAGTCCTATCCCAGGGATAAATTTCTACCACATGCTCATGATAGTCCTCTACCACCTAATAAGGGGGTAAGGATCACCATGAACCCTAGAAAATTTCTTACTCTATATCCTTTGATTCACAATCAATATAGGTGCATCATCTATAGGTACCACCCCAACCTACTATTACTCTATATATAGTATTAGTTGCGAGTGTAGTAATCTAATTAGTCGGGGTCCACACATGCCAACAAAATCAAACCAATAACTCGAGCCAATTCTATACTACCAGATGGTCTAGATGACCATAAAACCTCATATTTCAGTATCATAGTACTATCCAACTGGTTCCATTGATTAATCAATATTCATACTATCATCCACTCGATCCAATGAAGGATCCATTCACTGTTCAATAGGTGTTAAAACTACTCATCACCCTCTTGGAGGAAACACCTCTTGGATAGTTCTAAAAAATGAGGCCTCATCGCTAAATTGGGAATCATAATGACACTACATAAAAATATCATTTGGATGTCATTGTGGATACATCCTGAAATTTTTCAATAATTACCACAATCAAAGAGAATATCTAGGGATATAACAAAATAAGGAAATGAAAATCAAAAGATGAAATCATATATTATTCATCTACAATGTTCCTTACAAAAAGTGTCTTAGTATGTAGAATCAAGAATTAGGTGGTCAGATTCCTAGTGAATAGATACATCATCTACCACACCAACAATGGATTCTATGGAAACAATTATCACTTTAGAAACTTTGATACAATTTCCCTAATCTCTCAAAAAATAATCACCATGTGTCCTGCTCCAATTCAAATATGAGGAAGAACTTCTCTAATACAACTCTGTAATGATCTAACCTACATGGGGATTCTTATCCTATAAAATTTCAAGTAAAAACAATCCCAATCTGACTTTTAATAGGCTAAGGGATAGTGAAAAAGTGTCTATATGACATAAATGAAATGACAAGCCTTTTTCTAAGGTACATGTTTGCACGCACCCAAATATCTTCATGAAATATTATAGAGTAATATATAATATAGTAACATATAGAGTGTAAAAATGAATGAAATAACCTCAATGAAAATAAAAATAATAGTATTATAGGTTAATAAAAATGATTTAAAGGGGAAAAATACATACCCAACCAAAAATACAGTGATAAAAACCAAACACACAATAAATATAGAGAGTAGAGAATGCGAGATCTAAGATCGAGATCCTAGACTCAAGGCATTAAACACAGTCTGTGTCACCACATACATTAAATCTATACTAATTCTAGGTCCACCCTAGTCAGTAATAATTTTTATTTCATCTAGATAAGACACATATGTGTGGGAAAATCCCATGCAGGGGTGGTTATATACATTCCCAACAGGGATTCCTGAAATCACCAAACAAAATGTTTTAAGGGAGGGTAGTAAGGTCATCATAACCAATACATATAAATTATAATATGATACAACATCCAAAATAATAACAAGAACTTCCAAAACCCAGATATTCTTAACAAGAATCTTACAAAAATAAAGAAAGGGGATCTCAGTCTCCACAACCTACCTAAGAATTATAAGTGTTCTTATAGATCCAAAAGTCTATATCTGACTCCCATAATCATGTACAACCACATAAGTAACCTTGTGGAGGGTCCCCCACCTCAATAATGCAGTCCACTGTTGAGGGATCCACAACTCCACTTAAGCATCCAGTACAATCTCACCAGTATCTGTGAAGAGGGTCCCTCTACTCACTTATATTATCCATAATCGAGGGATCCACAACTCCCATGGAGGACCTGTATTATTCTGAAGATAAAAAAAGGGGGAGTACCACTCTATATATATAGTTACTAAAAATTTTATAAGGGAGTGATGAATCTGCATATATAATGAGTATCGGGGACCCATGCCCTAGTGTGTTGGGGAAATCTAACCCCAGTTACACTTCGATGATCACACCTAATCACAAACATAATCAAGTATCTTATGAAGAATAATATTACTCATAACACCTCACTTCATATCTTAAAATATACTATGAACAAATTCCTCATGTTCTATTTGGAATATTTTTTTAGGATAGGCCACTCAAAGGGAAAATTCTTTGTCTGGATAAAGGCTTGATGAATGCACGGGTCTCACTATTAGTCCATCCATATAAAACATAAATCCACTAATATGTCACTATAAATGACCATGGTTTTCCAAAAATACCATACCATTTTTATCCTCGTGTGAAAAAAACTCATGATAGTTTATTTATTTTCTGAAAGAAGAAACTCAATGAAGAAAAACATTTCATTATTACACGCACATACATCGCTTCTTGGTCCCAAGCCAAAAGTCACAAAAAGTTACCCAACATTGGTATTCAATTATATGTCTCAACTTTAGGGTCATGATACCACATATATCTCTTCATTCAAGTTCTTAATGAAGAAGATACATCGAAAAAAGTTCTATAAATTTTTTTTATATTATTATTATATAATTTTAATCAAAATGTATGCGGAGAAAACACATGCTCAAACCCCCTATACATCTTCATGAAAAAATAGGGAATATGGACTTACTTCTGGCAGACCCCCACCTTTGTTTTCCATTAGTATATTATTATTATATAAGAATTCATAAAGGAGAGTGAACATCTTTGATCCCATCATGTGTACAAGAGTGGCCGCACACCTCCCCTCTCATAGTGCCTAATTCCAACTCCTCATCAATAATGTCAATAATATTATTAATAATAATGTAATAATAATAATAATAATAATAATAATAATATTATTATTATTATTATTCACACTAGAAATAGCCTACTCCTCTTTGGATTCACATGATCATCCCTTGGATTACACTTATTATTATTTTTTTTAAAACCACATGTTATTTTTACTAAAAATAATAATACAAACATCACCCTCCATGACCGGTCAGAAATCAGATTCCATCTGATATTTATTGAAAAACTGTCCATAGTATCCATCCATAGAAACCAGAAATCCTAGGATGTAGGTATTCTATTGTATACACTAGCACCAGATTTCATCTTCATTGATGAATGAATTTCGACCACCCATTTCTCAGAAACATCAATCACTACTCCTCTAAATAGATATGATCAATTGGGCTAAAAAAATGATGCCTGATATAATGCTGAGTTCATATTGTAACCTCCACACCTCTATCAAGTCTCGGGAATCAAAATATTAACACTTTACTGTGATCTATTATGCCAAATAATGAACACACAATGATAGATATTATTAGATATCATCAAATCATTTCTCAATCGATTACCAATGAAATACTCCAAGAACGGAGGGAGAAAGGAATGTAGCACTAAGGGAGAATTGATTTATTATCTTGATAATTTTGAAAAAATCAATGGAATCCAATAAATAGGGATATTGAATCAATAATAATTAGTGAGAATAATGAAATCTAAAATTCCAAGATCTTGGAAGAGAAAATAAATCGTTGAAAAACAATAAAGAGAGATCCACAAATTATTTTATGCATAATTAATTCACATTCATCTCAACTTATAAATTAGTATTATATGAAAAAAATGTACTACCTTGAGTTCTAATCGTTCATTGGTGATGAAAGATCCTGCATCATAGTCAATGACAAGATCCATGAACTCCACTAGTATAGATGATCCATGTGGTATTAAACAAATCTTCTGATCTGCTGTATTTATTTGTCATACCGTCATATAATTCTCTCTCTCAATTATTTGGTTTATGCATCTAACTATATGAAATTTCTATAACATCATATTTATAGAAGAAATTTAGGTTAGGATCTTTAAAAAAATAGTTAAAAAAATATTTTAATAAATTTAATTATTTCTCCCACGATGGTGTCCGATCCCAACACCTAACACCGACCAAGTTTATGTCATGCATAAGGTAAAACCTAAATTCTATAATCAATGAAAGAATTTGATTTATGATTTGGGGATATGTTTTGAACTTATTCAACTATTTCATAAAAACCACTTGCATGTGATATAATATATTCAATACTTATTTAATATTAATAATAGGATCAATGTTCCTCAAAATCACACATTATCTCAGCGTCTGGATTTAAAAATATTCCTAGAAATATTCTAATGTCATACATGGAATGAACCAAGACTTTACACACAAACAAAATATTCTTAATGAAAAGGTGGAGAGGGATAATAAAAAATATTGCATTGTCTTTAGTATAACCATACAACTAATAACCTCTATGGAATATATTAGAGTACCAAAATATAAACCAATTAAATGAGAAAAATATGTGCCCAACCAAAAATGAACATCCAACATAATAAAAATATATTATTGTAAAATTGAGATAGCATAGATCCTGATCTTTATTTCTGACCACTGAACATGATCAATGCACCAAAGTATCACTAAGCTCCAATGATATAACTGCTAATGTTCCTTTCATTTGAATAATGCATGACATGTGTGTGAAAATACCATTAAGTGTTGAGTACATACATACCCAGTGGGATCCCTCAAAAACCAAAAATGGTGAAATTGAAGGAAAAACAAAAATTATTTGAACCCATAACAAGTTATAAATATAAATCCAATACACATAAATACTCATAAAAAACACAAGAGAGCGAGAGGGGATTCCCATATTAATAGCCTGACTATGAACGAAAAATTTGTATATAGCTCCAAAATTCCATATTTAATACCCATCATCATGTGAAAACATAAAATAACATATATTGTTAGGCCCCCACATCACCAAAATTCTTCATGTCTAAGGGATCCACAACCCTAGTCGTGGACCTTCTCTACGCCATAGCTCGATGATGGGGGAATACCAATCCATATATATAAAACTGGCACCCTATTTTAGTATAGGGGAGTACCAAATATACCCATGTAAAGAATTTGGGGGACTCATTCTTGGTATGATATAGGAGTACCAACCACAACATCTCTATAATGATCCCACCCTAATAAAAGCCATCATCAAGCATCACCTAAATAATATTCATACTAGGAACACTTCACATCATTTCTTATATGTCAAAAAAGAGTACCTTTTCATTATAAATGAAAAAAATCATAGTATAGGAGACTTGAAATCCTAAATTTGAGTCCTAAAGAAGGATATAATAAAGGTAGAAGTTACTTGGAGAGGTATATAAAATGTATGTTGGGTAACATTGTGTGTGACCTAGACTCATATAGTGGGTGCGTTCTATCTTATAAATAGCTTGGAATTCCATGTCACACTACATGGAATGGACTAGATGTACATGATGTGTGTCAACCACTTGGGGCCCACCCATGCTCTTTCAACCCATGCTCTTATATCCTATGACGGTGTACATAAGCCTGTTCCCTTATACATTATATTTTCTATGCATCCGATCAGTGTTTGAGTACATGACCTTTACCATGTATTCTATCCTTGTCCATGAGTCTATCCATAACCGTGCTCATGTACTCTTGGAGTACATGCTGAGTTTACATCACAAGGATAAAAAACATGTATATCGACATACATGATGTGTGTTATTTATCTCACCAAAAATATCAGTCATTAAAGCCAGGGTAAATAATTTATTTTATCAAACACACCTACCAGTGGTCACCACCCTCAAAACATCTGATGTTGAAAACAATATGTCATTTCTAGGGTAAAACTAATGTTACCGATTCAACCTTCTTCCCATATTTCCAATATGAAGTCTAAAAAAATGTGTATACCATTTATATTGAAACGATGTACTTACATGGATTAAAATATATTAATATTTTTGATATATTAAAATTGGGGTCGTAAAGCACCCAAATGACACACCAACTTCTGGGATAAATCAATAAACATGAATATAGATATTTAAAGGTATAATACACCAAAATCAGTGTCATTACATTCTCCCCAGCTTCAAGGCTCTTCACCCTAAAAATCAAAATCTAAAAAAAGGTGGGGATATTGAGTTTGCATCTGACTCTCACACTCCTAGGAGATCTTTTTCTTTTCCATGTTCTACCAAAGAAAATGTACCTAAGGGCATGTTCCATACATGAATGATCCTCTACTACCGATCCTAAATCATGAATAGGTTTTTTATGAAGGTGGATACATCCTTGATGTCTATCTCATCCTAGTGAATAACATGCGTTGGATCATGCACGCATATCCTCAGATACAATACATGGAATATCTCATGCACTTAGTCTACCAATCTGGGAAATAATAGGAAGTAAGAAAACACCCAACCCATTATTAGATCATGAATAGCCTGATGAATTTTGAATATAGCTTGGCTCCTTGAAAAAACCTTTAAAATCCTAATCATGGGTTGAATATTAAGAAAAAATGGTCTCCTTTCTAGAATTCCAAGTGTTCATGACATCAATCTGTGTATATTTTTTTTTCTTCTCTAGGGTATCATCATTTTCTTATGGATCACTTAAACCTTTTCTATCCTCACCTTAACCATATATTTCCCAAAAAGAGATTTCAACCCAATCTCAGTCTATCATAAGTGTGAACTACATGATATATTATATAGGTCATAAAAATGATTAAGGAATATATTAGAGTGATAAGTTTTATTATAGGAGAAAATGAAAAATGGTAACTGATCCTTCTAGCTCTGGATAAAGTCCACCGCCCAAGCCATTATTATATCCTCCAACAACTAGATATACTTCTATGTTTAGCCATCTGTTTGGGGGTAAAATGTTACACTCAACAACAAATGGGTAAAAAAACCTCCTATATGCCTCTATATAACCATGATATTGACTAATAACCATGGTTGAAGTGAGTTTTCAAGGGTAACCCATGATGTTGGATTTTATATATCATATAAAACTACCCCAAACTCGCAACCAAACTCTTCGCTCGAATGTAAAGGTAGTGCACCGACTTGGTAAGTCGGTCAATAACCAACTTGACAACATCATTCCCTATCACTATACATGGAATCCACACTACAAAATCCATGGATATTCAATCCCATTTTCACTCTAGGATCTCAAGAGGCTCTTTCAAAATTGTTATAACTTGGTTCTGATCCTTTACCCACTAACATGTGAGACACCGAGAGATGAACTTATCGATTCTTGACCTATGGTAGCGAACCAAAACTGCCACTAAAGGTCCTTTTTATATTTTCCACATGAGGATGTAAAAAAATGGGGGGTGTGAAAAAATACCTCCTTAAATCTTGATTCAATGTGACTAGAACCAATTTCCATCCCCAGAAAATGATAACATGATTCTCTTCTTTAGAAAATGCATCTAGGGAATTACCTGATGATATTTGGTCACATAGAAACTCATAGTCAATGTAACCCAATGAAGCCTATCTCACATACTAAAGAATAAGAGGAGTCTCCATAGTACACTGAGTAAAAATAAAACCCCTATCCTCTATTATGATCTACTAAAATAAATAAAACTGATTAGATTCATCCTATACCAAGCTAGAATGAGACTTCCTGCTTAGGGAATCTTCCACCATGTTTCCCTTCCCATTAGTATTGACTATATTTAAGTGATCATACTTTAATAACATGACCCAAAACATATGTATTATGTTTAAAATTATTTGAGTGAACATATACCTAGTAATTTTGTAGTTATAGTAAACAATAAAACACTCTGCCAAAATATAGTTCCTCAACATCATTAGAGTAAAGGCTACCGCAACCAACCCTGGGTTAGGAGTCACGTAGTTATACTTGTGGGTCTCAAATTTATTGACCCATATGATATCAATAACTTCCCTTACATCATCATGAAACTATTTCCATATATCAATGAATTATGAAACAAAATATACTAAAGTCCCTCCCCTTGTAGTCTCAACACAGGTGAAAAGGTCAACCTTGAACTCAACTCCTAAAATGATAACTAAAAACCCTTCATCCAAGAAAAAAGATTCCCCTTATTTGTCTGGGTAGTCATAGGGTATTAAATTATAGAGAAATCTACCACGAACCTCATATAGTGCCCCACAAATCCAATAAATCTCCACAATAGGAAATCATCTTAGGTGGATCCCAAGAAATAATCACATCAATATTCATTGGGTCCATAGATAAACCATGCTCAGAGATGGAATTCCCAAAAAAGTGAACATTATAAATCAAGAATTGGATATCATAGAGCTTAACATAATACTGGTGATCCTAGAGTAAGGATAAGAGCTTCCTTAAATGATCTTCATGATCCTCCTCTCACATAGATTAAATGACTAGATTATCGATGAAGAAAATAAAAAACTGGTCAATTTATGGTTAGAATATCCAACTCATACTAGATATAATAATTATGGGGAAATTTTTCAAAAAAAAAAAACAATCATCAGTAAATCATTGTGTATGTAGTGACATCATAATTCTATCTTCTAAATATCAACCTCTTGAACCCTCAACTGGTGGTATCCGAACCTGAGATCGATAATCGAAAACAGAATCTTACCTATTAACTAGTGGAAGAGGCAATAAATCCTTGACATGAGGCAGTTTTTCTTTATCATTTCTTGGTTCATGTGAATATAATAAAAAAAATTCACAACCCCCCTTCAACCTTTTTCATGAACAACCCTAGATCTACATAGGGGGACACATTGGTTTTGAGGAAACCCTTCTCTTGGTGGTCCTCTAATGGCACCATCATCTCCTAGATCTTAGTTGGGGGCCTACAACATGCTTTAAAAGATATCACTGTGGTATCAATGTGTAATTCAATGTATAACCCATATCCCACAATAGAGGTTATCCCAAAACGTCATCAGGGAAGACATCCAAATATTCCTCAACTACAGATTGAATTTAGGTGACTGAGGAGCCTACTACACCAAGGGATAAACACTACATTTGATGTGTTATGGGTCACAACTTCCTACTCAAAAGACACACTAATTATTCATCAGATCTCCTATACTCTTAAAATATAATATGATCCCATCTGTCTAAGGGAATATAACTTATCTATGATGATAGTCAATCTAGGCCCAAACCATGGAAAACAAGTCCATACCCCTGATGAAATCATAAGGTTTCATCATGATTTCCAAAAGGCCCCATGAGAAACTCTCTCCAACAAATTCCATCTCACACTACCAGTAGATATATGTTATCAAAGAATTGTTCTTGTAGGAAGCTCTAGCCATGGTTTTTAGGTTAATGTCTCCACTAGATGCTTATAATCTCACACAATGAATTAATTGATGAAGGAATAACTCATGTATTTTTCTACATTTACTAGGGTTGAAGTAGAAAAGAAATAGATCATACCATTAATAATTTCATTCTTAGCCTAGTCATTCCCCTTGATAGGATGGAGCTACCCACAACCCTGATCAACAGCTCTTTGAGTCTGATATGGGCGATATATTGGTGATGGTGGAAGAAGATCATACCATATCCCCTAACCAAAATCCCATCCATTTAAAGATCCCCCATATCATCTATCTTCACCACCTCTCTAGGGGTCACAATGACCATGATCAAGAGATTCCTAATCATAGTGCTTCCTCTACTGTGGTGGTCCATCCACAATATTATTATCTATCCCAACATAAGAGGTTAATAATTCAAATTCCATTCGACCCATCAAATAATAATCATACCATTGACCCTCATCTAGATAGTTGGATCCTCTACATGATCCCCAAGACAAAGATCCATTGTTATGAGTCCAAGAATGAGTATGCCTCATCTTCCAAGGTCATGACGTCTAATACCTACTATCTAATATATAAATATTATCCATATGATGTCCACCGGGTGATCCAATATCCTAATTTAGCCCTTATATGAATATATTGGTCACCATATCCTACTCTATCTCTCTGACATTTGTCAGAATGTCCAAGGAGACTATAGTGGAATGAATGTCTCTATATAGACCCTCCTCAATCTTCTTTTCTCAGAAGAAAGCATCCCAAAATATATGTTGGGATTAACGTGTGTGGTATGTTAACCTAGAAGCATAATATGAAATTTTAATGTCACCCACATATTTTATAAGAAGATCTAGATTTTGTACATTGTGTAAGCATGAGTGTTAATACTCAATGTGAAACAACTAATGAAATTATTACCATGATAGCATCATCTCATCATGGGTATTTGTCACCAGAATCTTCTAGTACCCTGATACACCATGATTAAGGTTATACACAAGCACAACCATATGATTAGTCTGGTTTTGAAAAATACAAAATACTTGGACAAACAAGTCAATCCAGTATTCCACAACCTATGGCTCTGGTAGCCTATGGAACCACAATGGTCTCGGACACTGGAACACATGTAGTGTGATAAGATGTAATACTTCATTGTCATACCCCACTGGTACTATTTGATTCTTTATTGGTGGGGCGGATTGATGTAGAGACCCGTACTTGACATACATGGACATTAAATTACTTTTTTGGAAGACTTAATACATAACAAAAACAGACACCAAATGACCGTAATAGTTTAGTGTCTTTGGAAAATTGGAACATAATCTTCTAATCATGGTGAAAGATCTTCAACATCTCCCATAAAGATCTTCTCCTTTTGTTTTCTAACCTAAAAACATTCTTTATATCATGGTGAAAAGAAAAAATAAAAAGGGTGAGCTCAAATTCTCATTAAGGGTAAACATAGAGAACATAAAACAATCCATAAACATTTGAATGCAAAAACATGAACTTAAAATATAAACCTCAAAATCTTGAGCAAAGACATAAATCTTTGAAGTACGTAAGGCATATATCATAAAGGAACATCAATCATGATAAAATAGAATGGGAATAAAACATGTAATTGTGTAAAACCATTAATCACATGATATTATTTCCATAGTGTCCAAGGCATTGCTGCCAAGACCATCTTAGTGGACAAAGTCCCTTTCTGAATCGAGTTCACCCCTCGTTCCAGTCCTGTATCACTGAACCAGATTAACTTACCATTCCAGCCATGTCTATCTCCTGAGATATAAATCTTTACCCAATTCATTGGAGGGATATATAGGTCCCACCCATCTCATAATGAAATCATTCTTATGTGTGCCACAACGTAAACATAAATCATTCATCATAACCCAATTAATAAAATGGGTTTCATAAACATCATCCCATCATAACAAAATCCATATAAAACAAATGGATATCATTTCATCATAAGAAAATTGAAACCATTTAAATAATAGAGACATTATACTTGAAATATAAACATATAAAATAATGTCATCTTAGATGGAAAATGGTTTTGATAAAATACTAAATGAATTCTTGAGGAAAATATCCTTTCTCCTTAAAAATCATTTTATTTTCACAAAATGCCACACAATTTTAAAAGAAAAAGATTTTATAGAAAATAACCATGAAATCTTGTAGATTAAGCTTCATGAAAATAAGGATTTATAAAACCATAAAAATCCGTTCATGCCGTATAAGTAAAAAAACATTCTCCTTGTACTTTTAACGAAAAAGTTAAAAAGTACGACGTATGGTAAACAAAAGAAAGATTCCATCCATAAAACAATGTAAAAGTCAAAGAGGGTTAAACATGACTTTAAAGATACATTTAAGAATATTAAAATATTTATGAAAAATATATTTATAGACATGGATGAGAAATATACCCCAGTAAATACTTACATATAAGCAATCTCAGATAAAAATGAGATTTGAAAAATTATCCCTTACCTTATGTCCGATATGCTTAGTATGTGTACGAACCTCCTGTATAATGATTTAAATAATTTAATTTAATTATCAAAGAATCATATTCATTGTTATGATATCATATATGGTTCACTTATGACTTTATATTACCCGTTCTTTTGTAAATTTTATGTTAAAGCAGTGTTTTGGGTAAAATTGTTTCATTTATTGTATGTGTTTTGATTTGTTGTTCTTAATATTATTAATTATATACTGATTTAATTAATTCCAGAATGTAAAACATGATTTATATATAATATATATTCAGTATATAAATATATATGATATATCAATAATTGGAATTAAATACACCGTTCATGGAGACGGTAGGCCGTACGTACGCATGAATGCTGTTTTCGTTTCCTTATTGAATTGAATGGAATTAAGTAAATGAAACATAAATGTACATAAATCCAGTATCATTATTATGTAATATCTTTCATGATTATTTATTACGTATATACTTTATAATCATACTTGAATGGTTAATCATGGAAAATGAATCTCATCGCGTTCGTGGAGACGGTAGTCCGTATGTACGCACGAGTGATGATATCGCTCCCATAATAACTGAATAGAATTGGAGTGAATGATATAATATCTCAGAATTATGATTATTCTATAATAATCATATATATTTATTCTTTACACCATTATACCAATCCAAGTAAGGTGGTGGTGGAAAAACTAATTACACCACGACGTGGAGACGATATTCCGTAGGTACGCACGTGCGGTGATTTCGTTTTCAGTAGGATGGATAGAAGGTGAAATGGGGTTGTTTCATATTTATAATATCATATAAGTTTATTAGTGATACTGATTTTATTACTTTACAATGAAACAACTAGAGAAGAAGAAGTTGAAGAAGAAAGAAACTTGAAAGAATCGGTAGAAGAGATTACATCATCATCGATGTGCCTCTTTTATGCTTCCTCTTAATTCACTAGAGTTGGTATTTTGAGGAGACCAGAACCTATATAATGTTTATAGAGAAGTTTAGAAGGGAAATGGGCAGGGGTTTTCCGAGCTTGAAGGCTCAAAATTGTGTAAAGAGAAGAGGGAGGAGGTTCCCTTTTATAAGGGAGGAGAGATGCACTTTTGGAAACCTCTAAAATATTAATTTATAATAAACATAAACCCACTTAAAACCTTCAAAAGTGACTCAAATTAAGATATTAGATAATATAGGGTTGTAATATCATCAAAAAATTAAACTTATACATGTTTTGATTTTATTTTAAACCTTATCATTTTGATTTATCCTTATTTAATCTATTTAATTTTATTTGTGGTAATAATGTTATAAATTTTATATAGTTATAAATATTTACTTATGTGTTCTTAGTTATACATGATTTGATATTTTATTACATTTTAGATCATATAAAATTTAATTTGTAATTTTTAATTTTTTTTTGTGATTTTTAAACTATTTAATATTATAAAATATCAATAGTGTCAATTTTGACACAATTAATTTATTTAAATTTAAACAAAATTCAAAAAGAAGATATGTTTGAAAACAAATATTTAATAGATTCATAACATGTCATATTTATCTATAAAATTAGTGGATAACATTAAATAGTTTATATAATATTTATTTTAATATTTTAAATACATTTATGTGATATTTCAATCAATAAAATAATTTCAACATCACTATTGTGTCACCTTTAATGATAATTATTTAATCCCTAAAAATTATAAATAAATTCACATGATGTAGATAATTTTATTAGATTTCTGGATACTATTCATTTTCTAAGTTTCATGAAGTTTATCACAAAATTAAAATTATTATACTTATAATTTTTAAAAGAGTGACAAGTTGTCAATTTCTTTGGTTTTAATAATAATTAAATTATTTTCATGGTCAAAAGTCCATAAAATGAATATAATCCGACACTTAGGTGATATGGGTCTACTTTTAGTCATCAAATATAATTTTTTCATATTTTAGGGTAATTTTATAATATTAGGTTTACCCTTAATTACCTGATTTATCTTTAACTGAAATAAATAAAAATTACCATAGTTACTATTCATAATATCAAAAAAATAAAAGTAACCTATTAATATAATTTGGACCCACTGAATCCAAATATAGAATCCATTTTTAAAAATTCAAAACACAGAAGTTGCAGTGATTAAATTAAAATTTATCCCGTTGTTTAGAAAATGGGTTTTAAAAGTTAAAATATTGCCAAAGATTGAAATGTTTTTACTAATAAATTCAATGTAAAATTAATGGTAATGACATACATTATATTAAATGATAAAAATATATTCTATTTATACTTTAAATCCATTCAATATTATAATTTAACCATATAAATTATTGTGATGAAAAAAGTTGTTTTTAATTAAAATATAGCGTGTTTTTACTATTCATTAAAATATGAAAGTTATCCGAATAATATGAAAAAATTTATCCAAAGTAAATTTTTATATCCTGATTCCAAATAATAATTTTATTTTTTCAAATTTAACTTATAAAATATCAAAAAATAGATTTAAAGTTGGTGCGCCATCAAAAGGCAACAAAACTGCATTTTTTAAAAATACTTATTTTACCCAAAAAATTTATTTTGTTCTCATAACATGGTCTAGAAAATGTGTAAGATGAATAATAATGTTATAAAATTCAAAATGTAGTTAATACTATTCATAACGGCTAGTCCATAATAATATTATAACAATATATCATTGTTTAGTGAAACCCAGTATTGCGTACTACACACGCTATCGAGGAAGGTTGCGATTTCGTGTAATGAAAGCCAAGTCAGGGATGCATGTATTTCAAGATCCTTTTGGTGTAGCGTACAATAAAAGGCATCAATGAAATTAAAAAGAATAATTCTCATAAAATCTTGGGTTGTTACATTCTTACCCCCTAAAAATGAATTTCACCCTCAAAATTTGTCAGGGTTATAAATGGTTTACTACTTGAAAGTTTCTTTCATAGAAACCCACATCGTAAAAAGGTATAATAAAACATAATTTTAAAAAGTGAAGTATGAAAAATATCGGTTACCCAAATTAACTCATCACTGGGTTTCCACATAGGATAACATAGGTGAAAATATGGATATGGAAGATAAAGCTAACCATCATGTTCTGATGGAGAGTGGTAGGGAACATGGATATGAAAAATCCAACAATCACAAAGCCATAAAGTTTTGATGATCTAAGGTACCATATGATTCATTGGATATAAGGGCACTAGGACTACATTTTTGGTTTTCAAGATCATTTCCTTATAGTTGAAGAATTTGAATTAGAAGAAATACTTACTTTATTTCGGTATAATCTCACCATTGTTCGTGTCTTGAACAATTTACACTTCATCTCTTAAAGAAATGAAGTTGAATTTGTCATTCGTGAAATGTTAGAAGATCAAGTGATAGAATTATGGGTCATTCCATATGTCTCAAACAAAAGGTTAGCAAAAGTTATCAAATATACATAAGTCCATCTATGGTGAGGTTAATCGTATATGATTCCGAAAATGGACTTATACTTCATCTATCATACCGCTTACCAAATAAAACTATTTTCTACTAACCAGGGACTTCATGTAGGCTAGTGGTAGGAAATAAATGCCTTCTACACTTCGGTTTTGGGTTCAATTCCCACAACCTTGTCCGACGCGACGGGTTGTCTCCCGTCCTGCAGGTTGTCTTTTTCTTCTTCTAAAACTTCACTATTATAGCATTACAGAAATAATATCGAAAAAAGTTCTAGACTTAATAATATCTGATTTCTGAAATAATCCATTCCGGTCTTTAGACTTATCCAAAATACATCTGTCTAATCTCATAGTAAAAAGAAAATTATTACTAGAAATATCATCAACCAAGCATGTGAATACAATCATTTATCCCCCATATATCATAAGATATATCTTGTTGATCGCATTCCAAACATGTGAATACCTTAATATTGCATTCTATTGCAACATAAATTACCATAGAACCATAGTGAAAACATGAATGCTGTCAAAAGATAACTCTTTCCACATACCAAAATCCCAAAATTCCTCTATACACAAACCATGATATCACTTCGTCCTTATATCAGTCATGAGCTCATTAATACTATCAAACATATTATTTTCTCTTTATCCCTTCATTATGCGCATATCATCTGATTTAAAAAATATTTGAATTACTTTTCATGGTTACCGGTACTATATAATTATTAAAAACCATAATAAACCAATACATAGATATTCCAATATTCCACAGTACTATAAATTAGATTCCACAACATTATTTTGGAATCCCATGGCATAAACACATAATCATTCCACTACATTGTTTTCATACTCAACATCACCAATAGTGATCGCATGTGACTTCACTTTGTCCTTTTCCTTAAGATGTTGCTCACGTTGATCATCATTAACCCTTGGATTAGGGCATTGATTAGCATAATGCCCCATTTCCTTAAACTTGAAGCATTGAAGTGTTGGTGGAGCGTTCTCTGTAGTGCTTTCTCTATTCATGTCATTAGAAACCTTTTTTCCATTACTTCAGAACTCAGCTTCTTGATGAACTTATTTTCCACACTTGAAACATTTTCTAGTACCTTTTCGACAATCTCCACCATGCTTCTTTCCACACTTTGAGCATAAAGAAACATTCACCTTTTTTTCACCATTGTTCTGAGGTTTTTCTTTGAACTACAACTTTAATTTATTGTCAAAACCATGAGATGGATATGTTACACAAAATTACAGTTCTACCTTGATAGCACAATGCACAATTTCTTCATAGCTACTGAAGTCTCTTAATTCCCTTCGAAGACTTGGTTTTAAGCCACTGAAGAATCGATCAACTTTACTTTCAGGTTAGATGATAAAGGTAGATGCATACCTTGTAAGTCTTGTAAAATTCTCTTCGTATATACCAACAGATTCATCATCCTTCTGCTTAATCTCAAGGAACTCCTTTTCCATATTTTTTTGAAGAATATGAGGGAAGTACTTACTAAAAAACAAGTTCTTGAACTCGTCCCATTCCATGGATTCAATTTCATCTTGGGGCCTTGTATTATTAATTAGAGTCCACCACTGGTCTGATTCACCTTCTAAATGGTAAAAAACTAAAATGAATTTTTCATGTTCTGAATAGTGATGTATAGAAAATATCTTCTCAATGGTACTGATCCATTTTTCAACAATAATTGGATCAGAAGACCCATTGAAAGAAGGCAGACATTGCCTCATGAAGGACTTAATAGAATATTGTTCCCTTATCTGATCATTTGGAAATCCAGAATGATTCATAGATTGTGTAAGTATAGAAATAAGATTTTACACTCCATCTCCCATCAAATTTGGTTGTTCAAAAGGAAAATCATTGCATTGTCCATTACATTGATCAACACGGTTCCTTCGGGTTCCAGCCATCGTCTAAAACCCAAAAAGAACAGTGTGAGAGGCAAAAATCATGCTAGGAAAACAACATAATAAAGGGGAGTACATTCAATATATAACATCTTATGTTTAATTATAATATCATTACCATAATTCTAGGACTATAACATATACTTATACTTAACCTTAGGGATATCCCTAGACATACCTGAGAAATATCTCTAGGGATCTCACAAAAGTTCTCGCATCCTAGTTTCCAAAGGTTGACTAAACCTTTCCTCTGATACAAAATGTAGAGACCCATACTTGACATACATGGACATTAAATTAATTTTGTGGGATACTTAATGCATAACAAAAACTGACACCAAAGGACCTTAATAGTTTAGTGTATTTCAAAACTTGGAACATAATCTTCTAATCATGGTGAAAGATCTTCAACATCTCCCATAAAGATCTTCCCCTTTTGTTTTCTTACCTAAAAACTTTATTTATATCCTAGGGAAAAGATAACATAAAAAGGGTGATCTCAAATGATCAGTAAGGGTAAACATAGAGAACATAAAACAATCCATAAACATTTGAATGAAAAAACATGAACATAAAATCTAAACATCAAAATCTTGAGCAAAGACATAAATCATGGAAGTACGTAAGGAATATATCATAAAGGAACATCAATCATGTTAAAATAGCATGGGAATAAAAAATTTAATTGTGGAAAACCATTAAGCACATGATATGATTTCCATAGTGGCCAAGGCATTACTGCCAAGACTATCTTAGTGGACAAAGTCCCTTTCTAAATCGAGTTCACTCCTAGTTCCAGTCCTGTATCATTGAACCAGATTAAATTACCGTTCCAGCCATGTATATCTCATGAGATATAAATATTTACCCAAGTCATTGGAGGGAGATATAGGTCCCAACCATATCACAATGAAATCATTCTTACGTGTGCCACGACATAATCATAAATCATTCATCATAACCCAAAGAATAAAATGGGTTTCATAAACATCATCCCATCATAACATAATCCATATAAAACAAATGGATATCATTTCATCATAAGAAAAGTGAAACCATGTAAATCATAGAGACATTATACTTGAAACATACACATATGAAATAATGTTATCTTAGATGGAAAATGGTTTTGATAAAATACTTGAAATGAATTCTAGAGGAAAATATCCTTTCTATTTAAAAATCATTTCCTTTTCACAAAATGCCACACAATTTTAAAAGAAAAGGATTTTGTTGATAATAACCATGAAATATTGTAGAGTAATCTTCATGAGAACAAGGAGTTATAAAACCGTAAAAATCCATTCATTCCGTATAAGTAAAAAAAACATTATCCTCGTACGTTTAACAGAAAAGTCAAAAAGTACCACGTATGGTAATCAAAAGAAAGATTCCCTCCATAACACAAAGTAAAAGTCAAAGAGGGTTAAAAATGACTTTAAAAATACATGGAATAATATTAAACACTTTATGGAAAACATTTTTATGGACATTGATGAAAAATATACCCCCGTAAATACTTCCGTATAAACAATCTCAGATAAAAATGAGATTTTCACAATTACCTCTTACCTTATGTCCGATATGCTTCGTATGTATTAAAAAATCCTGTATAATGATTTAAATAATATAATTTAATTATTACATAATCATATTCATTGTTATGATATCATATATGGTTCACTTATGACTTTATATTACCCGTTCTTTTGTAAATTCCATGTTAAAGAAGCGTTTTGGGTAAAATCATTTCATTTATTGTACGTGTTTCAATTTTTTGTTCCTGATATTATTACTCATATCCTGATTTAATTAATTCTAGAATGTAAAACATGATTTATATATAATATATATTCAGTATATAAATATATACGATAGATCGATAAATGGAATGAAATACACCGTTAATGGAGACGGTGGGCTGTACGTACGCATGAATGATGTTTTTTTCCTTATTGAATTGAATGGAATTAATTAAATGAAACATATATGTACATAAATCCAGTATCATTATTATGTAATATATTTCATGATTTTTTATTACATATAAAATTTATAATCATACTTGAATGGTTAATCATGAAAAATGAATCTCATCGCATTTGTGGAGATGGTAGTCCGTACGTACGCACGAGCGATGATATCGCTCCCATAATTATTGAATAGAATTGGAGTGAATGATATAATATCTCATAATTAGTATGATGTTATAATAACCGTATAGAGTTATTATTTACTCCATTATACCCATCCAAGTGGGGTGGTGGTGGAAAAACTAATTACACCACGGTGTGGAGACAGTATTCCGTACGTACGCACGTGCTGTGATTTCATTTTCCGTAGGATGGATAGAAGGTGAAATGGGGTTGTTTCATATTTATAATATCATATCAGTATATTAGTGATAATTATTTTATTAAATTACAATTAAACAACAAAATAAGAATAATTTTAAGAAGAAAGAAACATGAAAGAATCGGTAGAAGAGATTACCTCTTTTTTGACGTGCCTCTTTTAAGCTTCCTCTTAAGGAACTAGAGTTGGTATTTTGAGGAGAAAAGAACCTGTATAATGTTTCTAGGGAAGTTTATAAGGGAAATGGTCAAGGTTTGGATGAGTTTGAAGGCTCAAAATTGTGTAAAGAGAAGAGGGAGGAGGTGCCCTTTTATAAGGGAGGAGAGGGGTACTTTTGGAAACCTCTAAAATATTAATTTATAATAAACCTAAACCCCACATAAAAACTTTTAAAGTGACTAAAATTAGGATATTAGATAATATAGGGTTGTAATATCATCTACCAATTAAATTTATACATGTTTTTATTTTATTTTAAACCTTATCATTTTGATTTATCGTTATTTAATCTATTTAATTTTATTTGTGGTAATAATGTTTTTAATTTTATATGGTTATAAATACATACTTATGTGTTCTTAATTACACAAAATTTAATATTTTATGACCTTTTAGATCATATAAATTTTAATTTTTAATTTTTAAAATATTTTTCAATTTTTAAAAAATTTAATAATATAAAATATCAATAGTTTCAATTTTGACACAATTAAATTATTTTAATTTCAATAAAATACAAAAAGAAGATATGTTCGAACCAAAATATTTAATAGATTCATAAAATGTCATATTTATCTATAAAATTAGTGGATCACATTAAATAGTTCATATAATATTTATTTTAATATTTTTAAAACCATTTATTTGATATTTCAATCAATAAAACAATTTCAACATCACTATTGTGTCACCTTTAATGATAATTATTTAATACCTAAAAATTCTAAATAAATTCACATGATATATATAAGTTTATTATATTTCTTGAGAATATTAATGTTCTAAGTTTCATGAAGTTTATCACTAAATTAAAATTATTATACTTATAAGATCTAAGAGAGTGACATGTTGTCACTTTCTTTGATTTTAATAATAATTAAATTATTTTCATGGTAAAAAGTCCATAAAATGAATACAATATGACCCTTAGGTGATATTGGTCGACTTTTATTCATCCAGTAGAATTTTGGAATATGTTAGATTAATTTTATAATATTAGGTTTACCCTTAATTACCCGATTTATCTTTAACTCAAGTAAATAAAAATTACCGTAGTTACTATTCATAATATCAAAAAAATAAAAGAAACCTATTAACATAATTTGGACCCACTAAATCCAAAATATAATCCATTTTTCAAAATTAAAAACACAGAATCTGTAGTAATTAAATTAAAATTTATCACGTTGTTAAGAAAATGGGTTTTAAAAGTTAAAATATTGCCAAAGATTAAAATGTTTTTACCTATGAATTCAATGTAAAATTAATGGTAATGACATACATTATATTAAATGGTAAAAATATATTTTATTTATACTTTAAAACCATTCAATATTATAATTTAACTATATAAATTATTGTGATGAAAAAATTTGTTTTTAATTGAAATATAGCGTGTTTTTACTATTCATTAAAATATGAAAGTTATCAGAATAGTATGAAAAATTTATCCAAAGTAATTTTTTATATCCTGATTACAAATAAGAATTTTATTTTGTCAAATTGAACTTATAAACATGTCAAAAACTATATTTAAAGTGGGTGTTCCATCAAAAGGCGACAAAACTGCATTTTTTGAAAAATACTTATTTTACCCAAAAAAATTTCTTTTGTTCTCATACCATGTTTTAGAAAATGTGTAAGATGAATAATAATGTTATAAAATTCAAAATTTAGTTAATACTATTCATAATGGATAGTCCATAATAATATTATAACAATATATCGTTGTTTAGTGAAACCCAGTATTGCGTACTACACACGCTATCGAGGAAGGTTGCGATTGCGTGTAATGCAAGCCAAGTCAGGGATGCGTGTAGTGCAAGCTCCTTTTGGTGTAGCGTACAACACAAGACATAAATGAAATTAAAAATAATAATTATCATAAAATCTCGGGTTGTTACAATTTACCCTTCCCACTAAGAGGAAACAACTCATGATATGGCCCTTGAAACGAGGCCTCCTCACTTAATAAATTGTCATCACAATCATGTGTTAGTTACCTGGATAAATATCTTCATAAAGGAATCCATAAATTGATGAATAAATTCGGTGGAAATATAATCATATTTATATATATGGGGAGATAACTCAAGAAGGATAGTTAAATAACTAAATCTTATATGATGAATGTAGCATTTTTCCCTCGAACTGATGTCTGGATTTAATGAGTTGAAAAGTAGAAAACCATATTACTAGTGAATGAATACATCACCCACCACACAAAAAATCGACTCTATGACCTGAAGGACACAAATACGAAATCCTGACACCATTTCCATAATTTCCCAACCAATCCATCCCATAGGTCCCACTCTAAAACCAACATGAGGAAAAAAATTTAAAGACTAGTCTTTCTTGACCAGATCTATTGGGGCCTACATGGTCCGTGAAAGGCCAAGTGTGATAATACTATACTATGTCTAATAGTATAGGGGATAGAAAAAACTAGAAATAAGTAATATACTAGAATCAGAGGACTTTACCTAATGTACATGTGTACACACACAACTGTATCCATGTAAAGGTGTAGAGAAATAATAAAAATGACTGCAACTACTAGAGTATACATTTGAATGAAATAACATCTATGGAATACATCAGAGTATTATAATATAAAAAAATAAAAGGGAAAATACATTCCCAACGAAAAATTATGTCCCAAACTGAAAACATCTATAAAAGATGAAAACAAAGAAAACCTAGCTCCTGATCTCTGTGTCCGACTACCAAATGTGGTCATTGCACTGACATGTCACTGAGATCCATTGATGACACTACCTATTTTCCTATCATATATATAAAACACAACATGCGTGGTAAGATACCATGCACGGGTGAGTATATACACACCCATTTGATTGCCTAAAAACCCACCAAGGGAGAATATAATGATTCAACATAAATAAGCTCAACCAATAGCAATACAGAAAAATGAACCCAATATATATATATATACACACTCATAAAGAATCCCAGGATATAGAGAAAGTGGATATCACTCTGCACAAACTATCAATTAATGATGATAATTCCTATAGGTCCAAAAGTCAATAATTGATGTCTTTCTTCAAGTAAAACCTCACAATAACCAATTTGGAGGGGCCCATATGTCACGACTATGCTCCATAACCGAGGGAGCCATAACCCCAGAGGATTCCCTACTCTCTACGGGATATCTGAGAAGAGGAAGTGATACTATATACATATAGGAACTATGAACTATTGTAGTATGAGGATTACCAAACCTCCCTATGTAATGAGTAAGGGGGACCTACACCCTAGTGATATTGGAGAGTACCAACCTTGGAATTACTCTGATGATCCTATTCGGATCATTGTCATAATCAAGTGTTTTTTGAAAAGAATAATTCTTGAAACACATCACATCATATATTGTATTTCATAATGAAGGATAACATCATGTTATGCATGAAAAAACACATAAGGTAGGCTTCTCACAGGATAAAATCAATGTCCAGAAAAACATTATATAGAAGGTAGAAGTCATTGGGAGGAATAAAAAACATGTAAAATGGGGTCACATGGCATGTGATCTCACCTAATTACCTGGTCATGTTCCCCTTGAAAATGGCTTCGAAAAACATTCACAAAAAAAAGTGCTGGTTGTACATGGCATGTCTCAACCCCATTGGGCCATCCCATGCCATTTCATCCCGTTCCCATTCACATCTACCAATTCCCTTTATATATCTACATCCATGTATCCTATCCTTATCTAAGTACATAGTAATGATTATTTACTCTCATTGTTCCCATATTCCTACCATGTTCATTCAGTTTTACTCCTCAAGTAGACTTCAATCTTCCATCACAAGGTTTAACGACATTTATATTTACATACATGAAGTATGATATTTATATCACCTAATACCCTATATGCCATAACCAGGGGACTACACAGCTTGTTCACTTCAAAATATTATTCATAGGAATCAAAATTGTTATCGATGTTATTTCTAGATCCAAAATAACTTCCAAAAATCTCACAGTTTGAATTCCCAAAATTAAAGGAAAATGTGTCCACCCATCAATTACTAACCTCTGATGACTATAAATCAAAATTAGATCACCCATATGGGATCCTATCGCACATTTGTACTGTTCCTATTACTGAAACCCATATCCATCACTTGATAATAATGATCCCATAATGATCCATAAAAAAATTCAAATCCTTCTATAGCTTATGAGAAAACCGAAAATTCAGGGGTCTGATTATGATTGATCCCACCTTGTCAAATTTGAACTGTATCCCCATGGGGAAATGATGAATAATGTAGAGAATAATGGGGGAAAATACAAAAACAAAAGTAAAGAACAACATTGGTCAATGATATCCCATTTTATGATAAATAATTGTAGATTCATGGGGTGAAGTCATGGAATATTAAAATAAATTGGATTCAAATATTAAATTTAGCAAACAATATCATGTGAAGGGAAGGTAATCACAAATAAAACAGATAGATTATTAAATACATACATGGAAAACAAAATAGGGTGGAAATAAAAAAATAACCACCCTACATCAATTAAGGATTGAGAGTTAGGGAATATGTCATTCACCAGTGATGAGTCATATCTTCTGCATTCACTATCTACCTATCGATCCACCTTGATCCGATCATCATCATTCTTCAATCCAAATCAACCAAAGAAGAACGATTCCCTATTTTTCTCTAATATCCTATGGCTATTTAGCTTACCTTAGCGATTTTCCATAATGGGGATTTTATAGATAGGTAATTAGGATATTTACTTTAATTAAAATAAATAATTTATTTATTTATTTAATTAAATCCACCAACCAATGGTCACCCCCCACAGATCGTCTGATGTCAACCTACTTTTTTTCAAGTATAAGGTAAACCCAGCATTCCATATTCAACTATGGTCTTGGATTTCCCACCTCACGTCTCAAAAAATGGGGAAACCATTTATAATAAAATTATTCATGTGCGTGCATTAAAATATATTAATATTTTTAATATATTAATTCCATGGTCCACAAACATACAATCGTTTTGATGACTCTGAGGATAAATCCAGACACATACATAGAAATCTTCACAGGAAAATTCTATCAAAACCAAATGGTTTACATATATCTTAAATATTTAGTTTTTTTTATCATTTATATGTGATTATTTTGAAATTTTTTAGATCATATGGTTGAAGTTCATGATTTTTATCTATAACTAGATAGTGTCATTCTTATATATTAAGAGAAATACTTTCCAAATATTATGTGAGAGGTGAAAAATTCTTGGTTTTGAAAATTTTTCTCCAGTTTATTCCAAATGAAATATGATATAATTTTTTTTCATTTATTTTAACTTCTTGATACAGTATATGAAATGTGATTTAGGTTATTTTAGATTTGGGGGTATGAAATTTTATGAAACAACCAGAGTAATTGAATCTTGAGACTCCAAATGGATTACAATAAAGAATTAAACATTCTACCCAATATCTAAGGGATGAATTGTGGAGTTGATGGATTGTATAAATTATTAGGGTATAATTTTCCCAAAAACAATAAAAACCAGAAATGGAAGTCAATGAAAGATGATGTAAAATAAATTTTATTAAATCCAAATAATCAAAATCTATTTGTGTTATGTTTTATGAAAACCAATATCAGAATAAAAGAAATATGTTAGAACATAGTTCACCAAGTGACTAAATCCTCTAAGACTCCAAAAAATATCAATCCATATATTTATTATGGATCTATGTTTGACAATTACTAAAGAATAAAATCACCCTTTTAACAAAATCATTTTCTACAACATCTACATGTCCACTAAAGTGAAAAAGTATTAGGTATGTACAAAATTACTAAGATCCTCCCTACTAATCTAATATAGTCTCACACATGAGTAATAATAACATGAAAATATTGTGAAATATTTAAATATAAAACATATAAAAAAAATTTTTAGGTAAAAATATCTTAATTCAAATAGGTAAAAAAAATTAAATTTTAAATGGGAACTTTCCATTGCTTTTAAAATTATTATCAACATATCATGGTATAATAATAATTTATAATTATCTAATAACACACTAATATTTTCAAAAGGAAAACTAGGCTTAATAACACACATGACACGTAACACGAAGCCTAAATTAACCACAAAATATTATTATTTAAACACGACTATTATAAGATATAAATTAAATGAGTGGGTAATAATTGTATTAACTAAATTATAAAATATATAGAAATTTTCTACTCAATATAAATTTATTAAAAAATTATTAGGAAATAAACAATCAATTTTTAATGAAGGCATTTTATTTTTCAAAAAATATGTTTTATCCAAAAATAATTTTTTTTTGTTTTTAAGAAAATATTACAATTTATTTATAGAAATTTTAGATAAGGAATTTGATAAAATTATTTATTTTTAAATAACCGAATAAAAAATAAATATGGTGAAATTTTGGGATTTTTCTAAAATGGTTGATGTTTTAGTGAAAATTTAAAATTATTGATTTCTCAAATATTATCAACTCTTTTCAATAAATTCACTAATTTTAAAGTCCTATTATATTATGGATTTGGTATTAAAGTTAAATAGGAACCATATTAAATATTATTATATAATCAATTACATTATAATAATTAATTTTTACGATTTGTGTAAATGTGTATTTTATACTTAAAAGAATAGTTTTCAGTAAATTGTTTATAAGTGCGTAAAGTTTTTCCATTTTAATTTTTTAAAATAACCCTTAAAAAGAATTATTTAAATTATATATATTAATTAATTGTATATTTATTTTAATTTAAATTCCTATAATGATTATTTCTAGTTATATAGTTAATATAAGATCACCTATTACTTGAAAAATGCATTTTCCTGAAAAAAATACTTTTCGTCATGTTTTGAGAGTTTTGTTTTAGATTATATTATAATAATTTTATAAATTGAATTTGATAAAATGTATTAAATATATTTTTTAATAATAATTAATATTATTTAGTAAGTTAATCTCATTTTTTTCCATAATTAATTTAAAAAAACACAAAAAATTTATTACCATAGTTAATGTTAATGCGGGGTTTTGAGTGTTACATGCGCTTGTGTTAAAATTAATTTTCCATACACATATGTTTTTTATTTGATAAATTTAATGTATTATTTATAGTTTTTGGTGCCAATTTATCTAATAGGGATCATTTTATTTTTTAGGACTAAAGGATTAATTACCAAGGAAATAACTAATTACGATGGCGAAAAACTTAAATGGGAAACATGAGTTACCATAAATATGAAGGGAATTAAATTTCTAAAACTTGTTTATTTTTAATTATGTAGGGGTATTGAGACCAAATATTCCTTCCAATAACTCATTTATAAATTTTATATGCACTAATCTTGATAGTGACTTACCATTATTGAATAGTTTTACGTATTTACAAAAAATGAAATTCCTTATCTCTTAGAAAGGGGAACATCTTATAATCTTTTATTCACACTTCAAAAACATTTTAGATCATACAATACCTAAAAAAATTCCTTTATTTCCAACCTTATCATTTCTTTTAGTCCTTTTATTTATTATAAAACGCTCAACGCAAGGTGTTTTGTGAAAATCCAAAGAGGTTGTCCAAAGAAGATGTATCATTCTTAATCGAGCATTTTTTTTATTATTCTAGATAATTTAAAAATCATTAAATCTCAATGATAAAATAATAAAATCATTTTACATATATTGGGATTTTATTATGTTAAATGAATAACCTACATCTATCTCCTCTTTCATCAAATGTGAATCTAAACCATCATTCTTGTGTATGATGGACTACCGCCTCACAAACCGATGTAATTTATTTTCCATAATTGCCTATAATGTATATTTATGATATTGGAATTAAGTTATTTATCATACATACCAAAAATAATAATCATTTTAAATAATTAATAAATAATATATTTTTTCATCAATCCATTCACTAAAAAATGATAATGTCATTCGTACGTGCATGTAGATTACCACTTCCACGAAGCGATGTGATTCATTTTTATTCACCACATCACATGGATGGTATATATAAGTGTATTTATTGAAATACTAGTATATTTATGATATAGTTACCATTATTTATAGGTAAATTAATACTTACCTTCTTTACATCATGATCATTGAAAAATTGATACATTACTAATGCGTACGTACAACATACCGTCTCCATGACAATAAAGTTGTTCATTTTTCATAACCATTTTCATAGTTGGTTTTTAAAGAATAATTTATTTTTAAAAATTATATTTATTTCATGATTATTATTTTCTATATGATATAACAATTACTATTTTTACAATATTCAACCTACGAAGTCATTTTTGATATATAAACCGAATCTCATAAAAATGTCTAACATAAACTAAAATAAATAAGTAAATAAATACAATATTATAATAAATAAAATAAATGGAAAATTAAATATTAAAAAGGTTATTATAAAAGTAAATATTTGACATTAATTTTTTAGTTAGGGAGATAAATTATGTACATGATGATTCGAACATAAGTAAGGGGTTCAATCTAATTTTCCTTTCACTAAGGCATATTGAAATGTTATTAAACAATTTAATTTATATTGTGTATATAATGAATCAGTAAATATTATATTATTAATACTTCATCATTAATGGAATTTTATATTTCAATTCAACTTGTCTTATCTAAGAGTATTTGACTCAATATTTTCAAAGTGTCAAGGGGTTTCATAACTCAATTTATTTTCATTGGGTTATATTACTTATTCATTTCCTTTGATATTCTAATATTATGTGCATAATGAATTATTATTACCTTGTATTTTATTTTTATTTTTTATTTGGATTTAAATTTTATACACATAATCAATTAATTACTTATTTCTCACTTTAATGGTATGATAATTGTATGGGAATTTCTTTAAAAAATCATCTTTTAAAGTTTCCACTCACACTATTTTTCATCTATGTACATGTTGTAATAAAATTTTAAAGATAATTTTTATATATGATTAAATTTACGAAAAAGATAATTTTAACCATTTTTTAATTTATTTATAATGTTTTTAAATATGAATATTTTTATAGATTTGGGTAAGGGATACTTTACTTTAAGAAACCTCATTTTAAATGTTTAAAAGATTTATTTTAAATATTTATATTCCATGTGCATATATATAAAATTACTTTATTTATATATTTATATATACAGAAATAAATTATAATGTAATTTTTATATATCTTTATAATTTATTTCAATGTTTTTCAAAAAATAAATTTTTTATGTATATTATTTGTAATGTTTCGTATTTCATTACAAAATTCAAAAAGAATGTTCTATTTTCATGTATGTGGTTTCAACATATTTCCCAACAAACACAACCATGAATTGAAATTTAGAATTCTTTATAAGCTTACTTGTATGATTGAAATTAAAACCTTTTTCAAATTTTTCTAATTATTTCCAAAAAAGTGTTTTAAATGGAATATATATTTTTAAATATGGAAATGTTTTTCTTGTGGGAGTAGTGGATCTCTCTAAACCACCCTTTTTATTTAGGTTATGACCATTCTATCTCGAAATGACTTTATATATGTCTTTAATGTCATATAATTATTCTAAATTCGGTATATATATTTCTCGCATGATTACCTATCTTATTCTCCCTTCCTTTGATGGGGTAGTATAATCATTATGATAATTTATCAAATGTTTTATTTAATAAATCTATTCTAATTATGATATAAGTAAAGATTATGAAACCCATATATTTCTATGGTTAATTCTTATGTTTATGACTAGTGATTTATTTCATTTTTTGACTCACATAATTATGCACATGTTGTGATGGGTACTCCCAAATAGTGCTCCAATGCATGCAGTAATGTTTTTGGTCTAACGAGAAGTTATGCATTGTATTACAAATTAAACCTAATCCATTAGGTGAATTTTCCCATCATATAATATTTTCTTTGTAGACAGAATTGATTCATTTTAATGTCACACTATATACTAATAAAAATTTCTTATGTTTCTATGATCTTATGATACCATGTTCTTTATGTTATGATTCCATGCGATTTCTCACAAGCCTTTACTTTTATGATATTATGTTATACATTTGACTCATATGTTATGTTTACTTATCATGTTTCTTTTCATAGTAGTATTTTTATCTCACCCCATTCTTTTATGTATCCCCAGTTTATCTTATCCTATTTTAGGAGGTCAAATATATTTATGATCTCTATAAGGAGAATAAAAATAAAAATATTATGTTTTGGATTCTTTTGATGGTTTTTGTACCAAGTATTCCAAAGACACTAAGACTCATGATATTTGGGTAGTAATTAATTTATTCTTATATCATATATCATGGAATAAAATGTGTAAAAGGATTAGGCATATATATTTTTTATCAGATAAATTTCTCGTTATTTTTGGGGATTTGGATTAGAGAGCTTTAGTAAAAACCATTAGGATAAGTCTAAGTACAGAATAACATCCTAATATTTTGGTAAAAAAGATATTTTGTTGTTTTTTTAGAAATATATCCCTATCTGGATACTAAAAGTTAATGTGGTTTTTGAATATATTATTATAGGGTTAATAACCCTGAGAATAGTTGTTTGAGTATATATTAACCATTATTCTGGTGCATGGTTAGTGTGCCCTTACCGTGCACAGAGTTTTGCACTCCTTAGGGATATTCTTGTGTTAATTCACATTTTATATATGAACCATCATTATGAATCAAAGAATATAACCAATGGGAAACTATTATATTACATATATATATTGGATAAACCAAATGTCTCTTGGGTTGATAAGTCTAAGGTCTATCGTATGTTTAAAGGCATAAATACCCATTTTTAGGATTAATATGATGGAAGTTTAAGATAATTAATGATATTTTTTAGAGATATTTATGGGGAAAAATAAATTGGTTAGTATATGTTTTATTTACTTTATTTATAATTATTTTATATTTTAGGGATATATGTTAAATTTTATGGATAATCATTAGTGTTAATTTCATCATTTATTTTAAGGTAATAATTTATATTTAAGATTATTAAAATTTATGGAAAAAATAAACGATTATGAAGAATTTAGTGGATAAAATTGATTTAATGACTAATTTTATTTTTTGAATGTTCATCACATTTTTTGGAATATTATTTTAATTATATTAATATAGTTTTATAAAATGGATGACCTATACTCCAGGTGACAACTTATTGTATCCGATGAGGCCATGGGGCTTGACACCACAACTGATGGGTGACTTGGGGTGCATCCCCCACCACTGCCCTACTTGATGTACTTAATATTATTAATTTTTTTATTCTAATGTGATTTAATGGATAAATAATAATTTTATTTTGGGAAACATGATATAGGATTAAATCATTTTTATTTTTTACAATTTTGTGGTGATTAATGATATTTTAGGAAATATTTCAATTGGATGATGTATATGTAACCCTTAAGTCGGAATATCATAATTATTTGTTTTTAATTTTTTTGATTATTTGGGATGTAGGTTTATTTATTTATGGTGTGATTTTGGTTCAACTTTTATTTGAAGACTAATATGAAGTTTTATACATTTTGGGAATAACTTACATTATGCAATTTTTTTTCATTTTGGTTAATGTCTAATGATAATATTATATCTTGTTACCATGTTATGGATTTGGTGGTTCCTTAGATTTTTATTTTAATTATTCCATATTAACATATAATTCATCTTGTACACTCATAATTTTAATCAAAAGGTGAGATTAGGTTTTAAATTAATTAAAGAGTGAATGTTTACTTATTAACTAAGTATATTTACTCATGTTCATAGTCCAGATGATAAAATAATTCCTAAAATCATAGAAAATGATCATAAAAGGATAAATTTTTACACTATCATTTTTATTTTATGTGAATCTATGGTCTTTTTTACCACACTTTGATTTATTGTTTTATGGTCGTTACCTTTTCCATGATCATTCACTTTCTTATAATCACTATTTTCTGTCACTGTTTATGTTTAATTAGACATTAAATATTTTCTCCATGTATATATTTTCACTACCCACTAATTTTATCATCTTTATAAACTTTGTTATGTGATGACCTTTATATATCCTTTTCCCACATTTCAAGTGTATGTTTTATTGAAACTTTTTTATGATATGGGTTTTTGAAAAATCTATTTACAAATTTCAAACCATTGATTACCAATTTATTTTTACAAATTCCTGGATGAAATTTATTGAAGGGGTGGAAAATTTAAATCCCTTAGATTTTAAAAAGGAAAACTATGTTTTATAATGTATAAGAGATGCAACACAAAGCCTAAATAAACATAGAAATATCATTATTTAAACATGATAATTATAAAAAAGCTGTTAAATTAGAGGGTATAAATATGATTAACTACATTAATATATATATATATACACTAATAAATATAAATTATTTAATAAATTCTTAGTAAATAAACACTCAATTTTTTATAAAGACATTTTACCCTTAAAAAAATTATCTTCTTCAAAAATGACATTATTGATTGTTTTTGAGAAAATATTATAATTAATTTATATAACATTCATAAAATGTATCTAATAAAATAAAACTTATTTTCTGAATTATAATATCAAAATTAACTATGTTTTAAATTTTATGTTTTTTGGAAATTATGGATTTTTCAATGAATACTGAAAATTACAGATTTTTCAAATATTGTCATCTTATTTCATAAACAAAAATAATTTAAAAGTTACATTATATTTATTTATTTTGAATTAAAGTTACATATAAATTTTTTTATAATAATATAACTAATTTTATTTTAGTAAAAAATTTTCATGATTTTGGTATAGGTTTATTTTTATTCATAAAAACACAATTTTTATCAAACTATTTTTAAGTGCATAAATTTTATCCATTTTAATTAATTAAAAAACCCATAGTAAGGAAATATTTCAATGATATTTATATATTATATATATTTATATTAATTTAAACTAATATAATGATGATTTATATTCATATAGTTAATATTGTATCATCTATTTCATGAAAAATGATTTTTTCTGAAAAACCTATTTCTATCACGTTTTGCTGGTTTAATTTCAAATTATATTATTAAAAAAATGTTAGAATAATTTGATAAAATGGATTTAATATTTTCAATCATAATAATTTATCATTTTCAATAACATGAAATTAACTTTTGGTCATAATGAATAATAAAAATTGTAAATTTTTTACCACATTTAAGGATCAAATAGGGTTTTACGAGTTACATACACTTTTGAGAAAATTAATTTTCCACACACATAGTAATTTTATTCAATAAATTGGATGAAATATTTATAATCATTTAGTAAAAATTATAAAATAATACTCATTTTATTTTTAGTCATAAATAATAAATTTACTTGGTAAAAAAAGTTATCGTCATTAAAATAAAATGGTAAAAGTGAGTAGCAATAAATAGCACCAGCAAATCATTTTTTTCCATTTTAAAAGTCGGCTTATGGGTATCTGGTACCCTAACAACAACCCCAGACACAAAAAGTTGAAACACAAACGTTAGAGAACTCAATACAACATAGAATTACACATCATAATAACCTGATTCATCTCCGAATCCCATGCAGGAGTCATCTTCTCCAGTAGCCGATTCCCATTCTATATGCCTCCAAAAGCTTTCACTTTGAGCTCAACTCCTAAGATGATCAAGAAAAAATTGCTATGAGGATTCCTGATTGACCACACTAACCTTTTTAAAATCCAAAGTCACCTAATTATTATGCTTTAAGGCATATCTAGTCTGCATTAGTCTCGGAAGAAAAGAGCAATCCTTCCTTGGTCTTCTTCTTGGTGCAGCAGACAAAGGTCTGTTAGCTATAGTCATCATCTGATTCCTACTTCGAACAACGTCACTAAATTAATGACTGACTGGACTGCTCACATTTTCTTTCCCTCCCCCAGAACTCTCCCTTCCAAATCCGACTCACTTCTTCAATACAACATCAGTACACCCAGATTTGTTCCCCTCCCTCTGGATAAGAGTGTTACACTCCATCAAGGGGAGGCGCCTCTCCTCAGTAGTAGTTTCCACAATGGGTTCAATATTATATACTGGCCTCTTATCCGTACTCTCGACCAAATGGAAGTGCCTGACCACAGAGAGGTTGCCTTCCACAGTCATGGTACCTGTTTCATGCCCCAAGAATTCAACCTGCCGATCCTCCAAGACCCCCTCATCAACTGAAGGTGATTCATGCCCCATACATTCAACCTGCTGGCCCTCCAAGATCTCCGCACAACCATCACCTCCTCCAAAAACATCCTCCTCCAATATCATGGCTAACATGTCTTCCGAGAACACTTCAAACCTGTTACTCAAGGATATAAAAGGTTTATCCAGAGGATCAAGACATTTAAAATCCTTAGCGCTAGCCGTGGTGACCTCCTCCGCAGTGTTGGACTCCCTTTCTTCCCCAATATGCGCTGAACCGAGACTAGCCATAGAAGTAGCAGGTATTCACAAGTCTTGACTTAGCCTTTGTAGAACCTCAGAGACCATCGGATTAGCTTGTTTTCCTTAACACCAGAAACTCTGGGGTCCTGGTCTCCCTCAAAAGACACCTTACGAGACCCATATGAAATACCATCCACAACTACACTAGACAAACATGAACCCATTCCTTTGTTAACCGGCTCCACAATTCTCAAAACCAGATCCTCCTTCACACCACTTCCTGCACAATCCTCAGTTCTCACAGTGGAAAGTTGCTCGTTATGATGGACCTTCATCAACTGTGAAGGACATCCACCTTGGAAAACCTCAACCGAATGACCCAATCTCTTGAAAGAGCCACAAAAATCAGTACAATTTTCATAAAAAAACCCTCTATTTTCATTGATATTCCTCACCGATTGTGATCCAAACGAAATAAAAAGGGATGCGAGATATATCCATTTCAACACACACCTAGGGATTCACCGGATGGAGAACCTCCTCGGTATGATTATCAGAACAGAGGTATCTACCCACCAGATTTCCCAACATGAAAATAACTAAGGGGTTTTGAAACGATAGAGGATGTGAATGGAAACTTACCCAAACCACAATAGAAGGAGAGTCGCGATTCATATAAATATCTAAGTACCAACGTAACAGAAGAAATCGGGATCCATTGAAGCTGTGAGGAGCCCTCGACCAAGCTTGGATAAGATCTACCTCATATTCGAACCTAATCATTATTAGCTTGCGGTTGAGTAAACCCACCACCACTCTTTCATGAAGATCCCAAGCTCCGAAGACAAATAGGTCGAAGTCATCAATTGAAGGCCTCCTATGCATGAACCGAGCCACCAGAGTGAGATTCAACAAGGCTGAGGCATTCATAAACTTGGATAAAGAAAGTTTAATGTTCGAGAGTCCGTCAATTAAATCCAGAACTTTAGGGTTTAATGAGGATTTCAAAAAAGATGGAAGGAACTCCGAATTGGAGAAAGGCCGGAATGACCTTGCTCTCCCATGAGATGACGATTACCCCTTCCTCACCATGGGGGAAGGAGTTAGTGCAGAGGACTTCATCATCACTAGAATGGAAAGTCCATCGCAGGAGGATGAAGCACTTTTCATGAGAGTGGATTCGAAATATTGAATAGTTTTAGGTATTTATAAAAAAATTCACACCTTCTCGTATATAAATGGGATCCTAATCTAATATTTTATTCACATATAAAAAATCCCTTTTTAAGCCAATACTTATCCAAATCTAATCATTTCTTCCATTTCCATCTCTTATAGGCCTTTAATTAATTAGAACCCCTAGAAGACTTTTTGTGAAAACCTAATGAGGTTGTCTGTATAAGAGGTATCATTCATAAACAAGCATTTAGTTTCATTTCTTATACCACCTACTTCAAATTAAATTCAATAATAATGAAATAATAACATAAATATGTCTGATATACTGAGTTATTATGTTAATTTAATCACATATATCCATCTTCTCTTTCATCTAATGGGAAATGAAACCATCATTCGAGTGTACGGCAGACCACTACCTCACGAACCTATGTAATTTTTTTTGCATCAACACATCTCTTAAATGTTTATAATGATAGACTTATCACATAGATTTTATATCAAATAAAAAATATCATTTTGGAAAATGAATTTATGATATATTTTCTTTCCATTCTATTCAATGAAAACTGATATCATTGTACATGTGTATGTATAGACTGCCATATTAATGAAGTGATGTGATTCATTTTTAAACACCGCATCACATGGACAGTATAATAAGTGTGTTAAAAGACATGATATTTTATTTATGATTTAATGATCATTCTATCAATATAATACAATACTTACCTCCTTTCCATCACAATCACTGAAAAATGAAAATGTTACTCATGCAGACATACGACCTACCATCTCAATGTTTATAACATAGATCATTTTTGATAACCATTTATAACAGTTGGTTTTAGAATTATTATTAATTTATAAGAATGATAATTATTTCTTGATTATTATCTTGGATATGATGTAACAAATACTTATTTTACCATATTCATCCTATTAATGTAATTTGGTATATATGAACCAAATATCATTTAAACGTTCAATGTGAACCAAATTAATTATGGAAATTAATATAAGATGGTAATAAATACAATAAATATAACAATAAACATGAATATTTTTCTTAATTAATTAATTAGTTAATTATAATAATATTATTAATGAAGATAAAGTATGTACGTGATAAGTAAAACTCTAGTTAAGGGATTTAATCTCAATTTCCTTTTGTTAAGGCATATTCTAATTTTATGAATTTTTTTATATGGTGTGTATACATCCCCATTACATATTATATCATGAATACTTAACAATTCCTGGATTTTATTAATTAAATTTATTTAATATAAGGGTATTATTTTAAAAATCACAAATTGTAAGTGGTTCCATAACCCATTTTATATTCATCGGTTTATATTATTTATTCATTGTATTTTATATTATAAAATTATGTGTATAATGACTTTTGATTGTTTTAAAATTTATTTCCACTTGATTTATTTGGATTTAAATTTGATACACATAGTCAGTTCGTTTATTAACTCTCACTTCAATGGTATCATATATGTAAGAAACATTATTTTAAAAAATAATCATCTTTTAATGTTTCTCCTCCAACTATTTGTCTTCCGTGTCCATGTTATTCTAAATTTATCAACAAAAAATTTAATTATCAATCAGTGAATGATAAAGTTAATATTTAACCATATTAAACAATCTTTAAAATGTTTTTTAAAATTAATCTTTTTATGGTTTTATGTGAGGGACACTTCACTTTTAGAAAAACATCATTTAAATTTTTCTAACAATTTAATTTTAAAATCCTTCTCTTCCACATCCATATTCTTAAAAATATTTTGTTGATATATTTATTTTTAAATAAATGAGTTAAAAACTAAATTTTATGTATATTTTTAACTTATATAAAAAATTTTCAAAAAGGAATCAATTTATGTATATTTATGGAACATTTTCACTTTTTTATAAAAGAATAAAATAATGTTATATTTTAATGTATATGAGGTCAACATATTTTTCATTCACTTCATATATTGTTTTATATTTGTATTTATTCGTATTATTCCTTATTTTATTCAACAAAAAAACCTATTTGTATTTATTTTATGTAATTTCAAAAAAAATTATATTGAATAGATATTTTGATATCTAGGAATTGATTGCTTTTGGGTGTAAGTGATCTCTCAAAACTAACCTTTTTCTTCAGTTTATGACCATTATCCCTCAAAATAACTTTATATACCTCTTTAATGTTATATCACGCTTCTAAATTATGTATATATATCTCTCTCCCGATTATAAACAAATTATTCTCCCATAAAATTATGAGTTAATATGTTCTATGTGATCATTTATAAAATGAATTCTTTATAAAATCACCTTTTAATATGATATGAGGAAAGATTATGCAACCCATTTCTTTCTAGGGGCAATTATCATGTTTATTTATTATGATTTATTTCCTTTTTTCTAAAAAAAATTCATTTAAAATTGTTTATGGGTGCACCTATGTAGTGCTTGAATGCATTGGGTATTTTCCTTAGCCTCATGAGATGTTATGAATGGGATAAAAGAGTAAAACTAGTCCATTATGGTAAATTTTCAACCCTATAATATTGTATAGGTAGTTATCCTTTAATCATTTTTATTTCTTGGTATATATTTATGAAACATTTATTAGGTAGAAATGTTCTTATTATACCATGTTTCTTATGTTATGCTTCCATGGGATTAATCATGAGCCCTATTTTTTATGATATCATGTTATAAATTTTACTAAAATGTTATGTTTCTTTAAATTTTTTTCCCTTAATGGGATTTTTATCTCACCCATTTCATTTTTATATTCCCTAAGTTATCCTATGTACATTTAGAAGCTCAATGGGATTTAGGACCTCATTAACGAGAATTAAAATGAAAATGTTATATTTTACATTTTTTGGTGTTTTATGTATATAGTCTTACAAATACACTAGGCCTCATGATATTTGGTTATTAATTATTGGATTTTTATCTTAAAAACATGTAAAAATATTTCTAAAAGGATTTGGTCTCTATATATTTCAGGTAAAATAAAAAAATATCTATATAAAAATAATAACACTTTCATGAAAACACTTGTAAGTACATATAAGTTTAACACAGGTTATTATGATTATGAATACTGATAACCCATATATTAATATAATAAATATAAATTAAATACTAAGTATGATGAACCTTCACTTTCTATGTCCAATATATATTGAATCTAACGAACCAAGATTGATATACATGGACATTACATTTCTTTTACAAAATACATAAAACATTAAAAAATAGATTCCCAATGACTGTATTAGTTTAGTGTCTTTGGAAACTCGGAACACATTTTTATATCTTGGGGAATGATCTTAAACTTATCCCATATAGATCTTCCCTATTAGTTTACCTATCTAAAACATTTATTTATATCATGGGGAAAAGAAAACATAAAAATGGTTAGCTCAAATTCTCATTAAGAGTAAACATGAGGAATATAAAACAAAACATAAACATAATAATGTAAAATTATGAACATAAATTTTAAATATCAAAATCTTGAGTCATGAAATAAATCTTTGTAGTACGTAAGGAATAGATCAAAAAGAAATATTAACCATGATAAAATATCATTGGCATAAAACATGGAATTAAGGAAAACAAATAAGCACATAATATTATTTCCATAGTAGCCAAGGAATTGTTTCCAAGACCATTATAGTGGATAATGTCCATTACTAAACTAGGTTTAATGCCATTCCATCCATGTATTACTGAACCGGATTTACATACTCTTCCAGCCTTATATTACTGAACTGTATTTACTTTCCATTCCAGTCATGTCTATCACATGAGATTTAAATATTTACCCAATGAATTGGAGGGATATATTGACCCATGCATCTCATAATGAAATCATTATTACATGAGACACAAAAAACATAAACCATTAATCGTAGCATAACCCAAGGAACAATAAAAATGGTTTCTTAAACATTATTCCATCATAATCCATATAAAATAAATGGATTTCATAAAAATAATTCCATAATAAACACAATCAAATCAAATTAAAAATAGGGATAGAAACATAAACCTATGTCATCATATATGGAATGTAATTTTGATAAAATACTTGAAATTAATTATTGAGGAAAACATCATTTATTCATCAAAATAGTTTTCTTTTCTCAAAATGACTCAATTTTAATAAAAAATAATCTAATTGAAAATACAGTTTAAATATTGTAAAGTAATATTCGTGGAAATAAGGAATTATGAAGGCATAAGAATGCAGTCATGCCATATAAGTTAAAAAAACATTCTCCTCATACTTTTGTCGGAAAAGATAAAAAAGCACCTCATTTGTAAAATAGAAGAATGATTACTTACATATCATTTAATTAAAATTTACCAATGGGTAAAATTGACTATAAAAAATATCAGAAGAATAAATATAATATTATATATTTATAAAACATGTATGTTTATGGTAAATATACCACAGTAAATAATTACATACAAACAATCTCAGATAATAATTAGATTGCAAAATTATTCCTTACCTTAAGTCCGATTTCTTTCATATGTGTCTGAAACCCTTGTATACTGGGTTTAAACATATTATTAACCATTAAAATAACTATAATGATATTTATGATATCATATATGATTCACTTGTGTCTTTATATTAATCATTTGTTTATCAATTCCATATCAAATCAACATTTTATGTAATAATTATTTTTTTATCATATATGTTTGACTTATTTTCATGATATTATTTCTTAGATAATTATTTAATTACTTCCAAAATTTGAAACATTATTTATATATTATAAATAGTAATTATATAAATATATATAATAGATAGATAAATGAAATGGAATACACCGTTCCTGGAGATGGTAGGTTGTATGTACTCATGAATGCTGTTTCCATTTTCTTATTGAATTGAATGGACACAAGTAAATGAAATATATATACATACATAAATCCATTATAATTATTAAGTAATATATTTCCTGATTATTTATAATATATACGTTATAATCATTCTTGAATGGTTAATGTGGAGAATGAATCTCATCATGTCGTGGAGACGGTTGGCGTACATACGTACGAGCAACGATATCATTCCGTTAATAGTTAAATGGTAATGAATTTGATGATATATTAAATATACAGATTAATTTTAATTTTATATTCATTATATAAATATTTTATAATTATCATTATAACGATCCAAATTATGTATTGTTAAATAACAAATTATACCATGACGTGGAGACGGTAATCCGTACGTACACACGTATGGTGATATTGTTATTCATAGGATAGATAAAAAGAGGTATAAAGTTGTACTATAATTATAATAACATCTCATAATATATATGATACTGTATTTATTACTCTATTATGGAAACAACATAAGTAGAGGAAGTAGAAGAAGAAAAGAATTTTGAATGAGGGGATAAAATAGTTACTTCTTTTTCGAGTATCTCCATTGGATTTTAACGAAAGGTATCCTTAGGAAAGATTTATTCTTAATGTTTTTCCTCTAGGATAATTTTATGGAGTTTTCTAGTATAAATGGGTAGGTTTTTGATGATAAAAATGACTTTATATGTGTGATTAAAAGAGAAGGAGAAGATTTATTTTAAAGGATAGGAGAGGATCACTTTAGGAAAGTCTTTAAATTTTAATTTATTATAAATTTATTTTCAGTTTCTAATTGTACTAAATTTTTTTATTTAGAATATAATATGAGTATGGGTTGAAATAATCTCAAACAATAGGTGTATAAAATATTTATGTTAGAAAAGTAACCTTATCTTTTGTCCTTAACCCTTAGTTAAAAATATCAACTCTTACCATGTCTTCTGGTATTTTCATAATAAATTGTTCCTACAGTTACAATAAAATTCCAAGAGACCTCAAGTGGAGAATTAATGACATTTTTTACATTATATAAGTTATTTTACTGAATCATTTATTTTTAGGACTATTATACCATTTTATAAAACAATATATATTTTAAGAACTCATTTATGTCAATTTTAACACTATTTAGTAATAAATTTTTATTAAAGTACTAAAAAAATTATTCCTTGGAACCAAAGAAATTACATCATCCCTCACATGTATATGTCCTCAAAAAAATTCATTTATGTCATAAAAAATTTAAAATTACATTTATTTTAATATTTATAGTACCATCTCTTTGAATATTTTATTAATAAGGTAATCATTGCATCATCATTATGTAATAAATAAATTTATTTATTTAAAGTCTAAAACTATTAAATAAAATTCCATGATGTTGGAAATATTTTTATATTTATAATTAATATTTATAGTCTAAGATATAATTTATATAAACCGGAATAAACGTTTTTTAGTAAAAAGATACATGTTTATGTTATATTTCCTTTTACTTTAAATTGATTATTGTAATATGTCATTTTGACACCCAAGTGGTTCTAAAATGAAAAATTTCGGCCTAAGGATTTTTTTGGTCTTCCATTACTCATATAAGAATATTAGGACATATTCTATGGAATATTTATAATATTATAATATTATATGTTTACCCTTATTTACCAGATTTACACATTTGCAATGACCAATAAAAATAATGACTGAAGTTACTATTCATAATGTACAAAAATACAATGGACCTATTTACATAATTTGGAACTTATTATTCCAAATATAGAATTAGTTTTTCTAAATTCAAAACACATAATTGGCATAAATTAATTTAAAATTAATCCCCATTGTCAAAACCAGAAATCAGGTTTTTAAGAAGTAAAAATTCCACAAGATTGTCATGTGTTTATGTCCAACTTAAATGTGAAATTATTGCTAAAGAAAAAAAATGTATTAAATGATAAAAAATATACTAATTACAATTTAAACCCAATTAAAAAGATAATATAACTATATAAATAAATTAGATGAAAATGCAGTTTTGAATTAAACTGTAGTATTTTTCACTATCCATTAAAATTTTAATTTAATTAGAAAATACCAAAAATTAAACCATATTAAATTATTATGTCTTTATTAGAAATAAGAAGTTTATTTTGTCAAATATAATATATAAAAGTGTTAAAAACTATATTTTAAATTGGCGCGCCATCAAAAGGTAGAAAAACTTTATGTTTTTGAAAAATACCACTTTTATCTGAAAAATTGAATTTGTTCTTATATCATGTCTAGAAAATAAATAAAATGAATATTATTGTTATATTAAATTAAGAATGTGGTTAGTGCCATTCATTACAGCTAGTTTATATCCCATTAAATAATATTTTAATAATATAATATTGTTTAGTGATACTCGATATTGCGTACAATGCAAGCCAAGTCAGTGTTGCGTGTAGTGAAGGATTCCTTTCTTGTTATGTATAATATAATACAAACATAGTTCTTTTTTACATTGAAAAAATTCTATACTCAGTGTTGTGAGTATCGTACAAAAACATGGTGTTGTGTGTAATATACGATTAGTTGATTTAGTGTGAAAGTAATGTTTGACTTTCTACATTGTAAGATATAAATGAAAAATTTATTTTATTCAAAAAAATGGTCCATAAAAACATGGGGTGTTACATTATACACCATTAAAATTTATTTCTCCCTTGAAATTCATTGGAGTTATAAAAGTTTGTCTACTTGAATGTTTCTTTCACAGAAACCCACATCGTAAAAAGGAATACTGAAACTTTATTTTAAAAAAGGAAAGTTAGAAACATAATAGTAACTAAAAGTAACTCATCACCAGGTTTCCATATAAGATAACATAAGTGGGAGGTGAAATAATTTATATGGAAGAAAAATATGACAATAATTTTCTGGTGGATAGCGACAAAGAACAAGGATTTTAGAAAGTTAACAACTAGAAATCCATAAATCTACGATGATTTAAGGGAACATCTGATTCATTGGATAAGAAGGTAATAAGATATCATTTTGGGTTTTCATGATTTTTCCCTAAAGTTGAAGATTTTTTCATGAGAATAAATACTTAATTGATTTTAGTACAATCTCACCATTTTTCAATCCTTGAACAATTTCTACTACATATCTTATTTAATGAAATGAAGTTGAATTTTTCGTTCTTGAAGTGTTAGTATATCATGTGATAGAATGAAAGGTCATTCCATCTATCTCAAAAAAATGGTTATAATAGGTAATAAAATAAGAGTAAGTCCACCTATAGTGAGATAATTCATTAATCTAAAAAAATTCAACCAGAATATAACTTATACTTTCCATAAATGGATAATATTAAAATCCTTCAAAAAACTGAAAATATAAAACATTAGAAAGAGTTGAACTAAATCAATATAAATTTTTTATCTCATATATAATTAGGTAGTTCTTGTTTGTCCCATTATAAACATGTGAATACCTTAATCATGTATTCTCTTGAAACATGATAATAATAAGGATTACCATATGACCGTAGTGAAAATATACATTCTGTCAAAGTTAACTCTTTCCACACACCAAAAATTCCAAAAATCATATATACTCAAACAATGATATCACTTTGTCCTTATATAATCCATGAGGTTATTAATACTATCAAACATATTTTTATCACTTCATTATGCACATATCATGTGCTTTCAAAAAATATTTGAATAAATTTTAAGGTTTACCAATATAATTTTACATATACTTCAAAATATATAAAGACAAAAAAATGCAACAATACATCGATTTATTATTATTCTATAACACCAAAAAAATTCTTTATACAAAATTATTCTTGATAATCATGTAATTATTTGACTAACTTCTTAAACCATTGACTGAGCATCATTTCATTATTCCTTAACACTTCTTTTATCTCATATATCATTTGTAGTCTCTTCATCGTCAACAACAAAAATACTACCCGTAAGACCATTCTGATTCTCTTCATGAGATTTTCCCTTAGGGCATCGATTTTAATAATTCCCATACATTCCACATTTAAAACATTTAAATGTTATTTATGTCTTATAAATACCGTTATCCTTGTCCATTTTGTTAACTAATGATTTTTCCTTGCAATTAATGTCTTTTTTTCATATTTTCCACACCCAAAACATCTTCCAGTTCCATTGAAACAATATCATTGATGCCTCTTCCCACATGATTTACATGAGAAAATTGAAATTTATTTCCTATATGATCACCGTGAAAATCAATATTTCTCTTATTATTTGGGTTCTGAGACTCACTAAAGTTGAGATTATTGATCATATTATGAGATTTCTAATTAGGAAAAATAACATTTTTTGGCCTTCCAACTCTAATTTCATATGGTTTCTAATGAATAATATCATTCCATTGTCCTTTATATTCTCTATTAACATGAATCATGCTATTCCAAGCCATTTTCTAAACCCAAAAATAATTGTGTGAGGGTAAAAAACATACTAGAAAAACAACATAATCAGGGGTTACTTTCAATAAATATAATAATAGGATTAATAATAGGTTATTCATGATGTTTAACATAATTATGGGATTGTAACCTATAATTTGACTTACCCTTAGAGATATCCATAGACATACCTTAGAAATATCTCTAGGGATCTCACTAAATTTTTCATATCCTAGTTTCCAATGGTTAACTAAAAATTTTCTATGATACAAAATATACTGAACCAAGATTAACGCACATAGACATTACATTTTTTTCCATATACATAATACATTAAAAAAAATATTCCCAAAGACCATATTAGTTTAGTGTCTTTGGAATCTCAAAACACATTCTTCTATCTTGGTGAATGATCATTAACATCTCCCATAATGATCTTCCATATTAGTTTTACTATCTAAAACCTTTATTTATGTCATGGGAAAAAGAAAACATAAAAAGGTTGATATCAAATGCCCATTAAGGGTAAACCTGCATAACATAAAAAAAACCGCAAAAATAATAAGGTAAAAACAATAACATAATGTTTAAATATAAAAATCATGATCCATGAAATAAGTCTTGGAAGTACGTAAGGCATAGATCATAATGGAACATTAATAATGATAAAATAGAATTGGAATAAAACATGGAATTTTTGGGAAAAAATAACCCCATAACATGATTACAATAGTAGCAAAGGGATTTCTTCTAAGACCATCATAGTGGACAAAATCCATTACTGAACCAAGTTTATTTGCTGTTCCATCCATGTATTACCGAATCCGATTTACTTAAACACCATTCCATCAGAATCCATATAAAAAAATTGATTTCATTAAAAAATCCACATCAATAGAATAAAATCAAAGTAACAATAGGTAGAGAAACATATACCTACGTCATCTTAGATGGAATGTAATTTTGATAAAATACTTGAAATAAATTCTTGACAAAAATATCCTTTATTCATCAAAAATGTTTTCATTTATCAAAATGCCAAGAAATTTTAAAATAAAATAATTTAATTGAAAATAAAGTTGAAATATTATAAAACAATATTCATTGAAATAATGTGTTCTAAAGGCATAATAATCCATTCATGCCGTATAAGTTAAAAAAACATTATCCTTGTACTTTTTCCACAAAAAGTCAAAAAAGTACCTCGTATGGAAAACAAAAGAATTATATCTTCCATACCATTTAATAAAAATTCAAAAATGGGTAAAATTGAATATAAAAAATAGGAGAATAATAGATATAATATTATATATATATAAAACAAGGATGCAGATGATAAAAATACCTCAATAAATACTAATGTATAAACAATCTCAGATAATAGGTGTATAGTTCTAAATCATTCCAATCAATTGGTTTATGAAAATTTTATGCCACATAAATAACCTTATCTTTTAGCATTAACCCTTAGTTAAAACCATTATCTCTTACCATGTCTTCTTTTATTTTCATAATACATGGGTCTTATAGTTACTATAAAATGAAAAGAGAACCTCAAGTGGATCCTTAATGATATTTTTAACATTATCTAAGTCTGTTTTCAGAATGTTAAATTTTTAGGACTATTATATCATTTAATAAAATAGTATTTTTTTAAAAAGTCATTTTTTTTAAAATTTGACACTATTTTGTAATTGATTTTTTTTAAAGTCATAAAAATTTATTTCTTAGAACTAAAGAAATTAAATGATCTCTCACATGTCGATTTCATCCAAAAAATTCATGGATGGAATAAAAATGTTAAAATTACATTTATTTTTAATATTTATAGTATCTTCTATTTGAATATTTCATTAATAAGGCAATCACTGCATCATCATTGTGTCATAAATAAAAAAATTTATTTAATGAATAAAAATTATAAATAAAATACCATGATTTAGGAAATCTTTTTATATTTATAATTAATATTTAAATTAGAATATTTCATTTATATAAGCCAAAATAAAATAGTTTTAGTAAAATGATACATGTTTATCTTATATTTTCATTTACTTTAAATTAATTATTATAACATGTCATTTTCACATGAAAGTGGTTCTCAATTGCCAAAATTTTGATGTAATGAATTTTTTGGTCACCCATGACTCATCAAATATGATTATGACACATTTTAGGGTAGTTTTATATTATTATAATATTATTTTTTACCCTTATTTACATGATTTACCCTTTAACCATGGTAAATAAAAATAATTACAGAATTTATTATTCATAAGGTCCAAAAATAAAATGAAACTTTTTTCATAGTTTGGACCTTATAATTTCAAATATGGAATCCATTTTTTTAAACTCAAAACACATAATTATTAGAAATTAATTTAAAATTAATTTCCGTTGTCAAAACTAGAAAGATGGTTTTTAAGAAGAAAAAACTATCAAAAGATTGACATGTGTTTCTGTACAATTTAAATTTGAAATTTCTTAAAATGAATTTTTTTTAAATGATATAAAATAATACAATTACACTTTAAAAAATTTAATAATAAAATATAACAATACAAATAAATTATATGAAAATTCAGTTATGAATTTAAAGACAATATTTTTCGCTATTCATTAAAATATGAATTTTATCACAAAAATACCAAAAATTCACCCAAAGTAAATTTTGATGTCCCAATTCCAAGGAAAAAGTTTAATTTTTTATATAGAATATATAAGAGTGTTAAAAAATAGATTTATAATGGGTGTGACATCAAAATGTGGAGAAACTGCATTTTTTTAAAAATACTTATTTTCTCCAAAAAATTGATTTTGTTCTCATATCATGTATAAAAAATACATAACATGAATGTTAATTTTATATAAAATTAAAAATTTGGTTTATACTATTCATAATATCTAGTTTATATCCCATTAAATATTATTTTAATAATATATATTTGTTTAGTGAAACTTGGTATTGCGTACAACACAATCCAAGTCAGTGTTGCGTGTAGTGGAAGATTCCATGGGTGTTACATATAACATAATACAAACATAGTTCTTTAATACGTTGAAAAAATTCTATACTTAGTGTTGCGTGTATAGTACACCAACTCGATGTAGCATGTAACATATGATAAGTCAGTTTAGTGTGAAGGGAATGTTTGACTTAGTGAATTTATAGATATAAATGAAAATTTTAATTTATTTGAAAAAATGGTCCATAAAAACTCAGGGAGTAACATTTAATTCATTCACCCAACCATAAAACCTCTCACTAACCCTCCCCTAAACATATACATAGTAGATTCTAGAAATATTTCCCCACTCATATATAATTTTCCTAAACCAAATAACATAACTTATGATATTTTGAATAAAAACAAAACAAACAATAGAAGTATAAAAAATTGTTTCTGAAAAAAGTATTAAACAACTTTTTAGATTGATCATAAAACCCACAAGTTATATAATAAAATAAAATAAATCAGCATTACTAAATCCTAAATTTAAAATTAAATTTGAAAAAATCAACTCACTATTGGATGTCATTTGAAAAATCCATCATTAATATTCATGTCAATGCATTTTATAAAAAATTACAGTTTAGAAATAATCTCAATGTGCACTACAACATAATTATTCCCAAAATAAAACAATTTATAAAATAATGATTCAGAGCTACCATACATTTATTTATAAAATATCAATTACAAAAAAATCATTATTAGAACCCATTAATAATTCAAATTAAAACTACCCAATGATAAGAATAAATCAAAGACACCAATCTTGAATTTCATTTTTTAAGGCTCCATAAATTTAGAAATTTGTAAACCTTTTATTTTAATCAATAATTACATATAAAAAACCTCTATATATCTAAATAATTGAAAAAAGTTCATATCATTCCAATGAATGTAATTTTTGAAATCCTATTCTTTTTTGGAATGGGCCCATCACATTATGAAATTTTCCCTTTTAACTCTATATAAAATTTCTAGGACTATAATCAGTTTCTTGGAGATCATTTTCATGAACTCACCTAGGATAACCAGAACAAAACACTTGATAGAACCTATGGTATGGATTTAATGGTATTCTAGACCTATATGGGATTGAAACTAGTACCCAATCATCAAAAAAACACATCTTGGTTTGGTTTGTACCAATAAGAAAACCCATAATATACCATAATGGGAAAGTATAATTAAAACAATATCTAAGTCATTAAAAATAAGCACTAAATTAAAAAGAAATAATTCAATCTAAAAAGAAATAAATAAGGTAAACATGATGATAATTTGATAGGGAGATACAAGAGAGTGATTCTAATAAAAACCTAATTATAAAATAAACCAAAAAATATGATACCCATTGTTGTCTATCATGAGGTTTAATTCTCACTATGCCACCTCCTCCAAAGTCAATACCACATAACATGAATATCCACTACCACCACTTAGTTCCTTATCATTTCTATTATCAATCAAAAAAAGGTCAATATACTCCCAAAGGGTGTATGTTTACCTACTGCCTAAATGTATCTATAAAAAAATATAATCCATTCATGATAGTTTGAAAATAATAATTTTAGAATTAAAATATAATTTTTATTAACATGTAACATGGTATAGAAAAAAAGTTATATTATTTATTATTAATTATTCAATATAAATATATAAATAAAAAATAATTATCAGCCGAACATCATGGTATATTCTCTATATGACTAAGGTTAAGTATCCCTAATATCCTCCTATAAATCAATTACCTGTCCAGGAATATTAAATTTCTTGTATGTTGCTAGCTATAGTTGCATAAAAAAATAATGGGGAGAATCACTAGGAGGATTAGAACCAATCACTAGTTATTTAATGTCAAACAAACTAGGAAGAGTGTCATTAAATTTCCACAAGTTACAAATATGAGGTTCCCCAACTTAGAACCATGGATTCTCATGTTACATATCATTATTAAAGGACGAAAAATTCATCAAAAAATATTTTTGTGAAATTATGAATTCCACATCAGGAATCTCTATTGTGAGAGGAGAATTTGAAAATAACAGTGTATTAGGTAAACCTATTTTATAAGAAACAATTATGAGGATACAAGGGAGACACTCATAAAAGGAAAAGTAGATAGAATTAAATTCAATATATAAATAATTATTTTTAGAAAACATTAATAACTTATATGAAAATATTATTATTAGAATAAAAAATGAAATATCAATTAGTTCTAAATGGTGTCATATAAATAATTAGAAACCACATTCTAACGAATCAAGAACATATGGTTCTTGAAGAAAAAATTATAAATAGAAAAACTTAATTTTAATAAATGAATCTAATGAAGGTTGATATAAAACCACAAAATAGACGATGAAAGACTCTATCAACTAGATTAAATATCCTAAACATTAAATACCCATAAAAAACATGTATAATAAATAACCTTTGGCCACAAAGGCCATGGGGAAAAAGGAACCGAAGAGAAAAGGTATAAGAACACTAAATAAGGAGGGAATGAATTCTTAAATGATGAATTTTTGGAATATTATGATGAATAGTACTAAAAAACTAACAGGAAGGTTTGATAGAATGGGATATGATGGATATTAGTGAGGGAGAGAGAATGACGATGATTAAATTAGATATGGGGTAGTATTTTAATTTCACATTTTTAATTTGTGGATAGTTCTCATGGTTTGGCCACAATGTTTAATAAAATGTGAAAACACATGTAAATTTTTCTTCAACCCATCTTTAGGATCACATGGTTTACCCTGGATACATATGACTAATCCAAATGGTTACTTTTAACCATTTACTAATGATGTTCCACAAACTATAATTAATTCACCCTCCATACGACTAATCCCCTCAGATCTAACCATAAAGATACCAATAACTAACTTATTTCTCTTAATGCTATGTAAAATTAGCTTTAAACTATTAAACATGGGTAGAAATTAAAAATATATATACAATATAAAATAACACCATAGGTGTGATAATTCCCTATATTAGAGCACTTATTTCCCTTAGAAATCCAACCCAATTCATGACGATCAAAGAAGATATAAGTCCACTTCTCCCTTATAAAGGATTCCCTCTCCAATATTTTATGGGAGTACATCCCATGTTATATTAAGAAATAATTAATAATAATTGAATTATTACATAAGAATTTGCATCAAGTGTTAATAATATTGATAAATTTCTTAAATAATAAGATATCTGGTTCAAAATCTAACCATTCTAAGCTCAAAAAACTAGGTGGGATCTGGTTGGTAAATATTTATATAAGCAACAGAGAAGCCATTATGATTTTACATTATATTAGGAGTAAATACAACCTAATATACAATGATTATGATCCTTTATATTATTTATATAGAAACCACATACCTTTGTGTTATCATCCGTTGCTTACTAAGTCATCAATGTCCCAAAAAAGGCAATACATTTGAAAACACCAGGACACTTATTTAAAATTAATTAGGGTAGATATTTCAATTTTTAAAATATTTTTGGGGGATTCAATCCATATTTATTATATTCTATATAATATGGACCTTTTTAGTTCTCTCGTGAACAATACATAGTCTCACTAGTAAAGTATAAATCACTTCAGTTCACTAGAGTGGGGAATGACATGACCAACAATATAATTCTTTGAAATTATCCATATAGAGATTAGATTTATATATTTTATTTTATTCAAACTAAAACAATTCTAGAATGGTATACCATAATCCTCTAAATTCTCAGAAACATTAACATAACATGTCTTCCAGAATATAGATCACATTCTCAGTATGTGTGTCTATTAGTGGATGGTATTTCATAAATACTTTTACATAGGATCACATTACATATTAATAACCATTATAAAATCTTGATTTGAATTGGGTATGTCTATTTTAAATGATTAAATAAGTAACTATATTTAATTTAATATTGTCCAACATGTATAATTTCCAAAGACCCTCCACCTTGGAAATATCTTTCATTGAGATGAAATGAAAAGAATTAGTTATCTATCCACAAAAACATGGTACAATTATTTTCATAATGGGAATAAGCTATCTCGGTGATCAAATCCATTTATATATCATCTCATTTCAGTTTTAGAATAAGTATAGGAAAAATGATCCTAATGTGATCCTATGACCTACTTTGGAACATCGAAGAGTATAACATCATGACATGAAATTTTCTAAGTCACATATTTTACTAGGGCACTAATATCAGTTTTTAATATAATAATACACCATGGTGAATCTTAGGTTTTATTCCTAAATAATTGTATTGGAAAAAATTCATCACTTCTTTACTCAGGTATTAGGGAACCACAAAATGATTATTGAAGTAAAAAATTCCATACAGATATAGAGAGCACACACCAACGGTCTGCCCATTATATAAAATTATCTTGATATTTTAATATTCCTAGTAATCTTTGTTTTACCTAATTAATAATCTCAAATATATATTATTTCAGCCAAACATTTATAGGAAACTATATATTATTATCTTATTTTACCTCTAGGTGAATTTTTGTTAATAGGATTATAAAGTTCTATTAATTACAAAATTCATTCAATAAATGTGATGGAAACACCATAATTAGAGAGTATGTGATAACAATTTTTCCCCAGTGTATAAGAAATGTTGAAATCATAATCTTGAGTGTATTACAATGATTACCTTATATCATTGATTAATAACTATTTTAGGAAGATATAACTCAGTCTTCTATGATCAATATACTTCATGAACTTATCAGTGATGACATAGTACCAAAATCATTTTAGATCATGAATAATCCCTATTATGTCAAGTTTTTATGTCAAATAATTCCATTAAGGGGGATAATGTAAGAGAGGTCCATATAAAATAATGTGATAACATTTCATATGTACAAAACCCAATCCAATGCCTGATGCAACACAATACATGATGTAGTCTTATATGGTCTTAAGTAAAAAAATAGTTGTTAATAAAAACAAATATTTGAAATCATATAATGTGTTTTAAAATTCATTGATCCATAGATATTTGACCCCGTTCCATGTAACATTTATCAATGGTGATTCAAGACAAAATAAGTCCTTCATAAATCATCATATGTTACCTACTAAACACAAAATGCTATATATTTCTATGTTATTATTTGGATCAAATAAAGAAATAATTACCTTTAACATCTATAGATGAACCAAAATTACCCACTATGAAACCAAACATCCCAATAATATGAATTTATTGGATCTAAAATATAAAAATTGACTATTTTTCATTAACGTAATGATCGTAGAGATTCCAAGGAGAAACATCAAGTAATTTTTGTTATCCTATTTAGTTTTGTAATAAACCAAGATTCCATATTTCAATACCTTGAGAAATTAGTCATGGTATCAATTTAATATTTATTTTATAAGATTTATTCATATGAAAATAGATTTAGTTTTTACAAAAGGACTTGTGATAAACATTAATCTACAATATATTCTTATAAAAATAGTATTGGGAATTTTATATTTATTTACCCTAATATTGTGGTAACCTGATTAAGATTTGATTATTTTGATCCACCTTTTCCCAATCCAGTTGATTAAATATGTCCTCAATGAAATTAAATGGGTATTTATTTTAGACAGAACTCAATTAAAATTTATATAGTTAATAAAAATATATTGGCTTCCATACAAATTTTAAAAATGGATAGGATTGGCCCATAAAGAGTCACTAGATTGAGTAATTACTTAGGATTAAAAATCATCCAATAGAACTAATAGATATTTTAATTTAACAAGTTTGAAATGATATATGAGAAATAAATTTAGTTGTGTCTCATAACATATTCTATGGGAGATTTCTCTATAACCTGCAACTACCTTATCATTGAGTTAACATAAGGATGATAAAACAACTAATTCTTATACCTTTATTATATCTACGAGTAATATATATAACCTATACCTCCACTCCCTTAAGATCAGGGTCTTTATACCTTAGATACATTAAATTAGAGTATAGATCTAAATTAAAATGATATTCCTAAACCACTCTTCTATGGGATATACAATCTATAAAATAATAGCTGATAACTTCGAAACCCACAAGCAAGAAAAATTATAAGGTATTATTTATGTAAATGTTTTATATATCCAATATTTCAATATTAATAGAATATAATATGTACAATTACACTAGATATAGATTTCATGGTCTTTTTTGGGTTCTCAGAGAAAATTCCACATCACAGTTTTTACTTAGCATTCTTCCACTACTTTTCAAGAAGTACACATTATCTTTAAATATGAATAGATGTGGGGGTTATTCATTCATAATATTCAAACCCAATCAATTTAAACCATAAATCCATAATCCCAAAATTATTCATAGGTGGGGTGATTCAATAAGAAATCCTGTAATCAAATGTTGAGTTCATGAGATATTTTAAAATGATTAGAATCAAAATATTCATTTGAAAATATCTCAAGTGAAAATTGAAATATCTTATATAATGTGTTTGAATACACTATAACCATGTAAATACCTTTTGAGGCATAAAAATTCATGATACTCTGATAGATCTATAGTTTAAGAATATAACTATTATTTAAAAATAACAATAAAGTAATTAAATTCCATGTTCTCATACATCATATCCTGAATAATAGAATACAAGTATTTTTTGTTTAGTTCCCTAAATAAAAAATACAAAAAATTTCATGTTAATGTATTGAACAATCTTGAAGACTTTAAGGATTAAATCGGTATTATCAGACCATTCATATACAACTAGGGGGTCATTAATTCTTTGAATAAAGGAAGGATTATAGTGAATTTTTTTATGAGAACAATCCTTCTATTTTAATGAACTAGATCCTTTATCCGTAGCCTGAGATAGGCCACATATGATCTCTTTATTTATTTCATGATTGATTAAAACCATGGTTTTAAATAATTTTTCCTGAAATGCCAGATTATCATGGGAAATGTTATGTCTACCTCCCTCTGAAGGAATCATCAGATCACTTTGAGGGATAATGATACTACAATAAATAAAATAAATAAGAATAAAATCATTAATAACTATTATATATTTTTAATTAAAATAATTAAAATATATTAAACAATAAAAATATTAATGAAAAATAATTTTAAAAGCTTAAAAACATGAAAATCACTAAATTTACCATTACACATGGTCAAACAAAAGGGTTCACCAAACTATATGCATACTATGTTAGCCTCAGTAGATAGATTTGATTTAGGTATATAGTTTGGTGGCGTTGTGTCCCAAACCATATTGAAAGCATAAAGGGTACATTGTAATTATCCTATAACCATCTACATAGTAATAAAACAGTCTACACCCTTTATTCCTCAAATATGAACCCTTGGAATGCATTATAATAATCCATTTATGGAACCTAAATTTCTAAAAAATAAAAAAAAACAATACAATAAGAATAGTATTTTCCTAAGTGCCCTTGTGACCTACGTATTGTTATGACAAGTTATTTCCATACACATTCTTTAATGGTGTTCCCATTACATAAATTTTGGTAAATATTTCCTAGGAATAAATGAAATCCCTTTGAGAATGGATTCACAAAATAAACATACTATTAAGGGTTTATCTTGAGAACCATTCATGACCATGATATAGATTATTATGTCATGAAAATAAATAAATAGTTAGGGAATCATGAAGATAATGAAAAATTATATAATATAAGATATATCATAATAAACCATAATAAGAAAATTGAATGAATGAAACATCAAAATAATAAAAAATAAAAACTAAATCAAGTATATAAACAAAAAATGATCTAAAAGTAAATACATAATGGAAATAATATAGAAAGTTTATAGGGATATATAAGAGAGTGAGTATGCAATAAAAAATCCAGAAAATAGATACTATCAACAATCATGTGTTATAAGGGATAACTCCTACCATTTCCCCTTCTCCAAACCCTAAATCAGATAAGACTAACATTCACAAACTTCAATTCATTCCTTTTAATTAATTGTATCAAACAAAACAAGGTCTAAATACATATGGAGGGTGGATATATGGTATCAGGATAATAATTATAGTCAGGTCCCACCTAATTTTCTATAAGAAACCATTTTATGATAATAAAAGAATGATTGTTTGAAAATAATAAAATGAAAATTTACTTTTAATTTTGAGGAATGAGTTTCATGTGGTAAGAGAAAGGAAAAAAAGTCACAATGATTTGAAAAATAAAATAAAAATACATATAAATAGGAATACTAAAAAATGTAACCTTGGGATGTGATTTATGTGACTAATTCATCATTTCACAAAAAACCTCATAACAATTGAAATACAATCCAAAAATATTATACTATACATAGGTTACTAGGAAATGTGGAATTATCAACCCTTCGAAAGAATCACTAGCTAGAGAAACATATTTACTATTGATGTAATCTAGAAATTACTAGGTAGAGTTTAATCAATTCATAGTGAGGTACTTGTTCTAGGTTCCCCATATAAAAAACCAAGATTCCCATGAAGCGTATCCATTAATAAAAGAATGCAATTTTATCACGCACTATTTTCATCAATAAAGTAATTTCACTATATGATTCTTTATTTTCAAATCACTATCTCACATAACTATTTTATGTGGAAGAAATATTTATCAATAAATAATTATATAAATTCTAGGTGTATAATTTTTAAATAGAACATAATAGACATCAGAAAATAGAATAGATTAAAATTGATTTTGCGTAACCTAAATTATTGATACAAAAAGATAAAAAATTTAAACAATTATAATATATAAACATATCCTTATTCAATGATGGTATTCAATAATTTCAAATAAATAGATTCCTCATTTTCTATAATCAGGCATGTATGATTCTTTAGGAAAAGGTAACACTTGGAATCACATACCTTCAGTCAATTAATTTGACAGAGGTTTTTATAACACACCAAAATAGAATAGAATTAACCCTTGAAACTATATTAGATTCCTATAATCTCAAAACTCCATCATTAAACTCATACAACAAGAAACCCTAGTACACCATGTCTTTGTGGAAAGATGGAATGGAATTTAAAAACTATATAAATAATACTATTTTAGGAAAGGAACTCTAACATGATTAATTTTTTATGATTCTTGATTAATAACACAAAAAATATCAAGAGAACAGAGGAGAGAAAGAGATAATGATATTAGAGACCTAGAGAGTTTGGATGGTGGGGAGAGAGAAAGAAGGGTAAAATAGAGTAATGGTAGTATCTTAATTTCAATATTTTAAAATTTAGGGAAGTCTACATTGTCTTAACATAGTTTTTGGAAAATATTGATTCAACCATGTGAATGATTCTCAATCACAACTTCAAACTCAAATGGTTTCACCTAGTTACATATGATTAATATACATGGTTAATCGAACTATGTTTTGGCCTTGTTCCACACAATGTAATTGGTTGAACCTATATAAAGTTAAGTGTCATAATTATAAATAAATTAAAAAATATCACTTACATGTGGTCACCCTATATATAGTTCAGACACATGGTTACTTATAATCATGAGTTTCACATGTGGATCCCATTACCTAAAGGAGTTTTTTTAATTTTAAGATACATAACATTGAATAAAATAAAAAGGCTAAAAATAAATAAATAATGAATTTTATTCATGAAAATGATATTGGGGGCATGAAAAAAAATTATTTTGGCGCAACCCAATGTATCTCACTAGTTTCTATATATAGAATAAAAATTATATGATGAGGAAGTGTCCAGATCATGGAAAAATGTCTTTTAATATTTATATGAACCATACATACAAGGTTAAGAAATTCTATTTTTTATCCCTAAATAAAAAACTATAAAATAATAATTTCTAAGGAATTATTACATGTCACGCACTATAGATAATTTTAATAAGTAATTTAGAATATAATATTCTATACACCTAAATATTCAATTTTATATCTGACCACTGATCACATCCACCTATCCTTCAATCCAATGATCCACTATCACCAGTTATGAATGCGTAGAGAGGTTAATTATAAGATTGTTTCAAAACATACCTATATGTATTGACTAAATCATTTGAAAATATAATTTATTTAGCACAAAAAAGCAATTCAATTAGTCGAACTCACAATAAATGTCCTAAAATTTCAGGGTTACATCTTCATAAAAAATCATTATTACTAATTTAATTACGATAATATCACTTTATCTCTTCATCATATCCATTGGAAAATAATTTATTAAAATATTATTTCTTTCGTTATGTCATTGATTCTAGGCGCCGCCATTAAAATAAAATGGTGAATGAATTAAATCCATATAACTACTTAATTAAACATAAAAACCCACATTAATAATCAAAGTCAATAAATCTATTTAATGACTCCCAACTAAATCACATAATATATTCCTTAAAGTTATATAGTTTTAAAAAAAAGTAATAAGATGAGATAAAATAAAAAAAATAAAACTTATTAAATAAATTTAATTAGTATTTCCTTGTTAGATAAATATTGATAAAATAATGAATTTGTTCTCCACATCATTAAAAAAATTCAAAAACAAGGGTATTATAACTATACACACCTTAAATATGATTTACACCAAAAAAATCTATTATCTTAAAAAGTTCTATAGTTTACTATCACATGTGAGATTCACCCTCCAACATTTATTTCATTGAATTTCTATATTTTTATAACACATTAACTATAATAATAGACTTTTCCCTTAAAATTATTTATTTCCTAATAAATGTATATAGTTTTTTTGATGAATTTTAATTAAAATTAAAATATTTAAATTTATAATGGTGAAATGATATATATCTTTAATATATATGATCAAATGATATCAATTAAATACAATATAAACTTCATCATATCATAGTTTAATCCACAACCTACTATAGTTAAATGAGTCTCTAGTAGTAATTAATTTTTTTTACTTTATGGAATGTTCTTAAACCACTTAATGATCTAGTGTTTATGAATATTTCATTATTATTATTTTAATTTTATAGGTGTTTTATGTAAATTTCATAATTTGTTTAGAGGTGGGTTATATATATTTCTAAGTGGTATGTAATTTTCAATTTAGATTTAAAAATTATGGGGGTTTCAATTTCCAAAAAATGTGGATATTTCTTATGGGTGTATAAAACCATATCTATGTAATTTCTTTTATTTTTTCATTATTTAAGATCCTATAAAATATAGTAGTATTTTAAAAAACCCATATTTTCTATAATGAAAAAAGGATGGACTCTTAGTATCACAAAAAAAACAAAAGATCCATATTGAAAGATTTATTTATAGTAAGGCGGTTTTGTTATAATCATTAATAGAACAAAAATATATATACATGTACACATTATTCATAATAAATTACTTGTTTCATTATTTATAAAGAACTAATAATATTCCCTTAAAATAAAATGATATTCTCACTGATAGTTTTATATTAATATATCACTTTTTTTATGCATTTCCAGTAGTAAAGGTTAGTTAGTTGAAATATATTTTTATATAATTCCTATCTTCTAGTGAAAATTATTCCTTTCTCTAAAATAATAAATCGTGGAAGTATTATAGAATGGTAGAATGATGTTTATGTGTTTGTATAACAATAATAAGTCATAACCAATGTTCTATATATCATGTTAATCAATTAATATTCATAATTTTTAAATTATCAATGTAGAATTTATATCCCAGTTTAGAATAACTTGAGTAAAACACATATATCATTTCATATTCATTAAGATTATTATTCCACCATTTCTATCGGAAAATACCAAAAAAAACATTTTCTATATTCATTGAACAAAATATGAGAATTAGGTAGAACTATATTAAAAACAATATTGTGAAATATAAAATCCAAACATGGTAGTTGTTGTTAGCACATTAGTATTTAAACATAGAATAACTAAATGAATGAACTAAATATATTATGTTATGTATTAGCTGGTGGAATGGTTGATTTATAGATTGTGGGAGGGACTATTTATCATTAGTTAATTATGGATAAAAAACAATCTACTCAACATTTCTATAATTAAAACAAATAAATACATTATTAGTAAAGATATATTAATAAATGATTTATATTAAGAATATTAATATTTACAAATGAAATTGTGCGGAACATAGTTTATGGAATTATCCATATATTATATATGTTTTTTCATAAGATTTAATTTTCTCAACATCAGTAATGAAAGACTTAATGAGAATTTTTATATCATTTTTTTAGAATTTATATAAAACCCTAAGATTTTAATTTGTAACATTCCTTTAAATAAATACTATTTTGAATTGCATGTTTCACATGAAACACCAAACTAAAACAAAAACATGGTACATTTTATTAAGATATTATTATAAGTATTGAATGATACTAGTATAATGTAGTCATTGAATTGGCTGGTTTAAATATAAGTAACATTATTTTGAAATACTTATAGAAAGAAAAGTAATGGTAATTTTTAATAATAATCCTTTGATAAAATTTATTTAGTGTAGCTAAAATACAAATTAGATAGTTTTATGATTATAAATGTATTTTACAAAAAAATTCCTTTTAATGTATAAGTAATTTATATTTTATGAAAACAAAATTATTATGGTTAGTTTAATAAAAAATATTTTGAAACTATTTATAATATACAAACACTAATTTAATACTTAAATGATATGAAATATTAATAAGAAGAATTAATTTTTTAAAATTCATTTTCTATAATAAGAAATTTTTAATTTTTATGTCTTAATTTATAAATTAAATACTTAAATTTCAGAATTTGAATATGAGAAAATTAAATTAATTTTTTGATTTGGTTTGTTAGTATTATCTTATTATGATTTTTATGGAAATATTGATTTTCAGTTCAATAGTATTAACTTTCCTTTTTATAAATACATTGACTTATATGACATCATTTTGTTGTAAAAATGAATTAAAAATTTATTAATCATTTTCCTGAATAAAATAATTATTTAATAGTTAAAATAATAAATTTATTTATTTTTATTTAATTTATAATCATATGATTATTGTTGTGTAACCTAAGTGTTATTTTTTCAATAAATTTTTTATGCATTTTACACGTATTATTTTAAAAATAATTTGATGAAAATTTTGAAATTTTATATTATAAAATGATTCTTATTTTGGGAATAGAAATATATAAATTAGATATTAAGTTCAATTTTAATTTTTATCATTAAAATAAATTTCTAGGGTAAAAAAAGGGATACCATAGTTAAAGTATAATATGGTAAATTTTCAAACTAAGGTTAAAATTTCTATAAATTCTCAAACATTCCATAATTTTTTTGAAAGGTGGTGTTGATCCAAAATCACTCATATCATTGGAATCCCATTTTTTGCCGCTTTCCTTGAATAGTGCACTGCTTATTAACAAAATTTTACCCCTCTCGCATATAAAAAACCATAACCACCTAACTTTTAGTCACACTTTAAGACACTTTTTTTTACCAAAATCAACCCAAATTCATCACTAACATTACTTTTCATTTCTTATATTTTCTTCTATCCTAAAAACACAACCCCTTAAAATTTCAATCCATGTTGAAATAGAGTTATTCTAAGAAGTAAGGTAAAAATTTCCAAATCACTCAATTTCATTTTTATTTATTTAATATATATTATTTTATATATAAAGTCTTTTATACCAACATAAAATACTAAAAATATTATCCTTATTCTAATGAAATTTTATTATGTTAATGGAATAATCACCATTTACCATCATCCCTTCCCATTAGAAAAATTAAAATGTCATTCATGTTACATGCAGACTGCCACCTCCATGAACTATGTGTGTTATATTTTATAACCTAGTTATATGGTTGGATAAAAAGATGTATTTAATTAATAAATATTATATTTATAAAGAAATTATTATTCTAAAATGTTAAATAAATTTCCACTTCCCTTCCATTCTATAGAAAGAAATGTTAACCACGCATACATATAGACTATCACCTTTATGGGCGACATGGTCTGTTTTTCAGGATCACATTACATGTATGATTATAAATATTTTTGAATAATTAAAATGATAATAAGGAGTAATATATTTCATTAATATGTCATTGAAAGATATTCAAAAATATTAAGTGTCATTACAAAGTCGTACATTAATATATATAAAATACTTGAAACAAGCCTTTCACGGATTCCATTATTGCAAACCATACTCATAATATCAATAAAATGAGCATGGGGATAAATTAATAATTCAAAACACGAATTATATATATTTTATGATATGGTTATGATGATTATAGTATCAAAAAACTGGTATTGTCATCATCCTTATGAAACATGTATGGAACAATAAAATCATTAATATCTAAAGAAGAAAATAAACATAAATAAATTATGAATTTATAATAAATGATTATAATATAATATTTTATAGGGTAATATTAATTAATAATATTCTAAAATAAGTGACTAAAATTTTTATGTTTGTAATATGGGATCTCAAAGAGATTTCATGAATGTAATGATTTAAAATGTAAGGGTTGAATCAGAAATTTACTTTTTTTAAGACGTGTGTTGTAATGTGAACCTATTTTTTTTATATAGTGTATATTATTACATTATAAATATTATAACTTTTTTATGTCCTTAATAATCATAATTAGAGTTATATTTAATATTTTATCTCTCATCATTATTTTGGATCAAATTTTATAGAAGTCATAAATGCTTATTTTATCAATTTTATTTCTATATTATTTATAACATATTGACCAATTGATTTATATTTTGCGTGTACATACAACCCTAAGGGTGTTTTTATCACAATTTAATGAAATTAAATGGATTTATGAATCTATCTAATTTTCTATCTTTTTTTGGATTTTTATTCAACTGATACTAATGTTGTAAGGGTTTCATCTGAACTTAAATTCCTTGAGTTAGGTTGTGTATTATGCACTTAATCTATTTTTTTTTATGATTTTTATACTACCTAGTTGAGAAATTATATCATCATTGAAAATTTAATTCATTGTTTTAGTGTTCATTTTCATATTCTATATCTTAATAGGTTTTAAATCAATGGTTATTAAATCCGTAAGTGTTTCATTCCAATCTAATTTTCAAATCAATATTGTTATGAATAGATTTATATATAGGACTTTTTTTAATATTATCTCTAAATTTAAAACAATTTTATTCTCCTATGGTTATTATTGGTTTTTAAAAAATCCAATCTCAAATTTATTTCCCTTGGTAAATAATTTACCTGATGTGATACTTTTAAGTGAAATCTACCCTACCTATTATTTTTGGTATAGAATATCCATTATCTTTGTTCATATTAAATTTATGTATGTAATTATCCATAAATAAATATTTAATTATAGTTTAATATAATATTTTGAAATTTATTATGAAATTTCAAAAATTAACTTTTTCATTTAACCCATAAATCGTTTTGAAAAAAAGTATCCCATTTTAAAATTTTATGTGTGAACATGTTCTGTAATATTTATAGGACTTATTTTTTATGAATATTCCTTTTAATATTCTAAAACATGTTTCAAAATGATTTTAATTGTTAATGATTTCGAAAATATGGTGAATTGTTTTAATATTTTTTAAAAGTAAATGTTTTATTTTATAATGGTATTATTGATTTTGAAAAGGATTTTAAAAGATTAATTTCTTATTAATGTTGTGTTCAGTGTTTTTATATATTCTCAAGGAATATTTTTGAAATTAAATGTTTTTATAATTTTTTTAAAAACCATTATTGGTTATGAAGGGTAATTATTTTAATGTTATATCAATATCTAAGTATTTTTTTAAAGAAAACAATTTAAGGATTTAAAAACCATTTGAAAAATAAATATATTTTTTTCAATGTGATGTATCAAATAATATTAAAAGAGTGTATTTAATATATATCACTATCCATTTATGTTTTTTTGTTACTCTTTATATATTATTTTATAATCGAATCCACCTTCATCAACTAGATGGATTATGATGATTATATTTCATACAGGTTTTCATGAAGCCCATTTCTTTCTCATGTGGGAAATTATTTAATAATACCATCCACCTTTGTTCTCTCGATAAAATATTTCATGTTTATTAACAAGATAATTTATGGGAATCCGATATGTTTTTATTTCAATATGGTTGGTTATGTATGACTATGTATTATTAATTATGAATAGAATTTTAATTAAAATATATCTCAAATAGTGAATGCATTGAAAAAAATGATGTAAAGGGTTGGTCCTAACATTATATATACCCTTGATTCACAATTTTGTATCATGAGACCAAATATTAGTGTACTTTTCATATAAATACAAAATTACAAAATGATCTCATGTTTTCATAATTGATGGAATGAATGATGTCTGGGATGTGTCCTTTATGGGAAGATTGATTTCTTGGCACAAGGCCTTGATTGTAGGGAAACTTTTTTACTAATATTTATTACAACACCATGAATTCAGATACTATTATCTATGTTATTATTTAAATTTCAATGTTATCTATGGACATATATTTAATTTTCATATTAACAATTATATGGAGTGTTTATTTTTTGTTAATTCTTTAATAATATTTGTGCCTTTGTATCTATAATAGAATATATTTTATATTTTCCCTTACATATAATATGAGATCACCCTTTATTTTTCCTCCATACCTTGATTATCAAGAATAAATATTTTGTTGAATTTATAGATGTACTAAAAGGGGAAATAACATTTTCATGAATTTATTATGAAATATTTTAAGTTTTCTAATTTAATATAGAAAACTTTTGTGTATGTAGTCTCTCCATACCACTAAATTATACAGTCATATATAATGAAATCCAATGTGTCTTATGAAAATGTAATAAAATTAAAATTGTCTCAAGGTTAATATAGTTGGGGTTTCCAAACATGGTAAAAATGTAGGATTTATTGAAACCATTATAATTTTTTAAGGAAAAAAGTTGATTAAAGAACATAACCCTATGATTAAATCTAGTGATATGTCTAGTTATAGTATAAAAATATAATTTTTTTTAGAGTACATAGTTTTAGTTTTCATAACACTAACATCTATATCTAGATAAAAAAATGTTGATTTGGGATCTATCACTGATGAACCTAAGGGTAAGAAACTGAAAAAAGTTTGGTTGTGTATTAACCCAATCATCTCTTAGTGTACAACAAGCATGCCTAATTTAACACCTATTTAGTCACTTCTAGGGAATATGATTTGGTTAATTTACATGATATTTATGAACAATTTTTCAATATTTTAATAGAGGTATATGATTTAGTATATAAATAGTTATGTTAGAGAATCAGATAGAAATATGGACATTGATAACCAATATTTAATTCTCATATTCATGTGCTAGGTTAGGAACATAATTTAAAAAATATATCTCCAATATTCATTATTTTCCTTATAAATTTAATTATTCTTTTCAAATTTTCTTTATTCATACAATGAATACAGTAATGAGGAATCTTGTTAATAATATAGGTGATGGAAAATGTGGTGATGGTTAATATGAGAAACAAAACATGATACGAGGTGGAGTAAGGAATCACGTGGTTATGCCTAACCAAACATTGATAAACCTGATTAAAAAATTGACCATAGTTGAATTAAAAAACACACCAAGGAATAGAAGGGTAAATTTTAATGTATTTTATAGGGATAATATTTATATAATAAAGAAGATTTAATTTCCTACATGTCAAAATTAAGGGAAGAAGCACTTAGTTTAATGTCTAAATGGAGCTGGAAGGTTTTTTATGTATAGAAAAGGTGGGAATGATATACTAATTTCTAAGTAAAAATATAGAGACCAATTAACACAATGGAGGTAAATAAAGTTTATCCTATGGTACCAATAAAAATTCAATGGAAAACATATGGGGAACCTGGGAATTATCCAATTCAACTCTCTAATTCAAGGGCTAATAATAATAATAGACATCATCAACCTCCGAGAGGAAAGGAAAAATAAGGGTTTATGTTATGAAAAATGTGAAAGTTTATCATGATAATTAAGGTATTCATGTCCTCAACATAAGAGTTTTGAATGTCTTGTTGGATTTTTATTCTCTAAAATTAAGTATATTATAAATATCTTTCAAGAGAATCAAATTTGTACACCAATGATTTAGTATTGAATTATCAAGGAAAACATCTTGTTGTGTGATTATTATATCCCAAATTGATGTTTTCAGGAATGTGACTCACATTAATATTTTTATTCACTATTTAGATGAATTTAATTTGATTTTATAATTGTATTTTTTTCTCTATAATTAGAGGAAAAATAATTTTCATGTTAAAGAAATTAAATTTCATATCATTTTATGACAGCCTATCTATAAAATTATGATTATGAATTCCATCAAGAAGAAAATTATATAATATGGGTATTCTTACCAAAATATTTGGTAATATTTTCTTAAAGGGTTGGAATAGAACGAAAGATTAGTTATATTTCTATTATGAATAAAAAGTTTACTTTTAGTCTTACCTATGTTAGTGAGGATAGTATCTATTTAGAAATTATTTCTTGAGTCTTGTTTATCTTTTTGATAACCTTCAATATTTAAATTTGTATGTAATAATTTAATGTTTTAGGTTAAAAATCATTTAGGCTGGGGAAGAAAATAACACCCCAAGATTTCAATATATAAATCTATATTAACTAAATACTTTGTTGAATATATTTTTTCACATGAAAAACTAAACTAAATAGAAACCATGCAACAATTTAATAAGATAATAATATAACTATTAAATGAGATTTTTAAAATTTAGCAATTGATTTAGTATGGTGTAAATAGAAGTAATTTTTTCCAAAATAATGTACAAATACAAAATAAATTTTATTTTTAATACCAATGCATTGATAAAATTCTATTAGTGCAGTAGAATAACTAATAATATCATTTTGTGTTAAAAATGTATTTTAATAAAATATTACTTCTTATTCTCTATGAATTTTTATTTTATTAAACTAAATATATTATGTATTCATGATGATAAAATATATATTTCATATGAATAATATATAAAAACTAATTTTCCAACAAGCCTGTACCCTAGTGGTTCAGGCTTCTTCTTGGCATCCAAAAGACCCAGGATCAAATCCGGGTAGGGAAGAATTCCGGAGTACTGTAGCAGGGTACTGTAGTAGCGGCAACACTGTAGGAGTGGAAAACTGTAGTAGTAGAAACATTATTGCGGCGGAGGGACTGTAGCAGGGCACTGTAGCGGTGGCGGTACTATAGCTGCGTGGGTACTGTAGCAGTACTGTTCACCGAGGGGTCCTTTAGGCCAAAAAATGGGCTTTCTAGCCCTGTATGCAGGCTACTTGGCCTTGGGACTTTGGGCTATGTAATGAGTAACCCTTTACCCAGTCTAAAGAAGTCTTTTCTTTAATAATAAGTTGAGGCTTCAGCCCCAACCTTTAAAAAAAACTAATTTAAAATATAATTGATAGAATATAAAAATAATAGTTGATTTTTAAAAAAATCATTTCTTTATAAAAAATGATTTTCATTTTATTTTTTTATTAAATTTAAATGACACATTCCTAAAATTGGGAGTTCTAATATAAAAAAATAAAAGCCATGTTTTGATTTAAAATTTAAATATTATCTTAAGATTTTTATTATTTTTTTTGAAAATGATAATTTTTAGGTGAATAATAAAAAATGTGAGTTCTTATAAATGCCTTGAATTTTATGAGATCATTAGGATATAATTATAAATTAATAAATTTTATAATGTTAATAAAAATAAAATTTATATTTAATAAGTAAAATAAAAAATAAAAATATTATTTTTAATTTTATAAAATAATCATTAACATTTTCAAACCTCAAGATTATAATTTATAAGATTGTTTTTATCCATTATACAATTATTATTTTAAAATAAAATTTTATCAATTTTAGAAATTTATTATTTTAAAATTATTTTGTGTGTGTTTGGAATAATAATATCCATATTAATTATTTTTTAAATTTTTTATTATAATAAATTTACAATTGGTAATGTAAGAGTTTTCACGGTAAGCATTATTTGTAGTAAGAGATAAAACTAATGATAAAAAACCTCATAGTATATAAAAGTCAATTAAAAATAGTTGGTGAAGGTATTTCCAGACCCACAATTTTCCTATATCCATTATTTCCCACTTTTAGATCCACTTTTTCTGAATAGTTAACCTCTTAGTAAAACAATTTCCCTATACTGACTTATAAAATAATAAATTCACTATCCCACATTTACTCAAACTTTAAGATACATGGTTAAATAAAAATATACAAAAATAACCCAAAAAAAATATTAAAATAATTTAATAGGTTTTAAATCCTAAAATGACATCCCTTCAAAATAAAAATCCTAGATGAAAAGGATTCATTCCAAGGATTAGGGTAGAAATTCCCAAATCACTCATTTTCATTTGCATTTATTTAATCCTTCTTTATATACACTCAAAATATAATATAATGTTCTAATGTAAAAACTAAAGTTTCATTTTCATATTTAAATGTTAATATATTTTTTTTAATAAATTACTATCTATCATCCTCCGTTATCCGTAGATAAATTAAAATTTCATTCCTGTTACATGTGAACTACTACCCTATTTTTTATAAACACCTCACATTGTTGGTTAAAAAGAGATATTTAATGAATAAATATGATATATATAATATATATAATATTTTTAAATGATAAATCAATTTCAAATTGCTTTCTATTCTATGGAAAACAATAATTCTAGATGTTCATTTGTGCGAACTAACACCTCGAAGTAAAACATTATCTGTTATTCATAATCATCATGCATGGATGGTAAAAATAATTATTTTATTAATATATATAAAATTAAGGATTAATACATTTCATGAATGTGATTTGGAATAGATTTCTTAAAAATCAACTATCATAATAAATTAGTCATTTAAGATCAATAAATTCACTAAAAAAATCTCATTCTACATTATATTCTTGCCAGCCAAGCACATAGATTTCATCAAATGATTATGGGGAAGAACAAATCATTGAAACATAGTGATTAAATATCTTTTATAATCTTATAATTATGGAATTAGTATCAAATAATATGGTTTTAAGGTTCCATTATGTGATAAGGGTGAATGAGTTTTTCAATAATATAATATATTTTTAGAGACATGTTAAAATAGTTTATCATTATAAAAATTTATTTAGAGAATTTATTGACATATTGGACAAAAAAATTACCATTAAAATATAGTGACATGAAGGAGGTATGTATTAATTATTTTGAAAATATTCCCATGTCTTATTAGATGATAAGAGATGTTTTTTCATAATGATAATCAACATAGATATAAGGCTAATGTTAAAGGAAATGAGGAATATAAAAATTAAAGAGAATGATGTTGACACTCCTGATGATTATTTAGATGATGAAAATTTTGAATTATAAGAAAATACCAGGACACATACTTCGAATAACTTAATAATAGTATGATCTAAATATAATGATAATATTCATTTAAATAACTTTAATTATGAAGAACTTAGACATTTTGAAGTTACTTTTATAATAAAGAAAAACTATATGACTAAGGATGATAACATAGAATAATTTGATACAAAAATGAAATGAGGAAAACCAAGATGTATTATATGTGAAATTTTATGTTCAAAATAAGTAATAGTGGAAAAATAAAAAAAATAAAGAATAATAATAATTTTAATAAATTTAGTTACAAAAATAATTTATCTTGGAAAAATAAAAAATCTATATGGATCATGTTAAAGAACATAAATTCAAATCTATCAGTGATGAGGTTTATGGTGAGAGCAACAAAAAAACATATTGAAAGATAAAATACAATAATTTCATATACAAAATAACAAACAAAATAGATGAATAATTTTTTTAAAAGGAAATTAAATGAGAAAATGAGTTACTCAAGAAGAAATATAATGGAAAAGATGACTAAATTGAACAACATAATATTCATTGTGTGAGAATTAATTGATAAGATAAAATTTTAATTATATTTCATAAAAAAATATATTGTAAGGAAAGAGGATTTAAATATGTCATAATCTGGGTGGTTTGATATTGAATACTACTTAAAGAATTTGAGAAATATTAAAAAATAACTATGAAAGTATTGATTGAATCATCTCAAGATTCGAATAAGTATTGCTAAAAATTTAAAGTGTAATATTATACTAAAAACACAAAATATGATAAAACTATTTCTCTAATAGTGTTGGTTCAAAGAAGAAACTATAAAATTTTGGGATTTGATAATTCAATAGAATTTTTCTACTATATAAAATAGAGTGGTAAATTAATTGGTATATAATACCTACATAGATAAAATGAAATATGAAACATAGGATGCACGAGGATAGCTATTATATTTCTTAGATAAATTTATTATTTTTTAAAATCATGTTTTAAAATCATTTGTTGGTATTTTTTAATTTTTAGTATTAATAATATGAATTTTGGTAAAACATGCCATTTACATGTAGTAAATTATGGTATTAATTGAGAATAGAAATTATGAGAAGATAATAAGAAATATTTGGAACATTTAAGTTGTGAACAAATTTTTTTTCTAGAGTGTAACATGAAAATTTATTTTCTTTACATGGAAAAATTAAGGTATGATATATTCAAAAGGTCATTGTTCCAAATAATATTTTACAACACTTCATGGTAATTCCTAAGAAAATGTTGGCCTTTAAATATTTTAAAAACATTAAACGATAGTGAAATCACTTTTATAGATAATGGTTATTCATCAAACATTAATAGATATATTATTATCTTGAAAATTATATATTAAGATGAGTGGGGAGTACTTAATTTTGAAAATTTCAGTTTTGTAAAGATTGGAATAATTAGTATTGCTGAGATTAAATCTCAAAAAATGAAATCTGTGGATGAATTGCTTGTTGGTTTTATCAAACACAATGTGTTGAGTGTTAGAAAACTACTTGATTATAGAAAATGGAATTATACTCAAAAGTAATTATTGTATCACCAAATGAATAAATCATATAAGTTTTATCACTAATCTAGAAATAACTAGTGGAAACATATTTCAATATGTTAATTCAAGTTACTTTTTTTTTGAGTTCACGGGATGAGAAAGATCATTAGAGTGGATTATATATCAGTATTGGTAAAATTAGAAGGAGAAAATTTTATAAACGAGAATTGATGATATTTTTACATTAATAAAAGAGAGATATTGGTGTTTTTTTGGAAACACATCAAAATGGGAAAACTGTTTAAGGATGTTATAACTAGGTTGAAATGTACTCCACCAGACTAATGTAATTAATACATTGAGATTTATATAGTCCTATAAACCATTAATATGATTGAGGTGATCATTATTCCATTATATTTATTAATTATTTCACTAGGATTACTAATTTATTATTTAGGAATAATAATTATTATGTAGTGGAGATGTTTAATATTTTTACAATAGAAGTAAAAGAGTTTTTGGGATTTTATATTTTGAAAAAGAGAATTGATAATAAAATAGATTTCTCTTTTAATTCATTTGAATCCTTTTTTTCAATTCATGTAATAACAAACAAATTTTTTTCACCATACTAATCATTGAAAAATTTAGTTTCATAATGATAGAATGGATGCTTGGATAAAATTGGATAAAACTTAATAGTGGAATTCAAAATCACAAAAAATTAGGAGAGAGACTGTATGTATTATTGAAAAAATTCTAAATAAATTCTTATTTGGACCTGAATCTACGATGACTACCTATAAACTGAGATATAATAATTATCCAACTATGAAGTATTTAATGTGTTTGGTAGTCCATAATAAATGGAGGTTAGAAATTTAAATTTTAGAATGTTAAATGAATAATATAAACAAGGAGTCTACATGGGAAACAAATCCAATTGTAGAGGATGAAAATTTTGAAATAAAAGGCTATAAAAATTAATAAATATATATTATTTAAAAAACATTGATTTTAATCCCAATATGTGTAAAATACATGATGTGAATTTTGAATTTCTAGAGAAGAAAACTAGTAGAATTATGAGAAAATGAGTGAATAATATATATATATATATATATATATATATAAAGAAATCAAATGATGTAGATATTTATTCATACCATATAGTGATGAAGTTGACGCAAAAATTAATGATAAATTTAAATACTGGATACTGTAAAATCAGATTAAATGTTAAAATATATTTTGAAATTAGAATTTAGTAGTTTAAATCAGAAAAAGAAGGTTGAACAACAACCAAATAGCCTTTGTTTCTCAAGTAAAGTTACATTTAGTTAATGATTATTTTTAGCATAGAAAGTGAATAAATGTTGTGAAAGAGGAGTTATACCTAATTAAAAAGTAATACCACTTGGTATCTTTTTCTGAGACCAAAATGGAATAACACTACTAGAACCTAGTGGGGTTTGAGAATGATGTTCAATGTAAAATGTGTTATTTGAAGAAAAAATGATCTTCTTATAATGGATTTTCATAGTTTTATGACGTTTATTTTTAATATAAATTTTATATTGTGGAAAGACTAGAATCGAATGTAACACTCCAAAATGTTTTAGGTTATAATATATATGATATTTAAAAAATGGTTGTGGAGATTTCTTTCGTGAACAAGAATTAATTATTGATCAACCTGTGGGATTTATGATGTGAGAATCTTTATAGTGTTGTAATTGAAAAAGAAATGTTTAAAACCCTATAATATATCTAGGGAATATGAATATGGTTTTTTCTATTAATAAATTTTTACTCTATCATGTTTTTAAAATATCTAAAATAAATAATTCATTGGCATTTAAATGAATGAAATAGTAGTAGACAATGTCTGTGGGCACCTAAATTAAAAGAAGAGAATAATATTTAATAAAAAAAATCATGTCCATACCTTGGATAATTAACCCATATACTCTAAAAAAACCATTAATAATAAAATCACTTCCCTACCACACTAAATAAGTTAATGAAAACCTAAAACCACTGGATCTTTTAGTGTACCTAACCATGAAATTTAAGAAATAACCAATAAAAAATTGATTTCACCATCCCATAGTAACTAAGGATCCACTATATCTCCCCAATCCATCCAAACTCCACTATAATATATATCAAATGAAAAATATCATTAGGAAATGAGTGAAAACAATATATATGAAAATTTATCCATGATAAATACACAAGTATAGAGATATCTATAAACTATGCTTATGTAAAAACATGACTCATCATGAATATTAAATAGAAGTAAATGAGATAATAAACTCTTTAAAATTAAATAGTGGATCTGTGTAAATTATTATCATTCTAATACTATAAAGTTTATCAAACCACGACTAAAGAGTGCAATTTAATATAAAATGTTAAATAAAAATAATAGATTGACAATATTTCCAACCCCTAAAATAGAGAAGATAATTTACTTAGAAGGATAATGGAATTATTCACTGTACATGGGATGAACTCTACATGTTACCTTAGTATAGTATATGACCCCATATATCCTAGTTTATTCTTCTATAATTCAATAGCATTTCACCTCATGATTCATGGATTCCTTAGAATACAGTTGAAATCGACGTTGAAGTTTCACTAGGTAATTAATAGATTTGCATATACATGAAGGAATGAGAATATTTATTTGTTTTTATAGGATTTTTCATGGCTTACACATCTCCAAAATTTATCAAGAAACCTATGGATTTTCATTATTGTTGTTCTTGAGTGTCCACCAATATTCTCGAATGACCATGATCCTTAAATTTAGTTTTTTCTTGATTTTCATTTGATCAGATAACATTGTTGTTTTCACTCTACAAATGGAGTATCACATAACAGTAGAGATATAAATAATCACAATGTATCATTAAAATACAACAATTTCTCCCCAATTTAATTTGATATGGGTTGGATTCCATGTTTTTTTGAATCTTACATAAGCTATTAGTGTCTTGATTTTATTCTTCAGCAGCATCCAGGTTCACCTTATGTGAGGTAAATGGGACATAATTGATTCATATGAAATCCTCTAATTATTAAAATAAAATTAAATCCCCATATATTTTATCTCAATTAGTGAATGGGATTAATCGTACATGAAATAAGATATGTTAATTGAACCTTATGCAAACCATATGAAGTTAATATCATGAGAGATGTTATTAAATTTCTATGGGTCTCCCTTGAATATAATGAAACAATTCGTTTTTGATCAAAAAAATAAAATATAGTATGCACCAATAAATTTTCCTGTAACTATTACAGAATAATTAGGATCTCTTATATATCAGGTTGATAATCTTATTCCCATGGTGTGATTTATTTCATACAACCTTGGGATTCCTTATACACCCCCTTCGAATTTCTTACATTACCCGATTTCTGCAAATTTAATCTCAAACAACCCTTTAGTTTATTCACATAAATTCTACACCACTAATATTGGATTAATCTATTTACCTATTAAAAAATTTGAAACATATTTCAAAGTAATAGGCATTAACAATAAAAAAAGAATATAATAAAATCACTAAACATCAAAATCCAGGATAGATATTAATTTAACTCATTATTATCTTATTAATAAAAAATTATACAAAATTATAATATTCTAAAATATTATTTATATTAATTATACTAAACATATAATAAAAATAGAAAAAATTTATTTTTTGATTACTCCCCCACAATTGAACAATAACTTTTCCTCAAGTTCAAAATGGCCCCACTTCTTTCTATATCACATTCTATGTTCAATGAAAGGTATGAAATAAAAATTGGTGGGATTAAATTCAAAAAATATAGAACCTTTATTTATTTCTCTTTATTAGACTCCTCACACCACTAATCTATTTTTTATTTCCTTGATGCAACCTAAATGAAATTATTATAAATACATTGACCCTTATTTAATCTATGTTTAATATTATACACACCTAAATCTATTTATTTTTGATAATTAATCCCTATATTAGTTTTGTTTTTTTATTCCATGTAATGTTATATTAAATAAATAAATTGAGAAATTTATTTCTATTTCACTAAAAAAATTATTGAATAATCATATCAGAACATCATTTTTGATCATAATTTATAATTTTACTCTAGTTTCAAAGGATTGATAGGACTATATTTTGGGGTTTCCCCATGCTGTGTTCTTTTTCACAATTGGAAAGTTACCATATTTAATTAAAAAATTCAATTTCCACATGTTTAAATTTTGATTAAATTAATGTATATTAGGTTAAAACGACTTAATCCATTGTAAATCATTAGTTTTTTCTGGTTCCAATGTGATTTTTAATTTCCATTAAGAAGAGTAAAAAATTATATCAGATTTTCACTTGTATTTCAATGAAAAAATACACCTATAAATTAAATTCAAGAAAACTACTTAAAACATGATATAACATGTTTCCATTCATAACCATATCCTTGAACCATCCTATAATGAAATTTAGTCTAAATTTTTCAATGAATAAAAAACTATCCATGGGAAGTGTTAATATATTTTAGCGAGGAAAGATGCATCCTAACTGATAGATTAGAAAACTCTTTATTTTATTACGAATGATATTTAATATTATCCAAAAACCATTATTTTTTTCATGAATATCTAAAAAAATAAATCTATATGAATTTTTATTAAAAACTAAAAAAATGGAAAATAAATATAGTAAGAGAAATAATAACTGGTCATTCTCCCAAAAAGAGATAATATTTTCCTATCCATAGATAGTTTTGTGACCATCATGAAAAAATTTGTGGATAGATCATTTTGATTAGAATCACCTCATTTTATAGGTTTCATTGTCTTGGCCATTTTATCTTTCTAGAGGAGCCCATTATTTGAGAAAACCATTCTCAATCACTACATAATGTTGGGGTTTGTATTATGTAAGGAATAACCTTTATTAGAATATGAGTTCCTATACTTCCTATATATGATGGACCAAACTATTGATACACTATAAAAAAATGACCACTATAGAAGGGGTTTTTGTTGACATTATAAGGGTTTATAACCCCTTCTAAGACGTTAGCGACGGTTATGAGAAACCGCCGCTAATGTGCCTGCCTACTGTTATTAGAGGCGGTTTTACGGAAGCACTGGTAAATTCATGATGAATTTAGTGGAGGTTACATTAGAATTGGTTTAAACCCCCTCTAATAATATAAAAAATTTACCAAAAATTGTTTTCATTAGCGGCGGTTATAACCTCAACCAACTCTAATAGAGGGATTAGGCACGGTTTAAACCGCCCCTAATTGTGATTTCATTAGGGGCAGTTTTACACCACCGCCCCTAATGCTTCTTTTTTATTGTTTTAAATAAAAAAATCCATCCCAATTACCCCCTCTATCTTCTTTTCGATGTGCGTGTCTCCCAGTTCATGTGCGAGGTGTCCCCCCATTCTCCTGTGTGTCTCCCAGGGTCTCGTCTCGTGTATCTGTCAGTCTGTCCCCCGTGTCTCCTTGTGCATGTCGCCCAGTTCCTATTAATGTCCCATCGGTCTCCTTTGTTTCTACCTGGGTCTTGTGTATCTGTCAGTCTGTCCCCCAATGTATCCCTGTGCATGTCACCTAGTTCTTGTGGGTGTCCCCCAATCTCCAGTGCGTCGGCCGGTCCAGCTCTGCCCCACCCTCGGTCTCTGTTTCTCCTATGCATATCACCCGGTTCCTGTGTGTGTTCCCCTGGTCTCCTATGTGTTGGACAGTCCAGCCCCACCCCTAGTTCTCTTCCGAGTGTCCAGGTCCAGCCCCTGGTTTCCTCTCGGTCCAACAAATTTGGAGGGCTTTGAAAATTTATATACAGGCGGGATTCGAACCACGGTTCTACTAGAAGCGAGTGTTGTGCCTAAACCACTACCCCACGTCCCATTTTTTATATAAAATACCTATATTATTCTATTAATATATATTGATAAGTTTATTAAAATATAAATTATTTTCATAAAATATTTAAATACATATAAAAAATTTATTAAAATATGCTTATATATTAATAAACAAATATATATTAACAAATTTATTCATAATTTATATATTATGGTATTTATATATATATTAATAAGTTTATAAAAATAAACATTATTAAAATAATATATTTAAATACATATAATAACTTTATTAAAATAAGAATATATATTAACAAACATATATATATTAACAAATTTACACATATAATTTATATATTATTTTATTTTTATATATTAATAAGTTTGTTAAGATAAACCTTATTTGCATAATATGTTTAAATAAATTAAATAAATAACATGTATCTATATTTATATAAATATAAATATATATGTATATATATATTTTATGCACACCTCTATAAATTATATATTTACATATATTTAAATAAAACTATGTTTGTATGTATTTATAAATACATTTATATCAAACACACACAAACACAAATGTGTATTTATATATTTATTTGTAATTGTTTATATTTATTTGAATATATGTATATTATATATATATATGTACACATTTATATTTTACCCAAATATATTATGCAAATATATATATACATATTAAATTAATACATACACAATTAATATATATATATATATATATATATTACATATTTATATGAATATAATATATTATACATTTTATAAATACATTCATATATGTATACAATATGTACTATATATATTATAATTTTTTTTAGAAAATAGTAGGGGTTCACAACCCCTCTGATCTTTTAAATTAGAGGGGGTTGTGAACCCCCTCTAATGTAACACATTAGTGGGGGTTCAAGAGGGGTTTTTGAACCCCCACTAATTTCTTAAATTAGAGGGGGGTTTTAACCCCTACCAATGTCTCAAATTAGAGGGGGTTGGGAACCCCTACTATTTTCTAAAAAAAACAAATTTCGTAAAACACACACACATACATACATACATACATATATATATATAACACCTCTAAAATCCAACTATATATATTTATATGTATATATATATAGTGACTCTAACAAAATATAGTGTCTACAACTAAAAATATAGCGCCACTAATTATTAAAGTAGTGACAATTTTAACATAATCCATCTCTAAAATCCAACCACATATTAAAAAAATACAAAATATTTTAGAGGGGGTTGTGAACCCCCTCTAAATTCGATGATTATAGGGGGCTGTAAAGAACCCCTTATAATGTTACAGAAAATTAATTTAGAGGGGGTTGTGCATAACCCCCTCTAAATAACCCCCTCTAATGTACTGTTTTTTTGTAGTGATATATCAATATATATTTTTGGTAATTAGGAATAGATCATATTTTATCTATTCATATTTAGTCACCTCTTCCACTTACTCTTCATATAAAGACATGGAAATATAAAATAGTGTTGGTTTAATAATTATAAAACTATGAGAATCAAATTATATAACATATTTAATGAAATAGATTTATGGTTTGATCGCTTTCATATATCTATCATCTTGAAGTAAGTTTTTTTTTTCATTAAGTAGCTTTAAAATATCATTGATTTTTTACAACATTTGGGACTTCAGTGCATTCATTAATATAAAACCAATCAATTTTTTCCCTCATCATCATCCTGAACCTACAAGAACTCATATGGGTCTACATGTAAAACATAGAGTTATTTCAATTTATTATTATTTTTTAAAAAAATTAATAAAATAAACCCATGATAATATAACCTTCCTCTAACATTTCCTATTATAGAATTTGATCAAAATACAATGCCACTAGGTAAAAATTTGTTGGAGTGATCATTAGGATATTTTCTACATCATTCACTCCATCCACCTTCACAGTTGAGCAGAAGAGTGGTTCATGTTTGGGATCATATTCTACTAAAACTTCCCTAAACTATTATTTCGAAAATTTTACCCTTGATTATAGAGATTTCATCGATCTAGAAGGTACATAAGTTTATATAAAATAATTTATTATTAAACATTATTATAATACTTATGAGTGTGGATATTATTATTTATAACACTGTTATTAAATATTTTATTGAACATAACAATAATATCTTTAACCCTATATAGTTGGGAATAAATATAAAAATCAATTATGTATAATGAACTATATAGTATTCTCAACCTAGTATGAAATAAAAAAATATGTAAAATAAATGAAAAACAATGATAAGAAAGAGAATATATAGATAGAATATATAATGATAAAAATATGGAAGCGAGTCTCTAATCCTCCTAGATAATAGTGAAAATATTTACATATATTTTAATGTTGTTATATCAAAATTGAATTAAATATCCCATCTGAATAGATTCATAGATTATTAAAGGTTATCCTTTTACAGATCCAAGAAACAATCCACTGGACATCCTAACTTATTTGAATTTTTTTAGAGTTTGAAAAATTTGAAATAATTGAATTCCAAGGGGATTATTACATGGGTGAGTTTGAATATAATGAAAATAAAACATTAAAATTGTAAATGGAATAAAATATATGGTGGTAATTTAAAACTATTTCTAATTCAACATATTATGTCTATCGTTGATGTCCACAATGTCACTCTGGATTGGTGAGAAAATCCAAGACCTCTGATCCCTCACCATCGAACTTAGTTGAAGAGAAAATACTAATACACTATTACCAAAATGATTCATCCCAACAACCCTTTTAGAGATATATTATTACCATTTAATCCCTAATAAACTCACATTTATTTGGTATCATAGTAAAGAAAACTCACAACTAGGAGTATTAGAACCTAATTACAATGATGTCCCTAAAAATTATTTCCTAAAAACATAGTATAATTCACATTAAAATTCACTCCATTCCATTCAACACTCCACCATATGTGTGATGAGTAATGGAAATAGGAAAATATTAAAATAAATAAAGTAAAAATGCATTTAAATGAGTAAATAATTCGTCAAAACCACCCAACCATATCGATTATAAACACTATAAATCTAGATAAAATAGTAGTAGGGAAATTATTTTTCACAAAAAATGGTGCTCCATGAATACAATATCTATAATACTATAGATAGGAAACCATTGTGTTTTTAATTATTTATGAATATAATAATATGGGTGGAGAACACCCTGAATTAAAATGAATATGAAAAATAAATCTAGTACACTCCCCTAGAGAAGGGATCTCTACTACTAATGTGAATATGTCACAATATTTTCAATCATTAATGAATTGATTCTAAAATAATGATAGGGATGTATAGTAAGGTCTGTATATATAGAAAGGTATACTTATTCATGTTCTTAAAAAAAAATTCCTAACAAAATTGTTAAATATGTTTATAATTAATGAAATAATAGAAGACAATTTGTTTCATTGTGCGAACCAAAAAATGAGAATACAAGAAAAAAATACATGGATGATATTTATATATTTATCAAATTAAATCTATCCTAACATTGTGTAAATAAAATCTATCCACTTATTAATTTGATAACTAAATAAATATTATCAATCACTCACTCTTATCTGTTGTGTTCTGTTAAGAAATAGAAGAAATGACCACTCAAATTCTACTTTTACTTTCCCATAGTAACCAAGGATCCTTTATCACTGCTAAATTATCATTATCTACCCTAAACTAAATGATAAATAAAACAAGTAAAGGGAAAACTCAAATAAACCATAACTAATAGAAATAATTTATAGAAATATAAATTATAGAGATAACCCTATACTAATCCAATACAATCATATAGATCTCTCATAATATTAAATTGAGATAAGTGGAAGAATAAACATATAAAACAAATATTATAGGGGATGTGTAAAATTCTCTTCAACCTATCCCTGAAATTGTTACCACATAGTCACTATAGATTGGTTTATAATAATATAAGTTATAACAAAAAACTAGTGACTTAGGCTTCCAACCTATGTGGTGGAGAAGACTAATTCATTAAATATATTGTAAGAATGATTTTAGGTTCATGAAATGAGCACCATGTGTTCCCCTATATTCATAGATAACCCCATATATCCTTATTGATTCATGTCTATCTTTCTAGAATTCTATCCTATGATCACCGGTTTCCTCCATTCACATATGATATCCATATGGAACCCTCACATGGTTATTGTATAACTTTTACATGATTAAATTAATGGTGTTATTATATTTTTTTAGAATATTGAGAATTTATTTCATGTGAATTAAACTAATCTCACTTCCCACAACTTCTCAATAATGAGGCTCTAAAGTGTTCAAGAGAATTCTAAAATGATTTGATCCTCAAACTGAGTTTTTGAAAAAACAATCTTGTGATCAAATTACTTGGACATCCATGACTAAGAAGTAGAGTACCATATACTTGTGGTGTTATCCACATCCATACTAAATCAATCCAATAATACAATGTCTCCCCATGTTAATCTGACATAAAATTGGTTCTATGGCTTATTTAATCTTACACGATCTCTATGTGGTATTGTTATATTCTTACAGAAGGAAAATAATACACATGTATCAATTCATATATGAGACGTAAGTGAACCGACTAGAAGAAATTCCATTCTATTTAATCTAATAGAGTAAAAAGGTTTAATCATATGTGTTGGTGGATTATGGAATTAATTATTTAATGATAAAAATAAAGTTAAACTCATTTGATCCACATAAATTTAATTCCACATGAGGTGTATTTAATCTCCCATGGGTCTCTATTGAATCTTATATGGTAGTGTTCATTCTTCTGGAGAAATTTGAGTGTATCCCACATCACAACATCCATACATAACTAATAAGTACCAACTAAGATCTCTTACGTGTTTAGTTGAAAATATAACATATGATATGGGAAATCATATGTATCCTATATAATTTCTTATGTTTACCCATTATAATTTCTTATATATCCCTTTAACCATTGAATTAATCACTTTTGGACATATTTTTTTAATTCTTTTCAGCATCCACTATGTTAGATTATTCTATTTACCTATAAAAAATAGTGAAACATAATTTAATTTCACATACATGAAAAATAAATAAAAAATATTAATAAAACCACTAAAAATATTAATTTAGGCATGTTTTTAATTTGTTACTTTATTCTCACAATAAAAGATAAACATACTTATTTATATTATTCTAATTTTTTTATATTAAATATATAATATATATACAAAAAATTAATAATTTATAGATTTATTATCTTATAATTTATAATTATGGAATAATGTTATGGAGGTTGAGTGAAACATTCTATTAGTTTAAACATGAAACTAAACCCTTGTATTTTCTGCTAGACATCAATTATATTAGAATTAATTTCACTATAGTGAAGGTTGGAAAAATAATTCTATGTGAAAGATATAAGTAAATGAACTTTTACTTTCATTTTTTACATTAATTATATAATTGTTTAGCTAACATGGCGTATGGTTTGGAATATTTTTTTAAAAGTAATGAAGTTTCATATTGAAATATTAATTCTTGATACATGATATAACATTGATAATTTTCCTATTATCTATGATAATTTTGAGGAAAAAGTAATGAGTTCATATTGAGATGATGTAAAGTAAAGGCTATAGTATAATATATAATAAAATGAAATGTATATGGATGATTAACCTAGTGAAATTTAAGATCCAAAATATAATGTGTAATGTTTACATTGAATTTATTATACATACATATTATAAAATTATGAATTTTTAGAGAAAAAATAAGATATGAATTAGAATAGGTAAGATCTACTATAGTGCTTCAAAAAATTTAGAAGATTAATTTGTGAATTCATTAGAGTAACCTATTATTTTTTATGATTATGTATGATATCTTCAATGGTCACAAAATATTTATATCTTTTTTAGGAATTCATAATATCTAATGTGAAAATGAATTTTCTTCTTTTTGGAATAATAATTATAATGTTTTATCGTTAGGTATGATTCTAGATATCATTTTTTGACTCTCTAATTTGATTATTCTGATAGTTTTAACTTTATATAAAGAATTAAAACTCAACAAACTATGAATATTATCATGTAAATGTGAAAGATAAATATCTAGGATTTTTTGAAATTCAAAATAACCAATAATACAAGATTTAATAATATTTAAAATAATTTTTTGAAAATTTAATTGAGGATAAATAGATGGATAATTAAGTAAATATTTTTATAAGATATTCTATGTACTAATTATGTTATTTGAAATGTGAATTTTTAAAAATTAATTATGAAGAACAAAACTATATTTTTTTAAAATATATTTAACATATTTTAAAAGGAGATTATGATGAAATAAATTTTAAGGGAGTTTCAAAATTAATATAGTAAAAATATTATTCTAAAGGATTATCACAAAAAAGTTTTTGAGTTTCTAAATGAGTTTCTAACTATCCTGAAAAAGAGGGTAATTTTAATTTAGTACATCATTGATAATCTATTCTTGTAATTATGATCCTTTATATTCTAAAGATCATGTCATCTGATGGAGAATTATTTTATTTTTATGAATTTTAAGGAAAAAATGGTGGATATATTTGTTATATTAAAACCATACAAATCCTAAAAGAGATATTTTCATTCTTATTTGGATATAAACAAATAAACTAGATCAATCTAGTATAAATAACTATTCAAAGATAGTTGTTGTTGGGAACCAGTATACTTTAAATAGAAAACCTTACCTTCATTTAATTAATTTATAAAATTACTAAAAAATTGTGTCTTTAGACAGAACTAATATTTGAATGGAAAAATTCCCACACATCATGGGTGATCCTGGTAAAAATATTGTGTGTTGTGTGTTCTGGTTTATTTTAGCTTTATATGATTGAGGGTGTGATTAAAATAGTTAGTATATAATTACACTAACAATTCATAATGGTTGATTTCCAAAAGAAAATTATATTAATTGATTCAACCCCTCCAAATCATAGTTATACAGTCAATCACTTACACACTTCAGGGTGAAGGTTATTCATTTTCAATACTATTCCAGTACTCCTCAATGTGTTATAATGTGGTCTTCTAATTCATATATGTAGTTTAGTTCTATCTTTTGTTTTATTGAATGGGTCACATATAATATATAGTGGTTAGGTACTCCCTAGTGTGTTATGGTGTGATCCCTCTATACATGGATTTTATAATATGTTTATTAACATATATTTCCATCTATAAGTTGAAATTATTCTATTAGGGACTATACAACCTCAATTAATATACCATTCCCATGATATGTATGTGTCCACAATAACTAATTTAGAGTGGTTTTGTAGAAATTATGGAATTTGATTATTTTGAATACAATGGGTCCTACAATATTATAGGAATCTATGGCTTCACATGAATTATGGACTTTATAGAGATGATGTATGATGTTTGATATTAACAACTTCTTTGAATGTGTCCATAATTAAATAATATTTGGGTTCACCAATTCATATTTTTTTGTCTACTTTTGGATTAATACATAGAATTATTTAAATTCTTCCATGATATTTTATACATCCTACTATGAATTTTTATACTCACCCCTACATGGTCATTCAACATTGATATGTAATGTATTATGATGATTGTATACATTTTAGCAGTGATCATAGAAGAGGTGGGGTTAAAAAATCTCAATATTAGTAGTTCTCAATCATGATTGTTATATTCATTCATTTTGACGCGATCTACAGTGTTGATGAGTTCCCTATTTCCAAGATATGATTGCATGTCTTGAAATTAATATATTAGGATTCTATGATTAACTTTATCTTTAGAGTTTCATTTGTTTTAATATTATGGTTATTTACATTTGATGAATGAACATTACTATTTTTTTATTACATATATATATATATATATATTTTCCATGGTCATGTTATTTTGAGATACATTTGGTTGTTCAAATGTTTATTCTAATATTTACTCCCATGTGTGTGGCATTCCTTCTTGGAGATAGTCATTAACCACTGACCTATTAGAGGCAATATTATGGTGGCACACTTAGTAGAATCCCAATATCTAGAAAATCCCTAGTTGGTTGAGTTGGTATAGTATATTTGTGCCACATTTTTATAATTCCCATGAATACTACAATTTAATAAAATTTATTCTCTTGTTTCAATATTCCATGTGATAGTTTACTATAATTTTATTTTATGATCTCATGTTATGATTTCTATCTTTTATTATACCTCACAGTGTGTTCATCATGATTTATCACCTTATTATGTTTTTTATCTAAACTATTTTCTTTATATGTGTCCTGATGATATCCTAAATAGATTTAGCATTTTTTATGTTCATTGGGAGAAAATTATGTTCATGAAAATAAATGATTAGGTATTCAATTTAAATAAAATTATATATAAAATCATTTGAAGACACTAAACCTCAAGATTTATAGGTGGGTTTATGAATATTTATGTGTATGAGATTAAGATAATTATATTTGAGATTAAAGAAAATTCATGTTATTTTTTATATTATGAGTGTGAACATAGTAGTAAGTACAACATGAATAACCTAGATTTAAACCTCAAAATTTAGAAGTTAAAATATTAAACTTATTCATTAGTTATTATTTATGTGTTAATAATTTTCATTTCATATGATTATTAGTATGAATATTCTCATCCTTAATTTTAATTTTTAGTAAAAGGATATAAATTAGAGGAATTTTATCTATAAAAAATATGATATGCGATGTAATGAATTCATAAATGAGATACATAATATAATATAAGTGGGAGTAAAAAAAATATGGAGGTGATTTCTTATTTGAAATAAGTTATGAATATTATTCTAAAATATCTAGATTTTATAAATTATTTAAAAAGGGATAAAACTTTAGATGAATATGATTTGGGTTATTTATAACATTGGTGTATAATTTTATCAAATGTGGACACTTACCATGAATGCCAATCTTATAGAGGAAATCAAATTAATAGAATTGGATGAATAAGAGAAATTATTTTTTTAAAATCATTTATCTCACACTCTCCATATTATGATAGAGGGGGGATTTAATGGATTTAATAAATGTGAGGATAAATCCTTATAAATATAGGAAAAACATCAAAATTCTTACAGGGTATGCCTCTTTATTTTTCATTAATCCTAAGAGAAAGGTTTAATTCTTATTTAGTGGCATAGGAACATGTCTGTGAAATGATTTTCTATTAATGTTTTTCATTTTTATGATCAAATAATTTGATGTTTATTTATAGTGGATATGAGGAGTTGTGATTCTCAGTGGTCTCATGGAATTGGATATAAGAAAAGAATAATGGAGATTTTTTCTATAGGTTATTAAAAGGTTTATAGAGAAAAAAGTCTCAATTACCAATATATCAATAGTGTGTTATGAATTAACCTAGGAACCAACTCAATATAATAAAGAAATATTTCAGGATTTGAAATGAAATAGACCATTCTAAGGAATTTTGAAGGGAAATTAAGAACCCAATAAATGTAATGAATGAATGAAAGATTATTCTCATCCCTATACAACATTATATTTTGTTATTACTCATTCCATTATGGGTTGGAAATTACTAAGTAAATGTGAAATGTATTCTTTATTAGATGGATTAACTTGAGAATCAAGAATTAGAACTTGGTTTTAAGAGTTTTATCATCATATAATGATGTTTTGAAAGGGGGATCATGGATTGAGTGATGACCCATGTGTTTGGGAATCCATCAAAAGATTGTATAGTGTTAGAACCTCTGAATGAGTTCATTCCCTTAATGGTTCTTTGTGATCTCATGACCCCTCTGTGGGGTGGTTCATGATTTGAAGGGGTAATTCATGCAGTGAAAGTTACCTTTACATAGATGTTCTGGGACATCTACATATCCATTCATACAACAAAGCCTGGTTTAGTCCGTGAATGGGGATGTTTAAGGGGTATTAACTCCACATGAACATTTCAGGGCATGAACTCGGGGCTCATGTCATGAAATTCTTTGGTATTAGAGAATATAGGCCGTAAAATCCCTATTCACATCATTAATGGAGCTTAGGTATATTATTTTTATCAGGGATAGTTATTACCTTACTAGGGAATTTTTTTTATATTTTAAGGGTTTTGGGGTGTTGTAGAGAATCCATTTGATCATTTATCCCCCTCCCTTCATCCTTCCCTCAACCCCCTTGAATGGAGATAATTTTGGTTGTGTTTCAAAGTTTGTTTAAGTTAATATCATATTTATTCTTAAATTTATTAGTAAAATTTTCAATCCATATGATTTTTTATGATTTTGGGATAGGTTTTGTAATTTAATACAATAGATCATGGTATAATCAAGTAACAATAATGGGTCTTTTTCCTAGTTTGGTGAGACGAGATTCGTTGAGTTGTATAACTTGCTTTTCGAAGCAGTTTCACTGAAGTGTTACTGAAAAATGATTTTTTAGGTGAACCATAATTTATAATTTATTTTTAATAATTTATTTTAGTTTTTATAATTAATTTTTGGCTCTCTATGCTTGAGTTAGGTTATTGGGAGTATGGATGGGCTCAGTCAATGCTTGACGGAGCAGGGCAATAAGTTAGCTCTGTGTTTGAGGTAGGTGGAACCTATAATAGAAGTTAATTTGTTTTCTTATTCATGGGTTTACATGGTAGTATAAAAAAATTGGATTTTAATAGAATTACTAGGGACTAAGAGGGACCTTAGGTATGATTATGAGGTGGAATTGAGGCATATAGGATGTGACCTAGTTCTCTTTATCACCTTGATTGATTTGGGATCACCTAATGACTATGTATCCATAGGTAGAAGCTTTATTTTAGGTTAATGTGAGTCCGTAGGTGGGTCTTAGGGTATTAATGGTGATAAAGGATAGAATTTTATGGGTTTAAATGGATATTGGCCTGGCGTGAGATCCATGTGGTTGGTTGGTGATGGGCGAGAGGATCATGTGTCTTGTGAGTGAGTATGAACTTCATCCTAAGGTTGGAGGAGAGCCTTTTCATACCTAGTGATTAATATGATACCTACATTACTATACATGTCTAATAGAGTGGGATCTATTTTGGGTGATAGATTAATAAATTTCTATTTGTAGATGTGAGCTGGGGCCTAGGTTTTGGTTGGGGAAACATTATTGGTTCTAGGTACAATAGAAGTTATTATCAGGGATGATGATAACTCAACAACTGTAAAGTTCAATGTATTGTTCATATATTTTACAAGATTTTAACATCATGGAAAATTAAATTTTTACAAATATTATGGACCAATAATATTTCTCAAACCGAAAGAATATATTTTCATGATAAATTTATAATTTTATTATGTAGATCTAAACAAAGAATAACTCGATCTTGAAATAATTATTCAATGATTTTTTTGATCATCCAAAAAAAAATTTATGTCAACCATAATTGATATTATAGGATATGAGTTTATAATTACTTTAGTAGAGATCGACACATTATCTAATGATCTCTAAATAAAATTGATAAATTTTTAGGTGCTAGAATAATAGATCGATTGTTTTATATTGTTCATCTTGATTACTGCAATGATGATTCTTTTGGGATTAATTAATTGTACATACACACTCATTATTGATATGATGGAGTAGGGAGGAGAATATCTAGATAATTCTTTGGTCTTGAGAGAGATATCATGATTTCTTTGTGCACAACAATTCACAATTTTGAAATATAAATAAATAATAGATATAATCATCTATTTATAAATATAGGGTTAGGGTAACAATATTATTTGACTACAAAACAGAACAAAAATAATATATTAAAACTTATTTGAACCCATTAAATGTAGTAATAATAATAATAATATTTTCTCAAGTAGTGGATGAACTAAAACAATGATAAATATTATTTTACTATCTTTAAAATTAATATTTTTCTCCAGTCACAATCTTGGTATTCTAATCCTCTTTGTTATTTATCAAATTTCTATGTAAATATTCATTCAAAAAATAAATAAATATTATATGTCAATGTAGTTAAATAATTACATTTTGAATAATTATTTATTAATTTATATGATCAATAAATATGAAATAAAATTATTCCTCATTCTTGATAATATTATTTATTAAAAAAAATCAATTCAAAAAGAATCTAATTGAGATGAATGAAAATACTTAGTGCGTGAGGCTTTGAGATTCTTTCTCGTTGGTATTAGATAGTATTTCAAAAATTATAATATTAATGTATCATAACACATCAAAGAATCCAAGAAAATGTAACTGATTTTACAACATCAAGAACCACATATGAGTGTTCACTATTAAATTTAAACCCTTTATCATGATATCAAATCATGTAGGTTGCACACCAATTTCATCAACTAATATTCATTATATGTCATTCTTTTAATAACAAAAATAAATTCAACATTACTCCATGGACATGGATTTTAATGAAATAATTGTATTTCAATTAGAGGGTTGGGATATCACCTTCCTTATAAATAGAAGGAATAAATAATTATTGAAATTATACATTAAAAACTTGTCATTCAAGATACACCCAATGTACCATACTTCCTAACAACAAATTTCATAAATTTTATAGTAAATATATCATTATTAATGAGTCATGTCATGTATTAACAATAATATTAATGTACAATAACTATTACACCCACCAAATATAGGAATATGTGATTACACATAAAAATGAGAAATTACTATGAGTGGGTCCATTCTCATGATATCTTATCTTGAAGATAAATAAATGAATAATTCATGTTATAAAGTCTCATATGATTTTGAGTAGTCTCACTTGGATGGTAAAATTCTGTGTCCCATCATAAAATTTTATTTGACCATAGAATAATGTTTAAGAAAATATTCATGTAATTTTAAGATTCTTATCATAATAGGGAGTTACTATTCTTTTTAATGTGACAAATACTCTAGGACATTATGACATTAGTGTCACAAAAAATCTATGAATATTTTTTGTTAATATATTTTAATTAATATTAACTTCATTGAATATACATTTAATCCAAAGTAAAAATAGTTGGGTCAAGAACACAAACTCTAATAGACATCCATGTGTAATAGATCCAACAACCAATGAATTTTTGTCTGATAAACCTGTTATGATGATCATGTTTCTTCCAAGTTAATTATTTATTATAGGGATCTACCACATTGTCTTATATGGATACTATAGTTATTTTATCTTTAAATATCTGATTAAAACATATATAGAGATTATATTTCCAAAGTATTTTCTTCATCAGCTGATGTGAAATTTAGTCATTTGAAAGAGCCCCTGCTATACTATAATCATAATATAGTGTTATGTAGTTTTAACTAATAGGCACCACCCTATTCACTAAGATTGAGTTTCCAATCCAAAATGCTTCTTTATAAACACTATTAGTTTAGAATATATTTTCAATTATATGATGATGTCTTGATTTGAGATCTTCTAGAACACAACACCACCAATTATAGTTAAGATTTATCCTTACTATGATTCCATATATTCATGATCGATTTTTAATAGATTATCTACATATCCTCCAATGACTAGTTCCTCATCTCCCCCATAAAATAGAAACATATACTTAATATAACTCACAAAATTTAAAATATTCTTGAATTAAGTTCATTAGTGATCATCTTGGTAATATTTATATCTTCCTACCACACTTAAGGCTATGGAGGAATCTAGTATATTACATTGCATAAAATACATGTCTATCTCGATAACCAATTCATACAGAATCCCTGTCAATATTTTCCCTTCAACTTGTGTCTAATGATACACATTATTGGAAATATTAATTACATGTGACCCTAGAGACAATCCCCTATTGGATAATTCTATACTAAATATATTCTATATATTATCAATATATATAATTTAACATAGACCATGTAGTCTTTTAAATATATCACAATGGATCTTGAACCCATGAATATGTGCTACTTTACCAAATACCGTCATAGATAATCATGTGTTAAACTATGGTTTAATATATTTTAGGATTTTTATTTTGTTTCCAACAAGTATAATATCATTAATATATGGCTCATATTCATTATTTTTTAAAACAAATTCAATTATTTCTTCATCAAATTTAATGCTTCCTGACCTAGATTCTTACATTTATCTGCAAATGAATCAATTAAATTTTAATACCCTCTTAGAAACCATTATATTCATAAAACCTTCAGGTTGGGTCATATATAAAACTTACATAAGGTTATTTTTATAGAAGGATGTTTTGAAATAAATTTTCCAAATCTCATTCCATGCTTTTATATTAAGGAAATTAAAATTTTGCTGAATTTAAATATAACAAATAGTGAAAAATTTTCATCATAGTATATGAATTGATTCATTTTGAACCCGTTTTCATGTAATCGTTACTTATAAGTACTAAATTATCCATTCGTGTATATTTTATTCTCTAATAACCATTTAAAAATAATGAAATTTATCTCAATTGGAGGATAAAAAAAAATCAAGAATTGGTTGTGAAATATGGAATCTATTTCAGAATTTAGATCTTCTTTCCATTTGAAGATTTTTTGAAACTTTCTTATTCTTTATATAATACAGGATTATTATTGACATATAATAATGATTCACCATCATCAGTGATAAGAAACCAATATCTTTAAGGTTCCCTAATATCTCTTATACTCATATATGGTAATTATGTTTTCAAAACATCTTTCTCCACTAGTAATTGAGGAATATATTTGTGTTCCAACTATTGTGTACCTTGAACTTGAACATCATCAATTTCTATGTCACTCCCACTATCAACTATAGAGTATTTTTCCCTCTCATTGAATATGAAATTTATTTTCTTAATTACGTTTTATTATAAGTGGTTTTATAGGTTATATACTCTTATTTCCATTTGGTTTCCTATAAAAGATATATTTATGCCTTTGGGTGTATGTTTTTTCCTAAAGAGGCCTTAACAAACACTTTGCATACCCACACATGTAAGTATGATAACATAGGTTTCCCCAACTACACTATTGGAATTGAATACCATAAAGGACAATTGATGAATAACATGACTCATCATTGATCACACAATTTCTAATAGGGTATGGTTCTTCCTTATTCTTAAACCTGTCTTTCGTGGTGTCTAAGGAGGAGTGATTTGGGGTAAAATCACAAAATCCTTTTAATAATTAATGAATTATTACTTATGATATTCTCTATCATGGTCAATGTGATGTTTCTTAATCTTCTTACTAATATGGTTCAAAAATTCATTCCAATATTCCATAAATTTGTTATTGGAATCTAACTTATACCACATTATGTATTAATATCCATATTACTAAAATCATCATAAAAAGTTATAATGTATGATTACCCACACCTTTCTTAAACTAGAAATGGTCCACACACATTAGAATGAATTAATTAAATATGACCCTCATTCTCTTCACATTTTAAACTAAATGGGGCTTTGATCATTTTTCATTCTAATCATGTGTGTTAAAAACCAAATTGTTTTCATTTAAATGAACCCAAATATCTATTTTAGTGTAACTTAGTAATATGTTTTTTGTTTACATGACCTAGATGGTGATTCCATAGTTGGATGTGGTATGATTCATTTGATCTAGTATCTTTATTGATTATAATTACTTGATTTAACTAATACATCTCATAAAGGATTTTATTTAAATATCCAATTTTATAAAAAATGATTTCTTTATAAAATAAGAAAAATTTATTCCCAAATTTGAAAATAAATATATATTTATTATGTCTAGATAATGATAAAAATGTTTTTGATGATTTATAATGCATATTAGAAATATTTTAATAATAAGGCCATTCCAGTAAACAATGTGAGGTGATATTCCCCAATAGCCTCCACAACATGTTTCGCTCTATTATCTACTTGTATATCTAACTCACCATATGAAATTATTAGGAATAAACAGGGATCCTATAATTGAATTCACATGTGAGAACCACATATTTTATGTAATTCAAAATCAGTGTATGTTAATAAATTACACTTTATAAATAACACATATGAAAGTTTTCCTTTCTTCTTTATTTGGGTGTTGTTTTTCTTCTAATTTTCCATTTTACACCTACAAAATATATAGTTTCCTATTACCATTATTTTCAATTTATTTTTCTATTCTTCGAAGGAAGTTATAAATATGATTTTACCTTTGAGTTAGACTTGGATCACTTTTCTTATTCTTTATTTTTTATCACACTAAGGACATAATGATTTCCATGATTTACATCCCTATCTTCTTGGTGAAGTAGAGTTAGAAGAAAAGAGAAAAAATTCTTTATGTTGTTAATATTGAAATTATCATCAGTGTCAGAGAAAATTCGAGGGAGTTATAAAATAATGTTATACATGTGTAGTACTTCAGGTAGTTTAAACCCTATAAACTCTTGGTTCTCAATGTAACCAATGAGTTTGGATACATGAAACCCAATTAGAACACGTTCTCAATGTTTTTCCTAAAAGAGAACCTAGGATGACTCAAAATGTTTTCTATATTTCACTCTCTTAATAAATACCACATGAATATTGATTCTAGCTATAGGTATCCATGTATTCATGTGTCGTAATGAATTCATTAAACATGGATGAGAGAATTAAATAATGAATGTCTATAACATTACTCAGGTGATTATCATAGATAGTGAACTTATGATCACTTTTCTCCATTATAGGGAAATAACCCGAATGGACCGAAGGCCTCCTTTATTTATTTTAATTATGGATAATCCCCATTTTAAGGGTTGAAGGGGAACCCGTACATGACCCGTAGGCCCAAGGCACAAGGACTGACATACCCGAAATACATGACCCGAAGGCCCAGAGGCATACCATGCCCAATACATGACCCGTAGGCCCAGCCCACTTGAACTGCCCCTCCCCATCTTTATGCGTCATTGATCACCTAGATCCCCACCTTGCATTTCTGATTGGCTAGCATTGCCCCGTACAAAGTTGCATAGTTCCTAATCCCGATGGCAGCTTCCATACCCTCTCATTCTTCCAATCTGGTTAGCTCTGCATCTGGTGGATGCTACTCCTGTTGCTCTGATCCTCTTCTGGGGCCTGTTCTATGTGAACTGGGCTACACCATGGTCTATGTGACCTGAAGGCCCTAAGGCCTGAAGTCCTTTGATGACCCAAAGGCCCTGGATACCCGTAGGCCCAAACCGGTGGCCCAAAGGCCCAAATCAAGTGAATAGTTCTAGCTACTACACCCACATTTTTCTAAACTATTAATGGAATTTACTTAAAATTTGGAGATGGTCATTCTCCAAAATTGATCATAGGGATAATGTGGTTAATTATCTTTTCAATATTCTAAAATAAAAAAGGGAAAAAATATTTGAACTTTACTTGATTATAATTTATGTATGATATAATAATTTTTTTTATAATTTTATTAAGTCTCCCATTATTTTATCAATCCCCAATATCCCTCACCATTGCACATGTAATATCTAGTTTCTTTTATATTCTAGTGGAAAGGATCCATATATAACTTCTCAAAACCCAAGAGATATATTAGCTATTTAAATGAAGGTATTTAGGTTTGTAGTTCTTTTCCAATTGTGGTCTTGCAGTTCCTTGATCCCTTGAGTGGACTCCTTAGTCTAGAAACTCATTCTCAATTTTCCTCAATAATTGTCTCCAAGTTACATCATTCCTAGAGAGGATTATTTATATTGATATAAATTGGTTAATTAGACCCAAAATACCCATAAGAAAACCCATATAAATGAAACTTTATCAATCAAGGTTGGTTAAACACTTAGTTATATGATTTCATTCTTAATCATGAAATAAAAGGCTTATTCCAACTTAATGTTAAGTTTATGGATTTTATTTATTTTTTGTAAATATTACTTTATTTATCATTTACATTTCCTGTTAATATAATGTGGATTTTAATTTAGGGATTAACTATTTTTTGATAAACCATTGACACATAACCCATTTATTCTAATTCCATGGTTCATTATTAGAATATTTATTTATAAAATTACATTCTTTTATCCCTAATATAATCAATGCATAATATATAAATAAAATTAAAAATATATATGAAATAATCATTGTCATTATCTAATGATCAATGTTTTTAGAAGATAATAAATAGACTTGTGAACCTAAAGAAAAATAATTGTTTTGATAATGGAACAAGATGTAGTATTACACCAGTGAACCTATGTATTACTTGGGATGGTCCTATATTTTTTTCATCTTGAATCACCCCCAAGAGAATTTGGATGCTCCATTTATTTCATATATTTTATAAATCACTTAGAGGTGAGTAGAACCAATGTTTTTGTTAAGGTGAATTATAATAAACAACTTTCGAGAAACATTTTCTATATAACATATAGGGGGGATCAAAACCCAGACCATCATATTTAATTTAATAATCAATAAATAAAAAATCATTCTAGAAACATAAATTAATTAAAATGAACAAATATATTGGTATTGTCAAATCTCAGAATCATTTTTGCACATTCAATGATTACACATTTAAAATAGGTATATGGGATTCCTTTTAATTTTTTCTTTGATAATATTAAATGTGGTCAAATTAAACAATGTAATTTTCTTATTAATCAACCAATTAATTTTATCTTATTACATCCAATTGTTATTAAATTAAAATCTATTGTGAAAATAAAATTCATAATTTTTATTTTATCTAATAAAGTTGTACAATGTTTTCTTTATTAATGATACCTGATAAGTACATGTAATAACTACTCAGTATGGTTTTAAATAATTATAATTCACTCACATAATAAATTTTATACCCAAAATTTTTCATAATTTGATGATGTGTGATGAAAAATTAATACCACATAAAATACATGAATATTATGTTTTCTATAAAATTTAAAGTGTTGAGTCCTTAGTATACAATGATCATACATTGATTTTAATTTTCAATATTACATGAAATTAATTAAGAATTTAACATTATATAAAACCTACAAACTAGAATTTATTATCAATTTAATGACCCATTGACCTCGGGTCGATGAGGTTTAATAGATTGATTAACTATATTTAATATTTCTTCTTAAAAATATAAAGTACACAATGTGTTAAAACTGGTAACATATTGTGTACTTCACTTCATCGAATATCTACAGTACATGTTTTTGGACTCAAAATTCACTTCATAAAAACATATTGTATGTATAAATGAAACATGAAATGATGTGTAAATAATGTTAAATAGACTCTATCTTGTAATCATAATGTTTTAACCATGTGTGGTGTATCAATTATGCTACACTTCTTAGACCCATTTTTTCATCCATTAAAACATGTGGAATACACTGTGTGTTGGAAATCTACATGGTGTGTAGTCTGTAAAATCTATGTACCACTCTATATGGTTAAAATGTAGGTAATTTAATTCAAATGGAATGTATTATTTACTTCATGACCCCGAATCCATGAGGATCCCTCAGTGAATTGAACAACGGTGCACAATGTGTGATAAATAAGTGTATGTCATGTAACCTTGTATTATCCACCTAGAATTCTTAAGAAATTTAGATTAGTTATTAAAAATATTGCGTTATTAATTATTAACTGATATCCATTATGTGTGAGAGAAATATATTAGAGGAAGAGTATATTTAAAAGATAGATCAAGATGAAATTAAAACATGAAATGAAATTTAACTTTTAAATGTGTAATGATTAAAAAAAAAATAATTAATTATTAATTTTAATGTGACCACTCTGATACCACATTTTGGTTCTAGTAATAATAGAAGTGATTATTGGGGATGACCATGAATCAAAAAAATTCTAATGTAATAGATCATTAACTTATTATACAAGGTGTAAATGTCATTACCAAAGAAAGATTTCGAAATAATATTTACAAAGAATATAAAAGGATCCCATAGAAGATATTTTCAATTTAAATTTATAATTAATGTTAATATATTGAAGGGAATAATACCTAGGTTCATACATCTTTCTTTGATTATGATATTTCTCATAGGAAATCATTTTTGGTCAACTGTCATTGTTATTACTGGATATATGTTTAGAATCCCTCTAGTGGATATGAAGAATTGATCAAATCATCTTTGAACAATGATAATATATTATGTGATTCTATCATGGTAGATTAATCTTCTTATGGTGTTTATCTTGATATTTTTTAATATTCCATCAGGCTTGATGTATCATCCTTGTACTATCATTATGGGGATGATGAAAGAGGAAAGGGAATCTATTGAGTGTTCTTCAATCTTGAGAGATAGCTATACATTTCATTATGCACAATGATTCTCAGTTATGAGGAATATATATTCAATAGAAATAATCATCTATTAATTAAGATATATTTGGGGATAAAATATTTTTTAATTTCATAAATACCCCTATACAAAAAATTAAACCTCATATAACCTTATTTCATGTAATAAATAAAATATTGTTATTTTTTCATTGTGTGCACTATCTAACAAAATGATAAATATTATTTTACCTGTATTCCAATTAATATTTATCACTGGACACAATTTTAGTCTACCATAACTCATTGAAATTTAACAAATTCCCAAATGAAAAATTATTCAATAAATAAATAAATAAAATATTATATATTAAGGTAATTAAATAATTACACCTTGAATACAAGTTTAAATAACTTCTAGCATCAATGAACCATGAATAACATTATTCATTGATCATAAAAATAACTTTTTTATAATCATTAAATTGAATCTGAATTTAATTGAGATCATTAGAAAAAATAATTGTATGCCCCAATAAGATAATTTCTTATTGTTGTTATGTGATCTTTATTAAATTAAAAGATTACTATCTAGAAATGACTCAAAATACCCAATATAAATAAGTTAATGTTATAATGTAAAAACCCAAAATATGGGTTCTCATTGTATAATAAAATCCTTTTATAATGATATATCATCAAGAATGTTTCACACCAATGTAATCAACCTATATTATTGATACATATTTATTTAAATCTATAAAATAAACTTGTCTTTATACCCTCTCCATTTAATTCAATGTGGAAGCTCTATTTAAATCTAATCGAAAAGAAATCAACTTCCATAAATATAGATGAAATAAATAATTCCTTGATATATTCATTAATATAATGTTAATCACAGAACACCCATTATAGTTTAATTCTCCCAAACATATGATGTAATGGTTTATTTAAAAGTATAATAACAATCATAACATCTATGTACCATCAGACACACTCACAGAAAGGAATAACAAATTACATAGAAACATATGGAATTCATATTAGATTTTATGTTCTCATAATCGGTTTTCTTATTGATTTCCAAGTGTGAATTTCATGAGATAAAGTATCATCTTATTTTGAGTACTCACACCTAATGGTCAAAATACAATGCGACCCATCATATAATGTTATCGTACCATATAAAAATGCTTAAAAATATCAGGATTTTATTTTATAGTTCTCATCATAGCAGGAAATGAATTTCTCCTTTTCAATATGGAAGATACTATAAGACATTATCACATTATTGTCACATTGAAAAATGAATTATATGTAATAATATTTTTAATTAATATTCACTAAATTAAATATACATTTAATAAAAACTACAAATAGTTTGTTCTAGAACACTAACTCCAATAAACAGTTCATCAATTAGCATAGGGTTTCCAACTGTATTAGATCATGTTGGTATGGGATGGTCCCTAGTAAGTGGGGCCAAGTGTGATGATGGGTTTTGATAAAGTTATAATGATAATTGAGGTATGGGTTTGGATGAGTGTAATGTTTTTTGTTTCACTAAATTGTGGTAGACCTTGGTCTATATCGATGATTGGGATGAGGAGATAGGTATCAATTGTCTAGAACCCTAGGATTTGTTGGGGAGTTGTGTGATGGATTGTGATCCATGTGTGTAGCATATTGAGCTTTCTTTTTGTTGTGAAATGTGAAATACTCTATGGAAGAGAGTATAATATGTCTTGTATATTCCATATGTGACATGGCCCAGGCTGTACTTACACTGGAGAGATGGTGACCCCATGTGCATGATGTGAAATTTTCATGAGAATCTTGGGTCATGGTGTTAGACTGTGTTGTGAGTTGTCTTTGGTTGGAGATGTTGACTACCAAAGTGAAAACGTTGGCTTATTATATGTTATTTGATAAGGGTGGTGAACCTACCTTGAGTTATTAGTTAGTGTGTCTATATTTGTATGTATGACTATACCATGTTCTATTTGGTAGTGGGTCTAGGTATTGTAAGAAACCTAACTTTGGCATTCAGGTACAAGAATGGAATTAGAAATAAAAGAATAATGTGATGAGACAATTGTATTCTATAATGGAAATAAATTAGGAATATTCAGGAACTACAGTGGTCTAGTTATCACATGGTCTCCTAATAGGTGTGTGTACCTTATTAGGTGTTCTGGTGACATTGTTAGCACACAAAGACATAAATATTATTATTAATTATTTCTTTTATTAGAACATATGCACATATATTAAAACATATATTAATGGTTCTTGGTGAAACCCTACATTATTGTATGATCAAACATTTCATAGAAACTCTAGTGAACTTGAAAACCATATTTTTTCTTTTAGATATGGTATGAGACATGGAGTGGATCAGGCTGAAGTAGCTTAATGGATTTAGAGACAAGGATAATGTCAATGGAATTATAGTAGGGGTGACATGTGTATTATTATTAATATATTTTTTTTGTATATGTGATCATCCCAATGTGATTAATTTTATGTATATTTCATGACCATGAGTTTATATGACTATATGATTCCACATGATACATTCGATATAAAACTATTGGTTATTGATTTATGAAAAATCTAATTATGTCCTATAGATGTTTGATTATTTCCACTATTATATGAATATGATTTGAAGAAATAATCTCCACCATTAAATGGATTATTCCAACTCTACATGTTATAATCCTTTGGTGTATGGATAGGTATTCTTGATGCTATGTGAAAAAACATATTTGATGATCGATCTGATATAGAGAATTAGATATGTGATTTGAAAATAGGTAGTTTCATACTTATAAAATAAATCTGACATTAATTATTTAACTCTAAGTCTAAATGTGATAACCTAATAAAGAAAATAATATAGGTCAATTGATTCCTTGAATAAATCAATAAATCAATTCACCATGTGATACCAACTCATAATTTTATATAAATAATTAATATATATATATTTGTAATGAAAATCTACACTAAAATCAACAAAATAAAATGAAAATATTAAAATAAAAATCGTTTTTTCTATTATAGATTATATATTCCCATTTTTATAAAATAAAACATAAATAGAAGTTGGGGGTAACTCAAAAAACATACCCTAGTGTGGTTTGGTGAAGGTCTTCACACCCATTTACTACATCATCTTATCAAAATACTTAGTCGTATATTTTTGTGTGTGAATATAGTAAACTAATTAGATGATTGAATTAATTATAGAATAAGTATTCCTTGAACCAACATATCCATTATGAAATTATACATAACATTAGTGTATTTTTATCATGACTATTTTCATGGATTCATAGAATGATTTATATAACTTGAGTTGTCATCATAAATTACCAGTGGATACAAATCATTCAAATTTATATCCTTAAGTTTTGTCTTCATCAATATATCCTATAGAGTTAGTATATGGATATACTTATTTTTCAATATTACATGTATTCATATTTAATAATCAATAATTGAATGTATTTTTTACATATCTTTGAATTATAGTGTCTTTCATAAATATGACACTTTCAGATTTTATTAATATCTATCATATAAAAGTTACACTAAAAACATTGGTTGTAATTAATGAAATTAATCACAAATTATTAGAAATTTACAAACTAAATTCATTCTCATTGAAATTTTTTCCAACATCATCTTTACTAATTTTTATTACCACTTGAACTGCTCTATAAACTGTTGAATATTCTTCTATTACAAAACTTTTTTTTAAAATTTTTTGGAAAATTGTTACAACTTATGTAATTTCTAAATGAATAATAATATAAAACCACAATGTAAGGTCTTCTAAAATTTATTCATAATTTTTATGGAAAAATTTTTACATAATTTTTACACATTACAAGAGAAGATAATTTCATCAAAATATATAATCTTGATGAGTGATGGGGTTTAATTCTTACTCAGATATAGTTTGTTGTCCAACTATCCATTTACAAATTCCTTGCTTTGTAAATATGTATCCATTTTAAAATATCAATATCATAGTGATTTTTCAACCCATACAGGGCATTCTTATAGAATCCCGCCATTTTATTTCATAACTTTTCATTACATTTTAAAAACATAGGATCTTTAAAGTATAGTTTCCTGAAAATCAGGAATAAAAAAAATTCAAACAAAAACACTCATTTTAAATTACCTTTAAAACCTTCTTGAAAAGTTCATAATATGTAAAATTAATTCATCTCATAACCTGGAGACATACAATTAAAGGAAAGGGTGACCAGAAGGCCCAATAAAGAAAGCAAGAGAATTAGATTACTTGTGATATCAATAAGAACTTGATGAAAACATAAAGACACGAGCAATGGTAAAAGAGGCATATAATCATAAATAACATGAATTATAACAAGAATATATGGCAATAAAATTTCATTTAGACATTCATGAACATATCACCAATGTCCATCTTCAAGGTGTCATAAAAATTACCAAGGTTATTCACCAAGGTATCATGAAACTTATTATCTCAAGAGATTAATTCCTTACTCAATGAGTTGGAGAGAAATCAGGGCGCACCCTTAATATGTATTTAAATTCATCTGATCCATATATAACATAATCAAAGATTTCATAAATAACCCATAGATAATAAAATAAATGGGTTTATTTCCAAATCCTGACGTTTTAAAAGTTCTTAAAAATATGATCGTTAAGTCATTTGTAACCCATGGAAAGGGAGTGATGGTTACATGTATGTCAATTCCAGAATCAAATATATAATTTTTATAACTATAAACACCCATATAAACTAAATAGTTATTCATATTCACATATATAAAATAAGATAATTTCTTGAGAGAAAGAGAGAGAAAATTTGAGACGAAATTTCTACAACATAACAGCTATATAACTTTGTTTTAGATATTAATAAAAGAGTGGGGAAAAGGGTCTCCCATACATAAATAGATCATTTTTAAGTAGAGGGATAGAATAAAAAAAATAATATCATGGTGTAAATATTTTAATGACACAACACCTGAAAAGGAAACTTGAAAAGAAAGGGAAAGTGTGATTTCTTTTACGAAAATTCGGCAGCCTAACGACGTCACTTAAAAATTCATAAAATCAATTTGTGAGAGTGTAAAGGGTATCTAATCATTTTTAAATGAAATCTAAAGTAGTAAATATATATAAGAACAATCCCCCACATAATAAAATAGAAATATAAGACATAACATACAAGAAGTCATGACTTAAAAGAAGAGGGTGAAAGGTCCCCTTATCGATTTGGTAACCTTCGAAACATACACCCCATGAAAGAAGTACCATATAAAGAATATGTAAATAACCATAAATTAAATTATATTACACAAAGAGTATAATAGTGGGAAGTAAATACACCACAAAAAAGTAAATAGTGGAAAATATACCATGAATCTCACAAGAATAAAAAGTGAGATGAAAATCCCTTACCACGTTGTATTCAATCGAATCATATGACCAAAAATTACTAAATTCCAAAATAATAAAAAAATACCATGAATATAAATATAATAATGATAATATATATCTAATGGAAGTACACTGTACACCACATGCTATAAATAAGTGGTGAATAATGGAAATATCACAGAATTAAATGTGAGATAAGAATCTCTTACCACGTTGTAATCAATCGAGGCATATGACCAAATGAAAATAACCACCAAATTATTCACAGAATAACATGAATATAAATAAAATCATGATAATATATATCAAATGGAAGTACACAATAAACCACATGCAATAAATTAGTGGAAGACAATGGAAATCCCACAAAATTAAAAGTGAGATAAGAAACCCCTTACCCTGTTGTCCGACTTGACTCACTCGTATGATACTTATTATTCCTGAATAATAAACTTAAGTTAAATTATACTTGCTTAAGAATATTTTTCAAGTATATTATTCCTTTTATATTACTTATTACCTTTCTATAACAATTATTTAATTATTTGAGCTCATATCGGACATTTTTTCAATGTTCAGAACTTGAGTAAAAAATGAACTTGTTATAATTATAAATTTTCCATGTGGTCAAAAGTCCATTATCTCCAAAATTATATTCATAATTTTAATGTCATATATATCATATATATCCAGTATATATATTTATTTATAATATTATATAACATTTGGAGATAAGAAATGAAATGCACCGTTCATGGAGACTGTAAGCCATACGTATGCATGTACGCTACATTCATTTCTATTTCATATTTTAATGAAATGAAAACATAGTGATTCTTAGGTATATAATAATTTAAGAATAATATGTATGTCATATATGTTCCATAATTTCATAAATTCTACTATTTATACATTCCATGTGTGGCATAAACGAGTCATCTCACTTTGAGGGGGTGGTAGTTCACACTTCCTCTAATGAAATTATCACGTTTACCCATTATGGGAACCATAATGATATGATATAAAAAGGAATATAAAGATGAATAAAAGTAACATAAATATAATATATTTCATATATAGATAAAATTCCATCATAATGTCCACCATGAGGGGCGGGAAGAGATAATTTAACAATCATCGTTTCGTGTGGCAGTAGTTCGTCGTCCACTGAAACAGTATGGTCTTTACCAATTAGATGGAGGTGTGTGTAAGTTTAGATCGAATAAATCTCATAAAAAAATCCTTGTATATTTAGGATACCATTTTTGTTATAAAAGAAAAGAATAAAAAGATTATAGGGGGTTGGAGAAGTAAAATAAAATAAAATAACTTAAGAGAAGATGTTACCTTTAAATCAGGTAATTCCCTTTGGTTTGAACCAAAAGGGGTTTTAAGGGATTTATGCCTAAGTTAAGGCTTCTAGGATGAAGAGGGGGATCTTGGGAGCTTATTGTAGCAGAGTTTGGACGAGCTAGGTGCTTGAGAAGGTAGAAAAATGGGTAGCAAGTGAGGGATTTTTATAACGGAGAGGAGGGACTCCTTTGGAATGTTTGAAAATATTATTTTATTATATAATGATTTTCAGTTTCTAAAAATCAAAAAATAATTAAAGTCAAAGATAAGGTGGAACATGTTATAAATAAAATCATTCAATAATAATAGGACAAGTTTTTGATATTGTTTTAATTTTTATCTTTTTATTTATTTAAATCATCCATTAATGATGTAAACACTGCATCATCACTATGTCATGAATAATTTTATTTATTTGATATATAAAAATTATAAAACAAATACCATGATGTAGGAAATATTTTTAGATTTCCAATTAATATTTATAGTTGAAATGATAACTTTTATAAGCCCATGTAAAACTTGTTTTAGTAAAACAATACATGTTTCTGACATTTTTTATTTTTACTTTAAATTAAAAGTTATTAATGTCATTATCTTACCCAAGTGGCTCCATGGGGTCCCAAAATTGACACATGAATTGTATTTGTTAGCCATTAATCATCTAATAAGTTTAGGACAAGTTTCAAGGTAATTTTTTATTATTATAAAATTATTTTTACCTTAAATTACCCTAATTACCTTTAATCGTTGTTAATAAATGTCAAAGGTTACTATTCACAAAAAATTATCTTCATCACATTGAACCAAATTTTACTTACTAATGAAAAAAATGTATGTCAGATTTTTAAAATTCAATTCATAGAAGCGGTAAAATTTCATTTAAATGAAAAGTCAGTTTTTTAACTACTACATAGTTGTTTCACTATTCATAAAAAATGGGAGGTTTTTAGAAAAATTCCAAAAATTTACTCTAAGATAAATTTGATATTCCAAATCAAGAAAATGATGTATATTTTACCAAATTAATGACATATAAGTTGAATTAATTAATTTTATAATCAATTTCCATCGTCAAAACATAAAGCGTGTTTTTAAGAAATAATAACCATCAAGAGATTGATACTTGTTAATGTCCTATTTTAAAGTAAATTACTTACAATGGCCAACATAGGGTTAAATGGTAAAAATATAATCTATATACACTTAAAAACCAATTAAACAAATAATCTAACCATATAAATAATTTAGATTAAAAGGTGGTTTTGAATTAAAATACAATATTTTTTTACATTATTCATTAAAAATGAACATTATCAGAAAAATATCAAAATTTCATCCAAAGTAAAATTTGATATCCTGATTATAAAGATGAAAATTATTTTGCCAAAAAAATATGTAAAAGTGATAACCTATATTTAGAAATAGTTCACCATCCAAAGGCGGTAAATCACCGTTTTAATGTAAATTATAGTTAAAATTAGTTTCATTTACATTTTAAGCCTCTCACTTTTATTGTATGAATGTAAAAAAATTTAACAAACATATATTATCATATTTAAGTTATTTATATTAATTCCCACCAATACAACAGTTAGATGTTTACTACCATTTAAAATAATAATATTATATTATTAGTGTGCAACGTAAGATTTCAAAGAAACCCATTATTGTGTGTCAGGTACGCCATTGAATATAGAATTTCATTTAAAATAAAATTAATATTTGATTCAAAAATATTAGTAAATATGAAAATTCCATATTCTTTATTTTTCTGGGATGTTACAATTCTTTGTTTTTCACATGTTTTTTCTATCTTCATAATGAATTATAACTTCATATAGTTCTATATAAAGTTTTTTATTTTTCACACCATTAAAATATATATACTTTATATCCATTTGATAAAAATTGAAATTTCTTTTTTATGTAATTGGGTAAAAAATTGTAATGGTTTCATTATTACTGATAAGGAAAAATGAATCATAAAAATAGATTAAATTAATTTGTGAATACCCCTTTAAAAAAACAATATTTATTTCTTGCAACCTCACCTTTTTATTCACCTTATTTCAAAAAAAAATTCTATGAATATTTTTCTTTTCTATTTAAGAAAGTGTATAAGTTCCTATATCTCATTTTATTCAATCTAATTTTTTCTTTGTATATTAATTCAATTGATTATTTTTGTTCAATTTCCTCATCGATAGTTTTGGTTTAAATCATTGAAAGTAGACAATTGTGACTAGCTGTTATGAATTTTATTTTTTTCTAAGAACCATGATTCTGATTTACAATAATATTTTCAGTATAATAAATCTTTTTAATTTCTGAACCTCTCCATATAGTTATCATATATTTATCCTCATCATCTAAATAATCTTAAACAAAAAAATCATCTATAATTTATGAATTTTCTTTAATTTATGTAGTGCATTAATAGTTACAACATAATCCCCAACATCATATATGATTAATTTATTTAGGACATCTTTATCTTCAAAGAACATCTCATCTCCCTGACCAACTAACCTCTCATCATTTTTATGACCTTAAGAATACTATATGGATTACCTTAATTAAACATCATGATAAATATCATTAGATATATGAAACATTTACACTAATGTTTATAATAATTTATTAAAATAAAAGGTAAGAATAAATATTTTATGAATACACAATGTGGAAACAAAATTAATTAACACTCTTCAGTAATTGATATGAAATAAGGTTGAGGTTTAAGAGGGTAATTATTATTTAAATGCTGTTTCACATTATATTTTTTATTTTCATTTAAATAAAATTTTTATAAATTTAAAATTGATTAAATGAAGAATATTTTTAATTAAAAATTTTAAAACTATCATATAGTGAATTTTTAGGTATTTTCGGAAAGAATGATATTTGTGTAAAAATTGGAAAATACTGATTTTACAAATACTATCATTTTATGGTTTAATCATGATATAATAATGACTTGAAAATTTAGGAAACATATTTAATAAACCAAATATATATTTAATATGTAATTAAATTAATTTTAAAATATATTTTTACCTTATGAATCTATGTTTTGGGTTTTTAAAATATACGTAATGTTTTTATTAAAATAAAAATTATTCTCATTTCTTATCCTTTAACCAAAATTTTCAAAATTATTCATTAGGTTTCATAATTTTTGTAAATTAAAATGAGACTTATTTTATTTAACTAAATACAATTAATTCTATCTGAATAAAAAATATACATAAATTTTGTGTAAAATAATTTTAATTCTTAAAAAAATAATTTTTCTAAAATGGGTTTTCATTGTGTTTTGTGAATGTATATTTAAAGTGTTTTTTACATGTTATTGAAATTTAATTCTGAAAAATATATCACATATTTGTTTTTATCAAATTTATTTTTTCAAATTTATTAAATTTCATTTTTATTCATATTGAATATTTTCAATGGTAAAAATTTGTTACCATGGTATATGTTAAAAGGATTAATGAGGGGGTTAATATAAGAGACATGGATAAAAAAATCTCTAAAAATTTAGAAATTTATATGTTCAGAATATTTTTTATTAGTTTTCCCTATCTCAGAAATTGTACTAAATTGGATCCACTTTAAAGGAAAAATACCTATAATCTATTCTAATGACTAAAATATTTTCAAAAGTGCCACTCCACTAACTTATAAAAGAGAAACTTCTATCCCTAGTTTCCCATAAATTATGAAAATATACCATGACTAACCTTCTACAAAATTCAGTCTAAAATATCCTCCCCATTTTCAATTGTTCTTGTTTACATTAGAATTCCCATTCTAAAAAGAATAAAATATAATACAAAGGAATATTTCAAAGGTGGATATATAAACCTTAATAGAATTCATTATGTTTATTACTTCTTAAACCTCAATAAATCATATTATAACCATAAAATATATTTACATAATTATATTTAATATCATTAAATGTTATTATTTTCTAACACATTTCCATCCTATGGGAAATGGAAACTTTTCATGTGTATAGGTGCGAAATACAACTTCCACAAAGCGACGCCTTTTGTTTTTCACCACCACCTCATGATTTTTATTATAAAGATATATTTAATGGATATATTATATTTTTATTAAATTATTATTATTATTATTTAAAGATAAAATAATTTCTACCATTTTACCCTCCAATTCAATGGAAAATGATAATGTCACTTGTTCGTACACGTGGACTACCATCACTATTATGTTGTGCTTTAATTATCAATTTCTACCATAAATGACAAATAATAAGGATTTCTTTATGGAATATATAAGATATTTATAATACTATCATGTTTCTATAAATGTAAATATTTATCTTCATTATTATTTTTCATCATTTATAAAAATTAAAGCGTCACTCACCTATAGTTGTGGACTACCACCTTCATGAAATGATATATTAAATTTTCCATGACCTCTATAAATAAATGGTTAAAAAGTTATATTTAATTAAAAAGTTAAAATTATTACATATTAAAGAATCTAGATATTATGGAACCATGTTCCCTTTGAATTATCTCAAACTACCTTAGATGTTTTAATGTTTAAGGACTGAATGAACTCAAAATAGATGACATGTAGTTTTTATTATATAGTATATAAATAACATAAGGTAATAAATTAAAAAAAGTATTAAAAATAAAGGAAGTAAAATTAATATTTTTTGGAGGAAATTATATATGTAATGCAAGTTTTTTATTTAAGAAATTAAAATATGTCTTTGTTTAGTTGGGACATGGGGTAACAAAATTTTCTTCTCAGTTTCCTTTATTTGGACTTATTCTATTTTTCATTGAATGATTTATTTTTTTTATTTTTAGTGTAAAAAATTTCATATAAATATATTTTAACACTCTTTTTATTCAAAATATTCAAATTTCATAATGCATTTTCATTTACAACCATTTTTAAATGGTTTATACCGTTTTCTTCCATATCCACATTCTTTAAATTTTTTCAAAAGAAGTTTTATTTGTAATTAAATGATTATTAAAGGTAAGTTTCAAATATAATTTAGATTAATCAAAGGTAATAAAAATTATTTTTATAAAGTTTCTTGTATGGGTTACTTTGGACCTTTTTTTAAGTGTTTAAGAAATTAATTTTTAATGCATGGCCTCCTTTTCTCATCATTATACCTAACATTCACTATAATTACTACTTAAAAAGTATTAATGTATTAATAATGAATGTAATATTATGATTATTATTGTTTTTTTATTCTTATGAGTTTTAAATGGAAAAGTTCTTTCTCTTTGTTTTTTGAAAAAATGGAATGATCATTTTCTTCTGGTTTCAGTGGAGATATTTGTCAAGGATTTTATGATGAATATCTGAATGATTAGAATTTTTGTACCTAAAATGGTTCTTGTAATTTTATAAAGATAATGGTTGATCATATGACATTGATATATAATTCATTGTTTAGTGATATGTTCTCTAAGATGAGGCATAATTTATTTAAACATGACAGATATTCCTTTGTAAGAGTGATTGTATGAGTTATATAAAGAAGATGGTTTAAAGAACCCTTACAGTTTTTTCTTTGTTTGAAAATAAGTTTTGTTGAAATATTTTTACTTCATAATGTAATAAAATGATATTATGAATTATTTGAATTGTTATATTCATCCAAATGTGAAAGATTATTTTTCAATGAGATTATGTCTTGTTTTTCTGTAAAAAATCATGAATTGTATTTTTTTACTTAATGTATTCTAAAAAATGGAATTAGAAAAATTTTAGGCAATAAATATGGTTTCATTGGTGAGTAAATGATTATTTGATTTCAATGTATATTTTTAAAAGGAAACCTTCTTTATGTATCTTCCTGTTTTGAAAAACGATATTAATAGTTTTACTCTTTTTATATCACTTACTCAGATTTTTTTTCTCATACCACATTTTCAAATGTTCTTAACATGAAATAATAATGTTTAGGAATTATAAAAAGTTCAATGGTGAAATTTATTGAAAATTGAAAAGTGTCATGAATGAAACATGGGTGTCGACATTAGAACTTGTTTCTGTAGAAAAAAGTATATTGTGTGGGAATGACCACTTTATAATATAATGTTATTTATAATTATTCAAAAACTAATCCTAAAAGATCAAGGATATATTAAAAAGTGTAATAATTTTTATAAATCATGTCATTATTGTTTTATTATGTTTGGGGTTGTCATAGTTATTATCAATCCATCATTTAAGGAATATGTTCCCAGTAGAAGATCAAGGTGTACAAGTTTAGGGTGTTATAGTTGGTATTAAAGAAAATATGTATTGGATTCATTTTATAATTGGATCTGGGTGCAAGGTTTATGTAACATTATAGGATAACATGTTATTATAGCATAATTTAGAATTCATCTATAACTTTAAAGGTTAATATGTTATGGAGAATTATTATCAATTTTGGCATAATTGAAAGAGTTTAATAGAATATGACACAGATAATTATATATTAGTACTTATCCTCCTAATAAGTTGGGTTTTTATTTTTTTATTTGATAGAATCAAAGAAATAATTTTTATTTTTAGTAAATTTATGGAATTATAAAGAAAATATTTAACAATGTATATAATAGAAAATGTGATAGTTATCTGAACATGTGGCCAAATGATATAGGATTTGGAGTGAGAACATATATGGTTACTCTGACCCATATATATTGAGAAATTATTAACACCCAAAACATAAGTGAGTTTAATAATTATCTACATATGATAAAATATATTTTTGATTAAATATTATGTGATAAAGATCATGGAAGTGAAAAGATTAAACTCCATAAGTGTCAGGAATATGGGAAGAACCACCCATAAAAAAAGTCTCCAAAAAGTAAGATGTTTAATATTTGGTAAATGAGGGAATATAGGAATAAAATGATGGGTTAAATAAATATTTTAGTTAAAATAATGTAGGAGATTAATGATCTTCCAAAGGTATCAGTTGAATGTTTTAAATTTTGGAAGTTTGGTCATTAAATAAATTGATGCACTAGGTGGAAACCATGTGAGGGTTTATTGAAAAATCATTAAAATAAATGTTTAGAAAAGTTAAATATTAATGATTAAGAAACTATGAATAAAATGTAAAAGGTATTAATTATTATAAGCTTTTTTTCTTATGTTTAATTTAGTAAATATGATTTGATAGAAATTTATGAATCCCATGACATGAAAAATATTTTTATTTTTGGAAGGATTTGTTAAAGAATAAGATAGAAAATATTGGTTAATGATTTATGAATGAATTTAAATTAATGAATTCATTACATTTAGAATTTGAAGGGTTATGATGTTGTGAAATTTTATTTAAGGGTTGATAAATTTAAGGATGATCATAAGTTCAATGTATAAATTAACATTTTGAGGTATTATTTTATTTTTATGTGACGAAATATATTTTTCAGTTATTTATTAGGGTTTAATATATGATTGTGGTATATATAACCCTTAGGATTAAAATTTTATTTACTATCAAGGATGAATATTGTTTGGTTGAGGTTAAAGCTATAACATAAAAAGAATATTTATGGTTAATATGATTTTTCATTTCAAGGTAATTTCAATCAATATAGATAAATTGTTATTATATTTAAGGTAATATATATTTTCACTTATAGATAACATTGTGATTAAAAATTTTATTTAGAGATTTGGCCATCAATTTTTTTTGGATGAAATTCTGTATATTTTTCATTAAATTATAGGAAACTTGTTAAATGATAGTTTTTCAGATAGAATGGGGTTTTATTAAAAAGTGGGTGATATTAATTGATGAATAATTGTGGAATTAACTTTTTTTTATGAATATATGATTTTATTTTCCCTTTGTGATGATTAAGTTTATTTAGGTAAATGATTAGTATATTTTGAAGATTATGAAATTAGGTAATATAAATTTTTATTATGTGACATTTTGAGAGATTTATATTTTTAGAGACAAATGTAAAGTTTATATTGGAAGAATATTTTATGAAATCATCTATTCTTTGAGTTTAAAATTTATTCTTCCATATTTTGAATAGTTTTCAGGTCAGTTATTTTTGGAATGATTTATCTAGAAATTTGGGTGTTATTACTAATGTTTTAATGAATTAATATATTATTTATTCATATAAAGGTCTATTAATAATTGATTTTATACCCACTTGTGCTAATAATTTTTGGTTTTTTAATTATCTAGAATAATGAAAAATAACATTTCATCATTTTATGGATATTGTGATCCATTAAAATTTAATATTAGTTCTTATGACATGTAAAATTACACAGGGATATTTATGAATTACGAGTGGGTGATACTTGATACACAACTAGATGATGTAATTCTATTTATTATATAGAAATAAATCATTTAACTAAATCTTATTATATTATCTATCTCAATGGTAATGTAATTCCCTAGAACCATGTAAGAGTAAGATAAATCTATCTATTAATATATAAAATATCTATCAAATTTTAAGATATAACATTTATAATTACTTCGCAAATATGGGTATCATACTATTCTATTCATGGATTAAGTAATATTTACGAAATTATTTGTTCACAAGTTTTAACATTGAAATAAATTTTATTTTCAAAATTAAATATTATCAACGTGAATTAAAATGAATTTCTTCCAACTTTTGTATATTTATCTTCCAAAATGCATTCCTTTTATTTGACACTATTTTAAATTTCCATTATTTGTGATCCTTTTAAATTAATAATTTTTTTAAATTATTACTACACTACATGGAATTGATTCTAAAAATGTTGTAAACCCTTTCCCATCATAAATAGGATAAAAATTATGGGGACATAAATTTTTAAGGGGGTAGAATGTAACACCCCGATATTTTTACATATCACTCTAGTTAAATATATTGTTGAATAAAATTTAATATAAGCAACATTTAAATAATTTGAATAATTATTTATTAACATTATTGGTTTTGAATAAATAAATTAAAATCATACACCATGAAAAATATTTAACTAACACACTTTAGTATTTGATATGAAACTATGTTAGATTTTTAAATGTTTATAATATAATATAATGTATATTTGTATGAAAATTATTTCTGTCAAATAAAATTTATTTTTGAATTCAACATGTCAACTTTATATTATAGTGTAATTTTTGTAAATTGCTAAAAACGTTTGACTTTTGGGTGAATATTGAAAAATACTAACTATAGAAATAATGTTATTTTATAAATATTATCATGTTATGATAATTAATTTATAGTCTATGAAATATTTTTTGATGTTAAAAATATATACCTTGGAATTAATTTATATCATCTCAAAATGTATTATTGAACTGAAAAATCTAAGCATGTAATTTTGGAAATCTATGTAATATTTTTATTCAAATAAATCCTATTTTTTTGGTTATTGTCTTTTAATAAAAGTTCCCAAAAGGATAATTTTAAGTTTTTTTGGTTTTAATGTAATATATGTCTCCATTGGTTTAATTGAATCCAATTAATATTATAAGAAGCAACATAATTCTTGATTTGGGTGTAAAATAATTTTAATGATTTGAAAAACATTTTTCTAATAATTAATTTTCAATGAATTTTTAGAATTATATTAAAAATATTTTTTCACTTCCATAAATTTGATCATAGAAAATAGATTAAAAATTTTTGATTAAAAGTTTCAAATTTTTTATAATTTTAAAATTTCATTTATAGTCATAATTATTATTTATCATGGAAAAATTGTGTCGTATTAGTAACAATCAAAAGGATTAATGGGGGTGTTAATATAATAGATAAGGATTAAAATATCTCCAAAACATTTCTAAATATGATATTTTTTAGTATATCATGATATTAAATTATAATATCATTATAATTAGACTAATTTGGAGCCACTATCCATGTGAAATTGATTTATTAAATTTTAATGTTCTTAAGATTTATAATGGTGGAACTCCTCTCACTTATAAAAGAGAACCACCTATCCTAAATTCTCCACACACTTTTACCACACACGATCATCTAAAATCAACCTAAATACATTACCCAACATCCTTCCAATGTCCTATATATTATATTCTCACCAAAATATCAATCCTATAAGGCTTAAGGTGTGAGAAAAATTATGAAATCCAAAGAGGAGGTATAAGTATTAACCAGATTATTTCATGTTTATTTATTATTATTACTCATTAAAATATATTATAACCAAATTTAAATAATGAAATCAGTACATTTAATGTAATTAAATGATAGTATGTCTATGGGGTAAAATGTTTTTACCTCATTACCATCATAGTGGAAATTAAAACATCACCCATGCGTATGTGTGGAATATTGCATCTATGAAGCGATGAGTTCCACTTTTAATCAGCCATCACATTGGTGGCTCTAAAGATGAATTTTTTTGATACATATAATTTTTGTAACATAATTATGATTATTTAATGATAAAATTTTATCAACCTTCTTATCCTATTTTAGTAATGTTATGAATTTATCTACTTAATTTTATGTTCATCCTTTATAAAAATTAAAACGTCGCTCATTCGTACTTGAAGTTTACCACCTCCAAGAATTTATGTATTTCATTAATGATGAATTCCATTAATGGATGGTTTTAAAAGTATGTATAATGTTTAAAAATTACAATTACTAAATGTTTAATATTCTATAAATTATGTAACTATTACCACTATGATATTTATCAATATACCTATAGTGTTTTAATAGTTAAAGAGAAAAATACCTCAAAACATCAGATGTTAACTTTAAAAATTTATCAACTAAATAGACCATTTTTTAAAAATAAAAATATAAAAAATAGGGAAAATAATATGGAAAATATTTATAAGTATGTAGATAATTAATATACTTATATTATAAAGTAATGTAAAAGACATATGTAGTGATTTGAGATACAATGTAAGGGATTTTTCATATCAATTTATTTTCTATGAGTCGTATTCTTTTTTAATATAATAACCTACATCCATACATGATATTTAATTTAATGGAATTTTTAATTTTTCCATAAACTAGCCCCTTTATTTTGAATGATGGGATTGAAAATGGTATTTCAGGACTTTGATCACCCGAAAAGTGTGTTTTTTTTGTGTGGGATGAGGATCAAATTGTGTATGGGGGCTTCATAATAGAATTGGGGTATGGATGGTGGATGGGGTTATAACCTCTAATATTTTATTTCTAAAATCTACCCCTCAGCTAACCATCAACTAGCTGGTGGGGTATCCCATTTCTGAGCTAGCCAACTGGGACCACAAGCTATCTAGTGGCCCAATACCGGTTAGTTGGTGGAATTTAAATAGGGTAAAATGACCTTATTACAAATTTGGTTTTTATAGGGTTATTCCCTATCTCTAATACTCTTTTTCACACAATAACCTTGGGAGAATCACCCTCTCCCTCACTTTATCCCCTTTATTTTTGGGGTGGATTTTATTCCTTTTCTCAGTGAGTCTTAGTGAGTAACTCCCTCAAGTGGCCCCCCTTTCTCCAAATTATTCCTTTTTATATAATATTTATCATCTATAGGTTAGGCTTCATGGACTATTTACTTATTTAATATTGAAATCATTCTAATATGATGAGTATTTCAAGAAAACTATTTAGAGGATGTCCCGAGATAATGTGTTCATCCTGTTGCACATTGTTTCGGTTAGGTATGTTACTATAGTGAATTTTATTACCTTTATCCCTTAATTAAAATTAAATTGGTAATTCTATCAACATCATGATTTTGGTATTTTTCCTAGGTTTAGGTCAGGAGTAAGTGATTGTCCTTCTAGTCACCATTGGGTGCACTTTTGGTTGGATGTATGTACTCGGTGAGCCTTTAGGCATTCATATATCATTGAATTTATTTCATTAACTACTTAAAAATTAATTAATTAATTAATTAATAATTCTTGGATTTATTTAGGATCTCAGGTATGATTGTGAGTTGGTTGATTTTGGATGGTCCTTATTCAATCTTCAATGAGAACTGTAGGGCTACTTTGAAATAGGGAAAAGCTTCATATAAGGTAGGTGGTCCCTAAAATACCATAATTCTATTTTATTTAAATTACTTATGATATTTAATGTGATGTGTACAAACAATACACTATGGGATACTATTTGTGTTAAATTTAATTAATTTTCAAATAAAAATAATTATATAAATTGTGTAATTAACTTAAATTATTAAAAAATAATTTGACATGGTTCCAAGTCCATGAGAAACCTTGGTAAATAAAATGATATTATTAAATCACAAATGGATTGGGATTGGCTATTATATGTGAGTATTGAGTTTAATGGACCCTAAGGTATAAGATCTAAATAAAAATGAACTGAATGAATATAGTGTCCCTTTGTATGGGAGCTATAGAAACCTCCTTGTAAAGGATCATGGGGGAAAGTGGAATGTTTGGATCAAGTCAACATGGGATATATAAGAGATTACATTAAGAAATTGGGCTCGTGAGATGATCATGGGGTGTTCCTCCCCCACTAAGACATGGTTAACTAGGTAGGTAGACCTTGACAATACTGATGACTTGGTAGGGTGTTCAGACCAACCTAGAGTGTCATTGAAAGGTAGTGATATAAAGGTCTTATCCCTTGTGAGGTATTATTAGGAGGATAGTGAGGACTCAATGGCACTAGTAATGTCAGTGAGAGTTATGCCTCTCTATAATAGGTGTCATCTTGAGTGATTTACAATAAATTAAGGACTCTTATGTGGTGTCATATCCATGGTAAGGCTTAGGGTACCCAAAGCGTTACCAAGAGATGTGTTATCCTAGTGAAAAGGAATACATGGTTTTGAATGATAAAGATAATGGGGTTATCTTAGAAAAATTTCAATTAAATGGGATTATTATGGTTAGGATGAGTTAGTTCATGTTTCAGGGATACAACCATGGGTTATAGGACAAGAAAGATATATTACAAGTTATGTTTATGTTTTGTGTGTATGTGTGTGTGTCTATGTGTGTGTATATGTCGATACTTGTATTTGAATATGAAATTTGAGAGGTCATGATCTGAAATTAAATAATCTTGTTGATCAATCATGATATGTTTTGGAAATCTGTGGATTTGGATCTAAGATGTCTTAGGATTTTGAAATTTTCTATCTATTTGGGCTTAAGGTGGGGGTTAAGGGGGTACATTCGATCTTCCAAAGTAATGGGTTTGAACATGGTTGGTTTTTAAAATACTCAAGGTTATCCAATGGAGATTTAAATGGGGGGGAGTTACCTTCTACATTCTGGAGACATGGTTTAGTGTTTGAACAGTTTTGCATACTAGGGTGGATCAGCCCCCTATATCATTGTATGGTTGTCAAAGACACCATGATACAATTAGAGAAATTCAAATAGTATAAAATGAAGGTATGGTTGATTAGGGATGTTATCCCAAGGATCGATGATGGTTATTGTTCATACTCATGTATCGGATGGTTTACTATAGTTGTAATGATTACACAATTCACTCAAAGACCTTGATCACTGGTGGTTGAAGGTATTACTAGACACAAGTTTCAATGTGGAAATCAAGGGACACAAATTATTATTTATTTATTTATAAATTGGTAGTAATATAATTATTAATAGCATGTGACATTGAAATATGCTTCATGTACTAGTTTTGTAGAGAAAAACATTGGTTGTTCTTTATAGATTTTTACTCACACCATGCTTTGGAATCAATAAAGCTTGGGTACCAAATAATCCCTTTCTTATTAAAATTTCAGGTTGGGATAAGAATGATATTTTATGATCGACCAAGATTTACCATATGGAATTAGAGACATGGATTCATTGAGGATCGAGTATTATATAAATCTCTCCTATATTTTTTTCAACAACTTTTCTTTTTTATATCTGATATACCCGATGAGAAATGTAGTCAGTATAATTTTCTATTATTCTTCTCTATGATCATTATTATAATATTATTATTTAGTCCATCAATATAAAGTGATATTAATTTTTTGGGTGATTTTTGTTTTATCTATCTATTAAATTTTACTTTGATATGGTGATATAGTCTCTCCGCGGTGCTACTTTGAGCCTCACTATTAGTCGATGGCCTTTGCTGTATAAGGAGACGCTACTACGGTTATTTGGTGACCCAGTATGGTTACATTTCATACTAAACATGGGTGAGGATATTACATTTCATTTTATTTTTTACTATTTACATTCTTTTAACTGGAATAGGGATGTATTTTATCCAAAATTTATTTAAATTTAAGTGTTTTAAAAATAATTTTTAAGAGCTCACTTTTGTGTTATTTAGTTTAAAAATTTACTAAATTTATAAAGTATTTGTCTATAAAACCATATTTTAGATGTTTTAATCAATTTATCTTACATATCAATTTTGTTCTAATAGTTTTTAGAATGTTTTATTTATAATTCAAAGGTTATTAGTGGGAATTTTTAGTTATCCTTCACTTTTCACAATTTTTTTTGAAAAGTAGTTATTTTAAAAAAAAATTATATAGTTACCTTATGACTATTATTACCAAACCGATATTTTTAATGTTGAACACGTGATAACCTTTTTCATCCATCATAGTAGTAAATTGTTATCATAATTGCTATATAATTTTGCATATTTTTTCAATGAAGATCATATTAAATCACATCTATGAAGTTTTCATTTTTAATAGTTTCCAAAGGGAAATGATATATAGACTTATTTTTATACCAAAATGGAATTTTCTTTTACATATGCATTAATATAATTTAATAATTGTTTTATGATGGAAAATTACTAGTATATAATTTTTTTTGTAGATAATATGGTTCTTGGATGTTGTTGAAGATTATGGGTGTGCTCGAGATATTGATCTTTAATGCATTGGGTAATGATATGTTCTCCAAGAGGATAAAAAATGGAATTTACAATGAAAATTATTTTTTTATATGAGTAATTATAATAGTATCTTGAAGATGTTTTTCTACTATAGATATATGGTATTTCCATTCTTTTAAATGTGGTTTTATGAATATATTTTTATTTTATAAGGCAAGAAATTTATATTATGATTTAAATGATTTTTTATAATCTTATAAAGTTAAAATACAGGTTTTGAATGAAATTTTTTCATGTTTTTTTAGTAAAACTTCTTGAATTATTTTTTTCTCTTTACACATGTAAAAATAATCTTATGAAAAATATTAGAAAAAGGATTTGGTTTCTTGGGTGAGTAAATAATTATTTGAGTTCAATATTTAATTTTTATAAAAGAAACCTTCCTTGTCGACTTTCACACTTTGAAAAAAATGGAGTGATAGTTATCCATTAATTTTATATCGCTTATTGGGAACTGATTTTCCAGTCCCAATTTTTTGATTAAAAATCACAGAGAATAAGGTTTCTTATAAATCATGGTGTGGTCAATATTGAAAAATCTTGAAAAAAAATCCAATGTCTTGAACAAAGAAATATTAATGTAACAATAAGAACCTATTTTTTATGGAATACTATACACAGTGCTGATATTTATAATTTATTATGTAATGGTTTTCCAAAATATATAAACCAATAAACCTTTAAGATCCATGAAATGTAATAAATTTAAACCATTTTTATAGAATTTCTGATTATATATTGATTATGTTACAGTTATCATAGTTTGTAATAAGAGAAAATTTAATAAATAATTTTTTATCACCATATCTGTGTGTATGGAGTTGGAGTGTTATGTTGTTGTGGTTGTATCATTTATTTGAACATCAGTTTATTGTATAACTAATAAAAATTTCTTCATCGTCATACATGAAAAATTTTCCACTATTCTATCCTATCTTCTTGATCACACATGTTCTCCCAAACACACTAAAGTGTTTTAGATTTGTATTATTCTTTATGTACATTTCTCTATATTTTTTATCATAACTTGACATCAATATGATTTTTTTTTCAATAATTCAATCATTAGTGATATCTTTCAATAAGAAATGTCTTGAAGTGTCATGATCAATTATCACGGTTCTAGCTATATCAATAAGGCATTGGTTTTTCTTTTTACACACCCAATTTTTTTATAGTATGTATCATTCACTAAAATATTGTATTATCACATGTTTATGAAGAAATTACAAAAATAGTTCTTTTAAATACTCACTTCTATTTTTGAATCTCAACCACCTTAATAAAAAAAACTTTTTTTCTCTATTAGTCTACAAACAATTTTTTGTTTTCTCAATACGTATGCTTTTTGTGAGATAGACATTACATATTCCATTCTAGTAAATTAATCATTGATTTTGATGAAATGATTAACATAACTTATTATAATCTGACTCATGGTTCTATAAAAAGAGAGAATTAACAAACTCTAACGGTTTTCAAGTTTACATATGTATTTTATTGTAACTTTTATTCATTGTTTTTTATTTTTGACTAGTCTTAGAAATGATGATATTTATTTTTCTCAAAAATAAAAAGTTTCTCATAAAATCATATTTAATAAAATTTCTAATGTTATTTTTTCCAAGATGATTAGACAGTCCATTATAAAAGTTATTATCACCTTGAATACAATTATATAAACCATATTACGCTTCTCCAACATGAAAAATATTACTTTGGGTTCTTAACCCTATTGATATCACTTCTGTATATTTCTGCCTCATTAATAAACATCATTTATTTATAAAAAACACCTCATTTACATAATAATTTTTTTTTCATACACTCAACAAATTTTGATTCAGCCCATCAATAAATAAAATAATTTTTTTAATTATGTGAATCTTACCTATTTTAGCTACACAAATACAATTTATTTTAAGAGAGTTTTCATTTAAAAATTTAATAGATCCCACTTCAATTTTTTTGAGATTTTTAGTTTATTTAAATCATATTTCATGTTGAATAAATGTTTTTAATAAGGAATATATGTGTTCTAAAGTCTTAATGAAGAGTTATGGCCACCCATCACACTAATACTAAATATTATTTTCTCATTGACCAAAAATAGAATAAAAATATAAATATGTGAAAAGTAGATATATGGGAGCACAATGAAAGCCAACCTCAAGATCATGATTATAGAAAGTTTCTCAATACAACGAGTATAAGAGACAATTATAAAGAATGATTTGTGATAGGGAAAGATAAAGTAATTAAATAATGTTTGAATTAAAATATGAGTATGACATTATATAAAATTAATTTAAAATTATAACATAAAAATAAAGCATTAGCCTTATCCATATTTTACAGTGAAGCATGTAGAGACCTTATTTTCTCCTTGTAAGACTTTGGAATATTTCAATATATATTTCCATATCTAGGTGTTGAGACAACATACAATTATATGGCCCGAGGTGCTTGGAATAAATTATACAAAAATACAAAGTGTTTTTATACAATACATGTTTCGAAAAGGGGATATCTAATAAATGGTAGCTCATATCATGAATCTGAGGCCACTGTTGAGTCTAGAACATTCCTTTTACCCTAGGTAGGGTATAAATTCGGTTGGAACATAAATATTATAGAAAATTCCACCAAGGTGAAAAAGGGTAATTCAAATAATTAAATTTAATTATTTTATCTTGAATTCCCATCAGATTAAATTTCGAACAGGGTCTCAGATTGGGAATCTGATATCGTTATTGAGTTTGGAATGGGGTGTTTTTATTAGGCACGATATAAAATGAGGGGGAACGACAGTTTCAGATTCCTCATTGAGTGATGATCCTATAAATATAACATTTGGTGTTTGGGATTAAGGTTGACCTATTCCATTATCTCTCTATAATCTCCTTCCCTCCCTCCCTCTCTCTTCAAGAACATTCTTCACCGTTCTTTGTCGGATCGAGGAGCAATCTCCGCCGAAATTTTGGCGGATCAATGTAAGAGTGCAATGATCAAATCAGAAATGGTAAATGAATAGATCTAGGTAGGATTTCTTCTATTTTCTATTCTAATTCATGTTTTAAATTTGAAAATCCTTTTTTTCCTCTTTGTTTCTTTATTTTGATTATCGTTGTTGATGGCCGCACAAACATGACCATCAATCCAGGATGGAGATCCATTTGTTTCATCTTAGTTCTTCATCGTTCTTCGTGGAATTCTCCATCTATTTATTCAACACATCAAAAATCCAATGGATTGTTAGGAAAAGATTAAGGCTATGGATAGATCAACCTAAGGATCATGGGACTAGCCTCAGAATAATTTTTAGACCTCTGGTGTTATCATAGTGGACCTAATAAGGGACCACTACAGTAGAACTGCTAGTGGTGGAGAATGGTGTTCCATGGAGGCAGTGAGATGGGGGAGATGTCTAGAGCATCAGGTAGAGGCTAGGGTTCAGGAGAGGGGTCAGGCAGAGCGCCTTACTATGCACAGTAGTTGAGTTGAGGTGGTGCCAACAGCTAGATGATGGTGTCGATTGGGGTGTTGAGTTGAGGTAGACATATCCTATCATGGTCAGGTGGTGGAAGGTGATGCGGGTTGGCGTTGGGAGGCGTCAGAGGAGCGGGGTCGCTAGGGAGACCACTAGGGGACTAACAGGGGTGGGGGGGGACTAAGACTCTCTCTTCATGGGTCCACCACGTGGAAGTAGAAGCAATGGGAGGAACATCCACATGAACCAATTAGAGTCTATAGGTAGTGGGGGCATCAACTATCGGCTCGGTCTGTGGTAGATGGGATGGGCTATGTGCTAGGCTATGGGATGGCTGCAATGGTTCGGGCCAGTCCATACAGAGGGGTCCAACCAGTTTGGGCCTGATCGGCCCAAAATGCTCTGAAACACCTTCAAAATCCATTTTATTCTAAACGACACATCTTATTGATGCGTTGTCTATGGACACAGGTCCCTCTCATCAAGGAAAATCTTTTAAGATTGATTTGGGACTTTTAAGTATTTTTCTTGGGTTTTGGGTACATGAAGCACTGAATTATAAAAATAATAATTTAATTATTGTTATTCTGAAATCTTGTTTCGGACCTACATTCTAAACGGGATATCCGTTTGACACACCATTAGTGGAATCATAAACCTAATCTTTATGCAAACTTTATAATACTGGTTCTGGGCAATTAAATCTATAATCAATCTATGGGCCCCACAAGGCCCAGTTTGGGCGTTTTGGTGGATTTTTCACCAGGTGTGTTCTGGATAAATGAGTAGTCAATCTATTGTGTTTTTTCTGAAAGGATCCCAATGAAACAATACATATAACTTATTTTGGGACTAAGGCATGGGCCCTAAGAGACACCTTTCGAGCACAATGCACCAACTTACAACATTTCCATCAGATGACCATTAGTGGAGAAATAATAGTCGATCATGCATATTTTTCTGCAAGGATCACAATGGAATGATTTGTTTGGATGTGCGGAGCCTTGTTCATGATCTCAATAAATGTGGAAACATGAAAGAAATATTTGTGGAAGATCATTTTTTATATGTTTGAAGAGAACCTATGATGTGCATCAATATCAAATCTTATGAGAGTAGAGAAGATGCATGAAGAGATGTGGTAAAATGTTCTTGAGGATTTTGAGGTGTTCCAATGTAATTACCATTTTGGCCCTCCGGATCAACAACATGTGTTGTGCACTTGTCGGCCTTTTGACTAGGTGTTTCGTGTACTCTGGAAGTAAGATGGCACACCCAAGGGTACTTGTTCACAATTTAGTACCCAAGAATGGTGAGGTACACACCCAAACGATAAGGCAGGGCCACATAATTTGTGGACCCCACACTCACCGTGTACCACTTTATGAATTCTTCTATCTATCGTAACTCCTCTACTGAGATTGAATATTGTTGTGTGAGTAGCCTATCATGAGTGTTTTTTCTTGAAAAACACTATGGTTCCCATTATAGCGGAATTAATATTGTGATGCGAGATGTTATAGGTGTGTCACCTATTTAGGGAAACAACCGATGACTGCAACCCTTTTTCTTTTTCTAGATGTACCATCCATCATAGATGGCTATTGTTCCTCAACAATTTTCCGAGAGGTAACATCCAGCAGGGATGGACATAGTTCCATGGTGATGTAGAGTGGAAACCCCCTAATGAATCAATGTTTAGGTAGCCTCTATGACTTCTACTAGAGTGGAAACCCCTTGAGGAATTAGGATGTGGGTATCGTTTACGACTTCTACTAGAGTGGAATCCCCTAGACGCATTAGGGTGTGGGTAGTATTTACAAATCCTACTAGAGTGGAATCACTCTGACACATTAGGGAATTGGTAGCCTCTACGACTTCTATCAGAGTATAATCCCCCTGACATATCAGGGAATGGATGACCTCTATGTCTACTATGAGAGTGGAATCCCCCTAATAGACTAGGGTGTGGGTATTATCTACTTTGTTACATGATATATTGACTGTGAGATAGTGAATAGACATTATTTGACATGAATTTTGAATCTCAAGATAAAGGGATGCTTTTCCCACCAAGATGCTTCCTTGTGATATGACCTAAAACTGTGAGGGAAAGACAATACCTCCCAAGGAATATAGTATCAAGGGAGATTATTGAGTCCCCTTGACTTGCAGTTTAGAGAAGATGTGTGGAATTCTAGGCATATATGGTTAATTTTATAACTCTTGGTGACTCACCTTTCCTAGTATGAGCTTGTGAGATGAAGATCCCCTTACTCTATCATCTGGGATTATTTGACTGGGCATATATATCCTATTTCCAGTACCCACTCCTTGGGTTTTGTATACTCTCCTTCCTTGAAGGACTAACATGCATGGGGTATGATACATTCTATTCATGGATATTTTCTTGTGGTTGGATGATTCTACTATCCTAGTATAGGTATTGAAGACTCAATGACAATTTTATCTTCTCACTAATTCTAGCTCCTTGTGATTGGATGAGATTACTTCACCCCTTTGTTTGGTTGAGCTACACATATTTTACCGTACCATGTTGTCTCTTTTTTTGTCGTATTTTTAGTTATATCTTTCTACTTATCCCCTCTTTAGTAATTATGTTTCTTCTCCCTTGATCCTTCAGTACATCCTTCTAGTATTTTCATACTCACCCCTTCTTGGGATATTCCTGTACTTGGTGTGCCATTGAAGATTCCATATAGGTTAATCATGACTTCATAGGATCTAGGGATATAGGGTTCTTGGACCACGTTCAGTGGTCATAGAATAGGATTCCGGAGTAGGACTCTCCTAGCTATTTTAATTTTTCACCTATTGTCGGGTAATGGCACTTTTATGGTTGGGTGTGTATTTTTTCACTTTCCCTTTCAGAAATACATTTCTATACTTGTATTTATTATCAGTAGATTCATGTATATGGTTTATTTATAGAAGTTTTTATCTTGTTTTCTTTTCCCTCTACACTATTTTCATTGAGTTGGTTGCATGCGTGTGTACACGTTCATAGGAAAATGCCTCCCCATGTTTGTTGTGCCTTCAGAACTAGTCTCTAGCACCTGACCTATGGAGTTATGCTTAGGGTAGTTGCATCTTGAGCCCTGGTATGGTTTGGGTTGTGAAAAATTGGTATCAGAGGTGGTTCGACCCTTGGGACGTTGTTTGTACTATTCCTTAAAAAGATGTTGGTTCAGTTTGGGAAATAGTGTCAAGGTGTCTCAAAAGAGGATTTCAGGTGAGGGAGTCTAGTGAAGGTATAGGCAGCTGAAATATCCATTCACCAGGACCCTGATTACCCAATTTTCTAGTCAGAACCCTGAGATACCTATTGCAGGGAATAATGGTATATGAATCATATATGATAGATTCTTTGACTGTCCTTCTTGAGTCAGCACCCCATTGATGTTGATATATATATATATATATATATATATATATATATATATTCTCATCTGACTGTGGTACTCCATGATAACATTCATGATGTCTCCACAACGACCAAAAACCAGAATACAAGCTCTGGTTTTTGACGAATACTCTGTGATCATTGAGGCCTCAGTTTAGGAATCAACATGAGATCCCCATTCTCTAGGTGGGTAGGTCGCATCACCCCCACTTATTGAGAATTAGAAAACCCCAATAGAGTGGGTTGAGGACATGCGTAGGGTGAGAACAATTTGTAAGTTATTATGACAAATACCATGGATGTTTTGTGATGATCCATACCCTTAAGGTAGAAAAGGTTTGGTTCAAGTTGGTGGTCCACCTCTTCAGGATTGCATGAACACCAAAAAATTATATGGTGGCTTTGGAAGCCAACTTTTTTTCCATAGAGTAGTTGGGAATTTTTATAGATTTGTTACTCAGATATAGAATGAGTTATCACTATTGTGGGATTAATTCCAGTAGATATTTCATGAGGAGTTATACCCCTCATTCTTGAACTCCATTTGACTTCTGGTGCTCCTTTAGTTACAACAGGGAGGGATGAAGGTAACTGAGTACGTGACTAGGTTCAAAGAACTTGCATGATACTCTCTAGACATGATCTATAATGGTTACTTCCAATCCCGGATGTTCAATAAGGGACTCTGCTGAGAGATCCATGCTATCATAGTACCCATTTTTGTACCCACCAATGCTGGGGTGCTAGAATAAGTATTACTAATAGAGAATATTTTTTCAGAGCGATGCCATGTAGTTGGTTGTGGTAGTGAGCACAACATAGGTGAGATGTATTCATTTTCTAAGAGATATTAGATTAAAATATACCAACATAAGAAATATTCTCATGATCTTCCTCAGGCACCAAGTTATCCCATAGAGGGCATGTGTTATGCTTGTGAAGGGATAAGTCACTTTGCAAGAGACTGCCCAACCAGACATGATAAGAACACTAGGTAGACAACATGTTGACCCCCACGAACTAGTAAATGATTTAATTAGGGTGGTTCCTTGGGAGGTGGTGTTGGTATAGGGGTATGATGAGTTGGATGTGGGGTACGATGTTGTGAGGTCTTTCCACCACACCTAGGTGGCTCATGTCAGGATCAGGAAGATGAAAGATGGGTCAAAGGTTAACTGCAATATTTGGATTTCTACGATCATGCAGGGCATTATGTGATAAGACGTACAACTTTTTTCTTTTCTTATTTTTGTAGTAGAAATTATTATAAACTGCATGACATACACTTTTCTCCCTACACCTTGCATGAGGTTTTTATAAGGCATCATGGGGCATCAGTGAAACCCTGTGTCAATGTTGTTTGATGGAGCGATGAAATCAAGAGAAAGAGGGGTACTTCCCCCCACCAAAACTTATTTTTATGATGCCATAAAATCCCTGAGGGTCAGTCACTACCACCCAAAGTGGATAATATCGAGGTGTGGTGGATATATCCCTCAGACTTGTGCATTCAGAGAAGAGTTGTGTAGTGGAGTGTCAGAACAACTCATGGATTTTCCATCATATTTTATCCTTCTTGAATGTTTTTTCTCTGGATGTTTCTAGTGGGTGTGGTAGACTACATATTTTTGGGATTACTCGCCTTCCATGAGGGAAAAAGATTCATGGGGTATGGAACATGATTTCCATGTCTATCCTCTTACGGTTGGATGAGTTTACTCACCTTACCTATTTTTTGGTACCTTGTGTGATCAATGTGAACCTTGATAAAACAATTATCAAGTATAGGTCTATGTTATGGATAACCCATGAATAGAACTACACAAATAACTATTTAGTGCTAAAAGGTGTAGTCCCTTCCCTAAGAGTGTAAAAATGCTACCTTTTGGGAGAGTTATTTGTTGTTTTCACAGACCACTAGATCCTCATGTACGTATTTACCCAGAGAGACCAAAACTTGAGATGGCGATGATAGTTGAACATCCTACAGGACTATGAATTCAAGATATTCTATACTCTAGGAGTGGGCAACGTTGTAGTAGATTACCTTATAAGGATGTAATAGAATTTCCTAGTGTGGGATGTTTCATAGAAGATAGCTTCCCAACAACTAACCATTGTAGATTAGGAGGGTACAATTTTTCTTTATTTGATAGTAATAACTCTTGTGCTACCTGATTGTGTAAGAGAGTATTGGTTGTGATGCATCATATTTGAAATTATTAATGATTAGATATCCTTGGGTGTTCCACCATATTGATATTCTAAAGTAGGGAATCACGAGATCCTGTTCAAAGGGAAAATAGTGATCCCAATTTGGGACGTGGGATGTAGAGGTTCATACAAAAAAGTAAAATATCCCTATGATTGTTTGGGTCATCTAGAACCATTCAAAGAGATGGTTAGGTTGCCTACTGCCTTACCCTACCCTAAAAAATTGGTGTGGGTGCACGAAGTCTTCCATGTGTCGTGGCTGAGGACATGCGTTAATGTTCCAATGCACATCATCGACATGAGAATGCCTTATAAGTAAGAACCAACCCATTTGATCATGTGATACACCAGAATGGAAACATACATGTTTTACTTTGAGTGGGAGAGCTAGGTGTGTGCTCAGTATCCTGAGTTATTTTCCCCAATTTTGACTTTTGGGGATGAAATGTTTGAAAGAGTTAATGATTTAAAGACCTATTTTTCTCATTGTAATACCTTGGAATATTTATAAATATACTTCCAGAGCTAGGAGCTGAGGCAACATGCAATTCTAAGGGTCGATGATCCTGGAATAAATTATAAAAAAATATTAAGTGTTTTTATACTATGGACTTGTCAGAATTGGGATATCTCTAAAATGATATCTTAGATCTAGAATATGATGCTATGGTTGAGTCTTGACCGTGTCATTTACCATAGGTAGTGTATAACTGCTGTTGGCGTGAGATTCATAAGAAAAACACCACCCATAAAAAAATGGTAATTAAAATAATTAAATTTAATTATTTTACCTTGAACACAAACATGAATAGAATTAAAATAGAGACTTGTATTGGGAATTTGAGACCTCTATTGAGTTTGGAATGAGATGTTTTTCCTAGGCGTGACATAAAACAAGGGGCATGACAGTTTCAGATTCCCCACTGAGCAGAGTTCTAATAAATAGAAGATTTGGAGTTTGTGATTATGGTTGGACTAATAAATTCTATGTAAAGAAGCGCTCTATCTATCTCTCACTTAAGAGTGTTCTTCACTATAAATTATCAGATTGAGGAGCAATCTCCTTCGAAACATCAGTGGATCAAAGATGGAGCATAATGATCAAATCAACAGTGATAAAAAGACGGATATAGGAAGGATTTCATCTATTTTTTAGTTCCAATTTATGTTTTTAATTTCAAAATCTTTTTCCCTATTTCTTCTTCATTTTGATTATCTTTTTTGATGGCTGTATGAACATGATCATCGATCCATGCTGGAAATCCTTTTATTTCATATGCATTCTTCATTATTATTCTTGGCATTCATCATCAATTTATTTAGTGCCTCAAAAATCCAAAATATCTTCAAATATTTTTTAATCCTATGAAGAGTGTGACCTCAGTATTGCAGGACTACCTCAGAATAAATTTCGGACCTCCAGTATGATCGTAGTGACCATCGGAAGGGGCCATTGTAATAGAACCGCTGAAAGTGGTCTATGGCAGCAGCGAGCTGTGGGAGTCGACCAGAGTGGCTGATGGAGGGTGGGGTCTAGTAGCAGGGTTGGGAAGAGTTCCAAACAGCATATGGTGGCTGGGATGAGGTGGCACTGATGGCTGGCAGAGAGGCGGCTGGATGGTGGTGTCTATAGTGGCAGCGAACTAAGGCTGACTGAGGTGGCTGGTAAGAATGTGTCATGAGGCAATGGCCGGTCACAATCAGGTGGAAGAAGGAAAGGTGGGCCTGACTTGGGAGTCACTAGGGAGTGGGGTCATTGGGGAGACCGATGGGGGGGGCATGCTCTTTGCGGGTCCTCCGTGTGAACGCGAGGCCAACGTGTGGACAAACCACAAGGGCGACTCGGAGTCAGAAGTTGGTGTGCAGGTCAGGTTGTGGATGTCGGGTTGGGCTACAACAGACATGATGAGTAATGTGATGGGTCGTGAATGTCTACAACAGACTGGTAAAGCTAGGGTGGGTTGGCCCAGACAAACGAGTGTGGCTATTTGGTTTGGACCGGCCAAAACTGGTCCAAAACACCTTCAAAATATTTTTTTATCCTAAATGGCATGCCCATTTGATGCACTGTCTATGTCCATGGATCCCTTTCATCGATGAATACCTTCTAAGATTTATTCAGGACCATTATGTCTTTGTCTCGGGTTACAGGTACACAAATTTCATTTATTTAATAATAATAATTAAATTATTATTATCCTGAAATCTTATTTCGGACCTACATTCTAAACAAGATGTCCGTCTCACACACTATCAGTGGTGGAGTGACACTGGTCTTTGGGTAAATATTCCAAGACTAATTTTGTTCATTTAAATCTGAAATCATTTTGCGGACCCCATAAGGACAATTTTGGGTATTTTGGTAACTTTTTCACCAGATGTCTGTTCTGGATGAACGAGTAGTCAATATTGTCTTTTTTTTCCAAGAGGATTGAAATGAATAAATCCATATAACTTATTTTGAGACAAAGGATTGTGACCCACAAGATGTCCTTCAAGAACAATGTGACAACTTATGACATTTCCATTGGATGTCTTTTTGGGGTGAATAAATAGTCGATCCTGTGTGTTTTTCTACAAGGATCATAATTAAGTGATCTATTTGGATGTGTAGAGCCTTTTTTGTGATATTATTAAATGTGGAAACATGAAAGGAATACTAGTGGAAGATCCTTTTGATGTGTTTGAAGATATCCAACGACTAGGTTCAATCTAGACTCTTATGAGAGAGGATAAGATGTGTGAAGATATTAGGTCAAATGTTATTGACCTATTTGAGGTGTGCCAAAACAATTATGCTTTTGGCCCTCTAGATCAATTATGAGTGTTGTGTGCTCATCAGCCTTTTGACCAGGTGTGTAGTGTACTCTGGGAATATGCTATTATTCCAAGTTGTACTTGTTTATAGTTTAGTACCCGATAATTTTTAGTTACACGAATAGGAAATAAGGCAGGGCCACATGATTTGTGGGCCCCACACACACCGTGTACCACTTTATGGATTCTTCTATCTCTCATAACTCCTTATGAACTTAGATATTGGCATGTGATTAGCTTATCATGAGTTTTTTTCTTTTTATAACACAATAGTGCCCTCTATAGTAGATTTCGAGTTGCGATGTGAGATATTCTAAGTGTGATGCATATCTGGGGTGACACCCGATGACTAATGCCATGTTGGTTTTTTGAGAGGTACCATCCAATATGGATGGAAAATATTCCCAGATGCTTTCCCAAGAGGTACCATCCAAAAGGGATGTAAATAGTTCCCTGATGATCTATAGTGGAATATTCTTGACACATTAGGGTGTGGGTAGCCTCTACTACTTTTAATAGAGTGTAATCCCCCTAATATAATAGGGTGTGGATAACATCTACAACTTGAACTAGAGTGGAATCCTCCTGACACATCAGGGTGTGGTTAGCCTCTATGAATCCTACTAGAGTGTAATCCCCCTGACGCATCAGGGTGTGGTAGCCTCTATGAATTCTATTAGAGTAGAATACCCATGACGTATTAGGGAATGCGTAAGCTCTGCAACTACTATGAGTGTGAAATCCCCATAATATACTGGGGTGTGGGTATCCTCTACTTTATGCGACAATATCTAGAATGTGATACAATGATAAGACATCCTTTGACATGACTTTGGACTCTCAAGAAAGAGGGGTGCTTTTCCCACCACGACGTATCCTTATGACGCAGCCTAAAACCATGAGGGAGAGACAGTTCTACCCAAAGAAGATATTATTAAGGTGAGGTAATTGATTTCATTTTACTTGATGTGCATAGTAGATGTGTGGGATGCTAGGCATTGATGGTTACTTCACGAAATCTTGGCGAATCACTTTTCATGGGCTGAGCTTATGAGATGCAGACCCCCTTACTATCTCATTTGGGATTATTTGACTGAGCACACACACACACACACACACACAAATATCCTGTTTTTAGTAACCAATCCTTGGGTTTTGGATACTCTCCTTTCAGAAGAGGGGATGAAGTGTGGGGTATTCCATATTCTTTCCATGTCTAGTATCTCGTGGTTAGACAAGTGTACTCTCCTACCATAGGTTGGGAAGACTTTATTATAAGTTCATCTTCTCACTATATCTAGATCATGTGTTTGGACGAGATTACTTCACTCCTTTGTTAGGTTACGCTACACATATTTTACTGTACCTTTTTCTCTCTATTGTTTTCATCTTCTTTGATTATATCTCTCTACTACATCCCTCTTCAGTACTTCTCTTATTGCTCCCTTCAGCCTTCGATTCATCTTACTAAGTATTTTTATACTCACCCCTTCTTGGGCTTTGCCCATACTTGTTGTTCCCTTGAAGAAGAGTGACATGTTGATCATGAATTCAGTGGATCAAGGGATACAAGGTTCTTGGAATACATGCAGTGGTCGTAGATTAGGTTTCAGGAGTGGGACTCTCCCAGATATTTTACTTTTTCACCTATTTTAGGGTTGTGGAACTTTTCTTGTTGGTTGTGTATTTTTTCCCTTCCCCTTTCATATTTACTTTTCCTTACATATACTGAATAGTGGTTGATGCAAGTATGTAGCATATTTAAAGTAGGTTTTTTATCTTGTTTTATTTTCCCTCTGTACAATTTTCATTAATTGGTAAGCTTTTTTGTGTAAATGTTTATAGGTAAAGGCCTCCCCATGTCTGTTGTGCCATCAGCGCTAGTTTCCATCCTCTGGCCTATATAGGTGGTCTTGGGGTAGTTGTGGTTCGAGCCCCAGTATTGGTCGGGTCGTGAAAAAGTAGCCCATATATCTCCATAAGAGGATATTTTTTTTTCTATAGTCATTGAATCCTTAGGTTCCAACATTGAAATATCTTAAGTCACCCAATAAATTCATGATACATTGTTCTTAATTTCACTCTGAAGATCATAGAGGATCTTTATAATTATCATTATTAGTTACATTAAAATCTCAATCTAACATGGAATATTATCATGTGATATTTTTTCTTCTCTCTAGTGTATTTTCTATTTTAACGTGCACATGATTGTGACTCCCCTAATGTGAAACTTCATCGGATGTGTGCTTAGTTTTTTTTTCAGTGAGCCACATAGAATCCCATTTCATAAACCACCTTATCATTCCAAATTTATCTCCACTATCAGTATCCCCATTATTATGAATCACCATGAATATAAATAGAGCCTAAGTTTATGTTCTTTGTGCACATCCTTACCATTTGAAGAAGTGAGTCAAGAATTATGAATGCTCCAGTCATTATCATTGAACAATTTGAAGATCAAAATCTAATTTTTCTTCATAAAAAATGAATATAAATTATAATTAAATGATTGTATTCGAGATAACGAGACCTGGAATGTTCAACAATTTCCTTCAATAGCCACAATATCTACTCTATAACCCCCTTAGGAAGGCTCGTAAGTTTATCTTGGAATTTTAGTGGACTAATTTTATTAACTTTTACTCATCTCCATAACTGATGAACTATGTTTGACTGAATGCATCACCATATTTGATAAGAACCTTAAAATGGGGTAAAAAACTAGCATAAAACTCTTCTATATTCAATTAATAGACTTTATATGTTTGAAAACTTTAGAAAAAAATAAATACCAAAGGCTTTGGGCAGCTTCACCCTTAAACACTGATGGATTGAGTTGTGTTTACCCTTATTATCATCGATCAAAAAACATTATTTGGTTTCCATAATAAATTTCATTTGATTTGGTTTATGGTTCTACCATATTTTTTAAAATTTTCATCATCCTATGATGTCCTCAATCTATTGAACTCAACTTCAATAAAAAAAATCTCATCCTCTATTTAATTCAACTTCTAAAGACCTAAATAGACATCATTTACATCAATGAGATATATAATAATTTTCAGAATGAATAGAATTTGGAATAATATGAGTTTGAGGGGCCCAACAAGTTTGATCAAGTTATTTTTTAGACTTGCTTTCATTGATTTGGAAAAATAATGGGGATTTCATCAATTAATGGTGTGGAAAAAAAGTATTCAACTTCTAGATCAAATATATCTGGATAGGTACCCTTTTATTTTTTGTGTCATCATTTTTTAGGTCCACGATCTGACATAGACTCAAATTGAAATGGTTTGTCTTCCTCATATAAATTTACAGAATATCATCACAACTTGATCCTTAATCAGACTCTATTTTGGAATTCCATATATGTATGTGCACATATGTGGTATGTTATGTTCCCATAGATTCAATTGGAATAGAATAATGCGGGGTGTGGGTTAAATTACTATTCACTGTTTTAGGACTCTACAGTCTGAGGTGGGAGGATTTCAAAGAAAACAAGATTCATGATACTAGGTATGATGGAATTCATGGTCACATCCCCATGGTATAATACTAGTGGTGGGTTCATAATAGTAGGTAGATGGTAGAAATGCATCACACGATCAAAGACTCGTGATAGAAAGAAAAGGTCTCATTCTGATGGTTGCATGATCATGGCCGCAAGACTCACATATGCGTTATTCAGAAGAAGTTCAAGGTTTTACCTTCTATCATCATAAAATAATCTATAATTTATATCAAATTAATTTTAAAATAATATAAATAAAAATAATTCACAATTATCACCCCCTTTTTAATGTTATCCTCCGTAAAAGTTTCCTTTAATTGTTTAGACAATGAAAAATCTTAATTGATTAGTGTATGTTCTTTTCAACAATTTATTGCAATATGGATTTTCATTAAAACACAAATATTTACCAAGCATATATAAAATAAAATTTTTTCCCAATTAAAAATAAATTCTAGGTTATGATACTAAAATAATGTATCAATTTACCTAAATATACATTATTTGTGGGGTTTATTTATAATGGAAAAAATCACAAAAATTAAAAATTTCATGATTCATCACCCCCACACACACTTACCATCTTTATTTTCCTTAATCATGTATCTCAAAATGTGTCACAAAGAAACCTCTCTCTATGAATAATTACACATTAGAGTTCCATAAAATTAAATGATTGTCAATGATTTTCATTCAAGTATCACATAAGGAATATATTAAAAATCATCATTCTATGGGAAAATAAATCTAATCATGTATTTTTATTTCGCTATTTCAATATTTAAATGTTCCAATTTAATTCCACTTACATTTCTCAATTCATCATTAATGTTCATTCAACTTTAAATCATCCTCTCTTTGAATTATATTCACTCATCAATAAAGGTAATAAATATATTTGGAGTAGTTCTCATACCTCAAGAACATTTTTCATTATATAGGGTTCAAAGTTATATACCATCTCTACAATGAAAATAAAAATATCACTATTAATTATGAGTGGTTACATAATGAATCTAATGACACTGAGGATTCATGTAGGTATGAAATGTTGTGTAAAATATAAGTCTCAAGAAAAATATGTTTTCTATTAAATATAATGAATGATATTAAAAATAATTTAAAACGAATATCTCTTTTAGAAATTATAAAAAAATTCCCCCACTCCCCCAAAGACTCAATGTAGGCTCATGATATGATAAGTAAATATAAAAAATTATTCACCCTCATGAATTTTGTTTCACTTTGTTTTAGTTTCTTTTTCTTTTTTGAAGGTTTTAGTTAAGATAAATCTCATATCTATTTTCTAAACCCATATTATCTTAATATCATCATTCTGGTATTGGTTATTTGTGACTTATCCAAGACATAAGCCATTTTTTCTTCTTCTTTTTCTCTTATTTTTTTCATTTTTCATTATTTTATTTAACTCGGGTTGAGGACTAAATTATAATGAATGATATGTAATGGTATCCCCAAAATTTCAATAGAACAACCCACATATCCACATAATTATGTAAAATACAATGTTTACAAAAACACATCTTCTCTTAAAAACTTATCCTAATGAATTTCATTTAATTATACCATTATTATGGGTAGGAAAGTATAAAGATGACATGAAATATGGATTTAACCCCTAAAGACCATTTATGGATTCTATGGGTATAGTAGGATATAATGAAAAAAATATAACTTTTCATGGATAAATAATAAAATTCCTAAATCATATTAAAAACGAATTTCTATTTTCATTACTCCAAAATCCAAGGAACCAGGAAAAAACTGGCCCTAAGAAAATTATTAAATAAAAAGAAAGAAGATTCAGACAGCCAGGGGGTTCTTACAGATTCTAGAATACATAACACCATACATGTCTGCCTCAGCAATTGAAGCACAAAAACTAGGGGTCGTAAAAGACCACATCGTATCCATCGCTAAAGTTGCCTGCTTAGATAAAGCATCTGCTGCCTGATTAGCCTCCCGATAGGTGTGTGAGACAACCAACCACATATGAGAAACTTGGTTGAGGAATTCAACCCAGTGAGGCATCACTCTCCATGGCACGTTATGGGATCATGAATCTAATGCATGAACCACAAGCTTCGAGTCTGACTCAATCCATAACATTCTCCAATTAAATCGAACAACGTACCTGATTACATGAATTATCGCCCAGATCTCATCTTCATAGGCAAGTCCAACACTAGTAAAATGATAAAAACATCCCCTAATAAAGCCACGGTATGTGCGAAAGCACCACCACACCCTGATAACCCTGGAGCGCCAGAAGTATCCCCATCCACATTCACTTTGATAAGATGCTAAGAAATTTCTATATGAAAACATGCCAGATTCTCATGAAATTTTCATAAGAATGTTTGGAAAATATTGGTTTAGAATTCTTCCCATGAATGGGAAACATATACTATATGGTAATTCACTCAAGGTAATACACATAAAAAAACATCAATACATACAAATGTCAAAAATTTAAAGCATTACCAATCTAAAGTATTTACATCTAATGAAATCAACTCTTTCCCCTAAATCATGATTTTATAAATTTATCATCTTATGCTTTCATTTAATATTCATTCATTATTTTAATAATCACAGATTATAAACAATAAAATTTATAACCTAGAATTATGGGAACCCAATGTATTATCTTCCCTACTATATTAAAAAATTATAAATAAGTCTAAGTAATGACATAAAATTTATCTTTATATCTTAATATCAAAATATATTTTCAAAAAAAAATTAGGGGAACCAAAGAGATAATGAGTTTAAAATTAAAATCCCCTTTCCACATGAAGTTCTTTCCTTTTATATTCATCTTATAGTTGGGTTTTCTTGTGATATCTTATTCCATCATCATCATGGACCTATAAAAGAAAACAATTTATTGAAGTCACTTGGTCTAGGTTATTGAAGATAAAAAAGGTAAGAAAACTGAACACTAAATCCTAATATATTAAAAAACTAATGTCCTAAAATTTAGTTAAAATAAAAGATAATAAGAATGAATATTATTTTAAAAAACCTAGTGGTTACTAGGTTTTTACTTCCCTTAATTAGTAAATACTAGTGGTCACCAATAATCAGAAGGTGGATGGTGTTTATTTGAGATAAATCGCCTCAAATTTATGCTTCTAGTACTCATTACTAACTTTTGGATGTTGAGGGATCCATGGATAGTGTATACTAATTCCACACCCTTTGCATTCATGTACAACATTTATAGTAGGGTTATGATAAATAATGCGTCCTATTATTTATTTTGATGTTATATCTTTTTTACTATCATGTATTTATCATGTATTGATCATAATATTATATAGAAAAAATTATCAATGATGAATTTAGATATAAATTATAAACATAAAAAATTAAAAAAATTAGAACTTGTTATAACAATATTCCTATCTAAATTAGGTAGACTTTTATTCATGATAATCCAATAGATGTACTAGGATATCCTTAGATACACCCTCTAGTATATGCTCAAATGGTTCTGGCAGTTTCATGTATTCCTCATTAAGTGCGTCATCATTTTCAATTTCATCATCTAGGGTAAAACAATATTAAGTTTAATCTGAAAAAATTAATCATGGGGAGTTAATTATCAATACAATTGTAATGAAATTAAATTAATTTGAGTTCAATATAGTATTATCTCTCTTAGTTTGTCTCATTTAAAATTCTTCTTCAGTGTAAAGTGCCTCCTGGAATTGAGTTATCATGAATATAGGTAGATAGTATATTTCTTCCAGTCATTATACAAGTTCTACAACTTAGGTGGTTTCTCCTTCCATATCCAGAGAGTGATATATTGGTGAATATTATTATACTTTAAATATGGAAATATCATGTTTAATTTCAATAAATATATATTCAATAAAATTTTATCCAAATATTAATTATCTCTCACGAGTTTATTAGCCAAAAACATTTCTCATAAATCCTCTCAAGCCATGGATAAATGAAAGATGATGGTTGTATTTCTTCATATAAACCCTTCTTTTCTACCTCAGGTTCCCCTACTATAATGTTCAAAAGGGATGTACCTTCCATTGCTAGTTATGATTATTTTTTAGTTTCATGATTAAGTTTCTTCTTATATATATCTAAGGATGACAAATCGTATTTGTTTTAACATTACATTTTTCTCAAATAGTTTTGTATATAATCTATAATTTGGTTAAACTGTGATTTATCTAAAATAGTAATGTCTTTTAATTTTTTCACCTATAAAATTTTAAAAAAAAATTGGGGAACAATCAAGTGTCTTTTTGTGCATCATCCATTTCTTGATAAAATTCCAAGTGGTACTTTGGGGGTTCTATTAATTCTATGGATAATCCTTCCAATACATGGTACTAAAGGACCTCTTTATGGTCCTGGATGAGCTCCATTAATTCCTCCCCTATTTCAATTTATCATTGGTCTCTCCTAAGAAATTTTTAGAAGTAAGAAACACCATCCTCTATAAACTGTAGTTTGTAAGTGATTTTTTTTTATTTTTTTAAAAGAGTACTATTTTAAAATGATAAAAATAAATAGTGTGTAAAATAAATAATTAGATCACTAGGAATATAACCAAGATATTTACATACCATTCATTGGGCAGTGAAAAAGACACAATTTATTTTCTTAATATAGAATATTTAATAAACATGGTCATATCTATTAAAAATATTTTACAATCAAATACTCATTATTCCTAACTTACTTAATATAATTTTTTTGGTTTTATATTTTATTATGGTAGAAAGAATATGGGTTTTTATAATTTTAAAAAACATAAAATGTAAATATATATATTTATTAAGAATTATTACCATTATAAATTATGGTCTTGGTCATTTTTTTAGATACTATTCATCCTTTACTTCCAATTATTATTGGAAAATTATATTTTATAGAACATTCCACCATACATGAGATACTACCCCTAATATTTATTTTGAATGTTAACAAGACTTAACAACCCCTTTGGCGAACTAAACATAAAATACTCCAATAGTAATGTTAGATAAAAAACCATAAATAATAGTTTGAAACCTTATATGAACATGCTAAACCATAGTATATTTTATCCCATAACATACTCAACTAAACCGTATGATGATTTTTCCAAGATAAGTACTACTTCCCCCTTCTCAACAAAAAGAATAAAAATACGATGAATTAAAAATATTGGATTTGAGATCATGGAGAAAACCCCCCTTAAGTCCAATCATATGTTTAGTTATCATGAAAATTATTATAAGAGATCAGTGTGAAGAAAGAGAGTCTGAGAGAGAGAGAAATAGATAAAGGAATGTAACAATGCTTGAATTAAAATACAAGTATGCAATTAAAAAAAGAGGAATTAAAATAACATTATAAAAAATAACCATTCCTAGATATAATTTTAAATGAATCAGATAATCTATATTCATAGGATTTGGGTATCATTTTTTGAAGACATAAAATACTACATTTTCTACCCTTAAAATTGTTGTTACCCATGAACATCATGATCAAACATGCCTACTTTCACTCTAAATATCTCCAGGTTGTTTTTAGTTCTTATTATCAGTGACGTTAAAATCTACAACAAACATATATATTATCATGTGATATATTTTTCCCATGATTTTTATTATTCATGTTCATGTGATTTTAAATAAACCCATGTGCATCTTGATTGGATGTGTGTTAATTCTTTTTCCATTGAAATAGACATATGGACTTCATCTTCATGAATTTACTTCTCATTCCAACTTCATATTGGTTATTAGTATCCTTAGTTTCATATCTCATCCTAACTATCAACATAGCCTCATTTAAAGTTCTTTTATCACATCCCCACCATTTCTAGTAGTTATTCTTTCACTATGTGTGAAAACAATATTTATTATTAAATAGTTTAGAGATCGATTGTTGATGTTTTTTTCAAATAAATTCAAAATATAGTGAAAATAAATTCCAAAATGGGTTATAAAGAGACCCATAAAGTGACAAAATATCCATTAATAATCATGATATTGTACCCCTCCCCCCTTATCCCACTTTGGATGTTTATTTAAGAATTTTGGGGAGCACCTTATGGATAAATTTACATGACTCTATCACTCATGAATGGTGGTTGAATGAAGAGATATTCATCATCAATAAAAAGATAAACATATATAAAAAAACAAATGTAAAACTCTTATTCATTCAGTTCATGTGTTTAATTAGTTTTAGTACTTTATAAAAACTTTTCACCCACATCTTCACACAGATTCATTCTTCAATGTTTAAGGCTCGAGTGGCATCATCCCGTCATATCATTAGTCATCAATCCTACATCAGTAACCATCTTATTTTTTAGTTATTTTTATTTATGGTAATAGTGACTTCTTCAAACTTCAATTAATATGGTGGAATCCACAATATGTTGACCATTTCATCTATAATGGAAGCTTTTAATATGTTTAGTTCTTCCTCCTAAGATCTAAACTAGAATCATCTTCATCAATGGGTTATACTAGTGTTTCTAGATAAAATGGAAGCTGTAATAATACGTGATCAATGGGAACAACTGGTTCGATCAATATTATCATCAATGTAGGTTTTGAAAATTAGAAGAAATCATAGAGATATCATCAATGCCTAGTTTTGAGAATAATGACTTCATCTTCCTGCTCAAGAGATTTTTGCTTGGTACCCCTATAGTATTGGTACCATCAGTATTTCGGTGTTTGATTCACTCTTGATTTAATTTGTAATTGTTTTTTATAGATACTTAAAGAATATAAGTATGGGTATATCCTAATAAAACTCTATAAAGGTATTCCACATATATAAATTCACAAATACAGGATGTTGGGGTCTCATGGATTCAGTTGGAATGAAATACTGCTATGTGAAGCACAATTTATTTTTCATAGTTATAAGACTCTAGGGAAGAGGATAAATATTTCTCATGGAATAAAGAATCATGGTAGCAGGTACAGTTTCATACACTTGGTAGAAGACACACATTGGATTTATGGTAGCATACAGATGGTAATAGAACCATGGTTTCAATCATGGTAGAGACTATATAGTAGTAAGGTAGTTCATGGTCAAAGTCCTATGTTAGAAATTGTAAACTCTCATTCTAATAGTTGCAGGCTCAATGTCAGAACAGTCACATATGAATTCTCTTGTCAAAATTATAGTCTCACCTTTCTGAATACCCAATTTTTGTAAACTCTTTATTTCCAATTAGTCTCATATTAATTTAAATATTAAAAATTAAAAATTATCATCTATGTTTATAATGTGATACAAAGTAAAGTTTTCTTTAAATATTCTATACAATGAAAAGTATAAATTTATTAGTGCATGATATGTTAAAAAATTTTTGAAGATGGGTTTTTATTCAAGTTCATAAAATAATTAATCATGTAAAAAAATATTTATTCAAGTGAGAAATTAAATTTCATATTAATGAAAGTTATAAAAATTTATAGATTTCCCAAAATTTATATTATTATTGGTTTTTATTGTTAATGAAAAAATCACAAAAAATTCTAAATTTCTTGTTTTATCAATTCATTATAATATACTCATGACACACTTTTTTTCCCTATCATCCTCCCCTAAGAGATTTATGGGTCATGTATGGCTAATGAAATAGTTGAAGACATGGGTGAAAAAGTAGGTAGGGGTTCATAAATGGGTACACACTAATCCAGAATAAATCAATGAGGCCTTTTGATCTTGAATAAGGGTCCTTTCATATTTAAAAGTATAATGTACAAGCTATGATGCTGTCCAACCATTGGAGGGGGTTTGATTTATCCTTGATGTTTAAGTGTTTGTATGTTGTTTCATTTATTGTAACCTATATGAATATATATATACATAATATATATATAAAATTAATAATAATAATTAATTTCACGACATTTTAAAAAAAACATAGCTAAAACTTTAAAAAATAAAAAAATTGTATTTAGAAGCTTTTTAAAATGAACTAATATGAATTAGGGAGGGATTTAATTTTTTTTTGTTAAAACTATAATTTTAAAAAAATCATATTTAGTGATGGAATATTATAAGTGGATATTATGGGTTTTATAAAACCACCACTGATGTTTTACAATAAAAAATATGAAAATGGATTTAGCGGTATTTTTTATTATACCATCACAAATTAATTATAGTTTTCTAAAACCTCTTCATAAAAATAAAAAGGAAATGTTTAAAAATAGTTATTAAAACTAATACTAATTGTTATTCTTACAATAGTTTTCACTTATGTTCCACATTTTCCCAAATTTTAATCATAATATGGAAGATTACAAGTAATTAGTAATGGATAAAAAGTTCTACAATTATTCATTATAATTTATTCTTAGGAGTTCCCAACCACATTCAAAAAGCACTATTCTTTCCTAAATTTATATAAAATTAAAATCCTTTCTAGGGTTCACATATAATATTTTAATTTTTATTCTAATTTATTTTCATAAAAGAAGATAAAGAAACACAAATAATTATTCTTAATAAATCATAACCAGATCAAATTCTAAATTCACTAATTGGAGTTGAATGATAATAATTTAGTGTACCTATCAATGAGTTTTTAACATAACATTATAATTTACACCAAAAAAGAATATATTAGAAGGATTAAACTGGATTTTTTATTCATATCACATAATCTTCTAGGAATTTGTGTCATTAGGATTAAAAATCATGTAATACTCCTATATCAATCAATATAAAAAGAAGTTCTATCATAAAAATAAAACAATTAAAAGGTCTTCAATCCAGGATCACTGCATCATTATTTTATTAGAAAACAAAACAGAAAATCGAATTACATAAATTTAAAAAAATAATATCAAACATTATTTAGTGTATTTTTCCTAGTTTATAATAGAATTTCATTCTATATAACTTTCCACATTTATTTCTAAATGATTACCTTAAATTCTACAAGGATTAAAAGGGAAATTAATCCATATAATATGTTTAAAATTTAACCCATTTTCCCCATTTTTTCCTACAAGGAATATGTTACATCTTTCCACCACACTAGATAAAATTTATGGTTTATGTATAGGAAAGGTAATTCAGTATAATATTTTTTTGAACATGATAAAAAACCCACTAACACCTTTAACTTGAATGTTAATGTGAAATTTAAAATTTTATTTAAATAAATGTTATTCAAATTCATAATCACTAATAAAATAACCATTACTTTCAGAAAACACTATAAGTATCTCAAAAAATGATTTACCAATTTCAAAAGTAAGGTGAAAGTTTCCTTCTATACCTTTTCAGCATATATGTTATTATTTAAACCAAATTCTTCTTAATCATCTATAGGATGAAATGAAATACGAGTGGAAAGTAGAAGTTTGAATCAATATTCTCCATAGTAGACAAGAGTTTATTTATACATTAAATGGTTTTCAAATAAGTATAATAAATAATGTTTTTATATCTAAAAAACTTATCAAAACAATTATCATCACTCAAACAATTAAATTTATCTAATCAATGTTCAATTTAATTTCTTTAAATCCAATTTTAGTTTCAAGTTAATTTTAATTTTCATCTACTAAATAATAATAAAAAAACATAAGTTCAAATTTTAAATTTTTAAAATTAAATCATTTCAACTGTAATATAAGGTGTTCTAAAAAAATGTTTTATGGTGGAATCAGATTTTTTATGTTCAAAAGAAATTTTAGATTGTGAAATTTAATTTACTGAATAAAATATACAAGTAGAATATAAATCAAGTAAATAAAATTCAGTTTCTAATGGGACATAAAATTTAAGAAAACTACCTTGAATTCAAGTTAAACATGTTTTTTCTTCATTTATACCTTTATTTTCTTTATAAAATTAAATACAAATTAACTTTAAATTTTTATTTTTATCAATTTATTTTTTAATTTATAGATTAATTTCATAAGGATAAAAAAATAATGTAGTTTAAAATTTATCCCAATGTTGTTGAACTTTTTTACAAGTACCTTTAATTTTTTTCATCTTGATAAAATATTCTAGAAACTCATTTTTTAAAAATGAAACAAATTAAAAAACTACATTATTGTAAAAAACATCATTATCATTAAAATTTTACTCAAAAGGGAAATCCAAAATACATGGGATGGGTTTGACAATCATCTTTATCTTTACTTTAAAAAATATATATTAGTTCTCACCAATGATATAAAACATTAGGGATTAATATATACATTCTAACAAGAAGATTAAATATAAAATTCATGATGTGAGAATTTAAATAGTGAACAATTTATATTGTCCTTAAATCCATTTATGTATTTATCATGCATGTTATGGTTATTAAATTCCATTGGTATACAAATGGAGAGTTGGGGAAGTGGTCATGGATCTATAAGTTCTCCAGTCTATAATATATTTCATTATTGAAAGGTTCTAAGTGATGATGGTAATGTTTCTTCTTCTTCTATAGAAACACCAAACCCAATAAAATATTGAGAATACTCATTGAGTTTCGTGGATAAAGTATCAATCATTTTAGTATTCATTGTACCTTATTAACATACCCGACTTCATTCAAAATACACTCCTCAAAACTAAAATAATGGAGTATCCTAATGTTCAGGAAAAAACATTCCATGGTTTCTTCTAAATAGAACTATTACTCTATAAAATCCATTTTAGTATTAAGAGGATAACAATGAAGACATGGTGTTTTTAGTAATTAAAATTCTCAAACAATAACAAAACATTCAATGATTTTACATCACATTAAGTGATAATATAGATAGTTTTAATACACATAAATATAGAACCAATAATGATAAATAACTGCTAAAAAATTCAGACTTACTGGTGAAAAATTATTTTATTAGTTAATGAGTTTTCAATGAAATTCTATTTATTTAGTCCCTGTAATTTTATGATTTTATTATATTTTTTATTAAAAATGATGAATGAAATATGGGGGACTCCCTGAAAATGACACCAAATTGATATCAAATGTTTTTTCCATGAAACTCAACATGAAAATATAGATCTTATTTATTATGTAATGTAATAAACTGGGATACAACCATGGGTAGATCTTAAAAGGATCCTAATCACACTCAATGTATTTCTATTATTATCATTATTTTATCATCCAAAGTATACTTACTTTACTATAAAGTGGGGAATAAAAATGGCACTGCATACATAAAATAATTTAGATAGATAAAAATTAAACCAAATATTATGAAAATTGAACATATAATTAAAATAACTCTGAAAACTAATATCAGAGGGAGTTTTATAGGAGAAATTGTCAATATTATTGTAATTTTTTTATATTATTAGTTCCATTCAATTAAAGAATAAACAACATTCACCTCTTATCTATCCCATTTAAACAATTTGTATTTCATGAAAAAAACCTATAATGTGTAAGGGAAACCTATATCTAAATTCAATTAAGAAAACATTGCTTGATCATAAAAGATATAAATTAATACTAGAGGGGGAGTGAATAGTTATTTTAAAAAATTAATGTTAAAAAATCAATGTTTTATTAAATAAATATTCTGTAGTGAGTTTTGTATTCAAGATAAGAAATAATGTAGAAATAAAAATAAATAACATATAGAATTATAGCAGTTAGGATCACCAAAATTGTAGTCCACTCAACAAGATTCTCTACTATGAATAAAGATTAGTACCCACTAGTAAAATCACTTTTAAATGTTTGATAACCTGTTACATACTTTTCCTTTTAAAAATACTTGAAGGAATAAACATATATTTTTACAAAGCCATGAACCAAGTATATGAGATGACTTTTGATTAGAAGTCACAACCCAAATGTCGTTTTCAGTGGTAGAACATCCAAACAAAAAAGACATTATTTTTATGGGGAAATCATAAAATACATATGAATATATTAAAAACAGATAAAAAAGAATAATACAATGAGAAAAATATAAATAAAACCAAAAATATTGTTTTGATTAACATAATATTGAGGTTTGATGATCCTAATCTCTATATTTATAGAGGATGGTGCAGTAGAAGACTCCTCATGGTCATAATATGTAATCAAAATTCATAGATATTATTGATCGAAAGAGTAGATAGAATATATTAAAAAAATGTTTTCCCAGTTTTATTGAATAATCTAAATATTGTTTTTTTATTCCTTGATGACACCCTTAACTAATTAATCCCACATCATCATTAAATGAAAGATATTCTAGGATCGTCAAGAGATCTAATCACATCGTTCCACTTATTTGTGCAGAAAAATATAATATTACCTTTACCTGTATTTAGGAAAACTATAATGAAAATAATATAAATTTGACACCACTTACTTTTACATGAAATAACATTAAAAAAAACAATATTTGTAGAAAAAAATACATATAACTTATTAATAAAAAATGAAAATAATATTAATAATCATCTATATTATTAAAACATTAAAAATGTAATAAAACATAACTTTATACAAACTTACTTCATTAATGAAATTTACTCTATATGTGTATTTAAAACATTAGTTATATTCTTAATAATTTTTGGACAATATGTTATTATAATTTTAGAATAAATATAATAATTTTTTAATAATTTTTTATTTAAAAAACAATAATAAAAATAAAAAATTATATTTTTAGAAAAGATAAAATGAACTAACAATAAATGGAGAAATACCCTGCAGTTTCATGGTTTTACTACCACTGACAATCTACCTTTGAGTAATATACCATCATACACTATATTGAATATTACTACATTTAAAAAAAGAAGAAATTCCATTAGAAATGATCTAATATTAAAAGTGTATCTACCTTTAAAGGAATCATATCTTCCATCCCACATTGTAGAAAGAAATGTTTTTTAGAGAAGTGATATACCACCAAGAAAGAATGAACTAGTGAGACCATGAAGAGAAGTGTCCTTAAAACATCGAGTGGTAAAAGATATACTATCAAATGGTACCACTACTATAATCCCATAAAAAGAAACTGGTTGTTTCCATCTTTGTGGTTGGTGAACAATACTTCCATTGATGTCTGAAATACTACTATCAGTACTTTGAATGGAACTAATATCACTATGTTTAATAGTTCTACCATTGTAGGAAAGTTATTATTGATTCCATTTCTAGTTTATTACACCATGATCAAAAAATTATACTACCATGGATGATGAACTGCTGTCAAAGATGGAAGGGTATTATTGTGAAATAGGCTTATGGTACCACCATTAAATAAATTCTACTAATGTTCAAATTGTACCTTAATCTACCATAAAAGATATAGAGTGGTCAAACAGTTCTAGAGAGGTTTTTCAAACCTTTCTCAATCTTTTATCTTTAGAACAATAGCTTGGTTCATCCATGTTATCCTCAGTTTGATCAAAAAATGTTTGACCATAAATCTGATGAATAAGAAAGATCATATGAATCTTCAGTGCAGCTAGATGAGGAAAGAAATGAATGTTGGTTCTAATCATATGGATATTGATGATCTAATACAACTATGCTCATTATATACATATTTTTTTTAATTATATGAATAGTGTATCATTCTCCATTCAGTGTCTTCAATTTCTCAGAAACAAGTAACATGAGTTCTCTATGAGGTTTTAACATGCTACAGACCCACGACATATACCATGAAACCTATTCATATGAACTCCTTCCTTATAGAGATTTTTAAGGCCTATACATGGTGTACACTCACATTTAGTCATGGTTGGATCATTAGGTCAGTCCAACCAAAGGGTTGGCACATATGTCATCTATTTGTGGTTGAAGGGCTGGACCCTAGGACTAGCCTTGGTTCACTCATCTTTTTAACTAATTCCACACATAATTTTTAAAATTACATATAAATAAAAACACAGAATATTTAATATAAATTTTTTTAAAAAAATTACCGTTTCATAAACTAATTAAAAACCCATGGAAATTAAAAAATTATTATTATTTTTTAAATGTGATTTCATAAATGTGAGGAAATAATAATTTATCAAAATTAAATTTTTAATGAATTAATGAAAAAAATAAAACTCTAACAATATTCTAATTTATTAATTAAAAAATATAATATTTAATAAATTCCCAAAAACATTCTCCCAGTTTTTGAAAATTATAAAAAAGTACAATAAATTAACATCATTAAAATAATATCACTTTTAATCAGAATCAACTAATTATATATAACAATGTAGTATTTTGATATAAAGGTTGATAGTTAGTCACAGTACTCAAGTAATTAAATATTTAAAATAGGGTAATTTTTTTTATAAATTAGTAATTATAGGAAACAAAAATGTTAGGCTTCAATAATTCATAGTAAAAACATCATTTTATAAAATTTGATAGAATATAATATTTTAGTGAAAAGATATGCCAATTGATTTTTAGTAGGAACACATTCTAAGCATATATCACATTTACTTATATGATCCATCATAAAATGAAATCTAACATCGACATATTCTATATTATATATTTTCTTTTTTGAAATTGAAGTTTCACTATAATTATCAAAAAAGTTTTAAATTTTTTCAAAACCAATATTAAAATCACATATTGTATGATTAATCAATATACTTTGTGAACAAAATATAGTAGTAGAAACATATTCACATTCATTTGTATATAGTTTTGTTGATTTTTCTTTAATATAAATCCATGAAATTAAAATTTTACCTTGAAGATGTCACATACCTATTAGTCCTTCTTGGTCTAGCATATATCCTCTAATGTGATAATCAAATTAAGATAATAAATCCAAAATATTATTATTTGATTAAAAATAATACAATTCTTATAATAACCTTTATATATCTAATTACTCTTCCAAAATAATTAAGATAACCTTTCTTTGAATTGGACTAAAATGTAGCATATAAAAAAACTGAAAACATTATGTATGGTCGATACAAAGTGAGATACAATAAACATCCAATCATACCTCTATAATATATAATATCCAAATTTTTCCAAATTGATCCAATTTAAAGTTAGAATTGGAACTCATTGGTGTTGTCGTAGTCTTACAAGAATCAATCCCAAACCATTTTACACGATTTTTATCAGAAATATCATGATTTAAGAAAATACCATCATTCCTTTAATAAATTTTAAAAACAAGAAAAAAATATATATTATCCCCAAAATATCATGTCAAATTCGCTTTTCATTAGTTGAAAAAAATCATTACATAGTAAATCAATTGTTGAACCCAAAATTATATCATTAAAAAAATATGCAAAATCAGTATATCATTTGAAAACCTCTATAAAAAAATATTGGATAAAAATTTCCTTATACAATATTTTTAAATTAAATAAGAGTTAGTCTTTCATATGAAATTATACAATATTTATTAAGACAATATCAAACATTATTAACATGAAAAAAATGATTTAAAAATTATTCATTTTGAAATATAGAGGGTTGTTTAACATAAAAATCCTTATAAATTATTATGTTTAAAAATTAAATTTTAGTATCCTTATGAAATAATTATATATTTTGGAAAAAAGAAGTCTAATAAAATTATAATTGCTTCTATCCTTTCAATGAGACAAAAATAAACATCAAATATGATTCCCCCTTATTGGGAATAACCTTGAATAACTAGTCTTTCTTTATTTTATCTATGTTTCTAGCTTCATAAATATTATTATACAAAATCAACTTAGTTGCTATTTTAGGTTTGTATTTTGGAAATTCAATGAAAATATATAGTTTATTTATTTCAACTGATTTAATTCATCATACATTGAATTTATCTAATTTCAATAAATTAAAGCAATATCAATATTCACACAAAAAATAGCAACAAAAGTAGAGTTATCATTGTAAAGTAAAATTGATTTTTTGGTTTGTAAACCACATTCAAAATTTTAAATTACCTTTTCAATTTGATGGTATTTAAGTGTTTTAAATTATTTGGCATCATTTTGAGAAGAGTAATTCTTCCCTTCAACTGATGCATTCTCATTTTCATGGTCATTATTTTCACCAAAATTGAATTCCATAAATTCATCATTATATTTTATTAAATAATAATTATTATTTTTATTGATATTTTAATTAAAATTGACCAATACTGAGCATTCAAAAACTAAAGTTATTTTATTGAAAAATCAATATGAATTTCTAGTATTGGAATATCTAAAGAATATTCCTTCATCACTTTTAGACTCAAATTTTTCTAAATTATATTCTTTATTTAAGATAAATAATTTTCCACCAAATACCCTTAAAAATACCACTTTAGGTTTAAACCCTTTAACAAGTTCATAAGGGGTCTTATAAAAAAATAGTCAAGTATAAACTCTATTTAAAACAAGAAAATAAGTATTTATATATTCTTCTGAAATAAATATCAATATAGTAAATTCTTAGAGCATTGACCTATCCATTTATTACATAAATCTATTTTTATTTTAACCACAACATTCTATTATGGTTTTTTAGGGGCTGAAAAATAATTCTTTTATCAAATTTCCATTCAAAAAAATATCAAATTATAAATTAAAAAATTCACCACCTATATCACTTTTGATAGATATTACTAACATATTCTGGATGTTTTTAATAATCATACAAAAATAAAAAAATTGAAATAATGTTTTTTTATGTGATAAGAAACAAATCTGGAAAAATATATTGCAATCATCTAAAATTAAAAATACATACTTCTTACCACCAAACCTAACATGTTTTGTAGGTATAAACAAGTAAATATCTAAAATTTATAATAAACTATATTTACTAACAAAATTTACTGATTTAAACTTTTTATTTTGATGTTTACACTTTAAACAGGAATTGCATATAAGGTAAATACTTGTATGTAACTTTGGAAATTATAGAATGTATTCATTCTTTCAATGTCTGTGAAATAGTATGAAGTTTTTATGTCCAACCCTCCCATTCAAAAAAATTTCATTAACTTTTAAAACATCTAAACATTTGTAATTTCATTTAATTGGATCTATGAAGTCAATAATGTAAACATTCTCTAGTCTATACATAGAAAATAAAAATGATTTATATTTCATAATTTTATATTTATCATCAAAAAAATAAAATTTAATCCATTATCATAAATTTGGGATATTGTAATTATATTAAATTTTAAACCATCTATACATAATAAATTTGAAATAACAAATATTTTATAAAAAATTTACTTTGAAAACATATTTAATCATACCCTTAGGGTTGTCTCCAAATGTGAACAAGACACCATCATAATAATTAAAGGATATAAATTTAGAAATATTTCCTTTCATGTTCCTACAACATCTACTATCTAAATTCCACGAGTCTTTGAAATTTCAAAGGTAGATCTCTTGAAACTAAACAATCAAACAATATTTTTTGGTACCAAGGCTAACTTGGTTATAATTAGATTTTTATCAAAAAATTTGGTAACCCAAATTGATTTAAGTAATTTATTAGTGGGATATTAAAAATATAAATCTTCAACAATAATGTTATAATATTCCAAAATGATTTTTTAAAACGTAATGAACACTCATTGTAATAATTAACTTTTATTATACATTTAAAACAAGTTTCACTAGAAATACCGCCATTTGATATTTGAAATAAGTTTTTCTAATTTATCCATGATTGAAAAATATTACAACCAAAAAATTTCATATTGGTGTTTAGTTTCATCATTCACATAATATTTTCATAATGTTATTTAACATGAAAAATTTATCTAAATTATATTTAATATTGACAAATTAAATGTTCAAATTCATATTATGCTTCTGAATAGTCTATAAATCTATATAAACATTCACATTAGATCATAGATATTTGTTTCATAATTATTTATTTTCTTTCTTGAGGCTATTAAATTCATTTTAAACATTAGTTAACTCATCCAAAACTAAAATAAAATTTCGTTCTTCATATTTATCGTTCACTTATAATTTTTTAAACTCTTTCATTTTCTTCTTTAAGTTTTATCAACAATAAATCACACTTCCTTTAAATTCTTTAATATGGAGAACAAAGGTATTAAAATTATATAATTCCCTTTTTAATTACACATTTTCATTAAATTATTTCATATTTTTAATTTTTATATCATAATAACTTTACATTATGTTGAATCTATCATTTTTTAATACTTTTATTTTCTCTAAGTAGATATTTATGTTTGGAATTAATAAAATTAAAATCATAATTAGTTTCATTTTTATTTTTAGATAATGAATTATGATATATATTAGCTGGATTAATTTATTGAGTGAATAGTGAATCAATTACCTCACACTATATACCCATTGGAGTATGGTTACTAATCCCATTTTTTTACTTCAAAAACCAATTCTTGTGTAGAAATGTCTGATTAGTCCCAAACTACAATAAAAGATTTATTTTCTTTTGTCATTTTCTCTTTCAATTTCATTGAATTTTTGATTTTTGGGTTGTCTGTTATAATGTTATCTTTCTTCCTTCACTCAAAATATGTTAATTCTAAATCATCATTACTATTATAATAATTACCTTTCATGTATTAGTTTTTGAATTTTTTTGAACTTTCTCTTTTCACATTTCTCTTCCATCAACCTAAAAATATTATTTCTCAAGTGATCCATATCTTTGTAACATTACTAGAACTCATACTCATATGTGTTAGGTATATATTTAAAAATAGTCTTGAAACCAATAAATTTTCTCTTCATGGACTCCTCATCAAATTTTTCTTAACTCTAATTCATACATAAATAAAAAACTTATTACTTCATCTAACATATACTATTTAAAATTATTAATCTCATAAATTTCGTTCTTCTGTGCATGTTATATTTTTGAAATAGATATAAGTACACTTTACACTTGGGATATGTTTTTAATTACTTCACCAAGATCACTCATACCATTTTTAAAACTTGTAATCCCATGGATCATCTAGTTCATAGACTCTTCATTTCCCATCTTGAAGTATGAGTATTCTTCTCAAAGAATTTCTATCTTGGTTCTCTTGATATTTTTAGTCCCATAGTCACATGAAGTATTCTATATATATCATGCGTTTTATTATAAGCTGATACATGGATATAGACACTTCTACTTATATCATAATACAAAATATTTTTAAAATTGCATTTCAATACTTATTTTACCTTGTTTTCACCTATAGGTTTCTCTAGATTAACTCTTAGTAGATCACATGTATTATGAATTATAGTATAGTGATCCAAACTTAACTGTTTTTGGTGGGTTTTGAATCATTATTCCGACTAGACATAGTCACTTCAATTGAAGAATGAGTTTTCTTGTAGAATCAATCAGTCATTGTAATTAAAACATTACATATTAAAAGAATCAGTTATTTTATAGTGGTTTAAATTACTAAGATTCTAGTCCACTCATCAACCATATATACTCCATGAAAACATTAGAACCCACTATGCAACTCATGTTTAAAGGGTGTGATAACATGTTATATTCTTTTACTTTTATAGATAACTAGTGGAAAACCTTGATTTTTTATAGGAGCATTAAACCTATTCTATTACCTGAATTTTGATCATGAGTCACAAACTAGAATTTCTTTTAGGTTATAGAATTAAAAAAACAACCATACATAGTTTTTATGGAAAAATAACAAACTACACCCAAATGGATTACAAACAGATAAAGAAAAGATTAATATGAAGAACAAAATACAATGGCATACCATAAGAATGATTTGTTAAATAGAACACTAATGTTTGATGATCATAAACACTACAATAGTAGATGATGGTGTAGAAGAAGCCACATCATGATCATATAAATGAATCAAAAGTTTCAAATCTTTTTGATCGAATGATCATCAATAATGTATAACATGAATGTTTTCCCAATTTTATAGAATAATTCATGTGTAGTTCTTTTTATTCCTTTATCACATATGTAACTAATTAATACCATATCACCATTTATTTAGTGATATTATTAGAGCATCAAGACATAAAATCACTTCATGCCACTAGTTAGCACCTCAAAAAATATAATGTTAACACTACCTATATTTAGCAAAACCGTGCTGAAAATAGAATAAAATTTTCACTCTTTATTTATACATGAAGTTAAATTATAAATCTTACTAAAATACTATTATAAAAAAAATATAATACATATTTATAAAATATTTAAAATAACATAATTAATATTTGAGTTTATTCAAACATTTAAAATTTTATAATACGGAGTGTCATACAAACATATTTCATGTATGAAATTCACTGTATGGGTGTATTATAACAAGTATATATTTTCAGAATAATATTAATAGAACGTGTAATGGTAATTTTAGCAATGATATAATAGAAAATTATTTAATAAAATATTAATTGAAAAAACATAAATTAAAACATGAAATTATATTTTTAGAAAAGATAAATTGATCTAATAGTATATGGAGAATTAATTTTCAGAAAAATGATAATCCTTAGAATCTAGTAACTATAGTCTTATACTAGGTTCCATCATACTACTGACCTACAACACAACCCACTAACCTTCTTCACATGTTCTCCTACCCGAGCATTCCTTTGTCAGCCAATACATGGAATGTTCTCACCTGATATCTTGGATAAATCTTTGGCCCAATCATTCCATGAGGTTGACCCATGGTCCCCGTATATGTGGTTCAAGGGATGAACCCTTGTCCAAGCCATTCTTCTTCAAGTTTTGAACTAAATCCCCAAATAATTGTTCAAAAAAATATAAATTAATAGCATAGAATGATAAGTATAAATGTTAAACATTTTACCAATTAACATTTTATGAACTAAAAAAAAACCCATATAAATTATAAAATACTTATTTTTAAACAATTTTAATTTAATAAAAGTGATTAAATAGTAATTTATTAAAACAAAAGTGTTATTGAATTATTAAATATATTTGAACTCTATTAATCCCCTTATCAAATATCACCCACACAACCTTACTCCACCTTATAATGAACAATATAGGTGAAAGAAGGGAGAAATAGTAAATGAGATGAGAAGAAATAAATAAATAGAGAAAAGAAGTATAACTAAACATCCAATTGGTTTAATTACCATAGAATTCAAAAAATAAACATAAATAAATATAAGGAAATAATATTCATATTTTAAAAAAAATCAATTTTTTACCTCCCATTGAATAAGAAACAAAGTCATCTCTTGATACCCATAAATATTAGAGATATAATCATGTATAAGGAATAATAACATAAAAAACCACAATAATATAAATAAACACATTTATGAAGAGGGAGTGGAATAAAGGAGGAGACACAATTATCCCAAATTATGAGTCAGAAATCAGTTGAATCCGCATATTAAATGATGAAAATTAAATGATAAAAAATAATAAAAAATAGGTTTCTTCAACCCACATTGATGAATATATGAATGATATACATATAAATAAAGTTGAAATTATGGGGATTTTCTCTCCATATTTTAATCAAATATGATCCTCCCACATGATTCATACTTCAGATCCATGTTAGCAGCACCTGGACATTACTATGGTCTTAGTTTATTTATTCAAACACTATTTAGAAATTTCTTACTTGGGTTATCCTTGTAATAATCTTTATCATGATTTGATATCCACTTCAGACCATTATATTTAATGAAATAGGGTTCCCAATCTATTTTAATCGATGTTTTAATCTCTTATGCCTTTATTGTTAATCTGACATATCCTACTGATGTTTGATTTAATTACACATGATCATTATCCTTTATATATAATTCATATATAGTTTGGGATACCATATGATTTATTCAAACATAACAGTCACTCAGAGTAAGCAAATCCAATATAGGGATAGAAGATCTAGGGGTGAATCTTTTACAAAGACTTTCCCCCTGTGTTTAATATTTTATAACACTATTTTAATCTCATGTGGAATATCGATGTAAAGGTTTCATTTGAATGTGATGATTTAAAGTATAAATCATTCTCACATGAGTGATTCAACACCATAATGTGTCATTTGATGTGTTGATAAGGATTCTTGAGTTCTATATTACATGATCTTCTTTTGATCCATAAAATTTTACATAGTTACTCTTATTTACCTCATAATATCATGAAATAACTCTTAAATAAGGAAATTTTCTTAGAAATAATTATACATGGACCGCTTTGAAACCCTCATGTATCATATAATAATTTCCATCCAACTCCTATGTATTCCACTTAAAAACTCATACACTCTTCCATGGAAACATTACCTTAAATTCAAATAACATTAGCAATTAAAAAATCAATTTCATATAATTGGTTAAAACATAATAAAAAAAAATAAAAAGTAAAAATTCCATTTTAACATAATATTAAAATAAATTTAGAATACCAATTGTAATTTTATAATAAAAATAAAAATAAATTTGTCCAAATGTTTTTAAAAATCAAAAATTATAATAATATATCCATTAAACATGAAAAACCATTATGTGAACAAATAATTCCATAATTTAAATATTTTTCTAATTCTATAAATATTTATAATTCTACATAATAAATTTATTTAAGAAAAAAAAGCAATAAAAGATTTTGAAAAACATGTGTAAAACATCAAATATAATCAACACATTGCTTAACCTTACTCGTATCCAAGAAGGCATACACCCTACAAACCATACTAGGATAATCAATAAGTCCCACGACATATAATTACCAGTTACTATCTTTGATTTGAGGTTCCTAAACCAAATAAACCATAAAAAATATTATAGCCTTATTAAATACATTTTATGGCCTAAAAAACATAATAAGATCTGTATCATATAGTTTCAATTGTTCATCACACCCAAAATGATATACTTGATATAATTACCTCTCAATAACTCAAAAATTAATCCTCAAAAGCTCATCCCATGAAATTTATAATTTATTAAATGAAAATTAGAATCACCATGGTGTCCACTAAGTGAAATTAAATTTCATTCCACTTGAAAAATTACCCATCAAGGGTATTTAAAATATCCCAATTATTCCCTAAATACCAAATAAACACCATATAACATATTACTCAATTCCTCACTCACCTAAACCCATAATCAAATTATCTAACCAGACTGAAATTCATAAACATGGTAACCCCACACATACCTAGAATATATTAGTAAATATAAAAACAACCACCTACATGGATATTACAGGAGTCGTCTCATTTAATATAATATCTTAGTCTAAATTTATTTGTCTAAAATCAAGAAATAAAACAAATTGAACATAAAATGAGTTTTATACATGAAAAATGGAGAAAAAAATTATTATGGACCAGTCACTAGGTCTTACCATTTCCTTTCTAAGAGGAACCTTCTACTTTAGATGAAAATTCTATCTTTCAAGATATAACAATTTGGGTGTCTTGTAAGTGGAGAGGTTGGAGGGGAGAATGAAAGGGAGAGGGAGATATTGGGGATTGGTTAATGTGTCTCTAAAATATGTAAGGGAAAATAATTATATTTTAAAGTTAAATTAATTAAACTAAAAATTAATAAACCATCAATACATCCTCCTGGTACATTGTGGATGGCCATCGAGAAATCAATGTCCACCAATGGGAAACCCTACCTTTTAGGGCCTCACTAGGCACCCAATAGACTACTATATAGTACATAAAGAATTTTTTGTCTTATGGATATAGTCCCCACTCCTCATATCAATCTAGCACCCCAATATTTCAATATATAATTCCCCTTTAAATATATAACTACATTGAATAACATGTTTTACACTGAAAACCAAATCAAAAAAGAAAACCATCACACTCTAATAAAAATATTAATTATAACTATTGTAATATATAAATTTAATTTGTGGGAATAAATATCAATAAACACATTATAACAACTATACAAAAATTTATAATAAAATAAATTCATTTTATGATAAAAATAGTTTTTTCCCGGTTATACGTTATTATATTAAAATTAATTTTTTAAAATATAATTCTTTTTATAAATACATATTATATATTTTAATATGAATATTCTATATATTTTAAAAATACATATCAGAGTATAATAAATATTTTGGGTAGATGAAAAATAGATACACAATTATCTTATTTTGTGAAAGATATTTAATATGTCCTAAAATGATCAAACCATTTAGTACTATTCATAGACACACCCTACTTAAACCATTCTTCAATACTTCAGGAAAGGAAAAATAAAATAAATGGTGATATTATATACTCATCAAGGGTAAAAATGAGAGTTATCAATCAAGGATCATATTAAAGCATAAGATAAGAATAATTATATGAGATCATGATTGTAAATTAAAATTTTCATACATAATCAATCATGGATCATAAATATGACGCATGGAATAAAAATTATTCATTTAAAAATGCATGTATCATAAGACTGATAAATCCTTATAAGTTATTCATGAACCATAAGGTCATTTTTATAAATGTATTGAACGATTATATTTATAATAAAAATTTCATATATGAAGGATAACTACTAGTACTATAAAATCATAATGGATCTGGCATCAACACATGTTTACCATATAAAATCAATCACATCAACATGTTTATCATTGTAGACCAAGAACATTTTAAATGGATTTTAAAAAATATCATCGTAATAATCATAAACCATTTTGGTAATGATTAAGTATGGTATTATTGGATCATATCTATAGAAATGCATAATTAACACCAATGATGTTATCATAAGTTAAAATTAATTTAAAATATCACTAAAATATTTCTCAATTAAAATATACTTTAAATTTTCATTAAATTCCTTAAAATATAAAGATTCATAAATATTATGGGAAAATTTTTATTTGTAAATAATCATGAAATACTGTAAATGAAGCTTAAATGAATTGAGTAATCATGGCAAGGTGAATTTCTATAAATGATGTATAAGACAAAATATAACATTCTTTTTAATCGTTTTTAAAAAGTAAAAATGCGCCTCATTCAGGAAATGACAAGGGGATTCATTTTAAACCACTTTTAAAAAATTAACTATTGTGTCAAAATATCTATAAAAACATATTATAATATTAAAAACATTGCTAGAAATGTTTTTAAAAAACAAAGAAATTGAAGAAAATGTTTTTTGACCAAAGAGACAAATAATGTTAGTTTTCATAAAATATATTTTCAGTATTTTGAGTTCATAAAGAAAGGAAAATGAAAGGAGAAAATGTTTTCTCTTAAAATATCCATAGGATAGGAAAAATTAAATGGATAAATGAGAAAATTGAAAAACCTCATTACCTTATTTTAAGTATTTCTCATCTCAATTATTGTTTCACTTTTTTTGGGTGTGTTTTCCACCCTTCAAGGATGGAGAGTGTTTGTTGGTGAAAATAGACTAAAGATTTAGGATGAATATTTTTTGAATTAACGGAGTATAGGTATAAATGTAACAAAGTCTTTCATGGGTTTTCCTTTGATTTGAATAGATTACGAGTTGGATCAGGTTGTTTCTACAGAATTTGGACTGTAAATTGTTTGCGAGACACTTTCAAATTTTGAACCAATTACATGATAATAATATATTGTTGGGAAAATACTATGGACTAGTTCATAGTGTGAAGGATTACAATAATTAAATAGGTTCATGTTGTAAAATGGTCGATCAATATTATTTTTTATCCAATGTGGTTCCCTTTTTCTCTATCTTATAAATGATTATATTCACAAAGTCAAAGGAGTTTACACCATGTATTGTTTTTGTCTAGTGGTTTTAACCATTCTTCATAAATTATTTTATTTTCATTGGGTGTTTTGGGATCTCTCTTGAAATCTTGGATCTCTCCTAGAATATTTTAATATCTCTACTTCTTTCAAATCATTTCATTTGGAATTTGATCTTTAAGGTTGATGAGTTGCATCACTACAGGTAAGTGATATTTATTAATATTCATTTTGGATAGTTTCATCAATACTTTTGTTCTATGCTTTCACATCCATTGATCTTGTAGTAATGTTCTATATGATCTTTTCTAGTTTTATCGGGTGATATTTTCTGAGGGCCAATACGTTATTGGTCATGGTTTGGCGGGTGCATTTTTCATGAGGTATGTGTAACCTAACCTCTCAACATACCTTGGTTATTATGGAATACAATTCTAATGTTCTTGAATCATCGTTAGGGCCATTTTTTATTGTTCTAAATTCCTTAAAGTGGCTGTGAATCCTGGTGCAGGCTTGTGTGACCTGATTCTGAGGTATGTGGTTTCATCTTAAGCATGTGTTGGAAATACTTGATCTTGTTTTTTAATTTTTTTGTAAATAATATTTTATTATTATTTGATTTTTTTGTAAATGGGTTTTTGGGAAAAGGTGGTTTTCCCCTTGTTTTGTTAAAAGAAAATTATTCTTTTAAAAAATTGTCAAATGTGTTTTCAACATTGGTTTTAAAGTATTAATTTGATAAAATAATTTTTAAAATGTTGCACATGGTAATCCTTTTCTACTTATGTGGAAGTTGTAGTAATAGGAATCATCGGTTGGTAACATTTTGAGGTTCACTCTTTGGGTATTATTATGATCCCTTATCCAGTTGTTTTAGGTTATTTTAGACACTCTAGGGAGGTTCAGTTTTTGGGGTGTTTCTATATTCCCTAGATTAAATTCTTATATTTGGGGACTTGATGCGAATGATTTTCTATGCCATGGTATGAGTGTTTATATATCCTAACCTATATTGAAACTTAGAATGATGTTTTCTATGCTTTATATTTGTACTAATTTTATTTTATTACATTCATTAAAATATATGAATGATTTGAAAATATTTTACCTATATTATTTGAAATAGTGGAAAATGTTAATTTCGTACCGTGATTTTGATATTAAAAAACTATTTACCTGATTATCATTCTTTTTTTCATTAATGTTGATCATGTTCATATTTTTTGTATAGAGACATGTTATGTAACACTTAGGTGGCATCCTACTAATCATGTTAGCTCAAAACCTATGCATCCCTTCGATGGTGTATAGAACGTGACATATCTTCAGATAGAGGAAAAGTTAAGGATCCATAATGTAAAAGTGAGGTTTCTATCATCTGAGTTGGGTTGTAGGTGATGTGATAATGGGGAATTGTCTACATATCACATAGATTTTTTGTTTCTTCATCTTGGCATTTTTAATTTTTTTTTAATTCCTAAACTGATGTTTTTTATCTAAATTTGGTTTATATCACATCTCTTTTTCCTTTTTTGTTATGTAATATATTTTTTATGATCCCTCCAAATATTTTATCCTGATATATATATATATATATATATGAAATTTTTTCTACTTTAAGTTGGGTGAAATCATTCCTTATGGTTGTTTACAATCCCTAAGAACTAATCTCCAACCCATATAGATCGAGAACACCATTCAGGTATGTTACTGGTTGGGTTGGTTACTTGTTTGTCTGGGTATCTAGGTTTGTTTGTTATAGTTTTGTATCAGATCATGGTATCAACATATTTTTGGGAAGTGGTTAGAATAGAGGTATGATTTTTTATAATTTAGGGGTAGGTAATGGTGAGTTCATGTCTAAATCATTCCATAATGATACTCAAGTTTCCATGGGATGTTGTGATGTTTGTTTCCTATTTTGGGTTTATAAACGAGACATTAGTTTTCTACTTAGGGTTTTATGTTTGAATTGAGACTTTTTTTCAATCATTTAATCACTTATTCTATTTTAGGTGTGTAGTGATATGACTTAAATAGTCTCCATCAAGTCTAAAATAGGGTGAAGAGGATGCACTTAAAGGGAATCCATCGTTGGATCATATTATTATAGAGACTTTCACGAGAGTGGTTTTCACCATGGAATAAAATGTGCCACATACCCAGAATGTTGTTGTTGGGGTACATATGAGAGATATTGGAGAAGGGGATTGATCACGAGAGTTATTACATGAAAATACACCATACTTTCGAGGTAGATATGGATAATAATAGAAATAGGACTGGCTAGACAAGATTGATCAGATATTAAACTTCCTAGATACACCTTAGATTATAATGGTGTGGTTCATGGTTCTCAGATTCAAAGTTTCCAGAAATATATGTTGATATTCCATCATACATATGTATAGACTTGTGGTCTTAAACTAAAAGGGTTTAAGACTCTCATATTCTAGTAGTTTTTTTCATAGCATCTAATGCTTGAGTTGTCTCTTTAGTCCTCTCATTACAGCGAGGAGGGTTTTATATTTCAGCATACGCTAATTAGTTCTTGGAAGTGGTTTTTTAGTCTGTAGGTTTTAAATAATGATTAGATGAAGGTTCAGAACTAGCTACTTGTTTTGGGACCAAATACCATATCACTAGTATTTACACTGAAACATTCTACTGATGTGGAGATGAATGGAATGTCCATGATGGTAGAGATGAATATTCTAGGAAATGATGGTAATTACACCTCTTATCGTCCACATAGTTCGAGATTCATTGGCATGCATGGAAGTAATATGAAGTGGAATGAGAATCACACGTGTGGTATAGGTAGTTTGCAGCAATAGGAATCCTCCATAGACTCAATTTCTTCCAGTATTGTGCCCCAAACTTTATATCAATATAGCATGGTCAGACAGAACCTACATTCTTTTATTTCACCTACAAAGATATGTAACTGTTATGGCCTCTAAAAAAAACTAAAAAAAGTCTACCAAGGTATGTATATGACTCATTATGATCATGGATATTCATATCCAAAGGCTACTTTTGTAATGACCTGCTAATTCGCATTGTCTTGAGTGTACAACGAGTCATTACTGGGCCTTAAGCGACACCCCCCAAGATGACAAAGGCTGGAAATAAATGTTGAAGGGTTTCAAATACAAGTGGGGGATGGTTTACCCTTTTAGAAATAAACTAATACATATACAAACTAGAACCAAACCATTCATTAAATGATGCATGAACAAAAGAAAGACAACTAAACAACTTCATGTATCTCAATACCACATCAAAGTGTACAATAGAGGAAGAACAATCAAGTGTCAATGTAAACAGTGGATAAAAAACTAAAGACTCTCAAGAGACCACAATACTCTATGATCCACCAGATCTAAGATTTTCAATCACTGAACAACCCATGTTTCATGAGGTAGTGATAAAAAATTGGGACATGATACCTTTTCCCCTATCTCAGAAGAGAGAATCTACAAAACCACCAAAGCTCAAAATAATAAGTGAGTGTAAAACTAATTAGGTTTTCCCCCAATGACTTCCCTAATCACGCCACTATGAATGAATGGTTATCACATTATATAAAAAAGTTTATATAAAAAATTTACCAAAATGGTTTGTAACCAAATATAAACAAGCTTGAAAACCAATTTTAACCATGTGAAAAAGAGGTAAATAAAACCAATTTCCAGCAAGTTATTTTTCTGAAAAATAACTAATCAAAACTTAAAACCAATTATTAACATCATTTGGCATACCCATTCCATAGATCACAACACACCCAAACATGCATGCTCTATTTTATTGTTCCTTACTTATAGGCGGTCTCTCGTTCAATTACCTTGTGTCCTAATGACACATGCCCCTGATCCAGGGTCACGTACCTTGTACCCAAATGGTACTCTTCCCATATTAAGGGCATGTTAATCAAGAACTAATACCCACACCATTTATGCCAAATATTTCTATTACCAAGAAAGACCACTTCAATAAAACTAAACTTTTATTTAAAACCAAAGAACAAACAATTTCAAAGAAACTTTTAATTTCAATAAAACCATCCCTTTTATTTAAAACATCTTATCCAATTCATGGTCCAACAATCCAGAAAAATACCTTTTATGAAATCCATATTTTAAAACAAAGAACCAAACCACTCATTCAAAATACCTAATTTTCCAAATTTCACTACCATCACTCAAGAAGGATTCCAACAAGTGTTAAATAACCAAATCATAATAAATTTAGAACAATACATTAAATATGAAAGAATTCATAGTAGTTCTACTAAGAGGATTCAAGAGTGGAGCCTCCTACCTTGATGGTTTTGATGAAAACCACAACAAATTAATAACACACATAAAAATAGAGTCGATTCTCCATGAAAGTACCTTAGATCGCTTATCCTATCAAGATAAAGACCAAATATCATCATATTTGGCATCCACCAACCTAGATATACCCATAACATGCATAGATCTAAGAAACCAAGATATAATGAGTAGATCTAAGTAAATATATTAAATAGATCAAGAACGAAGAAGAACATTTAGATACCTCAAGAATAAAGCTTCAATACTACAAGTGAATCCCTACGATGACCTTCAGATCAATGGGAGAACCATTTTTGTCCTTAGTAGAAGAAAAACCCCAAGTTAGGGATGGTATGGGTGAAAAAAGAGAGAGTGATGGAAAAAACAATTGAGATCCTATTTTAAGGATATCATTTGGACTCTCTGCATGATTTGGATGCATAGTTAGGAAAACCATGTGCTAACCATGTGGTAGACACTGCCCGCAAGGCTTCCCCATGCATGGTATCCAACACTGTGCTCCAACTATGCTAGAGAAACTAACTAAAGAGGACCATTGAGAACAGTTTGGCTGCACGGTTAAGTACACTGTGCGTCGCTCATGCGACTTCTCTTTAGCCCCCAAAACACTTTCAATGTTATCCCAACTCTCCTAACCATCACCCTTGCACTTTATAACAAAAAAAATCATAAATTAAGGGTTACAAAACAGAAACCGGGGGTACTACATTATCCCCACCATTCGTATTTACATCCTCGTAAAGTAGAAAACCCTCACCAATTTAAAAGAGTTCCATCCATTTCTCTTTCATCTCCATATCACGTTCCCATGTTTCTTCCTGCATCTTACCATGATGCCATAAAAACTGCACCATATTAATGATATTTTCACACAATACTTTCTCTCTCCTATCCACAATATGTACCAAGATATGTATCTGTAATGCATACAGATCTAGGTGGACAATATCCCATCTGATCATATGGTCAGGATCAGGTAGATACTTTTTCAACTAAGATACAAGGAACATATTATTCGTTAAACTGAATCGTGGTGATATTGATAATTGATATTCCACTTCTCCAACCCATTATAGTATCTAGAACTAGACAATTTATCTAGGATATAACTTCCCCTACTTCTAAAAACAATGATTTCCAAGGATTGGGGGTATCTTCAAGAAAACATGATTACCCATAGCGAACAACAGTGGTCTTCGATGATGATCCAGATAATATTTCTGATGACTTTGATCCATCCTTATACTATTTCTAATCAATTGTATATTCTCCATTGTTTCATGGAAAAGGCTCATCCAAACTAGTGAAGTTTCACTTGTTTCCACCCAGAAGAGTGGATAATATTAAGGACGCCCATACAATGCTTCAAACAGATCCATCTGTATCGAGGAATGATATTTTTTACTGTATGAGGACTCCACTAAGGGTATATGATCCTATTAGGAGCCACCAAAGTCTATCACACAAGCCTGCAACATGTCTTCCAAATTTTTTATCTTTCACTCGGATTTCCCATCCTTGTGAGGATGATATTCCATGCTTATATTCAACAGAGTAACAATGGATTTCTATAAGGATTTCCAGAATCAAGACACGATCCATGGATATTAGTCTAAGACTTTTGAAACTGGTACTCCATGCCTCTTTACTACTTCATAGATATAGGTTTTGGTTAGATCTTCCACCATATTAGTTTCACAAATTGAAATGAACCGGGTTAAATTGAAAATATGATCAACTATCACCCAAATGGCATCATGTTTCCGAACTGTTCTTGGAATACCCATAACAAAATTCATTTCTATAAAATCCCATTTAAACACTAGGATAAGTAAATACTAGAACATACCCTCAAATCTATGATTCTTTTCTTTAACTTACTAACACTTTAAGAACTTATAAATGAACTTGGACACCTTCCTTTTCATACCTCTCCATCCAAAATGTACCTTCAACACCTTATACATCTTCTGTGTTCTTGGACGTATAACCCATCTCAAATGGTGGTAAGCAAGAAGGAGTTGTTCTAGAAAATCCATAGGTACAACCATCCGATATCTAAAACAAAAAACTGAACTCCCATAAAATTTATAGCTCTTAATGGTCACCCCGTCATTGAGTTTTGAACTCATATACCAACATTCTGCATTAGTTTTTTATGCCACTTTGACCATATTTACCAAATCAGGAACAATCATAGCCAAAAAAGAAAACTTCAACATCACCGTGGTGTTCACATTCCATATGCATGTTAGCTAGGACTGACATTAACTACCATTAATCTGAAGCTTCATTCACCAACTGAGCATATAAATTTCTACTAAATGCATCCTCCATTGAATTCCCCTTTCCTAGTGTATACATCAATTCAAAGTCAAACATCCATAGATACTCCATCCATATTCTTTTCCATGTACTCATATATCACTGTGTGAAAATGTGTTTCAAGAATATGTGGACCGTGAACATAGTAAATTTCTCACCAAAGAGATAATGTCTCCATTTTTCCAAATCATGTACTATTAAAGCTAACTCTAAATTGTGTGTTAGTTAATCATTCTCATGAACCATCAACTACCTTGAACAAAAAGCATCCACATGGTCTGTTCTCATGATAACACATCCCAACTGCGATCCTGAAGCATCACAGTACACCACATACCCCAATCTTGATTCTAAAAAAATGAAAGAATTTGTTGATGTAAGATTAAATTTCAGTTCCTGGAAAGACTTTTGGCATTCCTCTATCCACTGGATTGGATAATTATTCTTTTTCAGAGCTGTCATTAGTTAATATATTTATGAGAAATCATACCCAAAGCATCTGTAGTAACCAACTTGACCAAGAAAAAAATTTATCTCAAAGACATTCATGAGTGATTTCCATGAGATAATATATTTTATATTTTTAGGAACAATAAAAATTCATTTCTAAAAAATTACATGTCCAAAGAAGCATACTTCATATATAAAAAAAATCACACATTGATAATTCAGAATAAAAATGATGATCTCTAAATATTTTTAACACTATTTCTAGGTTTTACTTATGGTAATCCCTTGTCTTTGAATACACCAAGATGTTATCCACAAAAAACACAACAAAAGAATCCAGATATCGCTAAAATATATAATTCATCAAATCTATAAAGACCGTTTGGTGCAATTGGCAGGCTGAAAGGCATGGATACATATTCGAAAAGGCCATATTTTCTTCTGAAAATTGTCTTTGAAATATCTTCCTTCCAAACTCACAATTTGTGATATCCTGATTGAAAGTTAATCTTATCAAACCACAGATCTCCCCTTAATTGATCAAAAAAACAATAATCAATGCATTGAAGGGTATATATATTATTTATTATAACTTGGTAAGCATACGATAATCAACAAAAAACTGATGAATTACATCCAATTTATTCATGAACAAGACCTATGATTCCCCCATATATGTACTTGGAAGAATGAAATGATTTCTTTGAAGCTCCTCCAATTTCACATTCTATTACCATAAATCTGTTGGTTCCATCCTATAATATTCAAGGGAAATTGGACTAGTCCTCGAAAGGAGATAAACTATTAACTCCCCTTCCCTTATAGGTGGTAACCCTACGAATTTATCTAGAAAAACTTCTGTAAATTTATCTATAACTTCTGGAAAATTATTTTCCTTGATCTCTTCCATTGATTCAAAATTCAACACCACCAACTAGAAAGAGATCATTCCCACCATTGGTTCCAAAATTATATTTTCACCTTTATTTACCATCCTCTCTCCTCTGAAGAGATGGTCCATTCCATCCTCAATAATGAAACTAACTATTTTCTTATAATAGTCGATGTGAGCCTTGAACATTGTCAAAAAATCCATACCTAGGATTACATTATATAGATCCATGTCCAACATCGTGAAGTCACATTTCATCTTAGCTCTATCAACCGTTATAGAACATGCTCTACACACAGAGGCTTGGAATTATATTTCACCGAGAGAAGTTTGTAGTTTTAAAACAGAAGGCATAATTTACAACTTTAAATATATAAAATCAACATCATGATATGAAATGAAGGAATGCGATGAAACAGTAACAAAGAGCACTTACTGAAGGGTGGAATTCAAAATAATCATACCTCTAACTATAGATGGTCTGACATGATAATCGACAATCATATGCTCAGCTCCATAGAATGGCTTCATTGTGGTACTGTTCTCATTATTTCCTTGATGAGATTTCCTAGTTTGATGAGACATGGTATCTCTAGAATCACTATGGATAGATCTTCTATGTTGATGAGACTAATTCTGTTTTTCTCACCCTGTCGAAGTGTACGATGCTTGCGATGCCTGAGAAGTGTTCTGATCACCTGAACATGGAGCACTGCTACAATAGTGCGGGAGATTTTATATTTGTTTGAAGTTATAGAATGCTCTAGGTTTTTTCATACACTCTCTCTTTATGTGGTCAAGTGAACCACATTGAAAAAAACCTGGTTTACTCTTGAGTTGTGGAGGGAGGTCCACTAATTCAGCTGTGTGGTTTTAATTTCCACTTCCTCCTTAGAAATAGGTTCCCCTTTTCTACTTTATCCCAACATTTGAGTTCTACCCATTCGCTATAGGTATCGTCATACCTCCTCCCATTGATACTGAGATATCATATTCAGCCACATTCACTCTATTCACTATCTCTTTATAATATGTAATACAGAGAACAAAAATCTTTGATCAAATCTTTTATTGTAGACCCAATTTTAAGATGTGTTCTTTCAAGGACACACTTGCTGCAACATTTAGTGAAAATAACACTAAATTCATTAATATAGCTGCGTATTTTGTGATAGAGAAATTATCATGATTCAAGCTGAAGAAATTCATCATTTTCTATATTTTTAACTTATGGGGATAGAATTGTTTGTTGACCAATTCCTCAAAATCCTCCCAATTAAGGCCTTCATCAAATTTATCCAGCCCCACTAAATCCCACCATTGGTGTGGAATATCCTCAAGAATATACGTCACCAGCATAAACTTTATCTCCACCGGTGTTCTGGTGAACTTGAAGATATGATTCATCCAATATAGCCATGCCTCCACCTTCTTAGGTTCATCATCACCATAGAAGTTAGATGGATTGTTATTCATGAAATTTATGGTATGACCCAAATTCCTTGTTCCATTCCTATAGTATGTCGAATCCACATCTTGAAAAGCTTAGAGAATAATCTAAACCAGCTCTTGGTTCACCCATTGTTCTGGTGAACCACATTCTCCGCAGCCTCTTTGGGTTGGTTTCGACAATGCCTACTTGGTGACATTTTCTAAATGAAAAAAACTCCATCAATCTCAGTCTCTAGAAACTGAGGGATTAATATTTCAAATTCAATCACATTTACTATCACCAAATTATTTTTGTAAAAAAACCTTTTTCCATTTCCACCGTTTTTGGAAAATATTATTCTTGTTTTTAAAAATCAAAACATTTTCAAAATATATCAACCATTCTTTTTCAATGTCTTTCATTTGAAAACAACTTCACACTTTTTCAAAAATAAACCCTTTATACACAACCTGAATCATTACTCTATATGATGTATGAAATCCTAGTGGGAAGCCAGTCTTGTACAATGCATGTCATTCTCATCTAATTGGCCAAGCCCATGACAATGATATTTCCAACATTCTAAAATTATCTCCAAAAAAATTATTTACCTAACTCCCTGGTAACTTAAATTTCAGCATAAAAGGGTTAGTTACATCCTTTTATGCTATACATTTCATATTCCAAAAAACCTAATCCTTTCTAAGATTCCAACAGAAGGAATAGAAAAGAAATAATTTGAACTCCAAGACCAAGAACATTGAAGACTACTTGTTAGGAAAGAACTGAACAAGATGATTACATTTTTACCAAAAATAGAGGAACAAATGGATACCATTTGTAATGAATGCTAATTATCATTGGATTTAGATTACAACGAGAAATTAATAGTCCTTGAGAGACATCCCCAAGACAACAAAGGCATGAAATAAATACTGATGGGTTTCAAATACAAGTGGGGTGAATTTTTCCATTTTATAAATAAACCAATGAAAAGAAAAACTAGAACCCAACCACTCACTAAATGTTGCATGGAAAAAATAAATACAACTAAAAAGCTTCATGTATCTCAAAACCACATCAATTTGTAAAACATTGGAATACCAAACCTGTGTCAAATTAAACACTGGATAAACAACTATAAACTCTCAAGAGACCACAAGGTTCCATTCTCCACAAGTTTTAAGCTCCACAATCATTTAATGACCCAACAATCATGAGGTAGAGCTAAAAACATGGGAAACGTTACATTTTCCCCTATCCCGGAACATAACATCTCCAAAATGACCAAAGTTCCAAATCACATGTGAGTATAAAACTAAATAGGTTTTCCCCAATGAATTCCATACTTATTCCACTAGGGTAGAATGATTATCACATTATATAACACAATTTATATAAAACATATTACCAAAACAGTTTATAACCAAATACAAACAAGCTTGAAAACTAATTATAAACAAGTGCAAAAAAAGTTAAATAAGAAAAATTTAGCAAGTAATTTTCTTGAAAGGTAACTAATAAAATATTAAAACCAATTCTTATCATCATTTGGGATATAGATTCCATCGTTCACAGCACACCCACACTTTCATGCTTCATTTGACAGTTCCATACTAATGTGAAATCTATCATCCAATTACCTTATGTCCCAACGAAACATGCCCTTGATCAAGGGTCACATCCCTTGTACCCCAATGGTACTCATCCCTTATAATGGTCTTATTAAGCATGAACTCAAACCAACAACATTTATGAAAAATATTTCCATTACAAAAAACAAACCACTTCAATAAAACATTAATTTTAATGAAAAAAAGCACAACCAATTGAAAAGAAATTTTTCATTTCAATAAAATTATACCTTTTATTGTAAAAATTTAATCCAATTCATGTGGAAACAATCCATACAAATCCCTTTTATAAAATCCATATTTTAAATCCATGAACCAAAGTACTCATTCAAAATCCCCAATTTTCAAGACTTGACAACTATCACTCAATATGGTTTCCAGAAAGTGTTCCACAACTAAATCACAATAAATTTAGCACAATAAATTAGTTTTTTAATCATTCTAATCTGTTATACATTTATGAGTCTATATTGATTCATCCTACCTCAAAGGTTTTTATGAAAACCATAACGAATGAAGAATGCACAAGAAACGAGGTTGATTCTACCAGAACCCACCATAGATATATTATCATAGTAATATTAAGACTAAATATCGTCATATATGGAATCCACTAATTTAGATATAACAATAATGGGCATAGATTTGAGAAACTGAGATAAGAGGAGGAGTATATCTATGTATATCTAAGAAACCAATCTTGAATGAAGAAGAACAATCACATATCTAAAGAATCCATCTTCTATTCACCAAGGGAAGCCTTCAAATTGACTTCAAATTGATTGGAGAACCTTATTTTTCCTTTTTAGAAGGAAAATATTGAGTTAGGACCTTTTTGGGTCAAAAATGAGAGATTTATGGAAAAAACGGTTGAGATCTTATTTTTAAGGATCTCATTCTGACTCCACACTGTTTTACCGTACGGTTAGAAAAATTTTATGCTAACCGTGCAGTATCCACTACCTAGACAAATTCCCATTAAATGGTCTCCCAAACTATGCTCTAATCATTCTATAGCTACCACCTCAAGAGGACCACTGCACACAGTTTGGCTGTACATTTAGGAAAACTGTGCACATCCCATGTGACTTCCCTTTATCCCCCAAAATACATCCAAAGTTCTCCCAAATATACCAACCATCACCCGAAAACATTATAAATATAAAAATAATTACTTAAGTGTTAAATAAAAGAAAACTGGGGTACGAAACTTTCGTGCAGTCATATTTTTTAAGGACTACAAGGCTCCAACCAAAGGTCTTGGGAGTGAAGTACATTCATGTAATAACTGAGTTTCTGATGGATAATGATGTGGGACCCATGACAGTGAGAGGTACCATATTTATTAAATATTTTTAGAATAAATTTATTTGATACCAATTATAACATCCCATGTTTCTAAAAGGAAAAACTATGTTCGATAGTGTACACGATACACCACACCGAGCTTAAAAAAACAACTAAATATCATTCTTTTAATTTTACAATTATAACCTAGATGTCATAATGATATTTATTAATAGGGTTAACTAAGGTATAAAAATATGTGTTAAAAATGTATTTATAATTAATTATTTGGTAGCCAGTTAATAATAAAAGAAAATATAACCATTTTGAAATTATAAGGAAATATTTTTCTAAAAAACTATTAAAATGTGTAGAAGTGAATTTTAGATCAATAAAACTATAAAATAACTCTTTTTGGATTATATTAATGAAATATATATATAATATATATAATATAATTTTTAATATTCATCATATTTTTTTTCTAGACATGACATATAATTAAATCAAATATTATGCATAAAAAGATATATTTTTCTAACGGTAGTTTTTTCACATTTTGATGATGTACTTGTTTTAAAACTAAATTTTTACAAATTCATTAATTTTATTTGAAAATATTAAATTTATTTATTAAATATTAATTTAAATATTTACTTGGGTTTATTTTTTTTGATCTTTTCTGTTATGTTTTATTTTTTGATGAATATTAAAAAATACTACATTTTAATTGAAATATGAATTTTCATCTAAATAATTTAAATTGATAAATTATATTTTAAATTTTTTTAATGTAAAATTAGATCAATTATACATTAATTAATCCAATTTACTATATGGGAATAATTTTTATATTGAATTTGGATATGAAATCATTTCAAAATACTGTACACTTTCACTTTAAAAACCAACTTTGGCACCACGTCTATTGGATAAATTTAATTTAATCTTAGCCACTCATGTGACTTTAATATTTTTAAAATGGATTAAATATTTAGAATTAAAAATTTTAAGTTTATTAAATATTTTCCTTTTTTGGACAATAAGAATAGAAAAAACAGTAATTTTTATTACCACAATTAAAGGTAAATCATGTAATTAAGGGTAAATATAATTATGATAAGGATTATAAAATTACCATAACACTGGTAATATTTTTTTGGATGAGTTATTTTCGACCAAAATCATCATTGAGTGAAATTTATGACCTCTTGGTACCACATGGATGACTTTATGCCCTTTACGATATTTTATTTAAAGAGAAGTCAAAGATTTCATACTCATGTTTTTCATAACCACAAAATTTATAACATAAAGTTATTATAAATATAAATTTGAAATATAGAATAGTTATATTAGTCATGGAAATTTATTTTTAATTTTTAGTGAAGAAATAAGTACATTAAATAATTACGTAGTTATGATGGAATAATTATTCATTTAATAGTAAAATCAAATAAATGATATTAACAATATTAAAAGAAATATAATTTGAGATAATTAATGTCATATAATAAGTTTATAGTTTACTTTAATATTTTATGAATTTATTAAATTTAATTTTAAAAGTTATCTTATTGTATTTATATTTTTAAAATTTAATGTAATTAATAGTTTCAAAATTTTCAATAATGATATTTCAAAATAAATAATATTTTTTAAAATGATATACAATTATAAAAAATATTTAATTTTCGTAAAATATTCATATATGTTTTCTAATTTCTTAATTAATCCATTTTTTGGATGTTTTACATTTTATAGTAAATATTTTAACCGTCAAAGAGTAAAAATCCATTTTGTCATTATAAGAGTTAAATGGATTAAATATGGGTTAAAAAAATGATTATGGTAATAATATGAACTAAACTTGTCTAAAAATTATTTAATGAGTGGATTTATTCCCATTATAATCATATGTTAAAAATTAATATGATTTTTCTCTTTTGGAATTGAAATTTATTTTATATTAATTTAATATTTTGAGAAATACCAATAGTGCCCCTCTCATCTATTATAAAGGGAAAATATTCTTCTCATTTATTCACACCTAAAAATAATTTTGGTTTAGAAAATATAATTCTAAATATGTTAATATAATCCCTAATCACATTATATAGGAATTATTTTATACATAATAGTCACTTTAGAGGTGTTAATGTGTTAATCAAAGGAGATTGTTCGAATAAGAGGTATCATTTTATTTAATTGTTTCAATTTTATTTCTTCTTACACTTCATTAAAATATTAGTCAACCATTGTGAAATAAAAAATAAAATATAATTCATATAATTATATGTAATTATTTTAATATCATCACCTAAATCCATCCCCACTTCCATAATATTAGAAATAAAGTTATCGTTCACCTGTAAAGTGGACTACCGTCTGACGAACCAATGAAATTAATTTTCAATCACAGTCTCTCAATACTAGTTAAAAATATATAATTAATTATTATATATGATATTAATGAAATATTATAATTATTAAATTATTTTTTATATTTTATTTTCTTATATTTTCATGCATAGAAAAATGGTAACATTGTTCGTGCGTACGTGTGAATTATCACCCCGATGAAGTGACATGATTTGTTTTTCATCACCACATCACATGGATGATATATATATATATATTAATTTTTTAATTATTAATATGATACTAATTTAATTATGATAATTAGATAACGATAAAACTATACTTACCTTCTTTCCACAATGATCATTGAAAAATGAAAACATTACTCATGTGTAGGTATAGACTACTGTCTTTGTGATTATAACATAGTTAATTTTTCATATCCATATTTAAAAGATGTATTTAAAAGTATAAATGATGCATGAAAATGATAATTATGTCATGATTATTATTATATATACGATTTAATAATAACCACTTTTACTATAGACATCATACCAAAGTCTTTTTGGGACCATGCACTGAATATCATCAAAACGTCCAACATGAACATAAATAATTAAGTTATTTATATGAACAAATATTAGTGATATAAATGGAAGAATAAAATTTAAAAAGTTTCCCAATAAAATAAAAAATTAATCTATGTTCATTATTTAGTAATATAAATATTTTACTTGATGAGTTGAACTCATGGTAAATAACTTTTTTTCTAAAACATCATTTTAAATGTTTTAAAGGATTATTCTTATAAATATTTAACATTCCTAACAATGTAATAGTTTTTTATTAATGTATATATATACAAATTAATTATTTGAAATGGTAATTTTATAATTTTTGTCTCTTTTTTTCAAAAAGGGCTCTTTTTTAGGTTTTATATAAAGTAATTTTTTTAAAACACCACTTTTAATGTTACTCTTTAAACTATTTTTGTAAAATTCCAATTTTTTTAAATTATATGAAATGAATAGAGTTTAAATATTTCATGAATCACAAATGTTTTTATTTTATTTTATTGTTTTATAAATTTATTTTCAAATTGTATTTTTTCATTTAAGTGTGTGAGAATTTTTAAAAATGAAATTTTTTTAAAAATGAAAGTATATTTCCCTTATGAATGTTTCTTTTATACAAGATTTATGTCTTATAATGATTTTATGGTTCTTGGGAATTTTTTATGAGAATATTTCACATTATAAATTTAGGTTGGGTTATCAGATTACATATCTCCATTGCATTGGGTAATGGGAAAAATTAATTGGTTAGGTTTCTCCTAAGAGATTATAGGAATATATTATGTTGGTTATTCCAAATGTAATTTTATTTTTTACTCCCTATGTAGCCCATATAACTACACTATATGATATAGATATAGTATATATAAAGGTGGAATGAAAATTATGCCACAATTTACCTTCATGATTTATTTTTCCTATGGATTTTAAAAGTTTTTATTTGAGAGGAAAGTGTGTGTGTTTTGAGGTGAAAATGATTTGTTCTCTCAAAGAACATTTAATGGGTTTTCATATTTTTCACTGGGCTAATAATTTTATTTATATATGTCCTTTACTAATATTTTTTTCTCATGACATGTTTTAAAATGTTTTTCACAAGGTATAAGTATGGGTAAGATAAATGAGGAAGTCATGTTGAATGTTGTGAATATTTTTCATGAAAATAAAACATGTTTTATTTTCATAGGGTTTCCTTTGGTGGAAAAAATTGATACTGAGTATACGTTTACGCTTAAAATGTATGGGTTTACATTTTAAGAGTTTTTCATAATTCTATAATACTCTACACCTAAAATTATTTTATAAAAATAAATTGATTTATCATATTAAGATAACTTTAAGATGAGAAGTTTATGGTCATGTCATTATAGTTTGTATCATAGAAGGGTTCAGACGTCTTTGGATACTAGGATGTTCTATTTTGTAGTATTATTAAGAGTTATAAATATCATCATGGGTTTATAATTTTAATGTAGATAATAAGTTTAGTATCATGGAAAACCTTTTGAGATTTTTTGTTCTGAAATTTTAAAGTGACTAATGGTATTTTTTGAGACATTTATTTTTGACATAATTATGTTTTATTAAATTTTGGTTTGAAAAATGAAAGGTATGATATAGACTTTGAGGTTAAAACATATTATGGATATTTTTTATGATTTTTATCATATTTTCATGATTTTATAATGAATATAATAATATATTTTAGGAAAACGAAAATATATGTGATCAGTGACAACCCGTCTCATCCCGCAAGGTCATGAGAATTAAACCCACACTCGAAAGGTAAATGGGTGCATCGACTATCACTAACCTACATGAAGTATTTGTTCATATTGGTTGTTTTTTCTTAGAACTATATGACCAATATTGTTTATGCTCATTTTTAGAATATATGTTTTATCATATAGATAACCCTAATATTGAACAATGATTTTGTAATTAAATGATTAATGTTATTTCATAATGTGTTTAATATTTTGGGAATCCAATAATATTAAGGAAAATATAATATTATGTGATTTTTTAGGAATAAAGGTTTAATTGTACTTTAATGGAAAATATTATTTTATTATGGATTTATGGTTATCTATTTTATTTATATATAGACTTGAATATATTGTAGAGTATATTATTTGGGAGTATACAATTTGGAATGAGACTTTAAGATTCATTGTTCTTATTCGGTGATAAATTTTAATATTATCATAGAAGTATATGTGATTAGATCATTTTTTTATCTTGGTACAAATATTAGTTTATAATTTTTTTTGAAGAAATTTAAGGATAATTATTTTTTGAGTGATCTGTGTGGAATATTGGGAATTTATATTGAATTTTTGAGATTAAATTAGTTTTCCAAGAAAACAAGTTTTATTAGTTTTTTTGTAAATTATCATAAATTATCCAAAATATTTGGTTACAGTTATTTTTAAAATACATGTGGAATAGATAGTTATAAATTTATTGATTTTTTTTATTTATAGATGTTTATTCCATTGCTTTAGGCATGAAAAAGTCATCACAAATACTTCTCATTTAGAGAAAAAAGAAGAGATTATGGTGGAAAAGGAATTTGTTATTTAGTAAAATAATTCATAAACTATATGAAAAGGATCTTGAATCACAAAAATTATCCATTTACTTTTCTCATAAATAAATCAATGACCTTTTAACCCATCACATATTTGTCTTTTTATGATTTTTCACATTCTCATGACCATTTTCTTTATCACCATACAATAGAAATTTATAGAAATTTTTGTCTCACATTTCCATTATATAGTATATGGAACCCAAGAATGTGTTATCTTAGGTGACCTTCGTTCATTACATTCTCTCTTTTCAAATAGATGTTTTATTAACCCTTTCTCTGATTTGGGAATTCTACAATGTTACATTGAAATGTCAAACCCTACTTACCGTGACCGAGTTCAAATTGTTATTAAATGATTTATTAAATTTGTTAGAATTTAACATCCTGAGTTTTTAAAAGAAAATATTAGGTTCTATAGAGTACAAGATATGTCACATCGAGCTTAAACAAATAATAGAGTATTATTATTTAAATTTTACAGTTATAACATATCTGTTAGAATGAAGTGTATGAACATGATTCACTAAATTATTAAAATATTTTCTATATTCAAATATATATTTAATTGATTCATTGGTGATTAATTAATTATAAAATAATTAAAAACCTTTTGAAATAAAAGTAAATATTTTTCTAAAAAACAATTTAATTGCACATAAGTGTGTTTTATACTAATAAAAAAAATCATGTTTTAGGGATTATATTAATAAAAAATATACATATATATTCAATATATTCAATTTAATTTTTAAAATTCATCATATTTTTTTCTATACATTATATAAAAATAAATCACTTTTTTTTGCATTAAAAGTAATATTTTATAAATGGAAAATTTTCCACCTTTTGATAGATAATTTTTTTAAAACTACATTTTGACAATTTTATTAAATTTATTTGAAAAAAAATAAATTTAATTTTTTAATGATTAATATAAAAGTTTACATTTTTAAAATTTTGTACATTTTTATGATATGTTTTGTTTTTTGATGAATAATGAAAATAAATACATTTTAATTGAAAATGAACATTTCATATAAATAATTTATACAGTTAAACTATATTTTATATTGGTTTTAACAAAAAATTAGATCATATATACATATATTAATCCAATTTAGCCCATTTTAATAATTTTCATATTGAATTTGGATATAAACACATTTGAAATTTTCAAAAATCATCACTTTAAAAAGTCGCTTCCTTACACTGACTATGAGATTAAATTTTAATTAATTTTGGAATTATATATATTTTTTAAATTTCAAAAAATTAATTCAATATATGGAATCATTATTTGTAAATTTATTAAATATAACCCTTTTATATTTTGATAATTTGAATAGTAAACATAATAATATTTAGTACCACAATTAAGGCTGAATCGGGTAATTATGGGTAAATATAATTATGATATGAATTATAAAATTACCCCAAAACATATCCAAATTTTATTTGATGAGTTATTTAGACCATAATAATCCTTGGGATGAATTTATGACCTCTTGGTACTATTTGGATGGCCTTAATCCCTTTATAAACTTTTATTTAAAAAAATTTAAAGATGTCATACTCGTGTTTCTAATAAATATAACATTTCTAATATAGGTTTATTCCGAATATATATTCTAATATAAAGAGTAATTTTAAATATAGAAGAATTTTGTGTTTATCATGTATATTAATTTGTAATTTTAGTGTCTTAATAAGTAATTTAAATAACTACACAACAATGATGCTGTAATTGTTCATTTAATAGAAGAATCAAATAAATGATCCTAAGAATATTATAAAAATAAAATTTGATATAATTAATGACAGATATAAATTTTATAGACTAATTTTTCATTTTCATGTTTATTAAATTTTTTTTATTTATCTTGTTTTAATGATATTTTTAAAAGTCAATGAAATGAATAATTTCAAAATTGACATCATGATATTTGAAAAGTAATAACATTTTATTAAATGATATAAAATTATTAAAAAACCTAAATTTGTGATAATTACTCATATAATGATTATAATTTCATAATAAACCCATATATTGGACGTTTTACGTTTTATAGTAACTATATTAACCATCAATGAGTAAAAAACTTGTTTGCACGGTAAGAGTTGAAGAGATTTAATTAAGATTAAAACCAAAAGATAAGGGTAAAAATGTGACCTTATATTGTATAAAAATTATTGTATGAGACTATTTTGACCTATGATGAATTTTATTTTTGAAATTAAATTTTTTTCATCCAAACTGAATTGAATGTTATTTTATATTAATTTATTTTTTTGATAAATACAAAGAGTGAGCCTATCCTCTCTTATAAAACGACACATATTTATCTCATTTTATCACACTTTAAACTCATTTTTTGGTCTTGATATTCCAAAATTCATCCCAACATTATATAGGCCTTATTGTATACATAAAACTCACCTTAAAGGTGTTAAAGTGTTATTCAAGGGTGATTTTCCGATGTAGTGGTATCATTTTTAATCAATTGTTTCTATTTTTTATAAAAGGTGAGGGGTATAACCCCTTAAATTAAATGTGAATAAAAAACTTATTTTGAAGACTGGGAAAAAGAGGAACCCATTGAAATAACCAAATGATAACATGAAAACAAAAAGGTAATAAAGGCCAAACATGGACCCAAAGGCCAAAAAAGATACAAACATCAAAATAAGAACCAACCAAGAGTCTTTTCCCACATGTCAAAACCGACAACTGTGAAATCAGTCAAGGATGATGTGCTGCCCCCCATTCTATGAAATTTTTCATGCTGGTAACACACTCAAGGAAATGCACTCCTCATTCCAACACTAAAATGTAAGAGTGGACAGGATGATTGATACCAACACACCAATATCTCATGCAAGCCACCCACCAGACGATGCAAGCAAGGAAATCACTACATTTTCAACTTGATGTGGCACAAAACAGATATGAAACACATTCAAGAACAAAAAAGTACCCATCAGTCCAATAAGGATCGACAACTGAATGATGGATGTCAATACATCCATCCCTCTTTTGGGGCTTCCCACCCAACGCTATCTGCAAGAAACAGACACGTGATCCAAATGCAGAGAGACATTGGCCAATTCTCACAACATCTGCAACTCCTCTAGAGTTCAGAATAAAAGAAATAGTAGATTCAAAGGACTCCAATATAGTAATAAATTCACAACCCACAGCCTCCCCCCAAACACTCAAAACCAAAATCAACCACATAAAGATCTTCATCAGAAAAAAAACCATGGGAAACAGCTCAAAAAAATCTGGGTAGTGCATCCAAGATCATTGATTATTGGCCCTCCAAATCCAATCAAAACTCCATTTATTCGTTTATCTTCATGAAGAATCATCTAGAATATGAAAAAGTAAGATTCAACGACAATCGTACGTCACCACATGAATAAATGAAACAACGTCGTAGGGGAATGAATCTAATATCAAACCATAGGAATAGTTCAAACTACCTAAAATTCAAGCACCAACCGAAGATAATCCCTAGCTTAACCAAAAATAAATAAAATCCTTTAAAACCACACTAAGGAGTTGATGTCAGCATCCATATGCATATGCTGATGCAAAAATTGAGCAGGTAGCGAACAAATCATCAACCCAAATATGAAGAAAATGAGTTGTTTCTATTTTATTTCTTCTTCTTCTTGCTTAAAATATTCATAAACCATTATGAAATAATAACTACATTATACTTCATATAATGATATTTTATTTTGTTAATATCATAATCTTTATCCATACCCACTTCCATAAAATGGGAAAAGAAGTTATCACCCGTGTGTTTGGTGAACAACCGCCTCACGAACCGACAAAATTTATTTGCCATCACCATCTCTCAATACTGGTCCTAATGATGAAATGAAATATTATATATGATACTAATTAAATATTTATCATTACCAAAATATAATATGTCATTTATGTTCTAATCAATCCATCAATAGAAAAAAAATAATGTCTTTCGAGCGTACGTGTGAATTATCACCTCCCCGAAGTGATGCCATTCATTTTTCATCACCAGATCACATGAATGATATATATATTTGTATAAATTATTAGTATTATATGAATTAAATTATGATAATTATTTAAATATAAAATTATATTTACCTTTTTTCCGTAATTATCATTGAAAAATGGTAATGTTTGTCATGCATACATACGACTTACCATCTCCATGATTGAAACATAGTACATTTTTCATATCTATATTTAATATATAGAATTAAGTGTATAATTGATATATAAAATTATAATTATGTCATGATTATTATTATGGGGATGATTGTCTAATGACCACTTTGACTATAGACATTATACCAAAGTCATTTTAGACTCAAGTACAGAATATTGTCAAGATGGCTGACAATAAATTATATAATTATGATATTGTTATGACATGATAATAAGTGATATAAAAAAATAATAAACATTTAAAAGAATATCAATAAATTAAATAATTAACCTGAGATTATTATTTTGGAAGAAAAATATATTATGTAAGGAGTTGAATACAAGGTAAGAGGTTTATTAACTAAAACATCATTTTAAATGTTTTAATTATTTATTATTTTAAATCTACATATTACATTTTTTTTTAAAAATGGTTTTCATGAATGTATTTATATGGAAATGAAATTACTGAAATGGCAATTTTCGAATTTCACTCAAAAATTTTCTAAAAGGGATATTTTCAGGTTTAATTTAAATGTATTTCTTTTAGAAACCCTCTTTTAAAGTTACTCTATCAATAATTTTTATAATATTTAAAAGGAATGTCTTTTTAACTTTTATGGAATAAATTTATTTTCCCTATTTCATGATTCCTTAATGTTTTTAAGATTATTTTTCATGTCTATATTTTCATTTTCAAATAAAATATTTTCATTTAAGAGTGAACAAATTTTAAAAAATGAAAAGCTATATTACTCAAGAATGTTTCTTTTATATAATATTTATCTATTATGATTTTTTTATAGTTCTTGGGAATGGTTTATGTGGATGGGTGGTTCCTTTAAAAATACTGGGACGGTGAGACTATTAAATCCCTCAATTTCATTGGGTAATGGGATGGAGTTAACCGATTTGGTGTCTTCAAAAAGATTATAGGAATATAATATACTGGTTATTCCTAATGTAACAATGTTGTTTACTCTTTATATATATAAGATATATATAGTATCTAAGAGATAAATATTATTTCTATGTGTGATATGTAAATGATTCAACAATTTAACTTTATGATTAATGATTTATATGGATTTTAATGATTTTCTCTTAGTAGGAAGTTTTTGTTTTCTCAAGTTAAAATGATTTTTTCTCTCAAAAAACATTAAATGGTTTTCATGTTTTTCACAGGAATAACGATTTTATTTCTATATTTCCTGTACTGAGATTTTTTATCATCTAAAATTTTAAAATTTTGTCATAGTTTATAAGGATGGGTAAGATAATGGAAGAATTCATGTTGAACATTGTGAATATTTTTCATGAAAAGAAAACATGTTTTATTTATAAAGGGGTTACTTTGGTGAAAAAAATGATATTGAGTATAAGTGTCCAATTGAAATGTATGGGTTTACATAGTAATATTTTTTCTTAATTATATTAAAAACTAAAACATAATTATTTTTATGTAAATAAAGGGATATATAGTATTAAAATAACTGGAATATGAGAAGATTAAGGTTGGGTCCTTTCATCAATGCCTACCAATAATTTATTAATACCTTTTTTTAATATTATTAAACATTCAATGGATATCATGTACCTTTTTATAGAGTTAGTAAAACATATTGGTAAGAGTAAACAATAGTGATTTTAGTTTCCTTCTTGTTTACTATCGATAGCTGATGTGGAGTTAGTCTATAATTTTTTTTATTATCAATAAAGATCTATTTGATGTCCAAATCAGGATGGATTGGATAATAGCTCATCATTATGAGGTTTATTCCTATCATTAGAATGTCTCATTCTGTTCTTTTAATGTGAGATATCAAGTTTTTTAGGAAGTGTGGGAACCGAGGTCTAGTGATTCAAGACTTTCTTCCCAGATCATCAGAGTTTTTTGCCTACTGTTGTAGTTGAGCATCATGACATTTCTTCTGTTTTTAATCATCCCATGGTTGTTTAGAAATTTCCTAATGTTTCCTAGTGGCGTCTCCGGAATTCCTCCAGAGATGGAGGCAGAGTTCAAGATTTATCTGGTTCCAAGTACACATCTATTTTAAATAACCTCACATCATATGGAACCATCAGAGATGAAAGAGATCATTATTAAGTTTGATGATCTAAGGGTGAAATGTTTTGTTCACCCTAGTGTTTCACCATGGGAATCCCATGTGCTCTTAGCTAGGTTGGAATATGGTTCAATTATATTTTGGTAGGACTATCTAAATTTCAATCGAGTTTGGATTAATAATAAGTATTCTATTCATTACGTAGATGATTTTTAACCATATAAATAGGGAAAGTGATTTTTGAAGATAAATCATTGATCAGATAATCATCAGCTTAGAGTTTTTGAGTCTCATATTTTGAAGAATTATTTTAGGAGCATATATGAACATTAATAATATATTGTAATACCTTTTGGTTTGAATAATTCTCCAATATATTTTATAGATTTTATGAATGGGATATTCCATTATTATCTTGAAACTTTTTTTGTTAGTGTTTTGGGAATAAATTTTGGTCAATCTGATATTTGGGCATGATCATTGGCACCATTTGAGTTTGGTTCTAGAAATAATTAATAGTTTCTCTTTGTATGTAATGGTTTGCAATTGTAACTTTTAGATCCAATAGGCAATTTTTCTTGGGTCACGTGATATCTAAGAATGGAATATCAATTGATCCTGATAAGTTGAAGGATATATTATCATAGTATTATCTATAGAACATATTTGAGTTTCAAAACTTCCTCGGTCTTATTGGATACTATATATGTATCATCAAGGATATCTCAAAGTTGAAATCACCTTTGAAAACTCTTACAAGGAAAGGGGTGAAACTCACATGGGATGTGAAGTTTTAGCATTTTTTATTAGCTAAAATAGATTCTAACATCAGCAAATATTCTGATCTTACTAGAATACGATAAGGGGTATGTGGTGTAATGTGATTCTTATGGTTTTGTTCAAGGTTTTATGATTTTTCATTATAATAATGTTTTGTATTATGACTCTCATCATATCTGACCATGTGAAAGGAATTAAACACCTATGGTTTAGAGATTTTTGCGGTTATTAATGCACTTAATTATTGGTGGAACATTGTTTGTGAGTAAATATTCTCAATTTTTTCCATGCATAAGAGTTTTATAAATATAATTTCTCAAAAATAATTGAATCTGAGGTAAAGAATGTGAGTGAAATACCTTCATTCATTTGACTTCAATATCACCTACACCCTGGAGAAGGGGAATGTCATTGCACATGATCTTAGTAGGAAAGTACCACCATGGGTGATTCGGGAGTCGAATAAGGACTATATCCTTATGGGACTCTTATCTCAGTTTCACATGGACACTCAAGAGGATATTTTAGGAATAGTTCAAACATGTGTTCATTTTTCATCATATCCCTTTGCGTCTACTTTTCATGGTCATATATAACATGATGAGTTTAGTGAAATTCAAGAAACCAATTATATTAGGGAGTCTATTTCTGCTAGGTCACTCCCATTATATGGCATTTTAAATTTTTGGGATCAGTTGTAAATCAGAAAATCATTAATGGGATTAGTTTTATTATAATATCTTATTTCTTCATGAGCTCTTCATCTAGGCACTATGAAGATGTATTATAAAATAAGATAGTGATTCTAGTTGTAGTGAATGAAGCATGACATTGCTGATAATGTTACCCACTATTACACATATCAATAGAAAAGGGGAGAGTAAACATATATTTTCCACAATCCTCTTCATATAACATTTTTGAAATGGTTTGAGGTTTAAATGGACTTTTTTAGGATTTATATAGACTCCCTAATGAATGAATACTGTATGGGTGGTGACTGATCTCTTAAAAAAATCAGATCATTTAATTTTGATTAGGGACACTACTAAATTTGTTGATTTTGGTAATCTGTATGGGAATGATATAATGTGGTTTGTTGGGGTTCCCTCTACAATTAATTTATAAATGGATCCTTGGATCAGTTTAATATTATATAGAATTATCCAAAGGCAATGGTGTAATGTCCCAAATTTTTCAATGTATTATTTTAATATTATATGAGATTTAATTCGAGACCAGGCTCTGAGACGACGTGCAGTTCCGAGGCCCGGTGAGCCCAGAACAAATGTTTGAATTTAATTGAATAATTAAATAACGTGCACGTGCGGTTTTCCTGAAAAAGTGAAATAACTCCCAAACGGGTGCTCGGATAAGAAATATGAGGGCACTGTTGCTTTTGGAACAACGATTTTACCTTAGGCAAGGCCTAACATTGGCCGGCGCAGGTCGGTGGTGAAATCTGGTTTTTGGATGCAACCGTAATAAAATATTTAATTAAAATATTTAATTTAAATCCTTGTTATAGCGAAATATATTATCTTTTAAATGGAGATTTCACAGGGGATCGGGGTTACAATTTACATAACCCTGAATTCCCATGGAGGCTCTGGAGAAAACCTCCCAACGCGGTGACGATGTTCTTGACGAGCTTCGCCGGCGATGATGATGCGGTGACCAGATCTTCGCCAACGAATGCCGCAGATCCAGGTAGGATGTTTGTTTGATTATTTCTTCCCCGTTCTTGATTTCCATGATGAACGTAGACTAATCCACAAACAAATTATCCTGTAGAACAATCATTCTTGTGGGATGGGTTTTTGCGGGGATTTTGAGGTTGTTTGGTTTTGATCTAATGGCGACGAACCCGAATCATCACGAACAACGATCGAGGTTCGCCCCTCTTGTTTTATTCTTGTATTTTTCTCCCTAGTGTTCTTCGTTGCGTTCTACGCGTTCTTGGAGGAAATCAATCGTTGTGCATTTGTTTGTTGGCGTAACAATCCGAGATTGAAGATCCAACCCCAGAGTGATGTCACGGAGGTGCGGCGACGATTTCGGCAGGTGATTCGGAGTGGATCGGGAGATACAATTTGTTGGGATTTTTTCTTCGAATGGATCGTTCGGGGTTTATGATCTGATTTAAGAGCCTAAAACACCCGTTATTATGTTCATATGACAAAATGAACCAATCCTTGGAGTATCTGGATGAATGGTTGAGAAACTGAGGATTCAGAGGTTCATCCGCGACACGAGGAAGAGGATGACGTTTTTGGAAAAATTCTGACTACACACCGTGTAGTATGGGATACATGTCGTGTGTTCATTGGCGGACCACATGGCGTGTACTCCAGGAGTACATGGACACAGGATGGCTACACGGACAAGGACATGACATGTATACCCTTCCCTGGCCAGACCCGGACAAATACATGGGATACCCCGTGTACTGTTACACGGGAAGGTGACACAGACACGGGTTGGGTACACGGTCAAGTACACGGCGTGTATACCCTCCCCTAGCCAGACCTGGCTAGATACACGGGATACCCCATGTACTAGTACATGGGTAGGCGACACGAACACAGACAGAGACCATGTACGGGCACATGGCCAGCATTCACGGAGCGAGCCCCAGGTGCTTGGACAAAAAGTCTGACTCTTCTACACGCCGTGTAGTTGATTTCCATCCGACAATCCAAATGAAACTTTTCGTTTACACGGGCAGTACCCGGAGTCAAGGAATGGGGCGTGTGATTCTTCTACATGCCATGTAGTTTAGTTTTACATAGCTTGGACTGATGACACGACCCGTTTACACGGGCAGTACTCGGGGTCAAGGAACATGGCGTGTAACCATAACACATGTCGTGTAAGAAATCTTAAATGGCATGAGCCAATTGACTTTTGTGACTTGGACTATTTTTCTTAGGGTTCGTACCCTTGGTTCTTTCCCTGAAGGTTCTAGTATCATTTCCTTTATACAGAATTATGATCCCTTCAGCCGGAATTCTTGAATAGAGTTGTTGGAATCTCCTCTATGAGACTTAGAGCAGGGTCCTCTATTCATTCCTAGAACCTTAGGTAGGTTTCTTGGTTTCGACGTGACCAAATTTACCCGGGAGCTGATCCTCTGCTTAGCGGATTAGCTCAGACTGAGTTTTCAGAATCACCCCATGACTTGGCCATGATCCTCATATGAGCATCAAGTTCTCATATTACTTGTGGAGTGTGTTATTTCATAAAAAATACTTCATATCTCTCTCTTCAGACCTAGGAGTGTGTTCTCCTTGTTATGTGCTTAGTGGAATCTTCGAGATGGATCTTAGTGGTGGTTTTGTGATAGTCGATCGTGTATGAGTATATCTGGATATTCTTGTTATATGTTCTATAGACATATACTATGTGTAGATGATTGTATCTTTCCTTTGTGGTATTTCCCTTGTTGTATTTCCTTTGTGGTTTCGGGGTGTCCTACTTGGTATTGTTATACTCACCCCTGCACAGGCTTTGCCCACACGTGTCGTGTCTTGTGCAGACGAGCGATCTTTTGACAGGATTCTAGGTGGACCAGGACCGGACGGTGCTCAGTGAGATAAGGCGGGCCGAGGTGTGTTCCTACGACTACAAATTGTAGTCCCATTACCTTTCCTTTCAGGTTGGACTTTGTTACAGACTTTCTTTTGGTGGGCTTGTACTTTTGGCCCGGGGTTTTACGTTCTTGTACTTTACTTTCCTGTCGTACTCTATTGGTTGGGTTTTAGTGTATGCATGCATATTTTCCTTTTAACAGTTTTACTTTTCATCTTTGTGGGCTTAGAGATGTGAGTTCATGGGTACAGGTTTAAAGTCAATTCCTCCCATGTTAGTAGCATGCCTACTCATTGCTAGTCACCATCCCCTAGCCTATTGGAGGCGGGCTTGGGGAGTTGCGGCTCAGACTCCACTGGGACAGGTCTTGACAGAGTGGTATAAAAGTTGGTCGGTTCAACCTTAGGGCTGAGAGTCTGTGAGTTGGTTTGGGGAAACAATGTTAAGTGTTTCGAGTTCAGCTTTTAGGCCAGGGATCCTAGTGTTGGTGCGGGCGGCCGACATATCCATACACCAGGACTCTGATAACCTTCTTTTTGACTCAGAGAATGAGAACACTAGTTGTAGGGGAAAATAATAATACATAAATCATATAAGAATGGGTCGTGGTTTCCATGTCCTTCTTGAGTCAGCTCTCCAGATATACTCACTGACTAAGATACATCTTGTTTCTTTAACAAGATTCCTCCATGATGTGTACCCGCAAGGATCCAGCATCTCAATCATGAGGATGACCCCCTCAGTGATGAAGCTTTGATTCAGGGACTGGATCCTCCAGTTTTACCATTAGGTGGTGTGCTAGTTATCCCGTCACCTGTGGAGCAGTGTTTAGTGCATGATGTACCAGTGGATGAGGAGCATAGGCTGAACCCACTCCATGACTTTCAGAGACAGAGACCCCTCAGGTTTCGAGGCAAGCCTGACCCTCAAGCAGCAGAGGTCTGGCTTGAGGTTGTGACTAAAGTCTTCCATTTGGTCAGGACACTAGCAGACCAGATGGTGATCCTAGCAGCGAGCCTTCTAGATGGCTCGATAGGAAGATTGTGGAGTTTAGTTATCCATTCCCATAATGAGGCGACTCTTTCATGGTTGGAGTTTGAGCATCCTTTCAGAGAGGAGTTTTCACCGGTTACCCTGAGAGCAGTACGTATACAGGAGCTTATTCATCTTTAGAAGGGGACCATGACGGTGGCTGAATATTCATCTAGGTTTATCGACCTCTCACGGTACTCGATGGATATGTTCAGAGATCGGTACTTCAGAGCTTGGACTTTTGAGCAGGGATTGCGCAGAGATATCCGAGCTAGCATCATCCCTATGAGCATTCCTACTTATTCTGGGGTGATCAAGAGGGCTTTGGTGGTTGAGATCTTCTTGGCGGAGTAGAGACAACCGACAAGTATCATTAGTGGCCGAGCTGGAGTAGAGACCTCGGCAACAGGGAGTCGACGTCATGGACCCAGGCGTGGGAGACATTTTCAGAGGAGATCCCAGGACAGGGGATCTGCTGTACAGGGTTCGCAGGGCGCATCTAGCCAGCCTCGAGAGAGGTGATGCTACTCATGTGATGGCAGGGGACATCTCACTCGAGATTGTCTGACCCGCCGTACTAATGACATGGGAGCAGTGGATGGACCATCGAGGCAGAGGCAACGTGTGGAGAAGACAGATCCACGGGGCGACAGACGCAGTAGAGAAGTTGGGAGTGCAGCTGGAGGTGGTCAACATTTTGTCCCTTTACCACCACCACCCCTAGGAGGTCCACCCCAGGCTCAGGGAGCTGGTGGATAGAGGCAGGGACAGCTGCAGGAGCGAGAGGATTATGACCCAGGTACTCCCAGAATGATTATAGGTACAATCTGTGTCTTTTCTACTTTGGTTGTCGTATTGATAGACACAGGTGCTACTCATTCCTTTCTGGCTTCTTATCTTGTTCAAGACCTTGAGATTCTAGTTGAGTCGTTGAATCGACCCTTACGCTTAGAAACACCGACTGAAGAAGATTCAGTGATCACACACCTCTGTAGACAGTTTGACCTGGCCCTTGGAGGTGAGAGTTTTGGTTGGAACCTCTTGGTGGTAGCGTCGAGGCCTTATGATGTCATTCTTGGTATGGATTGGCCATCCACAGTTCATGCCCAAATCGACTGTTTTAGGCGAATGGTGTGGTGTGTCCACAGTGATTGAATGAGGTTCTCTTTTGTCAGTGAAAGAGAGACCCAGGTAGCGCAGGATGGACTTGTGCATAGGAAGGCACAATCGATTTCACATTAGTTGGCCAGCCTAGCCCTTGGCGTGACAAATATTATGAGTTTCCAGTTTCCAGCAGTAGTGGCTGAGTACGAGGACATATTTCTGGAGGATGTCCCAGAACTACCTCCCCATTGAGAGATAGATTTATGCATTGAGTTGCAACCCGGGACGACAACGATATTAGAATCAGCATATCAGATGACTCCTCTAGATATTTGTGAGCTGAGAGTGTAGTTGGACGACTTGCAAAAGAAGGGCTTTGTGAGACCCAGCGTTTCACCCTGGGTGGCCCCAGTGCTATTTTCTAAGAAGGCAGAAGAGATCTTGAGGCTATGTGTGGATTACCGGTGCTTGAATATGGTGACCATGAAGAACCGGTACCCACTAATGAGGATCGATGACCTCTTCGACCAGTTGAGAGGGGCATGATGGTTCTCGAAGGTTGACCTATGATCAGTCTATCACCAGTTGTGGGTACGAGATGAGGATATACCAAAGACGACTTTCAGATGCTGCTATGATCACTATGAGTACTTGGTGATGCCCTTCGGTGTGAAGAATTCCCCAGCAGTGTTCATGGGACTCAGGAACCGGATATTTCAGCCATATCTAGATCAGTTCGTAGTGGTCTTCATCGATGATATCCTTCTATACTCTACGTCCGAGGAGGAGCATGCAAGGCACCTAAGGATGGTTCTGGGCACACTTAGAGAGCACCAATTGTATGGGAAAATCTCGAAGTGCCAGTTCTAGATACAAGAGGTCCACTTTCAGGGACACGTTATCTCAGAAGATGGTGTAGTAGTGGACCCAGCCAAGGTGGAGGCACTACTATCATGGGAGCCGCCCTAGTGCATGACAGAGGTGCAAAGATTCCTTGGATTGGATGGCTACTATCAGAGATTCACTCTTGATTTCTCCAGGATTTCAGCACCCATGACAGCTTTGACCCAAAAGGGGCAACCTTTAGTGTGGACCAAGAGATGCCAGCAGGCCTTCTAGCAGTTGAGCTAGAGTCTGATGAGCACCCCAATATTGAGATTAACGGAGGAGGGTTTCGAGTATGTAGTGTTATGTGACACATCAGGAACTGGGTTTGGTTGTATCCTCATGCAGAGGAAAGTGGTGTTTGCCTATGGCCCAAGTCAGTTGATGCCACATGAGCAAAACTACGTGACCGATGATCTAGAGTTGGAAGTGGTAGTCTTATCATTGAATATGTGGAGGAACTACCTGATGGGATAGAAATTTATCATATAATCTGATCACAATAGTCTTATATATATATTTTCTCAGAAGTATCTGAATTTTAGACAAAGACGATGGCTTGAGTTCCTCCAGGATTATGACTTTGGGATATTTTACACACCTGGGAAGGGGAACGTTGTGGAAGATGCTCTCAGCAGGAAATCCAGTTCGCAGTTTCTGGATGAGGTGAAGAGTCAGTTGGCCTCTTTACAGTTATCCTTCATGGATAGAGATGAGGAAGCATACCTTCATTAGATGGTTGTTACCCCTCCACTCTTACAGAGAGTCAGGGAAGCACAATGCGAGGATGCTAGCTGTGAGACTCTATGTGCTCAGATATCCACAAGTGTTGCGGTTTATTGATTTTCATAAGGTATGGAGCATGTTGTTGTTTTTTGAAGGCATACAGTATTACCAGTGACGTTGCAGGAGGAGGTTCTGAGGGAGTTCCATACATCTCCTTTGGCGGTACATCCATGCATGGAAAAGATGTATCAGGACCTCCGATGTCAGTTCTGGTGGCTAGGAATGAAGAAGTGTGTGGCAGAGTTTGTTTCTTGATGTATTACTTGTCAGTAAGTAAAGGCTAAGCACCAGTTGCTAGTAGGCTTGACTCAGCCCCTTGAGGTTCCAGAGCGGAAGTGGGATGATATATCCATGGACTCCATGACAGGTTTTCCACGTACATCTAGGGGACACGATTCCATCTGGGTGATCGTTGATCGACTCACCAAGTCGGCCCACTTCCTAGCCATATGAGAGAAGAGTTTAGTAGAGATCCTGAGACACCTCTAGGTGTAGGAGATAGTTTGACTTCATGGAGTTCCATCCACGATCATCTCAGATCGTGATGCTCGTTTCACATCCTGGTTGTGGAAGGGATTGTAGGAAGCTTTTGGTACTCAGTTACACTTGATCATAGCGTTTCATCCCCAGACTGATGGTCAGACAGAGTGGACCATCTAGGTCCTGGAGGATATGCTTTGAGCTTTCATACTTGACTTCTATCTTAGATGAAAGGATCACCTAACACTAGTGGAATTTTCTTATAAGAACGATTATCATTACACTATTGGTATGAAACCATTTGAGGCTTTGTACGAGCGACCTTATAGGCCACCACTTTGCTGGACTGACCCAGGAGAGTCAGCACTTATGGGCCCAGAGATGGTGAGAGCTACTACAGAGAAGGTGCAGGTCATCCAGGAGAAGATAAAGACTGTACAAAGTTGGAAAAAGTCTTATTCCAACAGGAGGTGGAGGCCCTTGGAGTTCGAGGATGTAGACCATGTATTCCTTTGGGTCTCACCATGATAGGTATTGCGGAGATTTGGCCGAGGTGGCAAGATATCTCCAAGGTTTGTCAGCCCTTTCCAGATTCTGAGTAGAGGTGGCGAGGGGGTGTATCGCTTGGCTCTACCCCCTCAAATATACCGGGTACACAACGTCTTCCATGTGTCGTAGCTGTAGAGGTACGTACATGATCCATCACACGTTATCGACTGGGGCGAGTTGGACATCGATGATGGAGCGACATTTGTTGAGCACCCAGTGGAGATTGAGGATTGGAAGGATAAGATCCTTTTTGGGTGAGCTATTCCCTTAGTGTGTGTCTGGTGGCAGCACGAGAATCTCCAGGAGAGCACGTGGGAGCGGGAGGCTCAGATTCGTGTGCAGTACCCACATCTTTTTTAGTAGCCTTTATTTGGGATTTTGGGGGATGTAAAAGCCCTAAGGTGGGTGTGATGTAATGTCCTGGATTTTTCCATGTATTATTTTAATATTATATGAGAATTAATTCGAGACCAGTCTCTGAGACAACGTGCAGTTACGAGGCCCGGTGAGCCCAGAACAAATGTTTGAATTTAATTAAATAAATAAATAACGTGCGCGTGCGGTTTTCCAAAAAATGTGGAATAAATCCCGAATGGGTGCTCAGATCATAAATCCAAGGGCATAGTTGCATTCAAAACAATGATTTTACCTTAGGCGAGGCCTAACATCGGTCAGCGCAGGTTAGTGGTGAAATCTGGTTTTTGGACGCAACCGTAAAAAAATATTTAATTAAAATATTTTATTTAAATCCTTGTTACAGAGAAATCTATTATCATTTAAATGGATATTTCGCAGGGGATCAAGATTATAATTTCCATAACCCTGAATTCCCCTGGAGGCTCTGGAGGCTCTGGAGAATACCTCCCAATGCGGCGATGATGTTCTTGACGAGCTTCGCCGGCGTCGACGACGCGGGGACCAGATCTTCGCCAACGAATGCCGTAGATCCATGTTGGATGTTTGTTTGATTATTTCTTCCCCGTTTTTGATTTCCATGATGAACACGGACTAATCCATGAACATATTACCCCACGGATCGATCGTTCTTGCGGGATGGGTTTTTGCGGGGATTTTGAGGTTATTTGATTTTGATCTAACGACGATGAACCTGAATCGTAACAAACAACGATCAAGGTTAATCCCTCTTGTTTGATTCTTGTATTTTTCTCCCTCGCATTATTCGTTCTGTTCTACGCATTCTTGGAGGAAATTGATTGTTGCACATTCATTTTTTGGCACAACAATCCGAGAATGAAGATCCAACCCCGGAGTGATGTCACAGAGGTGCGATGACGGTTTCGGCAGGTGATTCAGAGCGGATTGAGAGATACGAGTTTTTGGGTGTTTTTCTTCGGATGGATCATTCGGGGTTTATGATCCGAGTGAAGAGCTGAAAACACCCGTTACGATGTTCGTATGATGAAACGAACCAATCCCTGGAGTATCGGGATGAACAGATGAGAAATCGAGGATTCAGAGGTTCATCCATGGCGCGAGGAAGAAGATGGAGTTTCTGGAAAAATCCTAACTACAGGCCACGTAGTATGGGCTACATGGTGTGTGTTCATATGTGGACCACATGGAGTGTACTCTGGGAGTACACGGACACGGGTTTGGTACACGGCCAAGGACATGACGTGTATACCCTTCCCCAGCCAGACCCGACTAGATATACGAGATACCCCGTGTGATGGTACATGAGCAGGTGACATAGACACGGGTTGGGTACACGACCAAGGACACGATGGGTATACCCTTCCCCATCCAGACCTGGCCAGATACACAGGATACCCCATGCAATGGTACATGGGTAGGAGACACAGACACAGATAGAGACCATGTACGGGCACATGGCCTGCATACACGGAGTAAGCCCCAGGTGCTCAGACATGGCGTGTGACTCTTCTACATGCCGTGTAGTTTCTTTCCATCCAACAAGCCAAATGACACGGGCCATTTACATGGGTAGTACCCGGATTCATGGAACACGGCGTGTGATTCTTATACATGTCGTGTAGTTTAGTTTTACATAGCTTGGACGGATGACACGGGTCGTTTACACGGGAAGTACCTAGGGTCGAGGAACACAATGTGTAACCATACTACACGCCATGTAACCAATATTACATGGATTGATCCACTTGTCTTCTATGACTTGGACTAGTTTTCTTAGGGTTCGTACCCTTGGTCCTTTCCTTGAAGGTTCTGGTATCATTTCCTTTATACAGGAGTATGATCCCTTCAGCTGGACTTCCTGAATAGAGTTGTTGGAATCCCCTCTGTGAGACTTAGATCTGGATCCTCTATTCATTCCTGGAACCCTAGGTAGGGTTCTTGGTATCGACATGACCAACATTACCCGGGCTCTGATCCCCTGCTTAGCGGATTATCTCAGACTGAGTAGTCCAAATCACCCCATGACTTGGCTGTGATCCTCATCTGAGCATCATGTTCTCATAGTAATTGTGGAGCGTGTTCTCCCAGAACGAGTACTTCGTATCTCTATCTTTAGACCTAGGAGTGTGTTCTCCTTGTTATGTGCTTAGTGTAATCTTCGAGCTGGATCTTAGTGGTGGTTTCACAATAGTCGATCATGTATGATTATATCTGGATATTCTTTTTATATGTTATGTAGACGTATACTGTGTGTAGCTGACTATATATTTCCTTTGGTGTATTTACATTGTTGCATTTCCTTTGTGGTTTCAAGGTGTCCTACTGGGTATTTTTATACTCACCCCTGCATGGGCTTTTCCAACATGTGTCGTGTCTTGTGCAGACGAGTGAGCTTTTGACAGGATTCTAGGTGGATGAGGACTGGACGGTGCTCAGTGAGATCAGGTGGGCCGAGGTGTGTTCCTACAGCTACAGATTGCAGTCCCAGTACCTTTCCTTATAGTTTGTAATTTGTTATAGACTTTCTTTTGGTGGGCTTGTACTTTTGGCCCAGGGTTTTACATTCTTGTACATTACTTTCTGTCGTACTCTATTGGTTGGGTTTTAGTGTATGCATGCATCTTTTCCTTTTTAGTAGTTTTACTTTTCAGCTTTGTGGGCTTGGAGATGGGTGTGCATGTGTACAGGTTTAAAGGCAATGTCTCCCATGTTAGTAGCATTCCTACTCGGTGCTAGTCACCATCCCCTAGCCTATTGGAGGCGGGCTTGAGGAGTTACGGCTCGGGCCCCACTGGGACGGGTCGTGAAAAACAGTGACTTATATCAGGATGATTATAGATTATCATCCATAAATAGATAGTCAAATAGATAATGATATTCAAATCATATAGGAAATTATCTGTTCATGCATCTTGGATTTTGGTAGATCATGGGATATCCATATGGGTGTGGTTGATTTTTCATATAAAAATAATTATCCTTCATCAATCATAATAGATCCCTTTCAGTAATTTTTTATTCACCCATAGAGGTTACCTCATTTTTTGGATGTGGGGGGAGATGCTTCTTTGGTAGGACCAAGTATCATTCAGGATACATCATAAAGGATTCAATATATATGATATTTTTTTATTATATATCATATTAAAAATAAATCATATTAGGATCTTTGACATAATCCTTTGGAGTTATATGATGGTAACTGGGTTTCCTAAAAATTTATTCTCAATTGGGTCACCGTTGAATTGGAAAATTGGAGATGTTTTATCTGAGACATGATGAACCATTTGATGTCACTAAAAGTCTTGGAAAGGCTTATTATATGTTAGAATTGTTGGATTAGTTGATGGGTGTGCATGATTTTTTTACATATATCTCATCTCAGGAATAGCATCGTGATCCATATCATGTTATAATTTGGTAAGAGATTGATTTCATGCTAGAATGTTTTATTATAGGGTGGCTGGGGAAATCATTGAATCTTCGGTTAATGTCATGTGTGGGAAGACTATCATGTCAGTTTGAGTGATATGGTGACATGGATCATATTCTCACGAGCATGGGAGCATAAAATGTCAGTGATGGAGGAGTGGCATCACCTGTTTCTAGAGCTTAATTCATCCACATGAATTCCTAAGGATGAAAACTCTTATAGTTGGGAGTTTGTAATATCTAATTATATTTATAAAATTATTTTCAATATATTTTGTTATTTCCCCTTTTTTTTGGGTTAAATTTAGACATTTCAAAGAAATAAAACATTTCACGGGGAAAATGACTTAACGTTCAGGAATGCATGTTTTTTTAATTAATAGAGTCTAGGTTGATATGTAATATTTTATTTTAAGGGTTGTCACTAGGTTTGGAATGCTTTTGATGTGGATCATGTTTTTTCCACAGAATCTAGATTGTGAAGTTCATGCTAGACAATATCACATCATGAAATGGTTACAAAATGTGAATATGTTACTAATATGATGAAATGAATTAGTTTAATGGGTGATAATTTTTCATGACGCGAAGCATGTTCATGTCGTGAAACGGTTGATAGTTATTATTTCTAATATGATGCAATGCATTTTTTCAGCGTATCATATATATTGTGAAATTCATTTCTTAAAATTGATTCAAGTCATGAATGCTTTGGGGTTATTGGTTTTAACCACATTGTACATATGATGTTTTTCATTTGATATGTAGGATTCTCTATCAAACCCTAAGATCTCTCTCAGGTGATTTAGGGATCTCTTCTCCTTTTAGATAGTTTCATTAGGTGGTTGAACTTTGGGGTGGATGCACTGTATCTTTAAAGGTAAGTGATCATTCTACTTCTTCATTGTAAATGGTATTAGTATCATAGTTTTACAACATTTTCAGAACCATTGATCTTTTGGTGATGTTTTACTTAATCCTTTATAGATTTGTTGTTTGATCTTCTTTCAAGGGATAGTCCTATTTTGGCCGTGGTGATACAGGTGACTTTTCTATAAGGTATGTGTGACCCAACCTATCTTCCAAACTTGGTTGTTATGGAATAAAATTATGAGGTGTCAAAATCATAGTTAGGGTATATTTTTTTTCTCATTCCTTTTAGTGGTTGTGGATCTAGTTATCTGCATTTTCGACCAAAGTTTAAGGTTGGCAGTTTGGTCTCATTCCAGTGAAGGATAAACCTTTTCTTATAAGGAATAAATTTTTTTTATAAATAAAATGGCATGATTGATTGATTTATTTGTGTATGTAAATGGTTTTTTCGAGAAAACATGGTTTTCCCATTATTTTGGTAAAATAAAATGGTATATTTAATATATTTTAAACTAGATTTGGGAAATATTTTTCATAAATGTTTTTGATGAAATGATTTAGAGAATGTAGAACATGGGAATACTTGGGTATTTATCTATGAGGTGAAATAATATTCCTCATCCAATGATACCGTTGGGGGGTTTACTCATGAAGAGTTCCTCGACTCCCTAGGCCTATTGTTCTAGGATCTATTTTGAAACATTTGGGTGGTTCACTTTTCATGGTCTTCCTTTAATATATATATTTGATTTATATATGTAAATACATAATCATTTATAAATAAAATTCCCATTAAAATATAGTTAAATTCATTTATATATATTATTGAAATAAGAAACACATTCATTTCATTGGTTTTATTATATCCTATCATATTTAAAATACCATTAAGAATCTGTATCATTGATAATATAGTCATTGAATAGTGATCATATGATTAGTATAAATATAGGGTTTTAACAAATAATATTGACATATAGAAAGGAAGTGATGGGATTAAACAGTAGAAGAATACCATATAAAGACCATTTATCAATGCTTCTGAGAGAGATAACATAACTAATATTTTTCCTTGACCGATCCCAGGATGAGATCCAATAACATAAGCATGATTGAAACTATTTATGGGAGAATTTCAAACTCATCAAGTTTATGACCCAAAACTTGTATGTCGAACAACCCCATGAAAATTTCACCATCGCACACCTTACACTTATAGATTATTCTAGAGTATTAAAGGGATATGTTTGAAAAACATAATAATATGAATTATTATATTATATTTTCAAAATAATAATGGTTATATTTTGTTTTTATCATGACATTATAAACAATTTTGATTTTGATATAATTAAACACAAATTTTAATTTTGGGTAATATTCAAATTTAATTAATGAATTTATTTTAGGAATTACTTTGTTTTTCAAATAAATAATATTTTATTAAATAAAATAGATCATATAATTTTTATAAAGCAAAATAAAATTTTTATAAGGGTTCAAATACTTTTATTGCAAAAAAAACCAACCATTTCTTAATAAATGTCAATTCTTATTTTAAAAGTGAAAAGTGACATATTTAAAAGATAATTTGATAAAATAAATATTAATGTCGAAATCATTCAATAGTGATTTTTTCATAATTTTATGAGATAGTCATATTTTTTGTTAGAAATTATATATTCTTTAAATATTCAGTGTGTATTATGACATAAAAGTGACCCAAAATTAATGTAATAAATACAATAATGTGTATCCACGACTAGATATATGTTTTCACTTCAATAAGTGTGATTTTATATTTAATTTATTAATTTTATAAATTATTTATGAATCCTACCAAATCAATTATATATTTTATGATTTGAAAATAATTTTCTTAACAGTATAAATCACTTCCACATCAGAAAGGGAAATATTTTAAAAGGTTCGGTCCATGAACTTATAAAAGAATGAAACCAAAAATTTATTGTTATAAATTTTGGTAAAAACCCATGGTATTTTATTTTGTTATGGTTTTTTTATTATATATAATCCAAGACATAAGTTTGAGAAATAATAAAGAAATCCCCTCTCTTTTTCTATATAAACCCACCCATGATCCCATTTATCTTCACTTAAAATAATTGTATAATATAATTAATCTCTTCTCCCCAATATAATGTCCTCCAATGTTTCCCACAATCTCTCAATAATTTTATCCTAAGAATCTCGAGTCACACTCTCACGGAAATGGTTTTTTATTTCTTCTCTTTATTCATGTATCTTATTTATATTATGTCTTTTATCATCATTTACTAATGTTGGGATTTGTTATTCCATATAACCCTTACAATCCATTTTATTTCTAAATTATGATATAAAAATTTAACTCTCACTAATCACTCCCATTGACATTCATACCCCCCATTATGCTGCCAAAATTACACTACGATTTATCTATGCCAAACAATTGGGTAGTGAATAACCAAACCCATTTTATCTCAAGGGTGTTCAAATTTATGAACTCATACTTCTATATTGGATACTTACATTTATTTTTGACACACTAATTAATCTTATAGTAAAATATTATGATTAAATAATCCATGTTATATGCTCTATGTGGCTAACTTAAGCATGAGAATGAAATGAAAGTGACGGGTGCACCTAAAATTATATACCATTCCATTGAATTGGGTAAAGTTTTTGTCACATGATACACCATTAAAGGGATTAATGGGTAAAATTAATACATCATAGTACTTTTTCTATCATGATGTATTGGCAGACAACCTTGAACTATGTTAATGATGTGGTGTATTATGCTGTTTCCAAATTTCCCATGTTTCTTTTATGATTATCTTGCTATATCATTCCTCATTATTCATGTTTATGATTATCACTCATTTTATTCCCTATTAATAATAATATTATCTAAACTTTATTACCTTATTCATGTAATTCAATTTTTATTCCCTTATATGGATTTATATCTCAACCTTTTCTTATGTATGTGCTCTGGTTATCCCATTTTGTTTTAAGTACCGAGGAATAACAAGAACATGTTATACATGTTTTCAACAAAGATGGGGTATTTCGATATTTTATGTTATAATGTAATGTACCTAATTATACTTCACAATATTTTTAGATGTTTTAGCTGGGATCTTAGGTAATATATCACGAGTTTATTCTATTAAAAAGAAGGGTTGTTACAACTGGTGTGAAAGGAATTTTTTTTGAGATTAGGATTAGAAAACTCTATAAAAATAATTATGGATAAAACTATGTATAAGAAAACAACTGTAAATATTTTAAATGAATATTTTATGTGGTTTATTAGAAAATACATCCATATCTGGATACTATAAGTTGATATAGATTTAGAATAGATGTATATATGGGTAAAACCTAAAAATACCATTTTGACATTGACTCGATCGAGAACTGGTTCACGATAATTAACCTTATGGTACACCTAGTTTCACATTACCTAATGATATTATTTGGTAAATTCATAATATCATTATTAACCATTTTTCATTGAACAAAGATTCCAATAATAGTATATGTTTGGAAATAGATCATTTATAACATAGACTTTACACTAAAAATTCATAAATTAAGAAAATATATATAATTTATATATTATCCCCATAATTTCATTGGATTAACTATTAAGTTTTTAATAGTTTAAATATACTCATCCATAATTTTTCCATAATTCTAGAAAATTGATAGAAATAGGAAGAATCAGGTAAAAACCAATGTGAAGGGTAATGTGATGACTACACAAATGAGATGCCCAACATAATAGGAGCAGGAATCACAAACTTTATGATGATACTATCTTAGATGACTTGGGTTTTGAATAGATACCTAGATCAGTAAGATCATAATAACCCCTTAAGAAATAACATGTTATAATTGATACCTTTATGTGACAAAGAAATATGACTTTCAATGGATTATCTGATCCCTTAGTCACATAATATTGGATCAACTGCATTGAGAAGATCTTATCCATCCTTAAATGTTATGAATACGATAATTTTATGCTGGCTGTTTATAATATTGAAGGAGAAGCTAATAAGTGGTGGAAATTGATCAAAGACATGAATCCTGAGGAAGATATCAGAGTGATGCGTTAGAAAGAATTCTGGGAAATATTTTTCAATAAATATATTCATCATACAATCTGATATATAATGGAAATGGATTTTCATTCCCTTAATGAAATTCATGAAAAATATATCAGGGTGTACAAGTAAAACTTCATAATACATGTATGATACACTTCCACATTTTTTTTCACCCCCTGTGTGCAAGGTTTATAGTTTCTTTGGGGGGATAAAACCTGGTCTATAAAAATTCCTAGAAATTAAAGTCTTTGATAGCTATGATAAATGTTTCTAACATGCATTGAAATTTGAGATAGATATAAAAAAACATCAAGGTTATCATGAGGATAAGAATTTTAAAATTGAGTTTAATTAAGGAGGTTCGATGAATAGATCTAACAGTACTATGAAATTTCAATATATCACTTGTCAAAATTTTTGAAAGAAGCACCCCATATATTTCTTATGGGGATGAGAAAATGCATTAGGTGTGGGAAGGAAAAACACCTAACTAGATATTGTTTATGGTAGAATACCACTAATTATATGGAGGAAATTAATGTTATGATCAACCCTTAGAACATTGTTTATTGTTTCAACATCAAGGAATAAGGGCACTTTACAAACCAATGCACCAAGCCAAGTGTTTTTTGAGACAACCAACAACCTTCAAGGCATCAAGGTTTATCTTATAATATAAAAACTGGTAATGTGGATCCCAAAAACATTGTATTGATAGGTATTCTAGTAATTCATTCCATAATAGTTATCATAACTACAGATTCTAGTTCCACATTTCTTGAAAATTTAGTAGAACTATTTAGACACAACTACAAAGCATGGAAGTAGATGTGTTAGTGAAAATTGAAAATGGGGTAAGGATTACATCCTAAGTATAAAACACTTTACCTATCAAAATTTACAAGAGGAACATTCCAGTGAACCTTATGATACTCCATTTAGTATGATTTGATGAAATATCTAGATATGGATTGGATTTTCTTATATATATCCAACATAAATTTCCATGAGAAGGAAATCACTCCCTGTATCATGAATCGTCCTTCGATTCTATAAAAATGAATGGATATGCATGTATCATCTTTAGAAACAAAATATCAATCATATATATTACTTCACTATGATAAATAATATATAGATCAAATTATTAATTCTAATAGAATAATCATACTTGGATACATGCGCATTGTGAGGGAATACACTGATGTGTTTCCCAAAGAATTTTCAGGTCTTCCTCATAATCGAAAGGATGAATTTTCAATTGAACTTATACCTAGGGAATTTTAATTATCCTAGAATTTGTATTGAATGGGTTTTATGGAACTTGAGGATCTAAGCAAAAAAACGGAGAATCTGGATATAGGGTTCAAATACCCAAGTCCTTCACCATGGGGTGAACCATTTCTATTCATCAAGAAGAAGGATTGGTCAATGATCTTTTTAATTTATTATCATGTGCTCAGTAATATCACAATCAAGAACAAGTAATATATTCCAGATATTGATGAATTATTTGATCAACTATATGGATAACATTACGTTTATAAGGTCCATCTATTGTCAAGATATTACCAAGTTAGTGTGAGGTTGGAGGATATCGCTAAAACTCATTTTAGTATAAGGTACGAGCAGTATGAGTTCATAGTAATGACATCCAGACTCACTAATTCTCCAAAAATATTCATGGACATGATAAATAGAGTATTTAGATATTACCTAAAAAAATGGTTGTCTTTATATATGATATTATAATATAATCTAAAATAATGGAGGATGAAGAGAAGCATCTAATCACTATACTAAAGACATTACGAATAGAGAATATTTATGACCAATATAAAAAAATTGAGTTATTATTGATGGATGTATCATTTTTGGGGAATATTATCACAAGTAATATAATATATATTGACCCTTCGAAGACAAAATCAAATAAAGGATGTTATCTGATAATTTTTTTATAGAAATCTATTTTTTGGGTTATCTAGGTATTATCACTGATTTGTGAAAAAATTATCAAGATTTTTATAACAACCCTCTTATTTGTTTCACATTAGTACATGATTTATTACATAATATTACAATTTATACAACACCCATGATTGAAATGTTTACTACATTTGGTAATTAGGAATATAACATGACAACATAAAATAGGTAATACATCATCTTTGTTGAAAACCTCCTTAACATGCTTTTATTTAAAACTACATGGGATAACCTGGGGTCATACATATGAAATGGGTGAGATATAAATCCCATTAAGGGAATAAACATGGAATAAAATTAAGAAATTAATACATGTTAAAAAATATGAATATTAATGGAAAATAAAATGGTTTAAATTCATAAAAAAGAATAATGAGACATTATATAACATGATAAAATAATGGAAATGTGGAAAATATGGAAACAAAATAAAACACTACATCATAAAGATAAATCAAGGATAAATTCCAATAAATAATTATGGAAAAATCCATTTATGGGTTATCTTAACTTCCCAATACCTTTGATGATTTCTCATAACACTAGAACATTAACCAATGCATGGGAATTCCATACAATTCTCGGTGTACCCATCACTTTCATTTCATTCTAATTATTAAGTGTGCCACATAGTTCATAAAACATGGAATAATTTATAATAATATTTTATTCTACAATAAAGAAGTGTTTAATACATAAATTAATGTCCCCAATAAAGAATTATAAGTGCATAAATTTTAACACCCCTGATAATAAATGGGTATGGGTATTATCTATACAATTGATTGATATGGAAAATCATGGTAAATTTTTAGAAGCATAATGGGGAAATATAAATGTTCATGGAATGGATTGAAGAGAGTGAAAGGGGTACATAATAATTTATACATCATAGGGGTAGTAAGGGGAATATCTATGATCTTATCCAATTATTAGGAATTTGAGAAAAAGTTCATAAGATAAAGAAGATACTTTAATAAAGAGGAGAATGAAAAAAACCTTACATTGAAGTGTGACTCCGAATGATTGGGAGGAGATTATTTGAAGCTAGGGTCACCTTGGGAGGACACTAGAGAGAGGATTTCAGAGTAAGTACATAATATAATTATTTTTAGTGAGGATAAATGGTATCTTGAGTGGTTTAATATAGAAAATGAGTTGGGAATTCATTATTATTTTTCAAACATTGGTTTTGGACAATATACAATAAAATAACCAAAACCAAAAGCAATAACATGGTTTTTGGACATGATTTATTATAAAGGGTTGTGGGTTTCATAATATTTTAGGTAAAATGGCTGAAATTAATAAAATAATACCCTTTATGATGTGAAAGTGAGTCATACCCTAAAATAAATGACTTTAAAACCTTAAAATATATTAATTGATTTGTAAGATTAATAAATGATTAATAAAATTAATAAAATAAACCTAAAATAGAATTATTTTAAAGAAAAACAAGTATATTTGTTCTTGGATAACCTTCATTGTATTTATTACATCACTTTAAAGTTTTTATGATGTCATAATACACACCATATATTTATATGATATTTAGTTTTTATCCGAAAATTTCACTATCTAAGAAAATTATGAAAAATTCACTTTTGGATAATTTGGTTGTTATGATTCCAAAAATAATAATCATATTATCAAAATAATTTTCTCTATATTTGTATTTTCAATTTTAAAATAATAATTTAAATTCATTGATAAATATTGGGTTTTTTTGATAATAATCATTTTATAACCCTTAGAAAAATTACATTTGACTTAAAAAATATTATATGATCATTTATATTTAATATGAATTATTTAATAATATTATTTTATTTTAATATTATTTATTTCAACAACACATTTGTTCATGAAAATAAACTTCTTAATTTAAATTTAATACTAATTAGAAATTCAATTGGTGTTTTATTATATAGAAATCAAAATATTCTTTAAAGTGATAATAAGAAGTAGATATAAAAATTATTATTTTGAAAATAAAATATAAATATTCATATTATTAATTTCTAGATACATATACCATTAATACACAAGAAACTTTCCTAAGATTAATGTGTAAGATAGTGATATTTTCATGGGGTGGTTTGACATACATGGTTTGGGTCATGATCTTGATGAGCTTTAACTTCTTCCATAAATTGTTTCACTCATGATTAAGTTATTAGATCTAATATTAGGTATGGTAAATGAAATATCCTAGTGATGACATCCCCTTTTAATCTCTAATAAATGGGATTCATATTGTATGATTCTACCGGTTGAGGCCATCACTTCCTTTGTCTATGTCAATTGGATATTTTAAAACCCTATATTTAAACTAATCATATGATCACTATTCAATAGCTATATTATCAAATGTAATGATTATTAATATTATTTTAAATCCAGTAGGATATAATAAAACCAATAAATTCCATTTTTTATAACCATATTACACAATAAGACATTTAATTTAAATAATTAAAGGAATTTTATTTATAAATGTTTGGGTCGTTACAATATTCCCCCTTTATAAATTTTACCCTAGAAATTTTCATTTCATACAGTAAAATATATGTGGGTAATTATATATCATCACTTCTCAAAGTCCTAAATCATATATTATATCTTGTTATTTCTCCACATAACTTTGAGATGGCGCATTGTCTTATTTTAAAGAACTTTTTCTCTACAATCTATCATTTTCATAGGTTTCTATTTATAGAAAATATCATTATCCAATGGTACCACCTATGGTTTTATTACATGTGAGGGTTCTGGTACGTACTTCCTCAACATGGATTCACATAATACATCATGTCATTGAGATAAGTTAGGTGGGAGTGATATTCAATAGTCCACCACTCCGAGGTAATGAAGGATATCAAAAGGAATGATATATATTGGACTAATATTTCCCTTATTTCCAAATCTCATGAATTTATTTCACATAGATATTTTGAGGAATACTATGTTTCCAACATCAAAACCTATTTCTCATTGATGTTTTTCATCATATCTCTAATGTCGACTCAGATTATCCATGATGTGTTTCTAAATGGTCTTGACATTTTTTACAATTTCCTTGACCATTTTAGGAACTAATAGTTTGTGTTACCAAACTTCAAGCCAACAAAAAGGTGTTCTAGAACTATTCCCATAAAGTGCTTCATAGGGAGGAATTTGGATACATTGATTGGAAATTGTGATTCTATGAGAACTCGACTAGAGAAAGATGTTGATCCCATACTACTTTGAAGTAAATTTATCATGCCCTCAACATATCCTTGAGTGTCTGTATATTTTAATTAGATTTTACATATGTTTTACAGAGATAAGTTGTGCTAATGTTTAACTCAGTATTTAAAGCCTGATGGTGACTTTTCTAAAACTTATAGGTAAATAAGGTATCTTTATATGATATAATTGATAGTGGTGTTCCATAAAGACTCACCACTTATTTAATGTATATCCCAGAACGTTGATCAAGTGAGAGTTCCTCTTGATTTGAAATAGAGTGAGTAGTCTTTGTAAGATGATCCACCATAAAAAAATAACTTTATTTGATTATGATGTATTTAGAAGAATACTGGAAATGTGTATGCTATGTTTTTCCATTTATATTCTAGTATGGATAATGGTTGCATAATTCCCTTGGACTTCTTCCTTTTCACCTTCACTTGCTGACATAAAAGACATATTGATGTATATTCAAAAATCTATATCTTTATATTTTTTCACAAATAGTTCTCTCCATGACCTCAATACATCCTTTTTCTTCCTAAATGGATGGATAAATTATAAATATGAACATCATCAAAAATATCATTCTTTAACTTGGGATTTGATGGTACACATATCCATAACCCAAATCTTAAAACTAATTCTTCATTAACATTTAACACAAAGGAATTCCATTTTCTTATATCTTAAACTTTTTTCGGATTTCTTACAACATATCATGGAGGATACTTTATCCTCATTAAAAGGGATGTTTGAGCACTCATTTGTAAACGGATTGATGATGTTCCATTCATTATGATCAACATGTATATCCTTTTCAAATATAAAATGATAATATCTCTATCAATTATCATCAGTGATATAATTTCTAGATCCTTTACACTTAAGTGTCTTCTACTTTATTCACATTCCCATGATGGTAGTGAATTTATTAGTCATAGTCCTTGATCATATTTAACAATCTTTTTTCGATCATATATAGCTCTATCTATGTGAATATACAGTTGAGTCCTTTGTGATCCATATATATTTCACATTTCCCCACAAAGATATAATACCAAAAAAAAATTATTGAATAGATCATTGAATCTAATTCTAGATCATGAATTGGGTTATTCTTTTCTTGATAATTAACTTTCCTTGAAGCATAGGCTATTACTTTTTTATTCTACAAAAACACATAGCACAACCCCTTCTTCTAATAATTGATGAATAAAAAAACAATTCTCCACTTTTCAGTAGTTTTAGTATAGGTGTAGTGATAATACACTTTTTAAACACCATGAATCATTTATCAAATTCATAATTTAGAGATAACTTGACTCCATTCGATGTTATCTGGGATAGAGGGTTTTAATAAAAGATAAATTTATCACAAATAAATTATAATTCCCAGGTAATTCAAGGACACTATGGATATCTGTCATAGATGCTGGTGTTAGTCATCATTAAATTTCTTATATCTCTGAAGGGTCTAAAGATATCTCATTTTTTTGTGATAACATTCCCTGATAATGATAATTCCTTCAACGATAACTGACATTTGTTTTAATTGATATAAAGCTTCTCCTTTAGTAAGGTCTTTAGTATAATTATCATGTACTCATCTTGATTCTCCTTCCATTTAGATTATATTAGAATATCATGTATAAATACAACCAAACATTTATCAATTTAATGCCTAAATACTCTATTCATCATGTCCATGATGGTTTCTGGAGAATTAGTGAGTCTGAATTCCATTACTATGAACACATAGTGCCAATATATTATACTAAAAAAGTATTAGGTATATCCACCATCTTCACCCTAAATTTTTAAAATCCATATAATATATCCACATTAAAGATGTATTGTTCTTCATATAGATGATTGAAAAATTCATCAATCCATGGCATAGGGTACATGTTCATTTTTCTGATCTTGTTGAGCTCATGATAATCAATAAAAAGTGCAATGGGCCTTCATTTTTCTTAACATAGAGGACTTGTTCATCCCAAGGTGAAGAACTTGGGTATTTGAACCCTTTACCAAGATTCTCCTATAGTTTTTTCTTCATTGCCTCATGTTACAAAATATCCATTCTATATAGGGTCTTAGATAATGGGAACAACCCAGGTATAAGCTCGATTGAAAACTCAACCTTGTGTCTAGGAGGAAGACCAAACAAATATTCAAAAAAAATATCAAAATATTCCATCACAAGGGGAATTTATTCAAGGATTATATTTTCATTAGAATCAATCATTTATGCTAGGAACACATACTCATTGGTAAATAATATCCTTTCTTGAGATTTTTTCTATAAATAAGATTCATCCACCTCATTTGTACTTGTAATGAATCGGGGTTCAATTCACTATATGAAGAGTAATTTATTTCTCATGGAATTTTTTTGGATATATATATAGGGAAATCCAATCCATACCCAAAATTTCATCAAATCCAACTAAAGGGTGTATCATAAGGTTTTCTAGGAAATTCATCCCACTAATACCGATAGTAGAGGAGTTATATACTAGGGATGCAATATATTCCCCATTTTCAATTTTCACTGACATCTCAACTTTCATTCTTTATGATTGTGTTTGAATAGTGATAATTAAATTTCATGATATGAAGGAATGCAGAGTATCATAATAAAAAATTATGTTCACTATTATTGAATGAATAACAAGTGTACTTTTTGCCACATCATTTTTTGGATTCAACATAGAAATTGTTATAAAATAAACACTCCCATGCTACCTTTGAGGTTTTTGGATGTCTCCAAAAACCCTTTCCTTTGTGAATTGGTTTGGAAATTTTCCTAGTTCATTATAGTTGGAACAATAAACAATGCACAATGGGTTGACAGGGGAATTCCTTTCCACCATCGCATTAGTGGGTTTCTCTCATCAGAAATTGCTAGTCATGTGTCTCTAATTCGCACACCTAAATAATTTCTTCATTCCCCATAGGAAATTTCTAGGGTTCTTATTTTCAGACTTTTGAGAAATAGGATATTTATATTTAATAGCACAGATCGATTTCTCCATCATATATTTGAAATAAAAATCCACCTTCAACTTCTTATCCCTATGATACCCTTGCGATTTTTGATCTCTATTTTGACTTTTAGGAAACATCAGATAATGTCCTCATAGCTATCAAGGTATCAGATCTCGAAGGCTTCTTGTATATTAGGTATTTTCCTACCAAAGACTCATTCAAATTTGAATCCAGTGTAATTAAAAATCTGGAGGCGTATCGTACATGTATTTTGATTTTTTCAATGTATACCCCTATATATTTGATTTCTTTTTTTATTCTGTTCTTGGAAATCCATTTCCATTTTATGTCATAGAGTGAAAAAAAAATATTTATCAAAAAGAATATTTTGTGATTCCATCCATCCCATCACTTTGATCTCTTTCTGAAGATTTTTATTATTGATCATTGTCCACCACTGATCATCTTCTCCATCCATTCAATAAATAGATATTATAACCTTCCCTTTCTCATAACATTGAAGGATGAATATGATATTATCAATGGTGTTGATACATAGTACACAGATTAAGCGATCAGATGATCCATTTAATGTTGCAGTCCTTTATCGCATAAATCCCTCAATTGAATATTTTTCATTATTAGGGGGATTTGGGTTCTCCTCTTGATACAAATTTCTATTCATAACCTGAGTAATCTGAGAGATTATAATCACAACATTAATACTTCAGGCTCCCATCAGGTTAGGTATCTTGTTGGGACAGTCATCACATTACTCTTCACATTGGTTGTTTACCAGATTCCTCATATTTTTAAAAATTGATTATAATAAAGGGAAAATTAGGCATAAGTATTTTTAAACTGTTATATATATAAATTTGAAACCAATTAAGTTGATGAGATAACTTATAAATTACTTATATTTCTTTAACTAATGAATTTCTAGGATTCGATCTATGTTATCCATGATATATTTCCTAACATTTATTCTTATGGGTATTTTTTATTCCTTAAAAAATGGCTCATAATGAACTAATTAATTTATTATGGAATTTACCCTTGGTGTTTCAAAATAGGTGTACAACAAGGCCCAATTTCTTGCACCAGTTCCCAGTCGATTCTATCTTAATCGGTGTTTCCATGTTTTACCCCTATGTACAACTGTTCCAGACACACATCCACTTGTAGTATCTAGATAAGGATGTATTTTATTGGTAAAATAATTACTCTATAATTACAAAAAATTTAGGTTTGTTTACTTATATATAGTATTATCCCTATATATTTCTCTAGAGTTTTTTAATCTTAATCCCATAAATAACTGTACATTTCCTTTCATACCAACAATAACAACCCCGTTCTTTAGTAAAAATTAATACAAGATTTATTACATAAGATAAAAATTAATAAAACCAAAAAAAATATTAATAAAGTGTATTTTTGAATTATGTGCATTACATAACAACTTAAAATAGGTAATATATCATCTTTATTGAAATCTTCATTAACGTCCTCATATTGAAAACTGCATGGGATAACCTGTGGACATACATAAGAATGAGGTGAGATATACAACCCAGTAAGAAAATAAACATGGAACAACATGAATAAATTAATACCTTTTAGACAATAGGCATATCAATTGGACATAAAATAGATGAGAATCATAATCCTAAATAGTGGGGCATGGTTTTCCATGATAACATAAAAAAGCATGGGAAACCTGGAAACAACTTAAAACACTAAATCATGAGCATATTTCAAGGATATATCCAAATAAATAATGATATAAAATTTCATGTGACATATTTTGGTTCACTTCTTAATAACTTGAATGATGTATCATTATACTAAAAGATTACTCAATTCATTGGAGCGTTATATAATTCTGGGTGCACCCATCACTTTCATTTCATTTTCATGCTTATGTGTTCCATATAAATCATAATGAATAGATTTATTTATCATTATATTTTATTAAAAAATCAAGGAGATTTTAATAAATAAATTTATGTACCCAATTTAGAATTATAAGTGAATAAAGGTGAACATCCTTGATAGGAAATGAGTTATTGGTTTTCACTACAGAATTGTTTGGCATGGAAAATCGTGGTGAAATTTCAGCTGCAAAACAGGGCCATATAACTGTTCATGGAAGGGGTTTAAAAGAGTGAATGGGTTATAAAATTATTTAAAAATAATATTATAATTAACATGTATATTAAATAAAATATCCAAACATTAACAATTTGAGAAAATGGGTATAACATAAATAATATATTTGAATAGAGGAGAGAGAAAAGAACCCATACCTTGAGAGCATGACTCCAAATGATTGTGAGGAGATTCTAGAGAGATTGTTGGATCCTTGGGAGGAATATAGATATGTGAGGGAATATTAAGGATGTGATCCATGGATTTTGGGTGAAGATATTAAATCTTGGGTTGGTTTATATAGGAAATGGATGGTGAATTCATTATCATTTTTCTAACTTATGTTATGGAATAAATATAATAAAATAACCAAAACCACAAAACTAACCATTATTTTTACCATGTTTTCATACAAAAGGGAGTCATATTAATTATTGTAAAAGTTAAAGGTCCTAAATTAATAGAAAAATACCCTTTCAGGTGTGGGAGTCATACTCTTAATGAAATGACTTTAAAAACATAATATATATTAACGGTTTTGGAGTATTCATAAAGGATTTATAAATTTAATAAAATTAACATAAAATATAAATTTTTTCAAATTTAAAATATAGTTTTGGCCATTAATTCCATTTACATTATTTATTACATCACTTTTGGTCCATTATGATGCCATAATACACAGTATATATTTATACGCTATTTAATTTTTATGAAAAAAATTTGATTGTCTTAAATAATTATGAAAAAATAAGCATTGAATAATTTCTGTTTTATGATTCCAATAAATAATATTTATTTTAACAAAATAATTTTACAAATATTTCTATTTTAACTTTTTAAATAATAATCAGCATTTATTGAGAAAAGATTTTTTTTGATAATAAATTTTTTTGAAGTCTAATAAAAATTACATTTGAATTCATAAAATTAATATGTTCATATATATTTGATAAAAATTTCAAAATAATAATTTTTTATTAAAATAATATTTATTTCTATAATCCATTAATATATAAAAAACATGTCTAAATTAAATTTGAATATTATAGAAAAATATAATTTTTTTTATTTTATTAAAATAAAAATCATTTAAAAATAATGATAAGATCAAAATATAAAAATTATTCTATTGAAAATAGAATATAAATATTCATATTATTATGGTATTGATATTTATCCCTTTAATGCACCAAAAAACATCTTTAGGTTAAGGTGTGTGACTGTGAGATTGTCATGGAGAGGTTCGACGTACATGGTTTGGTCCATGATCTCAATGAGCATGAAATTATAACATTAATGGATTGTCTCATGCTTTTGTTATTGGATTTCAGTATGGTCTTGGTCAAGGGAAAATTTGAATTATGTTATCTCCCTCACAAGCTCTGGTAAATGATCGTTATAGGGTATGATTCTACTACTTCATGACATCACATCTTTTGTTTATGCCAATGGATTTTTTTAAAACCATCTATTTATACCAATCATATCATCACATTTCAAAGGATACATTTTAAATGGTAATGATGCTTAATGGTTTTTTAAATATGATTGGATATAATAAAACAAAATAATTTCATGTTTTTTCTATAACCATAATACATAATAATACATTTAATTTAAATCATAAAGGGAATTTAATTTATAAATGTTTAGGTCGTTAAAATTATCAAACCCTATAACTAGACTAAATGAAATGGAGTTAAATTTTTTTGGAATGATAAATTTGAAGAGATCTTCTAGGAGTTGAAAACAAGGATTATCACTGCACTTGTACTCACACTACCCATGAGTAGAGAATGTGTCATTGTATTCAGTGATTCTTCAAAGAGGGGATTGGGTTGTGTTCTAATAGAAAATGTCAAAGTGATATCATATGCTTAAAAGAATTTTAAAGTTCATGAATATAACTACCCATACTTATTCTCTTGAGTTGTATGATGTGATATTCACTTTGAAAATATGGCGGTATTATCTCCATGGGTAGAAGGTTGAAATTTTTACTAATAAAAAAAGCCTAAATTATATATTTACACATAAATAGATGAATATATTCCATTGAAGACCGTTAGTTATAGTCAATGACTATGACCCTCAATCCACTACCAATATGGGAAAGTGAATTAAGTGGAAGATTCTCTAAGTAAAAAGGATTTGGTAATTTTATCATTGATGATAATTTTGAAGGATCTGATATTCTTATATATGAAAAGGATGGACATGGGAATAATAATGGAATATACATCATAAATCCTTTCACAAATCATTTCTCAAGAATCCCTTCTGGAGAGGATAATGGATGCTCAAAGAGATAATGTTGGAATTCAAAAGAAAGTGGATCCCATATGAAAGATAAAATACTCAGAGTTAAATATTGATGAAGAAGTAATTGTAATATTTTGGAGATAAATTTGTGTACAATCAAATCCTTAGTTAAAGAAGAATTTGTTAGATGATGCACATAACTCAACCTTATCGATACATCCAGGAAGCACAATGATGTATAGAGATCTCTAAGAGCATTATTGGTGGTATAATACGAATAAGTAGATATTGGAATATACATCATCATATATTATTTGTTAGAAAGTGAATACTGAAAAGAAAAAAATACCAGGGGATGACTCAACCATTACCCATACCTAAATGGAAAAGATAAAACATCACCTTGTAATTTTCCAACAGTCTTCCAAATAAATCAAGATTAAATCATTCTAGATGTGTTTCATTGGATTATCTTACCAATACTGAACACTTCATTCTGATTTGATAGGACTTCCCACTCGATCAACTTATAAGGATATACATTAGAGAGGTGTTTATGCTATATGTAACACAACTATCGATTGAATCTAATCGAGATACAAGATTTAACTCCATGTGATGTAAGAGAACATAACATTCTCTAAATACTGAGTTGAAATTAGACATGGATTATCACTCTCCAATAGATGGTAGATCGGAACAGAAAATCTAGAAACTTGACGATATGTTGAGAGAATACTCAATTAACGTAAAAGGAGGATGGGACCAATATCTTCCACTGGTGTAGTTCCCCTTAAATAATAATTTCTCCTAAAAAATCAAAATGGATTCCTATGAATCCCTTTATGGGATGTGGTGTAGAAAACCTACATGCTAGGATGATGTTGGGAAAAGAAAACTGTTAGGTCCAAAAATGGTCAAGGAAATGGCGGAGAATTTTAAGACCATTCAATAACACATCAAGGATGATCAGAGTCCATAGATTAACAATCCTTACAATCATAAATGATACCAGAAGTTTGACATTGGAAATATGGTACTCCTCCACATATCTCTATAGATGAATGTCATGATATTTTGGAAGAAGGGAAATCATAGTCTAAGATACATCATTCCCTTTGTGTTCCTTTATCGCATCATAGTGGTGTCAAATAAATTGGCGCATCAACCTAATTTATTTCAAGTATATGATGTATTTTATATATCCCTATTGAGGAAGTACATACCGGACCCCTTGCCTATACTCAAAAAAGAGGTGGTAACATTGAAGAATGATCTCTCATACGTGGAGAATACTGTGAACATCATAGATCATAGCGACAATGTTCTAAGAAATAAGGCAGTGCACTAGGTCAAATTGCTATGGAGAAATAGCATGTTTGAAGAAGCGATGGGTGAGCTAGAGGTGGTGATGAAACAAAATTACCCTCATCTTTTTTAGTGTGAGAAATGAAAATTTTTAGGGATAAATTCATGATGGGTTAATAATTTAACAACCCAATAGTTTATAAATAAAATTCCCTTGACAATTTAATTAAATACATAGTTTTATGTTATAGATATATAAAACACATATACTTATTTAGATTTATACTATACAATCATATTTAAAAGGATATTAAGCATAATTTCCATTGATAATATAGACAATGAATAGAGCTCATATGATTAGTATAAATATAGGGTTTTAATATATCCAATTGACATATACAAAGGATGTTTTGGATACAATAAATACGATTGTTCCCTATGAATATCATTTATCTAATCTTCCAAGGGAGAAAGAATCAAAGAGATTTTACCTCAACCAAGCTCATGATGAGATCAAACAACTTAAGCATGAAGGAAACCATTTACAGGAGAAGATCAAGCTCCTCAAGACCATGAACCTAACCATATACGTTGTACCACCCCATGAAAATCTCACCATCACACACTTTCACTTAGGGAATTTGTAGGTGTATTAAAGGAATGTGTATCAAGAGCATAATAATATGAATATGAATATTTTATTTTTTAATATAATAATTTTTATATTTACTTTTTATTTTTATTTTCTAATTTATTTTTATTTTGATACAATAAACCAAAAAATTGTTTTTTCAAGTAATATTGAAATTCAATTAAGGAATTTGTTTTGATAAATTAATATATATTTTTAAAAAATAATATTTTATTGAAGTATTAGTATTAAAAAATTTTAATTAAAAATTAATGATCATAAAATTTTTATGATATAAAATTTAATTTGTATTAGGGTTTGAAAAATGTCCTCTAGATCAATTTTTCATTTTTTGAATAAAGATATTATTGGTTGAGTGGGTACCTCATAATCAGAAGTACTCAATCAGTAGGACTGAACCTAAATGAAAACCACAAAATAAAAATAGGGAATACAAAATATTAAAAAACATTTATATACCCCCATTCAAGATTCATATTTAAAATTGAAAATTATATTCAAATCATATGGAGGAGGCCATTGCATGTCATTCCTCCTATAACACCCTACCACTCACACAAACACATCCAAAAACCTCTTGGTAAAGCATATCACCCAACCAACCATGAAAGGAGAAATGTATTTGAAATACAAAAAAAAAAAAAAAGTGGAAATAACATCCATAATGAGCCATGATGTAGTCAGTACCATCAACCACATCAAAATAAGCATCATAAAACCAACACTTCAAACATTATGTACTATGCCTGCAATAAGCACGAATTCATTAAATTCTATCCTTAAATAAACTGGTAGAAATTAAAGGATCCATCCACAAATTGGAACCTCATGAATGATATTGTCAATGAATTTTAGTATACATAATTATATCCAACATAATCTCCATTTCTAGGTTTTATTCTACCACTATTTTGGTCTTTCTAGTATCTTTCCATCCATGGATTGCTCATTGGTAGTGACTATTACTGGTGTGATCTTGTTTTATGATGATCAATGTAAGGAAGATGGAGAACACCAGTTAGTGATGGAAATATCATTACCAAAAAAAGGGACCATCTAGGGAAGGTATGAAACAACTATAGAAGAAATCCACTTCTTTGGGTTTGAAATTAAAATCAATAAAAAATTTATATTAATGCACCGAAGGGAATTACACCATGAAATGAGTGATACTTCCAAAGTAGTGGAGAGGAGGAAATGAAGCCATCCAAAAAAAAAAGTTAACAAGGTAAGGGGAACTAGATCTAATGAAATAGACCCATATATGATGATTCTAATTTTGTACCGACATAGATCTAACAAATCAAAAACACTTTTCCTCTAAAAGGGGATTCCATACAAACCCTACCTATGCTGTTGATGAATATGCATCCATCATGGATGTTGATGGATATGCCACATATGACATCCAATCATAACGAGATGAACCCGTTCCCATGCCACCATACATGGTTGCTTCCACCACCTATATAAGAGCTATTTCTACTGGTGAATAGATTCACGACCAAAGCCACATCTTCTCAAGTATTATAGAAGGGTTTGAAAAGTATTATTTTCAAAAAACCCATGATTTCATAAAAAAATGTTGATTCTTATTTTAAAATTGAAAATTAAAATATATAAAATATTTTTGTATAAAAAATATTATTTGGATAAAATAATTTTTTTTGGAATTAGAACATTGAAATTTTCAAATGGTGAATTTTTTGTAATTTTCTCAAACAATCATATTTTCAACTAAAAATTAAACATGAAATAAGTATGTGTATTGTATTACTTTCTCATAATGAAACTAAAGTGATATAATAAATAATATAAATGGTATCAAAGGGAAAATCGATGTTTCCCTTTAAATTATGTGATTTTAATTTTATAAATCCTTTATTAAATCTCCAAAACCTAAAACATATTTGGAGATTTTAAAATAATTTATTTATGATTATGAATCACTTTCATATCATCAAGGATATTATTTTAATAATTTAAGAACTTTTACTTATAAAATAATTAAAAACCTCATTATTAGAAGAAACCATGAGAAAATAACATGTGATGGTTTGTTGTTTTGGTTATTTTATTATGTAGAGTCTAAAACCTATGTTTGGGAAATAATAAAGGACCCCCTATCTTTTTCATTATAAACCCACCCATGATCCCATTTCAATTCAATAAAATACTTTAATCACATACTTATCCTTACCTAACCTATATAGGGTCCTATGAAGGATCCCTCAGACTCTCAAGAAGCTCCTCCAAAGCATTTGGAGTCACACTCTCAAGGAAAGTGTTCTTTTCTTTCTCCTCTTTATTCAAATATCTCCTTTATCTTATTTTATTTATCTTAATTTCCTATTTTGGGGATATATTCTTTCATACCCCCTTACTATCCATTTTATGTATAAATTACTAGAGGCCCCTTTCACTCTCATCAATCGCGCCAATTAACAGTTATACACCCCATTATGCTGTAAAAAATTTACAATGTTTTACCTTCCAAAAAATATTGTAGTGACTACTCATAACCATTTCCTATCAAGGTAGTTAAACTATATTCACAAATAATTATTTATTAGAGGATTAAATATATGTATTTAAAACACCTTGATCATTTAATAAATTATGATGATGAATTAATCAATGTTGTATGATCTATATGGCACGTATAAGCTTGATAATGATATGAATGTGATGGGTGTGCCCAAAATTATATAGCGTACCAATTCATTGGGTATTATTTTATTCTCATGATACATCATGAAAGGGATTAGGGAGTGAAAATAATCCATCATGATACTTTTAACATCATGATGTTTTACCATTTCTCATTGACCTATGTTTATGAAGAATTGTTTTAAGTTGTTTCCACATCTCCCATGTTGCATTTATGATTATAATTATATATCATACCTCATTGTTCATGATTATGATTTTAACCCCATTTATTTTGATTTTACAGAACTATTGTCTAAAATATATTAATTTCAATAGGTTATTCCTTTTTTATTATCTTATTAGGCTTTGTAGCTCACCATTTTCTTATGTATGTCCCAAGATCATCCCATTTTGTTTTAAATAAGATGGAATAATATGATCATGTCAATGATGTTTTCAATAATGATGATTTATTTCCCTATTTTATGATTTTATGCAATGTTCCTAATTTAATATGACAATAGTCTAATCAATCTTATGCGTATTTTCTATGTAATTAAATGTAATAAATATTTAATTTATGTGTATCAAAGAGAAGGGTTGCCATAATATGTCTAGGAACATGATTTGTATAATTGTCTAAGGATGGGTATGAGTGTTCTAGCAAGACTAACCTATAGTGAACCTTGGTATGATGTTACTTATTCTTTCTAGTTGTAATACCGATCTTTGATTACCTTATTCACAATATGTTTTAGGATTTGAAACTATTTTACATGTATTATTTGAAACTATGAAAAAATGTGAATTTTTTAATATAGTTTTGATATAAAAAACTATTTAAATGTTGATCATGACCTATTTTCATTATAGTTGATCATGTTTTGATTTTTGTACAAAGACTTGTTATGAAGCACCAGGGTGAGATTATACTAATACATTTAACACACACCCTTCACACCCCTAATATGGTGTATAGTCTATGTTATATCTTTGGATGCAGGGAATGGAAAGGCCCCATAGTGTGGTTGTGAGATTTCTATTAGCAGTGTTGGATAGCTAGTGGTGAGATAATGGGGCATTTTATACTTATCACATTGGGTAGTTATTTCTCGTTTTGTGTTTTATCCTTTATTGTTGGAATCATACAATGGTGTTTGTTTAGTTAATTTTTTTTTTGGTTTTGATATTTCTTTTTTTCATAAAAAATATTTTCTATTATATATTTTTTTGTTCATCCTACTATATATATATACATCCAATTTTTTCTACTTCAGTTTGGGTTAAATTATTCTCCCTAGTTAATGTTAATGCCCGCGTTCTAGTCACTATACCTTGGGGATAAAAAATGACCATTGAGTATGTGACAAGTTTGGAAAAGAAAAGTTTTTTTTTGAATCTAGTTCACTTCGTTACAATTATTATCATATTATTTCATTAAGAAAAATTCAAGAATAAACAATCCTCATTTATGTGGGATTGAAACATAAATCCCTTACCTCAATTATCATATTAATTTATACAAATTAAAACATAACAATTAATAAATATTAATTTAGTATACATTTATTCATATAATATATTAATAATAATAATAATATTTATGAATTACTTATGACATTTTTTCACGCTATTATTAACAACGTGTGATTAAAATATTTGTTTTAAGGGATAAATGCTTTGTTTTTCATGCATGTTTTCTTTAGGTGGTCCCAATAATTTTATTTTAATCTAGGTTACATCATCCCAATAATTTTAATAAGTATATAAATATAATATTTTTTAATTATATAAATATATATATTCATCCAATAAAGTTATATATAAGAAATTATTTTACACTCTTCATGGAGATGGTAGGTGGTACATATGCATGAATGTTGTTTTCACCTTTAAAAAGATGGAATAAAATAAAGAAGAAGAAGAAATAACCTGAATATAATAATTATTTTATCCCATAAATAATATATATTCAATAGGTCTATACTTATTATCATCAATGTAAAATGGAAATGAAAAAAATAAAAACACTTTGTGGAGGTTGTAGTTTACACGTATGCACGAGTGACATAATCAATTTCCAAAGAATTTGAATGTAAGAAGGTAGATGAGATATTATTATTACAAAATTATAATTTTTTAATAATTATCTTGTATAATCTTTAATCTCGTCATAAAAACCTTCCTTGAAATATAGTGATCAGAAATGAATTTTATCACTATGTAGAGATGGTAAGTCGTATGTATACTGGAGTAATAATTCCACTACCCATTTGATGAGAAAGAGGGTTCATAATGGTATTATAATAATCATAATAAAATGTTAATATACTTAGGAAAATATAGTCATTATTTTATGATAAAATACATATAATTATTGAAATTATAAGAATAAATAAATTGAAAGAGGTCTATTATAACAATTACCTCACATTCGGTTGGACACCTTATGATCCTTTCTTAAATACCCTTATAATGGTTTTTTAAGAAAACAATTAAGTCAAATTTCTGGATATAGAAGTTTATAATAAGAGTTTTATGGTCTTAATTAATTATATGGCTAAATGTGGTGTATAAAAGTGAAAGGAGTGGTTCCCTATTATAAAAGAGTGGAGGGGAACTCTTAGAATTTCCAAAAATATTAAAATATAATAATGAAATTATCATGAAAAATTGTCATAAATGGAAAGTGATTTAAATATAATGTAATATGTGATTTAAATCCTATAAATCTATAAAATATGTAATGGTTTATGTGGTTTTTTAAAAAATATCATTTTTTAACACCTTAGTTGACCTATTTTATCCTTAACTATAGTTACAACTTTTTTAATATTAAAGGGTTGAAATTTTACTTATAAGGGAAAAATTGTCTAATAAATAGAAAAGGGATAAAATTTGGGACCATAACATATCACCTCAACCTATTTCATGATTTCTTTTAATTATAAATAATTCAATAAAATACTATTTTCATAAAATATCATTAATATATTTTTGGAATTATTAATTTGATTTGATTTAAAGGCATTAAGAAAAAAATATATAATATAAATATCATACCTTTAAACATAACTAATAAGTTATATTTATCTAAAAAATTCTTTTTTCATAATAAATCACTAAAATTATATCACTTTTAATATTTTTAAAATCATTTATTTTATTTTTATGTTAATCAATTAAATACTACTTCTTTGTAGTGTATGAACTTAAGGTAATTAATATAATATATAAAAATTATAAATAAATTAATTTCACTAAAATAAATTTAATAAGATCAAAATAACCATTAATATACATTAAAAACTTCTTTTTTCCGTATATGAAATCATAAGAGATATTTGAAAGTAAGTGAGTGAAATTTTTTATTTTCTTGCCTTTAAATATTTTATATGTCATTTTTACGAATAATCATTCCATAAACAATTAAATTTAGACCATAATTTTATATTTTTCCAATTTCCATTTTATAATAGGAATTTACATGAAAATGGTGACCTTAACACAATGTTTTAACCAAGATTAACATGATTTATACTTTTCTAAGGTGATAAATTTTACCACAATTACTATTTATAATGCATAAAAAAAGGGGATTATTTACTAATTTTTAACCTCAAAATTCTATATATAGAATCAATTTTATCAAATTCAATTCCTATAATTTGTACAAATTAATTTCAGACAAAAAAACATAATTCCATTAAAAAAAGTTTTTCAAAACAAAACTTCATTTTAATTACAAAAACGTTGTTATACCAAATTCTACAATAAAATTGATTCTAATGAACTAAATTGGATTAATATTTATATTGTAGAACTAATTTATCTTTTAAATAAATTTGAAATAAATTATTATATTTTAAATTCTTAAAACATTACAATTTTTTTATAAAAATTAGTTTTTCTCACTTTTCATTGATAAATAAATATTTTCAAAAAAAAACTCAAAAATTTACATTAAGAAAATTTTGATATGATTATTTAAAAAAATTGATATAAATTTTTATAAATTACATAAATATAAAATATAAAATTTTAATATCAAATATTAATAGAAATCATTTTTGAAGGCAACATATTTTTGAATCATTATATGAAATTAATTAAAATTGAATATTTATTTCATAAGAACTAATAAATAAAAAGGTAGTGAGTAGAAAATTTATATATATTTTATAATTTGTTTTATTAATATTCAAATCCTCCCAGTCAAAGCTTGGGTTTTATTAATCATAAATAAATAATAATATTTCATTGTCGTTTAGACATAGTGTTGCATGTCGTATATGTTCTTGAACATAATGTTATTATTTTAAAATATCAGGGTGTTAAATTCACCCCTTCCCATTAATTTTTTTTAATTTATATTTGAACATATTTTTGGTAATCAAGGGTTTTAAATATAAAAAATACATTGTGTAAAACCCAGATCTTAAAAAGGAAAAATTAAACATTCTTTTAAAAAGAGGGGAAGGAAAATATACAGGCACTTGTAATAAAAAAATTAGGCTTTCAAATAGGAGAAAGTTTTTTGTATGTGAAAATACATACACATAAGAGAAAACCAGTAACCAATGACAAATAAACATAGATAGAGAACATGGTTATAATAAATTCAATGACCACAAACTCATATATCAAATGGGTGTAAAAAAAACATGAATTCATCAAAAATGATGGAAATATGAATTTTTTAGTATCGTTTTTTTATATTTCATGAATTATGTTTCCATCTAAACTAATATTATAAGGAAAAATAATTTCATGAAAATTATAATTTCATTCTTTAATCAATTTACACAACAATATCATATATCTCTCAAAATGATGAGTACTAATGATGAATTTAACAAGCCTCAAGCACTAAAATAAAATTATAATTAATCAAATAATTCCCCCAAATTACATCAATATATTCCTACTATCATTATAAATTAAAATAAAAAAAAGTTTTTAACAAGGTAAGGTAATTTGGAAAATGAATAAATCATGGAATAATAAATTTAACTCTAAAAAATATTTAATAAAAAACATTATGGTTAAATTATTTCAAAAATACTATTACATCACAAATAACATTAATAAACTCAAAATTAAATACTTTCTTAACAACAATGGTTATCTCATACCTTTTAGAAAACATCCCCAAAAATTTAATTTCATTCTTCCCAGTTAATCTTTTATTTCAAATGTCATGTTAACCCTATAGGTTATGTATACATCAACCACATGAACCATCTCCCAAAATATCATTAATCCCTATAGTAAACCACTATATATTCTTCTAATGTATTTAAATTCACCAAAATATCATTAATCAAATTTGGATACTAACATAAAAAGTAATATTTTTATTGATCATAAATATCTCAAAAAATGTCACATTATCAAGGATTCAAATTTCATCCATCAAGAATATTTTTATCCCATTATCCATGAAACTATAATTAATTTAATATCAATCATATTAAAACCTAAAAGTTTATTCATACCTAAATAAAATATTCCCCCTAAAATCGAGAAAAAGTTCATGATCACTACAAAAATAGATCACAAAAAACCATAAAAGGGGTTTTAATACCATTGAACTTATAACAAACCATAAACATAAAAAATCATGATGGAATACATGACTATAAAGTTAACATCACATTAAGATATTAATTCTTCCAAACACAAAAATTCTTATTATTTAAATTAAATCATAGAAAATTGATTTTTTTTAATAAATCTAAAAAATAAAAAAACATCATCAAAGATTACCCAAATCAATTTATCATAAAATAACTATCCAATTTCATGTCAACTAATTCTATACCACACACTTCATAAATTTTGATTATCTCTTTATCCCCTAAAAAATTATCTTCTTACCACTAAATCACTTATCTTGGTTTTCAGTACCATTCTACATATGTTTTCAAATCCATAAAGAAAAACTACTCTTGAATAATCCCTAAATGTTTCATGGTACTTATATCCAGAATACTATCAATATATAACTAAAAAAACATATTTTTTGAACCAAAATATATACAGTCATTAATCATTTCACTTAAATTATTTTCAAATTTTATGTCCGTCCTTATTATACCAGTTAACCATCATATTAGGCCCACATCTTGAAAAAATATTATATTCCCCACACATTGGACATTGAACCATAAATTATACCATAGGATGAACTTATTTTCCCACCATAAAAATCTACATTTGTACAAGGAAATTTCATTCTCTATCCCTTTTTTACATATAAAAAATCATCTTCATATACATTTGAATATTTCCCTTGAGTGTTTTTCCCACATTCATGATATATAGGAAGAAGGATCTTCTTTCTTCCATGGTAGTCATAAACCTCCATATTTCCCTTATTAGGTGTTTCAAAATAGTCACCTATGTTGAGTTTGTTAATTATATAATGTGATATATAGTGATGAATAATCACAAGGTTTTTCATTATGGTTCCCATTTAATTTGGTTTCTCATGAGGACAAAAATTTTATTATCCACCAGTGCTAACAAACATACTACTAGTTCCAACAATTTTTTTAAAACCAAAATGTATAGTGTTGCAGAAAATCATCATAGTTAGGAATCATGAAAAATAATATATAATATGTCTAAATTATGACACAATAATTTAAAACTATGACACCTTTGGTTTAATCAAGTCCACCCATGGTCATCATATATGAAAATACATCATAATGGTTAACAAAGAAATAATGAATTAACCCAGGCATATCCACTAGTGTGTCAAACGAAGTGAAAAGTAAGAGTATACTCACCGTGCACCTAAATTATACTCAATTTAAACAAAATCACCTATTTTAAAGGATTTTACATGTATTTTTTTTTGAAAAAACCACATCCACTTATAGTATCCAGATAGAGAATTTTTTTTAGTAAAACCACACTATATCTACTTTACAAAAACATTAAAATTTTATCCTATACATAAACTTATCCCAAGGTTTTCAAAAAAATTTATCCCATCCTAATCTACAATTATTGTCTAAAACATTCTTATGATGCTGTCACGACCTGTCCTCGGGGCCTGTTTCGTGACTACCCCAAGCCCACCTTCCATAGGCCCGAGGCTGGCGACTAGCACCTAAGGCGAATCCCTGATAAAAAGTGAAGCATTGCCTTTAAACCTATAACTCACACAGTTTGAACACAAGAAGTAGAAGTAACAAGTACTAATATAAAAAATAAAGGTGTGATGAAAGTAAGTGGGACAATATACAAACTCAACCGAACAACAAGTACATGTACAAGTAAAAAGGAAAAAACAACTCTTGGATTGTCCATCAGGGAATACTACCTGAAGGGTAGGTATAGATCTCGAACAACACATCCCTATGGTACATCCTGTCTAGTCCAGATCCGAGTAGCCTCCCGTCTATCACCCTCTGCCTCGATCACTACTGACCATCATCTTCACAGAACACAACAAGGTGTGGGTGAAGCCCGTGCATGGGTGAGTATAACAATACTTAGTAGTGGACCCCGAGACCCCGGAAGGTCTCCCAGAATCTACTAAATATAAACCACATTACTAAGATACAATCACGAAGTATCAAACATCCTTACTTAGGTATATGACCATACATATACCTAAGTTACCAAACATAGTCTGGCTCCAACACTCGAGCCCAAGCACAAACCATTCCACAAAGGAAGTAAAGTCAATCATCTCAATGATATCAACTGAAAGACAAGACTCATCTCACACAGGTATACAAATCATGTAGAGGGGTGGAGATGATTAGTTTTAGTCACTTAATCATCTCCTCTTTCGAACCCACGTAGGATCCTGGAACACTATCAGCGCTGTCAAACCCACGTAGGATCCTGGTACAAAAGTCCTCACTGTTGAACCCACTGAGGATCCCAACATAGTATCATTGTTGTCCAAACCACAGAGGATCCTGGTACAATATCATCACTTTCGAACCCACAGAGTATACTGTTACAATATCGTCACTGTCGAACCCACAGAGGGTCCTATCATCTCAGTCGCAGCCAGCCATAGGGTTTCCGCACACAGCACGCTTGATTCCGGGAGGGTTCGCTCCTCGAGAAAAGTGTCGATACATAAACTACCAAAAAGTCTCGAGTTGATGTATCTCGTAGTTCCATATCATCATAAGGAACTCAACGCGATAGACGACATGTCAATCGGACACCTGGTCTTTGAGTTATTGGCATTTCCGTTCCAGGGGCCTATTGGTTTTAGTTTAAAACCAACCCGTCCGTACCCCAACTGCGTCCAAAACAAAAGTGGGGTATGCCAAAAATACCATCCTTCTCTATGCCTTCCGTCGCTGCATATGGTTAGTCGTTCAAACACCTTTATCCCAGAATATGGGTGGAATGGTGAAACTGGCCATAGTGGGTCCAGGTCCGGTCTGACCCAGTCGAAGCAACCCAGCCCGACCCGGTCCGGACCAGGGTCTGGCCCGGTCCAAGTGTCCACTCTTGTATGAGGAAACGGCTTGGTCTGAAGGTGGCTTGGCCTGGTGCCAGCCTGGCCCGCTGGCCATGTGGCCCGGCCCGGCTGGCCGCGGGGCCTGGCCCGACTGGCTAAGGGTCCTGGCCCAGTTGGCCGTGGTAGGCTGGCCATGTGGCCCGACTAGCCAGTCCATGGGGGGGGGGGGTGCTGCGCCCTGACTTCCGAATTAACCACATGACCCTTCAGGTACCTCCTTTTAAAGCGCCAATGGTGGTCGGCTCAACCGACCTCCCTCCTTCAACCGTCGTGGTCCCTCTCCGGTGCGGTGTGATGGCGCCGTACCCCTTCACCGTGGCCCACCCTGGCCACGGTTTCACACCTCCAGCGTAGCGTAGCACGACAGTGCCACACCTCTTCTATCTGCCATGGCCCTCATGGCCGTTGTTCTTCTCCGGTGCAGTGTGACGGCACCATGCCCTTCCAACTCCACCGAGGCCTTTCTTTGCATGGTGCGATGGCGCCGCACCCTTCTGGGGGTCTAGTGGCCATTACGCCGCTGGCTTCTCCCACTGTCCACCTCCATCATCAACAATTATGAAAAACCCATAAAAAGGGGAGGTTCAGGCAGTGTTCATGCGGTCCGAACCCTCCTCATCATGTTGATATCATTTGGCATACCAATCCAAAAAATTTTATGATGAAGAACGGTGTTTTAATATCATATTTAAAATATTTGAAATCCCCTACCTCGAGTTCGGTGATCGTTGAAAGAGTCGCGGTAAGGCGGATGCCGTTCCGTCAACATAGGAGGAGGAAGAGTTCGAAGAAGATGAGTCGATATGACATCATCGAAATTCTTCTCGGGCGGTGACGCTTCCATTTCTTTCCCTGGTTGAAGAAGGGAGAAGACGGTGTTCTTCATTCTGTGGTGGTTATTCGTTGGAATGAAAGGGCTCCACCAAATTGCCAACCAAAAATAATAGAGGAATTCTATTATTTGTTGGAACCACAACACAAAGAGGTGTGTTTAATTAAATGAGATACCTCATTTAATTAATTGGGGTGGAAAGGATTCAAAATTTGAATAAGAGAGTGGGAGTGTTAGAAATAAATGAAGAGAGGGTTGGCACAATTATGGGAGAAATCCAAGAGTTACAAGGGGTTAGAGGGGGGTTAGAGGAGTTAAAGGGATCAGGTGGGCCCCACTTAATAGAATCCTCCCAAGGGAGGTTATGTGTGGGTGGGACCACCAATAACCTCCTCTTGGTGGTTTTAACCACCAAGGAATAAAAATAAGTCAACCATTATCTTTATTTAACATAATTAAAAACCCACAAAACTAACCTCCACTCTTGTTAGAATGGAACTGCAGTGACGGTCTCCTTAAGCTAATACCGGTGCTGCGAGTTCAACAATTCCCTTATATTTCAATTCCAAGCAGTGGTTCAAAGATAAAGAATTCCTCTCTTACATTTACTAAACGTACCTGAACAAAACTTTAGAAATTGATTCTGAGCACATCGGGCCTCGAAATCAAGAGCCGTCCGAATCTGCGGACTCGTAAAAATTCTCATGTATTTAAAAAAAATCATAGAATTTCTAGGTCTTTACGTTCTCCCCACCTCATGGATTTACATCCCTATAAGCTATAACTCACACTAAGGAAACAAAAGGGTTTACTGAGAATGCATCTGAGCCTCCCACTCCCATGCACTCTCCTAGATGTTCTCGTGCTGCCACTGAATGTGAACCAGAGGTATCGACTGCCCACACATGACCTGCTCCTGTCGATCATCAATATCCACTGGAACCTCTGTGAATGTCACCCCGTCATCGATGTCCATCTCCCCGTGGTCGATGATGTGGACGGGTCATGCACATATCTCCTCAGCTGAGATACGTGGAAGACGTCATGCACCCAGTGCAACTATGGTCGAAGAGCCAGGTATTATGCCACCTCTCTTACTCTACTGAGGACCTGGAATGGTTCGATGAAACACGAAGAAAACATTCCACCTCATTCAAATCTCCATAAACCTCGTCGAGGTGAGACCCGTGGAAAGATGTGGTCACCATCCTTGAACTCCAGTGGTCTCCGTCTCCTATCATCATAGTTATTATTCCTACTTTGTCAAGTCTTCATCCGCTCCTATATGATCTGCACCTTCTTCGTCACAGCCTGCATCATCTCTGGTCCCATGAGTGCTGACTCCCTTGGGTCAGTCCAACACATAGGGGATCTTTAAGGTCGACTGTAATGTGCCTCAAAAGGTTCCATCCTGAGGGTAGAGTGGTAGATGTTTTTGTACGCAAACTATACCATAAGTTATCCTCTCAGATAAGACCGAAGTTGATGACACATGCATGGAGCTTGTCCTCGGGGGTCTGGATGGTTCTCTTGGTCTGACCATCCATCAAGGGAAGGAAGGCGGTGCTTAAGCAAAGCTATGTCCCAAAAAGCTTCATGTAACCCCTTCCATAGCTGGGAAAGAAATCGTGCTTCATGGTTGGAGACAATATAAGTAGGTACTCCATGAAAACGCACAATCTTCTTCACGTAGAGGCATCCCAAGATCCCTACTGAGCCCTACTCTCCGATCAGTAGGAAGTGAGCCGACTTGGTGAGTCGATAAACGATCACCCAAATTGAGTCATGACCCCTGGATGTACGTGGAAGTCCCATCACGAAGTCCATGGATATCCCATACCACTTCCACTCTGGGACCTCTAAGGGATGAACCAAGCCTCCTGGTACCTAGTGCTCTGCATTCACTTGCTAAAAAGTGAGGCATCATGAGACAAACTCTGCTACTACCTTCTTCATACCTGGCCACCAGTGCTGTCGTCGGAGGTCCTATCTACGCCACTCCTGGATGTACCGCTAAAGGAGATGTGTGAAACTCCCTCAAAAATTCCTTCTAAAGTGCAACTAGTACCATGGTACATCATCTTAAAAGAATGAAGTACTCCCTACCTTCAGAAAATCCATCAGGTGCCTGCCCTAAGGATATCTGAGCATGTCCCATCTCTCAATCAACGTCCCCACGTTGTGCCTCCCTGAATCACTGAAGAAGTGGAGGAGTGACTGTGAGAGACTGTAGAAAGGCTGCTCCATCTCTATCTACAAAGGATATCTGCAACGCAGCCAACTGCTCCATCTCCACTCCTAGAAGCTGAATGCCTGATCTTCTTGATGAGATCATCTGCTACAACGTTCCACTTCCCAGGAGTATAGACTATCTCGAAGTCATAGTCCTGGAGGAACTCAAGACAATGCTGCTGTCTCAGGTTCATGTCCTTCTGTGAGAAGATGTACCTCAGAATCTGGTGGTCAGAGTACACTATAAAATGCTCACCCATCAGATAGTGCTGCCACATCTTCAAAGTGAATACCACTACTGCTAACTCTAGGTCATGGGTAGCGTAGTTATACTCGTGTTGTCTCAACTATCAAGAACCATACATGTTCACTATTCACTCCTACACCAGGACCCACCCAAGTCTTGTCCCTGATGCATCATAGTAAACTACTTACCTATTCCCTCCTCTGGTAGCCTCAAGATGGGCGCACTATTCAACCTCTGCCTCAGCTCCTGAAAGCTCTACTGGAATCTCTTCGACCACACTAAGGGTTTCCCCTTCTTTGTCAAGGCTGAAAGTAGTGCTGCAACTCTGGGGAAGTCTGGCACAAATATCTGGTAGTACCCAACCAGTCCTAGAAAACACCGTACCTCCGTCACACTCCTGGGTTGCTCCTAAGTAAGCATTGCCTCAATCTTCGATGGATCCACTGCAAATCTAGACTCTAAGATGACATGTCCCAGAAATTTTACCTCTCAGATCCATAACTGGCACTTCGAGAGATTACCATAAATCTAGTGCTCTCAGAGTGTGTCCAGTACTACCCAAAAATGTTAGGTGTGCTCCTTCTTGGAAGCTGAGTAGATCATATTGTCATCGATGAAGACTACCACAAACCGATCAAGGTATGGATGAAATATCCTATTCATGAGTCCCATGAATAGAGATGGTGCATTGGTTAGGCTGAATGGCTTAACCATGAACTCATAGTGGACATACCAGCATCTGAAGGCTATATTCTCACATCCTCATCCCATACTCTGAGCTGGTGATAGCCAGATTGAAGATCTATCTTTTAGAACCGACGCTCTCCCTTCAGCTGATCAAAGTGGTCTTCAATCCTTGAGAGTGGGTATATTTTATTCACAGTCACCTGATTTAGGTGACGATAATCAATACATAGATGCAGGCTCCCATCCGCCTTCTTGGCGAACAAAATCATGGATGCCCAGGGTGAAACACTAGGTCGGATAAATCCCTTCCCCTGCAAGTCCTCTAGCTGTACCCGCAGCTCACGAAGCTCAGTGGGATCCATCTGATATGCTAGAGTAGATATCGGTTCCATCCCGGCATAGAGGTCAATGTAGAAATCCACCTCTCTACGAGTAGGTAGTCCTGGTACATCATTAGGGAAAACATCCGCATACTGATCCACCACAACAGGAAAACCTGGACTCCGCACATCAACCGCTTCTAGGATGAGACTAGACAACTGATGAGTGATCGCCTGCCCCCTCCTCAGGGTGTGTCCATCCTACGCTGCAAAGGGTCCCTTCTTTCCAGTGAGGGTGAACCTGGTCCTATCCATGTGGACACACTACACTTTGCACCTAATATAGTCAATCTGTGCATGAACTGTGGATAACTATTCCATACCCAAAATTACATCGTAAGTCCTCAACGCCGCTACGAGGAGATCCCAGCCGAAGCTATCACCTCCAAGAGTAAGCTCACACTTCCGGCACCAGTGCGTAATCATCGAGTTTCCTCCCGTTGGAGTCTCTAGCCAAAAGGATCGAGCCAACGACTCTGTCAGAATCTCCGAGCTCTGAACGAGTGTAGTGGCAATAAAAGAAAGACTCGCACATCTGTCTATAAGTACTGCAAAAAAGATGGAGTAGAAACAGATATTACCTCAAATTATCTCAGGTGCATCATGGTCATAATCCTAGACTTCCAAGAGCTGAGCCCGCCTCTGTCTGCCAGCTCCCTGTGGTTGGGGTGGACCTCCTGGTTGTGGTGGTGAGGTAGGGCCTTAAAACGTCGTCTAACATATGCTACTCTGCGAGCTCCTCTTCCACGTCCTCTTTCTCCCAACAGACCACCACGGTAGAACCTCTACCTCTTCATGGGAGGTCCCTCTACTGTCTACTTATCATCTGCATGGTGGGTCAGGCAGTCACGAGCCATATGACCCTTCCCGCAACATGCATAGCACAACCTGCTCCTCGTATGGCTGGCTCTATCTCGTGTGCCCCACAAAACTGAACCTGTATCCTGGGGTCACCCACCTGATGGCATGGTCCGGTTGGACCACTACGAGATTTGTCTACTGCCAGCTACAGAAGACTCCAGTACATATTTCCCTGTGGTGGGTCTCTTTGCTGGTGACTGCTTAGTGAGAAAACTCTCCACAAGAAGGGCTCGCTCCAGCACCCCCGCCTGTGTCGGGAATCTGAGGGAGATCATCGAAGCACACATCTCATGTCTGAGTCCCGACTCGAAGGTCTAAGCTCTGAAGAATGGGTCCCGTACCATATTTGTGGAGTATCATGAGAGGTTGGTGAACCTCACTGAGTACTGAGCAACCATCATGCTACCCTGCTATAGATGTAGTAACTCCTTTATCTGCACCGCACGAAGGGTGGATGGAACAAACTCTGACCGGAAGAGACTATCGATGTCTGTCCATAGTAAGGATGCCTAGTCATGTGCCTAGAGCTCCAGGCTCCACCATCTGCCTGCTGCTGCATGCAGGAGACTCACAGAAAGAATCACCATGAGGTCGGATGGTGTCCCTACCAATCTGAAAACTCTCACAACAGCCTCCAGCCAATCCTCAACTGCTTGTGGGTCTGTCTCTCCCCTGAACCTGGCGGCCTATGGCACTGGGACTCGTGTAATGCAGTCATACAACATGCAATATCTACAGATAGATCTAGTGGTATTGATGGCCCAATGAGTAATAATACCGCTGGTACATCCACTGTGATGGGTCCCTGCAACGAGGCCTCATCACTCAGTGGGTACCATCTCGTATGAAACTCGGAACCCTAGATGGATACCTACGTGGGGCCAGCTTGAAACAAAACAGGTGCGCCATGGTCAAAACAATATACCTGGTGAGCTGACACAAATAAATCAAGAAAAATATTTTCAAAATAAACACACACGCAATCATTGTTTTCGTGCACTGAGTTAGAAATCAAAAGTGAGAGTCCTAGTGTATGGATACGTCAGCCATAGAACCAACACCGGTTTACCAAAACTGATAACCACACCCAAAAAAATTAACACTACTACTGTTAAAAGAATTAGAGTCCAAGTTATGTGGTATAACTGACTCCCCTGATACCAATTTGTCACAACACATCCTCGGGGTCCGTATCGTGACTACCCCAAGCCCACCATCCATAGGCTAGGGGTTGGCGTCTAGCACCAAAGGAGAATCCCTGATAAAAAGGGAAGTAATTTCCTTTAAACCTGTAAGTCACACAATTTGAACACAGTCAGTAGAAGTAACAAGAAATAATATAGAAAATAATGGTGTGATGAAAGTAAGTGGTCTAGTATACAAACCCAACTGAACAACAAGTACCGGTACAAGTAAAAAGGAAAAAACAGCTCCTGGATCGTCCACCGGGGAATCCCACATAAAGGGTAGGTACAGATCTCGAAAAAATCATCCCTGCAGTACGCCCCATCTAGTCCATCTCCGAGCAGCCTCCCATCCGTCACCCTTTACCTCGATCACTATTGACTGTCGTCTGCACAGAAAACAACAAGGTGCGGGCGAAGCCCGTGCAGTGGTGAGTATAACAATACTCAGTAGGGGACCCCGAGACCCTTGAAGGTATCCCAGAATCCACTAAGGATAAACCATAGTATTAAGATACAATCACAAAGTATCAAACATCCCTACTTGGTTATATTCCCATTCATATACCTAAGTTACCAAACACAGTCTGGTTCCAACACTCGAGCCCAAGCACAACCCATTCCACAAAGGCAGTAAAGTCAATCGTCTTGATGATAACAATTGAAAGACAAGACTCAGCTCACACAAGTATAAAACTCATGTAGAGGGGTGGAGATGATTAGTTGTAGCCACTTAATCATCTCCTCTATCGAACCCACGTAGGATCCTAGAACAGTATCATCACTGTCGAAGCCACGTAGGATCCTAGTACAGAAGTCATCACTATTAAACCCATGGAAGATACCTGCACAGTATCGTCACTGTCGAACCCACGGAGGATATGAGTATAGTATTGTCGCTATCGAACCCACGGAGGATCCCGGTACAGTATTGTCACTGTCGAACCCACAGAGGATCCTCTCATATTAGTCGCACCTAGCCATAGGGTTTATACACACAACACACTCAATTCTGAGAGGGTCCGCTCCTCAAGGCAAGTGTCGATACATAAAATACCATGAAGTCTTGAGTTTATGTATCTCATAGTTCCATCTCATCATAAGGAACTCAACGTGATAGACAACACGTCAATCAGACGTTGGGTCTGTGAGTTATTGGCATTTCCATTCCAGGGGCCCGGTTGGTTTTTAGGTTCAAAAAAACACCTCCATACCCCAACTATGTCCAAACCTCAAGTGGGGTATTCCAAAAGAACCGTCCTGATCTAAGCCTTCCGTAGCCACAGACGGTTCGTCATTCAGACACCTGTAGCCCAGAATATGGACAGAGAGGTGAAACTGGCCATGGCAGGTCCTGGTCCGGTCCAACCTAGTTGGAGCGACCCGGCCCGACCCGGTCCGGACTTGGGTCTGACCCGGTCATAGGTTCCAAACCGTTCTGAGTAAATGGCCCGACCCGAAGGTGGACCGACCCACTGGCCGTGTGGTCCGTCCTGGCTGGCTGTGTGGCTTGGCCCGACGAGCCGTGTGGCCTGGCCCGGCTGGCCGAGTGGCCTGGCCCAGGTGGCCGCGGGGATGGGCCCGGTGGGCCGCATGGCCCGGCGGCTAGTCATGGGGCCTGGCAGGCTGGCCGCGGCGGGCTGGCCACGTGGCCCGGCGAGCCCCGCCATGGAGGGGTGGGGGTGGGGGGTTGGGGGTGGGGGAGGGGGTTGGTACCATGCCCCCCGACTTCCGAATTAACCACGGGACCCTTTGGGTCCCAGCTTGTGGAGCGCAGCCAACGTCCAGCTCAGTCGTCTGCCCCCATTCGACCGCCATGGCCTTTGGTCGCGGTCCCTCTCCGGTGCGGTGCGACGGCGCCACACCACTTCACCATGGCCCGCCCTAGCTGCGGTTTTGCACCTCTGACATGGCGCCACATGATAGCACTGCACCTCTTCTGTCCGCCGCGGCCCTCCTAGCCGCGGTTCTTCTCTAGCACGACGCAAAGGAACTATGCCCTTCCGGATCCGCCGCGGCCTACCTGGCCGCGACTTTTCTTTGCATGGTGCGACAGTGCCACACCCTTCTGGTGGTCTGGCGCCCATTGCACCGCTGAATTCTCCCGTGGTCCGCCTCTGTCATCAACAATTAAGAACAACCAAAAAAAGGAGAGGGTTTGTCCGTGTTCGTGCGGTCCGAACCCTCCTCGTCATGACGATATCATTTGGCATACCAATCCAAAAATTTGTATGATGAAGAACGGTGGTTTAATCTCATATTTAAAATAAATAAAATCACCCAATATTGAGTTCAGTGATCATTGACGGAGTTGCGGTATGGCAAACGTCATTCTATCAACGTCGAAGGAGGAAGAGTTCGGAGAAGATGAGTCTAGATGACGTCGTCGACATTCTTTGCGGACAGGGACGCATCCATTTCTTTCCCCCATGGAAGACGGGAGAAGATCGTTTTCTTCATTCTTCAGTGGTTCTTCGTTGGAGAGAAAAGGCTCTACCAAGTCTCCAACCCAAATTTATAGAGGAAGTCTATTTTTTTTAGCACCAAAACACAAATAGGTGTGTTTAATTAAATGAGACTACTCATTTAATTAATTCGGGTGGAAAAAATTGAAAATTCGAATAGGGGAGTGGGAGAGTTAGAAATAAATGAAGAGAGGGTTGGCACAATTATGGGGTAAGTCCAAGAGTTACAAGGGGTTAAAGGGGGGTTAGAGGAGTTAGAGGGATCAGGTGGGCCCCACCTAATAACATCTTCCCACGGGAGGTTATGTGCGAGTGGGCCCACCAGTAACCTTATCTTGTAGTTTTTAACCACCAAGGAATAAAAATAAGTTAACCCTTTTTTATTTAACTAAATTAAAAACCCCCAAACCTACCTTCCAATCTTGTTAGAACGTAACTGCAGGGAAGGTCTCCTTAAGAGAATACCAGTGTTTCGAGTTCAACAGTGACCTAAAATTTCAATTCCAAGCACTGGTACAAAAGATATAAAATCCCGCTGGTACGTTTACTGAACGTACCGGAAAAAAACTTCAGAAATTGATTTCGGGCACACCGGGCCTCAGAATCAAGCGCTGTCAAAATCTGAGGACTTGTAAAAATTTCCATGCATTTTAAAAGAAAATTCCATATAATTTCAGGCTCATTAATAATTCCAACTATAAAGGCCCATAATTTTTGTAAAAAGATATTATATATTTTTATTTAAATATTCTATACAATTCTTAAATACACACCCAAGACCATAAAGGTTTATTTTATTTAGAGAATAGATACAAAATATCATTATTTCATGGAATACCTTCATCAAATCCCAAAAATATCATCCCATTAATACTTTTCAGAGATATACCCAACATAAACCTTTCTACATAACCTGGGGAAAGAAAACATAATAAAGGGAAATCCTAGATGCTCGGTAAGGGTAATCATGAGGGTTTTCAGTGGACGATCATATAAAAGACTATGAAAAATATAATAATTTGATATCAATAATATAACATAGAATATTCTTATCCAATATATCATGTTTCATCGACATTATTGATGTCATAAAATGTTTTCATTTCAGATGATATATATCATAACAGTGATAAATCGTCATAAATATACAACGAACAATACCTTTATTTCATAAATGTGTCGCACAATTAAGAGTATTGAAAATATTTCATATTTCATGGTTAACTACTGATACCATCAAATCAAAATGAACCGGGAATAAAAGCCTATTTCCCACAAAGGATCATGACCATTGACTGGATTCCCATAATAGATCAATAATATAGACTTATTTCCCAAAATTATCTCATGATATATAAGACTTTTCCCAATGAATTGTAGGGATATAAAATTCAGGTACCACATAAAACATAATTAAAACTATGAATATTTCTAAAAAAATATTATAAAACATTCTTTATATGATCATATCATAACCCAATCAAGGAAAAAATGTTTTTTAAAAATTTCCTAATTTCATCATAGCCCAAAAAATAGAAAATAAAATTGATTTTGTAAAAATATGTTGATAATAATCATAAGATATCCATAAAAATAATAAGTAGGGTATTCTGTGATCATATCATCCTTAAATAATAATAAACATTTATAATATTATCATAAGTGAAAATTCCTTTAAAACATCAATGGAATATTTCATGAGAAAAATTCCCTTTTTATTTTTAAATCACATTATTTTAATATAATTTTTTTTCAAATATAAAAGAAAAATAATATCTTTGAAATAAATCCATAAATATTATAAATGATGTTTCAAATAATTTAACATTAATGATGGTAGAAAACTCTTTTCACACCAAATAAGTTTAAAGAAAACATTACTATCACACTTTTTAAAAAATTAATAAAGTACCTCATTTATAAAATGAAAAAAATATTTCATTTAATCAATTTTGTAAAAATTAAATCATGATTAAAAGATATATTAAAAATTCATAGGATACTACAAAAAATATTCTTGAAAACATTTCTAAAAAACATGGATTTGGAAAGAAAATTATTTTTGACCAAAGAGAGAAATAAAGTCGGTTTTCCTTAAAAACATTATTTCAGTATTTTGAGTTCAAAATGAGTGGAAAATGAAAGTAATTTTTTTTATGTAAATATAACTAGATAAAAAGAAAAATTAAAAATAATTTATTAGATAATAATAATATAATTTTCTCAATGGAAATTCAAACCTAAACAATACTGAAAGAAACATAAATCCCATTCCTCATGTCTTTTATTTCTTAATTCACATTATAAAATCCTATATAATAAATATTTATTTATTATACATGTATAATATAAACATAATAATATATATTATTTCATATAATATTTACTTATAAAATATTATCACCTATTTATTAACAATTTCTTTATTAAAATCATTATTCTTGGTGATAATTTCTTCGTTTTCAAGAATGGTTCAGTTCGGCAGTCTAGATCCTTCTAAATTGATCATAGTTACATCATCTCAAGAATTTTAATCATTATATAATATCATATAAATTTATTATATATATATATATTCATCCATAAAAGTTAGATATAGAAAAATGAATTACATTGTTCATGGAGAAGGTAAGTCATACATATGCCTGGACACTATTTTTACTTTTCGGTGGATATAAATGAATAAAGGTAAATAATAATTCACCTTTTAAGATAATTATTTTATCATATAAATCATATTTATATTGATTATATTTATAATTTTTATGATATAATTAATATAGAAATTAATAAAATCATATCACTTCGTGGTGGTGGTAGTCCACATGTAGGCACGAGTGACATTATAGATTTTAAAAAGATTTGAAGGTATGAATGTAGATGTGATATTATAATTCATTTATTATAAATATTTCAAAAATATCAAATATAATCTTTAAACCCATTATAATAACCATCAATGAAATATTGTAATGGGAAATGATTTGTATCGTTGTGTGGAGATAATAAGTCATGCGTATGAACATGAGATAAATTAACTTCCTATTTTACAAGAATGTGGGTGAAAAATGTTTATATAATAATAATATTAAAATTTTATTATATTGAGGGTAATTATGTCGTTATTTAATGAATGATACCATATAATTAGAGTATGTTGATGAAAGAATAAATTGAATGAGTTCAAGTAAGATAATTAACTATATTTCAGTTAGCTTCCATTAGATCCTCTATTATGGAACTTTGGAAATGTATATTTAGAATATTAGTAAATCTAATTCTTGGATTGATAATTTTGGAATATGATTTTTTTTTGGGTTTGGTTGAGAAAGAAGGATTGATGTGGTGAAAGGGAGAGAAAGGATAATTTCCCTTTTTCCACAGATGGGAGGGGTACTCTTGGAATTTCAAAAAATATTAAAATATAATAAATTCATTCTCTAGAAAATTGCCTCAAAATTATCACAAATCAATCGAAAATGGCCCACCTATCCAAAGATTTTCAGAGTGTGACTAACCCATAGCAACCTCCAACAGGATATGGATTGGCATCCAATGCCGAGTAGGCATATCACACACATGGGTGGTCTTGGGCCATGGTACCTATAAACACACACACACATACATACATATCATTATAAATGTTCATAGTTAATAAAATAACTAACAAAAATATTTAGGCATACATCTATCCCATAAATAGAGTACAACAAAATTACAAAAATATCGAGAATGGAAAAATAAAATCCCACCATAAATTTAGATAGGGATCCAAATTGCTTTGGAGGAGGGGAAAACTGTTAAAGGCAACCAAAAGTAAACACCTAGTTTGGTCTATCTCATTATTATACACCTACTATAGGTCCCCCTATGACTCCATCGAAATGCCTATTATATAAAAAGCAAGACATGTTTGGTAAGATCCCATGTATGGGTAAGTATAACAATAGCTGCTGGGAAGCAAAAAACCCCAAAATAAAATGTAGAAACTGGATGTTAATAGTTCACAGGACCCATAGGCAAAGGATATATAAAATTCAAGTGAGAGAGAACATGAATCTCCCCATGAACCACCAATTCAGCTATAAATTACTAGTTAAATCATCTTTACATGGTATGTTAATCCATACATGTGACATCACCAAATTTACTCATAAAATAATGTATATATAATAATCTCACAATCTATGTCTCATGGAATAAACCATAGACCTACCAAAAGGTTCTTCTCAAGGATCAAGGTATTGCTCTTATGGGAGAAGTCCCTCCATGTGCCCATATATCCCATATAGAACTCATCTGAGATATATTATACATCAAATAAAATTATTCAATCACTAATGGAACCCATATGATAAATATAACTCTTTTAGTATCACTAAGATAATATAACATACCCACTATCCCTGATGGTGTACATTAGAGAGATCAAGCTAGTCTATTCTTGTTATGAATATATTCATACTGGAACCTAACAGATCTCGATACTCAGATAATGGATCATGTCCATCCCTAATGGGAGACACCACTAGTCCTTCTAAAAACCAAATATGTCATTACATTGTTAGGGGATGACACCCTAAAAATATGGGGTGGGGGACACCATGAACCCAATTTGGAACTCTGGAGATCATAAATCATATATAAAAGATCACACCCAGGTATTTAGGGGGATGCTATAAACCCCACTGAGACTCAGATCCATGATACACAGACAGGGGATGAAACCCAATACCATTGAGAGATTCCAAAAACCCAATTCTAGAACTATCATACAAGCAGAGGATTATACACAGGATGATAAATCACACACCAATGGATCTAAAATCTATGTATAGGACTAGATACAATGAAATAGGGTCATGTGGATGCCACAAACCTCTCTTAGGAAAGAAAATTTGATAGAAGATCACCCCTTGATATTAGAGGGATACCGAAACTCTAACTGAACGGATAATGTCTAGGTGTCACAATACCACATTGGACCCTCATAGAAAATAGACCCAAGGAAAACTCCCACTGATCCTTTTTTATGTGTTGTTGAATGGAATCCTGTAATGATCAAGTTATGTAGAATCTATCATGAAAAAACCATGGCCACAATCACGTTCTAAATGGAAAACTTCTTAGAATAGGCTACTTGTGGGTCTCCATCTATGTCTGGAAGCAAATGATGTGCAAGGGAGAAGTTTTTGAGGGGAGTACAAAGAGTTTACCCATAGTACATGTAATGTCACTTGAGTTCGGCCCTAGGACACATCCCATGTCAGTACATAGTGTATATAAAAAGAATAGATGGCATGCAACCCATGTTTGATGGTGTGTGACCTCATCCAAACCTCTAGGAATGATCTCATCAGTACACTATCATTTTGGCCATGTCACAACACACAATGTGTACCCTTGGTATGCAATGTGTTCCTCTTAGACCAGCCCATGCCTATGTATGTGGCCATACCTGTGTATAGGAGATTTTTCTTGTTATCTTGTTGTGTACATTAACACAGACATGTCCCCTTACATGGAGTTCCTACCCATGTCCTCATACATATTTCTTAGTCTCACTACATAGAATATAAAACTAGTATATGGTGTGTAGTCACCCAAACCTCATCTTTAATGAATGAGAAGAACACAAGTCATTTTCTCATAAACTACATGCTTTGTGACTCATATTTCCAAATGGGAATTCCGTGTAAGCTTCCCAAAACCCCTATTTTTCACTTGAACACACAAATCTACCCCCAGGGGACCTATACAAGTCGTAATAGGGCTATAAAAAATGAAACAAAATTCTGAAATACAACAGTGGATATTGGGATAAAAATAATATAAAGCCACCAACAATATGAAGAAACATCAAAGCATTAGGTCAAAATGACCCTTGAAACTTTGTCACCTCAATAAGATGATGATCAGGGTCCAAAATGGAGTCTTAAAATACCTCTGCTCTCTCAATTCGACCTCGTTTCATCATTGACACAAAATGGTGTTCCCCTATCCTCTACTATGTGCATGAAACTAAATGGGGAAGGGAGTATATTATTTTATTTATTATTAAATAAAAAAATATATCATCAACACATCTTCCAACTCTCACCCAAAACTAGGCACTCTACACTATAAAAATTTATATCACACATAGGGTAAACTCCATGTTTGGGACACAATAGCAATATCAAATTTACAATATGAGAATCTATTTAGGAGTTACTCAAAATCAATAGAAGAAAATTTTGTATGCAATATAATATATTTAATTTGTTTTAATATCTCCAAACTAAGGCTCTATAGACCCTAGATTTACTGGGAGACTCATTTATAATATTCAAAACTATTCATGTAAATATTATAAATAATTACACATAAATACAAGAGTAACACAATTCTCCCCAAATTCAGCGATTTTCATTATAAAAAAGAAAAATATTTTTTCCAAAGGAGAAAAATGAGTTCTCAACTAGGTCTCAAAAATGAGTAAGCTCTCCATAGGTTTCTCATAATTTCAACAGAAATGAACTTATAAAAACCAATAACCAACCACTGGGTACCTCAAAAATAAACCCCACACCTATATTATAGATCAAAACTTATCACCATAATAAAAAGAAGAATTCCCATTTCTCTTTAGTTATAAATCGTGGAAGTCACCAAACACTTGGTCCAACATCAGTCACAGGGTTTAAAAGTATTCCATGTCCTGACCCGTCCATGAGGCCCATGCTGTGACTACCCCAATCCCTCCTTCTATAGGCCAGGGGCTGGCGACAAGCACAAAAGGCACAATTCCCAATATAAAGGGAAGGAATTTCCTTTAGAAAGTAAAAAACACAATAGATTATGCAACTGAAAGTAAACACTAAGTAAAACTGTATACAAAAGATAGTGTTGAAATGAAAGGGGCTAGAAATACAAGCGCAACAGTAAAATATAACTACAGAAAAGTAAACAGCAACTACTGAGTCATCCTCCAGAAATCCGACCAATAGGGTGGGTACAAATGGCATCCTCAGCACCTCAGGTCCATCCGTCCGCTCTGTGTACGTCTCGCCAAATGGTCCACCTCTAGGTACCGTCCTGCTCCACAAGTCTCTACCTCGATCAATGCTGCCCGTCGTCTGCAACCAACACAATGAAGTGCGGGCATAGCTCATGCAGGGGTGAGTATTACTATACTCAGTAGGGACCCCGAGACCCCCAAAGGTCTCCCAGAATCCACGAAGGATAAACCACAGAAGAAAGATACAACCACAAAGTATCAACCAACCCTACTTAGGTATATGCCCATACATATACCTAAGTTATCAACCATAGCCCGACTCCAACTCTCAAGCCCAAACTAAACCTAGTCCACTCAGGATGTAAAAACAATCACATCGATGATAATGATTGAAAGTCAAGACTCAGCTCACACAGGTATACATCTTTCGTATAGTGATAGAGATGATCAGTTGTAGTCACTGATTTATCTAAGATATCGAACCCTCATAGGATCCAAGTATAGAAGTAATCTCTTTCAAAACCATGTAGGATCCATGTACAGAAGTCATCACTGTCGAACCCACGTAGGATCCAAGTATAGAAGTCGTCATAGTCGTAGCCATCTTTAGGGTTCCTACACACAACACACTTGATTCCAGGAGAGTCCGCTCCTCTAGCAAAGGGTTCGATACATCAACTATCATGATGTCTAGAGTTTATGTATCCTGAAGTTCCATTGCATCAAAAAAAACCCAAGGTGACAGACGGCGTGTTAATCGGACGCCCGGTCTGAGAGTTATTGGCTTTTTCGTTCTAGGGGCCCGGTTGGAATTACGCTCGTTCCAAACCTGGCCATTTTCCAAAGATGTAAAAAACTCATTTAGAGTATCGAAAATTACCATCTCATCATGAGGATCCTAGTGCCACATACGGCGTGCCAATTAGACACGCAGTCTAGAAGATATTCGTGTTTATGCGAAACGGGACCGGCCCGTCAAGCCCAGTGAGCTGGAGGGTCGACCCTACCTAGTTCAGTGGGTCCGAACCGGATGGGGGTCGGCCTAGCCTGGTGGAGTGTGGCCCACCCAGAGACCCGACCCAGTGGGTCCAACCCGGTTAAGGGGTCGGCCCGGACCGGTAGGGCGCGACCCAACCGCGAACCCGGCCCAGGTCGCAGGCCCATTCGGCTCGCCCGGTGGCATCGAGCGGTGCCGCCCATCCTTACTACCAGGATGACCGAAGCTGGCTGGTTTTTCTGGCATGAGCAGCCCGCACAACGGGCCACTGTTCTCCCACGCAGGACCGAGCGGCGCCGCGATTTCTTCCACCCGACCGGTTCACCCGCCGAAGTGGCCCACCCAGCGCTGGTGATGTTTTTCTCCGCAGTGTGGCACCAAGTAGCGGAGAGGTCTCTTGCCCGGCCGGTTCATCCAGGATGTGGCCCATAGATGCGGCCCGAACCTCCTATGAGCGGCACCTGTGGGTGCCGCGGTTCACCAGCCTGTCTGGCAGTAGTCGACCGATTCTTCGGCTCGAGCGGCCCGCAGTTGTGGGCCGCATTTTTCCCCCATGCAGCCTGGGCATGACCGCCGATTTCGGTCGCCGTCGCCTCTAGTCGCTACCACCTCTAGTCACCACCACCTCCGGTCGTCATTGCCAAAATGATCCTAAACCAACGGAGGGTCATCGGGCTGTGTTCGTTTGGCCTGTGCCCTCCGCGTTAGGTGATATCATTTGGCCGAAGACAATTCGATGCATTCATCAAGAATGTGATATAATTTTATTCACTAAAAATTATACAAAACCCCTTACCTTTTAGTTGATGTTGCACGTCGATGATCCGCGGAAGACGAGTGTCGTGGTAGTTGGGCATCGCGGAAGACGATGTCGCGTAAGACGGTTATCGTTCCATCAACATCGAAGGAAAAAGAACATTTTCGTTGGTGACGACGGAGTATTCTCCCTTGATGCAGAGGAAGAGGAGAATAGATGGTATTCTTTATGGCAACACCTCACTTTCTTGCCCCAGTTGAAGAAGTCGAGGAGATGATCGAGTTCCTCATGTTCTTAGTTGGAGAGAGTGATATCCCTTAAATCCTCCCAAGTCCCACCAAAACAAGTTTATGCCAACCATCTTCAAATATAAATAACACAACTATTAAAAGGATATATTAATGAATTCAAAAAGATTTGTATTCATTATGTTACATCCTATTAATTTAATAGATTGGTTGGATCATTAAATAGAAGGGAGGAGTTGAAGTGGATCCAATTTAATTAAAGGGTGAGTTGGCACATCAAGAGATAAGTTCGAAAGTTAAAGAGGATTAAGGGGTTTAAGGGAGTTAAAGGGGGAGTTGAAGGGTTAGGGGCTCGTGTGGGCCCCACCAAAAATTATACTATCATGGGAGGTTATGTGGGGTGTGGGACCCACCTGCAACTCCTCTTTGGATTAAATAACTACCACTTAAAAATAAAATTGTGTAACACTAAAATTTAATTTAATTTATTATGAATCCCTAAATTTAAACATCTGCTCTCGACCAAACACAACTGCGGTAAAGGTATCCTTAAGAGAATACTGGTGCTGCAAGTTCATTAGTGTCCTTAGTTTTCAATTCTAAGCACCAGTTCAAAATATATAAAAAAAGTGCGTACGTTTACTGAACGTACCCGAAGAAAACTTCAGAAATTGATTCCGAGCACACTGGGCCTCAGAATCAGGGGCCATCAGGAACTGCGGACTCATAAAATTCCATAGAATTTAAGAAAAAAAATTTCCCTGAAATTTCAAGGTCTATTCATTACCCCCACCTTAGAGATTTACATCCTCGTAAAGCTACAACACACACTAGGAAAACAAATGAGGGTACTGAGAATGCATCTGAGCCTCCCGCTCCCATGTGCTCTCCTAGAGGTTCTCGTGATGCCAGCAAACACGCACCTGAGGAATTGATTGTCCACGTAGGACCCGATCCTTTTGATCCTAAATCTTTATTGGGACCTCCATGAAAGTCACCCCGTCCTTGATGTCTAGCTCCCCGTGGTCGATGATGTGGGACGGGTCATGCACGTATCTCCTCAGCTGAGATACGTGGAAGACGTCGTGAACCCTATGCAAATGAGGTGGAAGGGCCAGGTGGTAAGCCACCTCTCTTACCCTATTGAGGACCTGAAACAGTCCAAGGAATCATGGAGATAACTTGCTACATCGGCCGAATCTCTATAGACCTCATCGAGGTGAGACCCGTAGGAAGACGTGGTCGCCATCCTCGAACTCCAGTGGTCTCCATCTCCTATCAGTATAGGACTTATGTCTGATATGTGCAGTCTTCATCCACTCCTGGATGATCTGCACCTTCTCCTTTGTAGCCTGCACCATCTCTGGTCCTACAAGTGCTGACTCCCCTGGGTCAGTCCAGCACAAAGGTGATCTGCAAGGTTGGATGTATAGTGCCTCGTAAGGTGTCAGCCCGATGGTGGAGTGGTAGCTGTTGTTGTACCCAAACTCCACAAAGGGTAATTGATCCTCCCAACTGCGACCAAAGTCAAGGACACATGCACGTAGCATGTCCTTGAGAGTCTGAATTGTCTTCTTAGTCAGACCGTCCCTCTGAGGATGGATGGCGGTGCTCAAGCGACGCTACGTGCCAAAAGCCCCCTGTAACCCCTTCCATAGCCGATAAGTGAAATGCGCATCTCGATTAGAGATGATATTATATGGAACACCATGAAGCCGTACGATCTTCTGAACGTAGAGATGTCCCAAGCTCTCTACTGAGACCTGCTCTTTGATCGGTAAGAAGTGGGATGACTTGGTGAGTCAGTCTATGATCACACAGATAGAGTCATGTCCTATGGATGTATGTGGAAGCCCCATCACGAAATCCATGGATATCCCGTCCCACTTCCACTCTGGAACCTCTAAGGGCTGAACCAAGCCTTCTAGAACCTGGTTCTCTTCCTCCACTTGCTGACAAGTGTGGCATCGAGAGACAAGCTCTGATACTACTTTCTTCATACCTGGAAACCAATGCTGTCATCTAAGGTCCGGATACATCTTTGCCACTTCTGGATATACCGCTAGGGGGTAACTGTGGAACTCCCTCAACATCTCCTCATGTAATGAAACTGGTACCATGGTACATCCTCTGAAAAGGATGACATACTCCCCACCTTCTGAAATCCCATCAGGTGCCTGCCCTGAGGATATCTGAGCACGTTGTGTCTCACAGTCAATGTCACCACACTGTTCCTCCCTGACTCACTGAAGGAGTGGAAGAGTGACTGTAAGAGACAGCAGAAAGACTGCTCCATATCTATCCACAAAGGATATCTGCAACACGGCCAGCTGCTCTGTCACCACTCCTAGCAGCTGAATGTCTGATCTCCTGCTGAGAGAATCTGCTACAACATTCCCCTTCCCATGAGTATAGACTATCTTAAAGTCATAGTCCTGGAGGAACATGAACCATCACCACTGTCTCAGGTTCAGGTCCTTCTGCGAGAAGATGTACCTGAGACTCTGGTGGTCAGAGTAGATTGTAAATAACTTTCCCATCAGATAGTGCCACCACATTTTCAAAGCTAAGACCACTATTTATAACTCCAATTCATGGGTAGCGTAATTCTACTCATGCTATCTCATCTTCCATGAACCATACGCGATCACCGCTCGCTCCTGCATCAGGACACACCTGAGTCCTGTCCCTGATGCGTCGTAGTAAACTATGTACCCTATGACCACCACCAGTAGCCTCAAGATGGGAGCAATGTTCAAACTCTACCTCAGATCCTGAAATCTTTGCTGGCATCTCTTTGACCACACCAAGGGTTTCCCCTTCATCGTCAATGCTGAATGTGGTTCTACAACTCTGGAAAATTATGGCACAAATCTACTATAATATCCAGCCAGACCTAAGAAACTCCGTACCTCCATCACACTCATTGGTGGATCCCAATAAAGTATTGCCTCTATCTTCACTGGATCCACTGAAACTCCATCCTCTAAGAAGACTTGTCCTAGAAAGTTATCCTCTCGAATCCAGAACTAGAACTTCGAGAGCTTACCATAAAGCAGGTTCTCTCGGAGTTTATCCAGTACCACCCGCAAATGGTAGGTGTGATCCTCCTCAGTAGTCGAGTAAATCAGTATGTCATCGATGAATACTACGACAAATAGATCAAGGTATGGAGGGAAGATACTGTTCATGAGACTCATGAATACTACTGGAGCATTGGTTACGCCGAAGGGCATAACCAAGAACTCTTAGTGGCCATACCGACACCTGAAGGTCGTTTTATGAAAATCCTCATCTCGAACTCTGAGCTGGGGATAGCCTGACTAGAGGTATATCTTCGAGAACCATCATGCTCCCTTGATCTGATCAAAGATATCATCAATCCTCGGGTGTGGGTACTTGTTCTTCACGGTCACCTGATTTAGGCAATGGTAGTCGACACACAATCCCAAGATCCCATCTGCCTTCTTGGCGAACAAAATTGTAGATTCCCAGGGTGAAACATTGGGTCAGATAAATCTATTTCCCTGCAAGTCCTCTAGTTTTACCTGTAGCTCACGAGGCTCGGTGGGAGCCATCCGATATGCTGGAGTTGATATCGTTGCTATCCCGGTGTGCATGTCAATGTAGATGTATACCTCTATGAGAGGAGGTAATCCTAGAATATCTTCAGGGAAAACATAAACATACTGATCCACCACAACAGGAAAACTCGGACTCCACACATCAACCACTCCTAGGATGAGACTAGCCAACAGATGTGTGATCGGCCTCCCCCTCCTCTGTGTATGTCCATCCAGCACTGAAAAGGCTCCCTTCTCATTGGTGAAGGTGAACCTGGTCCCATCTGTGAAGATACACCACACTTTGCGCCTAATATAGTCAATCTGAGCATAAACTATGGATAAATATTCTATACCCAAGATGACGTCGTAAGGCCTCAACGTCGCTACAAGAATATCCCACCCGAAGCTCTCACCTCCTAGAGTAATCTCACACTGCCGGCACCAGTGCGTAATCGTCGAGTATTCTCCCTTTAGATTCTCTAGAATTAAGGATTGAGCCAATGTCTCCGTTGGAATCTCCGAGCTCCAAACAAGGGCAACAACAATAAAATAATGACTCACACCTGTGTCTATAAGTACTGCAACAAGGGTGGAGTAGACACAAGTAGTACTTCAAATCATCTCAGGTGCACCGTGGTCGTATGCCTCGACTACCTAGAGCTGAGTATGCCTCTGTCCGCCATCTCCCTATGGTCGGGGTGGACCTCCTGGTGGTGGTGGTGGTAGTGCCTAAAAATGTTGTCCACCACCCGCTACTTGGATAAGTCCTCTACCACGTCCACCTACTCCCGACAGACCACTATGGTCAAACCTATGCCTCTGCATGGGGGGTCCCTCTACTGTCTCTTGATCATCCGCATGGCGGGTCGGGCAGTCTCGAGCCTTGTGACCCTGCCCACCCCATGCATAGCGCTGCCTACCACTCGTATGGATAGCTCTGTTTCGTGTTCCCCGCACAACCGAACCTATATCCTGAGGTCACCCACCTGATGGATTAGTCCACTTGGACCTCTGCATCAACTGTCTATTGCCAGCTACAGAAGACTCCGCTATGTGTCATTCTGCGGTGGGTCTCACTGTTGGTGGATGCTCAGCTAGAAAACTCTCCACTATAATGGCTCGCTCCAGCACCCCCTCCTATGTCGGGATGATGAGGGGAATCATCGAAGCCCGAATATCATGCCTGAGTCCCTAATCAAAGGTCCGGGCCCTGAAGAACAGGTCCCATAACATATCCGTGGAGTAGCGTGAGAGGTCGGTGAACCTCGCCGAGTACTGAGATGCTGTCATGCTACCCTGTTTCAGATGAAGTAACTCCTGAATCCGCACTACATGAAGGGTGGTAGGAACAAACTCTGAGCATAAAAGACTCTCGAATTCTGTCCAAAGTAAAGATGCCTCATCATGCACTAGGAGAATCAGTCTCAACAATCTACTTGCTGCTGCGTCCAGGAGACTCGCGGAAAGGATCACAATAAGGTCGGCTGGTGTCCCTACCAATCTGAAAACTCTCACGACATCCTCCAGCTAATCCTCAACTGTCTGTAGGTTCGTGTCTCCCAGGAACTTGGGCGGCCTCTGTCACTGGAGCTTGTGCAATGCACTATGGTGGTGTACACTCTCTGCTGCTGGGGCTAGTGGTTTCAGTGGTCCAGTGGGTAGAGGTGCTTCTGGTACCTCAGCTGTGATGGGGCCCTGCACCGAGGCCTCATCACTCGGTGGGCTACCATCTCGTATGTAACTCGAAACCCTACCTGGCTACCTTTGTGGGTCCATCCTTTAAAAGAAACAGGTGTTCCATGGATAAAACAGTATACCTGGTGAGATGACACAAATTAATGACAAAGAAAACTTTTTCAATGGAAACACACACGCAATCAGTGTTTTCATGCACTAAGTCCGGAATCAGAGGTTAGGTTCCTGGTGTATGGATATGTCGGTCGCCGCACCAACATTTGACTCCCTGGAAAGAAAACCACACTCAATACTCTTAACACTATTGATTCACAGAAAATAATGATCAAAGTCCTGAGTTCTATGGTAGAACCGACTCCTCTGATACCAATATTTCACGACCTGTCCTTGGGGCCCATGCCATGACTACCCCTAGCCCACCTTTTATTGGACAAGGGATGGAGACTAGCACCAAAGGCGCAATTCCTGATAAAAAGGGAAGGAATTGCCTTTAGAAAGTAAAAAAACACAACAGAGTACACAACTGAAAGTAAAATCTATGTAAAAATGTATACAAAAGATAGTACTGAAATAAAAGGGGATGGAAATACAAGACCAATAGTAAAGTACAACTACAGAAAAGTAAACAGAAACTATTGAGTCGTCCTCCAGAAATCCCACCTGAAGGGTGGGTACAAATGACCTGCTCAGCACCTCAGGTCTGTCCGTCCGCTCTGTGTACATCTCACCAAATGGTCCGCCTCTGGGTACTGTCCAGCTCCACAAGTCTCTACCTCGATAAATGATTTCTGTCATCTACAACCAACAAAATGAAGTGCGGGAATATCCTGTGCAGGGGTGAGTATAACGATGCTTAGTAGGGACCCCGAGAACCCTGAAGGTCTATCAGAATCCATGAAGGATAAACCACAGAAGAAAGATACAACCATGAAGTATTAAAAAACCCTACTTAGGTATATGCCCATACATATAACTAAGTTATCAACCACATCTCGGCTCCAAATCTGATTCCCTAACACAACCCAGTCCACACAGGACGTAAAAACAATCACATTGGTGATAATGATTGAAAGTCAAGACTCAGCTCACAGAGGTATACATCTTTCGTATAATGATAGAGATGATCAATTGTAGTCACTGATTCATCTAATATGTCAAACCCACATAGGATCTAAGTACAAAAGTCGTCACTGTCGAACTCACATAGGAACCAAGTACAAAAGCCGTCACTGTCGAACCCACATACGATCCAAGTACAGAAGTCATCACTGTCAGAGCCAGCTCTTGGGTTCCCGCACACAACACGCTCGATTCCGGGAGGGTCTGCTCCTCGAGCAAAGTGGTCGATACATAAACTATCAAGAAGTCCATAATTGATGTATCCCAAAGTTCGGTCTCATCAAAAGTAACCCAACGCGATAGACGGCGCGTCAATCAGACGCCCGGTCTGAGAGTTATTGGCTTTTCTGTTCTATGGGACTGGTTGGAATTATGCTCGTTCCAAACCCAACCGTTTTCCAAAGTTGTCCAAAACTAATTTAGAGTATCACAAAAGGATATTCTCTTCATGGGGATCCCAGTTCCATAGACGACAAGTTAATCAGATACGCGATCTAGAAGATATTCGCTTTTAAGCGAAACGGGCCTCGCCTGTCAAGGCTAGTGGGCTGGCGGGTTGGCCCGACCCAGTTCAGCGGGTACGACCTGACTGGGGGTCGGCCCAGCCTGGTAGAGCATGACCAACCCAGGGACCCAGCCTGGTGGGTCCGACCAGGTTAAGGGGTCGGCCCGACCGGGTGGGGCGCGGCCCACCCACGAACCCGGCCCGGGTCGCGGGCCGGTTCAGCTCACCCAGGGGCACTGATCGGCGCCGCCCCTCCTTGTTGGCTAGCTGGATGAAGCTGGCTTGTTTGTCTAGTGCGAGCGTCCCGCACCTTTGGCCGATGTCCTACCATGCGGCGCCGCGGTTGCTTCCGCCCGGCCTGCAGGCGGCCATCCAGTTCGCCCACCGAAGCGTCCCGCCTAGCGCATGCCGTGATTTTCTCTACAGCGCCATGCCAAGCGGCACCGTGGTCTCATGCCACACCGGCCGTAGAAGAAAGGTTCATCCAGAAATCGGCCCACGGATGTAGGCCGCCCCTCCTCCGCACGGAACCTGTGGGTGTCGCAGTTCACCAACACGACCAGCAGTAGCCGACCGGTTCATTAGCCCGAGCGGCCCATGGTTGCGGGCCGCAGTTTTCCCCCACGCAGCCGGTGCGCGGCCGCCGCTTTCGGTCTCCATCACCTCTGGTCTCCACTTCCTTTGGTCGCTGCCACCCCCGGTCACCATTTCCAATATAATCACGAACCAATGGAGGGTCGTAGGGTTGTGTTCGTTCGGCCCGTGTCCTCCGCGTTAGGCGATGTCATTTGGCCGAAGACAATCCAATGCATTCATAAATAACAAGATATAATTTTATTCACGTAAAATTACACAAAACCCCCTACCTTGTATTTGATGTTGCACGTCAACGAGCTGTGGAAGACTAGCGTCGCGGTAGTCGGGCATCACGGAAGATGGCATCGCGTAAGACGAATATCGTTCCATCAACGTCAGAGGAAAAAAGAGCATTGTCGTTGGCGACGAAGGCGTCTTCTCCCTTGACGCAGAGGAAGAGAAGAATAGATAGCGTTATTTTAGGCGTCACCTCACTTTCTTTCCCCATGTGAAGAAGTGGAGGAGACGATTGTGTTCCTCGTGTTTTTCGTTGGAGAGAGTGATATCCTCTAAATCCTCCCAAGTCCTACCAAAACAATCTTATGCCAACCAACCTCAAATAAAAATGACACACCTATTAAAAGGATAGATTAACGAATTCAAAAAGATTTGAATTCATTTAGTTACATCGTATTAATTTAATAAATGGGTTGGATCATTAAATGGAAGGGAGGAGTTGAAGAGGCTCCAATTTAATTAAAGGGAGAGTTGGCACATCAAGAGGGAAGTTCAAAAGTTAAGGAGGATTAAGGGGTTTAAGGGAGTTAAAGGAGGATTTGAAGGGTTAGGAGCTCATGTGGTACCCAACACACATTATACTCTCTTGGTAGGTTATGTGTGGTGTGGACCCCTCCTCCAACTCCTCTTTGGAGGAAATAACCACCACTTAAAAATAAAATTGTGTAACACAACAATTTAATTTAATTTATTATGAATCCCCAAATTAAAACCTCTACTCTGGACCAAATTAAACTATAGTAAAGGTCCCCTTAGGCGAATATCGGTGATGCGAGTTAATTGGTGTCCTCATTTTTCAATTCTGAGGACCGATTCAAAAGAGAGAAAAACCCGCACATACGTTGACTGAACGTACCCGAAAAAAACTTTAAAAATTAATTGCGAGAACACCAAGCCTCGGAATCAAGCACCGTCAGAAACTGCGGACTCATAAAATTACAAAGAATTTAAAAAAAAAATTTCCTTCAAATTTCTGGTTCTTTACATTCCACCTTACTAACCTGATACATAAACTGACATAAATTTTCAGTCCTCTTCCACCCCTGGATGAACTACACCCTTGTCATTCATCCATAGAACCAAATTTAGAACAATAAACTTTTTATCCCACTAGGTCAGACCTATAGAGATGTGACCTACTGAACCTCTCAAATATGGCCTCAAATGGTGTTATTCTAATGGTGGAGTGACAACTTCACCACACACACAAGAAAAATTGAATCATATTATCTAAAACATGAATGGTTTTCTATACCTGGCCCCATCACACATCTAAAAGGTTTACTACTAAGGTAAATAAACCTCTTCATCACCTCATCACATAGAATGACTGGTGTCATCTTTAATCCATGGGAGTATGATGTATTCCCCACCATTAAAAATTCCATCAACAACATGTCCAGTGGACATCTTGTCATGCGATAACCTACAAATATAATATTCTATTTATGCCTCTCCGTCCATCAAATAACATTTGGTGTGACTACCATGAATTATAAAGATGTTGTTTCTTCCTCACACACAAGGTTTAACTTCAAATAGGGAAACTCCACCATTATGTCACTCAAAAAAACAGTGCAAGAACCCCTCATTGTGAGAATTTTCTGCTCTCGCCACACCCTTGGGTGGCTCTCAAGCTAGAATGGACCCAAAAACTACAGGTTCCTCTATCAATCACTTGTCTAAATATAAAAATCACTAAAAGTGGACCTCCCAAATCCAAAATGGTCTCTATGAGAGTTTCATAAGAAACTGGTACTATTAGATCATATATAGAATCCATTCTCAAATCACATGCATGAAACTATTACACCAATTATATTATGTCACCAAAAAAATATTATCTTAAAACGACCCAAAAAAAGTTTAGGTATCTGGTTATCAAGTCTCCCATCTAACCCATAAGATAACATTAAAAGGCTTCCCATGTGAACACACCATGTCTTATAAAGCCTTCCATCTACAAACTGAAAAACACACTTATTGATTATGAATCTTAATAGGATGAAAAATATATGTTGGAAAAATTATTGAGTTAATCCATTGGTTACAGTCTTATAATAAGTATAACATTATATGGGGATTTAAACCCTATATATCCTTAAGAATACATCATTAATACCACATCCACTACTAGAAATTGATATCTCATGGGGTCTACTACACTAAGGATCATACGAGTAAACTGATAAAAGTTTTGCAGTACCTTACCACATATGAGATCATCCTAATATGCTTGGGATAACCCCTCTATAATGGAAGTAAAATCCATCCAACAACCCTAAAATAGTACCACAAAAACTAAAGGAAACAATCTGAGTATGGATGGAAGGAAACCAATGCAGACTAAGAAAACATTATTAGGTATCTCTAATGCTAAAAAAGGTTCTTTGTGAGTCTCCCCCTTCTTATTCAATTCACACTACCAATAATAGATCATTACCTTTGATTATCTCTATTGGATCCTCAAAAAATATAGTTTGATCAAAATGGATCCACTTGTATCATTAGGCCTTGAAGAGGGGATACACTAAGGGAAACATAGCTCATGATTCTGGTTTAACTACAACTAGTGAAGTAAGGTGAAAAGTCATACCTTGTACTATACACAAGATTACCAGCTAGAAGCCACTTCTTCCTGATGTAAATCCTTTCTCCAGCCAATCTGTTCATTACAATGATGGATTTCTATAACACATTAACACAACAAGATACCCTAAAAACACTTGTCCATGGAACTCATCCACCACACCTCATCAATATCCACTTTGGGAAGCAGTGCCATTTTGATACGGATTCATATCAAATAAGAAGAAAAAATCTCAATGGGTGAATTTTTACTATTTATTTTTATTTCAAAACCATGTAAAACATCACCATCATAGGGCTCTAATAGCGTCCTTTATTTCCCAGGATAATCCTCATAATTGAAGTGGAAAGAAAATTTTATCTCATGCATGTGTTTAAAAATACAACAAAAAATTATAATGTATACATATCATACCTCTAATAATCCTTATACCCTCTAGTTCATTGGCATGGTTTCCCTAAAATTCTCCACATCTCCATCATTCAGCTCACTAAGCCTGGTACAGACCACCTGAGGGTGGTTGTGGAAATAGATCAAACTGAAAACCACCTATTTCTACCCTCACCACTTCTCCACCACATCATCCATCATGAAGAAATACATTCTCATGTCACTATATTTTCTAGGTAGGTCCATCAACTATCTCCCTATGAGCAGAACAACGGGTTAGAAAATTTCAGGGGAGATGTCACCATCCCTCACAAAAAAAAACACCACCACTCTCACGACCATATAGAATTGAATTGGGAGCCCTAATGTACATATCCACCATCTTGGTATCATCTATCAAAGTATGTTGCATTATCGAATCCTTGATCCTTCAGTCATCCACTAGCTCCTGAGGTCAAATATCCTATGTACCTAGCACTAATAGTAAGAGTCTACTAAGAAGGAAATCTATCCACTACCAAGGCCCACTGATACACTATATTATAGGTTGTAATGAGATATTATATCACAAAATCCCTAATATCTCAACATAAACCCTGCTCGAAGGTCCATTCATGAAAAAATGGATCTAGAACTATATCTAGGGAGTATTTTGTGAGGATTGTGAACCACTCAGAATTCTCTTCCTTGATCATGTTGCACTGTTGAAGTTGCAATATTTCCTAAACACTCATTGATATCAAGTAAGTTAGATAAAAATCATCCCGGAATAAATGATCAAACTATTAATAAGTGAGAAATGAATCATCATGTGTCTATGTTACCAAAATTAATCATCAACTCATGCATCGCTAAATAAGACTTGCTTCTAGGACCATCATTTGATCAGGAAGTGTCATCACAAGGAATATAATACACATGACAACCTCATTACATCCATCAGTAACTTGGGGGTCTAGAAAACCCAAAAATCTATGATTTATATTCATTTCAAATTCAGGTCGCACCCTCATCCTTTGCACTCCCTAGACCAAAACTATTGTAAGAACTTATTTCTTAACTGGTGGAATCATAATTGGTAATCCATCAAGAGGTATAACCTCTTGTTAAGACCCCTACACTAAAGCCTCATTACTGGGAAAATTATAACCATAATCCCACTAAAGATCTGTGGTTGGATGTCGTCATAGTGGAATCCAGGAATATAATTAAGATGCCTCATGATAAAAGAATATGTTTGGGAAGAAAACTCAAGATGGAAATGAAAAACCACATCCTAGACCTATATGATACGTGAATGAAAATTTCCATGTAACTACTTCTAACATGTTTCGAGTAAAAGGGATGGTTATCTGAGTCCTAGTGAATAGATATGTTGTCCTGCACACCAACACTGGAGTCTTTTTCTTAAAAAATAGAACTCTAAAAACTTTACCTCTATAACCATAAATCCCAATCCAATATTACATATATACAACTCTCATCCCAAATCCTAAGGAAGGACCTCCGTTGTTAACACTCTATCACGACCTACCTTAATGGGGTCCAACTGGTAAGCTGCAAGCAGAGTGTTACTACCCCATGCCTGCCTCAAATAGGATAGGGTCTGACATATATTGTTGAGTATGTATGTGACACACATGGGAGGTCTAACCCTATGTCACATGTCCACACAGAAAGAAATCCATCTCCATCTAACAGTGTGGAGATAATAAAACAGCTAGTACAAAAATTCATGCATACATCTATCCCATAAATAGAGTACACAAAATGTAATGAAAGCATGAAAAGTTAAAAATACAATATCCTTAAAAACTAATAAAGGTATCAAAACATCTTAGGAGTACTGGATACATATTAAAGGAAACCACCAGAACACACCTTAATATGTATATCTTCTTATGCTCTGACTTCTCTAGGTCCTCCCAGGACTCCATCGAAATGTCTATCATATACATAGAACATGAAATGTGTAGGAAGACCCCATGTAGGTGTGATTAGAACATTACTAAGTAGGAACCCAAAAAAAATAAAAGGGAGTAACATAATGGAAACAATCTTGTTGACAGATAGTAAGAGGTTATAGAAAACCCATGTAAGAGAGAACATGACTCTCAATCTTGACCACTCGTTAGTTATTCATGATTAATCATATCATCTCAACAAGGTACGTCACCCATGATATGTGAAATCACCACATGGAATCCTAAAATAGCCTATATATAATAATCTCATACTCCAAGTCACAAGGTATAAACCATAAAACTTTCCACATGATTATGCTTTAGGATCAAAGTACCTCACATCCGAGAGAAATCTCTCCCTGAGTCCTACCATCCTAGGTGGAACTCATTTGAGAGATATAACTCATTGTGTAAAACTATTCCATCCTTGATGGAACTCATCTGAGAGATCTCACTCATTGGGTATCACTAAGATGATGAAATATCCCTACCATCCCTAATGGTGTAAAAAATAGAGAACTTGCTCATCAGGTCTAACCATGTAGATAGTTATAAGGTAACACTATGAATATCGATATTCATACATTTAATCCCACCCATCCATGATGGGGGACACCAATAACCCTTTTGGAAACCCATAATATCAACACACATATAGGGTATCATACATAGGACCATTGGGGGCACCATGAACTCAATCTAAAAATTAGGTGACCATAATGCTCAGATAGGGTATCACACCTAGGTTAGATGGGGGATTCAGAAAACCCTACCTAGATATAAATCCATGACACCCAAATAAGGTATCATACCAAGTACAACTAGGAGATTTTAAAAACCTAAACATGGAACTATCCTCCAAGTGGGGTATCATACACATGACACTACCCCAAACCCCATTAGATAAACCCTTAGAGTAGGGTGAAAAGGTATGTTCAAGAAGGTCTTGTTGATGTAATATACCCCACTTTCTAAATATGGATTGATATATGATCCCTTTCAAGGCTCTTAAAGGGATTCAGTAACTCTATCCAAACTCATACTATCACTAGGATCACAATATTGTGTATATGATGTAAAACCACACTATACCATCACATGAATAGATTAAGGGATCACTCCCAATTATTATCACTCATGAAATGATGAATGCATTCCATAAGCATCACCTCATGTCACATATGTCACAAAAAAACCATGGAAACCATCACATTCAAGGTAGAAAACTACTCAGGACAGGTTACTAGTGAGCCTCTATTTATGTCATATAGACGGTTATGGGTGATGGAGAAATCCAATGTAACACCTTGAGATTTTGTGAAATATTTTTTTTCTGAATTAATTTAGTTTTTTAGATATTAGTCATTTGATGCAATAATTAAAATAGTTTTTATATATAAAAGAACTATGTTTGGTTTAAATTATACATTATACAATATTATTATTCACTATATGAAACATAGTGGTTGGAATTATCTAGAAGGAAAATGTAGGTTATCTTACATTATATGCAAGACATACCTTTATTGATGCCTTATGTAACACACAAGACCGAGTTTTCCAAACAATTATATATTATTAAAATATTATTAATTAATATATTAATTCATAACCTACATATTAAGTTTGAAGATATGAATAATATTAACTAAATTATGGAAACCTATAGATTACAAAAATATAAAAATAAATCATAGTTACAATGAATATATCAAACAATTGAATATAAATGGAATATTTTTATAGAAAACTATTATTATGCTCAAAAAGTTATTTTATCCTAATAAATTAAATTAATTCAAATTAATGAGTGATATAATTTTAATATATATATATATATATATATTCAATCATATATTTTTTATATGCATCAAATATATTTTACCATCCGAAGATATGAATAAACCCATTTTTACACATGAAAACCTATATTATTATTAAGATACATTTACCATATTTTTCAGGGAGAACCCATTTTAAATCTATATTTTTTTGAAATTTTATAAATTTTATATATCAAAATATTCTTCATTTTTTAAATTCAAAACATAAAAATTATGTTATTTTGAATTTTATATTATTTCCCTTTGAAGTTTCAATTTTTAAGGAATGGTGATAATACTGAAATATAAACCACAAATGATAATTAATATAATTTATTAATAAGCTTAAATTATATTTTTAATTTATTTTAATATTTAATTAGATCATATTTTTATCAATCTATCCAATTCAGTTCATTGGAATCAATTTTTCATTGAAATTGATTATAAAAACTTATTAAACTTTTGAATGTATTTATGTTAAAAAAATGTTTTCTCATCCCATTAGTGTGATTAAATTTAAATTAATTTCTACCAATTTTGTGTTTGGAATTTATAAAATAATATTAAATATTTGGAATAAGAACAATTTATAATCCATAATATGGTCAACTTAGTTTTTTAACAAAAATATTATTGAAAGTAATTAAAATTAATAACAATGGTTAAGGTGAAATTAGGCTTAATAAGTGACTAAACCATAAACCTAAGTTCCAAAAAACATATAAAATTTTCCAAAAGTACTTTTATTGAAATATTTCTACCCTATACTCCCTTGGAAATAGTTTCGACCATTATTGGATCCAATTTTAATTGGAAAACGTCACTGGGGTTTCCCTTTTCCAAAATATTAGTTGAGTGCCACACCTCCTCAACTATAGAAGTCCTCCTCTCCTCAAAATTCTACACAACTCCCAAGACATTTAAGGTCATAAAATATCTTCCTAAATATATTCTCAACATCCCTACCATAAATTTTGATGCCTCTAATTAGTCATACATTAATCCATGGATCCCTTTGGTTTAAACCAAAATGATATACCCAAATGAGAGGAAACAAACTTCCTCTGGAAAATTTCTTTTATTTTCATCCTACACACCCTAAAACAACCTTATTTAATTATTATATAACAATAAATTATCCTCAATATATTGATATATTTTTCTATAAAGTTTTCTAACTACACTTAATCATATAACCATCTAATGGGTAACAAACTTACTGTTCGTGTGCATCGAACTATCACTTCAAGAAATAATGATTGTTTATTTTTTTCATTTCCGCCATTCAAGTATTGGAATTATGATGTAAAATAGGTTTATATAATATATATATGATATATATTTATTTATTATTATTTATTTCTATTAAAACACAATTCTTTTATTCTTTTTTTATGTGTAAACATGATAACATCATTTGTGGAAGTGTGGACTACCACCCCCTCAAAGCGATGTGGTTTTTTCACATGATAAATGGAATGTATAATGTATGGTTTGAAATATAAATATTTTATATATAAAAATATAAATTATATTCATGACATAATTACGTTTCAGTAAATATAATATATTCCATTTTCTATATTAACCTTTCAAACACTTATAAAGTTATAATGTTGTTCGTGGACGTGTGGAATACATCCCCATCAACTCAATGCCATTAATTTTATATTAAAAGAATTATATATATGATTAAAAATTATTAAATAATATGTTACTTGTGATATAATAATCATTTTGAATGATTATTTTCACATACCTTCATTCTATAATGATCATTGAGAAATGAGAACATTACTCAAGCATACGTACGACCTACCGTCTCTATCAGTGTAACGTTGAATAATTTTTCTAAACTATATTTAATTATTGGGTTAAAAAGTCTCAAAAATATATAAATATGACAATAATTTAATGATTATTATTATATACATGTTTATATAATGACAATTTTTCCATAGTCCTCCAATCTATGTCCATTCTAACTCAGGAACTGAATTTGGTCAAAATACCTAACTGAAACATAATTTTTTAATTAGTTATATACAACACGGTAATAAATTAATTAAAATTAATAATAAAATAAATGAATTATATGAATCATGTAATTATTTAACATATGTTTATTATCCATGAATACAAAGAAACATGAGACAAGTCGAACTCAAGGTAATGGATTTTCATCTCACTCTTTGTTTCTGTGAGATATATGTATTATTCACCACTCACTTGTTTTGTGTGGTGTATATAATCCCCAATAGTGTATTATATTTCTCTTATAATTAAATATATGTTTATTTAAAAAACCATCTTATGATAATTATATCATGTTGTTTATGTTTCAAATAATTTCCAAATCAGTAAAGTAATTTAGTCTCAATTTGTCTTCTTTGAGACACATGCCTCATTATAAATATATATTTTTATATGAGGTGTATGAACTATGTTTGAAATTTTATATCATGAATATAATTATTTTTATGATATTTTATTCTCTATTTAATTTTATTTTCCTACATTTGGATTATGATTCAAATATACCATGTTTTAAGAGTCTATTGAAACAATACAACCGTTTATCGAGATTATTTATTCTCATGTTTTTGATGATGAAATACTATGATCCATAGTTCAAGAACACATATTAATTTTCTTCTACACTAGTTAGTCTTTATATATTCAGGTATTAGTACCACCTTTCAACTCTTTTTTACTTAAGATAATTGATAATTTGTTTATGAAAATGTTACATTGCCTCTCTCTTCAGTCGAAAATATGTCTTATTTCAAAACTATGATTTCCAAAAACTGATTCCAATAGTATTATACTAATGTCCAATGATAATTAGAAAAAAAATTTACAGTTTTTTTTATTTTTTCAACTCTTTCAACGGAATCTTTTTGTTTCATTCAGAATAATGATTTTTGACAATTTTAACATGGAAAATGAATGTTCTTTATAACTCATATAACATGTATGGATTTATCCATTTTCATTTCATTGAAACTTCCTTTTCATTTTTAAAAGGTTAATTTTTATGAAAATGTTTATAAATGTTATATTCAATGAAATGGTTTTCAAATAATTATCTATACATCTTTATAAGTTTTCAAAGTAATTTTTAATGAAATTTGTTTTCAAATGGTTTTTATACTTCCCTTATATGTTTTCATGGAAAATTTGTTTTAAAATGGTTTTATGTTCCTATAAATGTTTTAAAAGGACAAATGTTTCCAAAATGTCTTTAATGATTCTCTTATATTATTTCATGTTTATTTTCAGTAAGATGGTTTTCAAAAGGTTTTATGTTTTAAGAACCATTTTTCATCGGAGAAAGGATAATTTCTTCATGATGTGTTTTTAAAAGATCATTAAAAATTATTTCCAATATATGATAACATCTGTTGGTCTTACTTATTTCATTATGGGGGAATGTTTCAATGTTTCCATTAATATTCTTTATATTAATGGTTTACATTTTATTGCATGATTATTAATAAATTAGTTTCTCTTTCATGGAAAATAATCTTATAAAATATGCTTTTCATCATGGGTTGTTCATTAATGAAATGATTATGAAACCTATATATTTTCCATAGTTAAAGAAATGGTTACATGTTTCTGACACCCATTTAATTCATGGGTAATGATATGATTATTTATGATCTTTTTTAAAATTTATGTAAGATTTCATACTGAGATGTGTGAGACATTTATCTACCTCCAATGCATTAGTTAAAAATTTATATCTCCATATACATACTATGATTGTCTTGGGAGTGGACCTTGACTACTAAGATGGACATGGATGTGAACCCTGAATACCAAGAAGATATGAGTACTGAACTCGTGCTACTAATATGGACATGGGAGTGCACCATGACTACCAAGAAGAAATAAAAAGTGAACACATACTACTAATACAATCTTTTCAAAAATGTGATTTCTACTATATAAATAATATTATATGCTTATGCGTTTTCAAAAATTCAATGCTTTACTCCTATGTTAGGCTTTCATGGTTTATGTTTATTATTTACTTATGATTCATGTCTTATTAACTGTCAATATTTATTCTAGGATTAATGTTTATAATCTTTAATATAAAGGGTGATATATTATAATTTTATGATCACATTCTAATACCCCTATGCTCATGTTTATTGTTACATGTTTACATAATTTACCACTTCTAAGCATCTAATCTCACCCATTTTTTATTTCCTTCCACTGTTTATTAATATTTATAATAAGTATGATTTATATAATAAGGTTTCTATTCATGAATAACCAAGTGGGAGATAATTTATCTCACTTATATACAGGTGTTTATGTTTCAAAGTTTCACTAGATACTAAACTAATACGGTCTTTAGGTGTCCTATTTTTTAATATTTTATATATTCGGAAAAAGTGATGTAATGTATATGTACATTAAGATTGTTTTGTTATAGTTGGTATTAGAGAAAATATTTAGTTAACTTTTGGAAACTATGATGAGAGAACCTTATTGAGAACTCAAGGGAAAATTATAAGGATAAGTCTAAGGATAAAGAAAATTATTAGAAAATGACCTGAAATTTTGGTAAAGGATAGTGTGAGTTGTTTACCAGGAATAAATCCTTGTATAGATACTATATGTGGATACAGATCTAGCATATATTTACATAGGGGTAACAACTATGAGAAGATGTTTCAATCCTGACTCAAGGTAATCTGGTACATGAAAATGGGCCTTGCTGTAAACCTAGTTTGACGCTTGCAGGGGAAGTGCTTTGTAAATTCAAAAACTCTTCACAAACCATTATAAAGGATTTGAATATAAGATAACTACAAATAACCTTGGATAATATTATGGTGTCATTGATTAAATGGTTGGAGTCATGATTTAGACTTCTTATATTCAATTTTTCATGATTATATCAGTTTATTATATGATATGTGTTTTTCATCCCATGGTTTCTAGTTTTATTAAATTGAGATATCTAGAATGAAAATGGTTAAAATTTAATGTCTCAAATGTATAATATATGGGAATTATGTAAATTTATTTCCTATAAGTAAGTCTCATAAAGATAATCAAGAAGGGAGTATGAGTATTGGTTATACTGCTGAAGATAGTGAGACCGCAAATGACATGTTAAAGGTATGTGATGTTCTTCCAATATTGATTAAATTAATCAAAAAAATAATGAATTGATTGAGGTTGAGGATCTAGAAGACATAAATCATATTTCTTATTATTGGAATGATGTATTAAGGAATACTTTGATGAATCATGAGTAATGGTTTGATAATAAGTTTAATGAATGAGGTACTTATGTTTTGGAATTAAAATATTATGTTAGATGAATCATTGAATATATAATTATTTTTAGTATAATTTTTATTTATTATTGAAAATAATCTACTTAATGATGATTAGGCCTTAAAAAATTTATATTTGACAAGGGGAAGGTTATCCTTAATTTGATCAATATGTTGAGAAAATTGTGATTCTATTAGATAAAGAGATTATTGATTTGGATAAAGTTAACCAGATAGCATAGATTACACTAGATTTGATTATTGACTAGTTTAAAAAATGTTCTATGTTATCATGGATGAAGTTTAAAACATTTTAGATTTATAAAATATATCTAGTAACATTTAGAATAAATAAAAATTTATGCTTTTTAAAATATTTATTTCAATTTAGTTTATTACCATGTTTCAAGAGGATATATGACGAGGGTATTAGCATGTTTGGAATTTCACAACCAAGAGATACTTTCTGATACATGGGGGATCAATGTTAATTTTATTTTGTGACTTTATTGTCAATGTTTTGTATTTTTAACTTTTGGAAGGGTTATAATGTTAACTAGTTATGTAATTTTTAAGTTAAACATCAAATAAAGTATTTATATAGTGATTTTGTATTGAAATCCATAGTTAAAAGGCTAAATAGTGATTAAACAAAATTTAAGGATGTCCATAATATTTATTTTGGAAATTATATTAATGCATTTTCATAAAAGGAAATCCTGTATGTTGGGGGACAACCCATCAATTCTGTAATGGTTGTGGGTCTTGAACCCCTGACTGAAGGACGATGAAGGTTTTACACCTACCACTAGCCTACGTGTTGGCATGGTTAATGTGTAATTTTTTTAGTTAAAAATATGATGAATGGATGTTTTTTGTGATTTATAACCTCAATTAATCCCTACTATTTTCTATTTTCCTTCAATTCCATGTTTTTACTTTCCACCAATGTTCTCTTTTGTGGTAACCCAGTTAGGAGTTACATTTTGTGAGCATTACAGTTCAAACATTTTTTTAAAAAAAGGTTTAGTATTCTTTTTTTAATGCGGGTTTATAAGAACTTTACATTCATGTACTTAGCCTTTGATAACCTAGATGAATTTTGAGAATGAAATTCATTTTAAGTGGTTAGAATGTAACAACCCTATATTTTGTGAAATCATTTTTTTTGAATTCCTTTAATAGTTTTGATATTTTTCATTTCATTATAAAATTAATATAGTTTATGTACATCAAAGAACTAAGTTTGGAATGAATTATACAAAATAAATATTTAATCGTGCACTAATAAAAACAATTAGGTGAGATTTCTCTATAGGGAACACTGATGTTATCTTACGTTATACACAAGATTGAATTTTCTTAATGCCTTTCTTATAATGCAAGATTTAGTTTCACCAATCAATAATATATTATTAAAATATTATTATTTAATATATTATGTATTGACATAGAATATAAGTTAGTGGATAGTAATAGTATTAACAAACTTATGAAAACCTCTGTTTTATACAAATTTAAAATTAATTCATTGTTATAATGAATATATGATTTAATTGAATATAAATGGAATACTTTTATAGAAAACTAGTTTTATGATAACAAATTTTTTTTATCTTAATAAATTAATTTAATTAATTTTAGTGAGTGATATTAAATTAATATATATGTATATATATATTATAAACACAATAAAATATTTTTTTTATATTCATTCGATAGATTTTATAGGCTTAAGATAAGAAAAAACCTAATTTTACACATAAAAACCAATATTTTTATTGAGGTACTTTTACCATCTTTTTGATGGAGAACCTATTTTAAATTTTCATTTTTATACTTTAATAAATTTTATACGAAAAAACAAACATTTTTTTTTAAATATAAACATAAAAATTAGGTTATGGTGATTTTTTTGTATTTTTCAGTGAAGTTTCGATTATTTTTGAACAGTGAAAATATTAAAATTTAGCTAACAAATGATATTTTGACGAAATATTTATAAGGATAATTTATTTTTTTAATATATTTTAAAGATTAATTGGATCAAATTTTAATCAATTTATCTAGTTCTGTTCATTTTAATAAACTTTACATTGGAATTGGTTAACAAATCTACCAATATTTTGAACGCTTTTACTTTAAAAACCTCCTTTGTCGTCCCAACTACAGGATTAAATTAAATTAAATTTCTACTACTAATATGTTTCGAATTTAGAAAAAAGGATTCCATATTTGGAATCGGAATAATTTTTAATGTCTAATAAGATAAACGTAGTTTTTAAACAAAATAATTAGTGAAATTAATTAAAATAAAATAGAATGATAAAGGTGCACAGGAGCCTCAACCCGGTTGGTGAGGGCTCTTAAATGCATCTAGGCGACCCAGAATCAAATCTAGGAAGAGGGAAAATTTCTGGGAGTGCTGTAGCAGTACTGCTGTAGTACTGTAGCAAGAAATGTGTAGTACTGTAGCAGGTACTGTAGAAGGCACTATTTGGCATTGTAGAAGCCAATAATTTTCAACTATTTCGGCCTTCGGGCCACTGATTTGGCCTCAAAGTTTTTTAAGGCATTTGGACCAACCAAGATATCGGTCCAGTAAGGTGTTTGGGACACCTTAGGACCTTTGGGACACCTTTAGTGTAGATGTAAACAAGATAACCTATAAGGAACAAGCTCTATAAGAGGATGAGCAAGGAGCTTTCACCACAGTAGAAGCTACACAGATTGCAAGAATGAGAGGGTATGGAACCTTCCATCAGTACAAGCCTGTGAATACATGGGATATCCTATTAAAATAGCCATGCGAAGGTGGAGAGCTGATTTCATGATGAAGATGCTAGGAGGAGCAGTTCCAAGTAGTTATTCTGGGTTGTATATAATGTTGGAAGCCTAAGGGAAATGAATTCCTCTATGGCCTATAGGTATATGTAATAATTATGCATATGGGAAATGTAAGGGTTCCACATCACCCCTTTAAAGGTTTATTATCAAAAATCAATAAAAAATTAAGTCCTTAAGGCCATTAGAATAGAATAACAAAGGTTAAATTAAGCTTAATAAGTGACTAATCCATGAACTTAAGGCCCAAAAAATAAAATACACTTCTCCCTAATCCATTATATAGAATATTTTCAAACCTATAATCACTTGTATTTTATTTGGAACATTATTGGACCCAATTTCACAACCAAATGTGGGTGGGGTTTCCCTTTTCAAAAATATTATAATTATGCAACTCCTCCACCACTGTAAAAGGCCTCCTATCCTCCCACTTCCACACACCTCTAATTCAAATTCTGTTCAAAAAATATCTTCCCAAATATCTCCCAAAAATATCTTTATTCCTCCTTTAATCCTCATTTTTGTAATAAATTAATCCCAAGAATCCCTTAGGTGCAATCCAGCAGGAGTTACCCAAAGAAGAGGTAAAATCCTTCCCCAAGCTCCATTAAAGTATCCTCGTCCTCCAACCCATAAAAATACTTATTTCATGATTATATCATTAAAAAATTATCGTAAATATACTAATATTCTGTTATATTAAGGGTTTTACTTACACTTACACGCAACACCATCTAATGGGTAACAAACTCACCGTTTGTGTACGAAAAAACTACCACCTCACGAAATGATGGCTGTTCTTTTTTCCTTTCCCACATTTTATGTTTGGGAATTATGATGAAAATATGTTCATATACGATATATATTTATTTATTATTCTTTATTTTTATTGTAACACATTACTTTCTCCATTCCATTATGTGTAAATACGATAACATTTTTTGGGGAAGTGTGGACTACGACCCCCTCAAAGTGATGTGATTCATTCACAAGATACATAGAATTTATAAAGGATGGTATTAATTATAAAAATGTGGCACATGAAAAATATATATTTTATTCATGGAATAATTTCCTTTCAGTAAATATAATATTTTTCATTTTATTTATTGATCTTTCACACACTTATAAAGTGATAATGTCATTTGTGAGTGTGTGAACTACCAACTCCTCATGATGATTTACACCACAATAATTATATATATAAGTATAAATGATTAAATAATATTGTATTTATGATATAATTATCATTTTCAGTGATTAATGTTACTTACTTTCTTTCTATAATAATCACTGAAAAATGTTAATGTTACTCATGCGTACGTATAGCCTACCATCTCTATAATGGTAATATTGATTCATTTTTCAAAAACCATATCTAAATAATTTTTTTAAAAGTATAATTAATGTATAAATATTCTAATTATATCATGATAATTATTTTGGAGGTATTTTCATAATGGTCTCTTTGACCATAGTCGGACAACCAAATTCATTTTTATCTCATGAACCGAGTTTCTTCAAAACACATGACTTAAACATAATTGTTTAAATAGTTGTATACAACATGGTAATAAGAGAATTAAAAATAATAGTAAACGTGAAAAATGTTATGAATAAAAAAATTAATTAACATATATTAATTATTATAGAATACAAAGACACACAAGACATGTCAAACTCAAGGTAAGAGAATTTCGTCACACTCTTTATTTCCATGAGATACATGCCTTATTCACCACTCACTACTTTTGTGTGGTGTGTATAATCACCAAGAACGTAATCTATTCGCCGTATAATTAAATCTATGGCTATTTAAATTACCATTTAATGATATTTATATCATGGGGTTTATGTTTCAAAATTTTCCAAATCGGTAAATAAATTTTTTTCTCAATTTTTGTTTATGATTGAAATTTTGTATCACGAATATCATTATTTTTATGATATTTTATACTATATAAAATTACATTTCACTGAAAGGGGATTATTATTCAATGTTACCATGTGGTATTATTTTTTTGAAACAACCTACCCTTTTATCATATTATTTATGATCATGTTTTTATTGATTAAATATTATGATCAATGTTTCAAGAAAACTTCTTAATTTTATTCTACTCTAGTTAGTCTTGATGTATTCATGTATCATTACCATATTTACACTCTTTGGAATATATGAAAATTAAGAAAATGTTTTTAAGAAAATATAAATTTACCACTCTCTTCAGTTAGAAAGCTATGTTCTTTCAAAACCATGCCTTCCAAAAAGGGATTCTAAGAATATTCTACTAATATACTATTATCATTTAAAGAAATGTTTACCATTTTTTTATTTTACCAATGCTTTCAAATGAATCCCCTTGTCACTTTCTTAAAAAGTCAGTTTTCTTTTATTTTTACCATAAAAAAGGAATTTTATTTTTTACCTCATAGGGATTGTATGGATTTACCCAATTTAATTTATTTGACTCTATATTTTCATGATTAAAAGGTTAATTTTTATAAAAACATTTTAATGAGTGACTTTAAAAGAAACAGTTTTCAAATTGTTTTCACGAATTATTTATTTTTTTCAATTTATTTTTCTAGGAAGGTTGTTTTCAAAAGGTTTACATGATTTTTTATAAATTTTCAAGGGAAAATGGTTTTAAAAAGGTTTTCAAGATACTATAAAATTTTTAAAAGAAAAATGATTTTAAAATTCTTTCAATTATTTATTTTTAGGACTTCAAGTATATTTTCATGAAAATGGTTTTCAAAAGGTTTTGCATTTTATGTAGAATTTTTTGAATGAGAACGGAAAATTTCTTCGTTAAGTGTTTAAAAGATATTTTAAAATTATTTACCAATGAGGATGACATCTATGGGTGTTACTCATGCCTTTCAGAGGAAATTTTTTAATTTTTCCATTCCTATTATTTCTCTAAATTCTTTATGTTTTATGGAATGATGTTTACAAAATATCATTCTCTTTCACAGTTTATATGCTTATGACATAAGGCCCAAACCTTAAAAATTACATAATATTCACTTTTTGATCAATAATATAATTTTTTTCACAACAAAAATATTTTTTGGTTTAGAGTTTTAGAGAATTAGGCCACAAATTTTACATTACATCTCAAATATTATAAAGTAGACACTTATACTCTATATAATTTTTTCACAATAATAAAACTCCATAAAAAAGAGTTCTTTTCATGATAAAAGTCTTCTTGAATTATTCATTTCTCTAAAACTTTCTTATACCATGTTCATAACTATTCAAAAATTTGGGATGAATATAAAAAATCACTAAGGGTTATAAAATGGGAAAAGTAAACATTATCCCATGAATACATATAAATCATTGAAATTATAATTTTTACCAATAAAACATATGATCTTTAATATACCTCATTAAATCATAAGATTTATTAATAATTAATTTAAATCATAAATTTTAAAGGTAAATTGTTTAAAGAGAACTGTCATGGGCGCCCTCAAATGATTAGTGTGATTTTGGGGTACTTAGGTGCAGTAGAGTGGCTGACCAAGGTCGTCTCTCAAAGGAGGAAGTGAATTAAAACAAATTTTCAGAGGTATTCTAAAAATAAAAGATAATAGAATTGAAACACTACTTAAAAGTATGGGCGTTTTTTATAGTTTATAAATCTAGAAGAAGTTTGCTGGAATAAGATTGTATTTTTTTTGTTTTTAATTTTGAAATGATGTTTGATAAAAAAGACACGACAAGAAGATGTTTTTTTAGAAAATATTTTAAAAAGGAGTAATCGATCTAACTCTACCTATTCACTATATTATTAATCATTACCATTTAAAACAATATTCACGTAATTATTATACATTAATTTTTGAAATCCCGAACCCTACGAGAATTAACTTTACCACGAAGATGAAGTGAATTTAACCCTAGGCTAACTTCGGAACATACAATCGCAGCACCCTACTTTGATTGATGTTATATGATTAGCTTATGTTCAGTGGTAAATTAAGGAAAATTTCCCCTATGGAAATGAGGATGAATTGTGTTTAGGGATTATATTTTAACTCTAAAAAATTTATCCCGTGTGGTCTTGTATTACCGATTAAGATCAAGCTCTCACAATTTACACAAAATCTCAACCTCGTGTGTTTTTTGTGTTAATTGTTCAATTGCTTGCTTAGTTTCTTAAAATTTAAAAACACAATTCATGGATCATATTAAATGAATTAAGTCAGCTCAATGATTCAAAATAATTAAATGAAGATGGTAGAAGATATATCGATTACTAAAATACTACTCTTCCATCGGCGGCGTAATCATCGTAGAAGCGTATTGCATGTGAAAAGGTTTATAATGGGTATAACCCAATAACGCTTCTACTCAAGAATTCCCACCCAATTAGGAAGATTAATAGAAGAATAAATTTAATCAAAACTGAAGAAAAGATGAATAATAAAAGAATATCAAAGAAGTTTATTACACAAATTAAAACATTACAAAATGAAGAAGAGAAGGATGCTTCGACGAGGAGACCCTTACTTCAAGACCTACCCCTATTACAATGGTTGGAGAATTTGGGTGAAACAAATTCTCTTCTGCCTCCAATATCCTAATGCACTTCCCAACCCCACCAAATGGGAAAAACACCAATTTATAGAGTGGTGGGGATGCTAGGTTCAAAGTGGTTTCAACTGTGAATGGGAAATATCGGACAAATATTTTATGCCAACTGTCACCACCCATTTGACCACCAAAACTCGTGAATTAGCTTTTCTTATAGACGGATAATATGTGAGGATATGGGTCTTATATCTCTTATAAAAATTTGGGCTCAATCCAAGACCATATGAAGGTGTTATGGCCAAAATACAAAAGCTTTTTCATTCTGGCATGTCCATCCCACCTTTGACTTTATGGCCCAATTACTCCATCCAAATGCATTATTTTGGTCTAGTGTCCTGAATAAAATTGGTATCCCACGAAGTAAATAACGTATTTAAAAAATATTTAGTTCAAATAAGTCAAATAAAAATATTTATGATTGAAATACTACAGTGCACTATAAAGGGTGAAACTAGAATTTTCACCAAATTTTCAAATGAATGATCAAATCCCAAATATTTTATAAATAAACATATTTAACACAATGTGAGAAAATTATTTCATTTATTATAAATAAAATATTCAACAAAATAGTGTTTTATCAATTTTTTCATCCATAACATACTTACATTGTAGATTTCACAGCTACATTGCGAGTAACATTCATAGTAAAGTTTGCAATACCCATCACAGCATATTCCCTAAATCTCCTAGGATTAAAACATAACATTTACCTCTATCATAGTACCCAATTTATTGGATAGCTATCATGGGATCACCCGAACTTTGTTTATCATGGAACCACCCATATACATAAAAAATTTCCAAGAACCATTAAATAATCATAAAAAATAAAATAATCATAAAAGAAGGATAACATTTCCATATTGAAATCACAATATATCATTTAAAGATATTGAAATATTCAATGATTTCTCAAAACTGTTTTCAATACCAAAATTTGTAAAAGGTTATATATTATTTATTTTCCTTTTAAAAAAATTATGGATCATTATGGAAGAAAAATATCAAATAATGTCCACAGTAGTAGAAAGGTCATTGTCACCATGTTTGTTAAAAAGAAACATTCCCATTATTGTTTATTGAAATTCTTCCTCAAATAAAAGATTTATTTTAAAAAATGTTGAATGAAATTAAAATTCAAAGGGTTTGGTTATACACCGTATAAAAGAAGGTTTTGTATAAACCAAAATATTTATTAGTTGTAATGACCCGCATTTTGAACTGGGTTAAAAAGTGAATAATTTGAACTTTTTCAATTACCGAACCAGTGGTTTTTAGAATCGGGCTTTGGAAAGAGGTTCTGAAGGTTTAAAACTTTCTTTTTATTTTTTTTTGTACATGAGTGAATGCCCGTTAAGTGTCCTGAGTGGCTCGTCGTGTTTCAGGTGCGTCATACCTGAATAATGCTGGTTTTTAAGAGGACAATAAAAGGCACACGGTTGGTGCACGGTTTCCCAAACCGTGCGGCCAAAAATAGGGAGGTAGAGGGGTCTGCATGGCCTTCGCACGGTTTCCCCAAACCGTGCGGACAGCCCGTGCATGGTGCCCTGGGTGTCCAGTGGGGTGTCGCACGGTTTGCACAGGGGTTGGAAAACCATGCGGGATAAACCATGCAACGTGACTAGGTTAGGGTTTTTAAGATATTACAAATGAAATTAAAATAAATTAAAAACCTAAAACCTAAAATACTCTCCCTCCTCTTCTCTCGGCAGACCCGCGACACCTGCAAGGAGGGATCTCCCCTGCCGTGATGCATGAAGCCACAAACCTCCCTCTTCCCTTAATTTTTCTTCTTTGATTTCTTGAGGTTTCTTCTCCGAATCGTCTTGGTAAGTTCTCTCCTCTCGTTCTTGGCTGATTTTATGGCTCCTCTTTGCCCTATTTTCCATTCGGCCGAACCCCTGGGTTTAGGGTTGGTTGTTTTCAGTTTCCTTCTAATTACGCTTGTTCCAGGGTAGTGCAGAAGGTTCCCCGGGACCTCGTTGGTGTGCGTACGACATCCGCCACCGAAGGAGAGGCGGATTGCTGTTGTTTCTAACAACCGGGTTGTTTCGGAGGTAAGGGTTTTCTACCGTTGGTTGTTTCGTAGCTTCCAATTAGTGTCTTTAGTTGTTTTAGAGGTTCTTGGTTTGTTTCCCTTAGTGCGTTGGACCTTTGGAGTTGGTCTCGCTTTACCAGAGCTTAGGTGGATTTCCTGTGTAGGCATATGTATGTATTTATATATACGTAGGTTCCCCCGATATGCGTATATTCGTGCATGGCAGTGAATATACACGTACGTGGCTAGTTGTCCCCATTGCATATATAAAAGTGCTTGCGCAGGTGAGTGGAGATAGGAATATGTGTATAAGAATATCTGTAAGGATCCTCTTTTGCACGCTCATGGACATGAAGAGCATGTGCATAGAGGCTAGGTGTCCTTATATGTATGTGAAATCACATATGCCTTGTGGGGGAGCAGCAGCAGCATCTTTAGTTAGAAAGCACCAAGAGCCGGAGTGGATGGATGGATCCACCTTGAGGTAGGGTCCCTCTCCCTTCCCTTTTATTTAAAGTAATGTAATAAAGAGTTATTTCTGCAAGTTAGTGTTGAATAAGTTCTTCTGTGAAAACAATGTGAATTGCAGGAGTAAGATAAAATAGTTGTTTGGTCACTAAACTAACAATTTAATAATAAAACCCCTCGATCAGTGGTGCGCTATCTTCAAGATAAAAGTAGAAAGTAGAATCTTATGCATAACTGCTAAATTCTTGTTATGCTTTGGTGAAACTTGAATGAAATGGATTAGGATGGTAAGACCATTCATTAGGATAATTGAATAAGCACGACTTATGTTAATAGAATGGGTCTAGTGACTGAGACTTACCTAGGAGGAGTAGTCTTTAGCACCTCTTAGTGCTTTGTAAATCCTTATATGTCTTTGAAATGAAATTAAAGGAATAAAGAATGAGTTGGTGGTTATCCCATACCGTACATGAGCGGGTTGTCTCATGTACCTTATATCAATGTGATGAATATGACAAATGATGTGATTATGTGATATTGTGAGATGGAAATGCCATGTTTTATTGATATGAATGTTAGAAGAAGTTTATGACTTATAACCTATGCTAATTAAATGATTATGCTTCGGGCAAGGGGTAGACTGTGAGAGCTCCCCTATGTTACGGCTTCGGGCTGGGGATAGACCGTGAGAGCTTCCCCAAGGTTGGGCCAGGGGTAGGATCGAGAGCGTTACCCCTGGGTTAAGGATGTCCGTGAGTTCCATCCCGATCCACCCAATGTATTATATATATATATATATGAATATATATATTTATCTATAATAAGGGTATACTGTGAGAGATGCCTTGAATAATTATTAAGCCTTCGGGTCAGGGATAGACCGTGAGAGCTACCCCAATGTTGGGCCAGGGGTAGGATCGAGAGCGCTGCCCCTGGGTTAAGGATGTTCGTGAGTTCCATCCCAGTCCTACCCAACGTATTATATATATATGAATATATATATATATATCTCAAAATAAGGGTAGACTATGAGAGCTCCCTTGAAGAATTATTAAGCCTTCAGGCCGGGGATAGATCGTAAGAGCCTCCCCAAGGTTGGGCCAGTGGTAGGATCAAGAGCACTACCCCTGGGTTAAGGACATCCATGAGTTCCACCCCGATCCTACCCAACATATTATATATATATATATATGAATAAATATATCTATCCCTAAGTAAGGGTAGACTGTGAGAGTTCCCTTGAATAATTATTAAGCCTTCGGGCTGGGGATAGACTATGAGAGATTTTCGAAGGTTAAGACTGGGGTAGGATCGAGAGCATTTCCCCTAGGTTAAGGATGTCCTTGAGTTTTGTCTCGGTCATACCCAACGTATTATATATATATATATGGTGACATGATCAGGTTAATTTATCGGCAACGAGCCGAAGCTGGTATAGTCTTCAGGTTTCCTCTAGGGAAATGGGGACAAGTGTTGTTGTTCTTTATTCTTCTGTTTATCGAATCCTACTATACCTGCTTACTGCTTTAATTATTATTACACTGTCTGGATTGGGTTAGACACCAGTGGTGCTGGCCTACTGAGATTATTATCTCAAACCCTACTCGGGACACCATTGCACTGGGGTACCTGATTAGACCTTCTTGCTTCCAGGACCTAGGTCGTGTGTTGTGTTGTTTGTACCTGAGGAGTTAAGAGCAAAGGACCAACCAAAGAGCTTGGGATGCTCAGGAGATTGACTGTTAGGATTTTCTATCTTTTCTTCATTTCTTTTGTATTGTATTGAAAGCATGTTTTATTGTTTACTTCTTTCCATATCTGTATCATCATCCCTATATTGTGACAACTGGCTTTGGCCACCTTTTATATAAATGATCACTATTTGTCTTTCGCTGCTGTTGTTCAGTGTTTATCTATTACTACTTCCACTATTGAATGTTATTTACTCTAATAATACCACTGTGTTACCTTGATATGAGGGTATAGTCTCCCCACTATCACCTCCAAAGACCCTCACTGCTAGTCGGCAGCCTCTAGCATACGGGGAGACGCGCTTGAGGCCATGTGCTGACCGGTCCAGCCACCGGTTGGATGGTGAGCCGGACTGGGACGTTAGAAAGTGGTATCAAATGAGTTTTCTCTTTTGATTTATTTTACTTTTGGGTGACATTAGACATGGATAGGAAGGAATTTGAATTTGGTAATGAGCAGTGTCCAGGATTAGCCACCCCATGCACAGGGAAAAGCCAAATTGCCTCGAATTCAATTGTTATTTTAATGATTTTTATTATTACGGTTGATTTGATTTCACCATTGGGTGACACACATGATTTATACCGATAATGTTGATGCAATTCTGGGTTCTATTTCAGTTGAAACCCGATGAGATGAGCGTATTCCATCTCAAGCATTATATAGGAACCTTGTAAAAAATTTCATACCATGCATTATGCAATGACATCTAAGATGCATTAGTAATGCCTTCTATTGTGATAGGTGATGTGGTAGTTATTCCATGCTTCTGTGATATAACTTGTTTCTCTGTTACTACTTTCGCTAACATTCTAGGTTCAATTAATATGAAATTGGTTTCTTTGAACAAATTAAATGATTGAAGTTACGATAAGAGCCAATTTTCAGTTGTAAGGTGTATGGGCGCCTAATAGCTGGGAAAGGGTAGCCTGTGTAATCGGGTTTTTGAAAAAGGGATTCTATAGTTTTAAATTGTAAAATGGAATTTTTTTTGATTAATGGGATCAAAATGCCAAACTATAAGGTGTATGGGCGCCTTGAAGATTGGTAGGTGGCCACCCTTATGATTGGATCGTTGTATTTGAGCATGTTAATTTCTGAAATGTGATCTATTTTGCTTAATGGGAGCCAATTTTTCAATTTTTGGAGTGTATGGGTGCTTCATGGGTTGGGAAAATGGCAACCCATAAGGAATGTAATGGCAGAATGCCTTGTAAAATGCTTAATGGTGTAAATGTTGTTTGGGTTTTATCTGATATGAGTTGGCTTGTTGGAACCCTCGTAGGTCACCTGATTTGTTTAAAAGGAATTTATTATGATACATTTCCAGAAAAAGACGGGATGTCTGATTAATATTTAATGTTTAAAAGGAAGTTTGTTAAAACTTTCCTTCTTTTCTTTGAGCTGTTTGTTAAAAATGATCAAGTGCCTGGTGATTTTGGTTTTGAAAGGTCACTTGAAGCTTGGAATTGAATCTTTTAAAGTGATTAAAAGAATGAACGTGATTAAATATAAAGGGCTTGGAAAAATGAACCTATAGTGGTGTCCTCTGTTGAGACCCTGTGTGTGGGTAGGTTAAGTATTTCTTATGAGTGCCTTTGAACGGAACCTTATGCGTTTCTATAGGTTGTTTTCATTTTGCAATGACGTTAAATGTTAGGCTTTGAGCCGATGACTTTTGTTGGGAATGAAAAAGTGCTTGGTTCAATGCTTGTTTTTCATGAGGGGCTATCCCGTTGTAGGTAGCATCCTTAGAGCTTATGTTCTTGGATTGTTCGGTAAACTTTCTGAAGATTGGTACTGTTCGGGTACCGTTTTCCCATATAGGACCTCCAGTTCTAATGACACCCTTATTCGAATGGGTGTTCATGCTTCTTTTGATCTTGTTGATGGATTGATCATTGGGTAATGCTCTGTACCAGTTGTTTGGGCATGCCTCGGGCATGGTCGGTCACCTTGTTGGTTGTTTGACGCTTTCTTTTCGTGCAATAATGGATGACTTGACATGTCATCATCTAAGTGAATGGTCATATGGGGAAATACGACGTTTGGATGTATCTCCTGCGTTGTTGTGTATGGTCTCGGGTCATCTCCGTGGTAGAGTGACCTGAGCGTTTAAGAACCAAATTCTCCCAATGCATGGGATGATTTTCGGAAGACTCAGGTGGTTGACATGCTGGTCTTGTTTCTTTGTTTTTCTTGTACGTTTGACGTGGTGATCGTGGTTCGGAGGAGCGACACACATCTGTTTAGTTAATTATGAACAAGTCTGCTTATGAGTATCTTAACTTTCTCCTTTCAATGACGCTGACCCTTCTAAGGTGCAAAGTGTTGTGCCAGGGGAGTAAAGTGTGTTCTTATGGGTAGAAGGAACACGTCAAGAAGGACCATCTGGGAATGGTCGGGTTTCTTTGAATGCCTTTGAGGCTTGTAGGTGTCGTTATGCATCGATGCTTGCTCGGTAGCATGACTTTGATCTAGTTGGTGGTGTATGCAGCCCTTTTTAAGAAACACCGTTGGTCGTGGAGGACATAGGTGGTAAATTGTGAAGGATCACAGAATGCCTTTTGTGGGAAAAAGGCATTGTGGTTGGTTTAGAACTCCTGATGCATCGGCAGGTGAAGCCGAGTTTCTTCTTTAGAGTCGACCAGGGGTGGTTCGACTGATCTCATTTCCAGTTTTTGGGTATAAATAACTGGAATCCATTTTCAATCCTCTTAGTGTACTTTGATACGTGACGAGCTTGTCCCCTATCTTGCTTTTGTCCCCGATGTCCTAAGAAGAGCGTCGATCTTATGTCGCGCTAAAGTTTTAAAAAACGTTGTTGAGCTTGGTTGGTTGTTCCCTTTCGGTGTTTCACACTGCATGCATGGTTTTATTCATGGTCTGATCTTTGAGACGTCACCGAGAGTCGAGTATGAGATTTTCAGTGAACGTCCTCATGGTGAATGTGGGATGCCCTGGGAGAAGGCATCGTTGTTCAGCTTGTAAAGCGTCGGCTTCCTAAGTAGGGCACCTTCTTGAATAGTCGGCTGGAGTGGCTTGACTCTTTTCAACTTGGGTTTGGAGGTATATGGGGAAAATGACCGTTGGATCATTTCAAAATCATGCTAGGTGCGTTGTTGGAACGCTTAGAGCGTAATTTTGAAAGACAGTTCAAAAGGTGGCAGAGCTGTGGTTTGAGTCTTGGCCGTTTAACGTGAAAAATATAAGGTGGGAAGTACCTTTGATTGGTTGCTTGATGAGAGGACTATGTGATCATGTCTCTTGTGGAATGAGCTCTGGTAAGTGATTTCCTGTTGGTTCGGTGGGAAAACAAGAGTTGGCATGGGGGTTGATGACTTAAGTGTCGTGTGCTTAAGGGGATGATCGTGGAACATTGAACATTTGGAAATGTAACACGATCGTTGGACGAAGCTTCATGACCCTTGTATGTCGAATGAAGTGTGCGTTTTTCCTAACGGCTTTTCAGGGATGAGAAGTTCTAAGGTGGGAAGGTGGTAGTGCCAGGCGTTTTGAACCGGGTTAAAAAGTGAAGAATTTGAACTTTTTCAATTACTGAACTAGTCATTTTTAGAATCAGGCTTCGGAAATAGGTTCTGAAGGTTTGAACCCCTCTTTTTAATGTTTTTGGACATGGGCGAATGCCCGTTAAGTGTCTCGAGTGGATCATGGTGTTTCGGGTGCGTCGTACCCGAAGAAGGATGGTTTTTAAAAGGACAACAAAAGGCACATGGTTGGCTAATGGTTTCCCAACCCGTGCGGCCGAAACTGTGCAGCCAAAAATAGGGAGGTAGAGGGGTCCGTATGGCCTACGCATGATTTCCCCAAACTGTGCGGACAACCCATGCATGGTGCCCTGGGTGTTTAGTGGGGTTTCACACGATTTGCACACGGTTTGGAAAACCGTGCGGGATAAACCATGCACCGTGCCCAGGTTAGGGGTTTTAAGATATTTAAAATGAAATTAAAATAAATAAAAAACCTAAAACCTAAAATGCTCTCCTTCCCCTTCTCTCGATAGACCCACGACACCCCCAAGGAGGGGTCTCTCTTTCTACGATGCACGAAGCCACAGACCTCCCTCTTCCCTTCATTTTTCTTCTCCGATTTCCTGAGTTTTCTTCTCTGAATCGTCACGGTAAGTCCTCTCCTATCGTTCTTGGAAGATTTTAGGGCTCCTCTGTGCCCTATTTTCCCTTCTTCCGAACCCCTAGGTTTAGGGTTGGTTGTTTTCGGTTTCCTTCTAATTCCTATTATTCCAGGGTTGTGCGGAAGGTTCCCTTGGACCTCATTGGTGTGAGTATGACATCTACCGCTGAAGTCAAGGCAGATTGCGGTTGTTTCAAACCGCTGCGTTCTTTCCGAGGTAAGGGTTTTCTACTGTTGGTTGTTTCGTAGCTTCCAATTAGTTTCTTTAGTTGTTTTAGAGGTTCCTGGTTTGTTTCCCTTAGTGCGTTGTGCCTTTGGAGTTGGTCTCGCTTTGCCGGGGCTTAGGCGGCTTACCTGCGTAGGCATAGGTATGTATTTATATGTATGTGGGTTCCCCTGATATGCGTATATTCGTGAATGGCAGCAAATATACACGTATAGGTCTAGTTGTCCCCATTGCATATATAAAAGTTCCTGCGCAGGTGAGCGGAGACATGTATATGTGTATAATCATATGTGTAAGGATCCTCTTGTGCACACTCATGACCATGCAGAGCGTGTGCATAGAGACTAGGTGTCCTTATACATATGCGAAATCACATATGCCTCGTGGGGGAACAGCAGCGGCATCTTTAGTTAGAAAGATCCCAGATCCAGAGTGGACGGATGGATCCACCTTGAGATAGGGTCCCTCTCCTCGCCCTTTTTTTAAAGTAAAGTAATAAAGAGTTATTTCTGGAAGTTAGTCTTGAATAAATGCTTCTATGAAAATAGTGTGAATTGAAGGAATAAGATAAAATGGTTGTTTGGTCACTAAACTAACGATTTAATATTAAAACCCCTCGATCAGAGGTGCATTGTCTTCAAGATAAAAGTAGGAAGTAGACTCTTATGCTTGACTACTAAATTCTTGTTATGATTTGGTGAAACTTGAATGAAATGGATTAGTACGGTAAGACCATGCCTTAGGATAATGGAATAAGTAGAGCTTATGTTAATGGAATGGGTCTAGTGGGTGGGACTTACCTAGGAGGAGTAGTCCTCAGCACCTATTATTGCTTTGTAAATCCTTATATTTATTTGAAATGAAATGAAAGGAATAAGGAGTGTGTTGGGGGTTATCCAATACCGTACATGATCGTGTTGTCTCATGTACCTTATATCAATGTGATGAATATGAAAAATGATGTGATTATGTGATATTGTGAGATGGAAATGCCATGTTTTATTGATATGAATGTTATAAGAAGTGTATTCCTTATAACCTATGATAATTAAATGATTAAGATTCAGGCCAGGGGTAGATTATGAGAGCTCCCCTATGTTATGGCTTCAGGCCGGGGATAGACCGTGAGAGCTTCCCCAAGGTTGGGCCAGGGGTAGGATCGAGAGCGTTGCCCCTGGGTTAAGGACGTCCGTGAGTTCCGTACCGATCCTACCCAACGTATTATATATATATATATATGAATATATATATATATCTATCTCTAAATAAGGGTAGACTATGAGAGATCCCTTGAATAATTATTAATCCTTCAGACAGGGGATAGACCGTGAGAGCTTCCCCAAGGTTGGGCCACAGGTAGAATCGAGAGTGCTGCCCCTAGAGTAAGGACGTCCATGAGTTCCATCCCGGTCCTACCCAACATATTATATATATATATATATATGAATATATATATTTATCCATAAATAATGGTATACTGTGAGAGCTCCCATTAATAATTATTGATCCTTCGGGCCAGGGATAGACCATGAGAGCTTCCCCAAGGCTGGGCCAGGGGTAGGATCGAGAGCGCTGCCCCTGGGTTAAAGACGTCTGTGAGTTCCATCCCGAACCTACCCAACGTATTATATATACATATATGAATATATGTATCTATCTCTAAATAATGGTAGAATGTGAGAGCTACCTTGAATAATTATTATGCCTTCGGGCTGGGGATAGACCGTGAGAGCTTCCCCAAGGTTGGGCTAGGGGTAGGATCGAGAGCGCTGCCCCTGGGTTAAGGATGTCAGTGAGTTCCATCCCGGTCCTACCCAACGTATCATATATATATATATATAGTGACATGATCAGGTTACTTTACCGGCAATGAGCTGATGATGGTATAGCCGTCAGGTTTCCTCTGGGGAAACCGGGACGGGTGTTGTTGTTCTTTATTGTTCTGTTAATCGAATCCTTCTATACCTACTTACTACTTTAATTATTATTACACTGTCTGGATTGGTTTAGACATCGTTGGTGCTGGCCTACTGATATTTTTATCTCACACCCTACTCGGGCCTCCATTACACTGGGGTACCCGAGTAGACCATCTTGCTTGAACGACCTAGGTCGTGTGCTGTGCTGCTTGTACCTGAAGAGTTAAGAGCAAAAAACCAAGCGGGAGCTTGGGATGCTTAGGAGATTGATCGTCAGGATTTTATGTCTTTTCTTCATTTATTTTGTATTTTATTGAAAGCATGTTGTATTTTTTACTGCTTTCTATATCTGTATCATCATCCCTGTATTGTGACAACTGGCTTTGGCCACCTTTTATATAAATGATCACAATTTGTCTTCCGCTGCTGTTGTTCAGTGTTTATCTATTACTGCTTCCGCTATTGAATGTTATTTACTCTGATAATATCGATGTGTTAATCTGATATGAGAATATAGCATCCCCACTATCACCTCTCAAGACCCTCGATGCTAGTCGGCAGCCTCTAGCGTATGGGGAGACGCGCTTGAGGCCATGTGGAGACCAGTCCGACCACCGGTTTGATGGTGAGCTGGGCTGAGACGTTACATTAATGAATGGAGATTGAGACAAAGTCTTTTACCCAGAGTCTGACAAGTCTCTTTATTTATTTATATTCCCAAAAAAGAAAATTAGGTCAATTTATACTTTCTTCAAAACCTTTTTTATTTTTAGTATTCATTTTATATTATTTGTCATCATATTATAAAACTTACATAATTATTTAAGTTCATATCAGTCAGTTTGTATATATTTGGTAGTTGAGTGAGAATGATCTTTTTTAATGTAAATTGTCCATGTGTTCAAAATTGCCTCTTCTCCATAATATTATACATAATTTAAATATCATATATATCCAGTATATATTTGTTTATAATTTACATAATATTTGGAGATATGAAATGAAATGCATCGTTCATAGAGACGGTAGGTCGAACATATGCATGCACACTGCATTCATTTCTTTGTCATATTAAAAGAATAATTATCAAATGATATAAATGTATATTATAATACTAGTATTATATTTATTTCATTTATTTCTCATAGTTTCAATAAAATCATCCTATATAAATTCCATGTATAGATTGAATGAGTCATATCACTTTGAGGGGGCGGTAGTCCACACTTCCTAAAATGAAATTTTGATATTTACACATCAGGACAATCATAATGGTATGTTGTAAATAAAAATTAAAGACGAATAGAAAAAATTTAAATATAATATATATCATATAAAAATACAATTCCAACCTAATGGCCACCATGATATGTGGTATGATAAAATTCAACAATTATCATTTCGTGAGGCAGTAGTTTGTTGTACAAAGAAACTACATGTTCATATCCATTTGATGGAGGTGAGTGTAAGTGTAGTTAAAATAATTATTATAAAAATATCTCAGTATATTGACGATAATAGTTTTGTTATTTAATAAAATAATAAGAAGAACATAGGGAATGTATAAATGAAAGGAACTTGAGAGAAGACGTTGCCTCTAAATTCGGTCACTTCTTTTGATTTGAGCCAAATGGATTTCTTGAATTGCCTTATGCCCAAGGTATGTATTCTAGGAGGAAGGGAGGGATGTTGGGAGCTTATTTGAGCATAATTTTGATGAGAAAAGGGACAATAGAGGAGTGATTAAGTGGTTTTAGTTGAATCCCTTTTATAAGTGGGAGGAGGAGCACTTTAGGAAAGTCATGAAATATTATTTTATTATGAAATTATTTTTGACATATAATAGTTCCAAAGTAATATATTTTGAGGATAATATGCTAATGGGTTAAAATCTTTTCAACCAATGGGTTTTAGATAAGTTATTTTACCAAATTAACCTTATCTTTTAGCTCTAACCCTTAGTTAAAAACATTAACTCTTACCACGACTTCTTGTATTTTCATAATATATGGTTACTATAGTTACAATAAAATGCCATGTGAGCCATAAGTGGATAATTAATAACATTTATAAAAATATATTCATAATTTTGGGATATCATTTTTTATGAAAATTATATCATTTAATAAAATTGTATTTGTTTTAGAAATTCATTTATGTCAATTTTGACACAATTTAGTAATTTTTTTATTTTCACAACAACTTGATTCCTTTAAACCAAAGGAATTAAATCAAATTTAATATTTCAATATTTTAAAATAATTCATTTATGGCATCAAAATAACCAAATTACATTTATTTTAATATATAAAATATCATTTATCTGAATCCATTATTAATTAAGCAATCAATGCTTCGTCATTAGGTCATAATTAAATATAATAATTTAATGTATAAAAATTAATATTTTTTCTATCTAAAAAATATTTATAGTCTAAGAGATAACATATATAACCCAATATAAAAATTGTTTTATTAAATGATACATGGTTATGTTATATGTTTCTTTTCTTTAAATTAATAATTATAAAATGTCATTTTCACACCCAAGTAGCTACCAAATGCGGAATGTTCCTCCAGAGGATGATCATGGTTGAAAATATCAAATCCAATAGGATTAATATGTGGTTTAGGGATGTCTTATACTATTATAATATTATTTTTACCCTTATTTACCTAATTTACCATTTTACTATGTTAAATAAAAATAATTACTTACAATATTATTCATAATGTCCTAAAAAATGTAAATATTTACACAATTTGAACCTTCTAATTCCAAATATGGAATCCATTTTTCCATATTCAAATTTCATAATTTTTAGAAATTAATTTAAAATCGATTCTATTTTTCATAACCAGAAAGCGTGTTTTTAAGAACTAAAACCTACTAAAAGATTGATATGTTTTTATGTACAATTAAAATTTAAAATTACTTCCAACGATCAAAATTGGATTAAATGATAAAAAAATAATCTAACTAAAAATTAAAACAAAAATTAAAATGACAATTTAACTGTATTAAAAAATTAGATGAAAATGTAATTTTGAATTAAAATTGAGTAATTTTCACTATTTATTAAAAAATAAAATTTATCAAAACATTACCTAAAATTTAACCAAAGTAAATTTTGATTTCAATATTCTATAGAAGAATATTATTTTTTCAAACAAAACATATAAAAGTGAAAGAAACTATATTTCTAAAGGGTTCACCATCAAAAGGCGGTAAAATGAGCTTTTCAAAATAATAGAGTATTATTTGCTAAAAATAGAATTCATTCTCATTTTAAACCTCTAAAAGTTATTGAAAAAATGTAAAAACATTTTAACAAAAAAGTTTAATCATATTTTAGCTAGTTATTTTTATTCACTCTAATATAATGTCTAGGTTTGAACTGCCTTTTAAAATAATAATAATAATATATTATTTTTCGTTATAACTCAATGTTGTGTGCAACGTAATATTTTGGAGAAACCCATTGTTGTGTGTCATGTATGCTAATGAAAAAACATCACATTTAACATAAAATTAATATCTTATTATTAAATATTAATAGACATAAAAAGTATTATTTTATAAATACTTGGGATCCTACATCATTCCCCCATTTTGGAAATTCTGTCCCCACAATTTTATTTACTTATCAAATAAGTGGGGGTATTTATCCCTCATAGCATTTTCATATTCCCACTTTTATATTTTAACCATATTGGGTTTTTAAGAAAAATGTACCTTATTAATTACCATATTCCGCAACACTTTCTCTCTACGGTCAAGAATCTGGACTGGTTGTTCCCCATAAGAAAGATTATCTTCCAACTGAACTACCTCTGGAATAAAAACATGAGATGGATCCAGCATGTACTTTCGTAACATTTAAATATCAAAAATCATTATTTACATGGGGAAAAAATAGAGGTAGATCCACTCTATAAGAAACTGATTCAAATATCTATAGGATTTCACATGGTCTAATGAACGTTAGACTTGTAGGTTCTGGGCGCAGCGGAAGTGCGTGGGTGGATGTGCCCACTTGGATTTTTTTCATAAGAAATGATCAATCTGGGATCAATACGATGATAAATTCTAGTCTCCACAGATCGAATCACAGAAAAAGACAAAGAATATGGTTTGTCCTGGAACCACAAACAAGGATCATTATAAGTTGATTATAATTAATTTAATTAATTATAAAGAAATACCTTTTGGGTGTTCTTTCTTCGTTGATGTTCTGGATCACGTTGTCAATGTGATCTGTTGTTGCGTCTCAGAATCCAAGTGTAGACTCCCTCTAGCAGTGATCCACATGTGTACCTCATATCTTTGGATGTCGGCAAAGGATTCTCCGGGTGCTAGTGTGGAGAAGCATTTTCTTGCGTTGTCCACCTTAGATCGTCTTGATCCGATGGAAGAGGATCTCTCTCGGTATTGAGAGAGTTCTTGGAGGAAGAGGTTCTTTCGGCCTTGAAATAATTCTCCAGAGATGTTGTGCACAACTATTCTCTTGTTTAGGAAAAGAGTTGGGGTTATGAGGATATTTATAATCGAGTTTGAGGTTGTAGAGTTTTGATAATAAATAAACGCGTTATGCATTTCATTTATTTCATTAACTCTTATTAAAAACCCCCATGTTGAATAATTAATCCCTTGACATGTGCTCATGCTGATTATAATAAATATCATTTAATAAAACGTTATTATATACTCAAAATACCGACTAGAAAAACTACACGGCGTGTAATAATAAATACATGACATGTACTTGTTTTTCATTGAAAACTACACGGCGTGTACATTAAATGTACACGTTGTGTATATCTTGTTTTCATTTATTCATTTCCTTTCCAAAATAAAACTACACGGCGTGTAAATTTAGTAATACACATCGTGTACTTGTTTTATTTTATTTTTACTCCATCATTTAAAACAACTTAGGCTTCCTTGAATAATTATTAAACCACGTACAGGAATAATCATTTTTCAACTTGAGATACTTGGATACACATAGTGTGTGACCCTCTAGGCCTCTTTCTCATTGGCATTAGGTGACCTTGACTAAAGTCCAAGATTACTATCTAGCAACGGGTCAAGGCACCCAAGAGAAAGAAGTTGACGTCGCATTGACGTATCACCTCATACGAATGCTTACTGTGTAATTTAATCCCTTTGTCTAAATATCTCATCAAGTAGGTTTCATGGAAGTGCCATAAACCTATATGCTTGATCCGTCATTCTTTGAAAACATGAAATAAACTCGTCATTTACACCATGGACATGGAATTTAATGCAACAGTTCTATTTCAATCAAAGGGCCGAGATATAAACTTCCATAAATAGAAGAGACAAATCCTTAATCGACTTATCTATTAACAACATATCACTCGTGACACACCCAACACACCCTACTTTCCGCCAACTGTCTGCGTGACGGTTTTCGTCAGTAAATCTAAGTGCGTGAGTCATGACATGAGTTAATGATAATATTCCAGTCTAAGGACCATTACACACGCTCGCAGATAGCAATATCTGATGACACCAAGACATGTGGAATTACTACTGGCAGGTCTGTTCTCATAATCTCCCATCTTAGAGATTACCAAGTGCGAACTCCATGAGAGAGAGTCTCGTCTTCTTACAAGTACTCGCACAAGACGGTCTGTATACTATGTGTCCTATAATAGTATGTCATCTAACCGTAGAACTTTATTTAAGAATATTGTTATAGAATGTCAAGGTTCTCAATATAGAGAGGATCTGTTATGACCTTATTAATGCAACAAATATTCCAAGACATAATTATATTATAGTTATGTAGAATAATGAACAATATATAATAAGTGAACATTCAAGTAATCAATGTACAAAATAGTTGGTTCTGAGGACACCAACCATTACAAACTCCCACTTGGACTAGAGCCAACTTCTTACGACCATTAGTCCACTAGACCTCACATGATTATCATGTTTCTACTAAGTCAAGGCTTTAGTCAATGGGTCTGCCATGTTGTCTTCTATGGAAATAATGCTCACTGCAACTTCACCTCTTTGACAAAAATCCCTCAAGATATGATACTTCCGAAGTATGTGCTTTGTCTTCTGATGTGACCTTGGCTCTTTTGAAATTGCCACCGCTTCAGTATTATCACAATAGAGTGTGATAGGATATTTACTAATCGGTACAACATCCATCTCTTGGACGAAGCTTCGCATCCATACTGATTCTTTAGCTACCTCAGAAGCTGCGATATACTCGAACTCCGTTGTAGAATCTGCCACCACACTTTTTTTGAGCTCTCCTAGCTCATAACACCTCCATTCAAACTGAAGATGTATCCAGTCTATGACTTCATGTCATCTTGATCAGTCTGGAAACTAGCATCTACATGTCCTCTGATGACTAGTTCCTCATCTCCTCCATAAACTAGGAACATATCCTTAGTATGCCTCAGATACTTAAGGATAGTCTTGACTGCCATCCAATGGCGGTCTCCTGGATCAGCTTGATATCTGCCTGCCACACTTTATGCGTAAGCAACATCTAGCCTCATACATAGCATAACATACATGACTGTCCCAACCGTGGATGTGTAAGGGATCCTTTCCATCCTCTTTCTTTCCTCATGTGTCTGAGGACACATTTTCTTGGAAAGATGAATGCCATGTGACACTGGAAACAATCCGCTCTTGGACTGTTCCATATTGAATCTCTTCAGTATCTTGTCAATGTATGTACTTTGACTCAGGCCTATCATTCTCTTGGATCTATCATGATGGATCTTGATCCCAAGAATATATGCTGCCTCGCCCATGTCTTTCATGGAGAATCATTTATGCAACCATGCCTTAACTAACTGTAAGATAGGTACTTCGTTTCCAATTAGCAATATGTCGTCAACATATACTATTATGAAAACAACTTCACTTCTACTAAACCATTTGTAGACACAAGGCTCACATTCGTTCTTAAAAAATCAAAATTCTGTAACAACTTCATCAAAATGAATGTTCCATGACCTTGATTCTTGATTTAATCTATAAATGGATTTTTGCAACTTTTATACCTTGTTGGAATCCTTTGGAGTCACAAAACCTTCAGGTTGTGTCATGTAGACATATTCCTAGAGGTTCCCGTTAAGGAAAGCTATTTTGACATCCATTTTCCAAATTTCAGATTCATGGTAAGCAGCAATGGCCAATAGGATTCTGAAGGATTTCATCATCGCAATCAGTGAAAAGGTTTCATCATAGTCAATTCCTTGACGTTGTCAAAAACCTTTTGCAACAAGTTGTGCCTTATAAGTGCTGACTTTCCCCTCCATGTCCAGTTTCTTCTTGAATACCCATTTATTACCAATAGTCTTTACATCATCTGGAGGATCTACAAAAATCCAGACTTGGTTTTGGTACATGGAATCCATTTCAGAATTCATGGCTTCATTCCACTTGTCAATGTATGTGCCTTCAACTGATTCCTTGTAGGTAAGAGGATCATTATTGTCAACCAATAATGAGTCACGATCCTCAGTGACAAGAAAACCATATCGTTCTTGTTCTCTCACATCTCTCATGCTCCTACGTAGTTCTTGTGTCTCTGGAATGGATTGTTCTTCCACGGGGCTTTGTGGAATCTGTTCTTATACCAACTCATGTGTATCTTGAGCCTCGACTTCATCGAAGTCTATCTCACTCCCACTATCTCTTTTGGAGATGTTCTCCCTCTCAAGGAAAATGGAATGTCTTGCCACTGTAACCTTTTTGTCTGAGGGGTTGTATAGGTAATATACCCTTGTTTCCTTGGGATATCCTATAAAGATCCACTTTGTGCCTCGGGGCGCGAGTTTGTTACCTGAAGAGGCCTTAAAAAATGCTTCGCTACCCCACACATGAAAATTTGATAACATGGCTTTGTGTCCACTCCATAAATCATATGGAATACTATTTATCGATTTTATTGGTACTTGGTTTGGTATGTGTGTTTCTGTTTGTAATGCATATCCCTAAAAGGATAATGGAAGACTCGCATGACTCATCATTGATCTCACCATTTCCAAAAGGGTGTTATTCCTCCTTTCACTTACACCATTCCACTGCGGTGTGTAAGGAGGAGTGAGTTGAGATAGAATCTCAAACTCCCGTAAGAAATCAATGAAGTCCTTATTAAGATATTATCCTCCTCTGTCTGAGTGGAGTTTCTTAATCTTCTTACCAAGCTGGTTCTCAACTTCATTCTTGTATTCTTTGAACCGATCAAAAGAATCCGACTTATACCTTATTAAATAGATATATCCATATCTACTAAAATCATCAGTAAAATTTATGAAGTATGAGAACCCACCCATTGCTTCAATTGGAAATGGTCCACACACATCTATGTGAACTAATTCTAGAAGCTCTTTAGCTCTTTCACATTTCCCACTAAATGGGGCTTTGGACATTTTGCCTTGTAGTCACGCATGACATAAACCAAGTGGTTTTAGTTCGAAAGAATATAAATACCCTTCTTGATGTAATTTTGTCAAACGTTTCTCATTGACATGACCTAGACAGTGATGCCAAAGTTGGGTGTGGTATGAGTCATGTGAATTAACTTTGTTATCGATTGCCATTACATGGTTTGTGTAGTCTGACAAATAAAGGCTGTTATATAAATGTGCCCTACCAAAACAAATGCAATCTTTATAAAAATAGCAACATCCACTTACAAACTTGAAGATGAATCCATCAGTATCTAATCTGGATACTGAAATAATGTTTTTGGTTACAGAGGGTACATAATAACAACCTTTCAAAACCAAGACCATTCCATAGGCAATGTGAGGTGGTAGTCCCCGATAGCTACAACAACAAGTCTGGCTCCGTTGGCTACTCGTAGATCTACCTCCCCTCGATCAATCTTCCTGAATCTACTTGGTTCCTATATTTGGATACATATGTGAGCACCACAAGCAGTATATAATACCCAATTAGTAGAAACAGATAGATTTCATTCGATAACAAACACACCTGAAGCTTCCCTTTGATTCCTTGGCTGGGTGTAGTTTTTCTTCCAGTGGCCCTTCTTGCCACATGCAAAACAAACAGCATCCTGTTCCTTTTCCTCCCCTTTGATCATCCTTTTCTTGGATGGACTTGAAGAAGATTTGGGCTTAAATCTCTTCACCTTCCCTTTACTTTTATTCACCATGGGGACAGAAGGCTTTTCACGCTTCATGCCAGTGTCCACTTAGCGAATGAGGATGAGAAGATCAGACAGAGACTTCTCAATGTTGTTCATATTGAAGTTCACAACAAAGTTTGAGAAGCTCTGGGGGGGGGGGGTGATGTAAGAATGAGATCAGTACCCAGTTCTTTGGGGAGTTTAAACCCTAGAACCTCTAAGCGCTCAATGTAGCCAATGAACTTGACTTCATGAGGCCTGGCTGGGGCACCCTCTCTAAGCTTGATATGAAATAGAGACTTAGAGATCTCAAACCTTTCCTGTCTATCTCTCTCCTGGTATAGACCATGGAGGTGCTCGATCATGCTATAGGCATCCATGTCTTCATGAGACTTCATGAGCTCACTAAACATCGATGATAGCATCAAACATTGAATGTCGAGAGCATCATTAAAATTTTGATCATAGACCAGGAAATCTTCATCACTCGCCCCTGGGGTAGCAGAATCAGGAAGTGAGGACTCCAGCACGTAAAACTTTCGTTCATAGCGTAGGATAACCCAAAGGCACCTAAACCATTCCTGAATGTTACTACCGGTGAGGATATTGTCTTTATCCAGTATTAATCGCAGAGAAAATTTGGTTGATGAGTTTGTCATTTAGATTCTACAAATTAAAAGATCATATTTATCAGTACCTTTTTGATTACATTTTTATGAGAAATAATAAATTAATTAATTCTCCCACTATTTTGTCAAGTCTCAATAGCCCTCACCATTGAAATCATAATGTCTAGTTGCTTTGAAATTCTAGTGTCAAGGATCCATATTTCCCTTCGCATAACCCCAACAAGGGTTGGTCAAGCTACTTGAAGGTATTTAGGTAGGCATGTCTTTTCCAACTGTGAGATTACAGTTCCTTGATCTGTTGAGTGGACTCCCCAATACTGAAATCCTGACTTGTATTTCTTCAACTCTTGCCTCTAATATTACACCAAGTCTAGAAAGGGATACTTCTCTTGATGTAATATGGTTAAGTCAACCCGAAACCTTTCATAAGGGCTTCCTTTTTAAAAGAAAGTCTCCCAACAAGGGTTGGTCAAACACATAGTTTAATTGAGTCTTGTCCTTAATCAGGTAACGAAAGGCTTGGTCTGACTTAATATGGTATTGAGGGTTTTTATTCCTTTATGTGTAGTTTCGAATTATCACATGCTTGTTAATATTAAGTGATGCTTTCTTAAGTGATTGACCATGTTCTGATAATGTTTACGCATAGTCCGGTTTTTATTTTATTCCATATTTTCATGCTTGTTCATTTTATTAATTATGTGATCGTGAGAACACATACATAATAAATAAACCATACAATCAGAAAGAAAGAAAATAAGATGGCATGATCATGAGCTTCTATTGGTTAGCTTATCTAGCGGTTTTGATAAGCTAACCCTGACCTAGGGAAAACACCTTGAACCTATTGGTTTGTGTTTTGCAGCTCCCACCTGTCCACATTTGTATCTTCTTGCGTCAATTTCGCCTCAGCTTCAAGATTTTAACTGCCTCCTTTGGCTTGGGAGATCCTCCATTACATGGGTTTACATTAAAGAAACCATGGGCACACATGCCCTACATTTTATTGGAAGAATGCTCACAGGAAAACAAATTTAAATTAAATAAATTTAAATGAAACCATACACATACAAAGGGTATTTGGTCTAGCTCATGATCATCCATAGCATGCAACGACATTTACGCATATTTAGAATTCAAATTCTTTTAATCTCTCTTTCATTTAAGATAAGTCATGCTCGAATTCAATTAATTATGATCTTATAATTAATCAATTCTTTATCTTAAATTCCTTTCTAAATTTCCTTGAGATTCTTTTCATCCATATTCCTTGTACGGGTCTTTGTACATTGGAGGAAACCTGGTGAAATTCCATTTCTGGAAAGTACACGGCGTGTAGTTTATATTTACACGGCGTGTATTTCTTTTCACCTTGTTTCCAAAGTACACGCCGGGGCTTTGGCGTATTTTCTCTACTTTGGAAATTTTGGAGTACAAGATGTGTATATGAATCATACACGGTGTGTACTTCCTTGTTACGCGGTAATTGGCTTGGAAATCCCGTGTATGCGGAACACAATTTCTCCTTGTACACGGTTTTCCATGGACCAGATCAGACTACACGACATGTTGTTCCAACATACATGCCGTGTATTCCGGTTCCCACGTGCCATTCAATTATAGTCAACACAGTGTGATTAATACTTAGGCACAATCAATTCACATGACGTGGTTTGTCAGACCAGTTCCAGTTCATCGAAACTATGTACACAACGTGTAGTTTTAATTACACGCCGTGTAATCCCGTGTTGTACAGACATAAAGAGCGACTCCTCCAGATGAATTCCTCATTTTTATTTTAATCAAAATTAAAATTAATAGGCAGTTTTTGTGATATGAATCAAGAAACTAAGGAGGAAGAACTGATCTCGTTTATTCAGATTTATAGAACGATTTATTTTGAATTGAATCAAATATAAATGTGTAAATTATCAATGAAAATTAAATAACTATAATAAATATTGTATCCTCCCTCTAATACCATTTGTAGGATCCAGGCATAGTGGAAGCACGTGGGTGGATGTGCCAACTTGGCTTTTTTTCATTATCAATGATCAATCCGGGATCAATACGACGATAAACTCCAGTCTCCACGGATCGAATCACATAAAAAGACAAAGAAGATGTTTTGTCCCGGAATAACAAACAAGGATCGTTATAGGTTGATTATAATTAATTTAATTAATTATAAAGAAATACCTTTTGGGTGTTCTTTCCTCATTGATGTTCTTGATCACGTTGTCGATGTGATCCATTGTTGCGTCGTAGAAGCCAAGTGTAGACTCCCTCTAGCGGTGATCCACATGTGTACCTCATATCTCTGGATGTCGCCAAAAGGATTCTCCAGGTGCTAGCATGGAGAATCCTTTGCTTGCGTTGTCCGCCTCAGATCATCTTGATCCGATGGAAGAGGATCTCTCTCGGTCTTGAGAGCGTTCTTGGAGGAAGAGGTTCTTTCGGCCTTGAAAGAATTCTCCAGAGATGTTGTGCACAATGATTCTCTTGTGTAGGAAAAGAGTTGGGGTTATGAGGATATTTATAATCGAGTTTGAGGTTGTAGAGTTATGATAATAAATACATACTTTATGTGTTTCATTTATTTAATTAACTCTTATTGAAAACCCCCATGTTGAATAATTAATTCATTGACATGCCTTCACGCTGATTATAATAAATATCATTTAATAAAATGATATTATATACTCAAAATCCTGACTGGAAAAACTACACGGCGTGTAATAATAAATACACGGTGTGTAATTTTTTTTCATTGAAAACTACATGGTGTGTACATTAAATGTACACGGCGTGTATATCTTGTTTTCATTTATTCATTTCTTTTCCAAAATAAAACTACACGGCGTGTAATTTTAATAATACATGACATGTACTTGTTTTATTTTATTTTTCCTCCATCATTTAAAAAAACTTAGGCTTCCTTGAATAATTATTAAACCACGTACGGGAATAATATTTATTCAACTTGAGATACTTTGATACACTTAGTGTGTGACCCTCTAGGCCTCTTTCTCGTTGGCATTAGGCGGGCTTGCCTAAAGTCCAAGATTACTGTCTAGCAACGGGTCAAGGCACCCAAGAAAAAGAAGTTGACGTCGCATTGACATATCACGTTATACGAATGATTACTATGTAATTTAATCCCTTTGTCTCAATATCTCATCAAGAAGGTTTCATGGAAGTGTCATAAACCTATATGCTTGATTTGTCCTGAAATAAACTCGTCATTTACACCATGGACATGGAATTTAATGCGATAGTTCTATTTCAATCAAAGGGTTGAGATATCAACTTCCATTAATAGGAGGGAAAAATCTTTCATCGACTTATCCATTAAAAACATGTCACTCGTGACACACCCAACGTACCCTACTTTCCGCCAACTGTCTGCGTGACGGTTCTCGTCAGTAAATCTAAGTGCGTGAGTCATGACATGAGTTAATGATAATCTTCCAGTATAAGGACCATTACACACGCTCACAGTTAGGAATATCCAATGACACCAAGACATGCAGAATTACTACTAGTGGGTCTGTTCTCATAATCACCCATCTTAGTGATTACCAAGTGCGAACTCCATGAGAGAGAGTCTCGTCTTCTTACGAGTACTCGCACATGACAGTCTGTATACTATGTGTCCTATCATAGTATGTCATCTAACCGGAGAACATTATTTAAGAATATTTTTATAGCATTTCAAGGTTCTCATCATAGCGGGGATCTACTATGACCTTATTAATGCAACAAATATCCAGGACATTATTATATTATAGTTATGCAGAACAATGAAAAATATATAATTAGAAAACATTCATGTAATCAAAGTACAAAACAGTCGGTTCTAAGGACACCAACCCTTACAGGACTCAGCTTTCTCTTCATACAAAAATGCATCACACTTTTCTATTGAGAAATTTTGAGAAATACATGATTACCTATCTCAAAAGAAACATCCTTCCTCTGTTATTCACATAATGTTTCTGCTTGATATGAGCTATTCCCATGAGCTTCTGAATCAACTGATATTTTTATACTCTCTCTTATACCAATTATGGTCCCATCAATCTCCTCTCACCTACTTCATCCCAAAAATTTGGGGTTCGACACCTCTTTTCATAAAATGCTTCAGATGGTGCCATCTATATGCTCGAATGAAAAAAGTTATTATAAGAAAAATCAACCAATGAAGGATGTATATCCCATTATAGTTAGTAATCCATTGAAAAAGAATGTCTAATATCTTCCAATTTCAGAATTGTTCATTCTGACTGCCTATTTTATTACGGATGAAAAGCTATACTAAAATTTAATACAGTACCCAATAACTTTTAAAGGCCTTTCCAAAAGTTAGATGTTAAACAAGGATTATGATCAGATTTAATAGAGAGGGGAACTTTAGGTAACCTGACTATCTATTTAATATATAACCGTGAAAGTTGATATACATAAAACTTATCTCGAATAGAAAGAAAATGAGCAGATTTAGTCAATCTATCAATAATTACCCATGTTTCTTTGTTACCTCAAAAAGTCTTTAGAATTCCAACTATGAATCCATGGAAACAAATTCCCATTTCAACTCTGTAACTGGAAGAGGCTAAAGCATCCCTTTCAGTAACTACCACTCTACTTTAACCTATTGAAAAATCAAACATCTCAGGGTAAAGTCCGAAATATCTCTTTTTATCTATCCCACTTGTAATACTCTCAATGATCTTTTCAAATCTTTGTACTTCCATGATGAACTAAAAATAGAGAACTACGAGATTCACATAATAACTCCTTTTTCAACTATGAGTAACAGTGAACACATAATATTTTTCCAAACCTCAAAAAAAAATCTTTATAAATGTTAAATTCATGTAACATAACCTTCTAAACTAATTATACATTTTTATACAACTCACTACCTTCTTTTTATGCTTTCTTAATTAAATTTGACAATGATTATTTCACTAACACCTGAAACAAAATAGATTAATTCCATGAACCAACAACATCCAATCCAAAATTCATCAAATCCGAAATAAAACGATCTCATTCCAAATGTAGCATGGTTAATGTAGCATTTATCTTTAGACTCAAATCATTATCCACATTGTCTTCTTTTCCCGGATGGTAATAAATCGTGCAATCATAATCCTTAATCAATTCTAGCCATCTCCACCATCTCATATTTAATTATTTTTGAGTTAATATATAATTCAATATTTTATGATTAGTATATATTTCAAACTTCATTCCATACAGATGATTCCTCTAAAATTTTAAGGCAAAAACAATTGTAGATAATTTAAAACCATTTGTAGGGTAATTTAACTCATGAGTTTTCAACTGACGTGAAGAATAAGCAATTACCTGATCATTCATCATTTAAAACAACCCTATCCTTTCAATGAATCATCACTATATATAAATAATTCAAAATTTCTGGAAGGTAGTTCCAAAACTAGAGTATTCTTCAAGATTCTTTTCAAGTCCTTCAAACAATCATCACATTCTTTTATCCAAATGAAAATAACACCTTTTTGAGTTAACATAGTCAATGGCCCATATACCATTAATAAATTTCAACAAACCTATGGTAATAATCTAATAAAATATGAAAAAATAATCTTAGTTATATTTGTGGGTCTTGTCCATTCTTCAAAATCTTTTGTTTTAGCAGGCTCAAAATTTATTCCATATTTAAAAAAAATGAGACCAAATAATGAAAATTTTTGTAACCAAAACTCATATTTGATGAATTTCCCATATATTTTATTTTCTTATAATGTTGGCAAGATAAAACTTAAATGACTTTCATGATCCTCTTTACATTTATAATATACCAAAATACTATCAATAAACACAACAAAAAATTTATCCAAGAATTCATGGGAAATTCTATTCATAAGATCAATGAATATAACAGGTGTATTTGTTAACCCTAAAGGAATAACTACAAATTTTTAATGGAAATATATAGTATGAAACACGATCTTCAAAATGTCTTATTTTTTTACTTTCAACTGATTGTACCCTAGCCTCAAGTTAATATTTGAAAAATACTGATTTCCCTAGAGATGATCAAAGAAATCATCGATATGAGGCAAAGGATACTTGTTATTAATAGTGATTTTATTCAAGACTCTATAATCAATGCTATGTCTCATTGAACAATCGTTTAAAAAAAATATAGGATCACCCCATGATGATCTTCTAGGTCGAATGAAACCTTTATCTAATAACTCCTTCAATAATAAATTCAACTTCCCGATTAGGTATTATACCATAAAACTCATTAGGAAAATTATCAAGATACTCATTTACCACTGGCACATAATTAATATGAACAGTTTATTTGTTCTCAAAAATATGTTCTGGGTAGAATTAATTTAAATATGTTTCTAGTTTCTCAGCTTTCAGATTTGTTATCAATAGTGAGTGGTCATTCTTGTACACAAACTAAAATTCCATTTGAAAAGAAACATGTTTAGTATTTTAGTAAATCATAGAATGATAAAGGAAAAGAATATACATACCTAAAATAACATCAAACTCTATTAGAGGAAAAATAATTGGGTTCATAGGTAGATTATTTCCACACACAGGAATAAAAATATTCTTATAATTTATTTTTTCTCTACATTTTCTCCAGGTGTTTTTACCACAAGATCATGATTCTTATCTTGAGATGGAATTCCCAATCTAATAGAAAATTTATCAGAAATGAATGAATGTGTAGAACCAGAATAAAACAACACATTCGAATAATCTGAATAAAAAACAATATACCTGATACTACTTCATTTGATGGCCCAATATCTGATGAATTAGTTTCAATGGATTTAACCACCCCTTTTTGCTTGTAGTTCAGCTGATTTCCATCCTTTCAATTATTCATTGGACACTCATTTTTATAATGACCCATTTAATTTAACTTAATACATTTCACTGATTATAAATAAGATTTTTCTTATGATTACCCAAATCGTTTACAGTGAAATTACGAGCCTTATGTCTCATTTTACCACATCTGAATAACGTACCAAAATTTAAAAGGCATTCCCCAATTTTCATTTTACCACAATTTTCACCCACTATAAACTTAAGTTTCATTCCATAATAATTTTTTGAAGTGTTATTCTCTATCATATTCCACCTTGATCCCTTATTTTTTTTTCAAAGAACACATGTTCATCATCTAAATCCATTTCCACCTTCTCTGCACATCAAAAGAGTTTTTAGAATAGTTGAACTCATGAGAAGCTAATGTATTTGGATACATTGGATTTAATCTTGAGTAAAAGTGATTTATTTTACTAACAAGACCCTGAATGAAATTTAGAGCATACCGTTCGAGTTGATTGAATTTTACTTCATAATAATCTACTGAGTCATCTATATACAACAATTCCAATAATTGGTTTTCCATCCTAAGTCGAACCACCATAGAAAAATATTTCTCAAAAAACATACCATTGAATGAATTCTAATCAAGAGCATCAATTTCCTCACTATATTTAATATTTTTATCCATAGAACACCATGGATCAACCTAACCTTAGAAATGTTAAATTGAAATACTATCCTATTGATTTTTTAAAAAACATATAACATGAAAAATATTTTCCAGTGCTTTAATCCACCCTTTAGCTAGCACATGGTCAGATGATCCTATGAATGGCGATGAATGTTTCCTCATGAAATGATCTACTACTAAAATTTTCCATTACGATTGATCTAGATGATATCATGCATGGATAAAACTACCATTTATAGCCTAAGTCAACTATTCCATAACTACAAAAAATTGTTCAATTACGATTCCAACTATTTCTGGTTGCTGATTTGATAGGTTACTTTCCTCTTGATTTTGTCCCATCATAGCTTCCATGTTTCCTATGTGGAAAACCATTTTGAACATATACATGTCTCACACAAAGCAGTGGGGTAATCTTCAAATTCTATATCATTTGAATATTACCATAAAGTGAAAATAATTTATGGATATTTATTTAATAATATCCTAACTCTAAATGTTATCTAAACTGACCTCTAATACCAACTATAAAGCCTCAGTCTTAAACATTACATAATCTTGAATTTTTGATAAATAATTTACATTATTTCATATTGAGAATCTATTTAGGTTTATAGTTTTTGATAATTAGGCCATAACTATTACATTACATCTCAAATATTACCATGTAGACACTTCTCCTCTATCCAATTTTTTTACAATAATAAAACACCTTAAATGCAAGGATTATTTTCTTGATAAAAATATTCTAGAATTCTTACTTTCTCTTAAGCTTCCTTATACCCTATGAAAAACATTTCAAAAAACATGATATGAGCATAAAAATATCAGTAAGGGTTATAAAATGAGGAAAGAAAACATTAGTCCATGAATACATACAAATCAATAAAATTATACTTTTCACTCATAAAACATTATCTATTTAATATAACTCCAGAAATCATAAGTATTATGAATAAATCATTGAAATAATAAGCCATTAAGGTAACTTGTGGAATCTATAACATACTTACATTGTAGCTTTCATAGATACATTGGGAGTATCCTTTATGGTTATGTTTGTAATACCCATCACAATATATTCCCTAAATCTCTTATGATAAAACTTTAATGTTTACCTCCATCACATTACACAATTAATTGGAGAGATATCACAAGATCACTCACCCTCAGTTTATCACAGAACCACCCATAAACATAAACAATTCTGAATAACCTTAACATAATCATAACACATAAAACAAGCATAAAGGAAGGATAACATTTCCACATTGCTATCCAAACATATCATTTCAATATATTTACCTAATAAATTCATTATGGAAAAAGATTTCTATATAAAAATATGTTAAAGGGTTTATGGTATTTATTTTCCTTTTAAAAAAATTACATCTTATTATGGAATTCAAATATCAAATAATTCTCACGACGGTAGAAATGTCACTTTCACCCCATAAATTAAAAAGAAACATTCTATTTGTCATTTATTAAAATAAATCATAATAAAAAGATTAATTTTGAAAATAATTTAATGAAATTAAAATTATAAGGGTTTGATTATACACTATATAAAATAAGGTCATGCATAAACCAAAACATGCCTCAATGAATGGAGATTGAGGCGAAGTCCCTTACCTTGAGTCCGACTTGTCTCGTTCCTTATTTATATTCCTAAATAATAAAATTAGGTAAATTTATACTTGATTAAGAACATTTTTAAAATATATTATTCATTTAACATTACTTATCACCATGTTATAAGAATTACATAATTATTTAAGCTCATATTGGTCAGTTTGTCGATATTCGGTATTTGAGTCAAAAATGAAGTTGTTTTATGTAAATTTTCCATGTGGTCAAAATTCCATCATATCTAAGTAATTATTCCTGATTTAGATATCATATATATAGAGTATATATATTTATTTATCATTTACATAACATTTTGAGACAAAAAATGTAATGCATCATTCATGGATACGGTAGGTCGTATGTACTCATTAACACTACTTTCATTTCATTTACATTTTAAAAGAATAATAATCAAATGATATAAATGTACATTATAATAATAGTATTATATTTATATCATGTATGTATTAAATATTTAATAAAACCATCCTTTATAAGTTTCATTTATTGCATGAATGAGTTATATAACATTGAGGGGGTGGTAGTCCACACTTCCTCAAATGAAATTATAATATTTACACAACATTGAAATAAAACAAATATTGTAAATAAAAATTACATAAGAATAGAAGAAATATAAATATAATATATATCAAATATAAATACATTTCAATCAAAATGAACACTATGATAGGTGGTAGGATAACAATGGACAATCATCATTTTGTGAGGCAATAGTTCTTCGTACACAAAAACAATATCTTGGTATCCATTAGATGGAGGTGTATGTAAGTTTAGTTCAAATTATTCTCATAATATTATAATATTATACTTATGATAAAAGTTTTTTTATGTAATCAATGAATTATAATATCATAGGGAGTTGATAAAGAAATGGAACTTGAGAGAAGATGTTACCTCTAAAATGGGTAACATTTTCGATTTGAGCCAAATGGATTTCTTGAATTTACTTATACCCTAAGTAAATATTACAGGAATAAGTAAGGGATATTGGGAGCTAATTGGAGCATAATTTTAATTATATAAAGGGATTTAGAGGTGTGATTAGGTGGGTATAAGTGATTTTCTTTTATAAGAGGGAGGAGGGGAACTTTAGGAAATACTTGAAATACTATTCTGTTATAAAATTAATTTCAAATTGTAGTAGTTGAAAAGTGATATTTTTGTTGATAAGATGATATTGGGATTAAATCCCTTCAATAAATGGGTTTTAGAAATGTTTAGATCATAAAAGTAACCTTTCTTTTAGATTTAACCTTTAGTTAAAAACATTAACTCTTACCATGTATTGTTGTATTATTACAATATTTGGTTACCATTGTAAAAATAAAATGCCAAGTGAGAGACAAGTTGATTATTAATGAAATTTATGACATTATATAAGTCATTTGAACTAATATTATATTTTTAGGACAATTATATCATTTAATAAAATAGTACTTCTTCTTAAAACTCAATTATGTCAATTTTAACACTATTAAGTAATTAATTTTTTTAAGTAATAAAAAATTGATTCCTTAAAACCAATGGAATTAAATAAAATATAATATGTCAATATCAACCATAATATTTGTGTATAGAATCATAATAATCAAAGTATATTTTTTAATATTTTTAATATCATTTATTTGAATCCTTTATTAACGAAGGAATCACTACATCATCATTGTTTCATAATTAAATTTATATATTTAATATCTAAAAAATATAAATAAAATAAAATAATATAGGAAATATGATTATTTTTCTAATGAATATTTATTATGTAACAGTATAATTATATTACCTGATATAAAAATTGTTTTATAAAAATATACATATTTATGTTCTATTTCCCTATTTTCAAAATAAAGATTATAAAATATAATTTTCACACCCATATGTCTCCAAAATTGAAAAAGTTTGGCTTAAGGATGATCATGGTCATAAATATCACATAAAAAAGGATTATGATGTTTTTTAGGGAAATTTTATAATATTATAATATTATTTTTACCCATATTTACCTAAATTACCATTTAACTATGGTAAATAAAAATAATTATTGAAGTTACTATTAATAATGCGCAAAAATAAATGGTAACTATTTATAAAATTTGAATCTTATGATTCCAAATATTCAGTCCATTTTTCCAAATTCATAACATAGAAATTTTAGTAATTAATATAAAATTAATTCCCGTTGTCAAAACCAGAAAGCGTGTTTTTAAGATGTAAAAACTATCAGAAGATTGACATGTGTTTATGTCCAATTGAAATATGGAATTACTTTAAATGAAAAAATGGATTAAATGATAACTAATTAACCCAATTAATATTTAAAACCAATTTATATTATAATATAACTATATAAATAAATTAGGTAAAAATATAGTTTTGAACTAAAATGAAGTATTTTTCAATCTTCATTATTAAATAAAATTTATTATAAAATTATCAAAAATTTAATGCGAGTAATTTTTAATGTCCTAATTATTTAGAAAAATATTATTTTTTCAAAAAGATTATATAAAAGTAAAAAAGACAATATTTAAAAAGGGTTCTCTATCAAAAGTTGGTAAAATGATATTTTCAAAAGATTATAGTATTTTAGGCATAAAATTGAATTCATTCTCATTTTAAGCTTTTAAAATTTATTAGATAAATGTAAAAATATTAGACAAACATGTATAATCATATTGTAGTTTGTTATGTCCATTCTCTCTAATATAACAGCTATCCATTTATTATCATTTAAATTAATAATTACAATATATTATTTTTTTTATAACTCAATGTTGTCTGCTATGTATGATTTCGAAGAAAACCATTGTTGCTTGTCAAGTATCCTATCAGAAAAAGAGTCCCCTTTAACATAAAATTAATATCTTATTCATAAATATTAATAGACATAAAAATTATTATTTTATAAATACCTTGGATCCTACATATGAATCCTCCTTCTTTTCACATGTAATGATTTTATGAAATGATTATGTATCCTGCCACTTTTCCACATATTAATAAATGATTACATGTTTATAACACCCATTCTATTCTACGGGTAAAGTTATAATTGTTTATGATCTCGAGACACATGTATGTATGATTTAGTTTTGTGATGTGTGGGATATATATAGTCTTCCAATGCATTGGGTAAAGAATTATATCTCCTCAGATAGACTTGGATTTTTTTGGGAGTGCATCTTTATGAGTAAGATGACCATGGGAGTGAACTATGACAATGAAGATAGTATGAGGAGTGAACTAATTCTACTAATATGGACATAGGAGTGAACCATGACTACTGTGATGGGATATAGAGTGAACCCATACTACTATGATGGTATGGGAAGGGATGCATTTTCTAATATGGAAATAATATTATATAAATATGTTTTTACAAAAATCCCATGATTTATTCCTATATTATGATTTCATAGTTTACATTATTTATTTACTTATGATTCATGTATTATGAATTGTTAATAATTAATACAAGATTCATTATTATGGAATTTGATATGAATGGTGAGATCCTATAACGTTATGATCATGTTCTTATACCCCTATGCTCAGGTTTATGGTAACATGTCTCCCTGGTTTACTCTTACTAGGAATTAGTGATCACCTTTTTTGTGTTTCCTTCACTAGGTTAGGAATATTTATATTATGTATAACTTTTCTAAGAAGGTTTTTTTGTCATGAATAACCTATCAGGAGATAATATAGATCACTTAGGTACTAGTTTTTATGTTTCCATGTTTCCAAAGGCACTAAAATAATAAGTCCTTTGAGAGTCTATTTTTTTAATGTTTTAAGTATTTTAAAAAGTGATGTAATGTTAATGTATGTTAATAAAAAGGTTATTATATCTATAAGGGGTGTACATGATCTGTACCCATAGTACATGGTGTGTCACTCAAAGTCGTCCCCATGTCATGTATCATCTCGATACTTGGTTTGTATAAAGAAAATACATGGCACATACCCCATGTAAAATAGAATGTCACTTTATTCGAAACTATAGACATGCCCCATCCAACACATTACCTTGATAGCTCTGTCAAAACACATGGAATGTTCTATTGGTTCATGAAGTATTCGTATTTATTAACTTAATCCCATGTTTGTGGTTGTTCCCATGTGCTGGAGATCATTCTCATGTACCACGACCCATGCACATGTACCTATAATTTTTCTTGGTCTCATGCACACCTGGGATCTAGTCGTGTACATGTATATGACCATGTCTTCTTACATGGTGTGCCTTCCCATGTCCTTATCCATATAACCTTGTCTTAATACATGGTGTGTACCCCTTGTATACAACATATAGTCCCCAAAATATCATCTTCCCCAAACAAGAGGAACACGAAGCGTGTTCTCCTACACTACATGCTATGTGATCAGGAGTTTCAAACTAAAAATCTTTACGAACTTCTTGAACCCTCACTTTCCACAAGAAACACATAGATCTATCCCTATGGGATATATATATATATTGTAATCAGTATATAAAACCATAAATCTTTTCATAAACACGAATCAAGATGTAAAACTCATAAATCTTCCTACCTCATTAAGAAACATTGATGCTTCAAGTCCAACATGATGTCTGTAAGAAATTACACCTCAATCCAGTGATGATCAATGTCAAAACAGAGTAGGGAGATGCCTCATCTCCCTTGGTTTTTCTTTCATGAAAAAGGTGTCTCCCATATCCTCTATTTTCACATGAAAACAAATAGGTAAAGGGTATATTTTTTTATTCTTAAATAAACTAATATATCATTAAAACAACCCAAACTCTCTCCCTAAATCGAGCACTAGGTGCCAAAAAACATTATATTGTGCTTAGGGTAAACATCATGTCCTAGAGTCAATTTTTGTCTAAAATTTCTGATATAGACATCATTTATAAATTATTCCACATCCCCTTAAGAAATGTTCATGTGTGATATAATATTGTTAATATTTTTAATATTTCTACACATAAGATCTTTGAGCCCTGGATTTTTGTGCTAACTCAGTTCCCGACTTCAAAAACATTCCTAGAAATATTTCATATTTTTCCATGAAAAAAAAATTCGCTAAAAATGGATAGAGATTAGAATATATGTTATTATTTGGTTGAAATATCATCAAACAATAACATTTTTATCAGTGTCTTGGGGTTTTAAACCTTATCTGTTTTGAATCCCTTAGTTAACCTATTTAAACCATAAATTTGGAAACAACTTTTTTAAAATTTAAAGGTTATAATTTCACTTATAATGAAAAAATATGATAATAAATGAAAAAGGGTTACTTTTTAAACCATATCATATCCACTTTTCCCTAATTAAATAATTATTCATTTTTAAATAACTTAATGATATGTTTTATTCATAAAATACCATCAATGTCATTTTTTATACTAATCATTTAACTTTACTATAAAGGAATTGAGATAAAGTTGAAATTCGAATCTTAACCTTTTACATATCACTAATATGTTATATTTATCTTCCAAATTTGTGTAACATTGTAAATCACTCAAATTATATTACTTTTAATATTTTTAGAATAACTTATTTTAATATTCTATTAATTTATTAAATATTGTGTCGATGTTTCATATGAATTTTATGTAACTATATAATATCTAAAACTTAAAAAATAGAATTAAATCATAAAAATAATATTATTAATCTATAAATAAATATTAATATTCATTCATAACATTCTTTTGTCCATAGGTAGTCACATAAGATATATTTAAATATAAGAGAGTGACATTTAGTGATTTTCTTTTCTTTAAATATTATGAAGGTTGTTTTCATGGAAAATAATCCATTAAATAATTAAATTTTATCCATATGGTGATATTGTTTTAATTCTATCCATACAATAAGAGTTTATAGAAAAAAATTTCTCTTAACAATTATTTTTAACCTAGATTAACTAGATTTACCCTTTACTGAGGTGACAAATTTTACCATGGTTACTGTTCGTAATTCATAAAAATATAAGAGTCATCTTTACAAAATTTTAGTATACTAATTAAAAATATGTAATATTTTATTAAATTAAATTCTTACAAATGACATAAACTAATTTAATACAAATACATAAAACACAACAATTTTTTTAGAAAATTGCCTCCTTAAATATAAGCGTGGTTTATTCCAAATTAAACCATGAAATTTATTCCAATAATCATAATTTGATTAATAGAAATATAATTTAAATAATATATTGAAATAATTTTAAAATAAAATAGATCCTTTTAAATTCATAATAAAATATAGTTTAAAACAAATCAACATTTTTCACAATTTATCTAAAAATCACTCATTGGAAAAATTCTCAAAAAGTAACCCTATGATTATTTTGATATGATGATTTAAAAAATAAAGCTTCTTTTTCAAATTATATTTTATAAATTTTAGAAATATATATATATAAATTTCCCACAAAAAATAATGAAAAATAATTTTTATTGGAAATATATTTTTGAAGTATAATACACCTTTACTAAAAACTGATTGTTTATTTAATAAAAATTAAATAATAAATTGTTATTTATTTGTACCTTTTTATATATTTTATTATTTTTTTATACTTTACAAATTTCCAATTCAACGGTTATGTATTAATGATCATAATTACATAATAATTTTTCATTATCATTTAAGCTCGATGTTACGTGTCACGTAATCAATCGAATAAAATGTTCATACTTTAAAATCTCTGGGTTTTAAAATTTTAAATTACATTCATCATTTTAAATTGATTAAAAATAAATCAAATTTTGGATCAAACATGTCAATATTCCTTTTAGTGGTATTTTTGATATGTTTTTTGATATTGTTAATTTTTAGCTGAATAATTTTAAATATAGTTTATACATATAATATATATGCTATCACATTAAAATAAACTAAGTTTGAGTATAAAACATAATTAAAATTTTTCATAAAAAGATATTTATTTTTGGAGTAAAATAAATCAATTAAAAGATACCATGTTGAATTAATAAAACCCAAGTATATCATATTAAAAATTATTTAATATTTATTTTAATAAAACAATTAGTTTGTTTCTTTTAAATATATATCAAAAAGGATAAATTATTCTTTTTGTTGATTTTAAATCCATATAAATATTATTTTTTATTTAATAAAAAAATTAATATCAAGTAAATCAATGACATTGATATTTTTATTATAAATACAATTTTTATGCATAAAAGTACACTTTTTCCAAAAAAGGTTTTTTGGGTTAATTTTTACTAATATTAAAAATAATTTTAATCAAACGTATAAATTTTATTTAAAAAAAATAATTCATAATTTGACTTAATTATTTCAAATTAAATATTATGGTTAATTTAATTTTTTTCATTAAATGTAAATTCCCATGGTAAAAACAAGAAATGGTAAAAGTGGACATTATTATAGTAAAATACATAAAAACATGTGTGAAAATATATTAATTAATCATCCTTGAAAATAAAATTCCCCCTCTCCATTATTTTCTATTATTGGATCCACCTGACCTCAGAATAATGACTTGTCCTTTATATTATTAAAAAATTCCATTTTCTTCACTTATAAAAGGATATCACTTACACCAATATAATAAAACTTTATACCTTTTAATTACTCTTGAAAATATACTCATTTAAATTCCCCTAAAAGACGCATCCACACCCCTACGACTTCTTAAATAATAATATTTCCAAATTACTTAATTTTTAGGAACTACTTCAAAAGAATGTTTAAATTCTCAAAATAAGTACAAATCCTTCTCTAATATTTTTAATTATCTATAATTATCCTCAAAAAATATATTATTGATTAAAAAATTATGAAATAAATTTTATTTATATACAAATATTTTTTAACTTTTAGGGAATAAGAGTTGTTCACCATTTACATTTTCCCTAAGAAAAATAAAAACTTCATTTGTTTATACATGTGGACTACCACATCCATGAATAAATTAGTATCATTTTCCATAACCTCCATATGTGGATGATTAAAAAGTATTATTTAATAAAATAATATGATAATTATATAATTATTTTTATTCTTTGTTGATAAATCATTTCCTACCATCCTCATTCTCTATGGATAATGAATATTTCTTCTATGTGTATGTGCAAACTACTACTTCAACATTTGAAATTATAATGTCTTCGGAGGTGTTATATTAAATTTTACTAATTATTGTTAAAACATCTTTTGATCATTAATAATTTCAGAAATAAACTTGAAGTTGATTACATCACCACAAATCATAATTAAAATACATATGAAATGATACTTAACAATTTTGAATAATTTGAAAACATATATTATAATAACTTTAATTTTTTATGAATTATGAACTTAATATCAAAAAAAATAAGGATCATCATTGATATTACAAACACACACAAAAAAACCAAAATTAATAGAAATTAATAATAAAAAATATTAATAACTAAGGGATGTATGATAATTTATTATAACCAAATAGTAAAAATGGTTATATATGTGAATATTGTTCTTAAATAAGTTATTAATTTTTTTTGTTAAATATACAGGGGGTAAATTGATTTTAAGGAAGCTGAGAATTAAGGTAAGAGTTTCCACCTCAATTTCCATTCATTGAGGCAGGTTTTCAATTTAACATCCTATTCTAATTTTATATGGTATACCTATTGTACAATTGTGTTATATTATAAATATTAATGTTTCTTTAATTGGATTTAATATTTTTTTTCAGGATTAGAACCTTATAATTCTTTTCATTAGATTGTTACTAAATTTATCGGTGTTCCTAGTCTCAAATTCTATTACACGAGTCTTGTTTTGTATTCTACACATGATTTCTATTACATAGAATATATAATTACAATTTTATATTTTATAAAATTATTATCGTTATATTAATGTTATTTTATGTTTTATTTCAAGTACAATTTTTCATGATCATGTCATCAATGTTGTAAATACTTGAAAATTTCAAGGAATTTTTTCTTAAATTCCTTAGAATTTTACGAGGGCGTAGTTTCTAACGGTTCCTGATTATGAGGCCCGATGTGCCCAAAATCAATTTCTAATGTTTTGTTCTGGTACATTCTGTAAATGTACGTGCATGTTTTTCTATCTTTCGAACGGGTACTCAGAATTGAAATCTGAGGGCACCGTTGAACTCGCAACACCATATTTCGCTTAAAAAGGATTTCACCATGATGGTGGTTGATCAGGTTTTAGTGTTGGTTTTTGGGTTTCACGTGGATTAATAAAATAAAATAAGTAAAAACTTATTTTATTTTAGTTGAACCCACACCATGTGGTAATGTTAGTTACAAGCTCCAAATGGGGGTTAGTGGTGGGACCGCCACACCCTAACCTCCCGTGGGAGGATGATTGGGGTGGGGACCACCCGAGAAGAATAACCTCCCACAAGAGGTTATGATGTGGGGTCCACATGGGGCTTAACCCCCCATTAAATGGGAGGGGGTGAAACCTCTCAACTCTCCCTCATTAATGAGGGAGAGCCTCTTGGTCTGTAACTCCTCTCTCAATGTAGGAGGATACAAGCTCTTCAAAAACCCCAATTAATGGAAGGAAACCCCTTGACCCTCTTCATGATACTTAGGTGGGGACCACCCAGGCCTCCAACCCCCTCAAAAATCCCCAATTTAATTATGCCAATCTTGTGTAATTAATTTGGTGGAGCCTCTCCACTTTTGAATTTCTAATATTTTTTCCAACGTGAATATAATTAAGTGGGGCCCACATAATTAATTCAAACCATCAGATATAATAGATTAAAATCTATAATTTTGGAAAGTTTGTTCTCTCTTTAGTGGAGAGTTTGGGAGAATAGAATTGTCCAATGAAGAACGCAAAGACGATGCAACAAAAAATTCTTCCTCAGCTTCTTCCTCGGAACTCTCTTCTGAAGTGGGATCTCTTCGATAACCCTTCATCCTTCCTCTTCGTTGTCAATGGACTGACGCATGAACTCGGAAGTGGAAGCGTACGACGAATGATTTCAACATCATCATCCCCCAAGAAGAACGAACACCCATCGATTAAAAAGGTAGGGGCGTGTTTTATGTTGTTTAACACTTAATCATCTCTCATTTAAGCAACTTCATGAGCCTCTTGCTATTGTTCAAACATGGATGGTTCGAGCCGAATGAACACAGCCCAAACCCTCCGTAACCTTTATGGTTTCCAAACCTTTGATCGACGGCGAAGGAATGATGGCATGGCAATGCGGCAACAACGACGAATATGGATAATAAAGGTCGCGCTTCCCGCGACCTCCGCGAACCGTGCTACCGGCCAAGCGGCGTCCGAGCAGCCTACCCGCACGCTGCCCGTCGTGCGCCCCAGCCGAAACTGCGGCCATCCTGGCCCGCCGGTACCCTGCCCGCGCACCCCGCGCACTATCGCCCCCCTCCCCCACCCCCCGGCGCCTTCCCGGTGCCATCCCCCCCCAGCGCCTACCTGGTGCCCCCGGTGCCTGCCCGGCGCCCATGCCACCTGCCCGGAGCCATCTGACACCCCCCTGACGCCCTCCGGCGCCCCCGGCAGCCCCGTGCCCAGGCCGACCTACACGTCGCGTCCCGAAACCCTACCCACATGACCCGCGCCTTTTCCGGCGCACCCTCAGCCTGCCGTTGGCCTCTCGCGATGAGCTAGTCGAGTCGCGCCCCTCGCGGCGCCGGGCGAACCTGCCACTAGCCTTCAGGCTGAGTCGCCCACGTGGGGACTTCAGTCAAACTGACCACAAAGTCCACTGGGGCGGGTCCAACGGTCTAGGCCAAACATAGAGGGATGACCCGCACAGCAGGCTGAGTCATACCCAACAATTCTGACAGGGTCGACCCAGACCGGGTTGGGTCGAGTAGGTCCGACCAGGTCAGACCGGACCTAGGCGTACTAATGACCCATCGCTTACTTTACCCATATCTTTGGCACCGGACGTCTGTTTGACGAACTGTCAGCGGCGCTTGTAATCTCTTTGAGAAATAGTCCCTTCAAAAATACCCCATGGGAGTTTGGGGTATATTTGAGATACAGTTGGGTTGGTTCATACACAAAACCAACCGGGCCCTTGGGACAGAAAGGCTAATAACTCACAGACCGAGCGTCCTATTCACACACTGTCTATTGCGTTCAGACCCCTGTGACGTGGCGAACCTTTGAGATACTTCTTCTTGGGACTTCATGACACTTGGAGTATCGGATTGTAGATCATTGAGCGGACCCTCCCATAGGTGAGAAAGCAGGGCACGAAGACCTAGAAGCTGGAGGAGACCTAATGACTGCTTGTCCGGTTCGTTTCTGAGTGACTTGACTATCCCAGTTAAGAGCGCTACTGTGTGAGGTGACCGACCAACAGTACTCGATAGGAGGATTACCTCTCTAGACTATTAGGGGGGAGTGCTACTGTGTGAGGTGGAAGACCCATGGAGGGGAGCACTATTGTGTGAGGTGGCTGACCCACGGTACTCGACAAGAGGAGTACCTCAGCAGTCTAAGGATAATGAGTAGCACCTCGGAGTTGCGACAGGACCACTGTACTAGATAGAGGAGGAAATATTTAGCAGTCGTGGTTCTGTTAATGAAAATCCTGGTTTGAGATGAGTCAATGACCTTTGTGTTTTCCTCATGATTGATATGGGTTACTTAATAACTTAGGTATATGTATGGGCATATACCTAAGTAATGGTTATCTGTTGAAATCATACTTTGTGGTTTATCCTTCTTGGATTTTTTGAGACATTGAGGGTCTTAGGGTCCCTACTAAGTATCGTTATACTCACCCCTGCACGGGCTATGGATGCACCTCATTGTGTTGGATGAAGATGACGGAAAACGCTGATGGAGGCCGAGAGCGCCAGGATGGGATGGTACCCGGAGGTGGACCTTATGAAATTTTGGCACACGGTGGAGTCTGACGGACATGGAGTGCTGAGGAGGTCATCTGTACCTACCCTTCATGTAGGAACCCCGAAGGACGATCCCGGAGCCGCTTCCACCTTTCAGCTATTTGTCCCTTTTTCAGTTTTACTTGTTTTCAGTAGTATTTGTACTTTACTGTTGGGCTTTTATTCTGGACCCCTTTACTTTCAGTACTCTTGTTATACCGTTTTTCTTAGTGTTTACATCCACTTGTACTCTGGTTGTGTGTGTTTATGATTTATAAAGGCAATACCTTCCCAGTTTTAGGGAATTACGCCTTTGGTGATAGTCTCCAGCCCCTAGCCTATGGAAGGCGAGCTTGGGGTAGTCACGATACGGGCCCGAGGGATGGGTGGTGGCAAATTGGTATCGAAGGACGTCCGTTCCACCGCATAAATTTAGACTCTGATGATCCTTTTAAGTGAATTAATAATGTTAAGGGTACTAATTGTGGTTTTCAGTTCAGGGAGTCCAGTGTTGGTGCGGGCGGCCGATGTATCCATACCCCGAGACCCTGACTTCTGATTTCTGACTCAGTGCACGAAAACACTGATTACGTGAGTGTTTTTAAAATATTTCTATAAGTCATCTCAAAATAGGTCATGTCACCAGGTATAGTCTTTGACCGTGTTGCATCTATTTATTTCAGGATGCCTCTACGTGGATGACCAGATAGAGCCCCGAGAGTTGTACGTACTGACAGCCCACCAAGCGACGATGCCTCAGTACATGGCCCTCTTTCAGTTGAGGCACCAGCGGAGGCACCGGCGTTACTACTCCTCGTTGGGCACCAATGCCACCAGCCCCATCTATAGAGGATAAATGTCGGGAGTGGGTACTTGTTCTTCATGGTCACCTGATTCAGGCGATGGTAGTCGACACACAGTCGCAAGCTCCCATCCACCTTCTTGGGGAACAAAATTGGGGCTGCCTAGGGAGAAACACTGGGCTGGTGAATCCCTTCTCTTGCAAGGCCTCCAGCTGTACCCGCAACTCACAAAGATCAGAAAGAGCCATCCGATATGCTGGAGTAGATATCAGTGCCGTCCCAGGGTACAGGTAATGTAGAAGTCCACCTCTCTACGAGAAGGTAGTCCTGGAACATCGTCAGGGAAACCATCAGAGTAATAGTCCACCACTATAGGGTATGTCAGACTCTCCACATAAACTGATCCAAGTGTAAGGCAATCCGGGCGCTGAGTGATCGGCTGCATCCTCCTCTGAGTAAGTCCGTCCTATACTGCAAAGGTTCCCTTCTCACCAGTGAAGGTAAACCTGGTCCCATCTGTGCGGACACACCGCACTTTGCGCCTAATACAGTCAGTCTGAGAATGGACTGTAGATAACCAGTCCATATCCAAGATGACATCGTAAGGCCACGACGTCGCTACTAGGAGATCCCAGCCGATGCTCTCACCTCCTAGAGTAAGCTTGCACTGCCGACACCAGTCTGTGATCATCAAATCACCTCCCATATAAGTCTCTAGCCTTAATTATCGAACTAACGACTCCTTTGGAATCTCCGATCTCTAAATGAGGGAAGTTAAAATGAAAGGGTGACTGACACCTGTGTCTATAAGAATTGTAGATAAGGTGGAGTAGACATAGATCGTACCTCGAATCATCTCTGGAGTACCCTGATCGTAGGCCTCAGCCGTATGAATCTTTACTCTGCGTTATCCACCCTCTCCATGAGGTTGGGGTGGACCTCCTGGTGGTGGTGGTGGCAACACCTTGTAACACCGTCCACTTCTAGTTGCATGACTAGCTCCTCTTCCATGTACTCTTCCGCCCTGCGGACCGCCTTGATCGAACCTCTGCCTCTACCTGGGAGGTCCCTCAACTGACTGTCGATTGTCCATGCGGCAGGTCGGACAATCATGAGCCATGTGACCCTATCTGCTGCATGAGTAACACTACCTGAGTGGTATGTTTCTATCTCCACTCTGGGTTCCCCGCACTACTGATCCTGAGTCGTCCAGTCGTCCACTTGTAGGTCTCGTCCTCTTTGACCTCTTTGTCATTTTTCTACTGACAGCTGCAGAAGACTCCACTGCATGCTGGCTAGTGTTGGGTCTCACTACAGGAGACTGCTCACTAAGGAAAATCTCCACCAAGAGGGCTCGCTCCAACACCCCCGTCTGTGTTGGGATGTTGTGAGAGATAACTAAAGCTCTGATCTATCACCTAAGTCCCTCCTCAATGGTTCGGGCCCTGAATAATGGGTCTCGTACCATATCATTGACCACAGGGAGCTGGAAATCAGTGAAGGGGCAAGTTTCACAGAGGTCCCAGTAGAGATTGAGGATCGACAGGTGCGGGTCCTATGTGGATGGTCGATCCCTTTGGTGCACGTTCGCTGGCAGCACGGGAACCTCTAGGAGAGCACATGGGAACGGGAGGCTCAGATACGTGCTCAATACCCTATTTTGTTTTACTAGTGTGTGCATAGCTTTATAGGGACGTAAATCCCTGAGGTGGGGGTAATGTAAAGACCCATAAATTTCAATGATTTTTTTTTAAATTATTTGTAATTTTACAAGGCCTCAGTTTTTAACGACACCTGATTCCGAGGCCCATTGTGCCCAGAATAAATTTCTAAAGTTTTTTTGGGTAAGTTCTGTAAACCTATGGGCGGGTTTTTCTATCTTTTGAATGGGTTCTTGGAATTGAAATCTGAGGGCACCGTTGAACTCATATCGCTGGTTTTTACTTAAGAAGGCTTTCACCTTGACGACGGTTTATCAGGTTTGAGAGTTGGTTTTTGGGTTTCACATGGATTAATAAAATAAAATAAGTAACAAATTATTTTATTTTAGTTGAACCCACACCATGTGGAAATGTTAGTTAAAAGCTCCACATGGTGATTGGTGGTGGAACCGCCACACCCTGACCTCACTTGGGAGGATGATTGGGGTGGGGACCACCAGAGCAGCATAACCTCCCGTGAGAGGTTATGATGTGAGGTCCACATGGGGCTTAACCCCCCATTAAATGGGATTGGAGGAAACCTCTAAACTCTCCCTCATTAATGAGGGAGAGCCTCTTGGTCTCTAACACCTCTCTTAATGGAGGAGGATAAAACCTACTCAAAACCCCCAATTAATGGAAGGAAACCCCTTGACCCTCTTCATGATACTTAGGTGGGGACCTCCCGGGCCTCTAACCCCCTTAAAACTCCCCAATTTAATTATGCCAATATTGTGTAATTAATTTGGTGGTGCCTCTCTAATTTAGAATTTCGAATATTTGTGCCAACATGAACTTAATTAAGTGGGTCCAACTTAATTAATTCATGCCATCAGACATAATACATTAAAATCTATTATTTTGGAATGTTTGTTCTCTATTTAGTGGGGAGTTTGGGAGTATAGAATTCTCCAATGAAGAATGCGAAGACGAGGCGATGAAAAATACTTCCAAAAATTCTTCCTCAGAACCCCCTTCCGACGTGGGATCTCTTTGACAGCCCTTCAACATTCCTCTTTGTCGTCAATGGACTGACACACGAACTCAAAAGTGGAAGCATACGACGAATGAGGTCAACATCATCTTCCCCCATGATGAATGAATTCCCACCAATTATAAAGGTAGGGGTCTTTTTTCCATTGTTTAATGCTAAATCATCTCTAGTTTAATCAACTTCAGGTGCCGCTTGCTATCGTTCTAACATGGAGGGTTCAGGCCGAACGAACACGGCCCAGCCCCTTCGCAACATTTATGGTTTCAGAAACTTTGATCGACGACGAAGGAACGATGACATGGAAATGAGGTGACAGTGAAAAAGTCGATGAATAAAGGTTGTGCTTCCCGCGACCTCCGCGAACCGCACCGCCAGCCAAGAGGTGTCCGACCAGCGTACCCGCGCGCTGCCTGGCGCATGCCCCGGCAGAAACCGTGGCTAGCCCGGCCCGCCGGCACCCTGACCACGTGCCCCGTATGCTGTTGGTGCCCCTCGCGCCTGCCGCCACCCCCCCCCCCCCCCCCCACCCGACGCATGCCCGACACCCCCCAACACCTGCCCGAGGCCCCCGCCGCCTGCCCGACGCCATCCGGTGCCCAGGCCGCCTGCCCGACGCCCCCCGGTGCCTGCTCGGCCCCATCTAGTGCCACCTTGACTCCCGGGCCGCCTGACCGGCACCCCCGGCGCCCTGCCCAGTGACCCTGCCACCCTGCCCGGTGCCCCCGTGCCAAGGCCGTCCTACCCAGCGCGTCCCGACACCCTGCCCGCATGCCCCGCGCCTTTCCTAGTGCACATGCGGCATACCGCGCCCCACGTGGCCTGCTGTTGGCCTTCCGGGCTGAACTGACTGAGTCGCGCCCCTCGCGGTGCTGGCCAAACCTACCACTGGCCTTCGTGCCGAGTCGCGCACATGGCGACTTCGGCCGAACTAACCACACAGTCCGTTGGGCCGAGCACAGTTTTCTGGGCCAAACTTAGCGGGCTGACCCACCTAACAGGCCGAGTCAGACCCAGCAAGTCTAACCGGGCTGACCCAGATTGGGTCGGGTTGAGTCGGTCCGACCGGGTCAGACCGGACCCTGGCCCACTAATGACCCATCGCTTACTTTGGCCATATCTTTGGCAACTGACATCCATTTGACGAACCTTCAGCAGCACTGGGAATTTCATTGAGTACGATCCCTTCAGAAATACCCAATTGGAGTTCAGGGTATAGTTGAGATACAGTCGGGTTGGTTCGTACACGAAACCAACCGGGCCCCTGAGACAAAAGGATAACAAATAATAGAGCAGGTGTCTGATTCACATGTCATCTATTGTGTTGAGACCCCTTTGATGTGTCAGAGATTTGAGATACTTCTTCATGGGACTTAGTGACACTTGGAGTATCAGATTGTAGCTCATAGAGCAGAACCTCCTGAAGACGAGCATGCAAAGCATAGATACCTAGAAGTAGGCTGAGACATGATGACTGCTTGTCTAATTCGTTTCAGAGTGACTTGACTAGCCCAGTGGGGTGCACTACTCTATGAGGTGGAATACCCAAGGCAGAGGAGTGCTACTGTGTGAGGAGGCATACCCACGGTACTCGACGGGAGGAGTACCTCTGTTGGCTATTAGGGGGAGAGCTACTGTGGGAGGCGCCAGACCCATGGTAGGGAGCACTACTGTGTGAGGCGGAAAACCCATGATACTCGACAAGAGGAGTACCTCAGCAGTATAAGGTTAGAGATTAGTACCTCAGAGTCATGATAGGACCACTGTACTTGACAGAGGAGGATTTCTCCAACAGCCGTGGTTTCATTAATGAAAATCCTGGTTTGAGCTGAGTCAATGACCTTTGTGTTTTCCTCATGATTGAGATGGGTTACATGATAACTTAGGTATATGTATGGGCATAAACCTAAGTAATGGTTATATGTTGAAATCATACTTTGTGGTTTATCCTTTTTGGATATTGTGAGACCTTGAAGGTCTCGGGGTCCCTACCGAGTATCGTTCTACTCACCCCTACGCGAGCTAGGCCCTCACCTCGTTGTGTTGGATGAAGATGACTGACAGCGCTGACGGAGGCTGAGAGTGCTAGGACAGGATGGTACCCAGAGGGGGACCATATGACGTTTCAGTACACGGTGGAGTCTGATGGACATGGAGTGCTGAGGAGTCCATTTGTACCTACCGTTCTAGTATGAACCCCGAAGGACGATCCAAGAGTTGCTTCCACATTTTAGTTGCTTTTCCCTTTTTCATTTGTACATATTTTTATTTGTATTTGTACTTTACTATTGGGATTGTATTCTGGCCCCCTTTACTTTCAGTACTCTGGTTATACATTTTTCCTTAGTGTTTAATTCCTCTTGTACTCTGTTTGTTTGTGTTTACAATTTATAAAGGCAATGCCTTCCCAGTTTTTGGGAATTACACCTTTGGTGCTAGTCGCTAGCCCCAGGCCTATTGAAGGAGGGCTTGGGGTAGTCACGATACGGGCCCCAGGGGATGAGTCATGGAAAAAGTGTAGCAAAATTAGTAAGGGTATCCATAACTCAATTTGTTTTCCATGTAATAATAATTATTATTGAAACAAATTCTTCTAAAATTAATTTAATTTTTTCTATGATTTTATATAATTTTATTTACACTACTGTTTTTGTATTTACCATTTTTTCAAATGAACTAATTTTTAAGGTTTATTACATCAGTCCATTTCCTTTAATATATTTCTTCCATCATAAAAATAAAATAGTGTTAGGAATATTGGAAACTTAATTAATGGATATTCCTCATCAGTGACAATATTATTTCCTTTCCAAAATGTTCTCCTTTCATATTTTTAAAATAAAAAATGTATTTTCAAATGTGTTCATACTATTTTTCTTTACCAAAATGTTTTCAATTATAATTTTCTTTTCCTCTATAATGTCCTTATGTATGACCCTTATTTCTTTTTAGGATCAATTATTTGAATAATTTATCTAAATGTAATAGATTTAAATATTTTTCACCCAAACATTAAGTAAATGACATTTAATAGTACCACATAACATTATCTTTATATGGAACTATAAAAAATGATTTATAAAAACACTTTTATGATTTAAAATCCATTTTACTCTTTCTATTAAATGATTTTAACCTCTATAAAAGTAATTCTTCATGGATTACCTTTTAAAACCTCTCATAATGTTTTTTGTGTGGGATTAATCATGTTGTATCAAAAAATATAAATTCTGTTTTCTTATTTTTTCATACTATTTAATGTGTTTTTTATAAATTAAGTCTTCATCTATGTAAACATAATTCAATTTTTCTATGTTACAATTGGGATATTCTTTAAAAATATCTTCCAAATTTTTTCTATAGATGGGTTATAATCATGTTATTGTGTTTATTCATTGGTTTAATTTTTGATATACAATATGTTTATTATTATAAAATATAATTATAATGACTACTAAGGAATTTTGGGTTTATATTATATAGTTATTAATTTCCTTTCTATAGGAAATGTTGTAATGATACCATCCACCATCTTTTACGAGATGGATTATGATCATATTATTCAATTTATTTATTAGTGTAAGTATTTAAATCCCATATTTTTTTATTTAAATATGGATATTTATTAACTACAAATTATAATTTATTGTGTTTTGTTTTGGAAATCACTATATTTTTAATGATTTAATATGTTTAAATTATCTGATTTGTTGTCTATGCAAATGTTCCAACATCAAATATACTAGTTTTTCAATATTTTTTCTTTCCATTACTTAGGAATGTTGATTATTCATTGTATTATTATTAATTTATTTCATATGGAGAAGTAATTTAACTTTTTAAGTGATGGGTGGGGATTGATATAATATCTCCCCTTGATACATACGTGGGTTTCATGAGACAAAGTAGCCCATATATTTTTTATATACATATATAATAATTTATAATGTCTTAGAATGAGGACATGAAAATAATATTTATAATATCAAACATTTTAAATTATTTCACATTGAGAGTAGTTATCTGTATCAATGATATTTTTTATATTTCCATGCATTGATATAATGTAATCTCTTGTGATTATCTATATGAAATTTTATGATTATCATTTTTTCATTTCATATTATCCTAAACATTTTTATTTTATAATATATTTTGATATACATTATCCCTTATAGATAATTTTAGATCACCTATTATTTCTTTTCTTCTCATTAGGATACACAAAAATTAACATTGAATTATTATAGGGATATTCTACATGAAATAATATGTTTCTCAATAGAATTTATGTTTTATTTCAATTTTTGGAATGTAATATAATATTAATAAAATAATATATTCTCCTAATCACACAAAATTGTTCAACCATGTGTGATGTGAAACCTTATATCATGTAATAATTTGATAAAGTGAAAAATAGATTTAGGATACCGGAGTTGGGGTGCTACAGTTAATATCAAAAATAGTTTACTAGAATCCTTGGGCATTATAAAAAGGGAAATATAAATTATAGAGAATAACCTTATAGAAGAATCAATAGATAATTATGAGTATATAATAATATATTTATTTTTTGTAAAGTATATATTTAATGGTTTACTAGAAATAAAATCGTCATCCAGATGAAAAAATTGGATGAAGAATCTAACATTGGTTCACCTAGAGTTAATAACCCTAAAAATTAGGGTTAAATATAAACATGGTTTTCAAAAGGTGTATAAAAAAGAGTCCTAACTACACTATAGGTTTGAAACTCCCATGACATATTCTTCAGTTAATTCACATGATCTTTACGAACCATAATGAGGGAATTGAATATATTTAGGATATAGGGCATAAAATGGAATGACCATGAATAACATAAATTGAAACATACATGTTCATAAGATATTTTCTGCATGAAATTTATGATTTACTTCTATTGTGTTTATAGATCTATTTTTATAAAATTATTAAATTTATCATACCTCGACATTCTTTTATTAATATAATGGTTTCGAATGCTGAAAATATGTTAACAACGAATGTGATTGGTAATGCTGTGAGTTCCCAAATATAAAATTAATGAGATAGGTTTTGGATTAAAAGGAATTGATATTATTCCAGACAAAGCTATCATGAATTATGGTTAAAAATTTGACTATATTTGAATTCAAAAACACACAAATATAGAGAGAAGTATAACATCCAAGATTTAAAATGAACATTCTAAATTTTCCTTCCTAAATAAAAATGTAAATTCTAAATGAATCTTTTTATTTTTAATATAACAATGATTCATTCCAATATTTATCAAATAAGTGATTTTTATACATTTTTTATGTATAATCAAATTTTACTTCTCAAATGTTTTTTAAAAAAGGGAATCTGATTTTCAAGTTATAACCCATCATGTCTGGAAACATTGCATGGATCATAATTATGATAAAAGGTTGAATATAAATAAAATCATACCACCAGCCTACATGTTATCCTAAATCAATCTTATATTATTTTTTATACATGCTTATAACAGTGTTATTATAATTATAAATTTTTTTAAAAATATAGTTTTATTTGTTTACTATATAAATTTTTAGCTATTTTACTTTTATGATAATTAAGATATTAAAATATAATGGTTAAATATTATTTTAAAAGAAAAAAATATCTTATCATACATTATTAATTAAATTTTTGGTCAACAATTTTTTAAATGGGGTTTTATAAAATTTTATTATATGGTTTACTACAGTAAAAGTTTACCTCTAAATAAGATAAGTAACATGAACCATAAAAAAACGAATTATGAAATATATATTAATATTATGGATGTAATAGTTTAATATTATCACAGAACTATTATTATATTTTGATAATATAGTTTTTAAAAATGTAAAATGGTCATTATCACACAATTATTAATATAAATTAAAAAAATGTTCTTGCACAAATTATTTAGAAATAGAATTCCAAATAATTAAAGAAAATTTTAATAATTTATAAATTAATTTATGAAATAATATAATGTATAAAAAATTAACTTTTATCATGGATAAAACACTATATTAGAATAATGTTAGATTCTTTAAAAAATAGTGTTATTGTATTTTACGCACTGAATGCTAGATTTTGAAATAAACTAGTTTTTTTATATTTCAATTTGATAAATAATTTTTTTAGTAAAAGAAATGTATTTATGGACATGGAAGAAAAAATATCTAAGTGTGTGTATTTATTTCTGAAAATTATTATTTTTTGGTTTAAAAAGTTAACATTATGGTTTTGTGGGTAACATGATTTTAATGGTGTAATTAATAGGTAGGAATTACCAAGAAAATATTAAATGTTGTATTCAATTAAAAATCCATTTAAGGAAGACCATAATTAATTTTAAAATATTAATTTGAATTTATAATTATATTCTTGAACTTCTAGAACCTTGTTTAATGTTTCCATTAATAAAAATTATTTTTGGATTCTATAAATTAAATGAGGTGAATGGTGGTTTCCTTTTTCTTATTAGGTTTCTTAAATTTTGAAATAATCCTATTTGAAAATTAGTTAGTCACAAACATCATTGAAATTAATTCAACCCACAATTGATCGGATTTAATATTAAACTAGACGATATTTTAATCTTTAAGTACGTCCCTTACCATATATAAATACCCATAACTACTAAAAATATTTCTTATTCACACATTATTATACCACGGAAATATTCCACTTGACCATGTCCATATTACATGAGCACATTTTATGTTGTCTTGGAGGAGGTTAAGGTAACAATATATGGGTGGAATAAGTCAACAGTTAAAGACCATGATCGTTGGCTACCCACCCCTACAATCAACCTATGATTATGATCTATGTCGATCATGGCTATTGATTTTTTAAAATATATATTGGAATGTTTCATTACCTTTTAACTCCTAAAAATTACAAATATACATTGACCAAAATACTATTCCAATCATTATATATATATTTTTATACCTATCTATGGCCCCCATGGCTATGGATGTAGACCTTCTATGGCCCCATTTTATTGGTCATTGTGGACTTAGTACTGAACTGATAGTTATATGATAGTGTTCTATGGGTGGTTCTAGTAGTCACCTTCAATATAAGGCCCTATGGCCATGGCCAAATGGAAATCATTGTTATACATTCTCTTGGAGAAGGATACAACCCTAGTTTCCATATGACCATAGTTATAGACCATTCCCACCCTCCTCAAAAATATATTATTTTCTAATTGGCGTGGGAATGAAGCTCTTATACCGTGGTAGATATTGTAACATGGCGTTATATGGTATACATCTATGTACTTTGATAGCCCTTCAATTAAGGATATGATGTGGTCACAATATTTGGTCGTCCATGTAAATAATAGTGTTTATAGTTTAATTTTATAGTAGTGAAACCTTTTTACCATCACTCTATACTATAATTAAATTGATCACAAATACTCTCTCATTACACTCTCAAGAGGTACTCCATGGTGGTCCGATGGTTTTGAGATGTCCCGTTCAATATTTAAGGATCATAAAAGCAGGGTAAGGGTTTCCTAATTCACATCTTTCATTATTCAAGTATAATAATTTTTTATAATGTATTCAGATATTCATTTTCTAATACTTAATTTTTTTACATGTAATTATCTTCCTTTTTTTTATATATTATTAGTGATAGTTTATTTATTACATCCCATTATAGCCTTTTATAGAATCATTTCTATGTAGAAGTTGGTGTTTCTAACCCCCATTCCCTTATTTCTGTAAGACTTTTAAATATATTTTAATTTAAATCAGATATTTTATTAATCTTAATTGTTATAATTTAATTAAAGTTATATAAATGAGAAACCTATAAGTATACCATAACCCATTATAATTCTAAATCTGTCTCTTAGCATATAATTATACCAATTTTTTTGTAATTTTTTTTCCTTAGAGTGAAATATCATCCCAAATACAAAAATGTGGATGCAAGATCTTGCTAAATTTTACCAAGGAGTAGTAACCCTGACCATAGAATATATTTTATTAAATAAACCATAACCTATTATACGAAAAAGATGGATAATTTCACACCTATATTGAAACTCCCAAAGGATATGATTTGGACAATTAAAAAACTCTTTACAAAACATAACAAGGGATTATTTCTTTTTGATATCCCTAATACATGAAAGTACATCAAACTAATACCTTATTATTATTAAATTGATAAAGTTACATATATTTTTATTAAAAATATACTCATATTTGGATATTCACCTTGTTAGCCATATTATTCAATCTAATTGGTAAATTCTAAAAAAACTTATACATAATATTTTTATATGGACAAATAATTATTACATAATCCGTGAATATATATATGGTTTATTATGAACTGTATTGTTTAAATATTTTATTTATATGATGGATGCATTAAAATTAATATGTAATGGGTGAGGCCTAAGATTACTAATCCACTCGAAGCATATATAGGTCCCATGAGACATATTATTTTTGTATTTGGGATAACCATTATCAATGTAGGTATGGTTTCATTCTATGTGGTGTCAATATTAATATTCAGATGTCTTCTACTATGGATTAAATTACCGTATAATCAATTTTTTTCTTCCATGTGATTTTTTATATTTTTAATTTATCTATAGATATATTATGAAAATTTATGGAATTATTCAATTTATATATTCTTGTCATATTATTTATTCTATGATTATGGTATGATAGATTTATTGTATGCCTTAATTAGCATTTAAAATCACCAAATTACACTTTTTTCCTATTCCATAGGTAACAAAGACAATTACTATATGTGAAATATGGATATGAAAGAAGATATAATAATTTTTTCATATTGTCATAATATTTATCATTAGTTGTCAAGATAATGTAATATTCATGTATGTATCTACATCCTAAGACAACTAAACCATTAGATCCTCATATCCATTTATTTGTAAAAAATTAAAAAATAACCACTGACTTGTGAGGGTGAGATCCATGGTGCCAGAATTATTATTAATATATGTTTAGTTGAATCCTAAAGAACTAGATTTCGAAAAACATTATATGATTACTTAACTCTAAAACAAACCATTAAAATATTCTTGAAATACTTCTTGATTACAATATAGGAATTTATAATAAATCCGATTAGATGATATTTCAAAACAATATGTAAAAAAATCCACAACTACATAGGATTATATATTAATTATCATAATCATTTTAATGAGGATGTAACCTTTGTGCATGGTTATAAGAATTTTGGGAATTTCGAGACCTTGTGATGCATTTTGTCAACTCATAGACGCAATCTGATACAATATTGATCCTAAAAAGGTGATATTATGATTGGATTTCCTAGTGATATTAATTTTAAAAGTTATGTATGATCATATTTATGAAAAACTAAAATTAGGAGGATATAATTTATTTAATGGGATTAGAATTTATATCTCATATTTTAAATGAATATTATAAATTTTCTTTCATAAATATAAACGTAAATCATAAAAGAACTTTTTTATTTATAATAAATAAAATATTTATAAAAATATTAATTAGATAATTTTATTTTATAAATATTTTTCAATTATAATATAAATTTACCTATATATTTTTTTTTGAAAAAAGGGTAGATCACAAGTCGGGTAAAAACTCATCGTGTTCGACGATGTTGTGGGGCGCGAACCCAGAAAGAAAGGCAAGGTTGAAATGCCTACCACTAAATCATATGTTTCCATATTTCCTTCTTCCATAATTTTTATTTTTATTGTACTAACTTGCTGTATTAGAAAATATTTCACTTTAAATAAATTTATTTATTCAATGGGGTGTGTTACAGGCATCACTGAGTTTAAATGAACCATGATACATAATTTATATATTTTTAATTAATGTGGTAGTTATAACCTAGATGTAAATTTCATTCGTATGTACATTTTTAACTAATTCAGAATATATATATCTCATACTCATTATAAATTTATTGATAAATTATTAGTAAACAGCCCTTCTATTTTTAGTAATGTCATTTTATTCTTGCAAAATGCATTTCCCAAAATGTGTTTTCTTATTAAAAATTATTGTAATTAAAGTATAATGGTTTTAGAAAATCTTTTTTTATAAATTTTATTCTATTTTTAATATCAATGCATCAAAATTATCTTAATATATTTTTTTATAAATTTCTGAAAAGATTGATTTTTCATAGAATAGTGAAAAATATTGATTTTTATTGAAAAATATATTATTATTTTAATTCATTTTTAAAGGAAAACTATATTTCTTTATTTTAAAATTTATTTAGGTCATTAAAATTTCAAATTATTCAATTATATTTTTTAAAATAGATTTTATTCTTGAATTTAGCAAAATATTATTATACGTTTAAAAGGGTTATTTTGTAAAAAATAGTTTTCTTAACAATCTTACTATTTAGTTCTCAATTAGATTCTGACAATTTTTTGTGTTGAATTTTGAAAAAATTGTACACTATGTTTTGAATCAGTGAGTATAATTTTAGTAAATATTTCCATTTTATTTTTGGAAAATATGAATAATAAACATAGTAATTTTTTTACTATGATCAAGGGATAATTAATGATTAAAAATAAAATGATATAGAGTATAAAATTATGTTAACACATGAATAAATATTATTATATGCTTATATATCATCTATAATCATAAATAGGTCTAATTGTGGACCTTTTGGGGGTACTTGGATGATATTATGATTTTTATAATATTTTATTTAAAGAAAAGTCAAACATGTCACTCACTTGTCTTTAGTAAACAAAATATTTTCAACATGAGTTCATCTAGCGGAAATTTTAGAATATAAAAATAATTTTGAAAAAAAATTGATTCCATATTTTGAATCAATGAGTGCAATTTTAGTAAATATTTCAATTTTATTTTTTGGAAAATATGAATAGAGAACATAATCATTTTTGTTACTACAATAAAGGGTAGAATAGAAAATTAATAATTAAAACAAAAATTATAGAGAATATAAAATTATATTAACACCACATAAATATTATCAGATGTTTATATATCACCCGTAATCATCAAAAGGTATAATTGTGAACCTTTTGGGGCCACTTGAACCACTTGTTTTCAATAAATAAAATATTTCCAACATGAAGTTATCAAGAAAAAATTCTAGAGCTTAAATTTAATTTTGAAATATATTTTATTTATATTCATCATTGTGATTTCATTTTATTTTTAGGGTAGAAATTATTACATTAAATGCTTATACAAATATGATGCAATAATTATTCAATTAATGGAAAAATAAAATAATAATATTAAAATTATTAAAATTATTCTAATTTAAGTTAATTTATGTTGTAAAACAGTTTTATATATGATCATGAAAAGTTAGGTATTTATTAAAATATATTTATGTATTAATATTTTTATCATGATTTTATTAATTTCAAAGTAACGAATAATATCAAAATTGACTATAATGATATTTTATAAGTATAATAATTTATTGAGTTATCCAAAAATCAGAAAAACATTAAATAAGGATAAAGGTGGAAATATATGGTCTAAAAAATATTCCCATGTAAATTTATAATCTATTTTGAATCATCTTGAACAAGAATAGTGTCATAATATTTTAATATTTGGTAAAATTATAGAGATGACCCTCACCTCATTTATAAAAAGGTACCACCACTATCAATTAATTACACCCCATTGAACTTTATAGATAAACCATCCTCTATCAAAATTTGTTTTCGACTTACATAGTCACATTTGGAGCTGCTAGTATTCCCAAAAACCAACACTAGCTCCCTTTAGTGGATATCTTAAAGATTCATTTGGAAGAAGTTGTATTCCCCGTAACTGATCACTTTCTTTTTATAATATTTTCTACCTAAAAAATATATGATAATTATCATAAAATAATAACTTGTGTTTGATAAATAGGATTTAATTTTAATATGAATATCTAAACAACAATATACACCCTCGTTCTCATCAAATGAGAAGTGATAGTGTCACTTGTGCGTGCGTACGGCTTACCGTCTCCACGTAATGATAAAATTTATTTTTCATCAACATACTTTTTGGATGAGTTTTATAAAGTGATTAGTGTAGGTAAATTATATTAATTAAATAATTATACTTTTTAAAAAATAATATCCTATCTACCATCATACCTTCCAAGGTGTTGGAAAATGACAATGTCGCTCGTGCATATGTTTGGATTATCACATCCATGATGTGATGTTATTAGTTTTTAATTTTTATTTAAATTGTATAGTAATGATGATGAATATAATGAATATATATAATATACATGATATAAAAATGATTCTAGAAATGTGAATTATTATTTAATTTTTTTTCTGTCCTTCAAAAAGTGAACACAACATTCATTCATACATATGTCCAACCATCTCCATTAATGGTGTAATTAATTGTCTATATAAATCATTATTTATGAGCTTAATATATATATATATAATTAATATATATGAAATAATAATCATGTTAAAAAATTAGGTATATACATATAATAAATATAAATTTATTATAATGTAGTTAGGAAACTTTCGATGGAAGTTGGATATGAGGTATGAGATTTTCATCTCACTTTTATTTCTATAAGACTCATGATTTAAAAAATACATTTTTTTGTGGTGTATGTATTGCCCCAAAATGTATTATTTATTCTTACCATTAAAATTAATGGATATAAATATCTATATAATTTTCCTTCTTACATTAGGATTATGACTCAAATGATTCCAAAGTGGTAAGGGTTTATTTATCCCTCTCAACATTATTTAGGATCTTCTATATTTATGTTTATTCTAAGGAATATTTATAAACTATTTTTTATAACAATGTTTTCAAAAATTGTGTTTATTATTATCCAAAACAAAATTGAATCAATTTTCCCTAGTTATTGAATTTTTTAAAAATAGTTTTAACATAATTGTTTTTTATCATTTCATAAATAAGGTACTTTGTGACTTTTCCAAAACAATACATAATGAATGTTTTTTAACTTATACGGAATTAGTATATATTCCCATCATTTTTATGACTCAATGATTTTAAACATCCTTTATAAGTTTAATAATTTATTTTCAAATAATTTTTTTTTCATTTATAAGTGAGAAATGTTTTAAATAGAGAAGTTTTTTTAGAAAGGAAAATTTGTTTTCATCATTAATTATTCCAAGTGATCTTTCAAAATAATTTTCTTCCTAAGATTAAATCCTTTGATGATACAGAAGATTTAATGGTAAATTATCCAAGGATACCATACTTATTATTTTTATGTACTCTTTATGTTTATGATAACATACTATTTATGAAACCCATTACCTTTCTTGAGGTTATACTTTGATGAAATGATGAAATTTTTATTAACCCCATTTTATTTCCATGGGTTAGTCTATGATGGAATGTTTATGAAACTCAATTATTTTTAAGGGTTCCAATTTTTTGATTATTTTTAAAATCTTATGTCTCAAATACATATGATTTTAATTATGTGATGTCATTTTAACCAAGGATTGTCTTTATATTATAACCAAGTTAAATGATTACTTTGTAACCAAAAATGGGTAGGAACTATGTCTCCCTCCAATGATTTTGGAAAATATAGAGAGATCGGGTGACAAAAATATAATATGTGAACCTAATTCCATGTTCACAATTTTAGATGTGGATCTAGATTTCATGTTCATAAGTTTATGGGTGGTCCCAGATTTCATGTCTATAGGTTTATGAAGGGACCATTATTTCAAATCCATAATATTATTAGTTGGACTATATTGAAGACTATAAATTTATTTGAGAGTCTGATTTCATGTCCTTAACATAATGTGTAAATTTTTTTATTTTTATACACGTTCCCAAATTTATAAGTTTATGTCATAGTTCCATTTCTTATATAAATTTTATGCATTGATAGATTATGATTTCGTAATGATTCATATTTTATGAAATGATATGATTTATTCCATGAATATTTTTAATCATCCATGATATATTGGATGTGAATTTTTTTTGTTTTGATATCATACTTTTTTTCTTATATTATTATTTCATATCATCATGATATATATATATATATCTCATGATTACCCTTACTGAGAATCTAATCTCACCCATTCTTATATTTTCATTCCCTAGATTATGAATAATGGGTTAATGTGGGGTATGTTTATTAAGAGTAGTAAAGGGGGTTCTGTATAGTTTATATTGAAGATATTACATGAAATTAGGGGATTTTGTATCTTTTCACCAAAGAAAATAAATATACATAGTCTTTATGCATTTTTTTTGTACATTGTACTGAATATTAATCTATTAAGATGTAAAATTTATGTATGAAAATCATGTGTTGTTATAGTTGGTATCAAAATTAGGGTTTAGTAAAACATTGGATATTAGGGTTAGAAAACTCTAGAGAAAACCATTGGGATAAGTCAATATATAGGATAATATCCAAAATATTTTTTAAGTAAGATATTATTTTATTCTCCATGAATTTACATACTTTTTTATATACTATAAGAAAATGTGTCTCTAGAAATATTGTACCTATGGGTAATAACTTCAAAAAGAGAACACTGATATGGACATGATGACCACATAGTACATGAACATGGGACTTTCTACATACCTTTTTTGACACTCTTGGGGGATATACATTGGGTTAATCTATATTTTCATTATGATCCATTATGAATTATTTGAATAGATAATAATCATGAATGACCTAGGATAAACCTAATTTCTCATAGATTGAAATGATAGTTTTTGTATTAGGAGGTCCTATAAATGATTATGTGGGATTCCAATAGATTTATGGTTTCTCTCACTTTGATTTTGGTTTTAGATAATGGATATAACCAGGAGGATTCAAATTAATTATGAATGTGGTAGACAGTGGAATGATTTTTCCTTTTGAGAAACTAAATGAAAAAAATCGGATAGAAAAACCCTGTTATTAGACCTAAGTTATAATCTTATAATATGATAAAAAATATCAACTTAGGTGAGTTACCTAACAAACCTAACAATACGAAAATGGAGTTTCATGATGACCATAGAGGAATTAAAGTTCAATTTTCATCATGTCCAAAATGTGAGAAGAAGCACAGAGGAAGATGCCTCAAGGGAATAAGAAGATGTTTTTTCTTATGTGGAAAATAAGATAAAAGAGAATGTAATTTCCAATGATAAGGTTATGGTTTGGATAACACAATGGATGGTAATAATGGTTTTAATAAGGTATTATCGATGTTTTAATGTTTCAAATGTACAAATGGGAATTATGAAATTCGATGTCTTGAAGGCAAATCTCATGAAAATGGTCAATAATGTTGAATGAGTAATGGTTTATTTTGATGTTTAAGGGATTATTAATGGAATATGAAGGTAAAATATAGTTAATAAATATGATAATCATGTTTCATTAATAGATTATGAAGTAAGTGGATTGATTAAAATTATTATTTATTAAGATTTGAGAATTATGTTGTAAATGTATTTTATAAATAAAATTATATATTATATAAAGAATTAAAAATCTATGGATCATTCATTTGTTGTTTTTATTTATTTAATCTAAATTATATGTTTAATGGTACCAATAACAAGGAAATTTTATTTAGTTATAAGATGACCAATTGTGAAAACGCATGATTTCAGGATGATAACAGTTATTATGTGTCCAATGTGAATGTAATAATGTCTAGTTTAGATAATAATATGATTAAGACTAATGGGATAGTATTTTCAGCCTTGAAATTGGTTAGTTATTTGATGAAAATGTTACATAAGTCTTCTTTGATAATGTTTATTTAATTTTTAATTTAAAGAATATATTTAATTGTTTATGGTGTTTTTAAGGAATAAATATAATGTTAATTTTTTTTAATAACGAATGTTTTAATTAAGGTTTTATGTTAATTTAGGTTATTACTATTTTTTTAGAGATTATATGGTCACTTTAATTAAATATTAGGATTTTGAATTTATGAGTTACATTTAGAAATTAATGTTAAGTTGATTTTGGAATCTTACTGACTTTCTTCCTAAATATTTGGGCCTTGGATTTTAGTCAGACATATTTTAAAGGGGTTTTATGATTAAAAAATTTTGAATTATATTAAGATAAACCTTGGGAATTATTTTTTATGTTTTAAAAATTAATTTATTTTTTCATATTGGATAACTTATGCTAACAATTTTTGGTTTTAGATAATATCTAATGATAGGATGATTATCTTGTTATCCGTTTGTAGATTATGTGATCTGTTATAATTTGATATTGTGCTTCAGATATGGAATATTTATCTTATTAATCTTATGGATAAAATGATGATATTATGGTGGGAGTTGATTAAATTATGAATTTATAATTTTTATTTTAGTATATTTCATTATGTTTCCAGTACACATGTTAAAGGAATGCCTCAAATATGGGAAAATGATTTTAAGACAGAACTTTTTTCAAATAACCATAAATTTTCTTTAATTGATGGTATTTTCAACATATTTTGTCTAATGTTTTGTTATTGTTAATTTTCTATAAGTCTTTCACTTTATTATGATCAATTATCTATATGCAATACCTTCATTCCATTTACATATCTTCACATATCAATAATTTCATTCAATTTGGAAACCTAGAATGTGTAATCCTAGATTACCTTTGTACTTACCTATCTCAATTTTTAAAATAATTTTTATTAAAACAATTTTCAATGTGGGTTTTTATATTGGAATATTGAAATGTAAAGTCAATGATTACTGAGCACATATTCAAGTTATACTGATGAAATATATTAAACAGGGAGAATGTAGGTCCCTGATATTTTAGAAAAAATTCCTATATAAATAATTTTATTTCATTGATGTATGTAATTACAAAGAAGATCATGTTTAAAAAAACCATGACACACTATTAAAATTTTATTATTTAATGTGAAATTTATATTATAGTAGTTAATTTAGTGGGTATGAATATGATTAATGAATTTATGTTATATATATATATATATATATTTCTTACTAAATATAAATGTATTGAAAAATTCATACAAAATAAGCATTGAAATTTTAGTAAATTCATTTTATTCTTCTGAAATATGTTTTATACAAAACAAAATTTCTACTGGTTAAATATTATAATTAAATTATGAATGTTTTTGAAAATTTATTTGATAAAATTAATTAATTTTTTAATTCATCTTGTCAAAATAATTTTAAGAATAAATTTTTTAGTAATTTCAAAAAAATTTGATATTTCAATGAATAATTGAAAATACTAATTTTTATTAGGTATTGTATTTTTCTTTTAAAGTATTTAAAATGTAAAATTATTTTCCAATTATAATTAAAATTTCATTAATTAATTTTTTAAATAACATAATTAATTTTTTTTTGAAATTGATTTTATACATGAATTTAGTACAAAAACATTTGATATTTAAAAAAGGCAATTTTTTGTTAAATAATTTTTCATAGAGTTTTTACTATTTATTTTTAATTAAATTCATCCAATTATGTGTGTTGAATTTTTGAAAAATGCACTAAGGATTTCGAATCAATGACTCAAAATTTATTATATAGGGCCATTTTATTTTTGGACAATATGAATAGTAAACATTGTAATATTTAGCACGTTAAAGGGTAAAAAGGTAATTAAAGGTTAAAAATAAAATGACAATGAATATAAAATTACCTTAAAACATTAATATATACTATTTTACTTTATAAATAATCCATCATCATCAAAAGGTATAATTTAGGACGTTTTGGGGCCACATGGATGAGATTATGACATTTATAATACTTTTTTAATGAAAAGTCAAACATGTTAGCCTTTTGTTTTTTAATGACAAAAATAGTTTTAGCATGGGGTTATTTAGAATAATTTCTCAACTATAAATATTATTTTGAGATATTATGTATTTATAGTATTCATGGTAGTTTATTTATAATTTTTATGGAAGATATAATGGCCTTAAATTCTTACATAATGATGATGAAGTGATTATTCAATTAATTGAAATATCAAATAAAGGATATTAAAAATCTAAAAATTATTATAATTTGAGATAATTTATGTTATCCAAGAATTTTATATTTTAAAAATAATCTTATTTCAATATGAATATATGTTTTTCTAATATCTATTGTTTTCATAATTTTTTTTAAAATAAATGTAATAAATAGTGCTGAAATTCACCATAAGAATATTTTTTTAAAAAATTATTTTATTAAATTATTTAAAAATAATAAAAATATAAAATAAGGAAAAGGGTATAATTTATGGTCTAATATGTTATCCCATTTTAATTTATAGTCCATTTAGAAGAATTTGTCTCCAAAATAGTTTAATTATAATTTAATCATTTATAAAATTCCAAAAGTTGACCTCACCTAAATTATAAAAGGGAACTTCTTACCTCACTTATTTACACAAAATTTATCCTTATAGATTGACCATATATTGGAATATTGTATTATCAACATCCTAAGTCACACTTCTGTGCTATTTGTCTTTCCAAAATACCTACCTAGATCCCTTTAGAGGAGACCCATTGGTGTCTTTTTAAAGAAAATGTAATCACCCTAACTGATCACTTTATTTTTATACGCATATTTAAATTATAAAAATCTATGATATTTATCAGAATATGATAAATTCAGTATCCTAAATATTATTAAATTTTATTATTATTATGAAATAACCATTATACACCCTGTTTCTTATCAAACATGAATTGAAATTATCGCTTATGTGTATGTACTACTTACCATCTCCACGCAACGATACAATTCATTTTTCATCATCATGTTTTATTTATGGATATTGTGAAGTTATTTGTGTTTATATATGATATATAAAAACAAAATTATACTTATAAAGTTATAATATCATATATACCTTCTTACCTTCCGAACCGTTTTTGAAACTGTAACTCTGCTAGTATATACGTGTGGACTACCGCCTCCACAAAGCGATGTGATTCATCTTTTATTTTTATTTGACATGGATGTTAAGGAGGATGTATATGAAAAATATATATTATTTAAATGATATGAAAATTATTATTTAGTGTCTAATTATTATTGACCATTCATTTGTTCTATCATTCAAAAAGTGAATACATTCGTCAAGTGTATGTACAACCTATAATCTCCATTAACAGTGTAATTCATTTTAAATATCTATCATTATTCATGAAATTAAATATATTTATATAACTAATATATATGATATAATAATCATTTATTTTATCCTCTTATATACACATAATATATTTAAATTTATTATAAAGGTGGTTAAATAATGTTCAATAGATGTCAGACCTATGGTAAAGGATTTTCATCTCACTTTTATTTCTATATGAAACATGCCTTATACACTATATATTTATTTTATTGGTGTATATACTGACCATGAATTTATTTCATAATTATTATCATTAACATTTTTGGATATATATTTTCTTATAAAAGTTTATGTTTCATGGAACTTATGAATCAAGTGATACCAAGGTGATAATGGTTTATTTTTTTATTACACCACTACTAGAATGTTTATGTTTATATTTATACTATGGAAAATTTATCTTCCATGTTATATAAAAAATTTAAAATGGTTTTTTAATATTATTGAATAATTATTTAAAATAACATCTACACATGTTTTAATTCTAAAAAAAATAATTTTAAAGGAATGATTTTTACATTTTCAAAATAAGGAACATTATGACTTTTTCAACAAAATATAGAAGGAATTTTTTATATAATTTATAAAACATTAGAGTTTTATCCTACCATTGAGATACATAAATTATTTTAATATTATTTTACATTTTTATAAGTTTACTTTCCATGAAATTTTTTAATTTATAATAGTGATTTTTTTCAAAAAAGTTAAATGTTTTTAAAATTGAAAAGTTATATTCCATAAGAATTATTCCAAGTGATGTTTTAAAATAATTTTCCAACTAAAATGACTTAATTTGATGTTAAATAAGATTTATAAGTGGATATAATCCAATGATAACATCTTTATTCATTCATTGTATGTTTTATGGGTATGAAAACATGGTGTTTATGAAACTCATTACCTCTTCATTATTTGTACTTTGATTAAATGATAAAATGTTTATGAAAGACATTTATTTTCCCTGGTTATGTTATGATGGAATTTTTATGAATCTTAGTTTTTTTTTCATGGTTTTTGATTTGATTGAGTTTTTATAAAATTTATTAAGACATATGTATGGTTTTAATTATGTTATTGTGGTTATAATATATCCCAGGATAGTGGTTACATTATTACCAATGACGGTGGGACATAAATATCCATCCAATGCATTAGATAAATATGGATAACTAATGAGGTGAAAATGTTATACATTAACCTGATTTGATATTCACAATATTATTCATGGGTTTTTCTTTCATTTCCATAATTTTATTCATGGAATAGGTTTTCATGCACATAATTCTATGTTTGGACCTTGGTTTATTGTCCATAAGATGATGAGTAGACCTAGTTTCATGTCCAAAATTTATTCCAGGGCATAATTTTAGGTTTTCATCTAAATGAGTGATACAGTTTCTATTTATTGATGTTCAAAAAGATATAATTATATTCCATAATTACATTTCTTATGTCAATGCTATGCCCTCATGGCTTATGATTCCATCATGATTCATGTCTTATGAACTACTACGATTTATGCACTAAATAATGTATATAATCCATGATATCTTGGGTATGAACTATTTATGTTATAATATCATACCCTTATTTTTATCTTGTGTTTTATATGATAATTTGTTGATATATCTCATATTTACCATTACGAAGCATTTTCTCCCACTAATTCTTACGCTTCCCTTCCCAAGGTTATTATGAAGGGTTTTATATAAGGTATTTCTAAGAATATTAATAAAGGGATATCATTATTCTAGATGTTCAATATATTTAATTAAATAATAAGATTTTTTATCTAGTATCCAAATACACTAAACATCTACAATTCGTGGGCATGTTTAGTTATACAATGTATTGAATATTCATCTATTAAGATGTAATATTTATGTATGACAATACAGGGTCATTATATGTATGATTATATCAGTATTATACTATTTATGATTATTTTTACTTATATAGTTTTATTAGATAAAAACATTAATTTTATGCATAGTTTTATTTTTATCATAATTATGTTATCAAAATATAATCGTTAAATAAATTTTTTGCACATAAATAATGACTTATCATACATTGTTATTTTTTGTTAATTCAATATTTAAATGTGTTTTATTAATTTTTTCACGGGTCTTATTACTTCAAAAACATACCATTAAGTATGAAAAGTAAAATGAGTCTTTTTAATACAAAATAATGAGATATGAGTAATTTTTATTGAAATAATATTTTTTTGTTATCAATTTTTTTAATGTTTGGATAATATATTTTTTTAATTCTAAAATTGTCATTGAAATGTCATTGTAAATAATAAATATAATGGTTCTTAAAAAAAATTCTCTTTTCATTACGTATTTATAATCTAAATTACACATAATTAGAAGAATAAACTAATAAAAATACTAAATAATTTGATAATATTGTAATTTTTAAAAAATATACAATAGTAACCAAGATATACACATATGGTCTAATGAAGTAAGATTTATTAAAAGTAGAGTTTTAAAATTTTACACATCGAATTATCAACATAAAAATATAGAATTATTTTTAAATTATATATATGAATATAATTATTTTTAAGAAAATGGATTTTTTTACCATTAAGTTGAATTTATATTAGGGTTAATTTTTATGATTTTTCTGATAAAGTTTAATTTTTTTTAAAAGTTGAAAATTACAGTTTTATGGGTACCATAATTTTAATAATATAATAATGATTTAAGTATTACATAAAATATTATTATGTATTTCCTTCAAAAAAAATTTATATATGATGTATTATATGAAATTTAAATATATTAACTTAAATTTGGAAATTTTTATTAGAAAATTTGGGACCTCAATTATTTGTTACATAATATATTATTTGGATCATATGCATTAAATGAGGTGGTTGGAAGAATGAATTTGGTTTCTTACTAATTATATGGTCAACGAAATTTATTTATATCATTAATTATATAAATTATTTTTTAATTAATTCCATGATAAATGGTTGGAATACATATTAAAATAGAAAATATTTTAACCCTTAAATACCTCCCTCCTCAAGTACAAATACCCAACCATTATCCACTCATTTTCCACTCCAAATACATTGGTATATAATACTATCTCATTTAAAATATAAAAATTATCTCTTAATTGATTTAATGGTTCTATATTTTCCCTCTTAAACATTAATAATCTCTCGAACAAGGTAATGGTTTATCCCTTCACCCTCTTTGCATTCTAAGTAATTTCTTTTGTTATAATACCTTTTTAAATTCCATTTTATATACATCCATGCTTTTTATTCAATGGATTTACCTTACATTAGTGAAATTTTTAATTTCATTATTGTATTATTAATTAAAGACCACTATTATATGTCATTATACCATAATATGTTATAATGATTGAATTTTCCCATAGTCATAAAACCATTCAATTTTTTTTTTGAAATGAAATTTGTTGTGTGGTTTTCCTGTAAATGAAATCTCTATTATTATACAAAAAAGTTGAGGAATCCTCTACAAAAAACATACCTATGGGTACTAACAATGAAAATGGATGATTCTGTATCAACTAAATCACCATATGGAACATTATAAAGATGTAGAATAGTTGACTTAGTTTAATACTCCCTAGGGATATGTATTGGTTAATTCACAAACACTTTAAAACCCACAAATAGGGATTATTACGTATTAATATCTATACCCCAGGAATGTACGTCTCACATATACCCTAGTATCATTCCATTAATAAGTTAACTTTATTTTGTACAATTAATATCCCTATATTTAGATATTTATATAGTTAGCCACATTATTCCATTGAATGGGGAAATACTAATAATCTATATACCAATTATTTATATAAAGATAAATAATGATTAATTAGTCTAAGATTATGTATAAGTTTCATTATTATATGTTTTGATTAAACATTTTCTCTGTATGATAGATGTATAAGACTTCATATGTTATGGATGGGGATAAGAATTATATAGCCCCTTGATGCATCTGTTGGTCTCATTAGACATGTTAGGTGGGTATTTTTTATTCCCCTTCCACATTTATGTACAGTGTATTGGGGTGATTCGTAAATAGAAATAAAAAGATTTCAAACATTACATTTTCTATCACTATGAAATCTTTGATTTTTATTCCTGTGATTATTTATATTTTCATGGTGTCTAAAAATATATATTTTTTCATTTATAAAATTATTTAATTTTTTATTCCAATCATGTTATTTTTTCCTTGTTTATTCTATGAAAGCTTCAACTACCACTTAATTTCTATTTTATCTCATCCATTTAATTTTTTTTTCATTTTATCTCGGGATACATAAATATTATTACTTTCTATATATTCATATGAATGTTGGATCAATAAAATTTTAATGTTTTCATCTGACGTATCTTCACATTTTGAGCTAATGTAATAATAATTTTTGTATATATTTCCAAAGACTAGTAAATTGATAATCCTTATTATATATGTATTTACACATGTACAATTTTGTAATATCTATCTCAGAGTATCTAGAGTAAATCTGTTACAAGAAGGATGGATTATACATAATTTTGGATGATAAAGATGACGAAAAAATGAATATTAAATTTCATACATTTCGATAATGTGGGAAGATGCACCAAAGGAAATTTATTCTAGAAACTGAATGATGTTTTATGTGTTGTAATAGAGGACATAGAGATACCAGTTTCAAAGGAAAAATTATGAGTTTGGTTAACATAATAGAGAGAGAAAAAGTTCATGTTAATGTACCAATACTAGTTCAATGGATTAAATTTTTGGAACTTTGGAATTATCCATGTTAATTCCCTTACCCAATGTATAACAAAGATAATGGACATCTTCAACCTCCTCTAACATGGGAATAATGGGGATTCTATGCAATTTATACAGCTGAGGTTGATCATGATAATTAATATACACTTATCCTCTACTCTACAGTTGCATTTTTCTGGTTGGAGTTGACTCTAAGAACATTATATATCTAGGAGGTTTTTAACTATATTATATAATCACCATAATGATTTTGTATTTAATTATAACAGTAAAGTTATAGATTTATGATTATTTTATCCCAGATTTCTGTTTATGGGAGTTTTTTCAGAAAAATATTATTATTATTCCATTGAATGAATTTAATGTGATATTGTAAATAGATTAGTTCTCTCTACCAAGGAAAAATTAGTTTTTGGGATAAATAAATAAAATTTAATATTAACATATTAAATTATGTCAATGCATGGATTATTAAAACCTCTCATTATAATAAAATTCTATAATATAGGTCGTGATACTAAATAAAAGGTGACCATTTACTCAAATGAATGAAAAAAACTAAATATTATGGATATTCTTTTTTATAAATGATTTGATAACATTATTATTTAAAGGAATTATAAATGAAACTATTATTATTATTTTGGGATTTAATATATCTTAAACATTCAATTTATATTAACTATTCAACAGATTTTAAATTATTCACTATGATTAAAAATTCATTATGTTATTTAGGAACTAATTATGTGTGTATAAATGCTTAGCGATGGAACCTAGAAGAAGAAGTTATTTTGGAAAATGGTTTAATTTTTTGTAAGAAAATGAGTTCATATGTATACATAGTCTTTAAAGATTATAAAAATTAAATATTTTCAGTGAGATTATGGATTTTTTAATGAATATTAATATATTTTACAAAGTTATTATAATTATTATTAAATTAACAAATTATTTATCTTACTTTTTTTGAGGATAAAAGTTAATTTTATTTCTAGGAGAATATGTTTCCATGATTTTAGGTTTAGAATATTACATATCATTTGAAAATTTGGGTTAATTATTTCTACGGATTAGGTTTTCTAAAATAAGAGTATTAAACATTAGTAGAAAAAAAATATTTTAAATTAATGTATTTTGTTTTGAAATAAAGGTTAAAATTGGTAAGACACTGATGGTATGTTTTTCATATTAATGTGTTATTTATTTATAATAAAAAAATATGACTTTATTACTTAGTTTAGAATAGGATCATGGAAATAAATATATTATATTTATGTTGTTAGAAAATTCTATACATAATTAATGAAGTTTATTAGGAACAAATGTTTTTGACATATAAAAATTTTATAAATGTGTTTATTATGAGGTAAAAGGGAAGTTTTATACTATTACCAAAGATATTGAGGATGATAACTCCTTAAAAATTGTATCCTAGGTCATATTGACAACCATCATTACTTATATTAGTAATTAATAATTGAAATTGTGAGGATAAAATTTATTTAATGTGAAAGAATGAAACCCCATGATATTTAAATATGTAATTCCCCTTTAAATAAATAATTATTTTGAATATCTTGCTTCACATGAAACACTAAATTAAAAATACTATGATTATCTAATAAGATTATTTTAAAAAACCATTTTTATATATAAAATACTTATAAGATACAAATAGTAGTAAAAACATTATAAAAATGGAGTACAAATGTGTAATAAAACAAAGGTCATTTTATGAATAAAAATAATTTATTTTTATTTCCCACATTATTTGTTCTGATATAAAAATTAATTCATATTAAATTTAAAATTATAATTTTATAAAAATGAAATAATTTTTCTATTAAACTTGTCAATTTTATCTTAAAATTAGTTTTTTAGATTTTTTATGTAGCTAAATTTTCGTTGAATAGTGAAAATATAGTTTGTACCTCTACCATTTATTTCATGACATTATCATAAATTAATTCTGACTATAAAAATATAAGAAATCATGACCATAAATGTATTTAAGGAGTATAATTGTTCATTTAAAAAATATATATTGAATTTAGAAGACGAGTGTTTAAAATTTAAATGTCAAGTGATATTTATTTTAATTAATTTTTCCCTTTAAATATGTTTCAAAATGATAGAATTCATCCTTTTATATCATTAAAATATTCATAACTCTTCCTTGTAAAAAAATTAACAAAATATTTTTAGGTAAAAAAAAGATGTTGAAAATTTCATTCTAAACATAAAATTTATACTAAAATACATACAATTTTCAAAAAAATGCCTTTACATGTAATGATAACTAAAATTATAATTCATTTTTATCATAGTTATAATTTTTTAAATATTTTTTTAATTTTCAATTATTAATAATAAGTTATATATTATAGAAAATTTAAATTTTCATCACTTAATGTAAATTACATTAGTAATAATTAGTTTCCATGGTAAAAACCAATAATTATAAAACAGAAAAATTTATGACTATAAGACTTGAATACATGTTAAAAATGTGTCAAAATATATAATTGAGTCATGACCAACCTTAAAAATTCCCATGCCCATTAATTTTCATTATTGTATCCTTATGAATATTGACCAGTGAACAACCCTTTTATATTATTACCAATATTCCATTTTCTTCACTTATAAAAGGATCTAAATTCCACCACTCAAAACCAGAACTATTCCATAAAATTCATATTGAAACTATAAAAATTTTCATCCTTTATAATCCTCTTCCAAATCACTATTACTTTTTTTTTACAATTTCTCTTCCTAAGTCCTTCATTTCCATGAAGTACCTCAAGAGAATGTTTATATTCTCTATGTAAGTACTAATATCTCTCAAATATTTTACATTATCAATCATAATCATCCAAACCAACAATTACCATTATATATTTAAAATATTATTCTTATTTATATACTTGTAAAATTTTATGATTATGGAATAATCATTCTTTATCATTTTCCATTTCTATTGGAAAAGAAGAAAATATCATTTGTGTATATGTATTGAATACCCCCTCAATGACATATGTTTCCTTATTTTGCTGATAATAATATATGAATATTTAATGAATATATTTAATGAAATAATAATATATATAAATTATTATAAATATTGTTAGAATATAATCTATTTTCTACATTCCTTCAACTCAATGGAAAATGAATATGCCAGCTCTATGTTTGGGGAGACTACCACCTCCTCACCGCGATGTATTTTTTTTCTCATCATCACCTTATATGGATTATTTTAATATCCATTTTAATAAATATATTTGATATAAAAATTATTATTTTGGTTATATTTTATTTATATTAATATTTTATATTCTACTAATATAAAAACTTTCACACGTTAAAAATTATTAAAACAAGTGCTTCCTCAATTCCATTATCAAGAATCATAACTAAAAAAATATGAAATGAAATTGAAACACTGTAAATATTTTTTAAAATTAAATTATATAAACATTAATTAAATGTAAATTCTTAACATTTTATTAATATAAGAAATACTAACATTGAAAATTTAAACTAATACAAAATAAACCAAATTACTAACATTTTATGATGATAGTATACGATAACTTACTAATGAATATATATTTAATTACTATAAAAAAAAATAAAATGGGTTAATATAATAATAAAGTCTATAAATATAATATTAATATGTTTATTTTTATTATATAGGATATTTAACCACTTTCATGGATGTTAAGAATTTAGGTAAGGGTTCATGTCAAAATTACCATTCAAGGAGGCATGTTTTAAAGTTAAGAACCATTTATTATTTTATACCATATACATAATAACCCATCAGTTTATATTCTAAATATTAATTTTTATTTCATTTTATGTTATATTATTTTCATTAATCCCTCCATACAAATAATTTTATGGGATTGTTATCATGTTTTTAAGGTTTCTCTATATCAAATTCTCTTCATTAAGACTTTTTTTTGTATTATGCACATAAATTATTTTATATGATCAATATAAATAATATTTAATGCAATATATAATAATTTAATTTATATTCAAACTATTTCAACTAATATTCCATGATCTCCCTTTAATGATCATCCATTCCAAGTGTTTGTAAAGTCATAAGGCTTTTTATAAATCACTTTCCTTTCTCTGAGTTGTAATAATAATGATTAAATCATTTTTCCAAAAGATTATTTATTTTTTAAAATGATTTTATAAAATTATATTACCATATTAATTTTATTATTAACAATTATTTCTCATAAAATCGTTTAAAATATTTTCATATCATTATTTTTCCATCAACGGATTTATTTCCTTATACATATGAAACATTATTGAGAGTAATCACCATACTCTATAAAATATATTTATCTTCCCTAACCTTATACTTTTTTTAAAAAATTAATTTCATATTTTTGAAATCCTCAATTGAATTATTATAGGGGGGATATCTTACATATTATTTCTACTTTTAAAAATTATGTTTTACTATCTCTTTTATGATTCGAATTTCAAAAAAGATATTTTCAGAATAATAAAAAATATTTTCATTTTCATGTTTGTATTTTTATATTCATCTATAAATTTTATTTTTATGACCTTTATGTCCTTTTAAGGCTCCAATATAACATATTCTCTCTAATATTAATGTTTTCTAAAAAATTCACTTCACCTTTTCAAAAATTACTTTTCAATGTATCCCATAACTTGTTATTTTTACATTATTGTTAAAAATTTTGTATAAAAACACTTTTAATATTTCAAATCAATTTTACTCATTACGTAAAAACGTATTTTCTCCCATGGGAGTTATGTTTCATTGACTATATTTTAAATCATATCAGTTAATTTTGTTCTTTTTGGTGAATAAAATCATTGTATAAAAAAATTTAGTTCTTGATACCTTCATATGTGATAAAATTTGAATTTAATTTCTCAGGAATGAGTTTTTCAGCTACATTAATATCTTCCAATGTCAATGTATTACAATCAGGATATTAATTAATAATTTGATCCACATTTTTTCTTTAGATAGATTGTGTTCATTTTTTTCCATTTCTTGATAGGGGAAAATATGGACATATCATATGATTATTAATATAATATAGTTGTTTATTGACTAGTAATGAATGTTGGTTATGTAATGAATTTTAATTCATTTCATTCGCTTGGGATATTATGTAATGATACCATTAATATTATTTCACATTATAAATTATGATTATATTATACGTGTTTTTATTTGTAAAATTATTGAAATCTAATATATTTTTATTTTAATGTTAATTTTTATTGACTAATAATTCAAGTTGATTATATATTTTTAACTATTCACGTTATTTCTCTATATAGATTATGATAATCTTATGACTGTTATTTACGGGGGAATTTTCTGACATCATGTATATTAGTTTTTAATATGGTTTTTTCCTGAATAAAAATGAAATTTTATTATGCATTTTACTATTATTAATTTATTTCATATGTTGAATGCCTTGGACTTAGTAAGTGACATGTGCACATAGAAATTAGATATCCCGTAAATGCATCTGTATGAATCACGAGACAAATTTTTTTGGGTATTCAATATATGTTTACCCAATTATTTATGATATTTGGCATGTGGCCTTGATAATAATATTTATAATGTACTACATTGTTATTTATTTCACTTTAATACTAAAGGTTAATTTTTATATTAAAAAACACTTTTACTGAAAAATTGAGATAACATAACGTCCAACAAAGATATCAATAACTACATTCGATAACAAAATTATTAACATAAAATGTAAAACTATTAGGCACGACCTCCCTATATAATTTATAGGAAAAATATATTACCTTTTTATACGGCTCTTCTTTGATAATCTATTCTAATTGATAAACTAATTTTTCCCATGCTTGCATTAAATCCTCCAATGTTATATTATTATTGATTAATCCTATGGTCATAATTAATTGTTTATTGTCGATCCAAGAACCCTACACCATGTTGCTTTCCACTTGATTCGGTCTTCCATTCATCCTTTTTGTATCCTCATTAGAAGTATGAATGATCAAGACCTTCTCCAGCATCTCTTCCTCATAGTGCATATGAAGGTCCCATGATTTGTCTATGAACACTACATCTTAAAACAATTGTGGTCCAACTGAGATCGCCAATGAAGCTTTACAAATTTAAGTATCATTTCTAGATATCCCCATCATTCCAAACTTGGAATATAGAACCAGTTACAAGTGTTCCTCCCTCCCCACTCCAAAATTAGCTCTATCTCTGTCTGAGAATAAATCCAACATTCTACACCCATGCACATCAGCTCACCCATAATAGATTTTCTATACTCAGAATAATTATGCTTTCACATCTTACTAGAAACTGATTCTTCACCTTTAGTCAATAATGATTCCCTCGGTTTAATCTCTGTTCCATAACACCTTTCCTTTCCTGATTATCTAGTTACTATTGTCTTAGGGGTGTTTTATTATTTCACTTTGAAATCTATTATTATTATCCACTATACTAATTAATATAATATTCATAGATATAAATTTCAATATCATGTGATTAGTTGTATAGAATTATTTGATTACTATTTATTCTTCCCATATTATTCATGCATACTTTATTCAATGATAACTTCCAAAATATTTTCCCTTACTATGAATCAGATCTCTGGTAAAATTTTATTTATTATCTCTTATGTAATCAAAACTGATAATTGAATGATTTCCCGGATATTAAAGATATAATAATTAGGTTCTTATATGAAAATAAGTTTTATTTCATTTTTTGATTGTAATATTATAATTATGTTAGAAAATATTATCCAAAATCTACAAAACTCTCTGATCCTGTGTTATGTTATACCTTATATCTTTTACCAATGTAATAATTGACCATAAAATATAGGTTAATAGAATTGTAACACTAAATTTGGTATTAATATAGGTGTATTAGAATCCTTGGGAACTATATTTTTTGAATTTATTGATCATAAAAACCTAACATTATGTAACTATCAATAGATAAGTCTATGTATAGAATAATATTATAAAATTTGGGTAAATTATAGTGTGTCTTTCAATTTAAATAAAATCACAATATGAATACAAACATGTGGATGAAGGCTCTTATCCAAATATAGCTAGAGGTAATTACCCCAAAAGTATGGTTGGTTGTTTACTTAGACTTCACCAGGTGTATGACAAAGTGGTGAAATTGTACTGAAGGTTTAACACTCCTAGGTGATATTTGTTGGTTAATTAACATTATCTTAAAGAACCATTATGATTGAATTGAATATATTTATGTTGGAGAACCTAATATGGAATGAATATGAATAACTTATATTGAAACATATAGATTCATATGCCAAGTTATGCATTATATTTGGGAATTAAGTTTTCTATGTTCATAGTTTATTATTTGTGAAATTAATAATTATCTCATTCCCCATCCTTACATATTATATGTAATGGTTGGAGGAAGAACAAACTAATTTTATATTAGATGTGAGGGGTAGTTCAATAATTTTCCCAATGAGAAACCAAATAAGAAAATATTTTTAGTGAAAAAAATTGATATTATACCATGACATCTATCATGAATTATAATTAAAAAATGTGAATAATCTTTAATTCCAAAACGCACCAACTAAAATAAGTGTGACATCTGAAATTTTCAACAATATTTTAAATTTTCTCTCATAAGTATAAATAGAAATGATAAATGAATTTTTTATTTATAATAAGATAAATATATAAAAATATATTTTTCACGTATGTTGTTTGTAAACAAATTTTTCACGTATAATAGAATTTTATTTGTGAAATATTTTTAGTTGACAAAGGGTTGATAATTGAACAGATGATAACCTATTATGTCTGAAGAGGCCTTGGGACTTGAACGTATAACTAAAGGGTGACAAGAGAACAGTGCCTGTACTTACCTATTTGTTGTGTTATTTTTCATCTTTCATAATTTTTATATTTATGGATATATCACTATTACTATTGTTATGATTCATTTTAAATATATTGTTTATCATATAACTACATTGAATTTATTAATTTTTTTATTTTCATAAAAATTATGTTATAAAATATTATGTGTTAAATATTATTTTTATTCATAAAATAAATTAACACAAATTTTTAATGACATTTCAGGTCATTTAATTTTTAAATGGGTTTTGATTGAATTGGTAACATATTTTATTACTCTAAAATTTTTGTTTAAATAAAATTAGTAAAAAAATTCCTATTAAAATAATATTTTGAAATATGTATTAATATTAGGTAAATAATATAATATCATTTTGAAAAATGTTATTATGTCTTTATAGAATAGTTTTTAAAAATTTAAAATTGTCATTGATAATAAATTGTAAAAATTAAAATAAAAAGGTTCTTATAAAAAACCATTTTTTCAATTTAATATTTAGAAAATAATTCCCCTTAACGAGAATAATAATTTCATAAAATGAATAAAATCATTTTATATTTATATAATTTATAAAAAACACTCAATATTTACAAAGATACAAGACTTTCTCATAATGAAATCAGATTTTTTAAAAATTATTATTTTCTAATTTTAAACGCCAAATGCTCTCTTTTGAAACACAAGAGTATTTTTAAATTTCAATTAAATTGAGATTTAATTTTAGTAAATAAGAAATTAATTTTAGAAATTTAATGAATAAATTATATTTGTGTTAAATTTTTGTATTATTTTAGCAAATTTTATTTTTGGTAAAAAACTGAAAATTTCTATTTTATAGTGCGGTGATTTTGATGATCTAATTAAGAATTTTGAATTACATAATGAATTAGTTTAAATAATTTAATTATTATAATAAGTAAATTAAAAATATAAAATTTAATTTTGAAATGTAATTTTGAAATTTTGGAAACATAATTAGTTTTTCCTTAATTTTTTTAGATTTTATACATTAAAAGAGGAGATTGTAAGGTTAATTTAAAGTTTCATACTTATTAAATGGTCAATAAATCCTCCTTTTATCATTATTTTTCCATTTTTAAAAATTAATTCGACTCAAAGTTGGTTGGATTAAATATTATAATTGAAAAAAATTTAAAGCTTAAAAACTAATAATCTCAACTGTAAATACACATTACTACTAATTTTTTTCAATTTACATGGTCAGACACCATGGAAATAGGTCACCTCATCATGTCCATAGTCTATGAAAATATTCAACATTCTCATAGAGGTGGTTGGGGTGGTGACAAGGGTGAATTAAGGCCACAATTAGAGAGTGTGGTCATAGGCCGCCTGCTCCTTCAGTCATCTTACGACCAGAGTCAATGTCAACTATGGCCATAGATTTAAAAAAATTGTGATAAACATGTTTAAATTATATTAAATTGTAAAAATTAAAATTATTACTTCACTAGTATAAAATTCTAGACTTTACATGTGTGTGTCTATATAACTAATTATATTTACTATTATCAAACCCTTTTACGACCATGGTTACCATGGTCATAAAACACATAGGGAGATAGTTTCTTAGTATATATGGTAACTTACCCTACCTATGATGTCTATGGGAATGTTATGTGGGTAAAAATTCAATTTCCTACTGTAGTTAAAGCCTATTACCATTTTCATAAAGAAATCATGATCATACTCCCTCTTGGAAAGCCTACAACCATTATTTCAATATGACCATAATCATAGACCATTTCCTCCCCTCCTTTTATGGAAATTATATTCCCAATGGAGTGGTCGAGAAACCCTGAACCCAAGTTCATAATTATATTATAGTTTTATGGGGACTACGACAATGGTTTTTCATGGACCATGGCTATTGTCCATGCAATGACCACAATTTTGGGTAGATGATGGATACAACCATAATAATATCCTAATTTTTTAGTAATACATCCATTTTCCTCTTACTATCCACCTTAATATCATTGATTATTAATTATATCTCATTCCCAATATCAATACAATCTATAATTTGGTTTAATGGTTTTAATGTGTCCCTTTCAAGCTTAAAGAAGCTCCCTAGAAAATTAAGGGTTTCCTTAATCATCAAATATCTGGTTCATATACGATTGTTTTTTATAACATCTAAATTCTTTTACATAAACTTATATACATTTTAACACATGGTATTATCATCTATATTTTATATTTTTAATGATATTTTATTTATTTACACTAATTATACCCATTTTTAAGAAATTAATATGCGGAATTAAGGGCTCGTAGCTCCTTCTAAACTTATTTTTGTAAGCCTTTTGAATTACCATTAATTTAAATGGGATATTTTATTATGATTAATTATAATAAATTAATTAATTTATTATTAATTACAATCCTCTATTCCTTATCATTATACCAAACTCCATTATAAATATCCAACCTTCATACATCCATAAAACAATATGATTTTTTTGGTAAAGTGTACCTTTTTTCCTTATAATTAATCCTCTATCTGGATATAAAAATGTTCATGCTAGATCAGGAATATATGTACTAGGGGTTATTAAACTTGAAAAGGATTTAATGGGGATTAAATTAATTATCACCTAGAACATGATAAAGAGGCATGACTGGATACCTAGTTTGACACACATAAGTGATATGCTTTGGATAATTCACAAACTATTTAGAAACCATAATGAGGTGTTATTTCCTATTTATATATGTAAACCATGAAATTAATCCTCAATATTACCTTATTATCATTACAGTGATAATGTATAATTCTCATTATGATATATATATATATATATATATATATATTATTTAAGTAATTTTTTGATATGATTAATGAATTGGGCATAATATTTGGTGGGTTGGGTCTAGAATTACCATGTGCCCCGATGCATTAGCAGAACTCATGAGACATGGTTGTTTGGTATTTGGTTTAATAATAACACATTTATATATAGTGTCTTGGTATGAGGTATAATTGATAGTATTAAATGTTTTTAATTTTGGATTCCATCAATATGAAATTATTTATTTTTAGTGAATGTGATTATTTATATTATTATGTTATCCACAAAGACATTATGTACATTTATAGAATTATTTAGTTTTTTCCTATAATATTATTTATTTAATTATTTTTATATGATAAATTCTACTACCCCATGTCGACTGTATGATCACAACCCTTTTTATTATGCTTCTTTTCAATATGAACCTAAAAATACGAATATAGCAGATATATGGATATAAAAGTTGAAAGAATAATGTTTTCATGTTTTAATATGAGGTATCATTAGTTTTTGATCTAATATAACTATCATTTTGGTATCCATTTCCTAATACCACTAAATTTGTATTTCCAGTAATATGTGTATTTGTAAAAATGTAACAAAACAACCTCATTCTCCAAATTTATGGAGATGGGGTATTATAGTGGGTATCGATATTTGTTTAGTAAAAACCATAGGAGATAGATTTTGGAGAAAAAATTTACAGAACATAACTCTATGATAAACCCATAGTATATCATAGAAATATGTTCATATTATAGGTCATCAATTTGAAATAAATACATATGAGCTCTATTTCATGACTATATTTTTAAAATCCAAAACTACAAGTGATTATTCCTTGTTATTAAAATCATTTCAACAAGGATGCCATCTTTTTTTCATGGGAATAATAATTTTGATAAATCCAAATCATTATGATACACCGTGTTAACTCATGGATACGACCAGATTCACCTTTATTCCATTAAAAGTGATAATGGAAAATAGAGTACCTATTTATTTTACAATTTATGTATGAACATATTTGTGGAAAATTAATATTTTAGGGATGGAATTTATTAATGGGGGAAGAATGTATATCCCATGTTTATAATATAAATCCCAAATTTTCTTTCACATATATAAATTTAAATTCTAAAAAAATTTATGGATTTCTAATAAACCAAATATTTATAAATATATTTTTCACATAAGTTGTTCGTATACATATTTTTATATATAAAAGAAATTTATTTATCCAAATGTTTTATTAGTAAAATTAAAGCTTATATGTTCTGAAAAAATCATCATATCTAGTGAGGTTGTAGGGCTCAAACCCATGACCAAAAAGTGGAAGGGGAATATTAAGCACACTATCCAATCTGATATCAAATTTTTTATTCAATAGAATATATATATATATATATATTATTCTATCACTAGAATTATATCTTATATTAATTTTAAATATATTGTTTTATTTAATAAATATATTATTTTTATTAATAGACTTATTTTCATTATAAAAAAATTATTAAAATATTATGGTTATATATTATTTTATCCAAAAAAATAATAACATATCATACATTGTAAATTACATTTTTGTTCATTAAATGATTAAATTGTTTATATAAAATTTGTTCACATTTTTATCACTCTAAAAATTTACCTTGAAGTATGATAAGTAAAAAGTATCATAATAAAAAAAAATTATGAAATTTGTATTATAGTTTTATAAATAATAGATTATTATTATTATAAAATTATTATTATCTTATGATACTATAGTTTGTAAAATTTTAAAATGATCATTGACACGTCATGATAAATATGAAATACAATGGTTGTTTCACTAAAGCCCATTTTTTCGATTATTTAATTAGAAATAAATTCAATGTAATTACCAGAATTATTTTCTAAAACACATAAAATAATATTATAGAAATTCAATTTATTAAAAAAATAAATAGTAATATGGATACACACCAATCTCATTATGAAATTATATTATCCCAAAGTAGTTTTTTAGAAGTTTACACATTGAATTCTTTATTTTGAAGTACAAAATAATTTTAAAATTTGAAATCAATAGAGAAATATTTTTAATAATTGGAAATTATTTTTTGGATTAATCACATAATTTTTTTTTTCGTTTTGGTACTTTTCAGAAAAATTTTATTTTTTGGTGAAAAAGTGAAAATTATCTTACGAAGAATATGTTTGGATTTTCCTAAAATTATCTTAAAATATAAAATGATCTCACATACACCAATATAATGAAAATATATCTATATAATTCCTCTTAAAAATATACCCATTTTTCATCCCATTATGAGACTCCTCTGAAAACTTATTTCTTTGGTTATAAGATGATTTCATGATTCCTCTATTTTAAAATTTTCATCAAGAGAATATTAAAATTCTGAACATAAGTACCAATCCATACCTAATACATTTTTATATATATTTCTATTATAATACTATATTAACAAATAAATAAAGATTAAATTGGTATTAGTTATATAATTATATATAATTATATAATTATATTAATGTAAGAAACATTATTTTCCATTTATACTTTCCCAAGAAAAACGAATGTGTTTTACATGCATACATGTAGACTAATTCCTACATGTAGCAGTGTGTCTCATTTTAATAAAAAATATTACATGGATGGATAGAAATGGTAATTCAATGTAATAATTTTATATTTTTATACGTATTAACATATATTATAAAAATAATTTCTTACCTTCCTCATGTTATTTGGAAAATTAATTATCATTAATGTGTTTATGCAGACTACCTACTCCACGTAGAAAAAAAATTATTTTGTTGATAACCCATCATTGATGATTATAAAAACATTAATAATGTATATATACATAACATTATTATGGTTCTAGAGGTATTTTATTAATATTTTTTTGTTATTAATTAAACATATTTCCTCATTAAAATAAGGGAAAAATTTTTATCGTATATTCAATCATCAAAAATAAAAACTAAAATACTTAAGAACTGAAATTTAATAATTAAAAATAATTATAAAAATTTATTGTAAAATTATTTATCTAGGAATTAAGAACATTGTATCAAAATAATAAAGATTAAAGTTTCTGTTACAAACTAATATGAGACACTGAAAATTACTAACATATAAAAATAGACTAAACTAACTATGTATATATAAAAAATTATTATAACGTAATAATAAAAAGAGAAATATATATATGAAAAATTTTCTGAAATATGTTATTATTATGTTTATGATTGTTATATAAGATAAAAATGTGATTTCATGGAAGTCGAGAATTATGGTAAGGGTTTCAAGTTGAATTTTCACTCATGATTGGTTTCTCATTGATATACCATGTTTTCATAAGGTAATTAAATCCCATGTTCAATTACACATTTGGAACTAAGCAGAAGTTCATATTTAAACCAATCCTCATAATGAAATATGAACACACACAACCAAGTATGCCAAAAAACCATGAAAATACAATAATTCCATAACCATTATAATAAAAAGTGCATTTTCATGAAAAAACCATTTCAATAAATTTTTAACACCTTTTTCTATAAATAAATCCATGATTTTTTTTTTAAATAAAGTTTTAAAATTATTTTTCAATGAACATTTTACAACAATTCCACAGTTCACACAAATCTACAAACCATAACTAAAGAATGTTTCTACCATGATTTTCACACTAATTTTACAATAAATTTCAATCAATTTAATCAATTTGAAACTAATACAAATAGTTATAGCCTGAGTAGTCAAGAGTGAATCCATATACCTCACGTTTATTGTCAAAAATGAGGAACCAAACTAAAAACTTCCACGAAGTCACTTTGAATATCCAAAACCCCACCTTAGATATATCAACCTATCATCAACAAGGTGACATATAATCATATTTTGCATCTATAACCAAATATATATTTACATTATACATATATTTAATAATGAGAGATATAGGGAGATTTATATCTAATGAAACCTAGAAAAACAACCAAGAATGATGACTTACCACAATAATATATCTTTAAAACGCACAAAAAAATACTTCAAATCACCTCTATATAAATAGGAGAAGATTCCTTATCCTTTGGGAAGATACAATATCATGTCAGGTACACATAAGAGAAAAATTATGTTCTTATAGGTCAAAATATTTAAGATACACAATTTTAGGTTCTCCCATTTTACACGTACATGATTAGTCACATGGTTAAACAAACCATGCATTTACCACTACCTCAAAAATGAAAATTACACGTTTGGATCACACAATTTTCAAACCATTTTCCAACCATGAAAAATCCCAATATCTAATGTATTATGGTATCTCGTAGCTTTTGCATGATTTGGACAAACTGTACACCACTAGTGTGGCTTCCCATTAGCCTCTGTCTCATTATGCACGATTTCCTATAATTGTCAACTAGTTTTCCAAAAATTTGTACTGTTGGAAATCCCCAAAACCACTCCAAATGTTCTCCAAATTCACTAAAACATTACCCATATATTTGACATACATAAATAGAATAAAAAATGGTTACTTACGTGAAAATTGGGGTACTACATTCTCTCTACCATTAGCCTTTACATACTTGGAAAGTAGAAAATAAACACATTTTTGAAAGAGTTATCACCATTTCCATTTCATTTCATTATCATGTTCCCAAGCCTCTTCCTAAATCTAACTATATTTCAAAAAAACACTTACTATACCGATGCTTTTTTTACTTGCAAGAATTTCTCCGGCCTATACATAATCTACACTAACATGTGTTGCAAGGAAGAATCTAGTTCTAGGTAAACATGATCCCATCAAATCACATGGTCAAGATCAGAATGAATGTTTTTCAACTTAGATACATGAAAAAAATTAAAAAACATAATAAACAATGGTTTTAATGCCAACTGATATTCCACCTCACTAACCCATTCACAAATCTCAAAAAGGAATATGTATCTAGGAGATTGATTTACCTACTTCCCAAAAATATGATGTTCAAACCTTGGATAGATTATCTAGAACACAAGATCACTCCCTATAAATGACAATGGCCATCGAAGATGATCCACATATGAGTTTTTATGGCTATATGTTGTCTTCATGAATTTCATAATTAACTAAGTCTTATACATTGTCTATTGGAAAAAGACTTGACCCTTCTGCTGGATTCTCAACTAAGTCCACAAAACAAAGTGGATAATGATAAGTACTCCCATGTAATTATTCCAAAAATTCATTTGTATCATGGCCTAATAACTATTATTATAATAGAACTCCACTAACAGTACATGATCTTTCTATAAGCCACCAAAAGACACGACAAAATCCCATAATAGTTCATCCATCCTTTAAATCATCCTCTCATATTTTCCATCCATCTGAGGATGATATGCCATACTCATAGTGAAATGATTCCCAATGTTTTTTATGGATTTCTAGAAATGATATGTAAACCTCATATATCTATCTGACACTATAAAAATTGGTACACCATTTCTCTTTACCACTCCTCGAATACAGTTTTTTTAAATTCTCCCACCAAATGAGATTCATGAATTGGAGTGAAATGAGCTGACTTTGTGAGATGATGCACTATCACCCATATTCCAACATGTTTCCAAACCATTATTCAGAGATAATTTACAAAATACATATCATTCTACTCCCACTTACAAACATGAATTGGTTAATACTACAATATAATTTCTTGCTGCTGATTATTTTCCTTAACTTTATAAAAACTTAAGAATCTCAAAAAAGACATAGATACATTCCTTTTAATGTAGACCCACCAAAAATGATCTTTTAATTAATTATACATACTCCATATTCTCTGATGAACATCCCATCTTGAATGGTGTTAATCATGAAGATGTTGTTTATGAAAATCCACTAGTACAACCATCCAATTTATAAACCACAACACTGAACTTTTATCTAGCATCATGCACTCAACAGTCACTCCACCATTGAGTTTGGACCTAATTAGAACTCATTTTGAATTAGATGTTTCTACCTCTTTGACCATATTTTCCATTTCAAGAACCAAATAATCCATAGAAACAATTTAAACATCACCTCAGTCTTCACATTCCATGTTTATGTAAGTTATCAGTAAAATCAATTTCCATTAATATGAATCCTCTATCACAAACTGAGCATAAGAATTTACTCTTAATTTATCTTCTATAATATTTTCTTTTAACGGTGTATACATCAAGTCATAATCAAACATTTGGAGGTACTCTATCCATCTTGTTTATTTCAGGTTCAAATCCTATTGTGAGAATGTACGGTTCAAACTCTTATGATCTATTAACATAAAAATTTTGTCACTGATGATATCATGATGACAAGTATTTAATTCATTGACTGTGACAGTTAACTCAAAAACATATATTGAGTTAATATTCTCATGAAACCGTAACTATAATTATTCATAAGAAACAACATGATCTCCTTGTATGAAAACACAACACAACCACGATCCCAAAACATCACAATTCAATACATATCCTTGTCCTGATACATGAAAAATCAATACTGGTGTTGATTTGATGTGAACAGTAAGCTCTGGAAATGACTTCTATAATTATTTATTCCATTCTAATTGAACATTATTATTTTTCAAATCTTCCATACGTGAAGATAATAATGAAAAATCATGAAAACTTACCAGTAATAACCAACTAGACCAAGGAGACTCTCTATCCAGATGATGTTTTTGGAAGGTTTCCAGGAGATAACATCTTCTACATTTTATGGATCTATATAAACACAATTTTTAGAGATTACATAGACAAATAAGCATACCTCCTTTGTCCAAAAATCAAAATTTAATAATTGGGAATATAACTAATAGTCATTAAAGATTCCCAACACTATTTCCAAATGTTTCTCTTACTCAACACTTTCCCTTGAATACACAAGTATGTGATATACAAACACCACTATGATGGAATCCTAATATCTCTGAAATATATGATTCATCAATTCCATAAAGACCTCTAGTGAATTTTTAAGACCTAAATTCATTAATATATATTCATAATAGCCATATCTTATTCTGAATGATTCTTTAGAAATATCCTCAATAGAAACATGCAATTGGTGATATCTGGAGAAGAAGTCAATTTTGGATAAATATTGAGATCCCATAAATTGATTGAAAAAAATCATCAATTCATGTAATTTGATACCTATTATTTATCATAACTTTGTTAATCTTAAGATAATCCACACAAAAATTAAGAGTTTAATCTACCTTTTTGACAAATAAGGCTAGTGATGCACATGTAGTGATGCTCGGTCTAATGAACCCTTTTCTTTATAGCTCTTAAAACTTCACTTTCAACTCCCTTAATTATGTTAGAACCATCTAATAAGATGGAATGAAAATAGGAATAGTCCTCAAAAAGAGATATATCGTAAACTCTACTTATCTCATAGGTGGAAACCCAGATAATTTTCTAAGAAACACATCTGGAAACTAATCCACCACTGCTAGAAAACTGTTCTTAACATTCTCATCCATTAATATCAAAGACAAAAAATCCATCTGGTATGAGCTCATTCCAACTACTGGAGTCAATAATCAAATTTCACCAAACTTCACATTCTGGTCTCCTAGAAATATATGCTCGACACCTTCTTCACTTGTAAAACTAACCATTTGGGTATAACATTCGATGTGATCCTTGAACAAAATTTATGCATCCATACCTAGGATTATATAACACAAATAGATATCAAGCATATATAATTCACCTTTTTACATTGATCCATCAACAATTATTGAACATACATTATAAACAAAGTATCAACACTCTCTTTAACCAAGATGATTTTTATGTTTTTTTTACAGAAGGCATCATATAATGTTTCAAACAAAGAAATTAATAACATGAGAAGAAGTAAATAAATAGGATTAACATGTATCAAAAAAAATATTTCATAAAGGTATAATTTAATAGAATCATACCACTCATGATTTATTTTCCAAATTGATCATCCATAATAACCTACTTATATGAATATTATTTCTTTATCACTACACTTTGTTCATGGTTTCCATTTTGAGATTTCACTACCTAAGGAGCCATGGAATTATAGTAATCTCCATGGATAGGTATGTTCTACTGAAAATAATGATTCTATTACCATTATCATGTTGAAGAATATAATGCCTACAACACATTAGATGTTTCCTAAACACCCAACATCAGAGTACTGCAATAATAGAGATAAATATGTACCATATTTTTGAAATTGTGGATTGATTTGGAGGTGTTTTACACTCTCTCTTCATGTGGCCAATGGAACAACATTATAATCATACAAATTCAGTCGTGGGTCTCGGTTCAAGATTAACTAATCCATCCATCATATTTTTATTCATGCTCGCACCTTGGAAATATGTGTCTCAAATCCTCTTTCTCCCATAATTAGAGTTACCTCCATTTCCTGCGGGAATCAATATGGTTTCTACTCTCAAAACTCTTGATATGTCCCTTTTATATGTTTTCACTCTGTTTAATATCTATTTATAATCCGTAATACATATCACAACAATCATACAATGAATCTATGAACTCAATCCATATTCAATGATGTGTTCCTTCAAGGATGCACTAGAAGAAACCTTGGGTGTAAAGAACAATAAATTCATGAATTTAGCCTCATATTCCATGAAAGAGTGATTTTCCTTCTTCAATCTAAATAAGTCCTTCATTATTTTAATTTTTAATGTATAAGGATAGAATTATTTTTTGAAAAATTCTTCAAAATCCTCCCATGAAAGTTCGTGTTCTAACTATTCCTAAACAAAAAAATTCCACAACATCCATGAAAGACCATCCAGTATATACATCTCCTGCTTGAATTTCATCTCTACAAGTGTGCAGATGAAATCGAATATACATGACATCCTGTTTAATTAGACCTATTCCCTTCTTGGTTCAAAATCTTTCCAAATAATGGATGGAATCTGCTTCTAGAATTAGATGGAATAATCCATTTTCATAGGATCATCTCTCTTGTTCCTACTGTCTACATTTTGAAAGACCTAGGCAAAACTTTAAACCATTTTATGGTGCCCCTATGGCTCGAGTGCAACCAATTCACAAAATCATCTTTTGGTTAGTTTCTAAAATCCATACTAGGTTCCATTTTCTAGAAATGCAACAAACATCATAAGTCCCACTCTCTAGAAACAAAAGGCTTAACAAATTTCAACATCTTCCACAATATACTACCATGACAAGAAATTCTAAAATTCAAAATTTTCCATATTCAACCATTTTTTAAAATTTCACCATTCTTTTTAAAAACAAACATTTTTTAAAATACCATAATTATGCACCTTTTTAAAATCTTAATTTTTTAGAACTAATATTAACAATTCCTAGAAAAAAATAAATTTCTTCAAATAATTAATCTAACTAATATATGAATGTATAGTGAAAATTTATTCTATCAATGCATGTCATGCTTATCTTATTAGCTAAACCCATTACAATGATATTCCAAATCCTAAAAGTGTGTCCAAAACACATATATACCCAAATTTATGGTAACATTAAGTCTAGCATAAAAAAGGATAGCTATGTCTTTTTATGGACTATATTTCATGTCTTGAAAATTCAATCCCTTTTTAGGATACCAAATCATGTAATAAACAAGAATGAATTTAACTCCATGTAAGGAAACCAATATATAATCAAAGACCAACAAATATATATACAACTATTTCCACAAGAAATTCAAAAAGACCTAGGTGATACCACTTGTAACATCCCTCCCCTCCTCATTGGATTGATAATGTGGTAGGATATTACATGGACTTCAACGACATCCCCAAGACACAAAAGGATAGAAACAAATTCTAAGGGATTCATCTATATTTGGGGGATGATTTTCCCTTCGAAAATGAAACAACCATCCAAAAATTAAATAATTAAATACACCATTATTTGATGAATGATAACAATGAATAAAAATAGTAACGAATCCATTGATAAAAAAAATAAAATTAAGTACCGTATTGGAATACTATAATATTAAAGTACGCAATGGAAGATAGAACTAAAAGACTCCATTGGAAACACCAAAGATCCAAACACGCTCCATGCTCCAAGTCCACCAAACATCCCAAGTGTCACAAAGTACTATATTTTTTTTTGATATGATACATTTTACCATGTATCAATAAATAAATATGAAAAATTACCAAATATCTATAGTATAGGTGAGTAATAAAACTCATTAGATTTTCCCTAATGACTTCCCTACTCTCTCCACTAGGATACAACAAGTTATAATGTTCATATAAAAAAATTATATAATATAATTGAAAAAAGTTTATCAAAGCCTACCCATTTCAAGGTGAATTTTTTTTCATACCAAAACCATTTTTTCAAAAGAAAAACTAAGAATGTTCTTAAATAAGATTCCATATTCTCATTTTTGGCATATCCCATTCCAATTCACATATCCACACATCTACACATGAATACCTCATTATGATATTTCCTTACTAAAGGGATGTTTCTTTTTAATCTACCAAATCCTCACAAGGTAATTAAAGCCCATATGAAATTACATGTTTTCCACTAAGAACAAGGCCATATTCCAACCATGACTTATAATATAATATGAACACACACCACCAAGTATTCACAAAAACCATTCCAATATAATCATGAAAAATCATTCCAATACCAAATCCATTTCAATGCCAAAACCATTTTAATAAAAAACCTTTTTTTGAAAATATTTTTCCATAAATTAATCCATGAAAATATTTTAAAATAAAAATTTTAAAATAATTTATGTAACCAATTTTCACAACATTTCCACAATTTCTAAATATTCCATAGACCATCACTAAATAAGGTTTCTACCATGAATTGCATCCCAATTTCACAATCAATTTTATTCTATTTATTCAATTTTAAACTAATAAAACAATTTTATCAATATGAGTTGATAATAAATCCACTTACCTCAGTTGTAATAGAGAAAACAAATAATATCATGAAAAATGTCCACAAAACCATGTTTTATCACTATTAGAAAACTAACCTATACCAACAGTTTGGAGAACCGTAGGAAAGTAAGCTGTTGGGATAGGTCTATACCAATGGTTTTTGGAAAACCTTTGGTATAAGTAATGTACAAATCTATACCAAAAGTTCTATAAAACAGTTGGTATATGTATTTAAAAAAAACATTCAGTGGGATTTGTTCCCAGGACCTATAGTTTATCATTCAACGACCTAACCACTAACCTAACATGACTTTTGTGAAAAAAATATATATTTATTATCATAATTATTTTAATGTTTGATTTATATAATGTTCTCTGTAAGAATATTCGATAAAAAATCAAAGGAACTATACCAACGGTTTTGACAACCGTTGGTATAGGTCCTTTGATTCTGGGAGTGAATTTGGTGTATAGGGGACCTTTCCCAATGGTTTTGCCAAACCATTGGGATAAGTACCCACCCTTTCCCAATGGTTTGGTCAAACCATTGGGAAAGTGGCCTCAAATATACTTTTCCCAACGGTTTGGCCAAACCATTGGGAAAAGTGTCCACAAAGTGGACTTTTCCCAATGGTTTGGCAAAACCGTTGGGAAATCCATGCCATTTCCCAACGATTTGGCCAAACCATTGGGAAAGGGGACCTATACCAATGGTTTCTACAAACCGTTGGTATAGAAGCGCTGGGAAAGGTCAGATTTTCAGTAGTGTATCTACATAACCCCGCATTATATATCTTCCCCTATCTTCAAAATAGTCAAATAAAATCATATTTGGAATCCAAAACCATAGATCCATCCATTAAAGACATAGATATAATAAACTTAGAGAGATAGAGTGATATTTATATCTAAATAATCTTACCAAAAACAATAAAGGAAAAAATACATACCTTAAGAATATGTCATCAAAACACCAAGAGAATTTTCATGTCACCTTTAGATCAAGGGGAGAATATTTATAATCCTTTAGGAATAAAAAATCTTGATTTAGGGACACGTATAAAGAAAAAGAGTTCATAGAGGTCAAAATGAGGGAGATCCATAATTTTTGGATATCACTTTTAACTCATGCATAGTTAGTCACACGTTTTGGTAAATCGTACACTAACCATACACCAGCCACTATCTTATGGATAAACCTTGAATAGTTGGCTCACACAGTTTCCCAACTGTGTTCCAACTATTCCAAATACCACTATTCATCATTGAACTATTTCTTGTAGGCTTCTGTTCGGTTTTGACAAACCATGTGTTGTCGGTGCACCTTCCCTTTAATCCATGTCACATTATTAATTATTTCTTGTAGGTGTTGAATAGTTTTCCCAAACTATGTACTAACCATTTCCCTTTTAATAATCCCCCAAAGTCTCCAAATTTTTTCCAAACTATCCCAGAATTCACGAATATAATTTACAAACCTAAAATCGTAATAAAATGGTTACTTACATGAAACCATGGGTGATACAGTAGAAATACAGTAATTCTCTAAATTAGTTACTATCCACCACTAAAACATAATTCTGAATATTACCCCTTCTAATGTCATCCTCCAGAAATAATGAACTCCTACTGAATCTGAGAATCATAAATAGAACTTGAATGTCTTCAAGAAGACTTCATCAATATTATAACAAAACTCAAAATTCCACCCTAATAATTGAACACAAAACTAATATCTTTGTCATTAGAGTCTTTCTAAAAAACTAGAAACTCTGGAACTACCTTTTTCAAACTAATGAAATTTATTTGAAACATAGTCATCTATTCACCGGTAACCCCCAAATGCTATTGTAATTAAATCAATGATACCTGTTTTTGGGATTCCAATAATTAAAAGAACACCATCTTTGATACCCATTATTAGATATATTGACCCACGCCTGCCATCATGACCTCAATATTGGTTCTAGATATTTTAATTTAGAACGAACCATAATTATACTACTAGAAGACTCTTCAAGAAATAAATCATAGAAAAAGAGAATTATATGGTCAAATCACCATGGAAATATTGTAATTTCATCATTAGATAAATGGATGACCTCAAAACATATAAACTAAACTCATCAACCATTCTATTATTATAGTTCCCTATATTACTATAGACAAGATCTCGAGACAAAGATAATAAAATGTCATGAATATAAATTTAGATAAGAAGTAGAATAAGAATAACATAATATATTTACATGGTTTTGAATTATTTCTAATCCATAAGAGAAAACACTATAAAATTAATTAATGAATATATAAGTTAAAAGGGAACCGTGTTCTAAAAATATTCTATAAAACTATACAAAACACATGAAATGAATCCCATGAAAAAATCTTTCTATAATCACTCCATGGAGATGTCCTCTAAGACTTTAAGATTTTAGTATTAATTTAAATTTTAATAAATAGTTTGTTGAGTTTATTTTTTTATGAATAACAATAAAAAAAATAAACCAAATTATATTTTTAGTTTCAACTGAAACCATGGTAATAAACCCAATGAATTAGAGGGTGTAAATATATGTAGTTGTATGATTGAATCATTATAGAAAACTGAAGAAATCGAATTAAGTAGGTATATTCATTATAAGGCTTAATTATATAATCAAGGAAAGGTGTTATAATCATTAGTTTTTTCACCAAAAAATGTCTATGTTGAACTTTAATAAGTACAGTTTTAGAGAAATAATCTACGGGAGAAGTCCAATATCACAAAAATCACTTTGAGATCTACATAAGTAAAATCACCACCTATGATATCCACAATTTATAATCATACCCTTAGGTATTATTCAATATTTTGAAGGGATTTTATGTAGATTTTATGATGATATATTCATCTAAATATTAAAATACATTATAATTATATTATTTTGTGTGTTTAAAACATTTTTATTTTTGAAAAATTAAATTTTAAACAATGATATTGATTAAAAAAGTATTTTTTTATTTTAAAAAATTATTTTAATAATATTAAATTATTCTTAAACAAGGAATAAATAGTAATGAATTCAGAGTAAAATAATTGAATGATAAAAATACATTTCTCTAAGAATGTTAACTTTTTATATGTTTGTATCTTTATCCAAATAAATCAAATTGATCCATACTGAATAATGTGAAATACATCCATATTGTATATTAAAAAATAATAATATTTTTCATCTAAATATTTGTAACTTGGTAAAGAATATACAAATATCATTACATACACAAAAATTGTGTTTTCCAAAAAACAAATTTATATATTTTGTGTTTTTAAATTAAAATTAATTTCTAATACATTTTTAAAGCAAGTGAAATATTGTATATTTCTTGTTTTTAATAAAAATATTCAAATTAGGTAATTTTTCAAATTTTATTTTTTGAAATAAAAATATTTTACAAATGTTTATGTTAATTATAATGGTAATAAAAAATGGCTTATTTTTAGAGAATTTTCTTAGGAGTCATGAATTATTATCTAAATAAAATTAATTGATCATTTTTATATAATGAAAATAATTTTATATATTATAACTCATTTATGAATAAATTTATAGTAAATTGTAATAAGAGACTTTAATAATTAAAAATTAAATTTTCAATGCAAATAATTTTTTCTATATATCTTATGTTATAATTTAATAGTTAATTTTCTCATATATTAAATTATATTTAGGTTAAATAAAGTTTATATTATGAATCATCATGTTTAAATTTTTTAATAGGGTTCATGTTATAATTTTAGTTAAAAATAATTGACATGGTAAATATTCAATCTATGTTAATGGGGTTATGAGAGGTAATCCTCTTTTGCTCTAATTTTTATAAATTACCCTAACAAAAACAAATTTTAAATTACCATTTTTATTTTTTCAAGTCATAATTTTTTTTACCTCTAACTTTTATTTACCTAACCCACCTAACTCCCTTTTTATTATATCATTAGACCTTACTTGACTATAGTTTCCTATGATATGTCCCTCATTTTCACTTATAAAAGGAGCTCACTTAAACCCACTTAAAACCACTCTATTTAAACACATTACTCTTAAAGTAATTCCAATTTTAGTTCTAATAGAATCATCTTCCACTTTTGAAATCCCATTTTTATAAGAATAAATATCTTATCCTTTCTTTTGAGAGAAGTCATTGTGAGAAGGAGCAACTTCACCAAAGTTGGTAACATTCTCTTCTTTATTCCATTCATCTACTTCCTCATCTACAATATTCATAAATTAAATTATATATTGTAATTTTTATATATTAACATCATTATAATTATGATATATTAATAGTAATATTATAATATATCATACGATTTCATATTCATTAGTATAATATGTTCTTGAATGGGTTAGTTTAAAAACCTTAATGAACAATGTTAAACTATATTCACTAACTGTATAATAAATTATCATGGTGACCAAAAATAATATTAATATATAATATTAAATGGTAATTTATGTTATTACTATTTTTTTGTAATGGTAAAAAAATTGATGATCAATATAACGCAACACATTATTATTGGTAAATTACCTGAAACATGTTCTTCATGAATTCCATTCTCACAAACCATTCTGATTACTTCAATCAAATGAAAATAGGACATGATAAATCATTGAAACATACTTATTACACTATATTAATTAATAAATAAATTATTAACTTTTTATAAATATTTAATAACAAACATACATGTTATGTGACATGTATGAAACTACCAAAATTATTAACACCTGATGAAGAAAATAAACTATAACTAACTAATATATGTATGTAAAATAATGATAAATAATGTTTATAAAATTAATATATATATATATATATATGAATATCATTAAAAAATAATTTATTAATATGGTTATAATTATTAATAATGAGGTTGTATTAGGTTCATCCAGGAGGGAATCAATGGTAATGGTTTTCCATATAATTTCCCCTCTTTTGAGACACATTTTTTATTTTACACTATTTTTAATTTATATCGTGTAAATAATACCTACTTGATATTTTATATTATTATTGTATTTGTTTTAATATAATTTAACATTATATTTAATGTCCTATTTTTAAATGGTTTGTGAATTAATATTTACTAAATCCTTAAGGTATTTGTTTTCAATGAAACCCAATTTCCTTGACTCATAATCATTATTCTTGAAAAACCTTCTTGTATTTTTTAGTTTCATTAAAAAATTATTTTTTATATTGTATTTAATTATTTTTTATATATAATTTATAATTCCACATGAATTTATTCTTTCTTGATGGATTTTTCTATGAATAAAAAATTTATGTTTGATAAGAATAATTTTTATCCTCTATAATGGCTCATTCTCTTCTATGTCAATATTATTTCGTTACAATAAATTTATCATTTATTATTTTAATCCCAAATATTTTTTATCCCATTATAATTATATCAATATTCACTATTTATTAAGAATAATATTTATTACACTTTTAATGATATCGGATTCAATAACAATATATTGAAATATTTAAAGTCCATTTATTTTAACATATAAAAATATTATATTCCATTGTATATTAATTTACATAATATTTATTTAACATTAATTTATAATTATGGGTAATTATTTGTAAATAATTCTATAAAAATTCTTCATATTAACTTCAAGAAAATTACTTTTTTAAGTGACTTGTAAATTTATCTATTTTCAAAAATGTTAATTGTATTTAAAAAAGAAATTTTTATGATACTTGTTACTTTTTTCATCTTTATCTAAAAGATATTTATCTCAGATGAAGTTACATTTCATGAATCACCCTTTTAATTTTATATTGAAACATAAACTTAGGTGATTGATTTTTAGTTTCATCATTTCTAATCCTTGTTTCATTTTATGTGATGACATATGGAAATTTTATTAAACCAATTTTATTTAGTTGGGTTCTTTATTTTATAATTGATGATTTATTGAATGTGGAACTCTGATTTATAGATGACCATCGTATATAGGGTATGTTTCTATGTCACCCCCAATGCATTAGTTATGTAATTAAATCTCATGAGATAATAATGTTATGTGGGGGAATTATTTATATGATCAGAACATGATGCCTATAAATTATTTCGATGATCACAACTTGAAGCATGAACATTCTTATTATCTTCACAAAATTAGATTTACAGTTGGTTGTATTTTCATTTTCCCACAATGTTATGATATCCTATATTATACCATATATCTATGTTATGCTACAATGTTATTCCCTATGGTTTATTAATATTTTTTCTCAAATGTCACCACTCCTAAGCCATGGTATACATTTGTGATTCTTAGGAGATATTTTATTCCATTATACGTTTTAGGAAACTATTATTTTCTATGTTAATTTTTTATATATTTTTCCCTTGGTCATGTTTTATCACATGTTTATGATATAACTCTTGATTACATATTGGTACATTTTTTTTGGTGTTGAGTTTTTGAGATCTATCCCTTTTTACACATTCCTAATAAATTATATAAAGGACCATATTTAGAAGGATGTTTTATATAGGTATGTTTATGGGAGATGTTAAATTATTAATGTTTAATAATATGGTTATATATCCCATCTAAAAATATACTAAAACTTTAGTTTCTATGATTGTATACAAATTATGAGTTTTTATTTTTAAATTATTGAAATATTTTTATGTTCTTTATGAGATATCTCCCTTTATATCAAATATCATGTATTAAATTCAATTCTTTATAACTGGAAAAGGGTTGTACAGTTATATGGAAATTCATGTACCATAAGAGAGGGGTTAAGTTTTTTTTCTGTAACTGATTATCGCTCAAATTTACCCAAGAGATGAAGGTAGAACTGTCCTTATAGTTTAGCTTGGGTTATCGAATCCTCAGAGACCTATGAAGAAACATATAGACACGTACATTATATGGACTGTTTTTGGCTATTAAGTGGCCAAATTAGGTTGATTTTATATGGGTTTAAAGGATAAATAACAGAATTAAGTTAATTCAATTTAAAATAATGAGTTCATCCTAGGTTATCGCTCAGGGTGGATTGGACGTATTTCCTTTTCAATGATTTCAATTTCTTATATTTGAGATGGGTTCATTTAAGAGGATAAAACAACATCATCACTTAATGGTTTAATGCCTACATCCTTTAATAATAATCACCTATACACTTAAAGGATCAATGTTTTGAGAACTTCAAGGTAAAGGTTCATATTAGCACATGAAGTGTGTGGCCTTATATTCAACAAGAACGATGGAGTTTAAAAATCATCAAATAAAAATATCAATTAAAGATGTGATTATACATTAATGGGGTGATAAATAACATCAAATCCATCCCCATTATACTCCCTTGGATCAACCCATAAGTGGGTTAGCCCTCCATTTATTATATGGTTTCAATGGAAGCGGAAAGTAGACTCATGAGGGAGGAAATGGAGAAGTAAAGAAAACAATAAAAATAAAATGATCACTCCACCGTCGTGTGAATAATTTCACAAGATTTAGTGTAATTAAATTCAAACCTTGAGGAAAAAGTATAAAAGTGAGATGTAGAACAATAAAATAAGAGGAGAAGAAGAACTTTTATTAAGAAACTAAACTGAATTGAACAACATACATGTGAAAGACAAACTTGAGACAACAAAATCATAGCATAACATTACAATTGAACAAAGAACCAAGGATGATCAAATCCTCCACAAAAACTGCCTTAAATAGGAAGTTTTGGAGCCTTGGGTCGATCCTCCAATAGTACAAATCATCCCACTTGATTATGGTAGGCCTAGGGTGGTGGAAAGCTTCTGAAACTTGGACTTTTCCACACTTGACCCGAGGTGGAAGCCTGTTTTCATCCACCAAAAAGATATTCTTAGAAGACCTTATATACGGAAGAATTAGAGTGGGCCATAGAATAAGAAACTAGATCCCACTATGTATTATAACCGTCTCTAAATGTTGGGCCCCTTTGGAGATGTGGATTCTGAGATATGAATAGATTAGTGAAATGTCTTTCTGGGCCGCATAATCTGGCCCATATTTTGATATACTATATGGGCCGCCTAAATAACAATCATGAAAGACGAATTAGCACTGGATCCTAAAGACTTATTTGTTACCATGTATGTATTATAGAATACCATGAAATTTGGGCTTCATTGGGCCTGTATTGTGGGCCCCACATTATCATCAGTGGGCTGGTGTCGAATCTACCTTCTCTAGAATAGTTTCTTTTCATCACCAAATATCTCCATTATCCTTTATGAATCATCCATTGATCCCTGAATGAAAAATGATTAAATTTAATTGATGATTCATTTTAAAAAATATAAAATTAAAATATGGATAATTACATTCCTTATAATCAGATGACTAATTGGGCCTAAATTGGTGTACATTAGGCATGAAGTGCAAAAATGATGAGAATGGATGTTCAAAATCAAAATCTACTAACTCAGGCCCATACGAAACAAAATGAACGTTTAATACCATTAAAATGTAATTAAAATATGTTTTTTTATTGGCTAATCACACCCCCCAACTTGAGATTTTCTAGTCCCGAGTAAATACTTCAATGATTTTATTTTAATTCCATTCTTCAAACACATTATAACAAACAGTGCTCTCAATGTAAAATGCACACAAATATATCTTTATAAACTATCAAAATAATTAAAACAAGATAAATTTAAAATAAGATCTCAATAACAAGCCCTTTACATTGATCAAATCCATCATCAAAATTCATCCAACTCAATTAGGTGTAATGATGTGTTGTGAATCACAATAGATATGGGGGTTCATTTTCATTCAAGGGGAAATCATGGAAGCGCTAGGTGGAATCACATTTAATCCTAATATAAGTATTAATTGTTTTTTTCTTTTTTTCTTTTTTGCTTTTTTTTGGATTTTTCAATTTTTCCATAGTAATTGAGATTATAGTTAATCAAATTAACCCATGTAGCGAGACTTTTCCGATGACTCCCAGGCTCAAAGGCCTTAGGGCACCAATTGAAGCCCACATACTCCGGCATAATATCGAGTTAACTTGATCAAAAAAAAATCATATTACCATAAATAGAGATAGATTAAAAAACACAGGGCTAGAAAACTCTAGAGTCACGATCCTGAAGTGCCAAAAGCCTCACATCTTATCAATCCATTGATCTACACACAAATTTTTATTTTTTATTTTTTATTTTTTTGAATACTCATATTATTCATAAAAATAAAACAAGCCTATGCTATTTATTATGGGAACCTGAGAATTCAAATTATTACCCCACGATCTAGAGTACGTGCATTATTGCATTTTGATTTAATAGATGAAAATAAAAATGGTGAAAATTCTCATTGGACAACCAAACTTCCATAATAAATACTTTTAAACTTAATAATGAATTTAATTAAGAGTAAAGGAAATAAAAATTATTTTCTATGTAGTTTTAATGTGTGAGAAAATGTTATTATATGAATGTTAAAGGAATTTTACTTCTTTTTTATCATTGTTTTTTTAACAATGATTTTGTTTCCACACCACCCAACTTAGAATGAAACTGTCCCTAGTTTTGTAAAAAGAATATTTAGAATGGGGTAGATGAATAAAAGGGGAGTTCAATAAGGAAATTGAAATATTTGGGTCATGGAATGAAGTCACCTGGTGGATGAAGTTTGAAGTTTTTTCCGATTCAATTTAGTCTTTTGATATCCATGTCGCTTGCAGAGTTCCCTAGTGGAAAAAGGAAAACAAACAAACAAAACAAAATAGTATATATTTATATAAGTAAAATATAAGTATATATATAAAATAAAATAAACTGATGATACATTGTCTTCTTTTTAAATTTATAGTTAAAGTATTACTCAAGGATCACACCACATGACATGGATCAATATGGTGCTCCCCTTTCATACCCATCCATAATCATAATAGAAGAACACGTCAAAAGTCTATTTTTTCATAATTTTTTTTTAAATATCAAAATGATTAATTAATCTTATTTGAAAAATATGATTCAGAAAGATTAGAAACATGAAAACCACGGGTTGCCTCCTATGCAGTGCTTTTTTTAACATCGTTAGCCTGACATGGATCTTAAATCTATCAATTTTTTCCCGATTCATAGGTTGGATCAGTTAACTCAACCTCTATTTCCTGTTTATTGAATGATTCATGGAATGGTTTTAACCTACGACCATTGACCTTAAAAATGTGACCACTAGTGGGATCTTGAATCTCTACTGCCCCATGGGGGTACACATGATGCACTATGAATGGACCTGACCATCTAGACCTTAACTTTCCCGGGTGTAAATGATGTTTTTAATTATATAAGAGCACAAATTTTCCAGGTTCAAAATGTTTGTCTTTGATATTCCTAGATTTGTAGGTTTGAACTCTATCTTTTTTGATCCTTGAATTTTCATAAGCCTCCATTCGTAGTTCATCCAGTTCATTGATATCTAATTTCCATTTTGTTCCGGCCAATGAGAGGTCATAATCCATTTTCTTAATTTCCCAAAAGGCCTTGTGCTCAATTTCAACATGTAAATGGCATTCTTTTCCATAAACCAACCTATATGGTGACATCCCTAGGATTGTTTTGTATGCTCTATGATATGCCCAAAGAGTATCAAAGAGTTTCTCGGACCAGTCTTTCCTAGAAGGATTGAAAGTTTTATCAAGAATTTTTTTGATTTCATGATTGGCTAACTCTGCTTGACCATTGGTCTATGGGTGGTAAGAAGTGGACACTTTATGAGAAATTCCATATTTTTACACGAGTGATGAGAATGGATGATTGAAAAAATGAGTTCCATGATCACTAATGATAGCCCTAGTAATTCTAAATCTAGAGAAGATGTTTTCCTTGAGAAATCTAATCACAGTTTGATGATCATTGGATTTTTTAGGAATGGACTCAACCCATTTAGAGACATAATCGATAGCTAAGAGAATGTAAAGATATCCCATAGAGTTTGGGAAGGGAACCATGAAATCAATTCCCCAACTGTCAAAGCTTTAAACCACTAATATGGGAGTGAGTGGCATTTGATTCCTTTTTGTGATGGACCCTACTTGTTGACACCTAGGACAGCTTTGACAAAATTTGTCAAAGTCCCTTGAGAGGGTGGGCAAGAAGAGACCACATTAAAGAATATTAGTAGATGTTTTCTTAGAGGAAAAGTGACCTCCACATGCCTCACTATGACATAATTTAAGGATGGACTCCTGTTAAGATTCTGGAACACACCTCCAAATGACTTGGTCAGGGCAGAACTTATAGATGTATGGATCATCAAACACATAGTTTCTAACATCAGAATGAAATTTCCTTCAAGATTGAGTCCCTAAGAATTTTGGAATGACTCCAATAACTATGAAATTGGCTATATCATCATACCAAGGGCAGTCACTCACAGAGTATAGGTGTTCATCAGGAAATGAATAAGACACATAAATGGGATTTGAGTTGCCATTTAATTCTATCATAGAGAGGTGATCAGCTACAACATTTTAAACACCCTTTTTATCCTTGATTGTGAGGTCAAATTATTGTAAGAGAAGGACCCACCTAATCAGTATAGCCTTAGCATCTTGTTTTTGGAAGAGGTATTTTAGTGAAGAATGGTCAGTGAACACAGTGATGGGGGATCCTAAGAGGTAGGACCTAAACTTCTCTAAAGCAAACCCAATAGCAACCAACTCCTTTTCAGTAGTGGTGTAGTTGATTTGGAAATCATTTAAAGATTTTCTTGCATAAGTAATGACATAAGGAGTTTTATCACAACGTTGTCCTAACACTGCTCCTACAATAATGTCACTGGAATCATATATAAGTTCAAAAGGAAGGTTATAATTTGGAGATTTTATAATGGGAGGAGAGGTGAGAGACGATTTGAGGGTTGAGAATGAACCCTCACATATTTCTGTCCAAAAAATGGAGCATCCTTTACTAAGAGAGGACAAAGGGGATGAGAGATTGAACTAAAGTACTTGATGAATCTTCTATAGAAACAAGCATGTCCTAAGAAATACCTCACTTCCTTGATAGTTTGGGGTGATGGAAGGTGAGGAATGATTTCAACCTTGGCATTATCAACATCAATCCCCATACCTGAGACCAGATGGCCTAGAACTAGTCCCTCTTTAACCATGAAATGGAATTTTTCCCAGTTTAGGACCAGATTTTTTTCTTCACATCTTGACAAGACTCTCTCCACATTCTGCAGACATTTCTGAAATGTATCCCCAAACACAGAGATGTCATCCATGAAAAACTCTATAAAATCCCCTACCATGTATGAGAATATTCCCATCATGAACCACTGGAAGGTTCCAAGGGCATTGTATATACCAAAGGGCATGCATTTGAAGGAAAAGGTGCCGAATGGACAGGTGAATGTAGTCTTCCCTTGATCCTCTAGGGAGACCTCAATTTGATTATACCTTGAGTACCCATCTAAGAAACAGTAGAAGGCATGACCTACCACTCTCTCAAGGAATTGGTCAATGAATGGTACGAGGAAATGGTCCTTCTTAGTGAATGAGTTTATCTTCCTATAGTCAATGCAGACCCTCCATCCACTACTAATCCTTGTTGGATGAATCTCTCCATCCTCGTTGGTTATCACTGTGATTCCAGCCTTTTTTGGAACCACTTGTATTGGGCTCACCCATTCACTCTCAGCTATGGGATATATGATACCATCTTTTAACAATTTCAGAAGTTATTTTCTTACTACCTCCATGAGATTTGGATTGATTCATCGTTGAGGTTGATGACATGGCTTTGAATCAGATTCCCGAACAATCCTATGAGTCCCAATAAGTGGGATAATCCCGGGAATATCATACAGGGTCCAACCAATGGATTTATTATGTTTTAGAAGGACATATAGAAGAATCATCTCATGATTGGATTCAAGAGAAGAAGAAATGACAATAGGATGTGTTTGATTGTCCCCAAGGAAAGCATACATGAGTGCAGCAGAAAGTTCCTTCAATTCAAGATCTGGTTGGTTTGGAATTTCAGCAGATGATTGGGACATTGGATCAAGTTCAATTTCGTTTTTTATAGTTTTATATCGGATTGATTCCCCACATGTAGAAGTTTCAGCTACTAGGTTGGCTTGATCAAATTTTGGGAAGGAAGTTGGAGTTGTCTCCATGAGAGTGATTTCTTGAAAGGTTTCACTGATTGTTGGACCTAACACTTCATCATAAGAGCAGTTTGAAAATGATTCAAGCCAAGGAGATAAACTTCCTTCATATGAACAATGGAAATCATTCTTATCCGGACTTAAACATCCATCAAATATTCCTTGATGTTCTATGGATTCATTATCAATGCTTCATATCATGTTTACTTCATAAATGTCCTCGTCATCCCATATTTGCGATCTTTCATTATAGATGTTCAAGTCTAGACACATGTTTCCAAAGTTGATTGTCAAGTTCATATTTCAGACTCAGATAATAGAGTTGATTGTTGCAAGGAAAGGACGACCAAGGATGATTGGGGTTTGTTCCATATTTCCTAAGTTTGGATTGTTGTCAAGGACAATAAAGTCAGCAGGGTAGATGATGTTTTCAACCTTTACAAGAACGTCCTTTAAAATACCCTTTGGAACTCTAATGATATGATCATCAAGTTGAAGTTAGACAGATGTGGGTTCGAGTTCTTCTAGGCCTAACTGGCAGTACACAACATAGGGAATGAGATTGACACTAGCACCTAGGTTACAGAAGGCATTGAAAACTTTTCTCTCTCCAAGTTCAACATTGATGTAAGGGCAACCCGGGTCTTTCAACTTAGGAGGAATGGTCCCTTGAATGGTGTTACTCACATTAGCCACCAAAAGGACTTGGTTTTTATGTGAAAATTTTCTTTTAAAAGTGCACAATTATTTAAGGTACTTTGAGTAGGAAGTTATGGTTTTGATGGCGTCAAGAATAGGAATGTTCATATTGACTCGTGAGAAGATTTCCCTCAATGTTTCACTCAATTAAGGCTTGGTTTTCCCCCTCATGCATTGAGGAAATGGTGCAGGTTGTGGGGTTGTTTTTTGAAGAGTTGTTTCATTGACAATGTTATCATGTTTTTCAGTTTGATCATTTGGTTCATTTGAATTTTCATCCATGTTTGAATCTTCAGGTGGGTTTTGAATTATTTGTTCAGGTTTCTCAATTGATTTCCCACTTCTTAAAACAGTCACATCCTTTAGTTGTTCATGAGTTGTTTGAGTGCAACTTGACTCTCTCCTTGAAGTTGAGGATGGAACCACCTGAGTAGGCATGGGTGCCTTTCCAGTTTTGATGGTTTGAAGTTCTTGTTTTAGGGAAGAGACTTCCGAGTTCATCCTCTCCATTTTTTTGCACAGTTGTTCTAATAGGCTTTGTGGAACAGTTTCGGTTGGTTCTTGAGTTGATTGGTTTATCCCAGGGGGGGATATTTTTGAGGTGGGATGGTTTATTGAAAATGGACCGGTGGATGTTGGTATTGGATAGTTTGGGTTTGGAATTGGTTATGGGATTGGTAGTTCTCATGGGGGAAAGTATTTTGTCGCTGTGGTTGACTAGGTTGTTGGTTATCTTTCTAGCAGAAGCCTGGGTGGTCATTATACCTTGGGTTGAAGTTGTTTTGGTATTGAGGCTTTTGAAAGTTCAAGGAATTTAGATCCACTAGGGGTCCTCCTAAAAGAACATCCTTGATGGATGGAATGGTTGGGAAGTTGTCTGACTTATGGTCATGTTTGTCACAAATTGTGCAAACAGGGTCAACAGTTTCGATTTCATGGACTTTCCTAAGGTCTATCTCTTCAACCTTCCTAGAGAGTGCTGCGAGTTTAGACGTAAGGCTTTCCTCTTCTCTAAGTGTATGAATTCAAGTATTTCATTTTGGATTTTCAGAATTAGGTGAAGTTACCCATGTTAGGTTTTGTTCAGAAAGGCTTTCTAGATACTCGTAAGCATCATTTGGGGCTTTGTTTTTAAAGTTTCCATTACACATCATCTCAATGAATTGTTTGTTCCCCAGAACAAAACCTTCATAGAAAATTCGCACTTGTTCAGGTATAGAAAAACCATGGTGTGGAACCATGTTTAGAGTGTCTTTGAACCTCTCCCATGATTTATATAATGACTCTCCCTCTTTTTCAAAATATTTTTGGATACCCTTTTTAAGTGCAATTGTTTTGTGGTGGGGAAATTATTTTTTGTAGAATTCAATTTGTAATTGGTCCCATGATTGTATTGATGTAGGTCTCATGTTGTTTAGCCAATTTTTAGCTCTATCTGTAACACCCCAGGTAAATAAAGAATATGACATTTCATATTTATCCATATTTGTGAATAAAATATTTAAATAACTTTAAAGGGGACACTATTCTCGATGGTGTACCCAACACGCAACAACGAGTTTCTTGGGAATCTTACGTTGCACTCTAATAATAAAATAATATTATTTTAAATGGTAGTTAACATGTAGCCGTTGTAATGGCGGGAATGGATAGAAATAACTAAAATATGATTATATATGTTTTTAAATGTTTTTACATTTATCCAATAAAAGATAATGGCTTAAAATACGGAAAGAATTCAATTTTAGGCGTATATGCCCTTGTTTTCACTAAAGGTTCACTTATCACCTTTTGATGGTGAACCGTCATTAAATATAGTTTTGATCACTCTTATACATTCTTTTGGACCAAATAAAACTCTTATTAAGAATCGGGACATCAAAATTTACTTTGTGTAAATTTTTGGTATCTTTCCGATAAAGTTCATTTTTTTAATGAATAGTGTAAAATGTTGTATTTTAATTCAAAACCACTTTTTAATATAATTTATTTATATGATTAGATTATATTTTTAATTGGTTTTAAAGTGAAATTAGAAAATATTTTTACCATTAAATCCAATAGTGTTCGTTGGAATCAATTTCACTTTGAAATCAGACTTAAACTAGTGTCAATCTTTTGATACTTATTGTTTCATAAAACACGCTATTTGACATGACAGCGGGAATTAATTATTAAATTAATTAATGTGACTTAGATGTTTTGAATTTTGTAAAATGGACTTCATTTTTGAATTCAGAATATCAAATATAGCTTAGGGTGAATTTTTGGGATTTTTCTGAAAAACTTCAATTTTTGATGAATAGTGAAACCACTAAGTGGTACTTATAAAAACTGATTTTCCGTTTAAATGAAATTTTGCCATCATTGTGTTTTGATTTTCAAAAATCCGACATACATGGTTGTCATTAATAAGTAAAATGTTGTTCAATGAGATTAAAATAATTTTTTGGTGAATAGTAACTTATTAAGTTTTTAATCGCGATTAGTGGTAATTAGTGTAGTTTAAGGTAAAAATAATGCTTTAATAAAATTATATGAGGTTGAAAAATGTATTACCATCATTGGTTGTATCATGGCCGACCAAGAAAAGCCATGGGTCAACTTGGGGACCCCATGGATCCACTTTGGTTGGGAAATTACATAAATAACATTTTATTTAATGTATAAGTAAAATTGACACAAACATGATATGTTTTACTAAAACAATTTTTAAGTGGGGTTATACACGTCATCTTTTTTATTATAAATATTCATTGGAAAGATAAAAAGATTTACTACATAATAGTATTTTTTTTATAATTTTTAGACATTAAATAAATTAAATTATTTATGACATAATAATGATGCAGCGATGACATCATTATTTGACGATTTAAATAAAATGGAAAGATAATGTAAAATATATGAACTAAACATGTCCAAAACTTATTTTATGAGTGGATTTCGAAGCCTTATCACCTTATACACGAATTATATAAATGTGGGACCTTTTGAAACCGAAACACATTTTCAAATAAAGTAATATTTCTTTACATTCCAAAAGTGCCTCTCCTCTCCTCTTATAAAAGGCCCCCACATCTACCTCATTTAACACACTCCTCAAGCCTTTGGCTCGGCCAACCCCTGCCCATTTACTCTATACACATCCCTATCCTAATCCTAGAGGATTTACTTTGGGCATAATCCTTTCAAAGGAAGCCTTTAGGCTCAAATCAAAAGGAGTTACACTTTTAAAGGTAATTCATTCTCTCATGTTCATTTGTTTTATTTTGCTTCTCCAACCCCCTAAACTCTTTTTATTTACTTCTTTTGTAACAACAACAGTATCTTCAATATACTAGGATGTTGTTATAAGATTTATTTGAGCTACAGTCTCACAAAACTACATCAAATGGTTAAAGAACATACGGTTTCCGTGGATGGTGAAATTCTGCCTCCCGAAACGATGATTGTTCATTACTCATTTAACACCTTCAACGGTGGCCATTATGATGTCACTATTTTTATATATGATATATAATATGTTTATGTTTTATTTATTCTTCTGTATTTTTCATTTTTGTCTTACCTTTATGGCTTCCATTATGGGTATACACGATATCTTCATTTAAGGAAGTGCGGACTACCGCCCCCTCAAAGTGATTTGATTCGTTAAATACCATATATGGGATGTATAAAGGATGGAAATATGATATTATATATGATATTATACTGGAATTATAATATAACTTTATATCATTATTATTCCATTCTATAAAATACGAAATAGAAATGAAAGTAGCGTTCATGCGTACGTACGGCTTACCGTCTCCATGAACGATGCATTTCATTTCTTACCTCTAAATGATTAGGTAATGTTATAAATGCATGCATGTACTGGATATATATGACATATATGATATCTACATAATGAATACAATTCTGGATATAATAAACATTTGGCCACACGAACAACATGTAATTGTAAGAAGTCCACTTTCGACTTAAGAACCAAATATCGGCAAAACAAATATTATTAACTTAAATGATTACATAATGTTTATGACATGGTAATAAGTGATATAAAAGGAATAATGAACTTGAAAAGGGTTCATAATGAAGTATAAATTAACTCAAGTTTATTGTTCAGGAGATTAAAGAACGATCGAGTCAAGTCGGACCCGAGGTAAGGGATCCTACAACTCTCTTTCTTTATAAGTACACTCTTTTATGTCATTTCTTTTAAGCTCATATTTCTTATGATTGGGATGTTCTTTTATATTAACAGTAATTTAATTTTTATGTTCATGTGATGAGAGACCCTATTATCTCTCATCAATCCATTTTGGATGTTTTGAGTGGCGCCGTTAGGCTGCCGAATTTTCGTAAGAGATCTAACCTCTCTCTTTCTTTTTAAGTACTCTCCTTTGTGTCACTTCTTTTAAGCTCCTATTTGTAATGTTGGGGGATGTTTTTTTATATTCCTCTTGCTGTAAATTTTATTGTAATGTGATGAGATACCCTATTTGATCTCATCAATCCATATTCGGATGTTTTATGTGGCGCCGTTAGGCTGCCGAGTTTTCGTAAGGGATTTTTCATCTCACTTTTATTCCCGTGAGATTTATGCTACATTTGCCACAAATTCCATTGATTGGTGTATGTACTGGCCATTATTATACTCTTTGTGTAATATACTTTCGTTTATGAGTATTTACATTAATGACCTATTGTCTTTCTTTCATGGGGTGTATGTTTTGAAAGATACCCAAGTCGGTAAGGGAACCTTTCACCCTCCTCTTTTTTAAAAGACTTCTTTTATTGGGTCTTTTAATTTACATATTGTTATGTTGGGATATGTTCTCATACATCCTTATTGATGTAAATTTTATGTCAAAGTGATGAGATACACTTTTTATCTCTCATCAACTCATTTTGACGTGATTCCGTTAGGCTGTCAAGGGAACTTTTTAACCCAATTTCGATTTCTTTGGGTTCAACTTGTAGTCATTGAATATGTCATCCATTGAATATGTGTGAATGACCTTTTATTGTTTTACACTTAATATCCACTTATATTGGGTGTATATATATTTTTCACACATATTTTTTGAGATTTATTTGTCCTTAATTTAAGGATACCTTCTTTATAAGGGATTTCATCACATTTGACATTTCTATTGAGGGCTCATTGTTGTTATGCACCAATTCACTCTTATATGGTGTATATACTGTCCTTTGGAGTATTATATCATGAATCCTTTTATTCTCATGATATTATAAAATTCTGACTAAATGTTATTCCTCAATTATTGTATTCAAGTGTCTCTAATTTTGGTAAAACCCCTTTAACCAAAATATCATTTTAAATGTTTTAATTATTTGTTCTTATTAATATCCATGTTTTCAAAATGGTTTTAAGGATTTATTTATATGGATATTAATGGTTTAAAATGTTAAAAGCTTCAAGGTGGTATGGGACACTTTTATTCAAAAATCTCTTTATTAAATGTTTTAAATGTTTTTGGAAATGGTTTCTTTTTTAATGGATTCATTATTTCAATATCCTAAAATGTTATATTGTGATTGAAATGTGGAAATGTTAGGTTTCCTTTATTCATGTTTATGTGATACGATTATGTTATGGTTCTTGGGCATTATTATGAAGAACGGGTGGTTCCGTGATAAACTAAGGGCGGGTGAGCCCGATATAGCTCTCCAATACATTGGGTAACGTGAAGGAGTGAAACGTTAAGGTTTCTCTGAAGAGATTTAGGGAATATACTGTGATGGGTATTCCAAACGTAACCAAGAGGGTTACTCCCCACATAAGAATGTTATGAATGCCTCAAGTTACCTTTATGTCTTATGTTTTCTATGATTTATTCGTGATTTGATATGCCTATGTTTTATGGGTAAAGTGTGATTTCATTCTAACGTATATATGAACTCATGTTTCCTTTCCATATTTTTTATAACCCTTACTGAGCTTTTTATGCTCATCCCAAGTTTTTGAAATGTTTTTCACAGGTCAAGGGAAAGGTACATGATGTGATGATAGTGTCAAGGATGTATCAAGAAAGAATCCGTGTTATAATTTAAATATGATTCCGTTGATGGGAAGAATGAATGATGTCTTTCATGTAACCACTTTGTTTAAATGTGGAATATAATGAAAGTTTCATGATCTAATTCTCTAAAACTCTAAACCTGAAAAGATCCTCAATGTGTAATCTTGTAATAACTCAAGATTAAGTAAGGTTTTAAGGCTGGGGCCTTATATTTGGTATCAAAGGCCGGTTTAGATAACTTTAGAGGTTAGGGTATTCTTTAATCATAAGTGACATTACCATAATGGTTAGGATTTCAGAAAGAGTCCTAGTTTTAGATAAAGTGAATGAGTAAGTATATCTTAGTGTTTACCTTCCTCGTTAGTACATGATGGTTTTGTTGATATACTCACACTGACCTTTTTGGTTTTAGTAAATGGCTGGATCTAGCAGGTACCAAAGTGACAATGGGTTTGAAGGAAACTATGGTGGTTCTCTGATTAAGATACTCGATGAGATGGGGGATTCAATGAGGAATCTCATAGTTTTTCTAAACCAACTATCAAGGAGTCATGATCAACCACTTGAACCTTGGTGAGTTCTCTAATGCATCATGTACGAGATTGACAACTCGATGTGGAAATTCAGGTAATAATTATTAAGGTAACAATTAGGGTTTATATGATCCTTACTTTTGAGGTAATTATGGGTTATTATATGATATGATGGAAAATGAAGGGCATGAGATAAAATTGAGGTTAAAATATGTTATGATTATTCTTGAAGATTTTATCTCATTTTGGGGAATGTTTTAATAATTATATTGTTTTGGAAAAAGGACAACACGCAGACCGTGTGACATCCCGTCGCGTCGGACAAAGCTGCGGGAATCGAACCCACAACCAAAGTGCGACTGGTATTTATCGCCTACCACTGGACTACATGAAGTCCCTGGTTAGTTTGACCGATTTTTTTAGTTATATGATTTTATAAATTAAGAGTAAGTTGATTTTGGAGGATATGTGATTAGGATAATTACTTTTCAATGTGAGACTTTAGGAGCAACTGATGTTGTTTGGAGATAAATGTTAGGATTTAACTTGGTAGACTATGTGACTAAATCCTTCAAATATTTGGGTTTCAATCTTAGTTTGGTTTACTTTGAAGAATTTTATGGACAAATCGTCCTCGTTGAACTTTGGGTTTTGTTGGACAAATTTTGGAGATTAAGAATAGATTTTCTTTTTATAAAGGGTTATCCTTTTCTCGATTATCTGATCTTGTACTAGCCTTTTTGGTTTTGGTTTTGGTTAAAGACATGGGAAGTATATAGTTCTATTTTGTGGATTAGGTGATTCTCTATAAGTTGATTATAGTACTCTTAATGTGAACAAGTCTTCCTAAATACTCGTCTTTTGGAGAAAATATGAGTTTGTGTAAGGAATCTAATAAAAGTTGAAAGTCAATATGATAAGTGATTATGTTTCCTTATGAATAAATTCCTCAATAAAAAGTAACTTAAAACAAAAATGTTGTCTATTAATTTTTCCTACTGGGGAATCGAATACCGTTTAACTCATCACAAGTTTGTGATTTTCTCGTGGTTAACTTTTTCCTAAACATGTTTTCTATCACTCTCCATCAGAACATGACCCTTTGTTTTTTCCTCCATGTCCATATTTTCATACTTGGAATCCTAGTATGGGTTAACTCGGGTGACCTTTGTACTTATCTCTCTTTATTTTAAAGTGTTTGTTTTTCCGACTTTTGTTCCGATGTGGGACTTTCAAGGATGTTTCCAAGCGCAATTTTAAAATTGCGAGGACGTAATTCCCAAAAGGGGGGAAGGATGTAACACCCCAGGTAAATAAAGAATATGACATTTCATATTTATCCATATTTTTGAATAAAATATTTAAATAACTTTAAAGGGAACGCTATGCTCGATGGCGTACCCAACACGCAACAACGAGTTTCTTGGGAATCTTACGTTGCACTCTAATAATAAAATAATATTATTTTAAATGGTAGTTAACATGTAGCCGTTGTAATGGCGGGAATGGATAGAAATAACTAAAATATGATTATATATGTTTTTAAATGTTTTTACATTTATCCAATAAAAGATAATGGCTTAAAATACGGAAAGAATTCAATTTTAGGCGTATATGCCCTTGTTTTCACTAAAGGTTCACTTATCACCTTTTGATGGTGAACCGTCATTAAAAATAGTTTTGATCACTCTTATACATTCTTTTGGACCAAATAAAACTCTTATTAAGAATCAGGACATCAAAATTTACTTTGTGTAAATTTTTGGTATCTTTCCGATAAAGTTCATTTTTTTAATGAATAGTGTAAAATGTTGTATTTTAATTCAAAACCACCTTTTAATATAATTTATTTATATGATTAGATTATATTTTGAATTGGTTTTAAAGTTAAATTAGAAAATATTTTTACCATTAAATCCAATAGTGTTCGTTGGAATCAATTTCACTTTGAAATCAGACTTAAACTAGTGTCAATCTTTTGATACTTATTGTTTCATAAAACACGCTATTTGACATGACAGCGGGAATTAATTATTAAATTAATTAATGTGACTTATATGTTTTGAATTTTGTAAAATGGACTTCATTTTTGAATTCAGAATATCAAATATATCTTAGGGTGAATTTTTGGGATTTTTCTGAAAAACTTCAATTTTTGATGAATAGTGAAACCACTAAGTGGTACTTATAAAAACTGATTTTCCGTTTAAATGAAATTTTGCCATCATTGTGTTTTGATTTTCAAAAATCCGACATACATGGTTGTCATTAAGAAGTAAAATGTGGTTCAATGAGATTAAAATAATTTTTTGGTGAATAGTAACTTATTAAGTTTTTAATCGCGATTAGTGGTAATTAGTGTAGTTTAAGGTAAAAATAATGCTTTAATTAAATTAGATGAGCTTGAAAAATTTCTTACCCTCATTGGTTGTATCATGGCCGACCAAGACAAGCCATGGGTCAACTTGGGGACCCCATGGATCCACTTTGGTTGGGAAATTACATAAATAACATTTTATTTAATGTAAAAGTTAAATTGACACAAACATGATATGTTTTACTAAAACAATTTTTAAGTGGATACACGTCATCTTTTTTATTATAAATATTCATTGGAAAGATAAAAAGATTTAATACATCATAGTATTTTTTTTATAATTTTTAGACATTAAATAAATTAAATTATTTATGACATAATAATGATGCAGTGATGACATCATTATTTGACGATTTAAATAAAATGGAAAGATAATGTAAAATATATGAACTACACATGTCCAAAACTTATTGGATGAGTGGATTTCGAAGCCTTATCACCTTATCCACGAATTATATCAATGTGGGACCTTTTGAAACCGAAACACATTTTCAAATAAAGTAATATTTCTTTACATTCGAAAAGTGCCCCTCCTCTCCTCTTGTAAAAGGCCCCCACCTCTACCTCATTTAACACACTCCTCAAACCTTTGGCTCGGCCAACCCCTGCCCATTTACTCTCTCCACATCCCTCTCCTCATCCTAGAGGATTTACGTTGGGCAGAATCCTTTCAAAGGAAGCCTTTAGGCTCAAATCAAAAGGAGTTACACTTTTAAAGGTAATTCATTCTCTCATGTTCATTTGTTGTTATTTTGCTTCTACAACCCCCTAAACTCTTTTTATTTACTTATTTTGTAACAACAACAGTATCTTCAATATACTAGGATGTTGTTATAAGATTTATTCGAGCTACACTCTCACACAACTACATCAAATGGTTAAAGAACATACGGTTTCCGTGGATGGTGAAATTCTGCCTCCCGAAACGATGATTGTTCAATACTCATTTAACACCTTCAATGGTGGACATTATGATGTCACTATTTTTATATATGATATATAATATGTTTATGTTTTATTTATGCTTCTGTATTTTTCATTTTTGTCTTACCTTTATGGCTTCCATTATGGGTATACGCGATATCTTCATTTAAGGAAGTGCGGACTACCGCCCCCTCAAAGTGATTTGGTTCGTTAAATACCATATGTGGGATGTATAAAGGATGGAAATATGATATTATATATGATATTATACTGGAATTATAATATACCTTTATATCATTATTATTCCATTCTATAAAATACGAAATAGAAATGAAAGTAGCGTTCATGCGTACGTACGGCTTACCGTCTCCATGAACGGTGCATTTCATTTCTTACCTCTAAATGATTATGTAATGTTATAAATGCATGCATGTACTGGATATATATGACATATATGATATCTACATAATGAATACAATTCTGGATATAATAAACATTTGGCCACACGAACAACATGTAATTGTAAGAAGTCCACTTTCGACTTAAGAACCAAATATCGGCAAAACAAATATTATTAACTTAAATGATTACATAATGTTTATGACATGGTAATAAGTGATATAAAAGGAATAATGAACTTGAAAAGGGTTCATAATGAAGTATAAATTAACTCAAGTTTATTATTCAGGAGATTAAAGAACGATCGAGTCAAGTCGGACCCGAGGTAAGGGATCCTACAACTCTCTTTCTTTATAAGTACACTCTTTTATGTCATTTCTTTTAAGCTAATATTTCTTATGATTGGGATGTTCTTTTATATTACTCCTACTGTAATTTTTATGTTCATGTGATGAGAGACCCTATTATCTCTCATCAATCCATTTTGGAAGTTTTGAGTGGCGCCGTTAGGCTGCCGAATTTTCGTAAGAGATCTAACCTCTCTCTTTCTTTTTAAGTACTCTCCATTGTGTCACTTCTTTTAAGCTCCTATTTGTAATGTTGTGGGATGTTGTTTTATATTCCTCTTTCTGTAAATTTTATTGTAATGTGATGAGATAACCTATTTGATCTCATCAATCCATATTCGGAAGTTTTATGTGGCGCCGTTAGGCTGCCGAGTTTTCGTAAGGGATTTTTCATCTCACTTTTATTCCCGTGAGATTTATGCTACATTTGCCACAAATTCCATTGAGTGGTGTATGTACTACCCATTATTATACTCTTTTTGTAATATACTTTCGTTTATGAGTATTTACATCAATGACCTATTGTCTTTCTTTCATGGGGTGTATGTTTTGAACGATACCCAAGTCGGTAAGGGAACCTTTCACCCTCCTATTTTTTAAAAGACTTCTTTTATTGGGTATTTTAATTTACATATTTTTATGTTGGGATATGTTCTCATACATCCTTATTGATGTAAATTTTATGTCCAAGTGATGAGATACACTTTTTATCTCTCATCAACTCATTTTGATGTGATGCCGTTAGGCTGTCAAGGGACCTTTTTAACCCAATTTCGATTTCTTTGGGTTCAACTTGTAGTCATTGAATATGTCATCCATTGAATATGTGTGAATGACCTTTTATTGTTTTACACTTAATATCCACTTATATTGGGTGTATATATATTTGTCACACATATTTTTTGAGATTTATTTGTCCTTAATTTAAGGATACCTTCTTTATAAGGGATTTCATCACATTTGACATTTCTATTGAGGGCTCATTGTTGATATGCACCAATTCACTCTTATATGGTGTATATACTATCCTTTGGAGTATTATATCATGAATCCTTTTATTCTCATGATATTATAAAATTCTGACTAAATGTTATTCCTCGATTATTGTATTCAAGTGTCTCTAATTTTGGTAAAACCCCTTTAACCAAAATATAATTTTAAATGTTTTAATTATTTGTTCTTATTAATATCCGTGTTTTCAAAATGGTTTTAAGGATTTATTTATATGGATATTAATGGTTTAAAATGTTAAAAGCTTCAAGGTGGTATGGGACACTTTTATTCAAAAATCTCTTTATTAAATGTTTTAAATGGTTTTGGAAATGGTTTCTTTTTTAATGGATTCATTATTTCAACATCCTAAAATGTTATATTGTGATTGAAATGTGGAAATGTTATGTTTCCTTTATTCATGTTTATGTGATACGATTATGTTATGGTTCTTGGGCATTATTATGAAGAACGGGTGGTTCCGTGATAAACTAAGGGCGGGTGAGCCCGATATAGCTCTCCAATGCATTGGGTAACGCGAAGGAGTGAAACGTTAAGGTTTCTCCGAAGAGATTTAGGGAATATACTGTGATGGGTATTCCAAACGTAACCAAGAGGGTTACTCCCCACGTAAGAATGCTATGAATGCCTCAATTTACCTTTATGTCTTATGTTTTCTATGATTTATTCGTGATTTGATATGCCTATGTTTTATGGGTAAAGTGTGATTTCATTCTAACGTATATATGAACTCATGTTTCCTTTCCATATTTTTTATAACCCTTACTGAGCTTTTTATGCTCATGCCAAGTTTTTGAAATGTTTTTCACAGGTCAAGGGAAAGGTACGTGATGTGATGATAGTGTCAAGGATGTGTCAAGAAAGAATCCGTGTTATAATTTAAATATGATTCCGTTGATTGGAAGAATGAATGATGTCTTTTATGTAACCACTTTGTTTAAATGTGGAATGTAATGCAAGTTTCAAGATCTAATTCTCTAAAACTCTAAACCTGAAAAGATCCTCAATGTGTAATCTTGTAATAACTGAAGATTAAGTAAGGTTTTAAGGCTGGGGCCTTATACTATCCTTCAATTAAAAAGTAAATAGCCTCATTTTATCCAAATCTAGTTGATGTGGGGGACACATAGTTTCTACAATGTCATTGAACTCCTTAATGTGAAGGTAGGGCATCTCGGACTCCATCCCATGGAATGTGGGAAGATGGTTTAGGACATGGGGTTTAAATATGTAGATGGAATATCCTAGGGAGTTGTGTCTAATGGATGGGGGGCATTGGTCTAGGAAGGTGTGAGGTAGTCATTCATGGTTTGATCAACTGCATTCCCGAAGTTTGGGGCTACCAAATTTGGGTTTCCATTTTGGTTTCCACCCGGGTTTATGAGTTGGTTTCTTTGAAGACCTTCCATTGAAATGGGATCAATTTTGGACTCTAGAGTTTTAGGAATATTAGGATTTATTGGAAAGAGTTCCTTTGGTGTACTTGAATCCCCAACCCCAGGACTATCCACCCTAACTAGACAGTTTGATTGATCTCGAGTGTAGGCAGACATGCACCAAAATAAAAAAAAAGAGAAAGGGACAAGATAAGAGAATTTGGATGAGAAATGAAGAAATGGGGGAGAATAGAATGAGTGTTTAGATAACGTACTTGGGTCCCTGTAAACGATGCCAAAATTTGATTCTTGCTCAAATTTACCCAAAAGATTAAGGTAGAACGGTCCTTGTAGTTTAGCTTGGGTTATCGAATCCTCAGAGACCTAAGAAGAAACCTATAGACATGTACATTCTATGGACTATTTTGGGCTATGAAGTGGCCAACATGGGATGATTTTATATGGGTTTAAAGGATAACTAATAGATTTAAGTTAATTGAATTTAAAATAATGAGTTGTTCCTAAGTTATCGCTCATGGTGGATTGGACATATTTCCTTTTCAATGATTTCAATTTCTTATATTTGAGATGGGTTCATTTAAGAAGATAACACAACATCATCACTTACTGGTTTAATGCCTACACCCTTTAATACTAATCACATATACATTTGAGGGATCAATGTTTTGAGCACTTCAAGGTAATGGTTCGTATTAGCACATGAAGTTTGGGGCCTTAAATTCAACAAGAACGATGGAGTTTAAAAATCATCAAATAAAAATCACAATTAAAGAAGTGATTATATGTTAATGGGGTGATAAATAACAATTAATCCATCCACTTTCTACTCCCTTGGATATACCCATAAGTGGGTTATCCCTCCATTGATTCTATGGTTTCAATGGAAGCATAAAGTAGACTCATGGGGGAGGAAATGGAGAAGTAAAGAAAACAGTACAAATAAAATGATCACTCCACCATTGTGTGAATAATTTCACTGGATTTAGTGTGAATAAATTCACACATTGAGGAAACGGTATCAAAGTGAGAGAGAGAAAAATAGAATAAGAGTATAGAAATAACTTTTATTAAGAAACCAAAGTTAATTAAACAACTTACATGTGAAAGAAAAACATGAGACAACAAAATCACAGCATTACATTACAATTGAACAAAGCACCAAAGATGATCAACTCCTCCACCAACACTACCTTAAATAGGAATTTTGGGAGCCTTGGGTCGAGCCTCCCACAGTACAAAGCATACCACTTGATTATGGTAGGCCTAGTGTGGTTGAAAGCTTGTAGAACTTGGACTTTTCCACACTTGACCCGAGGTGGAAGCCATTTCATCCACCGAACATACGTGATTAGAAGTCCTTATAGATGGAAGAATCATAGTAGGCCATAGAAGAAGAAAATGTATCTATGTATGTTTTATAACCTCCTATAAAAGATGGGCCCATTTGGAAATATGGATTCTGAGATATGAAAAGATTAGTGAACTGTTTTTATGGGCCGCAGAATCTGGCCCAGATTTCGATATACTATTTGGGCCGCCTAAATAACAATTATGGAGGATGAATTAGAACTGGATCCTGAAGAATGATTTTTTAATTTATATGTATTCTAGTATCCCATGAAAGGTGGGCTACATTGGGTTTATATTGTGGGCTCCACATTCCCATCAGTGGGCTGGTGTCCAATCTGCCTTCTCCAGAATTGTTTCATTTCATCGCCAAATATCTCCATCATCCTTTATGAATCATATATTGATCCCTGAATGAAAAATGTTTAAATTCAAGTGAAGATCCACTTAAAAAAATATAAAATTAAAATATGTATAATTACATTCCTTATAATTAGATGACTCATTGGGCCTAAATTGGTGTACATTAGCCAGGAAGTGCACAAATGATGAGAATGGATGTTCAAAATCAAAACCCACTAACTCAGGCCCATAAGATCCAAAATGAACATTTAATACCATTAAAATGTAATTAAAATATGTTTTTTATTGTCTAATCAGTAACTATACTGGTAAACATTATTGAAATATATAGGGACAGGCCTAAATATACGATAATAAATTAAAATTTTGGGTAAAATATAGATTATGTGACTCCATAACAATAACACCTCTATATGGATAAAAATATATGGATGGGGTCTCTAGAAAAAATTATCCTATGTTTAATAATACATGAAAGAGTTTTCTTGGTAACATCACGACCTCATATCCACTTAACCCATGCCCTGAGCCAGTGTGTCACATGACCTCAAGAACAACTACCCATATGCCAGAGGCTGCCGACAAGCAGTGAGGGTGTAAAGGTGGTATAATAGGGAGATATTACCCTCATATTAGAGTGGAACAATAGATATCACAAAAATGATAAAATAATAGAAGAATAATATAAATAGACACTAAATACTAGACCAGTAACCCCCCATAATAGAAATCCAGATATAAAAGATATAACAATAATAAACTGCAGAAGTGTAAGTAATTGTACAAGTGAATAACAATATCGAAATAAACATGGATGTTTCATGTACATGGATTTATGTCATGCTAATATACACAAGGGGAATATAGTAAATCCCTATAATATCACATTATACAAATCATACAAAAAGATCAAAAGGCTTGTCTAATAAAATCTCAATCATATGCTCATTATTCATCTCCAATGCACCATCTAAAAGTAAATCACATCATAGTTCCATAGTTGGGTGATTTCCCTATTCCATACTTATAGGCAAGTAATAAACATGGGAAATAGGGTGGCCCAAGAAGGGTGTGAGATAAAATCATAGTAGGTCACACTCAATGGTTTCTACGAGTAAGAAAAGCGGTGCACATAGCTATATTGTGTGAAGGTAAAAGAGAACAAGAAACAATTATATATAAATAACCAACTAGACCATGTTTCTAAAGGAAACCAGGTGGATCTACCTACTAAATCTTGTCAATTGAAAGTTACAATGATTAGTAACTATATATATATATATTAATAATATATATATTATAAATATATATTTAATCCACCCATAGGGAGAAATTATGTATGATCGTCAGAGGCCATATACCAGGAATACTAGGTGATGAATGGTATGGGTAGTATCTCAAACATCCATAACCAGTCTCAATGAGAATATAATATCATGAAATATGGGTCACTCCATACATATCATAATGAGTGGGATACTCCATGCTCATCACCTCGAGATGGGGGTTGTGTTGTCATGCCAACAACAGAAAAAGGGTCGTGGTGAATCCTTCCCACTGTCCAAATAGATTCAATGGTGTGAGATGTCATGATCAACACATGATGTAAGGGAGAATGAATCACCATGTCCAAAAAAATCATTACCATTTATCCATAAGACATATTAAAGGTGTAATAATGTGTATATTAATAGGCATGTGTCATTTCCTCTTACTCAATATATTCATAACTAAATAATGCACTTAATAAAGTGGGTAATTTTTAGTGTGTCCGTTTCACGATTTAATAATTAAATACATTTAATCCATTAAAATAATTTAAGGAAAGGAAAACCATAATTAATAATGAAACCAGTTTAATAAATTCCATTTAATGAGAAAATACATAGTAAAATATTCAAGGTTCAATAAGGCACATAGAACATTCCATTGTAAATTTGGAAATTATATACATGGGAAATTCAATTTATAAAGCAATATTACCACTTAGGAGGATCCTGGGTTTATTCGAAACATATATGTAAGTGGGAATATTCAAGTAAAACCCAGGTCACACTCTTAGAAGGCATTTCGATCAAATAAACAATTAAATATAATAGTAAATTCATGATGGAACACCCAAGTGGTTTTGAAAACAAAGGTTTATATCCTTTAATATAGTAAATAATGATCTTTGAGAGTTATAAAAATTGAATATATCAAACTGGAATCAAGAAATTCATTTTAGGGCGATGCGCAACAAAGGCTACTGTGTGCTATGATGGAACAACTTTGAAAACACCACAAAAATTATAGAAACTAATGAGACTACCTACCTTATGTCCATTGATGATTCATTATCTAATGGAGGACTCATATTTTAAGTAGGATAGAAGAAAATGAAGAAATGTTCTAACTCCCTCAAAATAATGAAAAAAAGATTTAACCAATATAACATAATAGATCTAAAGATATATTGATATAGAGTGGGATAAAAGGTATAACATACATCTAGTTATCCACTGCCTTCGATGAATCTTGATTCATAATTCGGATGTCAGACATATCTCAATCCTTAGGTTGAGATGCTTAGGAGATCATGGGAGAAGGAAAATTAAGACATCCAATGGAATGGGAGGAGATAAAGAAATACGACTATGGATTAATTTAGTGAAAACATTTAATTCCACCCTCAAAATAAGGGGCATATAGTTTGGACACACGGTTTGTATAAACCATGTGAAAAATGTTCTCCCCTCACTACCCAAGGGAATAACTCACATGATTAAGGTGTATGATTTTCATAACCATTCACAAACCATGAGAAATAACAATTTGCACAGTCTGTTGTTTTTCACATAGATATGTTCCTAGAGTTGCATGGTTCCAGAAAAATAGTGTGGCCCCTGATGCTCCTCTACCTCAACCTGCACAGTTAGTAGAAACCATGAAGGCTGGGTAGAAAAGTTTCAACTAACTATGAGGTGTGGTTTATTTCTAAAATTCGTGGGGTTATAGGTTTCAAATGATCCTTAGACACCATCGTAAACCATTTTAATCCATTGGGTAACTTTATAAGGGTTGTTATAATTAATTTAGAACAAAAAAAAGAGTCATACCTTCATGAAAAGATAGGTCGTTACAACCTCCCCTTATAAAAGTAATATGTACCTAAGTTATCCTTCTAGGGATAATGTGTTATCATTAGAAAAGAGTTCCATCCACTAGGTTCATATATCAGATTCTCATTCCCAGGTCTCCTCCTGTACTCATCAATGATACGATATCACCTGTTCCAAATAAGATGAATAGCCTTAGAGTGCCTTCATGCTCTGATCAATAATACGAGTATAACATGCCATGAAGGAAGAATCCAAATCTATGTTAAACTCATCTGGATGAAATTTTTATGTTAGGTACGAATTATATCAGAAAATATAAGATATATGAATGACATAATCTATAGGCCAGTATTCAAAGAAATTGCTACCTGGTAAGCCACTGGCCCGATCTGTTTAACCACATGGAAGGGCCTAAAAACCCTAAGTGAGTGATTATTGACCTAAACTATCATTGAAGTCAGTCAATGTTTAAAATTTATTTCCTACTAACTACTGTATATGTGGAAAGTAGGGTCGAACCCATAGGGAAGGCTATTTTGGCCAGTATTCTCTAAAAAACTATCTAAAGACCCACTGTTGTCAGTAGTGAGGTTGAATTTCTAATCTTTCTATTTTTTTTACTATAAGGAAAAAATGAAACAACACATCTTTTTAGTTTTTTTATCTAAACTGAAACAGAACAAAGTAAAGGCTCAAAACAGCAAGCAACAGAGAAACAGTGCACTAAAAAGTAAACAATCTGGAGAAAAAATGTTCGGGTAGTATATAAAATCTACTTGTTTTGAAGGTATACTTCCTCACGACATTGATTATAACTAATACCACTGAAATGGAGTGATTTATTTCCCTCTCCAGGAAATAATCACTCTAGCCGACCAATTTCAAAGTTCGCCACCCTTAGATTAACTAACTTAAAACAATTCAAGTTTGGAAAAAATACACAAAACTAACTCGCCGTATGTCTTGTATCCTTTTATTTTCCATTTATTTATTCAAGAAAATAAATCCACATTTAAACTTGCCGTATTAATGTGGAAACCTTAGATTAAGCACAAGTGGTACGTTGCAATGGAATGTAATCAGAACCGACCTCACTGATCAATTCCGACCACATTAACAAAATAGTGAGAAAAGAAAGGAACGATAACCAGTAGACTCAATTTCCCCCCCCCCCCGAACTGTAAGTATTTAGCCTAACATTTCTTTCTTTACGTGTTCGAAAAGCATTGAATTACAGAGGAAGAGAATTATAAAAGAACAGAGGAAGGAAAATCCCTCTGCTTGCATGAATTCCTCCTTCTCCAGGCCCTCGGGTCTCCAAGGAATGGTTCTCCAAGAGTCGCTTCAGGATCTTCGCTCTGCTCCTGTGTCTGGTGTATTTTTCGAATGAATCCACCGCTCCAAAATTCTGCTGCTGCTCTGTTTTTATGTCATCTGTCATCTACTGCTTGTCACCGCTTTCCTTCCACCGACATTAAGTTTTCTTCATGAGCACACCGTACACGTGTGTGTGTTCGTGACAAGCACGTTGCGCTAACATGACTCACGTAACTAACTCCCATTGAGTTAGTTACATGCACCTGGACGTGAACTCACTTCCTGTATGAACCTGCACAAATTAACACACAAAATAATTAGAAACGAGAAGCAAATAAAAAACATTTTGAAATTATTAGTCTATTAAAATTCTTAAAAGAACTCATTATAAAGTTATCTAGATTTTTTTAAATTAGAGTTATTAATGTTAAATTAAAAGTTTTTTTATTTTTAATAAATTAATTTATTTACAAATTTATTTTAATTAGATTAGTTTATTTATGTTCGAAATAAATTATTATTATGTATTTAATTTTATTACAAAATTATTATTAAAAATGATACATTAAATTAATTTTAATTTAGATATTCTTATTAATAAGTTCAATTTAATTAAAGTGTTAATTAAGTTCAATAATTTATTAATTCTATTTTAGAAGTTAATTATTTTATATTGATTATTTATTTATAATTAATATTGTTTTACATTAAGTCATTTTTAATTTAAGTTTTTAATTTAAGTTTTTTTAATTAGTTTTTCGTTAGATTGATTTTTTTTCATTAAATCCTCCCCCAGACCGGCGCTACAGGGGAGGGTCTCGGCGTTTTCTTCTCCAGGAGGTTACAACAGCGCATCTCCCTAAAGCTCCTCCAGTGAAGCGCCATGGCATCCTTCAGGTGCGACACGTCATCCTTCAATCCAGCGACGACGACATAAATACCCTTACTCACAACTTATTCCCTCGGCTCGGTCTTGACTCAAACAGGTAGCGGCTGTGGTTCATCTTCTGAAAACCTTGGCACAACTCCATGGTACTCCTCCAACGTCGAAGTGTTGTTCTTCCTCCCACATCGGTGTCACCTCAATCCTCCAACAATAGCGTAGATAGCTTAAAGTTTTTTTTTTCAGATCCAAGTTGGCGACATCCAGCAGGTGCAGCGCCCTCCTGATCACAGCCCCTCCTTACGGGAACTGACATCACAGACCATCAGATCGTCTTCACTCCAATGGTTCTCCTGCTTGTGATAAAAATACAGTGGTGGGTGTCAACTTCAGCTTCCCACCATTGTGGCTCCACCTCCCTTATACAGCAGCGGCTCATTCAGTCTTCAACAGCATAGCTCAAGCGGTGAACGAGTCAGCCAGCAGCACGGAGTGCCAAATTATTCATGAACAGAACATGAAATGGAATTACGGTCGCTGTGTCACCGTAAAATGATTATGGTGAGATAGTTATGAGAATGAAACGGTGCGACAAAAAGTTGGGAAATTGTGGCACCGATTTGAATCCAGTGCATGGCGAAAGGGATTCACGGAGAAGCGGTGCGAGAAGGTGTCATCATGGAAGAATGAAACTATTGCTGCCAATTATGGTGGCAAGATGAAAGGGTAATGGTGAGACCGTGAGTCTGAATTCACGGAGGCACCGTGATTGAAACACATGGTGAGATAGCAAGGGGGTGTTCATGGTGGCATAAACCAGTGTGTGCAGTGGCAGTGGAAAAACAGAAACGCTGCATCCGTGAGGAGCTTCACGGTGAGACAATGACAAAAGAGTCATCGTGCTAAGAAGTCACGGTGGCAAGAAGTCACGGTGGCACCAGTTTTCAAGGGTTACAGTGCCACAGGAATGGGGTTACGGTGCATCCGAGAACTGGATATCACAGTGATACCGTGAGGAGAGGAACCAGAAGTAGGAGACACCGTGATGGTGTTAAAATCAGGAACCTGCAAAATAAGCAGAGTAAATAAATTAAAAACATAAAGAGAGTATGGACAAAGTAATTAATAAAAACTAAAACTGAATTAAAACTAACGCAAACTTAATCGCAACATGAACTTAAATAAATTTATAAATCCAATTAAACATAAGTTAAATTATTAAAAACTTCAATAAGTAAATCTTACATTTCTACACAATAAAAACTAAAATTAAATTATAACACTTAGTTATTCAAATTACAAAATTAAATTATTTATAAAAGTTACTTTAACAAAGTTAAATTAGTTTAAAGTAGATAAATAATAAATAAATTATTAAACTATTATGTTAATTAATGAAATTTAGATAAAATACTTAATAATTGAAGTGAGTCTATAATATTTTATTTTAATTAATGAATTATTGAAATAGATATACTAATTAGGTTAAATTAAATTAATCCCTAGTACATGAAATGTCAGATTAAGACTATATATATAAACTGCAAAAATCAAACTAATTAATTATTTAATGTTAAATTATTAATTATGCAGAAAAAAAAAACAATCTTAATAAATAGTTTTTAGTCTATAAAATTAAAGTAAGAAATAAATCAATTTTTTAAAGCTTAAAATACACTATTAATTGTAAAAATTGATAAATTAATAAATTTAGTGATAAAATTACATGAGTATCATTATTTATCAAAAAGTGTTAAAATAAGAAGCTAAATTAATAAAAATTAATTAAAAAGTATGTGGAAAAACAAGTTTTTTAAGGCCACATCAAATTCCCCCACACTTAAACATTGTTTGTCCTCAAACAATTTCATGTTTTATTTTCTTTGAAAACAAAAGTATGAAATTCATGATACTGCTCAAAATTTAACATGACCAACAATTTAAAACAAAGGGAAGTAACATGTCACTAGGCTTTTAGAAACTAAGTTACTCATATGAACCTTGCCTTAAGCAAATACTCACTGGTAGACTTGAAAACAATGAATCAACAAATAATGATGATGTCATGCCTCAAATGTGGTACTACTTAGTGATTAACTACAATCCAGACTTAAGTACAAAAATCCAAGAGTGAAAAGAGGTAAAATTTATGTGGAATTGAGAACATAACCACAGGAACCTTGTACATTGACTCATCTCCTAGGTTTCAAATAATAAATAATTTTTTTGTGAATCACCTTTTTGATGCAACCGAAATGATTTCCATATAAATCAATTGATCCCTTCTTCTTTTGGCGTTCGTCATTCCCCTCACCTTAATGAGCTCATTTTTGACCCTATACACTTTATTTATTTATCCCAAGACATGTATCATTGTGCTAAGCACTGTGCAATGCACTTATTCTTGGTTTACAGAGGGCTTTAAGTAAACAAAAATGCACCCAGCATCTTGGGTCTCAGAGACTCACCGTGGGATCCCAGATGCCCAAATTACTCCAGTTTCAAAAGATTTATATAAAATTCATTTACATTGGCTCATTAAAGTAACTAATTTAAATAAATAAAAGATGAATGAGGCCCCTTCAATCAGAATCAAACTTCCAGTTTCAAAGGGTATAACCATAACTCCATAAACATGTAACCCAAATCACTTCCAAAAGTAGTTCCTAAACCAGATATCCATTCAATGACTAAACAAGATCACTCAGAATTCATCCAAAATCATTAATTTCAGATTCAATGCACAACTTAACTATCAGCAAGATGCTTTTCCTAAGGCAAGACCCAATTGAGAAAAATTGTAAAGTCTAAAATTATGCTAGAATTTTGAAAAAAAATTAACCACTTTTAACAAAAAGTTTAAATAAGTAGTGGGAATTGATGGGCTTTACAATTAAAAATAGTTTAGCACAATCAAGAATTGACCCCCTCCCCCACACTAAAAACCCAAATTTTCCCCCGAAGATGACTTCTAAATATGGAGAAGAGCAGTTAATCAATTGTGGTTCAAAACAGAATTTCAATTTAGTAGATTAATGACATGTATAATGGGTCCCAATGAATTTAAAAAATGTTGTTTTCCACAATGAATAAATAACCAGCAGGTTCAAATCCAAGTATTTGCATAAAAATTTAGTCTAGTAATAATAATTTTCAATGCAGTTCAAACAATTTCATGTAACTTTTGTGGGTGAATAATGACAAGGGTGTGAAAGTTAATAGATTGGGTTCAAATGGGTTTTTAATAAAGTAGAATGATGCATGCTACACACCCATCAGCCAAAACAATTTCAATGAAACTAAATTTACACTCTGCATGTACCCCCCCACACTAAAATTCATACAATGGAAAGATTTTATCAATGAGCTACAAATTCTAAAAAAGAGGTACAAGCAGATTATTTTCCTCCCTCTAATACAATGACATGCATCAGAATTTTTTAAAAGAAACAAAAAATTATAAGCAAGCAAAATTTTATTAACAAAAACAGGAGCAAAAAAATAAGTGCAACAAGTTGAAGTACTTCCCTGACTAAGATCTTGTCCAAAAATGACCATGGGAATTCCACTATTTAGATGACAGAAGCAGAATTCTTAAAAACATAGAGCATATATGAGCATATATGAGCATGAAAAGCAGCACTTTATTCAAAGTAAAATAAGAACAGAATAAAAGTAAACACAAAGAAATATCATGGGTTAACTCCCATGAAGCACTGAATTTTAAGTCTTCAGTTAGACTTTATTTAATTACAATTTTTATTTATTAACAAAACAAGACTATGGGTTGCCTCCCATGCAACGCTAGGTTTACAGTTCCCAGCCAGACTTCATTCAAGAACAGTTTTCAAGAGAATTGAAGGCAGCCAAACCCTTTGGCTGCCCCTCAAAATAAAGTTTCAGTCTTTGCCCATTGACCAACAGGGGATTATTCTCTTCACCTACAATTTCCACAGCTCCATTCTTCCACACTCTTACTACAGTAAACGGTCCAGACCACTTGGACTTCAGCTTCCTAGGAAAAAGTTTATGTCTAGAATTAAAGAGAAGGACCTTCTGTCCAGGTTTGAATTCCTTAGTTTGAATGATAAAATCATGAAAGATCTTAGTCCTCTCTTTATAAATTCATGAGTTATCATAACTGTCTCTTATAATCTCATCTAATTCACTCATCTCAATTAATCTCCTCTCACCAGAACTCTTAAATTCAATGTTCAGATCCTTAACTGCCCAATAAGAATTATGTTGCAACTCCACAGGTAAATGACAGCATTTCCCAAACAACAGCCTCTAAGGAGACATTCCTATTGGGGTCTTGAAAGCAGTTCTATATCCCCATAAAGCATCATCCAATTTAAGAGACCAGTCTTTCCTAGAGTTTGACACAGTTTTCTCAAGAATTTTTTTGAGTTCCCTATTTGAAATTTCCACCTGTCCACTGGACTGTGGATGATATGGAGTACCAGTTTTGTGAACACAACTATATTTTTCAATTAAATATTTAAATTTTTAATTCTTAAAATGTGTTCCATTATCAGTAATAAAATCTCTTGGGACTCCAAATCTTGTAAAGATGTTCTTTTTCACAGATTTTATCACACTATTTGCTTGATTATTGGGAAGAGCTGCTCCTCAACCCACATTGACACATAATCCATAGCAACAAGAATATACTCATTCCCATGAGATGATGGAAATGGAACCATAAAATCTAAACCCCAAACATCAAAAATTTCTACCTCCAAAATACCCTTATGGGGTAACTCCTATTTCCTACCCACATTTCCCAGCCTCTGACACCTATCACAACCGACCACAAAGCTCCTAGAATCCTTAAAGAGGGTAGGCCAATAAAAACCAGATTGCAGGACTTTTTAAGTGGTCCTCTCACCCCCATGGTGAACTCCCCAAGGTAAAGAGTGACAACTTTCAAGAATAGACATCATCTCTTCCTCAGGTACACATCTCCTAAGAATACCATCAGCACACCTCATAAACAGCAAGGGGTCATCCCATAGATAATATTTAAGCTCAAAAATGAATTTCTTTCATTGGTTATTAGACAGATTTTTGGGAATGATACCTACTTCCAGGAAGTTGGCAAAATCTGAAAACCAAGCAGGTTGCCTAACTCACACCGATAGAAACTTCTCATTAGGGAAAGAAGAGTTAATCTCCCTAGTATTTTCATATTCAAGTTGAGTAACAGGAAGCCTAGATAAGTGATCAGCAACTAAGTTTTCATCTCCCAGATTATCCCTAATCTCTAAGTCAAACTCTTGTAACAATAAGATCCATCTAATCAGCCTGGGTTTAGTTTCTTTTTTAGACAACAAGTATTTTAAAGCAGAATGATCAGTGAAAATTATGACTTTTGAGCCTAATAAGTACTGTCTAAACTTTTCTAGAGAAAACACAACGGCTAACAACTCTTTTTCAATGGGGGTATAATTCTTTTGAGCATCATCTAGTAGTCTACTAGCATAGTATACCACATGCAATTTTCTTTCCCTCCTCTGTCCAAGGACAGCACCTACAACCATGTCACTAGCATCACACATAAGCTCAAACGGTAGTTTCCAATCCGGTGCAGTAATGATAGGTGATGTAGTGAGTTTCTCCTTAAGAAGATTAAATGATTTCAAGCAGTTTTCATCAAAATTGAATGGTGTATCCTTGACCAGCAATGAACACAAGGGCTTTGTGATATTAGAAATATCCTTTATGAACCTCCGGTAAAAATCGACATGCCCTAAAAAACTTATAACACCCTTTACATTAACTGGAGGTGGCAGTTCTTGAATAACTTCTATCTTAGCAGTATCAACTTCTAAACCTCTCTTGGAAACCTTATGACCAAGAACAATACCTTCAGTAACTATGAACTGGCATTTCTCCCAATTAAGAACAAGGTTGATTTCAATGCATCTCTCCAAAACTAGCTCAAGATTTCCTAAGAAAGTATCAAAAGTACTCCCAACTATAGAAAAGTCATCCATGAAAACTTCAATGATTATCTCAATCATATCAAAAAAGATAGCCATCATTCACCTTTGAAAGGTGGATGGAGCTCCACACAACCCAAAGGGCATCCGTCGGTAAGCGAATGTCCCAAAGGGGCATGTGAAAGTGGTCTTCTCCTGATCCTATGGAGAAATAGGTATTTGGTTGTAACCAGAATACCCATCCAGGAAATGGAAGAATTCATTTCCAGCAAGCCTCTCAAGAATTTGATCAAGGAAGGGCATAGGAAAATGGTCCTTCCTAGTGGCTGCATTAAGCTTCCTATAATCAATACATACTCTCCATTTTGTGGATTTCCTAAGTTGGACTTCTTCATTCTTTTCATTCTTTACTACAGTGAAACCTCCCTTATTGGGGAAAACCTGGATAGGGCTGACCCAAGCACTATCTGAGATGGGAAATATCATTCCAGTATCTAATAGCTTGATTACTTCCTCTCTCACAACTTCTTCCATGTTTAGATTTAATCTTCTTTGACATTCTACCCTAGGCTTATGATCAGGTTCCATAGGAATTTTGTGTATACAGAAAGAGGGACTAATACCATTGATATCAGCTATTGTCTAGCCTATGGCCGATTTAAACTTTTTCAACACATTAAACAATCTTTGCTCTTTATTTTTATTAAGTTCAGAAGAGATTATTATAGGAAAAGTAGAGTTCACACCTAAAAATGAATATTTAAGGTAGGCAGGGATGGGCTTCAGCTCAAGATCAGGTGGTTTTACACATGAAGGATGACTCCTAGGCCTGGGGGGCCCAAGGTCTTCAACATATTTCTTATAAGGAGTATTAAAAGATGAAAGATTTTCAATTTCCAGTTTAGATTCAGAAATAACAGTGCTACTGTCCAAGGTAGGCAGTACACTGTCCAGATTTTCCAGATCAGATTTCAGCAGGTTTATCAAAGAAGAATCATCTAATTGTCTTAATAGTTCTCCCTCAGTATCATCATAGTTTTTATAAATGTTTGTGTTAATAGAAAAACCCTCAAATTCACTCAGAAAACTCCTAAGTTCAAAAACATAAGACTCTCCTACAACAGAAACTGGGCAGTTGTCCAATTCTGGATGATTTTCCAGTTTGGCTGTTACAACAGAATTTTCAGTTTCAAATCAGATTCACAAAGATTTTCATCTTCTCAAATGATTTCTTCAACAGAGGAATGATTTTCAGATTTTTTCAATAAGTTCATGTTGATTCTTATAAGAACATTCGGCTTCAAGAGACTCAATTTTTGAATAGTTTTCAGAGTAAGTTGGTTCCTTAATATATTTAAAAATATTGAACTCTTCTTCTTGTTCACCAATTTTGAAGATCAGTTGACCCTTAGACACATCTATAACAGCACCACCTGTGGCCAAGAAGGGCCTACCCAAGATGATAGGTACCTCTTGATCACACTCCATATCTAGAATAAGAAAATCAGTAGGTAAGAACAATTTCCCAACTCCAACTAGTAAGTCATCTACTCGACCCATAGGATGAGTGAAAGATCTATCAGCTAACTGGAGAATGACTGTGGTGGGTTGAAGATCACCCAACCTCAACTGTCGAAACAATGAGTATGGGAGCAGATTAATACTTGCACCTAGATCACACAAACAGTTCAGCTGACCAGAATTTTCTAGAGTACAAGGGATGAAAAAACGACCTGGGTCCTTCAATTTAGGTGGAATTTTCTTTTGGAGTACAGCATTGCACTCTTCAGTGAGGTTGTAGGTAGTAAATTCTTCAAGAGTCTTTTTATTTGAAACAATTTTCTTTAAGGATTTTGGGTAATATGGGATTTGAATTAAGGCTTGGATAAAAGGTACGTTCACTTGAAGCTTAGAAAGAAGACCAAGGAACTGAAGAAGTTCAGCCTTGGTGTTACTTTGAGGTTTCAGTTTTTCTGGGAAAGGGATGGGTGGGGAAAAAAATTTCAGAACAGTAGGCATGTCCCTCACCTCTTCCACAACTTTTTCTTTTCTTTTTTTTTTGATTTTTAGAACAAGTTTCAGCTTGATTTTCAAGTGACAGGTTCAGATTCTCATCATTTTCAATATCTTTCTATGAATTTTCAGATTGTGAACAAAGCAGATTTTCATTTCCAGATTCAAACAGTTTCTCATTTTGAGCATTTTGTACAGTTTCTTCAGCAATAGTTTGAGTATTTAGCCCAATCCTAGTAACAATAGCCATGATATTGTCTCTAGAATTAAGTTCAGTGGTAATTGGAAGTCTACCTTTATCCCTAGAAGTCAAATCTCTAGATAATTGGCCTAGCTGTGTTTCCATGTTCTGCATTCTCACATCATTTTGCATCTTGTCTGACTCATATTGACTCTTCTGTTTATTAAGTTGAGTCATGTACCTTTCCTCTTGTGAGTTTAATTTATTCAAGATATGATCCAATTTAGAAGACATTTGATTATAATTATTTCCTTGAACATTTGACGACTCTCCCCTTTGTTGATTTTGAACGTTTGGTCTTGGTTGATTCTGATAATTAGGGGCAGTTTGTTGCTTAATAATACCTTGATCCTTCCATGACAGATTTGGATGGTTCCTATAGCAATGATTGTAGTTATTAGAAAATGGATCTTCTTTTTGAGGCAACCTAGGACCGTAATTAACAAAGTTTGAGGTTTCAGATTGTTGGGTAGTTAGATCAACATTAGGACAAAAACATTAAGAGTGCCCAAACATACCACATTGAGTGCACTGTTGCCTAAGAGATTGATATTGATTCTGGTTTTCATCTTTGTTAACAATTTGTTTTGAATTTTGGTTCATTAATGTTTGAAGTAGGTTGGTGATTTCAGTAAGTTGGGCTTGAGTATCAGCTCCTGAACCAGTATTAACATTCCCATTGACTCCCTTCCTTCTTGAATTCTAATGTTGGGAATTAAGGGCCAGATTATTGAAAATTTGTCTCAACTCCTCATCAGTTTTATCATTGTAATTACCCCCAGTAGCTTTATCCACTAAATTCTGACCAGAGGAGGAAAGACCTTCATAAAAGGTATCCATGAGGAGATGTGAAGGGAGTTGATGATGGGTAAACTTCCTAAGAAGATCCTTGAATCTATCCCAAGCTTCATGAAAAGATTCTCCATCCTCTTGATAAAAACTAGTGATTTTAGTTCTCAATTCTCCTTTTAATCTTTGGGGATAAAATTTCATAATAAAAGAGTTGTAAACATGATCCCAATTCTGAAAAATGTTTTCATCTAAACATAAAAACCAGTTTCTCACATTCCCATTAAGGAAAAAGGGAACGACTCTCATCCTAAGCTCATTCTCATTGAAACCTAAAAGTGTAAGTTGCAACACAGTATTGTAGAAGTCTCTAATGAAGGCTTATGAATCATCATTAGAGAGCCCATTGAAAGCAGGCAATAGTGAAATGTGTGACTGTTTTAGTTCATAGTTTCGAGCTCTAGGACTTAATCTAATGGATGATGGGTTTCTTGATACTTAAGGGAGTTTGAACTCTCTCATCCTGGGCCATTCATGTTCATCTTAGAGTTCTGGATGGTTATCTTGGAAGTTATTTTTAGGAGCTCTATTTTCTGGATTCTCCATTTCAGTTTTGTTATTTCTTCTTAGAGCAGCTAAGTGTTTATCTAATTCAGTGTTTAGAGGCTCTAATCTAACAACATAATGTCTCGTGCTCATACACACAGTAATAGATAGTTTCAGTAGTAAAACTCAGAATATAAAGTAACAATTTTTTTTATAAAGTTTTCAAAAATTTCAATTTTTTTTAAAGATTTTTTTATATATGTGTTTTTTTAAATGTTTTTCTTTTGAGTAATGGCTCATGAATTCCCCGGAAATGGCACCAAAAACTTGACCTAAACTGTCATTGAAGTCGGTCAAAGTTTAAAATTCATTTTCCTACTAACTACTGTATATGTGGCAAGCAGGGTCCAACCCATAGGGAAGGCTATTTTGGCCACTATTCTCTAAAAAAACTAACTAAAGACCCACTATTGTCAGTAGTGAGGTTGAATTTCTAATATTTCTATTTTTTATTTTTACTATAAGGAACAAATAAAACGAAACATCTTTTTAGATTTTTTTTTATCTAAACTGAAACAGAACAAAGATAAGGTTCAAAACAGCAAGCAACGGAGAAACAGTGCACTAAAAAGTAAACAATCTGGAGAAAAAACGTCCAGGGAGTATATCAAATCTACTGGTTTTGAAGGTATACTTCCTCACGGCACTGATTACAACTAATACAACTGAAATGGAGTGATTTATTTCCCTCTCCAGAAAATAATCACTCAAGACGACCAATTTCAGAGTTCACCACCCTTAGATTAACCAACTTAAAAGAATTCACGTTTGAAAAAAACACACAGAACTAACTCGCCGTATGTCCTGTAGCCTTTTAATTTCAATTTATTTGTTCAAGAAAATCAATCCACATTTAAAATTTCCATATTAATGTGGAAATAATAGATTAAGAACAAGTGGTACGTTGCAATGGAATGTAATCAGAACCGACCACGCCGATCAATTCCGACCACAATAACAAAATAGTGAGAAAAGACAGGAACGATAACCAGTAGACTCAATTTCCCCACCCCAAACTGCAAGTATTTAGCCTAACATTTCTTTCATTACGTGTTCGAAAAGCATTCAATTACAGAGGAAGAGAATTATAAAAGAACAGAGGAAGGAAACTCCCTCTTCTTGCATGAATTCCTCCTGCTCCAGGCCCTCGGGTCTCCAAGGAATGGTTCTCCAAGAGTCGCTTCAGGATCTCCGCTCTACTCCCGTGTCTGGTGTATTTTCCGAATGAATCCCTCGCTCCAAAATTCTACTGCTGCTCTGTTTTTATGTCCTCTGTCATCTGCTACTGGTCACCGCTTGCCTTCCACCGACATTAATTTTTCTTCACGAGCACACCGTACACGTGTGTGTGTTCGTGACAAGCATGTTGCGCGAACATTACTCACGTAACTAACTCCCGTTGAGTTAGTTACATGCACCTGAACGTGAACTCACTTCCCGTATGAACCTGCACAAATTAACACACAAAATAATTAGAAACAAGTAGCAAATAAAAAAACATTTTGAAATTATTAGTTTACTAAAAGTCTTAAAAGAACTCATTATAAAGTTATCTAGTTTTTTTAAATTAGAGTTATTAATGTTAAATTAAAAGTTTTTTTATTTTTAATAAATTTATTTATTTACTAATTTTTTTTAATTATATTAGTTTATTTACGTTCGAAATAAATTATTATTATGTATTTAATTTTATTAGAAAATAATTATTAAAAATTCCACATTAAATTAATTTTAATTTAGATATTCTTATTAATAAGTTTAATTTAATTAAAGTTTTAATTAAGTTCAATAATTTATTAATTCTATTTTAGAAGTTAATTATTTAATATTGATTATTTATTTATAATTAATATTATTTTACATTAAGTTATTTTTAATTTAAGTTTTTAATTTAAGTTTTTTTAATTAGTTTTTAGTTAGTTTGTTTTTTTTCATTAAATCCTCCCACAAACCGGCGCTACAGAGGAGGGTATTTGTGTTTTCTTCTCCAGGAGGTTGTAGCAGCGCATCTCCCCAAAGATCCTCCAGCGACGCGCCATGGCATCCTTCAGGTGCAACGCGTCCTCCTTCAATCCAGCGACGACGACACAACTACCCTTACTCACAGCTTATTCCCTCGACTCGGTCTTGACTCCAATAGGTAGCGGATGTGGTTCATCTTTTGAAAACATTGGCGCAACTCCCTGGTACTCCTCCAGCATCGAAGTGATATTATTCCTTCCACATCGGTGTCACCTCAATCCTCCAACAGCGGTATAGACAGCTTGACTTTTTTTTTTCAGATCCAAGTTGGCGATATCCAGCAGATGCAGTGCCCTCCTGCTCACATCCCCTCCTTGCGGGGACTGACATCACAAACCATCAGATCTTCTTCGCTCCAATGGTTCTCCTGCTTATGATAAAAATACAGTGGCGGGTGTTAGCTTCAGCTTCCCACCCTTGCGGCTCCACCTCCCTTATACAACAGTGGCTCATTCAGTCTTGAACAACATAACTCAAGCGGTGAACTAGTCATCCAGCAGCACGGAGTGCCAAATTATTCATGAACAGAACATGAAATGGAATTATGGTCGCTGTGTCACCGTAAAATGATTACAGTGATACATCTATGAGAATGAAACGGTGTGATAACAAGCTGGGAAATGGTGGCACTGATTTGAATCTAGTGCGTGGCGAAAGGGATTCATGGAGAAGCGGTGCGAGAAGGTGTCATCATGGAAGAATGAAACTATTTCTGCCAATTACGGTGGCAATATGAAAGGGTAATGGTGAGACCGTGAGTCATAATTCACGGAGGTACCATGAATGAAACACATGGTGAGACAGCAAGGGGGTGTTCATTGTGGCATAAACCGGTTTGTGCGGTGGTAGTGGAAAAAAAAGAAACGGTGCATCCGTGAGGAGCTTCACAGTGAGATTGTGACAGAAGAGTCACGGTGCTAAGAAGTCACGGTGGCAAGAAGTCATGGTGGCACCAGTTTTCAAGGGTTACGATGCCACATGAATGGGGTTACGGTGTGTCCGAGAACTGGATATCACAGCGAGACCGTGAGGAGAGGAACCAGAAGTAGGAGACAACGTGACGGTGTTAAAATCATGAACCTGCAAAATAAGCAGAGTAAATAAATTAAAAACATAAAGAGAGTATGAACAAAGAAATTAATAAAAAATTAAACTGAATTAAAAAAAACGCAAACTTAATCGCAACATGAACTTAAATAAATTTATAAAACCAATTAAACATAAGTTAACTTATTAAAAACTACAATATGTAAATCTTACATTTCTACACAATTAAAACTAAAATTAAATTATAACACTTAGATATTAAAATTACAAAATTAAATTATTTATAAAAGTTACTTTAACAAAGTTAAATTAGTTTAAAGTAGATAAATAATAATTAAATTATTAAACTATTATGTTAATTAATGAAATTTAGATAAAATAATTAATAATTGAAGTGAGTCTATAATATTTTATTTTAATTAAAGAATTATTGAAATACATATACTAGTTAGGTTAAATTAAATTAATTCTTAGTACATGCAATGTCAGATTAAGACGATATATATAAACTGCAAAAATCAAATTAATTAATTAATTAATGTTAAATTATTAATTATGCAGAAACAAACAACAATATTAATAAATAGTTATTAGTCTATAAAATTAATTTAAGAAATAAATCAATTATTTTAAAGCTTAAAATACACTATTAATTTTAAAAATTGATAAATTAATAAATTTAGTGATAAAATTACACGAGTATCATTATTTATCAAAAAGTGTTAAAATAAACAGCTAAATTAATAAAAATTAATTAAAAAAGATGTGGCAAAACAAGTGTTTTTAAGGCCACATCAATTATCCTATATATGAATACCTTTATGGCCCAACATGGGTTATAATTTCAAGAAAACTCTATCTCTGACCTCTGTCTCAAGAGGTTTTTCAAATCTATTATAATATGACTATAGTCTAGAATGATCTATCTTTATTCACTTTATAATCAACAAGAACTGCTCTATAATCTCCCGAATGAGACATGGTCCATGAATAACTACCTCTCCTATCTCTAGCTAGTATAGTGGATAATTGAAAGGCCTTCTATATTAAACATTATAAAGATCTTTCTCAATGGTATTCTGAAAGATGGTATTGTTAGATAATACAACAAGGGGAATATATTTCTCCCAGTATCACCCAATGTCAAAGACACATACATAAAGAATATCCTCTAGCACATGAATCATACGATCAGTCTATCCATCAGTCTGTGATTGATAGGTCATTCTTAGAATCACTTATATATCAAAATTATTCTTTAACCCCTTCTTGAAATGTGATTTAGAGAAAAAAATATCAATAAAAATGATATAATGATAATCTCCATGAATACGCACAACATCCCTGACATGTAACCTCCCGAGCTCATCTATCAAGAAGGTTTATCACATAGGTAAAAATTTGAGAAATTTATCTAATGATCAATGGAAACTAATGTTGTATCATTTTCATGATGCGATCTATGTACATCAATGACACAATCCAAAGAAACATCATCCCATTTAATCCCTGGAACAGGAAACTACTCTAAGATACCTACTGAATGATGATTTTCCACCTTCCCTTGCTACTAGGTAGAACACCAGGTGATGAAGCTAGAAGTCTCTTGTTACATAACATACCACCAATACTACCATCTTAGTTCTGGATACGTATTTCTAACATTGGGATGATATACCCTTGCTAAGGAATGATATTATGACATCATCTCCTCCCCAATGTCTTCTAGGACCTATACGCACCCAAGGAATAATATAACATCATCCCCATCCACGTTAGAACATAAAGATGAGTCATCATTAGAGATGAATTCCCTTAGTACAAGGCCCTTAGGATCACATATTTTCGACATTATTACCAATTTTAGAAGAGTAAGGGTCACCACTAATGTTGTTGGGATTTTCTAACATTTATCCTCCTAAACCACACTGTTTATCTCTGAGAATAAGGCCATGAGCCATCATTCGACGCTGGCCTCTGGATCTTCATGTGTCTTAGTTATTTGGCTCAAAGCATCGACTACTAAATTACAATTACCTGTTGTGTAAGAAAGCTTGAAATAAAATTATTGTAGGTATTCAACCCACCTAGTTTTCCTGAGACTAAAATCCTAGTATATAAAGATGTAATGAGGTTTTTTGTTAATGAATACTTAAAAACACTCTCCAAGTAGATAATTTACTCAATAAAAAATAGAATTAACTAATTCAAATAGATCAAAGTCATTAATAGGTTAATTCCAATGATTTTTCCTAAACTAATAAGACCCATAAGTGATAGATCACTCATCCTATGTCAGAACACCTCAAAGATCGATACATGATCCATCAAAGTAGATGGTATATCTCATGCCTAGATCTAAAAGAATTAATATGAACACTAAATACAATATTCAATTTAACACTTGAAAGGATCATTCATAGTCTTCTATCTATACTAATTTCATAAAATTAATTTTCATGTCGGTAAACGGTGCTACAAGATGTGAGAAATCCTAGATGAAGCGCCTGTAATACCCAGTGAGCCCCAAGACACTCATTATTTTAAATACATTCCTAGGATGGTCCCATTAAATTATATATCTCATATTATCTAGATCCTATTAGAATCTTGACTCAGATATAATGTGACCCTTGAAGTGGAGTTTTTCAATCTAAAAGATGAATTTATTGAGAATATCATAGAGCTGATGCTATCTCAGTTTACTCATCACTATCCCAAGATGATTGGTATGGTTGTGTATGGAGTGTGAATAAAACAATATATCATCAATAAAGGCCACCATCAATAAATCCAAATATGGGTGGAAGAACTAATTAATCAAATCCAAGAAAACAAATAGGTGCATTTGAGAGACCGAATGACAGGAATGGGTACTCGTAAATCCAATACCTTCTCATGAATGTTGTTTGACATATTTATGAAGAGCTGGAATGCACCTGGTGATTACATGGATTCAAATATATCATTGAAAAATCTATCTATCATTGGATTTTATTAAATAGGTTGTCTATTATTTGTAGTGGATACCAGTTCTTTACCATATATTGGTTCAATCGATGGTAATATACAGAAATACTAATGGTACAAACATACTTTTTTGAAAAAAAGAACTAGTGAACCCCATGGAAAAGTTATAGTGCATATAAAGCCTTTACCTTCAAGATCCTGCAACTGATTCTGGAGCTCTATATTATCAGAATGTACCATCCTATATGTAATAATGATCACAAGTGCTACTTATGACATAAGATAAATGGTAAAATCTACCTCTCACACTAGTGGTAGACCAGAGAATTATTCAAGAAAGATATCCCTAAAGTGATTCACTATTGGAGGGAATGTAGTGGGTCATAGCCCCTGATCATCTAGGAAAAGACTAGTGATCTGAGCTATCACACCACCCAGCCTCTGCTACATGGGTCCAGACCGAGTCACATAAACATCACATTCTACCTTATGCATGTTTCTTTCACCTGCTAGTGATGTAAACATCACCCTCCAATGATAGAAGTCTATTAAATCTCTATAGAGAACTAACTATTCTATCCCTATGATTACATAAAATACCATAATGTTGAGGTTTAAAAGATTTTGTATGAAAATATATCTTCCAATATCATGGGGAAAATATTTACTACAAAAAACATCCACTGATAGGACACCTAATAAGTTATCTAGCATCATAATCCTATAAAAGTGTTCTATCTCGAGGCATATACAATCCATAATAGTCTCAAACATAAAATAGTTATTTTTGCCTACGTCAAATAAAGAAGAAACTAAATTAGTGGATACTAGAATAGTACCTTTAACTTTAGAATGTATTATACTCTACTCCTCTAGTATAGGCTTGAATGCATGTAACTGGCCTATGTTGCAGCCTTGAGTCATTGTCGGACTGCTTAGGGAAAGCCCACTCTGTTGGCCCCGAGAATCATGAGTCTAACTACCTCTACCTAAACCACCACCTCAGCCTAATAGGTAGATGGTATTCCATATTCCTATCAAACATGATCATTATGTCCACACTTCGGATTGTGGGGGTAAGAGAAGATCCCGACTCACTAGGCACTTGTGGAAAATTTCTACAAAACTCCCGATATGGGCCGTCATGCCGCAACCTCTGTATTCTACAGGATCTCGTAAGTACTGAGGCTTCATGTGTACCATCTTTCCACACTAATGAAATATTAGAAGGATGATAACATGAGTATCCAGACAACTGATACCCCCATGAGTAGCCTCAAAATGTCTCTTTCACTTAATAGAGGATAACATTATAGATTAAGGTTCCAAACCACCATGATGCATAGCATTAGCTTCCCTCAAGATATGCTCCATGATAAGGACATGGTTAACTATCTAATATATGGTCCTAAACCAAAATACATTAACCTATTATTAGATGGAGTATACTGACCCATCCTTGAATTACATTGTGGTTATAAGAGAATCACTCACTAGAGTATGAGTGAAATGATGTAGCTCGGTAACATGAGTAGAATATTCCATAAAATAGATTCCTACATACTGAATGTTCATGAACACTATATATTTTTTAGTCCTCAGGGTTTTGGGAAAGAAATAATCTTTGAAAATAGTCTAGAAATATTCCTTAACCATATATCTCTTCAAATTGTCCTAGGTAATAACATACCTCCCCCACTTGGAGGAATCACGCAACATATGGGGATCCTGTCTGACCCTCTTCTCCAGTGGTGTCTATAGATGATTAAATCATAAAAGAATATATTATACCAAATAATCAGAAGCATGTGGCCTTCCATATCCCAAAAAGGTTTGAGGGTGTTGGTGCGGGAACTCCTGAGTCAACTCTTTCACACTTGGGGTAGATGAAAAACACCTCTTATATTCTATAATATACGTAGAAATACCTATTAGAACTTAATTTCATTGCCCATATCATGAACAAGAATGGGTACACCAGCTGTCACATTAGGAGGATTCACTAGAGGCTTAAGTCCCTCCACCTTTAGTTCATGGTCATCACCACCTTTAGGGTGTATGACTAGAGTAAGTCCGGGTTCTATGATACTACAATTCAAAACACACGATGTAAAAGAAATATAACCAATTGAAAAAATTTCATATATAATACCATTTCAGGATTATGGTCTTCCTATAGAAAAACCATACCCCTCTACATGGTCCTAAATCCATGAATGGGAAATAGATAAAGACCATATAAAGCCATAAGAATGTTAGAAACTCACCAACTACCCACTACAAATGCTAGGTTTGTGTCTGTTCATTTTCACGTAAAAGACATATTGATTTTAAAATTTTTCTTATTCAAATATTTTTGTCTCTTTAAATGGTTGAAGTTTATGAATTACTATTTATAATCCATAAGGGACTATACTCTTTATTAACCAAAATATAGCGTCTACATAACCGATACTATAACACATTTTAACCCATGCGACCAGTGGTCAATGGAACAACATTCCATAACTGACTTCTTAAAGTGTATACATTAACCTATTTAGGAAAAAATAGTTAGGTTAAGGTGGTAACATGAAGTATAAAATATTTTTTATAATCCCTATAAGAAATGTCATCACATTTCAATAAATAATCAAGGATCTAAAAATATTTAATAGGAAAATGCATAATAAAAATAGAAATGTCATCAAAACAATGTATAGAATATTTGTTATATTGTTCCTATAATGATGTGTTTAATGAAATAATCTCATTTAATTAGTCCAAAGTAAATGAAATCATCATTTAAAAAATACCAGAATCAATAACATCACAAGACACATGTGTTACACAGTGGTGAAGTCGTATCAACTATAAATGGCATAATCAATAACTAATGTTACCCATCCTAGGTAATTTGGGTTTCCCATGTACATGAGTTAGCTATGTCCTATAACATGGTCATTTAAAAATATATTTAACTCCTATAATCCTATATAATATCCAAATAGTATGAAAAAAGAAATAATTCTTTTGATACCACATTGTAGTATCTCGGCCCGGGATCCACTTAACCTGTGCCTCGAGTTGGTGGGTCACATGACCTCAAATGCACCTCCCAATACACTAGAGTATATAAACTAGTTATGAGGGTATACGGGTTGTATAGTGGGGAGAATATACCCTCATATGAGAGTTTTAAAAAAGATATCACAATAAACAAACAATAAAAGAATCATAATAAAAAATACACTAAAGACTGGACTCCTAACACAATATATTGGAAAGAAGGATATACAAAATATAACATTATTATTATAAAAAGTGTAATTAAATATAGCAGTGAATAATAATAACAAAATCTACTAGGAAATTTCATTTACCTAGATGTATGAAATGATGATATACAAAAGGGTAACATGGGACATGCATATAAAATCATGCTATAAAAAACTAATAGTATAATATAAGGATGTCCAATATAATATCAATGAAATTCTTGGTTATCTTCTTCTATTATCCATCTAAAATTTATGCACATCAAAATTATTTAGCATGGTCCTTTCCATTATCTGTACTGGAAGACAAGTAAACTACTTGGGTACCAAAGGCGAACCGAGTAGGGTGTGATATAAAATCCATGTATGATGCCACCAATAATGTCTATAAGTAATCCCACCAGTTATCATAGATAAATAGTGTGAAGGTATAATATAACAATAAAAATAATTAATAAATTACCAGCAGCTCTGGTTCCTAAAGGAAACCTTGCGGCACTACCAGTTTAAACTCGTGTACGTAAAAATTGTCTGATCAGTAACTATATATATAGTAATATATATATATATATATATCTTAATTATATATTTAATCCACCTATATGAATCATTTTAATGAAGATGTAAGTGTCAATAAACTTCTAATACTAGGTGATGGCTAGACCAAGTCATAACTTAGACATCCATAACCAGTCTAAATGAGCCTATAATCTCAAGCAATAGGGTAAATTCCCAATAAATCATAATGAGTGGGAGTATCTATTATCCTCTGTAGATATGGTAGGTGTTTCTTCATTCCAACACCCAAAACAAGGAAAGTTGTGTTTCATTCCCACCATCCAAATAGATTCAATGGTGTGATACATCTTGATCAACACTTGATGTATGGGAGTATGAATTTTCATTCCAAACAGAACCGTTACCACAATTCCACTGCCAATATTAAAGGTGTAATCATGTTTATATTGACAGAATTGTGGAATTTAGTATTATTATTTATAATCACTATAACACCCAAATATTTTTAGGTTATTTTTGTGGAATTAATTTTATATTTTTAATATTTTTCATTTCATACATCAGATGATATATCTTTTTCCATATTAAAGTACTAAGTTAGGATTTTATTATATGGAACAAAAAATTAATCATGTGATACATGAAATTCTTTGAATAACATTAGGTACATGAAATACTATTTTTCTATTTTTTACACAAAATATCGAGTTCCTTGGATATGTTTCATAACATTCATGGACAAGTTTTACTGAACTACAATATACTATTAATCTTATTACCAAAATATTATTATAGAAAACACCTAGCTATTGGAATGTAGGTTAAAAAAATAATAAATAAATTTATAAAATATGATTTACACATATATATAAAATGATTCTTTTTGTAATCAATTAGTATAATTCAATGAAAGAACTATTTTGAAATAATGAAATTACTTTTCTAAGAATTTTTTTCTATGTAAAAACAAAATTTTATAACAATAATTTTAACAAACAACTTTTAATTAATGTTTTAAATATTATTTTTGTTGTTAGAAATTAAATCAATATGTTTGACACTCATCTAATATATTTTATAGATATGAGTGAATAATCAATCCAGTTTTATGAAAAAATATGTGTTTTTTCAAAAAGGTAATATTTCTGGCTATTAATGGTGAACCAATTTTAAATATTATTTCTGAAACATTTATAATTTTTATTTTAAAAAAATTAATTTTTGAAAAAGAAAATTCAAAATTTTCATTGGGTAAATTTTTAGTATTTTTTTGAGAAGTTTAATATTTTGATTAATTGTGAAAAGGAATGAATTTTAATTCAAATTGTTTTTCATTTTATTTATATATTAAAATATATTATTTGTAATTTTTCTTTTAAATTAAAATTAGATCAATTATACATATAAAAATTCAATTTAGATCATTTTAATCAATTTTATTTTTAAATTGAAGATAAAAACATTTTAAACTTTTGAACATTTTTTCTTTAAAACCTTCTTTGTCATCCCGTCTATGGGGTTAAATTAAAATTAATTTCCTAAAATAAAGTGTTTGAATTTTGGAAGAATGTATTTCATATTTTTAATCAGAATAATTTTTAATTTATAATATATTATAATAATTTTTATCAAAAGTAATCGTGAAAGTGATTAAGATTAATTACAACGATTAATAGACACATTAACATAACAAAGGACTAAACTACAATCTTAAGGCCCAAAATGAAGTATAATCTTATCAAAAAGATATATTATTTTAACAAATCGACATAATCATCCGTATTTATTAATATGGACCATTATTAGAGAAACATTACTTGATTAAAATGTGGATGGAATTCCCTTTTCAAAAATTTACAAGAATGCCATTCCTCATCCACTATTAAAGGCACTCAAACCTCCAACATATTCAAATATATAAATACATTTGAATAAAAAAATATATATCTAAATATCCACAAATAATACATAAATTCATCTTATATTCCTGAATTTAGGATGAAATATAGTCATGGAAGAGCTTTGGTGGAAACTAAAAGGAGTAACCCAAAGTAGAGGTAACATCCTTCCATGAGCTCTTTTATTTTATTTTCATTCTTGACCACCTCAATTATTTTTATTCCTTGAATATAAAATAACCATAGTATAATAAATATTTTGGGATGCTTTTAGTCTATGATATATACTGAAACTTATTGACAATTCCATATAATGGGTAACAAACTTAATGTTCTTGTGTACGACCGACTATCACTATGAAAAATTACGTTGTTCATTTTTCCTTTACCACATATTATGGGTGAGAATTATAAAGGAAAATTAATTTTTATATGATATATATTATATTTATGATTTATTTAATATAAATTAATTATTATCTAAAATATATATTTATGATTTCCATTTTTGTACAAACGATAACTTCATTTGTTAACGTGTAGACGACCGCTTCCAAAAAGTGGTGGGATTCGTTCACACCATTCATGGAATGAATTAATGGTGAATTTAGACAAATTATATTATATATATGACATAATAATTATAATATATATATATATATATATATATATTTAATTCAATTTCATTCTTTCAAAACAACAATAAAATGGAAACAATAGTCATGCGTACATACAACCTACCATATCCATGAATGGTGTATTCCATTTCATATTTATATATTCTATAGATTAATATAAATACATATATACTGAATATATTTGATATTAATATCATATTTTTCATTATAAAAATAAATATATCATTATCTATGTAATAATATAAACAATAACAAGCAAAAACATCTGTGAAAAATAACCGGATATTACCCAAAACATAACATTAACATAGAGTTGTTAGTAAAAGGGTAATATAAAGTCATAAAAAATTATATATTTTATTATATATAATAATTTGGTTATTTTGGGGATTTATAATACACTCACATTTACTATTTAGGATGTTTCAATGTGTATAATGAATGTCAAGAATTAGGGTAAGGGTTTTTTTGGAAGACCTTTATTTCTATGAGACTTAGGCATTATTCACCACTAATTTATTTTTTGTGGTGTATATTCATCACATTAATGTACTATATGAATCATATAATTAAATTTATAGTTATTTAAATACAAATTTTATTAAATTTCTTCCATTTGGTTTATGGTTCAATAGTTACCAAATTAATAAAGTCATTTTCTGTGGATTTTCCCTCTTTGAGACACATTCCATGTTATGCACCTATATTTTTATATGAGGTGTATATAATACCATATGACATTTTATATGATTAATATATTTATTTTAATGATATTTTATGATTTATTCAAATATGTTTATTCTGTAGTACTATGATTCGATGTTACCAAAGTGGTAATAATATATTTCCACAATCTCACTGTTTATCAAGATTTATAGTGATTATGCTTCCATTCATGAAATATTGTGATCCATAACTCAGGAAATACCATTAATTTTCAAATAATTTGGTAACATATGACATCTCTATGTATTTTTACCATTTCCCACTATTTTATACGTAATATAATTAAGATAATTTTTTAAAGTAAATCTTATCTTATTTCTCTCATTAGTCAAGAAATATTCCTTATTAAAAAACCTTGTTTTTTAAAATTGTTTTTAATTTTTTTAAAATTATACTAAAAATAAATAAATTTAAAATAAATAAAAAATGTTTTATGTTTTAGAAAGTGTTTAGAATGGTTTTTTAAATATTTATTTCTACATTTTCAGGGTTATTTTCAAAGAAAAGGTTTTCAAAATGTATTATGATTAAAAATGTTTTTTTTAAAGAAAAAAAGACTATTTTCAGCAAGAAATTTTTTAAAATGATTTTTAAATCGTTATTCATAATTTTTTAATTTGGTTTTTAAATAAAATTATTTTGAATTTTTTTATACATTAGAAACAGTAATTTTAAAGGAAATGTAATTTTCCTTAAGAAATTCTCCATGTGATCTTTAAAAATTCCTATCCATTTTGGATGAAATGATTTTATATAGGTTATGTTTTATTGTCTATTTTATTCCAGGATACCATTCATATTATTTCTCATAATGGTTTATATTTTTCTGTCATGATGTTTATGACACTTGTTTCTCTTCTATGAGTTATATCATAATAAAACTCTTTTGAACCCCACTTATTTTTACAAGTTATGCTTTGATGAAATGATTATGAAACCAGTATCTTTCAAAAGGTTATTATAATATGACATGTTTATAATATCCATTTAATTTGATGGGTTATGATGTGATGTTTAAGAAGCCCGTCTCTTTTTATGGTTCATGATATGATTAATGTTTTTTATATTATAACTTATGCATATAGGATTTCATTATGTGATGGGTAGGATCGTTATATCCCTCCATTGAATTGGGTAATGATAAATGTTTTATGATATCAAAGGGTCTATTTGAGGGAATCTCATGATCAAAATAAGAGGGTGCATAGCAAGACATCCTAATTGTGAAATAAGATTATACATTGGAGGTCATCCCAACCCCGAAATAGGAGGGTACACAATAGGGTAACCCATGAATGAAACAAGAGGGTGTACAAGAGAGAATTCCAAGACTGAAACAAGATAGTCCACTGGAGGACACCCATGACTTAGAAAAAGGGTCATCAATAAGAAATCCTATGCCCAAAATAAGAGGGTACCTAGGTGAGAATAAGAAACCTGAAACAAGAGGGTACATGGGTGGGAATCCAAATCCCAAAACAAAAGGTAATCCCAAGCCCAAAAAAGAGGGTACATAAAAGGGTATCCAAATCCCATAGAAGGTACATGGGTTATAATCCAAAGATGAACTTTTTAGGAAGGTATTAGTAGGTAGCCTTGAAATATAATTTTTTATACATATGTGTATTCCATAATCACACATCTTATGCTTATGTTATTATAACTCGGATTATTCTCTTCATTTCTATAGTATTCATGCTTTATGAACTACTAATATTTATTTCATGACTCTTTATTATGATCTTTGGTATGAATGGTTTGATTTTCTCATTCTAAGATCATGTTCTTATACCCTAATGCTGATGTTATTCTTACATACCTACCTTGTTTACCATTACTAAGAAAATGATCTCAGACATTTGTTATGTTTCATTTCCCCAAGTTATGAATAATAGATTCAAGTTGGAGTACTAAAGGGGAAGATCTTTAAGGGATATATTGAATATCTTTCAACAAGTTAGAAGATTATATTTCCATTTTTCCAAAGATATTAACTATTATGGTCCTTGAGCATGTATTTGTTTTCAATGTGATGAATATTAATAAAAGATGATGTAAAATCCCTATATATTAATAATGCATTTCTATATTCTAAATATAATAAATACATTTAATAAAGTGATAAATTATTGGTGTTTTCTTTCCACCCTTTAATAATTCAATCAATTTAAACCATTCAACCCATTTAAACTAAAGAAATCCATCATAAATAACCTATTCAATTTAATACATTCCATTTCAGGTGAAAAAACATAATAAAAAAATTTATATGTTTCAATGAGCCACTGAGAAGGTTCCACTATAATTTGAGTTATTATCCATATGGGAAATTCCATCTATAAATAAATCCTTACACATTGAGTTGTTTGGGTTCATTTAACATTTATATGGGAGTGGGAAAACTAATGTAAAACCCAAGAAATTTTTTTAGGAGGGACTCTGCTGAAATAAAAAGTTATCTTTAATGTAAAATTCAAGATAACACATAGAAGAACAGTCCATAATTGAGGTTTAAATCATTCAATTTTCAAAAAAAAAAAGACAATACCCAAGAGTTATGAAAGGTGTGTATATTAATTTCGAATCAGGAAATTAAATTTATGGCAACACATAGAAAATCTTGGCATGAAACATGAATGTGAAGCTTTGGAAACACAAAAACCTCTTGGGGAAATGAGAAACCACATACATTAAAGATATTGATGACTCCTCATCCAATGGAGGAAAGTAATTCAATGTAGGTTGGATGAAAACGAAGAAACAGTCCAACACCCTGAAAATTGACCAAAATATCATTCATTAAAATAACATAATAGATCAGAATATAAACTAAAATAGGATAGGGGATGAAAGTAGATAATACCTCTAGATATCCAATTACTTTAACAGATCTTGATTTTGAATTTTGATATGGTAGATATATCAATCCCGAGGTTGAGATTCTTGAGAGATCAGAGGAGTCGGAAAACCAAAACATCTGTTAGATTGGGAGGAGAGAAAAGAAAAAATAGGCCTATGGATTAATTAAGGGAAAAATTCATTTCACCCTCAAAATAGGGGGTATATAGTTTAGAAATATTGTGAGAAAATTTTTCTCCACTCACTTCCCATGGGAAGACACCATAAGGTTATGGTGAAAGGTTTAGCTAACCATACACAAACTGCGAAAAATCCCACTATCCAAGCTCTATAGGCTTTCACACCAGCATTTTTCTAGGTTTTCACAGTTGTAGAAAAACTATGAGGCCCCATACTGATCCTTTATCTCTCCCCTCATGGTTTATAGAAATAATGAAAAATGGGATACACTATTTCTGCTAACCATGTTACCAAAATTATTTCCAAAATTCATAGGGTTCCAGGCACCGAAAAACCCCACATATCCTCATAACCCATATGAATCCATTGGGTAAAATTATAAAGTTTGTTTAAATAAATTTTTAAAAAATAGGTTATACCTTCTTGAATTGATGGGTCATTTCATGGTTGGTTGTTATTCAATCCTCACTTAGTGTATAACTAGTTGTTCTAAACACACACCTAGTTTAACACTCATGAAAGATATTCTTTCATTGATTAAAATTCTCATTACAAACCATTATGTAGTATTTATAATTATTTTCATGTAATTTAACAACATAAAATATAATTAGCTTGGTTTAAAAGTATAAAATAAAAATGAAAAATGATAACCTATATTAAAAACCTATAGATCCATAAGTTAATATATACCCATTTTTACGAGTTACATATTCTAATTTTAATGTTTTTCCATTATGAAATATATTTTTATCATCCCTCAAAGTTCATGTATTTATGTAAACGATATAAAAAGAAGGAATGGAGTGAACAATGGGTTTTATAGACAAGTATTATATGCTCCCATCTTTGAAAGAGACGAGACATGGACTAGAGTACAAAATCTAATGGAAATGATCAAATAACTTTCCCAAGGTATGAAAAATAATGTTAACTATGTTGAGATTCTATATACACTAAATATAGAGACACTATTTATAGATTCATTCATGCAACAACATTCACCAAAATTTAGTGGTTCTTCTAACCCACTAATTACAAAGTTATGGATCATTAAAATATAGAATATAATATTCATTGTTTAATGCAAGAACTATGAGAAGGTTGTTTTCATGATTCTTACCAGGATAGTGAGACTAACCAATAGTGAAATATCACTGACAATATGAAAGAAAATGAATAAGTTAACTTCATATAATGTACTGATTTCATGATAATATTCCTCACTAAATTTTTTCCCTCAAACTATTCACAATAAAAAGGAGAGATAATTCCATTAATTGAAACAAAATAATGATCAACCCATTTATACGTATAATGAAAAGATCATTAGATGCACTAGGTACAACTCCAATTTTGTCCTTAATAAATAAAAGTAAGATCAAAATATTATTTACAGTACTTAATCAATTTATTTAAATGTAATTATCTAAAATATAATTTATAGATTTGAAAAACTTTTTCCTTATTAACCTAAGGTTAAAATATAGATCGATGACACTAATTATTATAGAGATAAGAAATTGAATATGTGGTTTGAAAAGGAATTCAAATGAAAAATCACAAGGGGGAATGAAATATCAACCACCTATATGATAAAATTGTTGGAAGAAGCACTCATGATATTTCATGAATAAAATAAGAAAGAATTTTAACTATGGAAGGACTAGATACAAAGAAACTTTTATCTAAATATTTGAATAGACCGGTCATTGTAATGGAGGAAGATAAGATAACATCTAAGATATCACCAAAAATAAAATGTAAAATATGAAAGGAGTTTTTATATTATGAAAATCTGTTCCCCAATCATATGGATTATGAGGATAATAAGGATCAACAACCTCCTAAACAACTAGAATAAAGAATATCATATGAAATGACTACTATTAAGGTTGATCATGGTAATGAAGTGGGAAAAGGTAGACTTATCATGCACTCCAAATCTAAGGATGTATTATAGGATATTGGGGATACCTATTCTATTATATATATGGTGTTTTAGAAGAGCATAAAATCACCACCCTAAATGTTAGATATTGAATTTTAAATGAAATTTTATTAAAGTGAATTGATTAAATCACCTATTTAATATTATTTTTTGATCTATGTTTTTTGAAAAAAAATCCATAAAATCTAGTTATTATCCCCTTTTAGAATTTTATGTGATACTAGTAATGGATTTGATATCTCAACATAGAATCCATGTAGATTTTTTGGATAATGAATTCAAATTTCATGTTAAACCATGATTATATATTGGTAAAGGATGACTATAAACTTCATATAAAACAATTACTCCCATTATGTTGGTATTTTACGAAAATGGTTGGGTGAAAAGGTGAATTTATTAAACTTATATAAGGTATTAATTTTAATAATTATATGTATTTTCCTAAAATGATTGGGGGAAAGCTAAATTTTCAAGTATTATCTAAGAGAGTAAAGTTAATATATCATTAAAAATTATATCGTTATCCTTTTGTTTCTTATGGTTACCCTTAGACATTTCTAAATGTGCGAGATAATTAAAATTATGGGAATGAATTTTATTTAAGGGAGTAGAATTTCAAACCCTGATATTTTAAAATTAATTTAATTTAAATAAATAACATGTTTAATAGCTTGTCTCACACATAATAATTAACAAAAATGAATCACAATACATTTTAAGTAGCTAATGTGACAGTGGTAATGTAGCCATTAAATTAGTTAGAACAGAAAATGTAACCATTTTATTGAATGTATATATAACAGAGAAGTTATGTAATCATTTAGAAGGATTATTCCTTAAGTGGCTCATTAATCTGAGATTGGAATGGAGGAAGCATCACAAGTGTTTTCCCTAGACTAAGCCCAACATGAATATCAACAAGTAAAATTTTCACAAAATCATATGTGAGATAATTTTATTCTTTTATAAGTCAATACAAGATCCATTTTAGTGGAATAACCACATATGATATAAACCATTTATCATCTTACTCATTGGTCTTATGTAGATATTTTTATGTGATTTGGAAGTAGAATCTAGTATGGTATATTCCTAAAATTATTAATAAATATTATGTTTTAAATATTTCATCTATTTCTTACATGTTGCAATTCCATAAATTAATTTTTTTTAATAATTAATTTAATTAGATAATAAATTATGTATTTAAATAAAATTTATTTAAAAATATTAATACTCATTAAACCTGTTATCAATTTTAATGAATAATGAATAAAGTCATTCATATATATAGATTCAATAATGAATGGCTCAAAAAATTTCTATTTATTATGTTTTTTATCTAGATAAACCTAATTGATCTCTGCTCAATAGTGTGAAATATTTTATTAATATATATAAAAAAATAAAATAATTTCGATCTAAATATATTCAATTGGAAATGAATATGAATAAATCCTTTTTATGTTTAAAAATGAATTTTCCTAAAAATTATTTATTTAGGTTATTATTTTTTATTTTAAAATAATTCTTTATCACATTAATAAATTTAATAAAATAAAATATATTTAATATTCAGAATTTACATAGTCAAATTAGTCAATGATAACAATTTTATTTTTATGAATAAAAATAATTTATAGTGGTCAATATTAATTATATAAATTTAATTTATTATATTTAAATAATTTATCAAATTTAATAGTGTCACACGAATTTATTTAGTAAATTTTTGTAAATAATAATAATGATAAATAAATTTTTAATAAAATTATACAATTTTTGTCTATATATCAATGATTTATTTTAAAAGTGAATTTTTTGATATTTATAAATTTAATTAGATTAAATAGAGTATAAATTATGGACCATAACATTTAAATTTAAAGAGTTTTTCTCATATATATTTATTTTAAAAATAATTACCTTGGTAAATATTCAATCCATGTTAATGAGTAAAATAGGGGTAATCATTCATAGCTGTTATTTTAGAAAATTGATTAGATTAATAACCCATCTATAATAACTTAATTAGGATTAAAATTATTACCCACATGTTTCACAATCCTTTCTAGGATTAACTTACATAGCTACGAAATCGATCTTATCTTTACCCAATGCATTATTTTTTTCCCAAGGATATATCCCTCATTTCCATATATTAAATGAGCTCACTTACACACACATAAAACAACTATATATCTATAAATTATTTTTTAAACATTTACTATTTTATTTCTCCATAAATCTTATTATATTTTTTGAATACCTTGTTCAAACTAATGTTGTCTAAGTTCTTCCATAATATGGAAGCCATCAAGAGATAGAGTGATTCCACTAAAGTTGGTAACATAATCTTCATTAATAATTTCATTTACCTTATCACCTCTACTAATCATAAAGAACATTGTTCAATATAATGATATTATATTAACATCATTATGATTCTAATAAAGTGATAATACTATTGTATAAATTCATACTGATTATCATTAATTAATATAACATGTTTTTATGGTCATTTTAACAAAATTTATGTACGATTTTATACTATTTTCACAATATTCATCATATATGTTTAGAAAACCATTAAAAATAACCACTAGTGAAAAAATAGAAAATTATTTTATGATTATGTTTTTTTATTGGAAATAGATTATAAATTAATGATTAAAATAAAGTAACTCATTATTATTGGTATGTTACATGAACCAATCTCTTCAGGTATTACATTATCAAAAATCTTGTATGTATCAATTAACTAAAGTATACTAAATTATGTGATATTATGTGATGCGATTCCGTATATATTGTAAAAATTTAGGAATGTTACCACTATAAATAAGTTACTATAATCATATTATTATAATTGGTATCAATTCAAGTTTACCAGTATCCTTGGGAACTAGATTTTGAAAAATATTTATCAGAGAACATAACTTTATGGAAGTGTCAATATGTATGTTTAATTATAATATAATATCTTTAAATTTAAGTAAATTTAAGTTTTTGTGTTTCAATATTAATAGAATACCTTTGTGAATGCAAAAAGGTAGAAAAATACTATAGCACATAAGTAGCTAGAGCCAATAGCCCACAAAATGAGGGTTGAGTATTATCTTGATCTTCACATAGTGTATGAAAAAGAGTTCTAATTGTGCACCAGGATTGAAACTCATTAGGAATATGATTTGGTTAGATAAACTTATCTTCATAAAAATTTATAATATAATTGAATATACTTATACTAGGGAACCTAAAAGGGAATGATGATGAATAACCCAGATTGATACTAAATGATTTATATATTATGTAATGAGGAAATTTATGAATTAATTCTTGTTTTTTTAAAAGATTCTTTTCATGGAATTATTTATTTTGTTTTACCAAAAAATGCATTTATATATTTAATGGTTGGAGGAAGGATAAACCATGTTTACAATGGATGTGATGTGTACTTCAGTAATTTTCACAATGAGAAACCAAACAAGAAAAGAGATGGAGTTAAAAATCATGAAATTATGAAAAAATATCTATCATGAATTATAATTAAAAAAGTTAACATTAATGAATTACTAAAGACTCCAAATAAAATAATTGTAACATCCTATATTTATAATAAATGTTTATAATCTTAATTCATCTGTATAAATATAAATTGTTAATTAATTTCTTTCTTTTTACTAAACCAAATATTTAGACAAATATTTATCTGCTATGTTATTTATATTGACATTTTTAAAGTATAATTAATATTATTTATGAAATATTTTTATTAGAAAAATGGTATCTCATAGGCCAAATGATAACTCATCACATTCAGTGAGGCCACACGACATGAACCCACGACCAAAGGGATACAAGAGACAAAAAATAATCACTATCATACATGATGTGTTATTTTCATATTCCATTCTTCTTAAAAACATTGTTATATCATCACTATTATATTTACAATTATTTTTACAAATAATTTTTTTATTTGAAAACTATATTGATTTTATTACTAATTTTGTTTTCATAATAATAATGTTATTAAATTATATTTGTTAAAAATTAGTTTTACACCTAAAATCACATATAAAATATTGTTAGTTACAATTTTTGTCATTTAATTTTTAAGGGGATTTTCTAAAATTGATTACATGTTTTATTACATAGAAAATTTGTCCTCAAATACAAAAAGGAAAATGTTTTAGAAAATAATAAAGTTATTATAAATGTTTTAATATTAAGTAAATAATAGTTTATTCTTATCCCTAAAAGATTATTATGTATTTAAAATATAGTTTTTATAAATGAGAAATGGTCATTGATATGAGATTATAAATATGAAATATTAAGGTTGTTACAGTACAATATATTTTCTCAATTTTGTATTTATAAAATATATTACAATAAATTAGAAGGATAATTTCATAAAAGGAATAAAAGAATTGTATTGTCAAATAATGTATATCAAAAATTCAATAGTAACATGGTTTCACACCTTTCTCACAATGAAATTACATTTTTTAAAAAAATAGTTCTAAAATTTTATGTATAAAATGAATGATTTTGAATTAAAGAATTATTTTTAAATTTCACATATATTTAGATTTATTCATAATAATTGACTTTATTTTTTCACTTATAATAGGGAAATTAACTCAGTTTTAATCATTGTGACTTTTCACACAAAGTTTATTTTTGGTAAAAAAAGTGAAAATTGCAGGTTTATGGTACCGTGATTTTGATGATATCATTATTGTTTTAGAATTAAATAAAATTTATAATTTTATTCAATAAAAAATTCATTTAATGATTATAATAATTAATTTAAAAATATAAATTTTTATTTATAAATATATTTTTAAAAATTTTAAACATAATTAGTTTTTCTATAAAATATGTTTTTGGATTCATTGATTTAAATGATGTGATTTGATGTTAGATTTTTTTCTATAATTAAATGTTAATTTAATATTAATTTTATCATTATTTCTCCATAAAATACTTTTTAATTAATTCAATACATATTTATTAGGCTTAAATATTAAAAAGGATAATATTTTAAACCATAAATGCCTCTATCCTCAAGTATAAATACCCATCACCACAAAAAATATTACCAATATACATGGTCAGTGATTGTGGAAATAGGTCACATGACTATAAAAATAGTTTTTTAACATATTCATAATAGTCATGGAGGAGGTTATTGTTGTGTTAGGGGTTGAATTAAGGCCATGGTTAAAGATTGTGGTCACAGTATGCATGCCCCTCTGGTCATCATACCACCATGATTAGCACTAAAAATGGCCATAATATTTTTTAAAATATTGTTGAGACTATTTTTATAACATTAACTCATACCAATAGCTCATATTACTTTAAAAAATGACCTCTTATAGACATTATGTATGTATATAACTAATTATAAATACTATTATCATAACTTTTTACCACCATTGTGTGCATGGTTGTAGAACCCACATGTAGATGGTTTCTAAGTATATATGGTCATAAACCCTACTCAAGATGCATATGGGTATATTATATGGTTTATCATATAAGTATACTTCATAGGAGGAGAATATAGACATATTCGCAAGTAAATTATTTCTATACACCCCCATTGGGAAGCCCACAACCATGATTTCAACATGACTATGGTCATAGGCCATTCTCCCCCTCTTCATGTGGAAATTATATTCCTACTGGTGAGTTCAAAAATACCTAACACTAGGTTAAATATTATATTGTGTTAGTAGTTAGCGTATATCCTTTTTCATTGAAGTACTATGTCTATATGATGGGTTATGACCACAATTGTGGGCCGACCATGGCTACAACTGTGGTCATGGCTATGTTTTGTAGTAGTGCACCCATTTTACCCTATTTCACCACTCTAATTACATTATGAGTGAATCCTCTCCCATTATCCATACCAATAGTATCTATTTGGTGGTTTAAGGGTTTGAATGTGTCCCTGTCAATATTTAACAAGTTCTCAATCTAGGTAAGGGTTTCATTAATACTCCTCTTTCATTTCAATGTATGATACTTTTATTATAATGTACTTTTAAATTATTTTCCATATACTTCTAGAATTTTTACCCCATTATATTTTATTCTATTTTTATACTATTCAGGAGATTTTGTTTATTCCCTATAATTATAGAGTTTTCAAAATTTGTTACTATACTGATGTAAGGGGTTTTAACTTCTCCTTCACTTATTTTGAATACCATTTAAATATATTTTTCATTTATGTTGGTTATATTATTTTAAATTATTTTTATAATTTAATTTATTCCTTATCAGTGAGAAACCACCATTTTATTTAATAATACTTAAAGATTTTATAATTCTCAAAATTTACCACAATAATAAATTGTCGTAAAGTTTTTATAAAGTGTGTTATTGTACGAACAATAACATAACCATATGGATACAAAAATGTTGATGTAGGATCTAAAAAAGATATAACTGGGGGTAGTGAACTTGAATAGGGCATGTTAGGTATTAACTAAATGATCATTTGGAACACGATAAAGAGGCCTAAATAGAAACCTAGTTTGACACACCTAAGGGATAAGCGTTGGATATTTCACCATCACTTTTGAAACCATGATGGGGGATTATTTCTTATTGACATCTATAAACAATGAAATTATATCTAATTGTAACATTTATATCATTCTTATGATAAGGGCACCTTCCTATCTATTGTGTATATATTAATATGTGGATATTAACTATGTTAGTAACATTATTCCATCAAATGGAAAAATATTTAAAATCCATATATCAATTATTTAGATACAGATGAGTACTGATTACCTAATCCATGATTATATATAAGTCCAATTAGGATATGTATTATTTAAATATTTTTTCATATTATGTTTGAATTGGAAAAAATATGTGGTCAGTAGGGACAAGAATTACCTAGCCCTACAATGATTCAATATCTCTCATGAAACAATTTTTTTTGGTATTTGGTATAATAATTACGTATTGTTATATGGTGTCTTGTTATAGGGCCTCAATGGTATGATTAATATGTTCTGTATTATTGATTACATCACTATGATATTAGTTATTGTTTTCAATGTGAGTATTTATATTGTTATATTATCCAAATATATATTATTCCCATTTATTTCATTATTCAAATTATTTATTCTAGTCATATAACTTATTCCATGATTTTTCTAGGATAGATTATTCCACCCCTTATCCATTATATGATCTCAACCTTTACATTTTTTTAATTTTCCCTATTAACCTATGAATATTAATATTTGTGATATATGTATATACAGATGGAAATAATAATGTTTTCATGTTTTTATATAACACATATTTAATTTTTGAGCTAATTTAATGATCTTATTTCGTATCCAGTTCCCAAGACTACTAAACTATTGGAAAATATGATATATGAATTTGTAAAAGTGTAATTAAATAACCTCCCACTCAAACTTTATAGAGATATGGTGTTATAGTGGGTATCAAGGGATGTTTATTATAAACCTTAAGAAATAGAATTAGAATAACATTGTTAGACCACATGGTACTATAAAAAACCCATAAGATATTTTAGAAATGTAACTTGATTATATGTGATGAATTTAAAATAAACTCATAGGGATTATTTTTCAATAATATATTTCCCAAATCCAAAACTATATATGATTATTTTTAAATTATTTCAACAAATAAGTCATAAATTTCATTGACATAATAATTTTTTGAATTTAATGACACTATGATATATTTTTTCAACTCATGGATGTGACCTGATGCACCTTTGTGAAATTAAAAATTAAAATGGTAATGGTGTACCTTTCTAAATTTACTTTAAAATATATTTATGAATTTATTTGTGGAAAATCTATATTTCATGGATGAAATTTATTTAAGGGGGAAGAAATTACATCCCAAATTTCAAATTAACGTTTCAATTTTTTTATAAACAAAAATGTAAATTAAAGCTGAATTTATTCATTTCTAAAAAATTAATATTTAAATTAATATTTATCACATTGTTTTTAGTGTACGTTTTATTCAAGTATAACGGAAAATTATTAATCAATAATTTTTATTAGTAAATGTGAATCTCAAAGGATGGGTAATAATACATTGTTTCCGATGAGGATGGGGAGCTCGAACCCATTACCAAAAGGTGCCAAGGAAACAATTCCTGCAACTAGAATACATTTATCCAATTTAATTATTCGGTAAATTATATATATATATATATATATTCTTATAAAACTCATACTATATTTTTCACCCTTTTTTCATATATTTTTCGATAACTACATTAATTTTATTAAAAAATAAATTTCTATTAATATTAAATTATTAAAATATTTTTGTTAAATTTTATTTTTACACCAAAATAATAACTTATCAGACATTGTTAATTATATTTTGTTCCTCCAATGATTAAATTTTTTGATCAAAATTTTTCACTTTTTTCATCCCTCTAAAAATATCTCTTTCAGTATGACAGGTAACATGTCTCATAATAATAAAAATTTGAGATATGTAATATTTTTATTTAATAATTGTTTATTATTAACATAAAAATATTATTATTTTTTGATAATATAGTTTTTATAAAATTAAGTTGGTCATTGACATGTCATTATAAATACAAAATATAGTGGTTTCAACAGAAAACCCATTTTCCTAGTTATGTATTTAGAATAAAAATTATAATTAATTAGAAGAATAATTTCATAAAACAAAAAAAATTATATTAATATTATGTATAACAAAAATTAAATATTAATATGGATACCCACCTATCTTCGATTGAAATTATATTTACTAAAATTTGTGTTTTCAAATTTTATGCATCGAATGTTCGATTTTTAAGTACACATGAATTTTTAAATTTCACATATACAAAAAATTAGTTATAATAATTTAAAATTATATTTGGAATCATCATATAATAATCATTTCTTTTTTATGTTTTGTGTTTTTTGAATAAATTTTACTTTTTGGTGAAAAAGTGGAAATTATATTTGGGTGAATATGTTAGGATTCTGCTACCATCCTCATACCATATAAAATGATCCCACTTCCACCACTATAATAACCATATGTCCTTATAATTAATATTTAAACTATACCCATTTTAATTATCCTATAATACTATTCCCAATCTCAATGCCTTTGGTCATAAGAATATTTCATAATACCTCTATTTCCAAAAAAAACATCAAGAGAATGTTCAAATTATCAACATAAGCACCATGCTATTAAAAATAATTTTCCTTATCTATATTTTTTTATATAATTATATTTAATCTTAAATAATAATGAAACTTTTATTTTTTATATAATGTTATATTTTTATATTTACTGAAAATTTATTGTTAATAATTTATATTTTCTCTTAGAAAAATGAAAACATTGTATGTGTGTACAAACTGACTAATGCCTCTACCTGACAACATGTCTAATTTTATTTCACATTACTAAATGGATGGAAAAAATGTTATTTAATATAATAATATGATATTTATAAAATTATTACATTTTTATTACACAAATAATTTCATACCTTCATCATGTTCTTTGGAAAATGAATACATCGTCTATCTATATGTCTAGACTTCAACATCCACATCAATTTCTTATATTATAAAGATCACAAATAATATATGATTAAAACTTATTTTAAAAATAAAAATGATATCTACAAAAAAATTATGGTTTTAGTGGAATTTTTTAATATTTTACTCTTTAATAATAAAATTTATTTTGTTCAATAAAAATTAAGAAAATAATCTCACAGTCGATTCCATTATCATGAATCATAACTAAAATATTATTGAAATTAAAATGGAACTATATATATAGTTATTAATAAATATTATTATAACATTAATTATCTGGTAAAGATGATAATATTATCAAACGATTAAGTATCGACATCATTTTTACAAAAATATATAAGAAAAAAAAATTACTAACATACAATATGAAAATAGACAATGTCATGGTAATGAATTTTTAATAAATTATTATAATAAATGGGTTATAATCATTATATATATGAATAAGTTTCTTAAATAGGGTATTAATATAGTTATTTTTGTAATAAAAGGAGTTATTTTTATTTTAGGGATGTCAAGAATTAATGTAAGGGATTCAGTCTCAAATTCTATTCATTAAATCATGTTTTTGGGTTAAGAACTTATTAGTATTTTATATGGTTCACATACTACCCAATTGGATAATATTATAATTATTAATGATTAATTATTTGGATTTAAATGTATTTTCTTGAACCCATCCTCCCAATTTGTATTATTTGACTATTACAAAAATTTTAATGGTTCTTAGTCTCAAATTAACTTGTTTGAGACCTTTTTTGAATTATGCAACTATTTTACTTTAGATGATTCAAATTATTCCTCTATGATGAATTATACAGTGATTTACATTATATAATTGTTATTTTATTTCCTATTTCTATCCTCTATTTCAATAGTATTCTATCTCTGTGTTATTTAAGATGTAAGGGTTTTCATAACTCAATTTCCTTTTATATGAGATATAATGATTATTCATGAAGACCATTTATCTAATATTGATTTATTTATACAATGGTTGTTCAAAATATTATTTCTAAATTTATTTTTTAAAATTTATAATTCCTTCCCTTGAACTAATTTTAATGGATTATTAAATCATTCATTTTTGTTGGATGGATTTATTTATTCATAAAAAAATGAAACATTATTGAGAATAATCCCTATCATCTTTAATGGATATTTTTTCTACATATCTATTTTCACTGTTTCAATAAATATTTTCTTTTCTTATTTATTTATCTTAAAATTTATTATCTCATATGGACTTATTATTTTTATTCACCACTTTTGAAAAGAAACATTCATTATCCTTAATATAATGCGAGTTTCGAAAATGTTATTTTCAAAATATTTTCAGGATTTATCTATTTACATTGGTATTTTTAATTTACACTGAAGATTTATTTGGGATAACATTTATATATATTTTTATGGATCTTTTTTGAATATTCCCACTAAAATTAATTGTTTTAAAATGTTTTCACTCCACATTTTTTAAACAGTGTTTTGAATGTAACTCGTAACTTTCTATTTTTACATTATTTTTTATAAAGAAACTTTAATAATTTTTCATAAATTTTAATCTTTATATTAATATATTTAGATATCTGTTTTATTTATCCTTCATGTGTTACCTCTTAAATCCCCTAATACTATTTTTTATCATGGTGAATTATATCATTTTTGTTAAATAATCTAATTCTTGATCTCTTATTATGTGATACTGTTATAAGTTTTCTTCAGATGATGGTTTTTTTATATATATTATCATCCTTAAAAGTTCATTATTTTCAGTTGGTATATTCTATAATTATTCCATAATATTTATTTCTTTTGATGGATTATGATCATGTTACACCATTTATCATCCAGGGAAAATATGGAAATACCCTATGATTATAATCCCAAAACAGATGTTAATTGGTTACTAAGGAATATTGATTTTTTATTATTCATTTTATTCACTTAAGATATTACAAAATTATAATATTCTCCTTCTTTCACTAGATATATTATGATCATATTGATATTTTTATTCACTAGGGAATGTATTGATATCTTGTAAGTCAATATTTCAATATGGATATTTATTGAGTAGTAACGAAAGTTAATTATGTATTTTTTAATCATAAATATTTTTAATTGGATGAATTATGATCATATTATACTATTTATTGGTAGTGAAATGTGTTGAAATCTTATATGTTAGTTTTCAATGAAAATGTTTATTGATTACCTATGTATGATGAATATGCATTGTATTGTTACTCATCAATTTTATATGGTAAATAAATTAGGCATATTAAGGGATAAGTGAGGTATAATTTTAGATACATAATATATTAATTAATAAGTCTTGTGAGATTAAATAACCATTTCATGCATTGTATTCCAGTCCAATTATTTGTGATTTCTTTGAATGAGGACTTAAGGGTATGATTTATTATGATAGACAATATGCATTCATTCACTATGCAATCATATATTTTTATCCATTTTATTTTTCATATTTTTTTCTTAGATATAGTTCAATATCATGTTATATGTTAAATGAAATTATTTAATTACCATTTATTCTCTTGATATTATTAATTCCTTAATTATTCTATGATAGATTCCATTGTATGCTCTCCCATATTGTGAATCTAATCTCACTGTATTTTTTCATATCCCAAGTGTACCATAAAGTAGAAATTGAATGAAACAAAGGATATTATAGGTGAAATAAAAATTTCTTATAATAATTTATATTGTATTTCATGTTTTTTAATTCTAATATAAGAATCATGTATATATAAATTCTCTTAAGAATACTAAACTATGTGATCTTATAGGATGTGATACCTTGTATCTTATACAAATGTAATAAAGTAACCACCAATTCCATGCCATTGGAATATGGTCCCTTCATACACATTCTATTAAGATCTTCAAATACAAAAAAAATTCCCCAAAACATGTCAAAAACAAATCCATAAAATTTTCCAACTATAAGAATTACAATCTAAATTTTAATTCTAAACAAATCTAATGATTCATATTTTGAAAATTCAAATTTCCATTAAAAATAGCACCCCATAATGATATAGTAATTTCTACATCATGATCAACTATTTTCACCATATATAATATATATTCATATATTCTTATGGTATAAAATATATTCTTTCCAATATTTTGGTATTTTTATTTTTAGAGTATTCATTTTTAATTATTCGGTAGATGAATGTTTATCATTGTTTTTTGTGCATATTCTACCTCATATTTAAAATTAAATGGGAATTTTTTGTCCATAATAAAAAAATTTATCACTTCAAATAATCTAGATGAATATTATCATTGAACATTAATTTTAAAACTTACATACATACTATATATATAGGTCATCACATATTTTTTTCATCATTTATGTTTTTATCAGTAGAATGTTTAAATACCAACTTGAAGGAAACCATAATAAACGATCTTTATAAGTAATATGTAACAACATTAATCCATTTACACTATAATATTTTCATTTAAATTTATATAACTACCTTAACAAACTAGAATATATTTACAATATTGTATTCAAATATTTTTTTTACATCAAACCTCTCATAATTATAACCACAATAATTACATTAACAATGAACTCATTGACCAGTTTTTTATATACCATTTAATGTTTTCAAAATGGATCCCTTTTATTTTAAAACTGTCTTCTATAATTTTTAATGTCATTAATATATTTTTGAAAACATCATATATATTTTTTATATATTTTATATCATATCACTGTTGTTAGGATTATGTTTTGAAAAAACGATTTCAAGGAGGAGATCATTTGAATTTCTAATTTAAAATATATTTTATAATTAAGTTGTTGAAATTTTCAAAAAGATGTATTTCTAGAAGAACACTTGGGGGTCCTAGATGAAGATATTATCACCTTTAATAAAGGAATATATATATATCCATAATAAAGTTGGCGGTAGTTTCTTCTATGTTCAAATGGAAGTGACATAGGTGGAACTTACAGACAAGGGATGGACGTTTCATAGGAAGTGAAGATGTTATCATAGAATAAATTCTAGAGATGAAATTTGTGTAAGAGTAATCCATTCATCCATAGGGTAAAACCAAGAGTTATAGTAGTTACATCAGATTAATCTGATGGTACTTAGAAGATTAATATTGGAAGTAGAAGATGATCAAAATTCTAACTGAATTACATAAGCTGGAGGAATTTGGTTTTGGAAGAAAGTATAACATGAAATAAGAGTAATAAAAAATTTATATAATCCATTTTTCATCATAAATTCTTGTTGAGGTGTTGATGCTCAACCAATTTCTTTATCTAAACAGAAGTATATCTATTATTTCTGAATATAGGTGAAATCGTCAAAACATATTTGAAGCTATGGAGAACCTCTATAAATAGGGGGAAAATCATAGCTTCGATTTTAAGGGATCATGTGAGAGTTAATATAGAACAATGAGTTGAAATGTTTTACATGATTATATTACTTGAAGTTACCCAAACTCAAACTCTATGAAAAATAATGATTACACAATAATTTTATAACACTATCTTTGATACCAAGTGAGGTGAATCAAGCTACTATTTCATATATTTCCATTGTTTTAACTTTACTTATCATAATACAATAATAATAAAATAACCCAAATGTTTGGTTACTTTAGTGATTTTATACATGAAAATATTATTACACATAATTTCCTCAACATATCTCACAAAAAAAACTATACATAAAACATCATTCTATATAAATTACAATATATAATGTCATCGAGGAGTGGAAAATAAATGGAGTGAGCTCAAATAATTATTAAGGGATAAAATTATCTAAATTTAATGGAGATTTATAACATAAGAATGTGTGGAAACAAGATAATGGAATGAATATCTAATTAAAATGAACATCATATAATAAGAGCTGTCTATAAGTCATAATAAATGGAAATATCTCCTCAAAATATCAAATATATACCATAGGGATCAGAGTGTGAAAAATGAGAGATAATGTTTATAATCAATAGTACCTAATATTGGAATATAACATTGAAATTAATAATTAGTAGAAATTTTCATAACAATATGGAGAAGCTAACTATGTCCAGGTCTATGTTTGGTTATGTTAACATAACAATAATTTCCATACCTCATGTTGTGAATATAAAAAAAATAACTAGAGATAAAACATTTAATATATAAACAATTCCAATATATAACATAATTATATCATGAGATATGAAACAATAACCAATTTATTGGGGGTGATATTGGACCCCACCTATCACAAAATGACCATCCATACATATGAGGATTTCATACAATCAATCATTAATCATATCATAAATAAACCATTGTATGAAAATATGTTTAACTTTTCAAAATGGTTTAACATATAATTGCAACATTTTTTATATCACATGATAACAAAAACCAATCACCCAAAAATAATGCTTCAATACATAATTTATAAGGTAATTAGTTATGCAAAACTCCAAAAGAGATAGATGTTTTGGATACAATGTGGATAAATTGAATAAAATCATAAAAAATATTTCCTTAATCATTTTTAAAAATGTTATAAATAGATGTTGTTCATAATCACTTTCAAAATTCATTTTCAATATAGCGATATGATTAAATTATTAAAAATTATTTAATAATATGTCCCAATATTGGAACTTAAAAAATAGGTAATTTTTATGCCTGAAAATGTGGGTTGGAAGATAAATATTAAAAAAATAAATAAAAACATTCCTTTCCAATATTTCAAAATATATTTCTTTAAATTTAAAACATTAAAGGATTAGTAAATATTCTATTGGAAAAGTGGTAATGGGAAGCATGAATATTGTAAAAGATAATATATATTTGGTTTTCAAAATAAATAAGTAAAAAAATGGTTGAATGAAATTTTATGGGCACTAAAAAGAAAGATTAATTAAAGAGTATAAAAAATATTCTTAACAACATCATATTTTCTTAAAAAATGATATACATAAAAAAATAAGGATGAGATGTGAAATTGTTAATTCAAAAGAAAATATTTACTAAATATAATATAAAAAATTATTAGGACTGATGAAATGGAAAAATAATACTAAAATTAATGAATAAAAAGTGTGAATCATGGAAAGGCACTTTAGTAGACCAAAAACCCTTTTATATTATGTAAACATAGAATCTCAAAACATCGAAAGAGATATCTTTTAATAGAAATGTAAAATACCATTAGAATAAATTGAATCATGGTATAAAATTTATAATATTTATTAAATAACCCTTATAATTTATGATTGGTATATAATATGAATCATGACTCAAATAAATAAAATTTTGTTGAAAAAACCTTACCTCAGATTTTTACATGGTTGGATGCCCTCTAAAATTAAGTATAAATATCATAAATATATTAATATATTATTTATTAATAGTATTTATATATATTTCCTTTTATACACTTTGTTTATAATAATTATTCATATATAAATATTAGTTAGTTATATCATATTTTCTCCATCAGATGTTAATACTTTAGTTTTTTTCATAACAGTTTCAAAATGGTGATGTTGGTTCTTATTTAATTATTAAATAATCATAATTCATGGATTATTCAAGATTTTTTAGTAATTTTTTTAGTGGTTTATAAATTACCATTTTCATTTGATGGATGTATTGGGTATGGTTTTTGAGAATGTAATCCACAATGAACTTGTTTCAGGTAACTTACTGATAACAATAAGCTAATTTATTTTGATCATTAATTTTTCTCGTATTACCATTCGAGAAATATAATCATAAAATAAGTTTATATATAATTTCATACATTTTTATTTGTAAGGTATGTATGGTCATATTTGTTAGAGATGGTGAATATAGAATGACACCATATATATAGGTTCTTAAACAAACGCTAAAATAACATAGTGGGATATTAAATGAGAATTTGTAAGAAGTTATATAATAGTAGTATCAGTTTATCGTAATATATATGATATTAAAATAATATTATGACATTTTATAATGTGTTTTATGATCATTTTATGTGATAACGTAAATGAATATAATAATGAAGCTTTTACTACCTACTTCGGTGAAGTCGCTACATCTCTTGACGACTTCCCTCATAATAAAGGAATTATTCATTCATATTGTTACCAATAAATTCCAAATGTATACTTATATTATTGAATAAATACAATTTTCTATGATTAATGATTCATTATATGAAATAAAATGGATTTTAGTGAGTGTCTGTGATCTCCTTTTATAGAATAAAATGAGGGATATATCCTTGGAAACTAAAATTAATCAAGGGGTAAAGATAAGATCACATGGGAGTTATGTATGTTAGGTAATTAAAATGTAGTGGAACATGTGGTTTTGAATTTTTAACCATTTAATGGTCTTATACTTTGAATTTTCAACATGTAAATTCAACAAAATAAGAGCCATGGATGAATACTCATGTCACACTTATTGAAAAGGGTTGAATATTTACTAAGGTAATTTTTTTTGTTTACAAAAAATATATTATGTATCTTATTAATAAATTTAAAATATTTTTATTCTCAATAAGTACTCCATTTATTCTAATTCAATTTATAAATATGATAAAATTAAATTTTAAAATAAATCATTAGATTTATATATAATTAACAAAAAAATTATTTTTAAAATATTAAGTGTTCTTATTCTTATTTCCTAGCAATTTAGAAAATAAATTAATGTTAGAATATTAAAATAGAGTAATTATTTAAATGTAAAAATTAATATTATTTATTTTAAATTACATGAATCCAGAAAACAAACATTAAAAAAACTAATTTTCCATTACCGTAGTAATTAACATTAAACTCTGGAAATTATTTTTATGCCTAATTTTTATAGATTATTGCCTAATTTGAATATGTTGATTGAAAATATAAATTACATTTTATTTCATTTAATTTATAAAAGTGATAGAAATTAATTTTAATAAAAAAATAAATTATTCTTGAAAATAACATTTAATGTAAAATGCATTTGTTTAGTTATGAAAATATTTTTTTCATATTCATTTCCAATTGAAAATATTCAGAAAAACACTAATTTATTTATTTATAATATATTATAAACACATTTCACATTATTCACTAGAGACCGATTTGGTTTATTTGGATAAAAAATAATATATTGAAAATTATAAAATTTTATAAAATGTATTTATATCATCAAATGAGTTTTATTCTAAATAATTCTGGTTGATTACTTATTAATTAATTTTTAATTCTATCAAAAAATTTGTATTAAATACAACAATTATTATTCATCTAATTTTAATCCTAAAAAGTAAATTTCTGGAAATAGAACATGTATAAAATTCCTGTAATAATAAAAATATTATTATTTAGTATTAATTAAAGTAATATATCCTACTAGATTCTATATTTAAATCATATAAAAAACATTTTGTAAGAATTGAGGGTAATATAAACAATAGAGGATATTACATATGGATATTCAACTAGCACCTATCTCATACTAACTTCCACAAGCTTGATATTTTGTCACATTTTATTTTGTAAAATTTATACTAATTAAATTTAGAGTATATCTTAGACTAGGGAAAACATTAATAATACTACATAAAATCCTATCTCAGATTAATAGTTCTAAAAAAGAAGAATTTTATAACTTGATAAACTTTATTCTCTTTATACATTGACTCTATTACATGGCTATGTATATATATAACCTTAATTTAATGGTTACACTAACTATATAAAAGAAGATACTTAAAATATGTTGTAATTTATTTTAGTGTATTATGGTAAACATGGTATTTATTTAATTTATATTAATACTAAAATCTATAGGTATTATATTCTACACCCTTAAATAAATTTAATCCTAAAATTTTAAATTATCTCTCACTCATAGAAATGTTAAAGGTTAACAATAATATATAAAATACTAAATATTTACATTCTAATAAGATATTAACCTTTATATCTTATATGTAAATGTAGAATTTACCTTCCCCCCAACCATTTTTGGAAAAAACCTATCATTATTAACATCACTATCATTGATAAGACTAATATATTCACCGTTCCCCCAAACATTTTAGGAAAATAATAATATAAATGGAGTATTATTTTATAGAGAGTTTGTTTTCATCATTTTACTGATATATGAGCATGTATTAACATGAGATTTGATTTATCTAATCCAAAAGTTTTCATGGATTCTATGTTGAGAGATCTAATCCATTACAATCATCACATAAAATTATACTAAGGGGAGAAGAATAATATTTTCTAGAATTGTTTTTAACAAAACTTGATCAAACTAGAGTTAAAAACAGGTGATTTAATCAATTAACTCTGAGAGTTTTTCACTAACAATTCAATATTTAACATTTTGGATGGTGATTTTATACTCATAGAAAACATCCTAGATATAATTGATTTGGTAGGCCTAATATTAAATAAGAAATAGATAGATTATTAGTGGGTGATTAGTGTAAGTTTCAACGCTTAATTATCATTATCCACTTTAATATTAGTCATTTCATTAACATTTCCATATTCACTTTGTTTACAAGGTTGTTGACGTAGGTTATCCTCATTAACCCATTGATCAGGGAATTTATTAACATAATCAATAAACAAATTTCATCTGAAATATTTTATTATGGGTGATATTTTAGTCGAAACATTATTTTCCTCTATTACATTGACTGGTATATTCTAATTTTTGAATAAAAAATCTAAGAGGGTATTATTTCCAAACAAATAACATTTTCTTGTTTCATTTAGGAAATTTTTTGAGTGCTTATTAAAAAAAATTATTCATATATGTGGTGGTTATTTATATACAGCTTGTGATTTTTTTGAATTTATTTTGACTCGATATTGAATTTATTTCCTATATAATAGTAAGAGTCACCAGTTTCCGTTTCTACCTATGGTTCACATAACAAAAATTCTATATACATAAATGTTTCTTATAGCTAATTCCTTCAGAAGAGATGATTTTAGGACAATAAATTATGTTTTGACATTAATTTTTGGATTAGTGATAAAACATGAGGCATATCCATAATGTCGCATGTAGTTTTATTCATAATTATTAGTGGGTTAATCCCCATTCTGTTTCAACTATTTGAATTCTCTCTTTATTTTGTTCTGAGTATTTTGAGGAAAATATTTAGAGAATAATATTTTTTTTATCTACTCCCATTACATAGAGTTAACTTCTTCACTCTTCATAATTTTATTAGTTATAGTAAATCATTGATTAGAATCTATATTTAGGTAATAGAGAAATATATAAATTTCCCATGGTTTGTGCATAGGGAATGACTAATATATTTTTTATTTTTTTGATTTATTACACTACAATTACTGGGTTAGAAGACCCAATAAAATATGGTGGATGTTATTACGTGAATGACTTGATAAAAATATTCTTCTCTACTATGTGTTTTTGGAGGCCCAACAAATTATATGTTATTATTCATATCTCTATATTGTTAAGCGATAATTTAAATGTGATTTTGTACTCGAGTCCCTATCTCATTCAGTTTCACAATGGGAAAATCATTGCCTTGTATTTTACACCCATAGTTAACTCAATTCTTTCTATCTCAAATCATTACATGAATAATGGAATGTTGAGTGATGATAAATTATTAATTAATAAAGAGAAAACTATAAAATTAGAATAATTAAGTCATAAATAATGTTTATATATGATATTATGGATCTAAATGATTTTTGTATAGGTTATCCATTGCAATTTTCCTATTAGGGTTTTTAACCAAACTAGTTTTATATAACATCATTGAATACCATGACAATAATGCTAAATCATTAATACTTATTCATAATGAGCATGTGAATCAACAAAATAAAATCTCTATGAGTGTAAAACAAGGTGTGCTGTTCTGCCCACTGGTTGTGCACTATGTGGAGATTGAGTTAATAACCAACCAAATTTTTTCATTTAATATTACCCCTAGGGTAGTTTCTATTAGACATTGTATTCATATTTTTGTATATAGATAGGTATTTAATTTATATTGAATGAAAAAATCTATATTTTACCCAATATGTTAGGATATTATCCAATATTTAGGAACATACCAATGGATTTAATTAATTTTTTTAAGTTTGGTTACCCAAAAATTACTAAGCATCTCTGTGATTGTAAGTAACGTTCCCTAGAACCACTCTCACTAGATCATTTCTAAAACAGAAAATTTAAGAAACTATTTCTAATACCATGGGATATAACTCAATCAAATCTTAAAAAATTATCTGTAATTGAAAACTCACATCTCACAATGAGCTAAATATCTGAGAACCCATTGGATTATTGTCTTTGTAGAGAAGCAATTTAAAAATCTTATTACACATTATTTCATCAATATCTATCATGATTATATATACATAAATCTTCTTTCTTCACATAGTATTGTATATAATTTCATTGAGAAGTGGAAAAAAATTAGTGACCTCAAATTATTAAAATGGAAACAAATATATAAATAGTTCATCAAGGGTTACACCATGATCACATGACAAAATATGAGTAACAAAAAAATATATAATAATATGAACATTGAAAAATAATACTATTCAATAACATATAATTAAATTACATATCTCTTAAAAATATCAAACACATACCATGTTGTAAGAGTGGTGATACATGAGTGAAACTATTAATAAACCATAGAGAATAACATTGGAATATAATATATAAATTTAGTATAATTTCTGGATTTTATAACATTGTGGAAATGGTAACTATAACAAATTTTACAAATAATTTTGTGAATATAACAATAATTCGCATGCATTATGTTGGGAACATAACAACAATTCACATGCATCAACTTCTAATAATATCAACAATTCCCACACATAACCACATTATATCTTGAGATTTAAAATCATAACCAATGCATCATGGAAGATATGGAATCCCACCCATCATGTGATTATCATCCATACATATATGTTCCACATATAACCAATTAATCATTTTATCATAAAGAACTAATAGAAAGAAAATTTATTTCATAAAATTTCTAAATGGAGTCACATAATTTGACAACAAGGATTAAATTATATTATATAAAAATAATATTACCCAAAATAGTATTTCAATAGAAAATTTAGAGTGGGAATCATGATATATAACTCCATTGGAGATAGTTTGTAAAAATGGGAGTTGTATCAATAAAATAATATTCTTAAAACATTTTTAACATTGTTGAAAAACGATGATGTTAATAATAATTTTAAAATTTATTTTTCACAAATTTTATCAGTGTAATTTTCCTAGAAATATTTATAAATAAATCTAAATAGTGTAACCGTAATAACAAAAAAATAATGATAATAAATATGTAGTGGAACAAAATAATTTTGTATGTGAAAATAAATGGATTTTTAACCATTAAAAATATTTTTTTGAAAACCACATCACTAAAAGTATAATAATGATTCATTTAGAAGAGTTATAAAAATAAATATAATGATAATGGGAGGAAAACATATTTGTGCTTCAATATAAGGAATGATAACTTTAGAATAAATAAATATTTTGGATATGGAAGAGAAAGATCTGTGAGATAGGATAAGAATTATTTGATACAAAATCATTATTTTATGAATAAAAAATCCATCAAAGATGAATAATTCCATGTGAAATTGTAAATTCCATGAAAAATAATGTGGAAATAATATATAAGAAATATTATTTTTTATGAATATAAAAATAGAAAAATTAATTTCTAAAATAATGATTATGACTCAATGAAAGTGATACGAGTTAACACGAATCCTTAAAGATTTATTATCTTTTGAATCACAAACAATAAAAAAGATAATATTAGATAGAATGTTAAATACAGTTAAAATAAATAAAATACTCGTAAAAAAACTATATCATTTAGTATATAAACCATATCAATTAAATAAAATGTATAATAAAAAATGTCTCAAATAAGGGAAAATGATCTGAAAACGCCTAACATTGGATTCCAATCTGGCTAGTCCTACTCTAACCTCATTAATAATGAATATAAATATCTTAGTCACTTATTATAGAACCATATTAATATATATTACCTTTTATAAAATTTATTTAGCATCATTTTCTACAAATATATTAGATACTAATAGTTTATTTTCTTTATCAACTGTTAATAATTATGGTTATTTCATTCAGGTCTCATCATGATGATATGTGATTTTGATTATTGATTCAAAGATAAATATTAATTGATTAATTAATATAGTTTAATAACTATTTTTAAATTACAAATAATTTCCCATTTTAATTTGTTTAAATTCTTGAGCATGGTTGTGAGAATTGAATCCATGCTGATCTTGTTTCTAGTAATTTCCTAATAACAACGACTACTTCATTTTGATCATTTTTTACCATTAAAAAATATTAATAACATAAATTTTAATTCAATTTCAAATATTTAAATTATTAAGGTCATTATGATAATTTATGATGCAGATAGTGAAGATAATAAAACCTCGTTCATTAAGGTAGTTAAACCAACCCATAAAAGAACAAATTATACTAAAAAATGGGAAAGAGTATGATGTTTTATAAAAGTAATAAAACTTTATCTGAAGAATACTAATATTAATAATATATATATATATATATATATATTATAGTGTTTGGTTTATGAATACTGTAGAAGAGAAAATAGAATAATAGAATAAAGAAGATCATGTTGCCTACTTTGGTGAAATCTCTACTTCTCATCCACACTTCCCTCAGAAAGAATGAATTAGGAATTCTTATTTTTACTAAGGGCATAAAAATGTGAAATATGATTATATTATAAGTAAAAACGGATTTTATTTTAAATTAATTTTATGAATTATAGTAGTTTTAATTGGGTTTAAGTGATATCCTTTTATAAGTGAAAAGAATGGACATATCCTACTAAACTCTAGTTTGGTGAGGTTTAAAGATAGAATACAAGGAAAGTTGAGTGAGTTTGGTAAATAATGGCTGAGGAGACATTTTTTTATGACTTCAAATAATTAAAAAGTAATTTTAAAAGTTTTTTATTACAGGTTAATTTTATGAAAGTTTATCTTTGAATGATTACCCATTATATCTCCATTAACCTAGATTAAATATTTACCATGCTAATTATTTTTTTTACGAAAATTATAAAATGAAACATCTTACTAAATTTCAATATGATGATTAATGATTTTGAATCCATTTAAAATAAATAAATTTCTATATATGAAAAAATTAGAATTCTAATTATAACATATGATATATATAAAAAAATATTTTCATTGAAAATATACATTTTATATATTAATTGTTCATATAATTATTTACTATTAATTTTTAATAAAAGATTTATAATATATAAAATTATGTTATTTTTTTAAAATTAATCAATTAAATTTATTTATATAATAATTTATGGAAACTAAGAAATATTTATATACAAATAACCCTTTTTTATTACTATAATAATAAAATTTAACCTATATGACTTATTTTTATTCCTAGAATTTAAAATTATCTCTTTAACTTATATATATATTATGATTCAGAATTCAAAACATACTATATTTCATTAAATTTTAAAAATTTGTAGAAAATAATTTTAATATAAAAACTCAAAATATATAATTTTATTTAGGAAAATAATTTTTTTTGAAAATAAATTATTTATTCACATTATATACGAAGAGAAAATTATTAGATTAAAATTAATAAATTTATTATATATCTTAATAATACATTTCACATTATTCAATAGTGATCCATTTTTTTATCAAGACAAAGATATAAAATATATAAAAATTATAATTTTTTAGGAAATATCTTTCTATCATTAATTAATTTTATTATAAATTATCCCATATTGATTCAATATTTAATAGGAATCTAATAATAATAATATATTTATGTTAAATTTAAGAATTATTATTTAATTAAATTCATTCATTAAAATTACACTCTATAAAAATAAAAAGTGCATCAAATACACATAATAATAGATTTATAATTTTTTTAAATAATTATAGGTTTATATCATCATATAACTTCTTTAAAATAGTATCATTATACAGTATAATACATCTAGGTATGATAAGAAATTTTGGATTTCATGGGTGTTGATTCAGCTAATATGGATCTCGTAGTGATTTCCCTGATCTTGGAATTCTCCTGGAGGTGATAGCTCTCAAACCATAAATATGGATATTTAGAATATCCTTTTTCTATGAGAAACCCTAATGATAAAAACAAATTTACGAGATTATATAACTAAAACTCGTTAGGAAGAAGCTTAAATCTTGGTTCTATTACATAACATTTCTATAAAGATTCCATAATATGGTTACATATATCTATAACCGCAAATTTATTAACTTTATTATCAATGTTTCATTTATAACTGAATATTTATTCTTGTTTATTTGAGTTTAATATTTTCCATGAAAAATATATTAAACATAATATTTATTTAAAAGTAATTTATCTCAAAAATATTTGGGTGTTGCAAGGTATCCCTATAGGTTTCTTGTAGAAAGGGTTTTTCATGAGAGGAATTGCATGTGTTTTTCTATTTTTTTGGATAGGTCTCATAACATGGTTTCCTTTTAACATAGATGTTCCTTAATGAATTTTAAAGAGTATTCTCTTTTGGAGATTATGTAACTTAAAACAATCTAATTATATTGTGTTATTCTTGATCAATTTTATTTTCTTGTTGTCCTATTATTTTATTTATATTATCATTGCCTCGAGATTTTATTTAGGGAAATCTAGAAGAATGGAGCTATAGAACGGTTGATTAGTGTAGTCTATATTGTGTGAGGTCTTCAAATTTCTATTTTCTGAACTCATAGTGTTCCCATGGTGATTTGACCATCTGGTTCCCTTGTTCCGTGTATCATGTCTTAATTATTCTTCTAGTAGCATGTGTGTAGTTCTTTTCAAATTAAAGGTTCTAGAATAATCATAATGGTCTAGATTGTGTATACAGGTCAATATATCCAATAATTTTTATTACAGATTTGACTTCTTTGATATATATAGTCCTTCAAATGGTATCAGATATTTATTTACAATCTTATATGGTGGTCACTGATGATCACTGTTCTAATTTTTGAATGAATTTCAATAGTAATAATGACACAGTACCAAAGTACATGGGTTTGTATAAAGACTTCAATGATAGAGATATAAGTGGTGTGGTTAATTATTAGGGTGGAGTTTTGGGATTGGTTAGAATAATACTAAAGACTTATTGAATATATTCATGATACATTAATTCTTTTACAAATCAATGGTAGTTCAATATTGCAGGTGGATGTCATTAGAATGGGTAATGTTTGGATTGATAGTTAAATGGTGGATTGTTCTGATTTTTGAGAATGATGGTTTATCTACACTAGTAGAATATATCTGTTTCATTAATGGGATTATGATGATTTTGAGTTTTTTTGTATAATGAAATTCTATGAGAGTAAGAAAATGGATTTTTCTAAAAGGCGTGACCATGATTAAAAGTACATGACTTATGATGTAGTTTTATAGATAAAATCAATGAAAGGGTTGTAGATTTTTGTTTCAACTAAATTTTTTTAGTGGTGCTTGGGATCATTGGAAATCAAGGTTTTTCTATACATGTATCATAATATATTTATATTGGGATGAAAACAATGTATCACCATATAAAATCTTATATATAGTGTGTCTGTTAATTTTTTTTTATAAATTTTATGCTATTAACACATTAGGGTTGCATAGTTTTGGATAAGTATGGAAAGATATAAATTATTTAATAAATATTATTTTGGACGGATCATATAGTTGAGAAGAATAACATTCCATAAGTATGGGATTTATGTCATTTAATCATAATAAAATGGATTTTGAGAAAGTGGTAAAAGACATATTTTATTATAGAAGGACATTTTTGGAACCTAACACATAGATTACAGAACACACATGGAGTGTGATCACAAAATAAACTAGTAAATTAGTTGTATGGACTATTATAATTTATATCACATTGTCCATTATACTTTGTACCTTCATCAACTATGTGAAGTGGATTTGTGAGTGTAGTTTACTCAAACAAAATTATTAGTTTTTCTATAACCATTTTCATGAATAACCATTTTTTTTAGATTCAAAAATATAACTGTGTGCATTGAGTTTGAAATATGGTTTGTGGGAGACTTTGTAAGTAGTGGGAGTTTTAGATTATTAACTAGTGGTATTTCCTTGATGTTTTGAAGGGACTAAAATAGGGACACTATAAATTTTTATGTAATTATAAAATTTATACAATTAATGGTAATGTACAGGAAACATGTGGAGGATCCTTAAAAAATTCCTTGCATCAAAAGTTTATTTGTTGATATGTCAGGTGGAATATTTCAAAAATAGTGGTATAATATGTTTCAATCTAGTCATGTGGATCAAGGTTTCTTCATTTTTTTATGAAAATATAATCTAGAGATAATTTATCTCTTTATGTGACATGAGAGCTTCAATTATAGTATGTAATCATTTTATTCTATTGAAACTATAACAATATGCACATAAATTTTTTAAAGAATGAGATTAAAATATAACACCATAAATTTAATAAATTTAATTTGTTAAAATTAATTTTAAATTTTAATTCATTATTTAAAAATAATATTGGGGAGAATTATTGATATTTTTCTAAAAGACCTATTTTTTGGATGAATAGTGAAAAATAATAGTTTTACAAATAAAAACAATTTTATAGCATTATCATGATATAAAAATGATATTAGTGTTTATCAAATACTTTTGGTAGACCAGATATATATTTTTCAAGTGATATAGTTCACCTATAAGTAAAATTTTGAAATTATAATTATATTTTTATCATTTTGAAATTATAATAATTTTTATTATTATTTTTTCTCTTTTAACAAATTCGTCTGAATGTTATCTTTGGTATTCAATTGATTTTAATGAAAAATTCTTTGCTAATAAGATTACATAATTAAATTAATTCCAATGGAATTAATATTATACATTCATTTTCTATTAAATCCTTTCAGTACTAAAGTGATAATTTTTTCAAAAAGAAATTTGCATTTTATTTTCCCAACTTATATTAAATGTAATTTTTAAAAAAATCATGAAATTGAATCATGAAAAATAGATTCCATATTATTAATCAATATAATTAATATTACGTAATAAGACAACCTTAATTTTTTTTGTCATTATGAATAGTAACCATGGAAACTATTTATCATCCCAGTTAAGTGTAAAATGAGTCAATATAGTTAAGATAAAGGTACAAGGCTTCAAGATAATAAAAAACACATTATTAAATCACATAAAAGTGTTGTAATATACCTTAAACTTGATATCCTAGAATATATTATAATTTTTGGACACTTTAATTGAGTAAGATGTATATTATATAATAGGGTTTTTAAAAATTTATAATTTGTTCACCCTGATCACTTATAAAAGGGAACCACCACACTTATCTTCTCCACACTTCATGATCCACTTAAAATTATTGATAAAAAATAAAACAACTTCCGAATTAATTCATTATTCACATATATGTCCTTATCATAAATATTTTCCAAGTCCCTTTCTTCTTTAACCTCATCTAAATACCAAAACACCATATTAAAATAATTAAAATAGAATATTTACTATACTAATATTTTTCTGTTTACATTAATATAATTTTCTATATCTATTCTATCTAATGGAAAATGAAGACATAAATATTTCCTATGAACATATTATTACGTCCACATGGCGGTGCAATTTATTTTTAACCACCACATCACTTGGATTGATATAAATACGTTATTAATGAAGATATATTATTTAAATGAAATAATTATTTATATATAAATATAATATATCATATATATTTTTACACATTTATCTATTGGAAAATGATAAATTCACTCATGTGTATGTATGGTCTACCACCTCAACGAATCGATGTAATTCATCTTTAATCTCCACTATAAATGGTCAGTGAAAAGAATATATTAAATTAACATATATAAATAAATAAATATATATATTATTCTCTAAATATTAATAATTATTAAATATATTTCCAATCAATAAAATATGAAAATAAAAATGAAATCATGTATACATGCTGACTACCACCACCATAAATGAGAAATTTCATTTTTATTATTATCTACATTTTGGGTTGGTTATAATTTTTTTAATGAAAACATGACATTCATTACATTATTAAAAATATGAATATGAATTAACCATTTTATTAATACTTTAACCATGTTTGATACAATAATGATTTATAAAAAAACCATACAAACATAAGTAATCAACGTAAACAAGAAATTTTCAATGAATTAATATCGAATGATTATAAAAGGACTATAAAAAAGGAATTATTATTAAAAAGTTTCTTAATAAAGTATTTAATGAATTTAAATCTATTATTCATGAGGGTATATCATGTCATACCAAATATGAATTCATTTAAAGGTTATTTCATTTCAATTCCACTCTAATTAAATATAATTTTTATTTATAACTAATTTTGGGTATATGGCGGATATACTTACCCATTAACATATTTTATCTTGATTTCATATTTGTTCATTTTATTTAGTGTTTCGATTTAGTTTTTCTATTTTAAGGGGCTCTAATTCAAAAGTTGTAAAATACTTTATGATTTATTATACTATCTCACTCTTAGTCAGGATTATTCTTGTTAAAATCTAAATTGGGAGAATTTTATTCTCTTTATCATCTTAAACCATCACTATATTTTTTATCTATTGGTTATTTTAGGGTTTTGCATGTTTTTATTCAAAATTTTCCTCTAAATAGTACACAAAATGAAAAATAATTTTTTTGTTAATAAACTGAACTCCTTTCTCCTTTTGGGTTTGGAATATTTTTCATCATTTTTAATAATTAGTAAAATAACTCAAAAATATTTTTTTTATTTTTGTAAATTATTGTGTAAAGTCATTTTTATTCATAAATGGGTTTAATTTTAGTGTTTTATATTTAAATATTTTAAATGTATTTAAAACATGTTATCTTGGTATTTTTTTATAAATGTTTGAATGGAATGTTATTTTTATAGTAAATGACATGAAAAAATTTACCAACTATCATAGAAATTATTAATTACAAATATTACTTTATTGTTTTCCTTGGATTTTCAAGGAACAACATTTTTACATAATTAAGTGAATTTTTATTATGCACATTAAAAAAATTAACAATTTCCTAGAAAGGATAAATGAATTTTATAAATGATATATATCATTTTGTATAATAATAATACAAAGGATTTAAGGACTTTTTAATGTTTTTTTCATTTTATTCTAAAATTATCAAATGGATTTATTTTATTTCATAAATTCATTTATGAAGAATTTATTTTCTTGTCACATCATTTTTTAATTTAAGGATTATAATATTTTCATGAACATTATGTTTCTTATGGTCATGATCTATATTAGTCGATGTTATTTATTAAATTATATTTTTATCCTTAATGTACATAATTTTAGTTTCCTTGATTCTTTCATTATAATTTCCAATTTATTGATATTGTCCTAACCATTCACTATTTTAATATATATTTTTATTTAAAGGAATCCAATTTATAATTTTTTTTTCATTTACAAGGGAAATATTAATGTTCTGTATTATTGATTCTATATAGATATTTAATATTTCATTAGGAATATTCATTAATTATAATACTTTAATCTCAATGTATGAGAAATATATTAGATATAGTTATGGGATGAGTGAGTCCTTGTTTCACATAGCCTCGTGGTTAATTAAAAGGACTCCTAAGAATTATTTTTTTCAAATTAGTTCATAATTTAGTCTATACCTACACATTCATTTAAATATAATGAAAAATTCATTAATGGAAATGTCAATGATCTCTTATAATGAGGCCTTGAAAGCGAGATCAGGACATTCATTATTAATAATTTGTTTCATTGAGATTTCAATAATTATTATCCATGTTATTTTTATGATGATATTTCCATGGAAATATTTTGAATATCAAGTTATTAATTTAAAGTAATATGAATTTAATACACACATGAGAATATTGTTTGTCCCTTATATACTCTTTATATGTTCTATTGTATGCTATAACTTACTAAGAATCCATGAAAACCCTATATTATTTTTTCCCTTCCCTGTGATATCAATTATAATCATTAAATGATCATTAAGGTGGAAATAAATATTTTCATGCCAAGGATTATTCTTTCAATTAAATATGAAAATCATGTACGTATCTATTCTCGCATGGCTGCTAAAATAGTCAATTATTCATGTTGTGATCCTTCATATTTTGTACTAATAAAATAAATTATATAATTAATCTTAGTTAATTGAATTAGGGTTATTATAATTGGTACCAATTGTAGTTTATTTGGTCAATTTGGGAACAATATTTTTGAGGAACATAGATAGTAAATTAATTAAGATAAACCCCATGAATATTTAATTTCTTTTATATATTTTTATGTTATTTATTAATAATCCGGATTCTATGAGTTAATTATGTGTGTACATTATTTATATAAAAATCCAAAGAAAATAAGCAGAAATCGTGTCAACACTAGTGGTCAATTTATGGATTTCCATTCTGATTAAGTCAATACAGCAGGAGTTGTATTTTACAATGTTGTGGTTATATTGGGGAAAATGACATAGGTTATAAAAAATAACATTTCATATATTGAGTAACCTGTTATTCCACAACATAATCCACCTATATTTTATATCCTTATGAAATAGAAGCCTTCAACCATTTATAGAAATACTAATGCATTGGTAGGGTAGAAATGGATCAAGTCCCATGAAATGATAATTATAATATTGGGACGTGATGAAATTGGAATGGATATTCAGAAAGTATATTGGTAATATGGTGGTATTGATCAGTATTTTTCATTGTTCTAGAATACTAAAGAACTTGATGAAATAAAAAGTATATAATAGAGAATTTTCAATGTGGTAATCTCTAATAAATATTTTCCAAGAGAGAAATGAGATAAAATTGACTGAAATTTACTCAGCATAAAGTAGAGGTAAGAGTAATGTATTACTAAATATGTGTCCAACATCACAATATTATCAAGGAATGAAATGGATTACGAACATAATCTGGAATGTAATAATGATAATTTCATTAATAGAAAAAAATAAAAATAATTAATGGGAAAACATATTAAAATTAGTTTTTACAACTTATAAAAATAAAATAAATTAAAATTGTACTAATGAATGTAATTAAAATAATTATTGTTCGTTAATTTGTTCAAAATAATTTTTTTCGTAATAAATATTAACCATGATAAATATTTATAATATCAGTTAATGGTAAAATGAGTAAAATGGTTAAAAATAAAGGGATACTGCTTTAAGATAGCATTGAAAAGATATATTAATATCATCATATGGTTTAATTTGTTACATTACATTCCTTTTATTTGAATAGAATATAATTTTTACACACCTGATTGTGTAATACATATAATATATAATAATGTTTCAAGTATTTCCATGTTTTCACCCACCTCACTTAAAGAATGGAACCTCCACTCTTATCTTATCCTGAATTCTTGTTCCACTTAAATCCACCCAAACATACCATAATAGATTTGAAAAATTTATTCTCAACTTAGAAGTTTTTATCAAACCAAAATACATCTTCAAAATGATTATGTTTCAAGATAATTTATATTAGCAAAGAAAGAGGTATATGTTCTCACCAATACTTCCCAAGTTTATTTCTCCATAAATCTATTAAAAATAATCAAAAAAAATATTAAATTAATTAAATCTATATATTTACTATATTGATATGTTTTATGATATCTTTAAATCTATTTCAACTTCCATCCAATCTTATAGAATAGTAACATTTATCGTGTATACATGTGGACTACCATCTCTATGTAGCAGTGTAATTCATTTTTCATCTCCACACAACTTGGATGGTTAAAAATATAGAATTAATAAATATATATATGATATTTTTATATAATTATTATTATAAAAATATAACCAATCATCAACCTTATTACTATTCTATCAACTGTAAAATGAAAAAATCGTTGATGTGTATGTGTGGACTACCACCTCAATGAATCTATGTGATTCATTTTTCATCTCCACCATACATTGGTGATTATAAGGATATATTTAATGAATATTTTTGATGTTTATTATATAAATATTATTATATAATTATTATTCAATATGTATTTTCTTTACATTATCACTATTATGAAAATGAAAACATCATAATGCATAAATTCGAATTGTCGCCTGCATAAATAATGCATTTTATTTCTGAACTATTGACTTTAATGGTTGGTTATAAAATATATAAAATAGATAAAAATTATATTAATTAAATTATTAACATTTCGGAGATGAATGAATCCTTTAAAAGATATTTAAATATTGTAAATATACTGATGTAATATTGGAGAAATTTAACTCCCAACCATAACTATTCATCATATGAAAAAAAATCAATGAATAGATATATAATGATTATAAAAGTGACCTAAAATAGATATAATAACATGGTTTTTATCTGAGGTATAGATAACATTAATTTCGGTCTATTTACATTCTACTAACCTTTTATGAATGCCAAAGGAGGTCCCGATGGTTTGGGGGTGTCAAGGGCTTATTTGGAGCATAGATCCCATATTTATGGAAAAAATAGTCTGGGTACATCGTTAGGTGAAACCATGAGGGGTGGACTACATGATTACACCTAACCTTGCTAGGGAAGATAGAGAAACAAGAAGGGTGCATGGTTTTCAAGAACTATGTGCTCGGGGCCATACATCCATGAAAGTATCTCAGAAAAATGTAGCAGATGTGGTTTGAATGGTTGGTGCATGGTTTCTCTAACTGTTTGGCCTAACCATTCATGTAACCTCCTTAGATAGTAATCCAAGCATTATTGGTGCCTGTTTTGGGCATCCATATATCCAAATCATGTGCCCCTATGTTCCTTGGGTAAAATTACCAAAATTCCCTCATGTTCTACTAAAATTTTCCATCTTCATTTATTTCTTATTTTCAAGACCGAAAAACCTCTCTTCTCATGTTTGATCTACCTTGGAATCCTAAAGTTATGCTTTGCAATAACTTTTAGATATGGTGTATGATCGAATAATTTTTGGTGTTGTTGGATTCCACCATTTACGATTTTCAATACTTAGCTTGATATTTCATTCTTATTTCCATCAATGATGCTATTTTGATGTAGGATCATAAGCCCTGTTTTTAAGGTGGTGATCCGTTTTTCTATTTGATTGTGATCTAGGCCAAAATTAAGTATGAAACTACACAAGGAGAGTTGTACGTGATTAAGGTTGCTTTTCTATGACTCATCCCTCAAGTGTCACCTTTTTATAAATTAGCACCATTGTGTGTGTATCAATTTCATTGGATGTGGCCTATATAATTCATATTACATACATATAATAATTATTCTTGTGGTTTAGAGCCCGTTTCATAATTTTATTCATTCCCTTGGAGGATGTAGACTCAACACTTTCCTCCTCATCTATGGTCTTTCCTTAATTGGGCCTTGGTGCACAATTTGGGTTCACCAATGACTTTTTTTGGTGTGTGTTTTGACCCTTTTAATGGTAATACCTCTGAATTAAATGATTTTTAAATTTCTAATGGATATATTTTGTAGTATCCACTTTTCCCTTATAAAACATGTGATTCAATATAATAATTGAGTCCCAAATATAAATGGAAAGTATAATATATGTATTCCATGGACTAATTGAATATAATTGAATTATTTGGTTTTATTTCTATAAAACACATTCCCATGATTAATGGAAATAAATAGGGTGAAAAAATTAATGATCAGGTAATCAATGTACCAAATGGTTGTATATCAATTAACCTTATCACACTAAAGGGATGCAATAAACCACACAAATCATTAAAAAGAATGAGTCTTACCTAAATTTTATTAAATATATATTTAGTTATAATGTTCCTATTTCATATGGAGAAATTCATCCTTATATGAATAGTTAGAATTGTGTTAGCCCTGGATTCTAGAGGGAATTCCTTGAGCACTCATAGGACGCCATTCTAATTCAAAGATGATAGTTTCCAAGTGAGATACCAACCTTGGAACCTGGTGATTGTCTACATGTGGATACCCGAAATTATGTCATAGGATCATTCCTTTAACATTTAGATATGAGTATACATTAGATACGATCCTTGGATATAGATTAATATCTTCAGACATGTGGAACCACAGATACACACATTAGGACTAGGCATTTCTTACACATTTTAACTTGGATAAGATCCTTGGACTTGGTTAGAATCATATCACATTGGAATGCCTAAGGCGATGCCCCATGGATTAAACTAAGGCCCCATATGCCCAGGATATAGATTATTACTAAGTTGGATTGACCCTTGAGGTAAAGGATTCCTTGGTTATTATCTGGGATCCTTTTTATTATTATCATCGTAATTGATTCCTTGGTTATTAACTTGGATCATCTATTATTAGTAATTTTATATGATTCCTTGGTTAAACCATGAATCATATTACATAACTCATTAATAACTTCAATATAATTAATTAATTTTTTGTATATTTAGAACATTTAGATTCTAAATCAAGTATTTGGGTTCTTACATTTCAATACTACATTACATTTATATACCTATAATTTTTTACAGTCAATATTACGCTGATAGGGTTATATTGACACCATTGGATGTAGCCTTTTAAGATTTATCTTGAACCTTATTTGAAAGTCAATGGTACCTAAGAAGATTACATGTATATAGTTTTTGATAGGTGGAAGCATCCCACTTTAGACACTATATATTTCTTTCTTACTTTAGGATGGAGTGTGGTAGTAGATGCATGATCCAGCACTCGAGATGCTAGATAGTTTTTGGCTTCTTTCAATTCTCTAGGTATTCCATGTATAGTTAAAATGATTAATTATATGTATACATATTTTCATAATTTTATAGAGAAATGACATACATTATCATTTATTTTATATTATTTAGTCATAAATTGAGTATTGTTCTTCATTTCTTCTGTTGTTTATTATTTATGTCTGCTTCAGCTACAATGGGTTATTGGTCCTATAATTACTGTGAGTGTTTTTTTGTTCCATCTGTTTACATATGCTTCCACTATTTACCTGTTATTATATATATGTTTTTCTACACTCCTGTAATGAGGTAATAGTCTCCTCATGGACACACCCCAGGCCCTCTCAGCTTACTTGAAGCCTCTAGCATAGGAGGGGGGTGCATAAGACCATATGGCCAACAAGGCTCGAGGAACCCCCAGATGGGATTTCACAAAGTTGTATCAGAGGGGTTAGATTATTTATTTACTACTTTGAGATAATTTATATGATATTACGAACATTTTGGACTTGGTTATAATACTTTATTTTGATTATAAAATACATGTCTGAAGTAAATAAGAATTTTCCTAAAATGAGGAAATTTTGTTCTATATTCATCTTATTAAAGTAAATTTACATTCACCATTGGGTTACACACTTTTAGTTTGATGTTATTATTATGATTATGGAGAAAATTATTTTAACCTATGCCTGATGATATTATAGTAAGGATCATTAGTCATGCATCATTATAGGAACCTAGAACTTACATTCCATGAATATACATAAGCATGTATATGTAATTCACTACTTTCATTGATTGTGTTTCTTGTGATTGTTTAGTGACATATGGTTTTTATATTCTACTATTCATTTAACATATTACCTCTAGTTACATGATATAATCTTTTTAATTAAACATGTGATTTTGAGTTTTGATTCATGAGGTGTATGGGACATCATGGGTTAGAATAGATAATTTACCAAGTCAAACAATCATATATTAAACATTAAATTTTGAGACCAAATTTAAGTAGGGTTAAATAGAATTTAAATGGGTGTATCCTTCAGTGATAAGGTGTATGGGACCTTATTCACAAGGAATAGAGATCCATTTTAATCAAACATTGAGATATAAATAATAAAATGAAAACATAAATGTAAATAATGACTTATGAAATGAAATGGATTCCATCAGATGATGAGGAAAATTGTTATCGATGCTTCACCTACTGGAACCCAAGTAAATTAAAATTAAATACTTAACAATACATGGCCTTCTAAGTAGGTAGATGGGGTAGTACCATGGGTATTATGCCCTAATACTTTTGATAATATTCTTATGGTGCTTATATCATCTCTTAAATCCTATTCTGAGGTGTGTGATTTAAATTTTTAGACATATTAAATCAAAAAAGCCTCATTCCACACACCAAGAGTTTGGTGATGACCATGGTCTAGAGATGGTGGGGCCTAAGATGTCAGTTCTTCTGCTAGGAGTTACACTTGGGGAACTACCTGTTATACCTGATCAGGGCATCAATGCCCCTCTTTGTGATAGTTTCCTATATCTTTTTTAGTTCATGTAGGGTTCTCCATGACCTGTACCTATGATTACTGATCTGATATATGAGTTCCAATAGAATAATCATCCCATCATTTCAGGGTAATGCATTCCATAGGCTACTAAGTATTAGCTAGAATCCACAATATCTATCCTTTAGAATTTGGATATATCTCCAGAGCATAGGGCCAATCCTTCCATATCTATGCTACATGATTAGAAAAAGTTATATTAGGATGTGATTATCCATGTTGGATTCTATCTGGGCATGGCCTAGATTGATTTTTATTCATCCATTTATGATCAATTCTATCCTCATATTCTAAGAGTAGATCATGTAAAAGAGTTCATTCCTCTAGATCAGGGTGCTATGCCATTAATAGATTATCCATAATGTTTTATAAAGTTATAGTTCTATTAACAAGTTATAAATATTGATGAACTATAGTGAGAATAAAATTTCAAGGATGGGATCTGTTATACCACCCATACTAAGGTGAATGTGTCTTCTTAACTACTTTTAAAATATCATTAATTATGCTCTTATCAGTGACTGGAACTTAATTTAAGGAGATATTTCTAGGAACATGGGGGCAGTGTCGAGGTAGGCCAGTAGTTCTTCCAAAATTATGAATCATTCCCCTAAGGATTATTTTCAGAGCGGTGTAATTTAGAGAAACTATAATGGAATCTATATAATATGTTATTAGTGTGGAAAATAGGGGCATCTGATGCATTAATGTAATTGTGGCCTTTTGATATACCATCCTTGTTGCCATGTGGGGAATATTAAAGGATTATGTTAGGCCTTTCCATCTACTTCAATTTGAGTTATATTTTCACCGGATCCACCTACAGTTATAGGATCATTTACACTATGTTAGGCTTGGAGTCAGAGTATCAACAGAAGGACTGGCTGAGGAGGTGATTGTGATCTTGGTAGCCAGAATTATAATTTTCGGCATCATCAATGTGGACCTCCTTAGGAGATCCCAACTGTAGAATAGGGATGTGGATCATGATAGATTCATGAATTACAGTCAAATCCTGATGATCATAGTTAAAAAACATGTAGAGACCCAGTTTTTTCCATGTAAGACTTTGGAATATTTCTACATATAACTCCAGAGCAAGGTGCGAACACGACATGCGATTCCGAGGCCCGGTGTGCCCAGAATAATTTTTATAAAAATGATAAGTGTTTTTATACTATACACATCATGGGTTTGTGTTTTCTCTAAAATGGTAGCTCTGATTAGAAATTAGAGGGCACAGTTGCGTTCGAAGCATCCCGTTTACCCTAGGTGGGGTGTAAAAGTTGCTGGTGTGGGCCTGTTGTGAGAGATGTCACCCAGGGGAAAACCAATCATTTTGAAATGATGACTTAGTGATTTTTATCACTGAATTCCCTTTCAAATAACTTTCAAATGGAGTCTCAGAATGGAAATAAGATACTTCTTTTGATTTCTAAATGGGTCATTTTGCCTAGGCCTGATATAAAATAAGAGGGCACGGTGAATTTGGATTCCGTGCTAAGTGGTTTTTCTATAAATAAATAAAAATGTCGAAATGGGGGAAACCCATTTCTTCCTATCTCTCTCTCTTTATTTCTCTCTCTCTCTAATCAATCATTTGGTGTTCTTTATCGTTCTTCATTGGATCGAGGTGCATTCTTCGCAAAAACATTAGTGAATCAAGGAAGGAGCCTCACAGATGCATCGCTAACGATGTGCATCGAAAACAAGGTAGGATTTTTGTTAATTTCCGCACCGTTGTCAATTTTGTCATTTAATTTTCATAAATTTTGGAATTTGGACGATGTATGAATGAACACAGACATCTTTATATCACCGTTTTTACTCCTCTTTCTTTGTCGTTCTTCGTCCCAATTTTCGGACATGCGCAAATCCCAACAGATCAATAAGAAAGGGGCGGCATTGTGAAGATCCGGTCCCGAAAATCCCAAAACCGGTGTCAGATAATTTTTCCGATCACCAGATTGGTAGGGGGGACTGGACGAAGGTTCGGCTCCAGCAATAGCCGACAGCCGGAGGTTGAGCCGGAGCCGGCTGTCATGCGGCGGCCGTGGGAGCTCCGGGAGGAGCCGGGGCGTGTGACGGTGTGGGCGGCATTGAGCTGTCAAGCAGAGGTCAGAGGTCTGGCCTCAGGTGAGGTGAGCTAAGGTGGCCGCAGAGTTCTGTGGGCCGGAGTTCGACGGTGAGTACGATGGAAGGAGGAAGCGGCCTCTGTTGGTCGAGACCGGAGGCGGAACACAGTGAAGCCTGGGCGGCAGCAACATTGTGCGGCGCGGGCCGCGATGAGGTGCAGAGCCGACGACGAGATGGTAGAACGGGTGGAGGCATGCCGTAGTGTGGAGGAGCATGAGGCTGAGGGAACTGTAACTGTCTAGTCATGGTTAGCGGAGCACGACTCTGAGGTCGTGCCTTGAGGTGTGCGACATGGACAAGAACCCGCATGTCGTGTGTCCTGTTGGGCGACGCGGACAGAGACCTTCGAGTTGGCTGGTCTGCTTTGGAGGACAGGACCTGCAGGGTCTGGTTTTGGTGGAGCGGGCCACGGCTAGTGGGCCACGTCGTTTTGGGCTGGACCCGCAGCTGGACCGCAGGCTGGCGGTTCGGTCCGGGCCGGTCGGGGTGAACCGGCCCGGTCGGGGTGAACCGGCCCGGTCGAGCCCCCTTGTATTCGGGGGGCCGTATTTTCTAAACGGCGTGTCCGTTTGACGCACCTTCTGCAGCTGTGGGTTGGCCTATTCAAGACAAACTTTTTAAATTGAGATTCATGGTCTTTGGGTTTTGCGCCTGAAGACGGGTGACCCGAGATGCTTTAATTTAATAATGATATATTATTATTAAAGTTGCGACGAACGTGGCTCGCGAGCCAGACATCTGTTTGAGGTGCTGTCAGAGGTGTGGTGGCCCCATATATGAGAAGGTCCTTCCATGTTGGTTCAAAACCATTGTGGGTTGGTGTCTTTGCTCGGTGGCATGAAACGCTAAATGTCAATAATTAATTAATTAATTACAAGTTGTGTCGAACCTAACTCCTGTTTGGGATGTCTGATTGACACGCTGTTAGTGGAAGAGTGACCCCAGTCCTCGTGTGGACTTTTTGAGATTCTTTCTGAAGCATTTGGGTTGGAGACAAGATGTGGGCCCCACAAGGCCTAGTTCGCACGTTTTATGGTGAAACACCACTTTTTCACCCGACATCCGTTTTGGGTGTTTGAGTACTCATTTCCGAGAGTTTTTCTAAGGGAATTACAACGGCGCAATCCGCCCACCCAAATTCGGTCCTGAGGAGTGGGCCCCATGAGGCGAATTTTCGACATATGCATCATTTTTACAACTTATGCTACATAAGTCCATTCATGGAAAATGAATAGCCTATGCCACATGGTTATCTACAAAGAACGTAATGGTATGATATGGGTGATGTGGTTCGGGGTTGAGGTGTGGGCCCCACAGGGCCCCATTTTTGTATGACACGGGGAGTAGCAGCTTCTACATCTGGAGTTCGTTTTAGGCACTGTCAGCGGTGTTGTGACCCTAGCATCGAGGCGAAATTGACCAAGGTGGTTTCATGTGTCGGCCTGTTTTAGAGAGCATCGTGGTGGCACAGTTCGCCCGACCTCTTTTGACACCGAGGTGCGGACCCCTCGAGATGCCATATGGGCATGAAACAATGTTGAATGAATTTACAAAGGGAACCTATTTCCAGCATGTAAGTAGTCTATCTCATGTGTTTTTCCGCAAGGATTGCAATGGTGTAATCTGTTTGGGTGTGAGGAGCCTCTTTCAAGATCTCATTAAATGTGGAAACATGAAAGGGCATTGGTCAGAGGTTCCTTTGACACACTCCGAATTTATTCATTGTAATGGTGTTTGTGACACCCAGTGATGGCACGGGTAGTGCGTAGATATCAGACTAGTTTCGGGTTTACCCTCCAGTGAGGTTGGGCAATGGGATACCCATTGACCTTAGGGTTTATCCTCTAGTGAGGCTGGGTACTGGGATACCCATTGAACATATGGTTTACCCTCCATTGGGGCTAGGTAGTGGGTCACCGTTGACTTATTTAGGGTTTACCCTCTAGTAGGGCCGGGCAGTGGGTCACCCGATGATTTATTATGGTCTACCCTCAGGAGGGGCTGTGTAGTGTGTCACCATTGACATATTGGGGATTACCCTCTAGTGGGGCTGGGCAGTGGGTTACCCGATGACTTTTTACAGACACTTTCTATTAGGCTAGTTAGTGACTTTTCTCCATGATTAATGAAGCGGGCTCTTGGTTGTACGGTTCAACGATGAGACAGATTTGGCATGCGGTATTGTTGGGATTCAGTGACGACCATCCTTAGAGCTGTTGGTGACTCTTCTTAGGTAGAGCTAGGAGGTAGAGATCCCCTTACACACTTGTTCGGGTTTCTTTTCGAGCATATATATACACCCTACTTTGTTCCCACTCCTTGGGTTTGGTTACTCTCCCTCTAGGAGGAGCAAAGATGCACATGGTATTCCATATTCTTTCCGTGTCTATCTCCTCTTGGTTGGATGAGTCTACTCTTCTACTATAGGCAGCGAAGACTCGATGAGAAGTTTTCCTTCTCAACTTTTCTATCTCCTTACATGTGGATGAGTCTGCTTCCTTTCTCTTGTTGGGTTGATCTACACTCTCTCTTTTTGTAATCTTGCATTGTTATTTGATTTCTATACTACTCACCATTTTAGTACCTCCTTTGTTACTCCCTCGAGCTTTCGGGGCATCCTACTGAGTATATTTATACTCACCCCTACTTGGGATTTGCCTGCACTTGGTGTTCCCTTCTAGACAATAGACAGTTAAGTCGAGGCTATGGAGGAGTGTAGAGGACATAGGAGCTTGGGCCGCGTTCATTGGCAATAGAAGGACTTTTCGGGTGTGAGACTCACAAACTCTTTACTTTATTTTTACCTATTTCCTGGTTGTGACACCTTTCTGGTTGGGCGCGTGTTTTTTTCCATTTTACAGTTCAATTTACATGTACTGGTTAGAGGTCAATGCATGTGTGTTGGTTTCCCTTCTGTAGCAGTATAGTATCTTGCTCTCTTTTCTCTTCACTTTTGCATTGGGTTAGCTATGTGTTTGTGTTTAGTTTCTTAGGCAGAGGCATCCCTTAGTTTTTTGTGCCTTCAGCGCTAGTTGCCAGCCCCAGGCCTATGGAGGCAGGCTTGGGGTAGTTGCGGCTCAATCCCCGGTATAGGTCAGGTCATGACAATGTGATATTAGAGGTGGTTCTTTCTATGTGGAATTTTTCAGATGTCCCTAAAAAGTAATTGGATGAGTTTTGGGGCAATAGTGTCAACATGTCTGGAGAGTGGCTCTCAGGCCAGAGAGTCCAGTGATAGTGCGGTGACCGACGTATCCATTCCCAAGGACCCTGATAACCTGCTTGTCAACTCGACACACTGAGACACTTGTTGAAGAGAATTTGGTCCATGCATCATATAGGATTGAGTATTTGACTTTATTTCTTGAGTAAGATCCCCATCGTTGTTGATATATATCTAATCATTTGACCGTGGTACTCCTTGATCATATTCAGGACGTCTCTACGATGATATCCATCCAGGATACAAGCTTCAGTTTGTAACGACGATTTTGTGAGCGATGAGGACTCAGTTCGAGATCCATCATATGATTACCCTTTCTCCAGGAGGACAGGCAGTAGCACCTCCACCTGTTGAGTAACAGATAGTATTGGCAGAGAGGGCCGATGACGAGCGCAGGTTGGGTGCGCTTCGTGAGTTTCAGCACTAGAGACAGCTAAGGATCCAAGATGATCCATATCCTTAGACAATTAAGGGTTGTCTAGAGTCGGTGGTTCGCCTCTTCAAGCTTGTTCGTACACTGACAGGTTAGATGGTGGCTTTGATAGCCAGTTTTTTCACCAAGCAGTTTGGCATAGTAGATCCAAGGTTAATCAGATGCACGATGAGTCGTTACTCTCATGGGATGACTTCTAGCAGCTATTTCGTGAGGAGTACTACCCCTACCACCTATGATTTTTATGATTTAGAGAGCTATTGGAGCTTCAATGAGGAGTGATGGCAATGGCTGAGTACATGACTGGGTTTTCAGACTATACTCGGTAGTCTTTGGATGTGGTCCATGAAGGTAACTTCTAAGAACAGAATTTTGAGAGAGGTCTCTATAGAGGATATTCACTCCAGCATAGTTACCTTTTGCATCCTCGCCCATCTCAGAGTGCTGGAGTAGGCACTAGTGATAGAAATTTTTTTGGCCGAGGGATGTCGATTGGTAGGGCCAAAATGCTGGAAGTCTCTCCTTGATGAGACTCAGGAACATGTTCGGGGATAGTGTAGAGCACCGAGATAGCCCGAGGAGGACTAGTGCTATGGTTGTGATGTGCGAGGTCACATGGATGAGACTACTCAACCAAATGTGCTGATTTTTCTAGATATTTGGTAGATTCACCACAACGAAAAAGTAAATGTCATGATTAGAGAACCCCCAGGTGAGGACAGGGTGGTCCCCAGGGAGGCGGTGTTGGAAGAAAAGTAGGAAGAACTGTGGTTGGCAGATGATGTTTCGTGGTCCTTCCACCACCACTAGGTGGTCCATGTCATGCTCAGGGATCTGATAGACGGGGCCGCAGGAAACAATGTGCTATAGATGCCTACAATCCTACAACACATGAGATGATAAGAGGTACACTCTGTGTCTTTTTCTACTTTTCTCAGTAATACTTGTTCGACAATACGTGAGGTACTCTTTTTTGTCTAACACATTGTTTGAGGGGTTACCGAGTGTGACGCAGGGCGTCGGTGTAACCCTGTGTTGGTGTTGTCCGATGTAGATTTGAATGAACGAGAAGGAAGGGTTTTCCCCCCCCCCACTAATACATATTTTTATGATGTGATCAAAACCGTGAGGGAGAGTCAGTACCACCCAAAGGGGATAATATTGAGGTGCGGTGGATGAGTCCCTCTCACATGTGCATTCATGGAGGGATGGTGCAGTGGAGTGCTAGAGGAGGTTCTGGGTTTTCCAGTGGGGCCTTTCTACTTGAAATCCTTTTGCTTCAGGTGACACTAGTGGGTTTAGTAGAGTGCCTATTTTGGGGATTACTCTCCTTCCAATATGGGAAAAGACATGTGGGGTATGCCACGTGCTTTTTGTGTCTAGCCTCTGGAAGTTGGATGGGTTTTCTCACCTACTATGTTTGTTGGTACCTTGTGTGCTCAACTCCAACTTTGATATAGTTATCAAGTACATGTCAAGGTGATGGAAACCCCATGAACAGAACTACACATTTCACTATGTGGTTCTTGTGGTGATCTTTGCCTGAAGAATGTGGAGATTCTATCTTCTAGGAGAGATCATTGTGCTTTTCTCAGACCACCAGTTTCTCAGGTGCGTCCCCACTTAGAGAGACTTGAACTTGAGACGACGGTGCTGGCCGGAGTTTCTACAGGAGGTTTTGAATTTTCTGCAGTTGATGATGTTGACTCCTTTGTTTGTTGAGCATGTAAGAGAGTCTCGGTTATGGTGCAGCGACTGTGGAAGCTTGCGTGACCGAATATCCTTGGTTGTTCCACCAGATGGGTATTCTGAAGGAGGGAATCAGGAGGCCATGTTTCATGAACAAATCATGATTTCGGTTGTGATGTGGAAAGTAGAGGGTCAGCTGGGGAAGACCCCTGAGTTTCTTTGGGCCGTTCCAGAATCGTGAAAGCGGTTGAGAGGTTTCCTACCTTCTTTCCCTACCATCCCAATAGTAGGAGTGGGTGCACGACATCTTCCATGAGTCACAGCTGATGAGGTGAAAGCTTATTCCTACATAGGCCTTAGAGAGTAGTAGACCTTATGAGAATGAACCATCTCTTTGGTTCACGTGTTGTGCCAGCATGGTGTTGTGCATGTTTTCTTAGGAGCGACCGAGCTAGGTGTGAGCTCCGTACCCCGAGTTGTCTTCAATAGTTTTTCCATTTATGGATGAAAATCATGAAGGAGGGAATGATGTAAAGACCCATTTTTCCCTGTAAGACTTTGGAATATTTCTACATATAATTCTGGAGCTAAAAATGAAGACGACATGGATTCTGAGGCCCGGTGTGCCCGGAATAAATTTTATAAAAATGTTAAGTGTTTTTATACTCTGCATGTGGAAGGGTTGTTTTTTCTCCTAAATAGTAGCTCAGATCGGAAATCCGAGGGAAGATTTGCATCCAGAGCGTGTCATCTACCCTAGGCGGGGTGTAGAAGTTGCGGGCGCGGGCCTACTGTGAGAGATTTCACCTAGGGGCAGAACCGTCATTTTGAAATGACGACTTAGTGATTTTTATCACTGGCGTCCCTTTCAAATAACTTTAAAATCGATTCTTGGAATGGAAATCTGAGATGTCCGTTGAGTATGAAATGGGGATTTTTTCCTTGGCGTGATATAAAATGAGAGGGGGTAGTGAATTCGGATTCCACGCGATGTGGTTTTTCTATAAATAGAAAAAAAAGTGGAAATGGGGGAAACCCATTTCTTCCTCTCTTTCTCTCTCTCTCTCTCTTTATTTCTCTCTCTCTCCCTCATACGTTCTTCAGTGCTCTTCATCAATCTTCATTGGATCGAGGAGCAGTCTTTTCCAAAACTATGGCGAATCAAGGCAGGAGCCTCACGGATGCATCGCCTATGATGTGCTTCAAAAACGAGGAAATATTCTTGTTAATTTCTGTAACTTTGTCAATTTTGTCATTTAATTTCAATAAATTTTGGAATTCGGACGATAGCCAAATGAACACGGCCTTTGTCTGATCCCGGTTTTTACTCCTCGTTCTTGGGCGTTCTTCGTCTCAATTTTTGGACGCATGCAAATCCAAACAGATCGATGAGCAAGGGGAAACATTGTGAAGATATGGACTCGAGGATCCCGAAACTGGTGTCAGTAAATTTTTCTGATCACCAGAGTGGTTGGGGGGGATGGTAGAAAGTTCGGATCTGGAAAGAGCCAGCGGCCGGAGGTCGAGCCATTGTCGGATGTCGTGCGGCGACTGGGGTAGCTCCGGGAGGAGCCAAGGTGTGCGGTGGCATGGGCGTCGTCGAGTGGTCGAGCGGAGTCTGGAGGTGCGACCTCAGTTGCAGTGAGCTGAGGCGGCCATGATGTTCGGTGGGAAAACATGCAACGATGCATACGGTGGAAGGAGGTGGCACCCTCAGCTGGTCGAGGCTGGAGGTGGAGTACGGAGAAGCCTAGGTGACAACAGCACCGGGCGGCGCAGGCCGTGATGAGGTGCGGAGCCAGAGGTGTGAAGGTATCATGGGCGGCGGAATGGCACAACACGGAGGATTGGGGAGCCAAGGGCACCGACGCTGTCCGGTCGCGGTCAAAGGAGGAGGACCCTGAGGTCGCGCCTCGAGGTGTGCGGTGTTGACAAGGACCTGCATGTTGGGGGTCCTGCTGGGCGATACGGACGGAGACCAGCCAGATGGTCGGTCTGCCTTTGAGGACCGAACCCAAGGGGTCCTTTGTTGGTGGAGCAGACCGCGGCCGGTGGGCCGCGGCGGTTCGGGCCTGACACGCGGCTGGACCGTGGTCGGCGGTTCTGTCCAGGCCGGCTGGGGTGAACCAGCCCGGTCGGGCCCCCTTGCATTCTGGGGGTCGTATTTTCTAAATGGCGTGTCCGTTTGATGCACCGTCTATGGCTGTGGGTTCTTCTCTTTGAGATGAGATTTTTAAAGTGAGTTTCGGGGGTTTTGGGTCTTGCGCCCAAAGACATGTGACCCGAGGAGCTTTAATTTAATAATAATAAATTATTATTAATGTTTTGACAAACATGGCTCGCGAGCCGAGATGTTTTTTGAGGTGTCGTCGAAGGCACGGTGGCCCCGGAGCTGAGACAGTCCTTCCAAGTTGGTTTGGAACCTTTTCAGGTTTGTTTCATTGCTCGGTGGCACAAAACGCTAAATGTGAACAATTAATTAATTAAGTAATTAATTAATTAATTAATTAATTAATTACTTATTGCATCGGACCTAACTCTTGTATGGGATGTCCGATTGATGCTCCGTCAACAGCAGCATGACCCCAGACCTCGTGCGGACTTTTTGAGATGCTTTCCGAAGCGTTCAGCATGGTGACAAGGTGTGAGCCCCACATGGCCTAGTTCGCATGTTTTACGGTGAAACACCACTTTTTCACCCGACATCCATTTAGGGTTTTTGATTACTCGTTTCTGAATGTTTTTCCGAGGGGATTGCAATAGCACAATCCGCCCACCTAAATTTGGGCCCGAGGTGTGGGCCCCACGAGGTGGCTTTCGGACGTATCCTACATTTTTACAACTTATGCTATATAATTCCATTCATTGTAAATGAATAGCCTATTCCACATGGTTATCTGCAAGGAACACAATGGTACGATCTGCGTGACGTGGTTCAGGGTCAATGTGTGGGCCCCATAGGGCCTCGTTTGCGTATGATGCGGGGATTTGCAGTTTCTGCATCCAGAGTCCGTTTTAGGCGTCGTCAGCAACATTGTGACCCTGGCATCAAGGCGAAATTGTCCGGGGAGGTTTCAAGCGTTGGAGCCAGAGTTGAGGTGGGGGCCCCACAGGCCGTCTCTTAAGCTGTGTACACGGTACTGTGACTTTTTATAAGGTGTCCGTTTGAGGCGTATGAATAGTCATTTCGGCGTGTTTTTCCTAGATCATCACGATGACGCAGTTCGCCTGACCTCTTTCAGGACCGAGGTACGGGCCCCATGAGACGACGTATAGGCATGAAGTAGTGTTGAATGAATTTCCACCAGGAGCCCGCACTACTGGAAAAACTACATTTACCCACAGTTCAAAACTGTGGGTATAGCCCCCAAAACTATGGGTATAGCCTATACCCACAGTTTTGGGAACCATGGGGTTGAGAGGCGTTGGTATAGGTGTATTAAACTATACACGCGGTTTGACAAACCATGGGTATATTTTTTTCCACCGTCAAAGCCTCATCCACGTTGTCAAAGTCTTATACCCACGATTTAAAAACCGTTGGTAAAAATATAGAATACAAGCAGCACACAGGTGTTGAACCTGCGACTTCCCGCGGCCTGAACGGTTATTTCAACGGACCTCACCACTTTAGCTATTCCATTTATATTAATATATATCTATATTTTTAAATATATATTAATCTATGTCAGTATTACGAAAAAATGAATGCAGCGGGTTTTGAACCTGCGTCTGACGCAGCAAACTTCCCGCGCTTAACCAACCAAGCTGGCTCGACTACGCTAATATATTTCTGCATTTATAATAATATACAAATCCTCATCTATGAATTCGAAAAAAATAAGCCAATGGGATTTTATACATCAACCATGACAACAAATATGCAATGCCTAACCAACCCAACAAACTTAATTATGTAAATATATAGATATATTTATATAAATATATTAATATCACTCCTGGTTTTAGTAACATAGAAGATGTAAGGACTCGATCCCATGGAGATGCAGAACAAAAACCGAGGACTCACCAACTCATCTGAGGAAATTTTGTTATTTTTCATTTGTATATATATATATATTAATACAAACCATGTTCTCACCAAATTGTTTTCCGTTGTCCCGCATAATTTTTCCCCCGCATTATAGAGGAAAATCTATACCCACGGTTCTCTAAAACTATGTGTATAGGTCTTCAAAGAAAAACACAATACCCACAGTTTTGAAGAACCGTGGGTATAGGTCTTCCAAAAAAACTCTATACCCACGGTTTTGGCCAAAACCGTGGGTATACGTCTTCAAAAAATCACCTATACCCACGGTTTTGAAAAACCATGGGTATTGGTCTTTAAAAATAATCTATACCCACGATTTTGTACAAAAACGTGGGTATATGTCACCAATACCCACTATTTTCTGAAACCGTGGGTATAGGTCCCCATATTAACCCTATACCAACGATTTTCAAAAACCATGGGTATAGGGGTACCCTATACCCACCGTTTTTTTGAAAAACCGTGTGTATATGCCTGTTTTCCAGAAGTGCTGTTTTCAGTGAGTAAGTATTCTATCTCGTGTGTTTTTCCATGAGGATTTAAATGGTGTAAATTGTTTAGGCGTACAGAGCCTCTTTCGAGATCTCATTAAATGTGGAAACATGAAAGGGCATTAGTCATAGGTTCCTTTGACCCACTCTGATCCTAAGAATGGTAGTGGTGTTTGTGACACCCAGTGATGGCATGGGTAGTGCAGAGATATTGGACCAGTTCCGGGTTTACCCTCTAGTGAGGCTGGGTAGTGGGATACCCATTGAACTTTGGGTTTACCATCCAGCGAGGCTGGGCAGTGGGATATCTATTGACCTTACTGTTTACCCTCCAGCGGGGCAGGGCAGTGGGTCACTATTGACTTGTTCAGGGTTTACCCTCCCGCAGGGCTGGGCAGTGGGTCACCAGATGATTTATTACAGTCTACCCTCCAGCGGGGCTAGGAAGTGGGTCACCTTTGAATTATTGGGTTTTACCCTCCAGCAGGGCTAGGAAGTGGGTTACCTGACAAATTATTTCAGACTCTTTCTATGAGGCTCGTCAGTGACGTTTCTTCGTGATTACTGGAGTGGGACCCTTGGTTGTATAGTTCATCGATGAGGCATCTTTGGCGTGCAGGATTGTTGTGATTCATTGATGTCCATCCTTAGAATTGTTTGCGAATCTTCTTGGTATGAGCTTGGAGATAGAGATCCCCTTACACACTCTTTCGGATTTCTTGTCAAGCATATATATACACCTAACATTTTTCCCACTCTTTAGGTTCAGTTACTCATTTTCTAGGAGGCAGAAAGATGTGTGGGGTATGCCACATGCTTTTTGTGTCTAGCTCCTCTTGGTTGGACGAGTCTACTCTCCTGGTATAGGAATCAAAGACTCGATGAGAAGTTTTCCTTCTCACAGTTTCTAGATCCTTCCATCTGGATGAGTCTTCTTCCTTTCTCTTGTTGGGTTGAGCTGCACTCTCTCTGTTATACTCTTGCAATGTTCTTTGATTTGTATACTCCTCACCATTTTAGTACCTCCTTTGTTTCTCCCTTGAGATTTCAGGGCATCCTACAAAGTATCTTTATACTCACAACTGCTTGGGCTTGCCCGCACTTGGTGTGCCCTTGCAGACGACGGACAGGTCGGTCAAGGCTACAGAGGAGTGTTGAGGACACAGAAGCTTGGGCCATGTTCAGTGGCTATAGTTGGACTTTCCATGTGTGAGACTCACCAACTCTTTTCTTTCATTTTACCTGTTTCCAGGTTGTGGCACCTTTCTAGTTGAGAGCATGTTTTTCCCCTTTTATTGTTTACTTTACTTGTACTGGTTAGAGGTCTATGCATGTATTTTGGTTTCCCTTTTGTAGCATTGTTGTATCTTTCTCTCTTTTATCTGCACTTTTTCATTGGGTTAGCTATGTGTGTATGTTTAGTTTCTTAGGCAAAGGCCTCCCGTATTTTTTGTGCCTTCAGCACTAGTCTCCAACCCTTGTCCTATGGAGGCGGGCTTGGGGTAGTTGCAGCTCGACCCCCGGTATGGGTCAGGTCATGACAAAACATTTACAATATGATGTATTATTCATGTATCCTACACTCTTGTATCTTTCCTATTTGATATAGGTGATTCACACTCAATTATTTATTTATCGATTATGTAAAGTATTAGTTTGGAAATTCATTATTACTATGGTTTGATAACCTTGGATATGTCATTGGGTGTACGATCTAAGTGAATAATATAGTGTAAGAAATACACATTGAGGTAGAAAATTACATCTTTTATGGGACCTCTTTGTTATTGATATGACATGATCTGATGACATTTTCATGATGGATTGGTTGGTTCCATACCACGACTTCGAAGAATTATATCAGTTAAGGGTGTTGTTTACATCACTAGAGGGAATAATTTATCTCCACATGGGTGAGTGGAATGTCCTGGAAAGTATATGTGTAAAATAGCATCACAACCTTGGTTGAGTGACCACATAAAATTGTAGTCTCTTCATGGAAGATCATGGAGTAAATATGATAGATTTTCCTCTCATAGTAGATCATTTTTGTGATGTTTTCTTTGATGATTTTTTATGACATACCACTAGAGAGAGGTAGATTTTACAATTGATCTCATGTAAGGACAATATATACTTTCCATTTCTCTATATAGGATGGCACCTACTGAGCTCCATGAACTCAAGAGATAGTTAAAGGATTTATAATCTAAGGGATATATCATACCCAATACATCCTTTTGGGGTTCACCCAATATTTTCTCCACGAATTCATAGGAGACCCATATTTTATATGTAGATTACCAATTTTTGAACCATCTTACAATTAATAACTAATATCCACTACCTCAGATAGATTATCTCTTTAACTATATTTGATGATCTAGGGTATTCTCAATGATCGAATGGAGAGAGAACTATCATCATGTTATAGTCAGACCTTAATTAATACCTTGTGAATCTTTTTATAGTAGTTATGGTATTTATGAGACTCGCAATATGTCACTCATTATTATAAATGAACCACCCATTTTATGGAATTTTTGAATTGGGTTTTCCACCCCTATCTGGAGTCTTTTTTCATGGTCCTTCTGGACAACATCTTGGTGTATTCTTAGAATCATCGAGATTACGATAGACTCCTTAAGATAATTATGAATACATTGAGAGTGACTCATATTTATTCCAATATTTTTAAGTGAAACTTATGTATTTACATAGGTCACTTATTTGGTCAAGTGATCTCAGAATTAAAAGTATCGGTTGACCCATAGAATGTGAGTGTTATAGTTTATGAGTTGAATCCCAAGAACTTGTTTTATATATATATTTTCTTGGGTCTAGATGGATATTACATGTGTTTCATACAAAACTCATCCCACCTTTATTCACCACATAATAATCTAAAAAATAAGGGTTTTAAGATCATATCGTCAGAATAGTGTGATATAACATTTAAGGAATTGAAAATAAGGCTTTTTTTTGACACCTATTTGGATTCAACTAGAGACTAGAAGAAGCTATACAATATTCTGATATGCATCTAGTATTAGTCAAGATGAATGGTTGGTGTAGAAGGATATATTATTCATGTATGGATCTTGATAGTTTAGGGCTCATGAGAGAAAATAAATGACGCCTGAACTCAATATAGTAGTAGTTTTCAATGACATACATTGTTGGAAACACTATCTGATGGGTGAGTGATTTGTGGTGTATACAGACCACAAGAACCTAAAATATAACTTTATATAGTGTAAATTTGATATTATATAGTGAATATAGATCTGATATCTTTACTCCTTCAATTTTTAACATTCATATATTTTGGGAAAGCGAAATGTGGTAGCAGATGTGCTGAGTTTGAGAATTCAAGAACACACCTTGTAGGATGTGAGTGATGAATGGAAATTGAAGGCCCTATTTAATGAGATGCATTTTTAGTTTCATGAGATTAAAGATTAGTCTTCCCTTAAACCCTTGGTAGTTACCTCTTCACTCAATGATCGTGTGAAGATAGGGTAGTTTTCATATCCTGATGGTTTGGTTCTCTATGAGAGTACTTCTAGTGACTACCCACCTCGAGATTGATCTGTCGATGGTGACGACATCCTCTGTATACATGGTCATGTCTGGATTCCTAAAAATATGATAGAGGAACTAAAACAAGATTTCCAAAATTCTTAGTTAGATGTTCATCGATGAATTTTAAATATGTATCAATATATGGGTTTCTAGTATTGATGGCATTGTATGGAACATCAAATTTCATGTTTTATCACTGTGTGTTCCACTTGTCAGTAGGTGAAGGTGAAGCACCAATGGCCAGTTATCTTCTTACATCCACTTATAAATATAGAATGGAAATTTTAAGATGTTTATATATAATTTTTAGTCATCTCACTGATGTCTCATCATGATAGTGATGATATTTGGGTAGTCATGGATCAGCTCGTGAAAGTATCCCACTTCCTTCCTATCTGGGAGACCATTTTAGTTAAGTAGATAGAAAAAGTATATGTCTGTGACATCATATGAATACATGGGGTCCCTCATTATATCATTTTAAATAGGCACACTCATCTCACATCACGGTTCTGGAAGGGGTTAGATAAGGATATTGATACATAGGTTATCTTATGTACAAACATTCACACTAAGAAAAATGGCCAGTCAAAATGGATGTTAAAGGTGTTATAGGAAATGATCTTATTATAAATCCTTGATTTTAGCAGTTCATGGGAGAATAATACCCCTCTCAACAGGTTCACTTATAATAGTATCATCCAAGTGACAATTTAGATGGCTCCCTATGAAGCCTTGTACAGTAGGTCATGTCATTCACCCCTGTACTGGATAGAGGTGTGATAGGTAGAACTACTACGTCTTTGACTCAACTAGGATAATTAAAATTTGGTTCAACAAATTATGAAGTCTATGTATATTTCTTAGTTTAGAAGGAAATATTATTTATATTATCATCGATGACATATGTTGTTTGACGTTAGTGTTCATGTTTTCCATCAAGTATTTTTTAGGCTTTGGTATAGATAAATATGGTAGAAAGGGAAGATGTCATCATGATTTTTCAAGAAATTTGAGATTATAGAGAGAGTCTATCCAGTATCCTGTCGTTTTTTACTACCTCAGAGGTTGCATTCCATGTAATATTTCCTCAACCTTTTAGAGCTTCACTCATATCATTATGAACCATCTCATGCATTTTATCCCAAGGAAGTTGTGCTGAATAATAATGATTCTTTCAAGGAGTACCCAATATGCATCGGTGAACGAATTCCAGAGGCTATATGAGGTTGGTATGTCCCTATAATAAGGTTTATATGGTAAAAAACCCATATAAAGTATGTGGCCTTGGACTGAGAGGATAACATATGTGTTGATTGCCTATATTTGTTCTAAGAAAATATTTCACCACAATTAGATGGTGGACTTTGGGATGAGTTCTATTAAGGGAGGAAGATTGTAAGAACCCAATTTTTATATGTTTTATAGATCCTTTAAAATTTTGTATAATTTTTAAAGTTTAAATTTTATCAATTCCTAATTAAGAATTGTGTGTTTTGGGGGTATCTGAGGCATGTTTGGAGCTTGGAGCCCAACATTGTGGAAAAAATAGACTAGTCGCATTATGAATAAAATCCATGTGGGAGAGACCACATGGTTACCCTTAACCATGTGGGTCTGGAAATTGGTGAAAAAGAGGTGCACAATTTTCCCAGTCTGACTAGGGAATCATTAACATTGGCACACAACTTCACTAACTATAGAGCCTAAACCTATGGGTTTCCATGATTGATATTGATCCAATCATGCTCAGTGCACAATTTGGGAATAATGTGGCCAAACCGTGCACCCCTATTTTTTGGGTAAAATGACCAAAATAACCTTATTTATTTATAAACTTCTCAGATCCTATATTACTTATATTCAACTGTATTATCCACATTTTATCATGTACGAGAACCCTTGGAATATTAAATATTGGATTTGAAATAACTCTCTAATCTGGTGGCTGATAAATGATATGTTGGTCTTGATGGATTCCTCTATGTGATCTCTTTGATCCTTTATATTGGGTTCTTGTTATTCTTTTTATCGATGATGACATTTTAATGTATGATCATATGCCTTATTTTTAGGGTGTTGATACGTTCTTCAATTTTATTCTAATCAAATAAAATACAATGTTTGATACTAGATGCAGAGAGTTGTACGAAATTAAGATTGGTTGTCTATGACTCATCACCCAAGTCTCTCTATTTTACAAACTACCGTCCTTGGGCTCAAGACAATTTCATCGGGGTTTTCCTATTTAATTCATATAAATTTATTATAATCATCGTACTCATGTTCTAGATCCCATTTCATAATTATTAATCAAGTCCTTAGAGTTTGAGCCCTCAAATATTTTACCTAAATTGGGTTTTTCTTCAATTATGACTTGTTAACCCACATGGGTTCACCTATGACACCGTTCAGGTGATGGCTTGACCCTGTTATTAGTAAGACCTCTTAATTAAATGATTTACAAAACACTAATGGAAAGAATTTTTAGTTTCCACTTGTCCCTTCTATGGAAAGTGTTTTAATATTACAAATGAATCTAGATAGTAAATGTAAAGAATAATATATATATATATATAACTTGACCTAAATGAATGTGATTGAATGACTTGGTTTCGTGTCTTTAGAACAACTTACCATGCATAATGTAAGGTAATAGAGTGAAATAAATTACTGAATAAGTTAGTAAAGTACATAACGGTTCCAAATCATTTATCTTCCTCACAATAATGAAAGGTATGAAATGAACCTCATTAATTATTAAGAGGCACAAGTATTACATAGCCTTAATTAAATAGTGAATTAATTATATGGTTCTTATTGAATATGTACATGTTCATCTTTATATGAATGGTAAGACCTAAGAAAGTATTATATTACCTTGGTAATTTTTGGAGAACTCATAGGACACAATTCTGAATCGAGGATTTTTATTTCCATGGGATATAGTCTCCTTGGAACCTGGTCCTCATCAACTTCTGGATGCCCCAAATATTTTTGTAGGATCCATACATTATCATTTACATATTAGGATGTCTTTGATACACTCCTTGGATCTAGCTTGATGTCTATAGACATGTGGTCCCTTGGATACACCCATTGGGCCCAGTTAATACTAACCAAGTTTACAATTGAAGAGATCCTTGGACTTAGTTTGAATCATATGAAGGTAGAATGTATTGTGAGATTCCCTTTGGATTACACTTAGACCCATTATATTCAAGCTAAAAATTATTACTAATTTGGATTAACCACTGAGGTTGAGGATACATTGGTTATTACATTCGGCCCACTTTATATTTTTCATCATAAATGATTCCTTGGTTATTTTCATAGATCCACTTTTATTAATATTAATAATAATAATAATAATAATATTATTATTATTATAGGATGTACTGGTAACACCATGGATCCTATTACTTCACTTAATATAAAATATAACATAATTAATTTAATTATTACATGATTAGACACTAGATGAGGAAAAGGAAAGTATCAGGGTATTTACATAACATTATTTCATTACATTTATATACTTGGGCACTATTTCAATTTATATTACACTAAATGTATTGTATAGATGAAATTGGTTGTGGCCTACTAAAATTTATCTGAAACGCTATTCAGTCCATTGATGGTACATGAGAAGATTATTTGTTTGCATGTGTTGGAAAGGGGGATTTCCCCACTTTGAACACTAGATATTAATTACTTTCTTTAGAATGTATTATAGTTGAAAATGACTTATCCAGCAGTCCATATGCTCGATATTTTTTTGGGTTCTTTCAATTATTTTCATATAACATATATAATATAACTTCCTGATTTTGTGTATCCATGTTTCCATTATTTTTTAGATACCAAACGTGCATTATTACCTATTTTATATGATTCAATTCAAGCATGAATGTTTTTATCATTTTGTTATATTGTTTATTATTTATGACTTCTTCTACTATGGTGGTTTACTAGTCCTATCATTATAGTGTCTATTTCTATTACTCCAACTACTTACATATGATTCTATTATTTACCTTTCATTATATATATATATATATTGTGCTACACTCTAGTAATGAGGTAATAATCTCCCGATGGACACACCCTAGGTCCACACAACTATTCGGTAGCGTCTTGCATATGGGGGGGGGGTATTTGTGGCCATGTGGCCATAAAAATTCAAGGAACCATTGAGTGTCACCCAAGTCAGGACATTACAAATCAATATATATGAAAGAGTTTATTAATCATTAATTTAATAAATTTTAGTTTATTATTGAGGAGGATATAAGGATCTTGATCTAGTAAGAATCAATTGTAAGAGTTTTCATCTCAATTCAATTCCTATGAGACATATTTTTTATTATGCACTTATTTTCAAGAATATAGTTTATATACATCCCCTTTAACAGATTACATCTTGAATTTCACTTTATTTATGGTATTTAATGTTTTAAATTCATGTTTTATCTTTTAAGACGATTTTACTCAGAAGATATTAAAGCCATAAAATATTATTTTACAATCTCACTCTTATTCAAAATTTTCTTGTTTAAATTTACATTGGAATAATTATATGATATTTGTTTCTTAAAAACTATCTATTTTGTATTCATATAGTTATTTTAGTGGTTTGGATAATTTTCTTTATGCTTTTTTTCTCTTTAGTACTGAAATACTAAAAGAATGTTCTGTAACAAAAACCAAACTTCTGTATCCTTTTAGTTGGAAATATTTTTCCTCCATATCTATATTTTCTAAAATTATTAAATAAAAATATTTCTTAAATCCTAATTATTGTTTAAATTCATTTTTATTTATACATAAGTATATTTTCTATGTTTTATAAACGATTATTTTTAATTTTTTATGAGCGGGTAGTTTTTAGATTCATTTACAAAAGTGTGAAAGGAACTTTTTTTTAACATATATGAGTGGGATGATTTTCTAACAACAATAAATATTATTAATTATCAATATTCCTCTATAAATTTAAATGTTTTTTTTATGAAAACCTATTTTTTTATTTTGATAAGAATTTTGAATATTTATATAAAAATAAAAATTATATTATTATCTTAAATGTGGAAAATAATTTTGGAGTTAATTTATAATTATGTTTTTAAAAAATTGATAGAAAATATTTGGGTAATTCTATTTTTAATGTTTCACTTACCTTTTACCCACTAATTCTCAAAAGACTTATCTTTATTTTAATCCTTTATTTCTGATGAATTTATAGTGTTCTGTCATCATTTAAGGATTTTTTGATTATACATTATATGAGATCATTCAAATTCTTTTGACCACATTATACAGTACTCTCCATTATTGATTAGATATTATTTTTTCATTTTATGTCCAAATATTTCTACTCCTGAATATATTCTGATTCATTTATAATATTTTTATATTTTATTTACATCATACATTTTAAATATATGGTATTAGTTAAAGGAATCATATTATGATTGTAATTTACTTTACATAGAAAATATTAGTGTTTCTTATTGTTGATTCAGTATAAATATTTATTGATTGATAAGGAATATTGATTAAGTATTATATGAGTAATTCAATTTATAAATAATTCATTTGATATATGTTTTTTATTATAGCATCCCGCCATTTTATGACATAAACTTTCATTTCATTACACGGAACTGAGGATCGTTAAGGTTTAGTGTCTTGGAAACAATGAACATAAAACATGAAACAAAAAAAAACATTCTTCTTAAACACTTGAAAGGCTTCTCCTCATAATCACCCTAGGCTCATTACTGCATCTCATAACCTGGGGACATACATCAAAAGGAAGGGTGAGCAGAAGGCCCAGCAAGGGAAACAAGTGAAACATTTTACATATGAACTTGAGATACATCAATAAAGTCATGAAACGAACTTTAATGCATGAAAATGAAATCATGAGGCATATCATAATAAAAATAAAACTTTTTCATAACATGAAGATGTGGCTTCAACATTTAATATTGACAATCGTTTCGTTTCACCAAGGTCCATCCCCAAGGTGTCGTTAAAAATTACCAAGGTTATTCACCAAGGCATCGTTAAAATTGTAATCTCTAGTGGTTACATCATTACCCAATGCATTGGAGCGCTATCAGGGCGCACCCTTAAATTTGCCTTTATTATCATGTGATCCGCATATATCATCATAAAAAATTTCATAAATAACCCATAGAATAAAATAAATGGGTTTCATTTCATAATCATAACGTTTAAAAAAAACTGCTTTAAAGACATGATCCTTACGTCACATTAAACCCACGGAAAGGGAAAGCGGGTCTCATGTATGTAAATCCCAGAATTTAAAATAGAACATTTTGTTATATATGTGAATACCCTTGTAGAAATAAGAGCTTTTAGTATTCACTTTATAACATAAAATAATTCTGAGAAAAGAGAGAGGTATTTTGAGACCAAAAATTCTGCAGCATAACGGCTATGTTTCGGGGTTTTAGAAAACATTGAAAAGAGAGGGGACATGGGTCACCCACTCATAAATTATCCATAAAACAGTAGAGGGAAAGAATATCATGGATTTAAGAACATGGTAATGAAATTTGAAAATATACCATATGAAATGATGAGCATGAAAGGAAGACAAAAATACGATTTCTCTTATGAAAATCCGACAGCCTAACGGTGTCACATAAACTTCAACCAAAAAAAAATGAATTGATGAGATCAAATAGGGTCTCTCATAAAAGATCAGTATGATAGATATAGATATCATACCCCAACATAATAAATGGAACTTGAAAGAATTGACATGAAAGTAGAACTTCAAAACGAGAAGGGTGAAGAACCACTTAAAATTTCGGCAGCCTAACGGCGCCACGTAAAACCTCAAAATACTGAATTGAAGCGATCAAATGGGGTCTCTCATCATAAGAACATAAGAGTCCAGTATGATATATATAGAGATCATACCCCAATATAACAAATATGAACTTGAAATAATTGACATGAAAGTAGAACTTCAAAACGAGATGGGTGAAGAACCACTTAAAATTTCGGCAGCCTAACGGCGCCACGTAAAACCTCAAAATACTGAATTGAAGCGATCAAATGGGGTCTCTCATAATATGATCATAAAAGATCAGTATGATAATTTAGAGATCATACCCCAACAAAATAAAAAGTAACATGAAAGACTTGAATGAAAATAGAACTTGAAAACGAGGAAGGTGAAAGAATCCCTTAAAAATTCGGCAGCCTAACGGCGCCACTTAAACATTCTTAAAACGAATTGATGAGAGCAAGGGGGGTATCTCATCATATGAACATGAAATAGGCTGTAGGATGAATATAAAATAACATCCTCCAACATAAGAACATGGAGTATAAAAGAAATGACATAAAAGAGATTACTTGAAAAGAAAGAGAGAGGTCGGATCCCTTACCTTAAAACGTGACTCTTGAAACTCAAAGGATTGGACCTTGAGGGCTTGGGGGCACCTTGGGAGGACTCCTTGGAAGGTAAGAAGACCAGAACTTCGTTGGGGGAGAGTTGGGAGTGAAAACTAAAGGAGGAAAGGGTGGGTATTTATAGGGAAAGTGAGGGGACAAAGCATTAATGGCCAAGGGACACCTCACTAGTGGTTTTGGCAAAACCATGGGCTTGCCCATGGTATTTGCCCATGGTATTGGCCACTTGGGACACCTCACACCTTATCTTACTATTCATAATTCGACCATATTGAATATATACTTAATACATCATTTAATGATGTCATTAAACACCCGTAACTTAAAAACTATACTTTCACTATTCACCGAAAATTCAACTTTCTCAGAATAATCCCAAAATTTCACCTTAACCAAATATCAATGCTATGATTTCAAAAATGAACTCCATTTTATAAAATTAATTTTCTAAATATTTTTAATTTTATTTTTAAATAAATACACTATTCATCGAAAATTCATTTTTTCAGAAAAATCCCCAAAAATTACCATAACATAATATCGATGCTCTGAGTTCAAAAATAAAGTCATTTTTATAAAAAATAATTTTCTAATTATTTTTAATTAAATTTTTAATTAAAAAAACACTATTCATCCGAAAAAACTAATACTTGAATAATAATTAATGAAACCGTTATTTAACTATTTTATTGAATCACATTACTTAATCAAGGTGCCTAGGTTATTTTAAAACTTTCTTTAAGTGAGATTACTAATCCATTTGGTCATATTACTAATCCTAATCATAAAATCACTATTCATAATTTACTATTCATCAAAAATCAAGTTGATCTTATTAGACTCCAAATTTCGTATTGAACATAATTGTAGAAGACCATTTTTCGAAAATCATTACACATTTTATGTTATTTAAGGTTTACATAAACATTTTTTTTCAAAATATTCTTTTGAAAATTCATCAAAAATATGCATACTATTTTTATCCGGTCATTTGAAAATTCATAAACTTCATCATAAGCAGAAATCCCAATTTTTATTTAAAACAAGGATTACACAAGGCAGTTACGGTCTCGTTACATAGCCCCTTATAATACCAGCATAGGACCTAAGAGTAAGGTGTGCTAGGGTGATAGAATCTTGGGGCGGCTCGGTCAACATTGCCCGAGTAGTAATTTCTATCAGTTTGAACTTCTCGCGAAGGCGATTCCGTTCTAGCTTCACATGATGAAGTTCGGCTTGGGTTTGGTCCAGAGCAAAGGCCAATGGTGCTACCTCCTTCCCAAGCTCTGTTAGATGGGCTTCGATCGGTCCAAGACTACTAGGTGAGGCCATCGAATCTTCTTTCTATAATAATTAACCAAGATTACTTATATTTAGAGACAATAATCAAAACATTTTGTTCACAGCAGTCATATTGACTGATGGTTATATAATAGTCAAAACCCACTGATCTCATTTTAATTATAATCATGTTTATCAAATAAAACATTTTTGTTGACTATAACAATAACACATAAAATTAGGAAACAAAATTTATTTAAAAAAAATTTCGGGTCGTTACAATCTTCCCCCCTTAAGAAATTGCGTCCTCGCAATTTTAAAATTTGGTTTTGAAATTTCATTGAAAGTCCCACATCGGAAAAGGAGTTAGTAAAACTATTACTTTAAAATAAAGAAAGGGAAATACAAAGGTCACCCGAGTTAACCCACACTAGGGTTCCATGTAGCAAAACATGGACATGGAGGAGAAAAAAAAGGGTCAAGTTCTGAGGGAGAGTAATAGAGAACATGATTAGGAGAAAGTTAACCATGAGAAAATCCCAAACTTATGATGTGTGTAAACGGTCTTTGATTACCTAGTAGGAAACGTAAACCAAAAACATTTTTGTTTTACGTTTATTTTCATAATTTTGAGGATTTCATTTACTACATAGAACAAAAACATAAGAAAATATACCTACCTTCAAGTAGAGTTTCATCCTTTAACAAGTCCCTACCAACAGTAATCTTTTCTCCAAATGATGAGAATTAAAAAACACTTGGTCTCATAAAAGCACAAGAATCATCTTCTATAGAATCACATAATCTACAAAAGATTAACTATCTATTTCTTCTATCTTTAAACATTATCCCAAAAACAGAAAGGTTATGGTAAAACAACTCTTCAAAAAGAAAGAATCCCATAGTAATGGAAACTACTTTTAAATCATCAAAGTTCCATAGTACTACCCAAATTTCATCATAGACCATTCCCTAAATAACGGTCCTTAAAATTCCTCAAAACATAACCAAACTAAGATTGAAACCCAAATACAATAAGGATTTGATAACATAGTCTTCCAAAACAACTTCATTGTTAATCTCCAGACAACATCAACCACTCCTAACATCTTATAAAAAAAAGTAGCTAACCTAAACATATTTTACCCAAGATAGGTTAGTCATTCCCATAAGTAACCTAAACTACTATAAGTTCACCTTAAATTCATCGATTCTTCAAAATATAAGTCAACCTTACTCCTCAATGAAAATACCGTAGTAATCTATTTACCTCGATCAAATATGGTTCCCAAAATAATGAACGTCTTCCAAAATAATAATCATATTTTGATCCCCTAATCATCCCTGTCATATTAATACGAAAATCATCCCATTTCCTATCACATTGGTTGTCGGAACATGTTCTTCCATTTCCCATCATTAACTAAGAAGAGAAAGCATAATTAGGGGCATAAGTACTTAGCTAATAATCATGAAAAGGAACTGAAAGCATATAAGGATAACTTGTATATGAAAGGTATACCCTAACTTGTGATCTCCTAGGTTCCCATCTAGGTTATGAATGATCATATATTCTTATGTGAACCTTTATTTTATTTTATCTTTGTTCCTTTAACAATGGTTCATACCAAGCTTATAAATTAACCAAAGCATATCCCCCGGGAGTGTCGTAACCAAGAGTGCAGCAAGGCCCGTTGTCGTGTACCAGTTCCCGTTCGAGTCTAGCTCAAAGCGGTGTTTTCGGGTTTTACCCCTATGTACATCTGTGCCAGAGCCACCTCTACCTGTTCGTATCCAGACAGGGATGTATTTGCTTGGCAACCCCTTACTCAATACTCACCAAAATACCAGGAAGATTTCCTATATTAAACTTTTCTATAGGGTTCCTCCTAGAGTTTTCATATCCTAATTTCCACAAATAACTAAACCTCCCTTTGATACCAACTATAGCATCCCGCCATTTTATAACATAAACTTTCATTTCATTACACGGAACTGAGGATCGTTAAGGTTTAGTGTCTTGGAAACAAGGAACATAAAACATGAAACAAAAAAAAACATTCTTCTTAAACACTTGAAAGGCTTCTCCTCATAATCACCCTAGGCTCATTACTGCATCTCATAACCTGGGGACATACATCAAAAGGAAGGGTGAGCAGAAGGCCCAGCAAGGGAAACAAGTGAAACATTTTACATATGAACTTGAGATACATCAATAAAGTCATGAAAAGAACTTTAATGCATGAAAATGAAATCATGAGGCATATCATAATAAAAATAAAACTTTTTCATAACTTGAAGATGTGGCTTCAACATTTAATATTGACAATCGTTTCATTTCACCAAGGTCCATCCCCAAGGTGTCGTTAAAAATTACCAAGGTTATTCACCAAGGCATCGTTAAAATTGTAATCTCTAGTGGTTACATCATTACCCAATGCATTGGAGCGCTATCAGGGCACACCCTTAAATTTGCCTTTATTATCATGTGAGACACATATATCATCATAAAACATTTCATAAATAACCCATAGAATAAAATAAATGGGTTTCATTTCATAATTATAACGTTTAAAAAAAACTGCTTTAAAGACATGATCCTTACGTCACATTAAACCCACGGAAAGGGAAAGCGGGTCTCATGTATGTAAATCCCAGAATTTAAAATAGAACATTTTGTTATATATGTGAATACCCTTGTAGAAATAAGAGCTTTGAGTATTTACTTTATAACATAAAATAATTCTGAGAAAAGAGAGAGGTATTTTGAGACCAAAAATTCTGCAGCATAACGACTATGTTTCGGGGTTTTAGAAAACATTGAAAAGAGAGGGGACATGGGTCACCCACTCATAAATTATCCATAAAACAGTAGAGGGAAATAATATCATGGATTTAAGAACATGGTAATGAAATTTGAAAATATACCATATGAAATGATGAGCATGAAAGGAAGACAAAAATACGATTTCTCTTATGAAAATCCGACAGCCTAACGGTGTCACATAAACTTCAACAAAAAAAAATGAATTGATGAGATCAAATAGGGTCTCTCATAAAAGATCAGTATGATAGATATAGATATCATACCCCAACATAATAAATGGAACTTGAAAGAATTGACATGAAAGTAGAACTTCAAAACGAGAAGGGTGAAGAACCACTTAAAATTTCGGCAGCCTAACGGCGCCACGTAAAACCTCAAAATACTGAATTGAAGCGATCAAATGGGGTCTCTCATCATAATAACATAAGAGTCCAGTATGATATATATAGAGATCATACCCCAATATAACAAATATGAACTTGAAATAATTGACATGAAAGTAGAACTTCAAAACGAGATGGGTGAAGAACCACTTAAAATTTCGGCAGCCTAACGGCGCCACGTAAAACCTCAAAATACTGAATTGAAGCGATCAAATGGGGTCTCTCATCATATGATCATAAAAGATCAGTATGATAATTTAGAGATCATACCCCAACAAAATAAAAAGGAACATGAAAGACTTGAATGAAAATAGAACTTGAAAACGAGGAAGGTGAAAGAATCCCTTAAAAATTCGGCAGCCTAACGGCGCCACTTAAACATTCTTAAAACGAATTGATGAGAGAAAGGGCGGTATCTCATCATATGAACATGAAATAGGCTGTAGGATGAATATAAAAGAACATCCTACAACATAAGAACATGGAGTATAAAAGAAATGACATAAAAGAGATTACTTGAAAAGAAAGAGAGAGGTCGGATCCCTTACCTTAAAACGTGACTCTTGAAACTCAAAGGATTGGACCTTGAGGGCTTGGGGGCACCTTGGGAGGACTCCTTGGAAGGTAAGAAGACCAGAACTTCGTTGGGGGAGAGTTGGGAGTGAAAACTAAAGGAGGAAAGGGTGGGTATTTATAGGGAAAGTGAGGGGACAAAGCATTAATGGCCAAGGGACACCTCACTAGTGGTTTTGGCAAAACCATGGGCTTGCCCATGGTATTTGCCCATGGTATTGGCCACTTGGGACACCTCACACCTTATCTTACTATTCATAATTCGACCATATTGAATATATACTTAATACATCATTTAATGATGTCATTAAACACCCGTAACTTAAAAACTATACTTTCACTATTCACCGAAAATTCAACTTTCTCAGAATAATCCCAAAATTTCACCTTAACCAAATATCAATGCTATGATTTCAAAAATGAACTCCATTTTATAAAATTAATTTTCTAAATATTTTTAATTTTATTTTTAAATAAATACACTATTCATCGAAAATTCATTTTTTCAGAAAAATCCCCAAAAATTACCATAACATAATATCGATGCTCTGAGTTCAAAAATAAAGTCATTTTTATAAAAATAATTTTCTAATAATTTTTAATTAAATTTTTAATGAAAAAAACACTATTCATCCGAAAAAACTAATACTTGAATAATAATTAATGAAACCGTTATTTAACTATTTTATTGAATCACATTACTTAATCAAGGTGCCTAGGTTATTTTAAAACTTTCTTTAAGTGAGATTACTAATCCATTTGGTCATATTACTAATCCTAATCATAAAATCACTATTCATAATTTACTATTCATCAAAAATCAAGTTGATCTTATTAGACTCCAAATTTCGTACTGAACATAATTGTAGAAGACCATTTTTCGAAAATCATTACACATTTTAAGTTATTTAAGGTTTACATAAACATTTTTTTTCAAAATATTCTTTTGAAAATTCATCAAAAATATGCATACTATTTTTATCCGGTCATTTGAAAATTCATAAACTTCATCATAAGCAGAAATCCCAATTTTTATTTAAAACAAGGATTACACAAGGCAGTTACGGTCTCGTTACATAGCCCCTTATAATACCAGCATAGGACCTAAGAGTAAGGTGTGCTAGGGTGATAGAATCTTGGGGCGGCTCGGTCAACATTGCCCGAGTAGTAATTTCTATCAGTTTGAACTTCTCGCGAAGGCGATTCCGTTCTAGCTTCACATGATGAAGTTCGGCTTGGGTTTGGTCCAGAGCAAAGGCCAATGGTGCTACCTCCTTCCCAAGCTCTGTTAGATGGGCTTCGATCGGTCCAAGACTACTAGGTGAGGCCATCGAATCTTCTTTCTATAATAATTAACCAAGATTACTTATATTTAGAGACAATAATCAAAACATTTTGTTCACAGCGGTCATATTGACTGATGGTTATATAATAGTCAAAACCCACTGATCTCATTTTAATTATAATCATGTTTATCAAATAAAACATTTTTGTTGAGTATAACAATAACACATAAAATTAGGAAACAAAATTTATTTAAAAAAAATTTCGGGTCGTTACATTTATAGTTAGGGACTGATTATTTCTAGACCCTCAATGAATCGACGCATCTCATGAGAAAAATAGTTAAAAAAATCAGTTATTATTTTGTGTATAGTGACCCATTAATTTAAATTTATTATAATAGGCCCTTTATGGTAGGGTCTATGATGTCTTAGTGAAGGGAATTGATGTTAATATATTGACATTTAACATTATGTATTTCCTTCATTTATATTTTGGTTACTATTATCCATGAGATATTTATATTATTATTTTCCATAGAATTATTTTGAATATAAAGTTATAAATTAACTTAAATATATGTTGATTTTACACTCTTCCATGTTATTTATTCATTATCTACTCATGATAGATTCTTTAACCTGATATAACTTAGTACATATCTAAGATATTCCATTATTATATCTTCCATTACCAAGGATATGAGGGGGAAATAATTGAATGATATTCAAGGATGAAATATATTTTTCCTTCCATATTTTCTTTTTCAATTTTAACATGTAAATGATATATCTATCTATTCTTCCAAGAATAATAAACTAATTCATCTATCCTATTTTGACACAATGCATCATGTACCAATGTAATAATGTAAACAGAAACCCTGGGATACTAGAGTCTATGTCATTTCTCAATTAGAGGATGGTTTATTTGTTCTCTCACCAAAAATGGCATTTGAATATTTTCCACCACAATATTAAATATAGATGTGGGATAACCCTATGTCAAGGAATTATTTAATTAAAAATAAATAGTGATGAATCCTTTTGTATTTATGTCTCTAGAATAAAGGGTTATATATATACATTATAGTTCTACAATTATCTCTATAATGAGGAGATGTACTTTGATTGATTAGAAGAATGATATAATGTTGTGGGAGAAATGTACTTCTATTTCCTTAGATTCCATAAAAATACACTTTTATTGTGAACTTTTTCAATATGACTACACTAGATTGATCTTAGTAATCATTTTAGAATTTATCTTTTATATGTTATGGGGATATATTATAATTTTTTAATGTGATATATCTCAAAAGGATCTTATATTGTAGACACACAGTGTTAATGTTTTGAAACACATGGGTTATAAGGAGAGGGGTCATGTAATTCATATATGATAAATACTTGTTGATCTAAAACCAATAAATTCATATGGCTATCAATCATGTTATCAATGTAGAAATTAAATGGGGGAATTTAAAATTATTAATTATTCTATAGAGAAAATGATCAGAGTCCAAATATTTTGTGATAGATTTTTCCTAGTGAGGGTAAGGATAATATAAAATTTGTGGAGGATCGTGGGGAGAATTAGAAGTCAGAAGAACAAAATGTGAGTTTATATTTCTCAAAATAACTTTATAATAATCCTTGAAAATGGTCTTCAAGTGGGTGGATATTAGGATTAACCTATGAAACAAATTCTCAAGATGGATATTACATTTATTTGGGTGGGATAAAATATTTTTTGGTTATGTTGCTAGATTTTTCAGAACATGTCTTTCCTAAAGAACACTTGCAAAACTAGGAGGAAGATTAGTTTACCATATTTAGAGGAATTATTAGGTCTAAAATTGTGTATTTATAAGTAGACTCCATATTCCAAATATAGTTACATGGTAGGATGTTCAAAATGTTCTAATTTTTTTTCTACGTGGAGGTGTTACAATGAAATTATTTCTAGAGATTAAGGATATATAAAATAAAGTTATCTTTTCATCATACTAACCTACAATCTATAAATTTATCATAAAATTAATATAATTTGATTTATTAAATTCCTAAACTATGTGATGAATGATCTAAATGATATAAAACCTATGGAATATTGATGAGTTTGGATTTTTATGTAAGCACGATATAAGGGAAGAGAACTAAAGAATTTAGAGCTTACACTATTCATGGGATAAGGTAAGTGATGATGTTATGTTTCAATGGTTTACATAACTGAATATAAGGCTTTTCATGTTATTTTGAAGGTGTTGAAACTGGTGGAACTTTCTAAAATGTGCGATTAACCTCTTTAAAATGATATTTAGGTCACTTTTTCAATACGATATGATCAAGTGGGTGTTAATGTGAAATAGAACATGATAGTGTTCATCACTAGAGGGATATTCTCATGGTATGATTTTGGAAAGTGTTTTTCACAGGAGATGTTTCTAGTGTTCTTATATATTTCCAGGTATGTTTCAAACCATGGTTTCTTTTAAACATAGTTATTTAATAATGAATATTATAGTTTCTACTTTCATGTTGTGGGATTATATCTAGACCATTTAAATTTTTAGTGGTGTTCTTTTTAAATTTATTTATTCTTATTTTTTTATTTTCTTGTTTATTATAATTTTTAAGGCGTTTTATAAGGAATATAGGGTACCTATACCAAAATATGGATGATCTATATAGTGGATTGGGTTTGTTATCCTTTTAGTTTTGGAAACCGAGCATTCATCGGTGTGGTGGAGGTTTAAATTATCTGGTGGCCTTGTTTCATATTTAATCTCCATATGTGACTTGTTATAGAAGGAATTTGAATCATTTAAAATTTCAATATTATACCAATTAATTAATTTCAATATGGTAGGTTCATCTCAATAAAACATATTCTATTAGATAAGGTTTTGTTCTGATGACTAGAATTAAAATACCTTTTTCATAAATAGTTTCTAAAATATCTCTTCAAATATTACCAATAGCATTCAAATCTACTTTTATTTCTTTCCTATATTTGTAACATTTTTCTACAGTAAATTCACTTTAAGTAGATTAACCAAAAAGTATAGATAAATTGAAACCAAAAGCTTATAATCTATAATTTTATATCATTTTTTCTATAATTAAATATTTTACTCATTAATTTTTTATTCATATATTATTAATTAGATATTAAATATTTCACAATAAATACTTAAAATTTCATTTAATAAAAATTGAAACTTATTACTACACAACTATTTATTCCCTGGATAGTGATAATAACCATGTTACAATTGAGAAACACGGTTAATAATGTTTTTAATATTTTATTTTAACACATCATTATTTCTTTTTCAATGCTCATTGTTCTAATATAATTTTTATCAATCGTTTCCCTAGAATAATATTATATTCTATTTCAATTTTATTAGTGCATATGATTAATACAATATTCTTGGAGATATATGATATTTTATTTGGTTCACCATATTATGTGTTCAATATAAGGTGAATACAAATAATATATTTCTATGTTCAAAACACTAAGCCATTTTTAATAACTAGTTTCAAAGAGGTCACTTCTCTCTAATATTCACCATTATACAATATCTTTAGACCTTATATCTAACTTTACATGGGTTAGTCACTATCAGTAAGTTTTATATTGAAAAATTACATTGTTAAAAATATAATTCAATATATATTTTATATAAATATGAACATAATATTTTTTAATCAAATCATGAATTTCTTATATAGACTTCACATATGATTTATTCTCATCATCCATACCTTCATAATACTCTAATTTTATTCCATGGTCTTGAATAGTCATAGGTATTGAATAATTCATCATATAACTATAATAAAAACTTACATTTAATGGTATATATATTTCAAAATAACTCCAAGTTGATATATATAATTCCAAATCCTCCTTTACTTGATTTTCACACCATTAGTACTACACGAAAGATCATGTTCATTAATGAAATATGATACATCATTTTTCTATAAACATATATAATCACACATGGTTATAATTTAATGATAAATTTAACTTCTGAAAAAGGTAAATCATTTCAATATTCATTTTTATTTAGTGATCATTATACACCACAAAAAGACAATAGTTTTCTTATGATCCACATATTTCCAATAAGAAGTTATTATATCAATACCAATATATTGCATAACAAATAATTCCATTTATATTATTATTATCCACATTAACATCATATTAAAATAAAAAATGAAATAAATAATTATTTTTATTTTAGATATGCGAGCATAGTCACCAAAATTAATGTTTACCATCAATTCATCAAACAACCATGGTAGGTGTAACTAAATATCCTCTATATTTACTTTTGATTATGAGGATACTTTGAAACCATTTAATTCTAACTATTTTTAAAATTTTAAATTAATGATCACTTTTACTAACCTTGAAACATATTCATAGAATGTTGAGTACCAATACACAATTCTACATTATAGTATATTTAAGTAATTATGAAATATAATCTTTGTTAAATTCAATACTACCCATGGATAAAAATATAAACTATTTAGTAAAACATGTATTTATAAACCCAGTAATTTAATATATTTTCCTCATAGAATAAATTTAATTTTGATTATAGTTAGAAAAACACACAATACTGAGATGGTTTTCAATGCACGGAACTCCTAGCTTAAAAAATTATATAGTCATGTTTTTCTTGTCAAATAAATTATAAAAATTTTAGTGAACATATATAGTAAAATTATATGTTAAATATACAATAAAATATTTTGAAACCCATTCAATATAGTATATTTGAATATTATAATAACAAACACAATATTAAAATTAAAAATACCAATATTTTTCTAAAGATAGTTTTAACGCCTTTTTATAGAGAACCTAATTTAAATAAAATTTTTGAAAAAAATAATAAATTATATATATCGAAATGAAATTAAATTTTCAAATAGGGATATAAATATTATATTTGGGTAAATTTTTTGTATTTTTCTGTGAGGTTTAATTTTTTATGAATTGTGAAAAATACTTAATTCTAATTCTAAACTGATTTTTTGTATAATTTATTTATATGGTTAAATTACATTTCAAATTAGTTTCAAAGTCACATTAGATAAATAATACATAAAATAATAGAATTTAAGTCATTTTAATCAATTTAAAATTGAAATTGGATATAAAAATATTGAAAACTTTTGAATATGTTTACTTTAGAAACCTGTTGTGTCGTCCCATCTGTGGGAATAAATTTCAATTATTTTATACCACATATATGATTTGAATTTTGGAAAATGGATTAAATATTTAATATAATAATAATTTATAATTTATAATAATTTAGAATAAGTTTTTCATCAAAAATATTTTTGAATGTAATTACAATTAATTATAGTAATTAAGAGAAAAATTATCTTAACAAGGGACTAAACCTTAAAATAAAGAGACAAAATGACATTGAAACTTATTAAAGATAAATTTTATGTTATTATTAATACAATATATTCCATTTTATATATTTCAGATAATTATTTTATTCACTTGTTTTGGGAAAATCGTAGGTTGAACTTCTTTTTCAAAACAGTTCAAGAATGCCACTTCTCCTCCACTATAAAACGGAAATCACCCTCACACTTATTCACACATCTCATGAACTTTGTCTAACCCAAAATATACTCAAATAATATCAAAAAATCACTCCCCTAATCCTATTATCGTATCATTAGACATAATTCCATCCATGTAATCCCTTTGGTTCCCACTAAAATGAGTTACCCAAAGAGAGGTAACATCCTTTCTCAAGCTCTTGTTTGATTTTCATTCTAGTCTCCCTCAAATGTAATTATTACATTATTAAATATTAACTTAAGTATCATAAATATACTATTTTTTTTGATTATAATGTTTATACCAACCCTTAAACACATTTCCATATAATGGGTAATGATCTTAACATTCGTGTTAGGTGAACTATCAACTCACCAAATGGTGAATGTTCATTTTTTCTTTACCACCTCTCATGATTGGTAATTATGATACACATGATGATTTTATATGATATATGTGAAATTTTAATTTATTTATTATTACATAGTTTTTATATAATTCAAATATTCATGATTTCTATTTTTTGGGAATATGATAACATTTTTTTGTTGAAGTCCGGACTACCACCTCCTCAAAGAGATGTGATTCCTTCACATTATACATGGAAATTATAAAAGATGACTTTAATAAATATATGTGAGATAAATGACATAAATATGATTTTTTAATTTTAATAAATCTATATTTATATATCATTTACATTTTATTCTATTAAATATGATAAATAAATGGATATAGCCTTCATGCGTACGTGGAATCTACTATCTCCACGAATGATGCATTTCATTTACTATCTCTAAATATTATGGATTATTATAAATAAATATATACTGAATATATATTATAGTTACATTATGGTTTAAATTCTTGAGATGATAATTCATGATCAAATTAATAGTAACAATAAGTAACAAGTCAAAACATATTTGAAAAACTAGGAAATTAACAACAGAAATATTGGAAATAATGAATTATTGTTAACAAATAGGTAATAAAATATTATAAGAAGTCAATATATGATATTATAAATATAATTATTGTTTTATTAAATGTTTTTAAAATTTTCAAAACCCATATGTAGTATTTTGAACTACGTTCACGAGAATAGAGACATAGGGAATACTATTTTTATCTCACATTTATTTTCGTGAGGCATACATCATTTTCACCAATTACGTATTTTGTGTGGTGTATCTATGTACCATATTGATATAATATATCATGACTAATTTTATATTCATGGTATTTTATGTTTAAATTTGAATTACCTCACCCAAGGGGTTTAGCTTGAAAATTACCAAGTGGTAAAAGACACCTTTGCAATATCACTTTCATTGGTGATTATTAACTTTATCTTGAAACAATAACATTATAATAACTATTTCTAAGTGTATATTTCCATAAATATCCTCATTAATAAGTGATATATATTGTTATTTCCAAACCACAGACCATTTATTCATACAATTTTAACTTTGAAAACCATTTGATTATCTTGGTAAATATTGATAAATCTATTTTATTTATTAAATATTCATATTTGATATGGGATATTATTTATTTAGACTTTTTGATAGGATAATTTAATTGGAATAGAAATTATGGGTGGGGCCTAGAAATTATATATCCCTTGATGCATCAGCAGGTTTTCATGAGATGAATAAGTTGGCCAAATTAAACAGGTTTATACCTGTAGTACTAAATCAACTTATGAAAAGTCCTGATGGTAAAATTTTCTGTGTTCCTTAGAAATGATGTCTAAAAATTAATGTTTTCATTCATGCATATTTAAGTTATTATTTTTTTTATCCTTGATATTATCATATCATAAAATCTTTGGATTCTTCTCATTTTGAGTTTATTTGTTAAATGGAATTTTTTTAGTTTCTTATCATTATATATTGATTATTTCTTATCTAGTTTTTTTAATATAATTTATTTTTAGTTATTGAATTTTTCATGTTTATTTATTCTCATTAGTTTATTATTTATTCCACTTGACATTCCATTACTAAGCATTTGAGTTCACCCTTAGTATGTTTCCTTCCCTTAGTTATGAAAAGGAATCCTTTAAATGAGTTTCAAGGATGATGATATTTTAATTATGTTATACTTTATTTTATTTTAGCAGTGTATTATGGTTATCATATATGTAATATGGTTTTCAAAATCATATAAACTAATCGGTCATTCAGGATTTGATTCTATGCGATCTTTCTAATGTAATAAAATAATGTTCAGGCTCCAGGGTTCTAGTGTCATGGTATTATATTTGGTATCAAATGATGTTTAGCAGAACCATTGTAAACAGATTTAGAATGCATAGTTTATGTAACATTACCCTAATATAGAATTTGAGGATAAGTATATTATAACATCCTATAATTATGGTAAGGTATAGATTAGGTGGATATTCATATTAATACATCCCAATCTAGATACTAGATTTGGTTATGATAAATATGTACCTAGGGGTAAAAAATCTAGAATGGTTTGTCAGGCCTGAATCAGCTTATCCTGGTATATGAAAATGGGCATTAATGGGAACCTATATTGACACTACTATGGGATATGCTTATGATAATTTACATTTTCTTTACAAACCATTATTAAGGATATATAAGTAAATATGTCCTTAAACAAACCAAATTTTATGATTATATGATTTACAATGCATAAATTTATGTTATGTATAGTAAAATATTTGGAATTATATATTATTGTTTTTTGAGATAATCCAAAGTGTTCCATTTTTTTTGAAATGGGGTCTCGAAGGATTAATGGTATCAATAATCATGGAAAATGTAGAGATTTACATACTGAATAAACCAATATATCTATTATTGGAATGTATAAAATTATCACTATTCTAGGGAAGATTAACCAGGTTATGAAAAATAACCATATCTGAATGGAGAAACCTATTCTACATATAGAATCACCTATGATAGATCTATTTATGCGATAGAATCCCCTATAGTTTAGTGGGACAAATAATCCAATTGTAGATGAGAAATGGATTAAGTCCCTTTAAAAAATATTTACAACATTAAGATATATTGAAATGGAGAAGGAAACAATTTTTTTTCTATTGTCTATAAGGTGATGTTGATCAATGGTGGTCCTTGATCTAGAACAATATGGAGGAAGAAGAAATATAACTCATCGAATGTAGAAATTTTAAGGATATATTCTTTGATAAATACTTTCCTTTTGATCAACTAATAGAGATGAAGATAATGTTTAATAACATAATGAATAACGATGAAGAGAGTGTTGCAGAATATGAATATACCTTTATAAGATTATCCAGTTATGAAATAGATTATATATGCAACATGGAGTGAAATATTTATCACATTTTGAAGTGACTAAGCTATGTCTTTAAAGGAAACCGGTTTTCCAAAAAATTTCATCACATGATGAAATAGTTTTATGTTCCATAAATATGAAGAAAGAATTTTATAAAAACAATATATTAAGGTGACACAAGAAAAAAGATCACATCTCAATACCAATAAAATTAAATGCATAAAATAATAAGTAAAATCTTGAGATATTTCCATCTTGTGAAAACTATATAAAAAAGTGACATATGAAATGTTTAATGGAACATGGTGTTTTTTATAAGTATAGAGATCAAGGAAACAAGGATCATGAATGGATGGGTAGGAGATAAATCAATGATTTAATGTGATACAATATTAAAGATATTGTAAACTATAAAAATGAATACCCCAATAATCAAGGGAATCTATCACAAAAAGGGAGAGGGGAGATGTTGATGATTATGTGATCACTACAACAGAGGTAGAAGTACCAAATGATGTGGTGGCTGGTACATAATTCATATATTCAAATTTATTCAATGAATTATTTTATTTTAGATCATTTCACTCTCTTATATCCACCAAGGCTTCCAAGAAAATTAGAAATTCACCTTTTAATTTATAAGGTATTTTCAGTCCAAACATTTAAGGGAAGTATCTTTGAAATAAATATCTATCCAGAATTCCCCATTATGGAACATCATCATGAATTATGTTCTAAAATCATATTCATACCATTGGATGAATTTTTTAAAATCCTTAGTGTGGACTGAACCACAAAATATGTGGAAAAAATATATTTCAACATGAATTAAATTATGATTCCTAAGGATGATGTAGAGTCCAATATCTTTAGAGAAAAATATTCCACACTATATTCTTATCTAGATCCACCCCTAGTATTTCTAGTGAATGAAATTCATGGGGATTAATATAAAAAACAATATTGATGGAGAAGGTAATTTTCAATTTTATGATGTACCTGCTATACCAGAATAAATTGATGTATTCTAGAAATCCCCTAGATAATGAAGTTGAATATTCATTGATTTAATTCCCTATGATAGGATGGTATCTAATAGTACTTATAGAATATCCACTATGGGATTAGTGGATTTGAAGAAACTAAAATATGATTTTGGTAATAGGGGATTTACCCACCCTACTATTTCACCATGGGGATCCCGTGTTCTTTTTATCTGGAATAAAGATGGATCCATGAGATTGTGTATTGATTATATGGAAATAAATTCTATCAACATAAATAACAAGTATCCTTTACCTTTCATTGATGAAATTTTTGATCAACTTTATAGAGCCCCAATAATTTTCAATGATTGATCTTGATTATGGATATCACAAATTTCATGGGAATAAGGAAGAAATTCTGAAGACATCATTTCAGATAAGGAATGAACATTAAATATTTATAGTAACTAAATTGTCATTTAATAATGAACACTATATTTTTATGGACCTAAGGAACTGAGTATTCAAGGAGTATCTTTATGATTTTGTTTTGGTAATCATTGATTATATTTTGGTGTATTATAAAATCTATGAGGACCATGAGAATATATTTTGGATCATTCTTAGGACTCTTTTAAGGGATAATTTCTATGTTATATTTTGTTTGTGATTCCAGGATTGATTATATTTCTTTTCATGGAAATATTGTCTACATGGATGGAATATAAGTTGATCTTGAAAAGGAAAATGTTGTCAACGAATAGAATACACCAACAAAAATAACTAAGGTATATAGTTTCATTGGTTTGGTAGGTTACTATTGGCGATTCATTCAAAATTTTCTGATTGGATAACCTGTTAAGAAATCTTACACATAAATGGATTATTTTTAGAAAAAAATAATGTGAAGAATTCCTTGATTAAATAAAGAGAAGATTATTAAATGCCTTACTTTTTTTACTAACTTCAATGAGTGATGGGTTTTCCATATATATTGATTCATCAATGATGGGACATAGTTGTATCCTATTGTAAAATGATAAATTTATTTCATATGCATCAATGAAATTGAATAATCATGAACATAACTATACAACCCATGATCCTTTGTTTGCAATATTGATCTTTTATTTGAAAATGTGGAGACATTATATCTAGGGAAAAATATGTATTATATGGATGGATCATAAAATCCTGAAATACATCTTCTCACTGAAAGTTCTCAACCTAAGGCAAAGGCGAAGGTTCGAGATACTCAAGGATTATGATTGATAAATTCACTACCTCTCATGGAAACAATAAGGTAGTGGACGTGTTGAGTAGGAAGTATCATTGAGTTATAACCTAAATGAGGATCAAGAAGGATCCCATGATTATTGATATAGTAAAGATGGATATTTGAAATTTTAAGGAAGGGGATCTATCAATCATTTTTCAAAAGATTTAAAAACCATATTTATTAGGGAAAAATAATAATTCTTAATATTATGATGAGATCCTTTAGATGAAAATTAATTTTGTGAATGATGGAAAATTTGTCGACTTTCTTTGTGAAGATGATGCTCTAAAATTTTGGAGGGGTTTATGTGTTCCATCTATACCTGAGATAAAAAAGGAATTTTTGGATGATGATCATAGTTCAAATTTATCTATATATCATGGTATAAAAAGAGACATATTGGGACTTGAAGGAACATTTTTTGTGGTATAATAGAAAGCGATAAATTACTGATTATGTTTCTAGATGTTTGGTTTGTAGGCAAGGGAAATATTTGATGAAGCATCTTATAGGATACTTATAACCTCTTCCTATCCCTGTATATGAACTGGATGAATTTAATATGGAATTTATCATGGGACTACCAATGTATCCTAGAAATTAAGATGCAATATTGGTTATTATTGATCACTTAACCAAATAAGAACATTTATTAGCTATAAGATAAGACCTACCACTTGAGTGCCTCTCAAGGATATATATTAATGAAGTAGTAAGACTTCATGGTATACATCTATCAATTGTTTCTGATCGAGATCTCTACATTAGATTGAAATTATGGAAATGTTTTTTTAGTCTCTTCACACTGATCTTCTTTTCATAATTTCCACCCATCCTCAAATTTATGGAAAATATTAAAGAACATTTAAAATAATGTCAGACATGATTTGGTTATGGTCACTCGATATTGAAGGTACAAGGGATATGTACGTACCTTTGGTAGTGTTTTCATATACTAATAGCTTCCATTCAAGTATTCAAATTGTGTTGTATAAAGCATTATTTGTAAAGAGATATCCCACTCTAACATGTTGGTATAAAGTTTGTGAATGTAAACTCATAGGCCCCGAAATTGTCAAGGATATGATAAAAAATGTAAATCCTATTCTGGATCATATCAAGGTAGCTCAAGGAAGGTAAAATAGTTATTCTAGTAATCAAAGGAATTATTTGGTGTTCCAAGTAGGAGATCAGGTTTTCTTGAATGTATCACCATGGAAGGGTGTTGTAAAGTTTGGTATGAATGGGAAACTGAGACTCAAGTACATCAGAATCTTCATGATTCTTAGAAGGCTTTTATATGTTACATATCATTTATCAATTCCTCCAAATCTCTCAAAGGTACATGACATGTTCCTAATATCTAGGATCAAGAAGTACATTCCAGAAACAAAACATGTGATCATCTCTAATTACATAGAGGTGGAACCGAACATTTCATATCGTGAGGAACCCATCCAGATTCTTTATACAAGAGAGAAAGTTTTTAGGAATGAGGTGACTCTTCTGGTAAAAGTAGTTTAGATAAATCACTAAGTGGAAGAAGTAAAAAGGGAACTAGATGATTTTATAAAGGAGAACTACCAACATCATTATTTAGAAGGTAGTATACAAAATTTTTTAAAATGAAATTTTTTAGGGGGAATTAATGTATAACCCCAATACATTACCATATTTACAGTTACAATAAATTTTATTTTATTTTTCGCTTGCAAAACATGAAACAATGAGTTAGTTTTTAATGCATGAAACACCTGATTTAAACAAAACACTATTAATCATTTTTTGCTCAATTAAATTATAACACATTTAGACAATTTATATAGAAAATTTTTATGTTATAATATCCAAATAAACACTTTGACCCGCATCCAATATATTTATGGTCATAAGATAAGAATAATCAAAATATTACACAAAAACCTATATTTTTTAAACATAGTTTCATCTCCTTTTAATGGAGAAACTATTTTGAATTTAAAATTTGGAACTTTTTTAATTTTTTTTTTCAAAATAAATTTTATTTTAAAAATTGGATCATAAAAATTTTCTTCGGGTTAATTTTTGGTATTTTTCAGTGAGGTTTCATGTATTGATGAATAATGGTAAATATTTAATTTCAATTCAAAAAATATTATTTATAAAATTTATTTATATGGATAAATAATATTTTTAATTATTTTAACTATAAAATTAAAAATTTTATAAATCAATTAATAAAATTTCTTTCATTTGAAACAATTTTAATTTGTAATTGAAAATAAAGACACAGAAATGTTTTGAACATTTTTACTTTAAAAACCCAATTTGTTGTACTATATGTGGGATTAAATATAAGCTAATTTCTAAAATTTTTGAGATTGGAATTTGGAAAAATATATTCTATATTTGGAATAAAAATAATTTTTAATTTCTTATTATATTAATTTTTTTGACAAAAAATATTTGTGAATTTAAAGAAAATTAGTTACATTGATAAAAGGAAAAATTAACTTACCATGGGACTAAACCTTTAAATTATGGGGAAAATGGCCAAGAAACATGTTCAAGAGACTTTGGATGTTCATATATTGACACTATCATCACTTTGATCTAATTGTTTCTATTATTGGAGCCACTTTTCAAGGAAAATATTTTGGTGGAATTATCATCTAAAAAAATTTCAAGAATACCACACCTCCCCCACTATAAAACGGCACTCACTCATCCCACTTATTCACACCACTAAAGCCCTTTTTATTGCCCAATTAATTCTAAAATAGGCTCCCAACATCCCTAAATTCATCTTTTAATCCTATCTTTGGGAATAAATCTATCCTTGGAAGACCTTTGGGGAAAACCAAATGGTTTTACAAAAAGAAGACATACCAACCTTCCTTAAGCTCTTTTGTTTTGTTTTCATTCTAAACCCCCTAAAATAATCTTATTCCATAATTAAATAACAAAATCAGTAGTATAAATATACTAATATTATATTTTACTAAGGGTTATATATTTATTTACTCTCACTTAATTCTAATGGCTAATAAACAACCCATTTCTATATGGAGAACCACCGCCTCGTGAAATGATAATTGTTCATTTTTCTTTTACCACCTCTCATGTTTTGGAATTATTATGTACACATTGATTTTATATGATATATATGATAATTATTATATTTTTATTCTTATCTAATTTCTATATAGCACATACCATTATTCCATCAATTTTTTGGGTATACGATAACATCATTTGTGGATGTGTGGACTACCACGTCCTCAAAACGATATGATTCGTCCACATAATACATGGAATGTATAAATTATAGTTTTAATAAAACTTTGTGAAATATGTTAAATAAATATGATACTATAATTATATTATGAATATAAATTTAAATGTATCACTTAATTTTCATTCCATTAAATATGATAAAAAATGTAAATAATGTTCATGCGTATGTATGGTCTACCATCTCCACAAACGATGCATATCATTTCCCATATCTAAATACTATGTATTATTAAAAATAAATATATACTGAATATATATTATTATTTAATTATAATTTAAATTCATTATTTTATAATTCATGATCATATTAATAGTAAAAAATTAACAAGTACAAACATATACATAAAATAAGGCAATTAACACCTGAAATAGAGGTAATGATGAATTATTGTTAAAAATATGTAATAAAATATTATAAGAAGTTAATATTTGATATTATAAATATGTATACGGTTTTAGTACATGTTATGAAAATGTTAAAAACCCATAAACAATATTTTTAAGTATGTTCAAATGAATGGGGACACAAAGAATGTGATTATTATCTAACATTTCATTCCATGAGAAATACACCATTTTCACAAATTAAATATTTTTTGTGGCGTATATAATTCCCATATTTTTATATTATATCATGATTTATTTTGTATTAATGGAGATATATGTTTTAATATGAATTAGCTCACCTAAGGGGGTTTTCTTTAAAATTTCTAAGTGATAAAATCCAAATTTTCAATGTCACTTTCATTTGTGTTTATTAATTTTATCTTTAAACACTATCATTATTGTAATTATTGGTAAATGTATATTCCCATAAACATAATAATTATTGGGTTATGGGTATTATTATTTCATAACTATAGACCATTTTTTATTTTCATTTGTTACATTGATAATCATTTGATTATCTGGGTAAATATTGATAAATCTATTTTTATTACTCAATATGCTTATTTGAAATGGCATATTATATATTTAGATTATTTGATTTGAGGAATGATTTTGACTAGAAATTATGTGTGGGTACCAGACATTATATACCCCATAATGCATTGATAGGTTCACATGAGATGAATACGTTTTCCAAGTAAACGGATTTCTATCCATAGTTTTAAATCAACTTATGAAACGTTATAATGGAATGGGTTTCTATGTTCCTTAGACAAGATGTCAAATAATTAATATTTTCATTCATATATAATTCCTTTATTATTTTTATTATCCTTGATATTATCATATCATAAAAACTATTCATTTTTTTAATTATCAGTTTATTTATTAAATAGAACGTGTTTCAGTTTCTAATACTTGTATATTGATTATTCCTTATCTAGTTATACGAATGGATTTTATTATCAATTATTTAATTTTTCTTGTTGATTTAATCCCATGAATTCAAATTTTATTTCAATTTACTTTCCCTTAATGACCATTTATGGTCACCCTTATTATGTTTTCTTCCCTTGATAATTAAGAGGAATCCTTTTAATGTGTTTCAAGGATAATGATATTTTAATTATGTTGTGCTTTATTTTATTTTACCAGTGTATTATGAGTATCACGTTTGTAATGTAGCTTTCCTAAACTTCTAAACCGATCAGTCCTTCAGAATTCAATTCCTTATGATCCTGCTAATGTAATAAAATAATGCATCGTCTTCAAGGTTTTGGGGTTAGGGAATTATAGTTGGTATCAAACGAATTATAGATGTAACATTGAAAGTATATTTAGAAATCATAGTGTAGGTTACATAACCCTAAGATATATTTTTAGGTCAAGTATAAAAGAACATCATAGAATTTTTTATGGTATTGATTCTGTCTATGTGGATAATAATACATTCCTATCTTGATTCTATAGTGGATTTGGTTCCGATATAGATGTACCTAGTGGTTACAACTCCAGAAAGGTGTTTCAGTCCTAACTCAGTACAACCCAGTACATGAAAATGGGCCTTAATGAACACTTTGTTTGGCACTACATGAGTATATGATTAAGATAATTCACATTTTCATTTCAAACAATTATGATGGATTTACAAGTATATATGTCCAAAAAGAAACAAAATTTTATGACTATATAATTTATGATTCATAAATTTATGTTTTGAAAAATATGATATTTGGAATTATAAATTATGTTTTTATAAGCTAATCCAGTGTATTACATTTTTCAAAAATAGGGCATGGAAGGATGAATGGCATCAATACCATGAAAAATGAAGATATATTCCTACTGAATAAACCAACATAATTGGTACTAGAATGTATAAAATTATTGCTATTTTAGGGAAGCTTAATCAGGTTATTAAAAATAACATTATCCAAATAGAGAAACCTATTCCATATATAGAATATTATTTTATGTATCACTTTATGCGATATAATATCCTATCATTTAGTGGGAAAACAAATCCAATTATTGTTGAGAAATAGATTAAGTCCATTTAAAATATATTTATAGGATTATGATGAAGTGAATTGGAAAATTTTACAGTTATTGTCTATTATCTCCAAGTTGATGTTGATCAATGGTGGTCATTGATCAAGAAAACTACTGTTGAATATGAAATAGAAATCATATAATATTGAAATTTTAATGATACATTGTTTGATAAATAATTTCCTTTTGATCAAAAAATATAGATGAAGATAAAGTTCCCTAGCATAAAGAATAAGGAATAAGGGAGTGTTTTATATGATGTTACCTTTACAAGAATATCCAAGTGTGCTACTAATTACATATACAACAAAGAGTGACATATTTATCAATTTATGAAGGGATTAAGACAATTATTTGAAGGGAAATGGTCTCCCAAAAATTTTCATCACATAATGAAATATTTTTTTGTTCCATCAAGATGGAGAATGAATTTTATAGAATCAATATATTAAAGGGATTACAATAAAAGAAAATCCCATTTGAGCACCACTAAAATGGAATGCATCAAATAATAAGTAGTTTGATCGATTTCCATATTGTGAAAACTATGGAAAAAATTCCCCGATAAATGTTTAAAGGGACTTGGTGTCTTTTATAACTACAAAGATAAGGTTCACTAGGATCATTAATAGAAGAGGAAGAGTCAAATAAATGATTTAAAGTGATACAATTTTAAAGAGACAAGAATCAATGAAAATGAATACCCTAATAATCATGGAAATATTCCAAAAAAATGGGTGAGGGGTGATGACCGAGATTATATGATCACTAAAAAAGATGTATAATTACCAAATAATGTGGTGGAAGGTACATTAATCCTATATTATAATTTATTAAATGAATTATTTGATACAATATCATCTCACTCTTTTACATCCACCTAGTTTTCCAATAAAATTATACATTTCCATTTTAATTTAATAAGGTATTTTTTAGTCAAAACTCATAAGGGAAGAATCATTGTAATAAATATGTTTCCGGAAGACCCCATTACAGAACATAAACATGATTTATGTTATGAAATTGTGGTCATACCTTTTATGAATTTTTTAAAATCCTTGATATTACTAGCCCTAAATATATGATGAAAAAAATTATTTCAAGATGAAGGAAATTATGATTTGTGAGGACGATGTAGAATCCATCATTTTTAGAGAAGAATATTTCTCACAAGATTCTTATCTAGATTCACCCCCAGTAGATCAAATGAATGAAATTCTTGGGGATTAAGAGAAAAAATAGTAGTTTTGAAGAAGGTACTCTTCAAATTTTGGATGTACCTATTATATAAGATTACATTGATGTATTTCTTAAGGAATTACCTAGAAATCCCTTAGAGCGTGAATTTGAATTTTCCATTGAATTAATTCTCGATGAAAGGCTGATATCAAATACTCCCTATAGAATGGTCATTATGGGATTAATGTAGTTGAAGAAAGAACTATATTATTTTGTTAATAATATATTTATCTACCCTACTACTTCACCATGGGGAGACCATGTTTTCTTTATTTTGAATAAAGATGGATCCATGAAATTGTACATTGATTATAAAGAAACCAATGTTATTAAAATAAAGAACAAGTATCCTCTACCTTAAATTGATGACATGTTTGATCAACTTCATAGAACCTAATATTTTTCAATGATTGCTCTTCATTATGGGTATCACCAATTGCAAGTGAATAAGGAAAACATTCTGGAGATAGCATTTTAGAAATGTCATAAAAATAAAATATTTACAGTAATTCCATTTGAATTTATTAATGATTTCATTATTTTTATAGACCTAAATAACATATTATTTAAGGTGTATATTCATTAATTTTTTTTTGAATTTATTGATGATATATTGGTGTATTCTAAAAACTGTGAGGACCACAAGAATTCTTTTTTGGATCATTATTAAGACACTAAAAAGGGTTGAGTTCGATGGGAAATTTAGTATGTGTTATTTTTGGTTTTTTAATTTTTTTTTGGAAATATTGTCTCCATGGATGGAATATATTTTGATCCTGAAAATATAATTGTAGTCAGAGAACAAAATACACATAAAAACATAACCGATGTACATAGTTTCATTGGTTTGGTAGGTTACTATCAATGATTTTTTAAGAATTTTTCCTAATTTTATATCCTGTTAACCATTCTAACACATAAAGGGTTAAGTTTTTTTGGAAAAAAAGATTTGAATAATTATTTGTTGAACTAAAGAATGGATTAGTCAATGCCTCAATTTTGACTCTACCCTATAGTAGTGAGAAGTTTTTCATATATAGTGATGCATCAAATATGGGATATGGTAGTTTCCTAATGTAAATTGATAAGGTTATTTCATATTCATTAATGAAATTGAATAATTACATACATAACTATCCGACCCATGATCCAGATTTAGTAGTTGTGATATTTTAATTGTAAATGTGGAGACATTATCTCTATGGGAAAATATGTGAGATATGCATGGAACATAACAGCATGAAATATATCTTCTCCCCAAAATATCTCAACAAGATGCAAAGGCAAATTCTTGAGCTACTCAGGGATTATTATTGATCAATTCACTAACACCTGGGGAAAACAAATAAGGTAGTGTATGTGTTGAGTTTGAAGGATCATGGAGTTCTAACTCAAATGAGGATTGAGAATGATCCTATGTGTGTGAATATTGTAAAGATGGATATGGGAATTTTTATGTAAGGGGGTCCATAATTTTCTTTTTCAAATGATTGAAAAATCATATTTATTAGAGAAGATAAGGAATTTATAATCATATGATGAGAACCATCAGGTGAAAATTAAAAGTTTGAATGATGGAAAATTATTAGACTATGATTGTTAAGATGTTGATCTACAATTTGAAAACATGGCATGTGTTCTATCTATACCTGAGCTAAAAATGGAATTGTTGGATAATCCTTATAGATAAAAATTATATATACATCCCAGTAGATAAAAAATATAGGGTTTTGAAGGAAACTTTTTTGTGGGATAACGTAATGTGATAAATTTCTTATTATGTGTCCAAATGTTTGGTTTGACAATAAGTAAAATCGTTGATGTAACATCCTATAGTATACTAATAATGTATTTGTATACCTCTATTGAAATGGGATGAAAATCATATGGAATTTATCATTGGACTACAAAAGAATCCTTGACAGAATGATGAAATGTAGGTTATTATTGATATCTTAACCAAATATGCTCATTTCCAAGCTATAAGAGAATTCCTAGTGATTGAGTGACTCTCAAGGTTCTATATTAATGATTTAGTAAAGCTTCATGGTCTACTTCTATCAATTTTGTATGATCTAGACATACACATTAGATTTAAATTATTTAAAATTATTCATAAGGCTCTTTACACTGAGATTATTTTGATAATTTACAACAGTCCTAAAATTTATAGAAAATATGAAAGAACAATTAAAATAACAGAAGACATGTTGAGGTCATGGCCACTGAATATTCAAGGTACGTGGGTTAGTACCTACCTTCTGTAGATTTTTCATATAATAATATCTTACATTAAACTATTCAAATGGTGTTGTATGAATCATCATTTGGTAAGATATGTTACACTATAACTAACTGGGATAATGTTGGTGAAAGGGAACTCATAGGGCCAAAACATATCGAAGAGACAATGAAAAATGTAAAGTGTATTCAGGCTCATATCAAGGTAGCTCAATATAAGAAAAATAGTTATGTCGGTATCAAAGGACATATTTGGAGTTCTATGTGGGAGATTATGTTTTCGTTAATGTATCACCATATAAGGGTGTTATAAGGTTTTGGTAAGAATGGGAAAGTGATACCCAGGTACATTAGACCCTTCAAGAATCATGAAAGGGTTTTCAATGTTCCATGTCATTTATCAATGCCTCCAAATCTCTCAAAGTTACATGATGTGTTCCTTATATCTATGCTCAGGAAGTGCATTCCAGAACCAATGCATGTGATTATCTCTAATGAGATGGAGTTGGAACCTATAATTGCATACTATGAAGAACCCATCCAGATTCTTGATACTATAGTCAATTTATTAAGGAATCAGTTGACTCTTTTGGTAAAAGTACTCATGAGAAATCTAAAAAAGGAAAAAATAACATGGGAACTATATGATTATATGAAGAAGAACTACACACACATTTTTTAGAATGTTTTACCCCTAAATGTTTTAGGAAGAAATTTATTTAGGAGGAAATAATGTACAATACTATCACGACCCGTCCCAGTGGGGCCCGAGCCGCAACTCCCCAAGCCCACCTCCAATAGGCCAAGGGCTGGTGACTAGCACCGAGTAGGCATGCTACTAACATGGGAGGCATTGCCTATAAACCTGTACACACACACACACATCTCCAAGCCCACAAAGCTAAAAAGTAAAAACTAAAAAAAGAAAAGATGCATGCATACACTAAAACACAACCACAAAGTATGACAGGGATGTAAAGTATAGTATAGTAAAACCCTAGGCCAAAAGTACAAGCCCACCAAAATGGAAGTCTACAAGAAAGTCCAACCTGTAGAAAAAGGTACTGAGACTGCAACCCGTCGCCGAAGGAACACACCTCGGCCTGTTTGATCTCACTGAACACCGTCCGGTCCTGGTCCGCCTAGAATCATGTCAAAGGCTCGCTCGTCTGCACAAGACATGACACGTGCAGGAAAAGCCTATGCAGGGGTGAGTATAACAATACCCAGTAGGAAACCCCAAAAACCACAAAGGAAATAAAACAAAGGAAAATACCACAAAGAGAGGTATAGTCAGCTCTAGATAGTATATGTCTACGAAACATATAACAATAATATCCAGATATACTCATACACAAACAACCATCGCGAAACCCGCCTCTGAGATCCAGCTCGAAGATTCCACTAAGCATATCATCAGGAGAACACACTCCTATGTCTGAAGAAAGAGACATGAAGTACTCATTCTGGGAGAACACACTCCACAAGAACCTGGGGAACAAGATGATCAGATGAGGATTACCGTCAAGTCATTGGGTGATTCCGACAACTCTGTCTAAGCTAATCTGCTAAGCAGAGGATCAACACCCAGGTAAAGTTGGTCACGTTGATACCAATAACTCTACCTTGGGTTCCAAGAATGAATAGAGGATCCGGATCTAAATCTCACAAAGGGGATTCCAAAATCTCTATTCGGGGAGGTCTGTTGAAGGGATCATACCCCAGTATAAAGGAGTTGATGCCAGAACATTTAGGGGATTACCAAGGGTACAAACCCTAAGAACTAGTCCATGTAACAGATGGAAAGTGGATCAAGCAATGAAGAAAACATTACACGGTGTGTATTTTGGTTACACGCCGTGTTCCTTGACCCCGGGTACTACCCATGTGAATGGCCCGTGTCCTTCGTTCAAGCCGTGAAAAACCAAACTACACGGTGTGTAAAAAATGTAAACGCCATGTTCCTTGACTTCGAGTGCTGCCCGTGTAACTGGCCCGTGTCACTCAGCTTATCGAAAGAAACTACATAGCGTGTAGAAGAAAACAAACGTCGTGTTCGAGTGCCTAGTCTCGCTCTATGTATGCTGGTCTTGTTCCCGTACATGGTCTATGCCTGTGTCCGTGTCGCCTGCCCGTGTACAAGTACACAGGGTACCCCGTGTATCTGGCCGGATCTGGCCAAGGAGGGTTACACACCGCGTGTCCGTGGCTGTGTATCCTGCCCGTGTCCGTGTACTCCTAGAGTGCACACCGTGTAACCCTACCGACGAACACACACCATGTATCCCGTACTACACATCGTGTAGTCGGAAAATTTCCAGAACTGCATCTTCCACCACACACATCGGTTGATCTTCTGGATCTTGATTATGTCATCCGTTCGCCGCAAAACTACAGATACCGGGTCGCCTCTTCTTTGTGAACCCGAATCTGTGGGTTTCGGGTCTTCAATCGACTCCAAAATCCGATTCCGGCCATCCGAGCGGAAATCGTCCAAAGAAAGATTTCTTACGATCCACTTCAATCCATCCACCAAAACCATCGCCGCACCTCCTCAAGACCGTCGTGGTGTTGATCCTTCAATTTGGGATCATTGCGTCATAGAACGAATGCAAAATGATCTGTTGTTCATCGCCCCGTGAAGAATGTGAAGAACGCTCATGACGAACACAAGAAGTTGGGGAAGAACACACAACAAATCGAGAGGTACGAACCTCAATCGATGTTCGTGTCGATCTTGGTTCGTCACTGTTAGAAGGTTGAACAAACCCAAACAAAATTCAAGAATCAATTCCCCACACATCCTCACAAGATCCCATCCCACAAGAACGATCGATCCATGGGCTAATCTATTCGTGGATTAGTCTGTGTTCATCATGGAAATCAAAAACGGGGAAGAATTAAAATCACAACAACATCCTACCTAGATTCGCTGCGTTTGCCGACGAGGATACGCTCACCGTGTCGTCGTCGCCGTCAAAAACCGTTAAGAACGTCGCCACCGCCATGTTGGGGGTTTCCTCTAGAGCCGCCAAGGGTTTTTAGAGTTATGGGGTTTATAACCCTGGACCCTAGCGTAAGACTATATTTAAAGAGGATAAAAAAAAGATTTAAAAGATCTCTCTATAGAAATAATATGTTTTTATTAAATATTTTATTAACGTTGCGTCCAAAAACTAGATTTCACCACCGACCCGAGCTGGCCGAAGTTAGGCCTCGGCTAAGGTAAAATAGATGTTCTGAACGCAATGGTGCCCTTGGATTTCTGATCCGAGCACCCATTTGGGAGTTTTCTATTTTTTCCGGAAAACCACACGTGCGCGTAATTTAATTATCAAATTAAATTCAAACATTTATTCTAGAATCACGGGACCTCGGAACTACACGCCATCTCAGAGCTTGGTCTTGAAATAATTCCCATATAATATTAAAATAATACATGAAAAAATCCGGGATATTTCCTCACACCCACCTTAGGGCTTTTACGTCCTCGAAAATCCAAAAAAATGGCTACCCAAAAAGATGTGGGTACTGCACGCGAATCTGAGCCTCCTGCTCCCACGTACTCTCCTAGAGATTCCTGTGCTGCCACCAGACATGCACCAAGGGAATAGATCATCCATGAAGGATATTCTATTACCGATCCACATTCTCCACTAGGTACTCAGCAGTGGTCACTCCATCGTCGATGTCCAGCTCGCCCCAGTCGATGACGCGCGATGGATCATGCACGTACCTCCGTAGTTGCGACACATAGAAGACGTTTTATACCCATCCCATCTGAGGAGGTAGAGCCAAGCGATAAGCCATCGCTCCTACTCTACTCAAAATCAGAAAAGGGCCAATGAACTTCAGAGATAGCTTGCCGCCCTGGCCAAATCTCTGTAATCCCCGTCGAGGTGAGACCCGATGGAACACATGGTCTCCTTCCTCGAACGCCAAGGGCCTCCGTATCTAGTCGGCATAAGACTTTTGCCGACTCTGTGCAGTTTTCATCCACTCCTGGATGACCTACACCTTCTCTGTAGTAGCTCTCACCATCTCAAGGCCCATGAGTGATGACTCTCCCGGGTCATTCCAGCAAAGTGGAGACCTGCAAGGTCACCCGTATAGACCCTCGAATGGTGCCATACCAACAGTGGAATGATAACATTTGTTATATGAAAATTCCACCAGTGGTAGGTGATCCTCCCAGCTACAATCGAAGTCAAGTATGCAAGCTCGTAGCATATCCTCCAGGACCTGGATTGTCCGCTCTGTCTGGCTATCAGTCTGGGGATGAAACGCTGTGCTCAAGCGTTACTGAGTCCCAAAAGCTTCTTGTAATCCCTTACACAGTCAGGATGTGAAATGAGCATCGCGATCTGAGACGATCGTGGATGGTACTCCGTGAAGCCGAACTATCTCCTTTATGTAGAGGCGTCCCAAGGTCTCTACCGAACTCTGCTCCTGTATGGCTAGGAAGTGGACTGACTTGGTGTGTCGATCAATGATCACCCAGATGGCATCGTGTCCCCTAGACGTGCGTGGTAAACCTGTCATGAAGTCCATGGATATCTCATCCCACTTACACTATGGAACCTCAAGGGGCTGAGTCAAACCTGCTGGCACCTGGTGCTCAGCCTTTACTTGCTGACAAGTAAGGCACTGAGAAAAAAACTCTTCCACACTCTTCTTCATCCCTGGCCACCAGAACTGACGTCGGATGTCCTGGTACATCTTTGCCACGCCTGGATGCACTTACAAAGGTGATGTATGGAAGTCCCTCAGAACCTCCTCCCGCAACGTCACTGGTACAACCGTGCACTCTCTGAAAAGAACAACATGCTCCCCTCCTTCTGAATATCCATCAGCAACATCATATGCGGATATCTGAGCACGTAGAGTCCCACAGCTAGCATCCTCACACTGTGCTTTCATGACTCACTGTAAGAGTGGAGGGGTAACAACCATCGAATAAAGGTAAGCTCCCTCATCTCCATCCTAGAAGGAAAACTTCGAAGAGGCCAACTGCCTTATCGCCTCATCCAGCAACTGCGAACTGGATTTCCTACTGAGAGCATCTTCCACCATGTTCCCCTTCCCAGGAGTATAAACGATCTCAAAGTCTAAATCCTAGAGGAACTCAAGCCATCACCTCTATCTCAAATTCAGATCCTTATGAGAAAAGATATATCTGGGACTCTTGTGATCAGAGTAGACGGTAAACCGCTCGCCCATCAGACAGTGCCACCACATCTTCAATGCGAAGACTACCGCTGCCAACTCAAGATCATGGGTCGCTTAGTTCTATTCATGTGGCCTCAACTGACGTGAGCCATAGGAAATCACCGATTGTCTCTGCATCAGGACACAACCAGGCCCGGTTCCTGATGCGTCGCATAACACTATGTACTTGACACCCTCCTTCGGTAATCTCAAGATCAGGGCACTCATCAGACTCTGCCTAAACTACTGGAAAGCCTGATGGCATTTCTCAGTCTATAAGAAAGGTTGTCCCTTTCAGGTCAAAGCTGTCATGGGTGATGCAATCCTGGAGAAATCATGGATGAATCTCCGATTGTATCCCGCCAACCCAAGGAAACTCCACACCTCAGTCACGCTCCGGGGTGGCTCCCATGCTAGCACTGCCTCCACCTTTTCTGGGTCCACTACTACACCATCCGCTGAGATAAGGTGTCCTAGAATGTGGACCTCCTGTAACCAGAACTGACACTTCGAGAGTTTCCCATACAAATGATGCTCTTAGATTGTGTCCAGAACCATCCTTAGGTGTCTCGCGTACTCCTCCTCGGACGCAGAGTACACAAGTATATCATCGGTGAAGACCACCACAAACCGGTCTGGATAAGGCTGAAAGATCCGGTTCATGAGTCCCATGACCACTTCTGGTGCATTCGTCACACCGAAGGGAATCACCAAGTACTCATAGTGACCGTAGTGACATCGGAAAGCTGTGTTTGGTATATCCTCTTCTCGTACTCGCAACTTGTGATAGCCTAATCGTAGATCATCGTTCTAGAACCATCGTGCCCCTCTCAACTGGTCGAAGAGGTCATCGATCCTCGGTAGTGGATACCGGTTCTTCACGGTCACCGGATTTAAGCGCCGGTAATCCACACATAGCCTCAAGCTCCCATCTGCCTTCTTGGCAAACAGCACTGGGGCCGCCCAGGGTGAAACGCTGGGTATCACAAAGCCCTTCTTCTGCAGGTCGTCCATCTGCACCCCCAGCTCACGAATCTCTATAGGAGCCATCCGATAAGCTGATGCTGATATCGGGGTTGTCCCGGGTTGCAAATAAATTCAAAAATCTATCTCCTGACGGGGAGGTAGCCCAGGGACATCCTCCGGAAATATGTCCTTATACTCAGCCACCACTACTAGAAACTGGAAAATTGTAACATCTGTCTCGCCAAAGGCTAGTCTAGCTGACTGGTGTGAAATCGGTTGTGCCCTATTATGCATGAGTCTATCCTGCGCTGCCTGGGTCTCTCTTTCACCGACAAAAGAGAACCTCATTCCATCACTGCAGACACACCATACCCTTCACCTAAAACAATCAATCTGGGCATTAATTGTGGATAACCAATCCATGCCAAGAATGACATCATAAGGCCTCGACGCTACCACCAAGATGTTCCAAGTGAAACTATTGCCTCCAAGTGTCAGGTCACACTACCTGCAAAGGTCTGTCATATCTGAATATTCTATAGTCGGTGTTTCTAAGCGTAAGGGTTGAGTCAATGACTCAACTGGAATCTCAATGTCTCGAACAAGATAAGCAAATAGAATGTAATAACTAGCACATGTGTCTATCCAAACGGAATCCAAGGTAGAAAAGACACAGATGGTACCTCTAATCATTCTAGGAGTACATGGGTCATAATCCTCTGCTACCTGCAGCTGTCCCTGCCTCTGTCCACCAGCTCCCTGAGCCTGGGGTAGACCTCCTGGGGGTGGTGGTGGTAAAGGGTAAAAACAACGACCACCTCCACCTGCTCTCCCAACGCCTTTGCCATGTCCTCCACCTCGCGGATCTGCCTGCTCCACACGTTGCCTCTGCCTCAATGGTCCATCCACTGCTCCCGTGTCAGTAGCATGACGGGTCAGACAATCTCGAGCGAGATGTCTCCTACCGTCACATGAGTAACATCACCGCTCTCGAGGCTAGCTGGAAGCGCCCTGTGAACCATGCACGGCTGATCCCCTGTCCTGGAATCTCCTTTGGAAACATCTCCCATGCCTGGGTCCCTGACATCGACTCCCTACCACAGAGGTCTCTGCTTCAGCTCACCCACTACTGACAACTGTCGACTGTTCCTACTCCTCCAAGAAGCTCTCGACCACTAAAGCCCTCTTGAGCACCCCATCATAAGTAGGAATGCTCATATGGATGATGCTAGCTTGGATATCTCTGTGCAAGACCCGATCAAAAGTCCGAGCTCTAAAGTACTGATCTTTGACCATATCCATTGAGTACTATGAGAGGTCGGTAAATCACGATGAATAGTCAGCCACCGTCATGGTTTCCTGCTGGAGCTGAAGAAGCTCCTGTATACGTACAACTCTCAGGGTAACTGGTGAAAACTCCTCTCTGAAGAGACACTAAAACTCCGACCATGCAAGAGTCGCCTCGTCGTGCGTCTGGATGACCAAACTCCACCATCGCCCTCCCGAGCCCTGCAGAAGGAACACTGCCAGGATCACCATCTGGTCTACTGGTGTCCTGACCAAACGAAAGACTCTAGTCACTACCTCAAGCCAGTACTCTGCTACCTGAGTGTTAAGCTCTCCTCGAAACCTGAGGGGTCTCTTTCTCTGAAACTCATGGAGTGTGCTCAGCCTGCGCTCCTCCTCCACTGGTACAGTAGGCGCTAAACACAGCTCCACATGGGGCGGGATAACTGGCATGCCACCTGGTGATAGAACTGGGGGATCTGGTCCCTGTATCGAAGCTTCATCACTGAGGGGGTCATCCTCGTGATCGAGCTGCTGGATCCTAGCGGGTGCACGTCGCGGAGGCATCCTATTTAAGAAACAAGATATATCACAATCAGTGAGTATATCTAGAGAGCTAACTCAAGAAGGACATGGAAACCCCAACACATTCTTATATGATGCATCTACCATTATTTTACCCCATGCGACTAGTATTTTCATGTTTAGAGTGGAAAAGAAAGTTATCAGAGTCCTGGTGTATGGATACGTCAGTTGCCGCACCAACACTAGGGTCCCTGGCCTGAGATCCGAACTCGAAGCACTTAACACTTTTGCCCAAAACCAACTCACAATCTCTCATTCCTAAGGTAGAACCGACCACCATTGATACCACTCTATCACGACCCGTCCCAGTGGGGCCCAAGCCACAACTCCCTTAGCACGCCTCCAATTGGCCAGGGGCGGGTGACTAGCACCGAGTAGGAATGCTACTAACATGGGAGGCATTGCTTATAAACCTGTACACACGCACACACATCTCTAAGCCCACAAAGCTGAAAAGTAAAAACTACAAAAAGAAAAAATTCATGCATACACTAAAACCCAACCACAGAGTAGGACAGGGAAGTACAGTACAATAAAGTAAAACCCTGGGCCAAATGTACAAGCCCACCAAAAAGGAAGTCTGCAACAAAGTACAACCTGTTGAAAAAGGTAATGAGACTGCAACCCGTCGCCGAAGGAACACACCTCGGCCTGTCTAATCTCACTGATCACTGTCCGGTCCTGATCCACCTAGAATCTTATCAAAGGCTCACACATCTGCACAAGACACGACACGTGTGGGCAAAGCCCGTGTAGGGGTGAGTATAACAAAACCCAGTAGGACACCCCGAAAACCATAAAGGAAATACAACAATGGAAAATACCAAAAAGAAGGGTACAATCAGATCTACATAGTATATGTCTACGGAATATATAACAAGAATATCCAGATATACTCATACACAAACGACCATCACGAAAACTACAATCAGGATCCAGCTTGAAGATTCCACTAAGCATATCATCGGGAGAACAAACTCCTAGGTATGAAGAGAGATAAACGAAGCACTAGTTCCGGGAGAACACACTCCACAATCACCTTGGGAATAAGATGCTTATATGAGGATCACAACCAAGTGTTGGGGTGATTCCGACAACTCAGTCTGAGCTAATCCGCTAAGCAGAGGATCATCGCCCGGGTAAAGTTGGTCACGTCGATACAAAGAACTCTACCTAGTGTTCCAGGAATGAATAGAGGATCCAACTCTAAGTCTCAGAGAGGGGATTCCAACACCTCTATTCAGGGAGGTCTGCTGAAGGGATCATACCCTAGTATAATGGAGTTGATGCCAGAACCTTCAGGGTATTACCAAGGGTACGAACCCTAAGAACTAGTTCAAGTCACAGAAGGAAAGTGGTTCAAGCCACGGAAAAAACGTTACACGACATGTAGTATAGTTACACATCGTGTTCCTTGACCCCTGGTACTGCCCATGTGAATGGCCTGTGTCCGTCGTTCAAGTCGTGCAAAACCAAACTACACGACGTGTAGAAAAGGTACACGCCGTGTTCCTTGACCCCGAGTGCTTCCCGTGTAACCGGCCCATGTCACTCAGCTAGTTGAAAGAAACTACATGGTGTGTAGAAGAAAACACACGACGTGTTCGAGCGCATGGGCTCGCTCCGTGTATGCTGGCCATGTGCCCGTACACAGTCTCTGCCCGTATCCGTGTCTCCTGCCCGTGTACCAGTACACGGGGTACCCCGTATATCTGGTCGGGTCTGGCTGGGGAGGGGTATACACGGCGTGTCCATGGCCATGTATCCTGCCCGTGTCCGTGTACTCCCGAAGTACATGCCGGGTAACCCTACCGATGAACACACGCCGTGTAGCCCATACTACACGGCGTGTAGTCAGGAAATTTCCAGAACCACGTCTTCCTCTGCACGCCTCGGCCGATCTTCCGATCTCGATTCTGTCATCTGTTCACCGCAAAACTCTAGATACTGGGTCGCCTCATCTCTGTGAAGCTGAATACGTGGGTTTCAAGTCGTAAATCGACTCCAAAAATCTGATTTCGGCCATCCAAGTGTAAATTGTCCGAAGAACGATTTCTTTTGATCCGCTTCAATCCGTCCACTGAAACCATCGTCGCACCTCCTCAAGACTGTCGCGGTGTTGATCCTTCAATTTGGGATCGTTACATCAAAGAACGTATGCAAAACGATCCATTGTTTATTGCCTCATGAAGAACGCGAGAATTTGTGGAAGAACACACAACAAATCGAGAGGGACGAACCTCGATCGCTGTTCGTGTTGATCTTGGTTCGTCACCGTTAGAAGGTTGAATGAAATCAAACAAAATTCAAGAATCAATTCCCCACAAATCCCTGTAAAATACCATACCACAAGAACGATCGATCTGCGGGCTAATCTGTTCATGGATTAGTCCGTGTTTGTCGTGGAAATCAAAAACGGGGAAGAATTAAAATCACTACAACATCCTACCTGGATTCGCTGCATTTGTCGACGAAGATCCGCTCGCTGCGTCGTCGTCGCCGTCGAAAACCATTAAGAACGTCGCCGCCGCCGCGTTGGGGGTTTCCTCCAGAGCCGCCAAGGGTTTTCATAGTTATGGGGTTTGTAAACCTGGACCCTAACGCAAGCCTCTATTTAAAGAGGATAAAAGAAAAAAAAAGATTTAAATGATCTCACTACATAAATAAAATATTTTTATTAAATAATTTATTTCCATTGCGTCCAAAAACAAGATTTCACCACCAACCCACCCCGGCTGAAGTTAGGCCTAGCCTAAGGTAAAATTTCTGTTCTGAATGCAAAGATGCCCTCAGATTTCTGATCCGAGAACCCGTTCGGGAGTTATCAACTTTTTCAGGAAAACAGCACGCACACGTAATTTAATTATTAAATTAAATTAAAACATTTGTTTTGGGATCACTGGACCTCGGAACTGCATGCCGTCTCAGAGCCTAGTCTCGAAATAATTCCCATATAATATTAAAATAATACTGAAAAAATCTAGGACATTACAAATACCAGGACTTTATCATGTTTTCCACTTATAATAAATTTAATTTTTTTGATATCTTGTCAAACCTAAAATTTTGAGTTATTTTTCAAAGACCAAAACACATGATTTAGAAAAACTATATAGTCATGTTTTTGTTATTAAATTAAATTATAATAATTTTAGAGAATTTATATAGTAAATTTATATGTTATATATCCGATTAATTTTTTTTAATATCATATAATATATTTTGTTGGTATAAGATAAGAATAACACTAATATTACACCATGTATATAAATTTTTCTAAAGTTAGTTTTACCGTATTTTTGTGGAGAACGTATTTTAAATATAATTTTTGGAACTTTTATAAATTTGTTTTCAAAAATAAATTTTATTTAAAAAATTTGAACATAAAAATTATATTTGGGTGAATTATTTTTATTATATTAGGGGGCTTCCTTTTGTATGAATCGTAAAAAATACAAAATTTTAATTCAAAACAATATTTTTAAATAATTGATTTATAAGAATAAATTATATTTTAAATTAGTTTTAAATTAAAATTAAATAAATTATAAATAAAATAATAAAATTTGGGTCATTTGAATCAATTATAATTTTGATATTGGAAACAAAAAAGCTGCAAGGTTTTAAACATTTTTACTTTAAAACCACACTTTGTCATCATGTCTGGAGGATTAAATATAAATTAATTTCGACCACTTTTGTGATTGGAAATTGGAAAAATGGTCTCCATATTTGGTGTCATAATAATTTATAATTTTAATAATGTTAAGTTAGTTTTTTACCCAAAATATTAGTGAAAGTAATTAAAAATAATAACATTGATTAAGAGAAAAATATCTTAACAAGGGACTAAAACATAAAACTAAGAGAAAATGGCCTTAAAACTTGTTCACAAGCTTATAAATGTTCATATTTTTACCATATAATTACATGGATCTAATGTATTCCATTATTAGAGCAACTATTCAGGGGAATGATGGGGGTGGAATTCGATTTTAAAAAATTTACCAGAATACCACTCCTCCTCCACTATAAAAAATTACTCACCCCTCCCATTTATTAACACCTACAAATAAATTTATCTAATGACCAATAATTTCCATGTAAATTTTTTAAAAAAACAAATGAGAATTTTATGAGTCTGCAAAAATTTACGGCTCATAATTCTGTGGCCCAGAGTACCTGGAATGAATTTCTAAACATTATTTTGGGTACATTCAGTAACCGTGCGAGCAGGTTTTTCTAACTTTTGAACCAGTCCTCAGAATTGAAATATGAGGGCACCGTTGAACTTTCAGTGCCAGTATTCACTTAAGGAGACCTTCACCTCAATCGTAGTAGGTCTAGGGTGGAGGTTAGCTTCTCACATATTCGTGAAGGAATAAAATAAAAATAAAATTGTGTAGATTTTATTTTTTATTTTTATTCCATGTGGATATTTCATAGGTGGGGGACACCTTAATTAAAACCATCCATGAGAGGTTATATAGGTGGGGACCACTAAGACTAACCTCCCATGAGAGGTTATGGTGGTGGGGACCATCCGAGGTTTAAAACCCCTTTAACTCCATCATAACTGTGCGGAGCCTCTTAAACATCACCACTTAAATGATTCCACCCCCCTAAATTTATTATGCCAACATATTTAATTAATTTCGGATATTTTTAATTTGTGCCAATGAACTAAATAATAGATATCATAATCTATTATCTTGGGCAACCTTTTTATTTTGGTGGAATTGGAGAAAAGGCTTGGAAAAAGAGGGAGCGTCGGAGAACTTGGGGAAAAACTCTGCAACGAAGATGGCCAAAGAAGAACGCCACCCTTGACTTCTACTTTCTTCCTCGAGAAATCCTCCAATGTGGGATCTATTCCATTGACGATCGTCTTCCCCTCCCCAATGACACTGTCTTCTCCCTCGTGATCTCCATCGACGAATCAAATGAGGTAGGGGCCCCGCCGCCCCATGGCCATCGCCGCCCTGCGGCCTCCGCCACTCTGTGCCATCCACAGTTGAGCTAAGCTGAGTTACATCCAATTTTAGAGTCGCCGCCACCGGGCCGAGCCACCGCTGCTGTGCTGAGCCACCGCCTCCGGGCCGAGCCACCGCCTCCAGGCCGAGCCGCTGCCACCGTCTGGTCCAAGCCGTTCCCACCATTTGGGCCAAACCTCTGCCACTGTCTTGGCTGTGTCGCTGCTGCCCTTCTAGCCGTACCGCCCTGTCCGAGCTACCCCATGGCCTCGCACCCTCACGGAACCCTCTGTGTCCTTGCGGCCACCCATGGCCCTCTACGGCCCCTCGCGGCCTATCGGTCTGGACCTAGAGGGTCGGGCTAATCCTAATGGGCCGGGCGGTCTAGTGGGCCGGGCTGGACCTAGCGGGTCGGTCTGAGTCAACTCGAACCGGTTTGTCCTAGGCCGAGTTGGTCTAGGCCAGTTTGATCGGGTCGGACTGGACCCAAACCCACTACGATCCATTTACATTCTTTTCACCATAACTTTGGAACTGGACATACGTTTGATGAACCATCAGTGGCATTGGAAATCATGGATCGAGATGGTCCCTTTGAGTATACCCCACTGGGGATTTGGGTTAAGATGGGGTATGGTCTGTTTGGATCAATCACGAATCCAACCGGGACCCCAGGACTAAAAAGAAAAATAACTCACAGGTCGGGCGTCTGATTGATGCGTCGTTAGTTCCATTGAGACACTTATGACATGGCGGTCCTTTGAGATAATTTTCCATAGAACATCATGGTAGTTGGAGAATCGACAAGTGTCTTGGGGAATAGACACTCCTGGATATTAGCAAGCCTAGTAAAGAAACCCAGTAGATGGCTGTGACATGAAGAGTGCTCCTAGCGAACCTTTGTGGGTCAGCTATTAGTGATTCTATGCAGGTCAATAGCAAAGCCTCTTAATAGATTAAGATGATTCGGTAGATATAACTAATCATATCTACTACCATACCTAAGTTATACCTGGTGTGAGATGAGTCAATGCCTCTCTGTTTTCCTCATGATTGAGATGGATTACTTGAAAACTCATGTATATGTATGGGAATATGCCCATTTAGGGTTATCTATTGTTTTTATATTTTTTGGTTTATCCTTTATTTATTTTTTGAGACCATGATGGTCTCAGGGTCCCTACTGAGTATCATTATACTCACCCCTGTACGGGCTATGCCTGGACCTTGTTGTGTTGGATGCAGACGATAGACAGCGCTGACTGAAGATGAGGGTATAGGACTGGACAGTTCTCGGAGGTGGACCATATGGCATGTCGGTACGCAGCGGAGATGAGTGGAAGTGGTGTGCTGAGGAGGTGATATGTACCTACCCTTCTGGTAGGAACCTCAAAGGACGATTCATTAGCTGTCTTTTCTCTTTCATCAATTTTATTGTATTTTAGTTGTAATTGTATCTTTAGAGTTGGGCTTGTATTCCGTCCCCTTTTACATTCAACACACTTTCTTTATATAGTTTGCTTGTGTTCGTATCTTTTTGTGTGCTTGGATAAATGAGTTTACAGGTTATAAAGGTAATGCCTTCCCAGTTTTAGGGATTATGCCTTTTGCTGCTAGTCGCCAGCCCTGGCCTATGGAAGGCGGACTTGGGAAGTCACGACATGAATCTTGGGGGATGGTTCATGACAAATTGGTATCAGAGGATTCGGTTCTACCGCAGAACACAGGAATCTGATCTTTCTTTTAGTCTCAACAATGTTATGTTTAGTGAGTGTGGTTATCATGTTTATTGAATCCAGTGTTGGTGTGGCGGCTAACGTATCCATACACCAGGACCCTAACTTATGATTTCCGGGTCGGTGCACGAAAACACTGATTGCATGTGTATTTTAAAAAGTTTTCTTTGTGATATTTTGAGTCAACTCACCAGGTATAACTTATTGACCATGGCACACCTGTATCTTTTCAGTATGACTCCATGCAAACAGCCAACTAGGGTTCGGAGAGTTGTACGCATTGATAGCCCACTGAGCGATGAGACCTCAGTGTAGGGACCTCTTCCAGTAGAGGCACCAGCGGAGGCACCAGCAGTACCATTACCCGTTTGGCCACTCATAGAACCGGCCCCAACAGCTAAGGGTGCATGTCTCTTGAGCATGTTTCATGAGTTGCAACGCCCGAGGCCACCCAGGTTTAGGGGAGAGATGGACCCACAGGCAGCTGAGGATTGGTTGGAGGCTGTAGTGAGAGTCTTCCGACAGGTAGGGACACCAGCCGATCTCATGGTGATCCTTTCTGCTAGCCTTCTATAGGCAGCCATGGGAAAATGGTGGAGCTTGATGCTCCAGGTTCATGACGAGGTAATGCTTCTCTGGGCAGACTTCGAGTGCCTTTTTCAGGCAGAGTTTTTCCTAGAGACTCTTCGCGCAGTGGGCATAAATGTGCTTCTTTATCTGCAGTAGGGAAGCGTGACAATAGATTAGTACACAATGAGGTTCACTGACCTCTCATGCTACTCCACTGATATGGTGCAGGACCCTTTCTTCAGGGCCTAATACTTCTAGTAGGGACTCAGGCGAGAGATCAAGGCTTCGATGATCTCACTCGACATCCCGACATGGGCGGGGGTGTTAGAGAGAGCCCTCTTAGTGGGGAGTTTCCTTGTTAATATGTCACAAAAAATGATATCCACCACCAGTCGTCACGTAGCAGAGTATTCTTCAGCTGTCAGCAGACATATTTTGTAGAGTTCCAAGAGGATCATACCTACAGGTGCACAACCACATGGCATAGGATCAGTTGTGCGGGGCACACGAGGCAGAGCCAGTCATACAAGGAGCTGAAAATATTACACATGCGGTGGGTAGGGTTAAATGGATCGTGACTGTCTGACCCACTGTACGGATGATCATCAGATGGTTGAAGGACCGCACCGGTAGAGACATAGGTTCGACTGAGGAGTTCCTCCGGGATTAGGTAGACATGGTAGAGGAGCTAGTCGTGAAAATGGCAGTGGCTATGGATTAAAGATGTTACATCCACCACCACCAGGAGGTCCACCCGACCATAGGGAGTAGGTGGACATGGGAGATCTCAGCTCCAGGAAGCTGAGGCATACGATCCTGGTGCTCTAGAGATGATACGAGGTATGATATGTGTCTACTCCACCTTATCTTTAGTACTTATAGACACGGGTTCCGGTCCTTATTTTATTTCCACTACCCTCATTTGGAGCTCGTAGATTCTGATGAAGCTGTTGGATCAATCCTTATGGCTAGAGATTCCTATGAGAGTGGATTTTCCGATTACACACTAGTTCCAGTAGTGTGATCTTACTCTAGGAGGCGAGAGCTTTGGCTGGGATCTCATAGTAGCGGAGTCTAGGATATACGACGTCATCTGGGTATGGATTGGTTATCTACAGTCCATGCTTAGATTGACTGTATTAGGTGCAAAGTGTGGTGTGTCTGCATAGATGAGAACAGGTTTACCCTCACCGGTGAGAAGGGGGCCTTTGCAGCACAGGATGGACTTTCCTAGAGGATGGTGAAACTGATCACAGATTAGTTGGATAACCTTACCCTTGGAGTGGTTAATGTAGAGAGTCCAAATTATACTGTAGTGGTGGAATAGTAGGTGGATGTCTTCCATGATTATGTCCTGGGTCTACCTCCTTGAAGAGAGGTGGAATTTTGCATTGACTTGTAAACCGAGATGGCACTGATATCTACACCAGCATATCAGATGCCTCTTGTGGAGATTCATGAGCTATGGGTACAACTAGAGGACAGAAAGGAGATGAGGTTCATCCAGCCCAGTGTTTCAACTTGGGTAGCCCCAATTCTGTTCTCCAAGAAAACAGATGGGATCTTCAAGATTTTTTATGACTATCAACATCTAAACTAGGTGACCGTGAAGAAGAAGTACCCACTTCCAAGGATTGCCGATCTCATTGATCAGATGAAAAGAGCATGGTGGTTATCGATTATAAACCTCAGATCAGGCTATCACCAGATCATAGTACGAGATGAGGATGTGAAGAAGATGACCTTCAGGTGTCAGTACAACCATTATGAGTTCTTGGTTATGCGATTCGGTGTAACCAAAGCTCCAACAATGTTCATGGGACTCATGAACATGATCTTCCATCCATACCTTGATCGCATTGTAGTAGTCTTCATCGACGACATTCTGATCTACTTGACTACTGAGGAGGAGCATGCCTATCATTTTCAGGTAGTAATGGACACAATCTGAGAGCACCGGTATGATGGTAAGCTTTCGAAGTCCCAGTTATAGATCCGAGAGGTTCACTTTCTAGGACATGTCATATTGGAGGCAAGAGTTGCAGTGGATCCAGTGAAGATTGAGGTGGTACTTTCTTGGGATCCACCTAGGAGTGTGACAGAGATTTCGAGTTTCCTGTGTTTTGCTGGATTTTACCGGAGGTATGTACTGGACTTTTCCAGAGTTATAGCACCACTTTCAGCATTGACGAAGAAGGGGCAACCCATCGTGTGGTCAGAGAGTTTCCAACAGAGTTTTCAGTATCTAAGGCACAGGCTGACTAGAGCCCCCATCTTGAGGCTTCCAAAATGGGGCATAGGGTATGTATTCAACTGAGACGCGTCAGGTACCAGACTCAGATTTGTACCAATGCAGGAGCTACTGGTGATCGCATATAGTTCTCAACAGTTGAGACAACATGAGAAGAACTATGCTTCCCATGACAAGGAGTTAATAGAAGAGTTCTTCGCCTTGAATATGTGTCAAAACTATCTGATGGGTGAATAATTTATAGTATACTCATATCACAAGAGTCTCAGGTATATCTTCTCTAATAAAGACCTATACCCGAGACAACAACATTGGATTGAGTTCCTCCAAGACTATGACTTCGAGATAGTATATGATCTTGGGAAGGGTAACGCTGTAGCAGATGCAATCAGCAAGAGATCTGGTATACAACTGCTAGGCGAGGCGACGGTGCAGTTGGCTGATTGGAGATATCCTTTGTGGATAGAGATGGATAAACTTTCCTTCAGTCTCTTATAGTCAGTCCCCCAATTCATTAGTGAGTTAGGGAGGCGCAACATGGGGATACTAACTATAAGGCACGACGTGCTCAGATATCCCCAAGACAGGCACCAGATGGATTTTCTGTAGGTGGGGAGCATGTCCATCTCTTTAAGGGATGTACCATGGTACCAGTGTCACTTCAGGAGGAAGTGTTGAGGGAGTTACACACATCCCCTATAGCGGTACATCCAGGAATGGTGAAGTTGTACTAGGATCTCCAATGAAAACCTTGGTGGCAGGGAATGAAGAAAGCAGTAGCAGAGTTTGTTTCACGGTGCCTCACATTTCAGCAAGTGAAGGCGGCGCATTGTGTACCCGCAGGCTTGGTTCATTATTTAGAGGTCCCTGAGTGGAAGTGTTATGGCATATCCATAGACTTCATGATAGGAATTCCACGTATATCCAGTGGTCATGACCTTATATGGGTGATCGTCGACCGACTCACCAAGTCGGCCCAATTTCTACCGATCAGAGAACAAGGTTCAGTAGAGATCATGGGACACCTCTATGTGCAAGAGACTGTGCAGATATATAGAGTACCTTCGATAATTGTTTCTAATTGTAATGCAATTTTTACTTCCCAGCTATGGGAGGGGTTATAAAAAACTTTTGGGATGCAACATTGTTTGACCACAGGCTTCCATCCCCATACGGATGGCCAGACTGAGCGGACCATTCAGACCCTTAAAGACATGCTGTGTCCTTGTGTCCTCGACTTCGGTCACATCTTGGAGGATCACTTTCCTTTGGTGGAGTTTTCGGACAACAACAACTATCACTCCACCATTGGGATGACACCTTTTGAGGAGTTGTACGGGGGACCATGGTGATCATCCTTGTTCTAGACTGACCCAAGGAGTCAGCACTAGTGGGACCAGAGATGGTTTGGGCTACCACAGAGAAGGTGCATATCATCCAGGAGCAGATGAAGATTGTACAGAGTGGGAATAAGTCTTATTCTAATAGGAGATGAAGACCTTTGTACTTCAAGGATGGAGACCATGTCTTTCTACGAGCCTCACATCGATGAGGTTTGTGAATATTTGGCCAAGGCGGCTTGTCATCTCCGAGGTTCATCGGACCTTTTAAGATCCTCAACAGATATGGCATGGTGGAATACCGCTTAGCTCTTCCACCTCAGCTGCACTGAGTCCATGACGTCTTCCACATATCCCAAATGATGAGATGCATGTAGGACCCTTCCCATGTGATCAACCATGGAGAGTTGGACGTTGAGGATGAGTGCACTTTTATAGAGGTTCCAGTTGAGATTGAGGATTGATAGGATCAAGTCCTTCTAGGATGTTTGGTACCTCTAGTTCGCGTTCGTTAGCATCATGGGAACCTCTAGGAGAGAAAGTGGGAGTAGGAAGCTCAAATGCATGTTTAGTACCCCCACTTGTTTTCTAAGTTTTGTCTTGTGGCTTACAAGGATGTAAAGCCCTGAGGTGGGGAGAATGTAAAGACCCAAAATTTCCATGTAATTGTTTTTAAATAAATATATATTTTATGAGTCCATGAAAATTGACGGTGCAAAATTCCAAGGCTTGTAGTGCTCGGAATGAATTTATGAACTTTATTTTGGGTACGTTTATTAAATGTGTGAGAGCGATTTTCTATCTTTTGAACCGGTGCTCGGAATTGAAATCGAAGGGTACCGTTGAACTCGTAGTGCCAATATTCACTTAAGGAGACTTTGACCTTGACCATAGTAGGTTGAGGGTGAAAGTTAGATTTCAATATATTCATGAAATAATAAAAAAACTGTGTAGATTTTTATTTTTATTTTTATTCCATGTGGATATTTCATAGGTGGGGACCACCTAAACAAAAACCTCCCATGAGAGGTTATAGAGGTGGGGACCACCGAGCCTAACTTCCCATGAGAGGTTATGGTGGTGGTGACCACCCATGTTTAAAACCCCTTGAGCTCCCTCATAAGTGTGGGGGAGCCTCTTAAACTTCCCCACTTAAATGGTGCCACCCCCTTAAATTTATTATGCCAACCTATTTAATTAATTTTTTATATTTTAAATTTGTGCCAATAAAATAAAAAATAGATTTCATAATCTATTATATTGGGCTACCTTTTCATTTTGGGGGAATTGGAGAAAAGGCATGGCAAAAGAGAGAGTGTTGGAGAGCATGGGAGAAAGCTCTCCAACAAAGAACGCCAATGAAGAATGCCGACCTCGACTTTGAATTTCTTCATCAGGACATCCTCCAACATGGGACATCTTCAATAGATGATCATATTCCCTCACCAATGACGTTGTCTTCTCCCTCGTGATCTCTATCGATGAATCAAATGAGTTCGGGGTTTTGTTACCATGTTCTTCCCTTCTATGTTTATTTTGTGGGAATGGGATTAATGATTGACAAAGGTTGTGGGGATTCAAGTTACTATATATCTTCCATACACGTTCTTGTTCTTGTTGAGACTCTTTCTACTGCTCAAATGCAGAGTGTGCGGGAAAAAAAACATGGACCGACCCCTCCTCCATTCTTCTTCAATGGTGTATCCTTCGCGATGGAAGAAGGCGATTTTGGTGATAGTAATCGGTGCTGGCGGTCGGCACTGGTGGAACTCGAGAACCGTCAACGAAGGCATGATGCCCTACCACCATGCAGCCCTCGCTACCCTGTGGCATCCACCGCTCTGTGCAATCCATAGCTAAGATGACCCGAGTCACCGCCGCCGGTCCGAGCCGCTGCCGTAGCCTGGCCTGGCCACCGCCGCCAGACTGAGCCGCCGCCGCCAGGCCTGGCCACTTCTGCCTGGTTGTGTCGCCGCCGCCGGGCCGAGCCGCCGCCATCTGGGCCGAGGTGCCTCTGATGTCCATGCATTCACCATCATCCGGGCCAAGCCACCGCCATTGTCTAGGCCAAGCTGCCACTGAGATGCAGTTGCTGGGCCGAGCCACTGTCTGAACTGCAGTCGCAACCATCGTCCGGGTCGAGTCACCACACGAGCTGCTGCCACCGGGACGAGTCGTCGTCCGAACTGCCACTATTGTCTGGAACGAGATTCCGCCCGAGCCGCCACCACCCTTCTGAATGAACCACCCTAGATGAGCCTCCCAATGACCTCGATCCCGCACAATGCCCTCTACGGCCTCACAACCACCCGTGGCCCTCCGTGGCCCCTCATGGCCCCACGTGGCCTGTTGGGCCACCCAATGGGCCGGGCCAAACCTAACGGGCCAAGAATCCTAGAGGGCTGGTATGGACCTAGTGAGTGTGACCAGGTCGTCCCAAACTGGGCCGGCCCAGGCCGGGTTGGGCCATGTCGGTTCGACCGGGTTGAACTGGACCCAGGCCCACTACAACCCATTTAAATTCTTTTGACCATAACATTGGGACCATACGTCCGTTTGATGAACTGTTAGCGACACTGTAAATCTTGGAGAGAGACGGTCCCTTTGAGTATAAACCACTGGAGATTTGGGTTAAGATAAGGTACAGTCATCTTGGATCAAGAACGAATCCAACCAGGCCCCCAGGACTAAAATGCTAATAACTCACAAACTGGGGATCTGATTGACGCACCATCTATTGCGTTGAGACCCCTATGACCTGGCGGTCCTTTGAGATACTTTTCTGCGGAACATCATGGTAGTTGGAGAATCTACCAGTGGCTTGGGTAATAGACTCTCCTAGAGATGAGCAAGCCTAGTGCTGATACCCAGTAGCTGGTTTTGACGAGAAGAGTGCTCCTAGAGAACCTTTGCGGGTCAGCTCCTAGCGATTCTTTGTAGGTTAGTAACCAAGAATCTTAATGGAGTAAGGTGATTAAGTTGATATAAATAATAATCTATACTATTGTACCTTAGTTATAACTGGGGTGATATGATTCGTTACCTCTGGGGTTTCTTCATGATTTGGATGGATTACTTGAAAACACAGGTATATGTATGGGAATATACCTAAGTAGGGTTATCTGTTGATTTCATACTTTTTGGGTTTTCATTGGTGGATTTTGTCAGACCTTGAGGCTCTTGGGGTCCCTATTGAGTATCTTTATACTTACCCCTACATGGGATATGCCCACACTATGTTGTGATGGATGCAGATGACAGACATCGCTGACAGAGGATGAGGGTACTAGGACTGGACGATGCCCAATGGTGGACCAAACAGAGTGTCAGTATGTAGAGGAGATAGGTGGACATAGAGTGATGATGATGCGATCTGTACCTATCCTTAAGGTAGGAACCTTGGAGGATGACACATTAGTTGTCTTTTCTCTTTCTTCAATTGTATTGTATTTCATTAGTACTTGTATCTTTACAGTTGGGCTTGTATTCCGACACCTTTTACTTTACACACTCTTTTTGTTATACAATTATATTGTGTTAGTATCTTTCTATGTGCTTGGTTACATGAGTTTATAGGTTATAAAGGAAATTACTTCCCAGTTTTAGCAATTACGCCTTTTGGTTCTAGTCACCAGCCCCTTGCCTATGGAAGGCGGGCTTGGGGTATTCACGGCACGAGCCCTGGGGGATGGGTTGTGACAATTTAGTGCACCCAAAATATACAAAAATAAGCTCCCAAAATCCCTCACCTCATCTTATAATCCTCACTTTTGGAATAAATCCATTTATATAATCCATTTAGTTCAAACCAAATGGTTTTACCAAAATAAGAAGTAACAACCTTCCTCAAACTCTTTTAATTTATTTTCATTATACTCCCATAAAAATATTCCTATTTCATTATTAAATAATAACCTTAGTAGTATAAATTTTATAATATTCTATTATTCTAAGAGTTACACATAATATTACACACACTTTGTTCTAATGGGTAACGAACTACCAGTTCATGTACAGAGAACCACCGCCTCATGAAACGATGATTGTTCATTTTTTCTTTTACCACCTCTTATGGTTGGGAGTTTTGATGGAGAGAATGATTTTATATGATATATATATGATATATATATGATAATTATAATATTTTTATGATTCATTAATTTTTATATAACACATTCCTTTATTCTATCAATTTTTTGGGAATATGATAACATCGTTTCTGTAATTGTGAAGTACTGTATCCTCAAAATGATGCGAATCATTCACACAATACTTGGAATGTATAAAAGATAGTTTAATAAATCAATGTGAAATTCATGAAATAAATACAATACAAGAATTATATCATTAATATAAATATATATATATCACATAATATTCATTCCATTAAATATTATAATGAAATGGATGCACCATTTATGTGGACGTACGACCTACGGTCTCCATAAACAGTGCATTTAATTTATTATATCCAAATATTATGGATTGTTATAAATAAATATATAATGAATATATATGACAATTATATCATGGGTTAAATTCTTTATATTATTAAATCATAATCTAATTAATAGTAATAGAAAGTAATAATTCAAAACATATTCAAAAAATAGGGAAATTAATACCGAAAATAGTATAAAAAACGAAATATTTTTAATAAATGGGTAATAAGATATTATAAGAAGTTAATATTTTATATTATAAATATAATTACGGTTTGTATAAAATTTAGTAACAAGTTCAAAACCCTTACACATGATTCTAAACGGTGTTCACCAAAAAGGATACACAAGGTAAGGGATTCTTGCGTCACATTTATTTCCATGAGGCATACATAATTTTCACTAAATAATTATTATTTGGTTGTGTATATATGAACAATGTTGTAATTTTATATAATGAATTATTTTATATTTTTTTATTTTATGTTTCACTTTGAAATACCTCACCCAAAGGGTTTATCTTGAAAATTAAAAAAATGGTAAAATTCATATTTTCAATCTCACTTTCATTTCTGATTTATAATATTATCTTGAAACAATCACTTTATTTTAATAATTTTTATTATATATTACCTTAAATATAGTCATTCTTGGGTGATGGATATTATTATTTCATGAAAGGTGTCCCATTTTTACATACGGTGTTTACTTTGACAGTTATTTGATTATCTGGGGAAATACTGGTAAATCTGTATTCTTTATTCTATATAGATATTTGATAAGGAATATATTTTATTTATATTATTAGATATTATGAATGATTTGAATTTTAAATGATGCAGGTCCCTACACTATATATATCCCCTTGTTGCATCAACAGGTTCTCATGAGATGAACAAATTAGCCAAATTATACATGTTTCTTCCTATTTTTTTTAAACCGTCTTTTGAAAGGTATTGTCTATATAGGGTTTCATGTTCTTCAAACATGAAATATAAAATTAAACATTTAATTTATTGATATTATAGTTATTATTATGGTTATCTTTAATATTTTCATATGATAAAATTTTTGGATTCTTTTTGTTCTTGGTTTATTAATTAAATGGAATGTGTTTTAATTTTATAACCTTTCATATTGATTATGCATAATCTAGATATTTTAATTTATTGTGTTATCAGTTATTTACATTGACTTGTTGATTTATTCTCATCAATTAATTATTTATTCCACTTTACCTTCCCTTACTAAGCATTTTTTGTCACCCTTATTATGTTTCCTTTCCCCGTGTTATGAAGAGGAATCCTTTGAAGGTGTTTCAAGGATGTAGAGCCTTTACATATGTTATTATTTATTTTATTTTTCCAATTTATTATGGGTATCATGTATGTAATATATTTTTCCAAAACTACTAAACTGATTGGCTCTTTGGGACTTGATTCTTGGTAATAATTCCAATGTAATAAAATAATGCACCAACTCTGGGCTTTTAGTATTGGGGCGTTAAAATGTAGGATAGAATCTTAAACATAGGATGAACTTATGAAAAAACCAAGGTAGGATGTTTATAAAAAATAAGACTCCACAATCACATTAGTAATTTCCCAGATTTTGAAAACATATTCTCATAAACATAACTGAAAACACACTGAAAACATCCTTAATCACAACCAAAATCTCAAAAAAAAAACATCAATCATACTATTTAAAAAGAATCTAACTACACCCAAAATATTGGTTCAATATTTAATGAATAATGAATCATTATATATTTACATATTTTTGGTTTAATAACTAGAAAAATAACTCTACATAATATAACACTTTTATTTTATCTAAATATTGTGGTACATGATGATCAATATACCATTCAAAAAGATAAAATGTTAATTATTAATATTTGTAAAATAAACATGATATATCATAATTATTGTCCCATTATATGTGTAGAAACATAACATTTCACTAAATAAGGTCATATATGACCACATTTTAGTAATTTATCATATTAGAGAGTGGTAAAGAAAGTAATTATGTTAAATTATTAATCTCGATATAAAATTATTATAATAGAATCGAAGTAAAATTATATATTTTCTTAACACAAACCAAATGTTAAAACATAAAATTTTAACTAAAACTATTAACTTAAATTATTATCATGATATATGAGGTCAATATATATTGATATATCATGCTAAATGTTTTTATAAAAATAATCTAGTAAATCCAAATTCCATATTTGTTTTCAATTTGATAACTTTGAATATTTTTCATGAGGGTTTGGATAGTATTTCCCTAAAAATTTATATTACATTGATCACCAAATTCAAAGGAATAATAATGAATGCATACTAATTATTATGGAATATTGTAAGAAAAAATGGTTGTAAGAATATTATGATCCTTAATGATATTTTCACTTATCCTTAAAAATTTATTTATATTTATTGAAAATGTTTTTTATATGATGATAAATGTAATTCATTTTGTAGTATTGTATAATATTAAATTCCATAATTTATTTTCTTTATTTCATTTTTAGTTAATTATTTGAAAATTATTTCAATGATTAATCATATGTTTTCCAAATTATTTAATAAAATAATATTTTTTACTAAAAGAAAATTTCATTAAGATGAAATTACAATATAATTATTTAAAAAAAAGCAGAAATGAAGATGAGTGGAGGAATTTGTATTATTTTATGGTCTTTTATGCTCTGGAAATTTCTTATTTTTTGTTCACTAGATGGCTTAATTGGTTTATTCATGTAACATTCATATTTATTTCCTATATTTATATTTATATTTTTAAAATAGGATATTAAAATATTCATAATTAGTGCTCATGTCGCAGATTATGTTAGAAATTTTAATGAACTGAAATTGTCGTAATTAAATTTTCTAATGGACTTTCATACATTCTTTTTCTTAATTATTGTAATATTTATATTTAAATATTCATAAAATTATTATGTTTCATTGTTAGTATTAATATATATATATGAAAAATAATTATATATATGATATTATGACTTGTTTTAATTTTCAATTTTTATTTCTAATTATATAATGATATCAGAAGTAAAATATATATTGAATATTCATAAATTCTAACAAATATCACTGTTAGTATTAACACTTTTATAATATAAAAAGTCTTATAAATACAAACTTGTAAACTAATTTACCTTTTATCGTAATCCCTTAAAAATATCCCTACTATTTTTATTACCAATATATGTAATTAATATATAAAAAATAATAAAAATCTAGAATTTGTATACGAGTGAGTAAGGATATAATGACCTGCACTGTTCTGGGATTAAAAAATAAGGACAAATATGAATTGTTTCATCTCATGTGGCTTTTTATGGATAAAGGAAAATTTATCTTTTCATATGATATGAGATAATTTTTTTTGACAACACTGTTTGTCTTGAAAAGGGGTGTTCACTCTAGTATAATAATTTTGTGGAATTCTAAGTCATTCTCTATAAAGCTAGATATAATATATAATTAATTAAATATTAATTATTTATGAATGATAAACTGGTGATATCTTTTAAAAAAATTTCATATTAATATTATAACATTATGATTGACTTTGGAATAGGTGTTTTCCTAGGTGAGGCATGATAACATCATGTGCATTGGGCCATAGCTCGAGTTCCTTTTCTTGTTATTTTTATTTTTTATTTTCTTTTTATACCCACCCTTTTTCCTTACCATGAACAAAGATCCCCCCTTATAGGTATCATTTAGTTGAGTTAGTATATGGAGAGAAATGGGTAAAGGGATAGAAAGGATCCATCATCAGGGATTCCAATTTGACCAACAATGGGATTTGGAAACTATGAGTGGAACATTTAGACTAAAGCTTTGGTGTATTTCTCCCATAGGTAGGCCATTTTAATATTTTTTTCATAAATCCACATAGTGTGGTTGTTTTAATGATTTAAAGAGGAATTATTTTGTTGGGCACCCCTCAATGTTTTTTAAATGGGTATTTTTGGGAGAATAAGGGATTTTAAAGCATTTGAAGGGTTTCCTATTCAAAAAAACACAATCACACAGTGTGTGGTTTTGAGTAAAATTCCATGTATTATAATTTTTTTGTGAGGGATGAAGATGATAAAAACATAGTGTATGTTTGTGTGTGTGTTTTTGAGACACACTCTATAGATGTGACTCAAGGATTAGCTGAGAACTCAGAAATACACCCCATGCAGTGGTCTCGTGGCCATGTAATATACCAGGCTAGACCCCATGCACAATTCATGGCTACAGGTCTTGTGTAGAATTTTAATCACCTTATGTTTTGAAAATATAAAATTAAATGGTCACCCCTTATGATTATCATTCTGTATAAGGCAAGTGCATTCCATGTGGTTGGTGAAGGTGTATGCCAAGTGGGATGGGGTACATGGCCGGGGATTAATGTTGGGGTACACACCATATATATGAGTTATATTACATGTAAGTTCCCCGTGAGAAAATGGTAATGTTTTTTTCTATAAATTCATAATTTGACTTTTGATTAGTCTATTATTATTATTTTTTCATCTGGATAAAAATGGTGGAATACTATTATCATGGAGAGGCAAACTAGATGGTGTTTTAGAATAGGTGAAATTATTAAGGAGGATTTTCCATGTGGATTTGGGTTATAAAAATCGCATGGTATGGGATGTGTGATACAAGAACACAATGTGAGTTTTGAGATTTTTCTAGGATATGGTACTGATATTCCATGGGGATAAGATCTTTTTGACTTAGAATGGACCCTATGCTTTTATAACAATAGTTTTGAGGGGATTTATATGGTCAGATCAGTTAAGTGACATGGTTTGGATTGGACATTGGAATTAGAGTTCACTGATGTGTGATGAATGGGCATTGGTGTCGGTTATGTGAGGCTATAGAAGGTCTATAAGACATAGGGGACACCCAAAAAGGTGATGAAAGAAATGTTTTAATGAGGGGCTAAGTCTTGAGTGACTATATCCGTAGCATCAGCTAGAGATCTACATGACAAGATGCATTACCTAAGTGTTTTCATGTGAATTATAGCCCCCCTAGAGTCTTCTTGGATTGGATCATGTTATTTATGGCCTCTATAGATACTTTGATCACGGGTAGGTGTGCCTTTTACATCCCTTAGAGTTTTCATGGATGGTTTAGTGTAATGATCAGGGTCTGGGGTAGAAGACCATTCATGATGTGACTTTGGTCAGTGTGAATGTGGTCGATCTATACCTTTAGTAACAATGTAGTGGTTGTGGAAGGGGAATTTTCCTATAGTGAGAAGACCAAGTTGTCCATGTCTTATGTGACATGGTGTGGGTTCATGGATGATAGTACACCATTCATGAGATGCTTGGGTTGAGGAAAATTATAGAGGCATAGTTATGGGATGGTGTGATTTAAAGAATTGATCTCACATGAGTGGGAATTCATGGGTTAAGGATTATGGATATACAATCTTGACTAGTTTTTATGGGTAGTGGTTTGAGGTTTTAGACACCACCCTACCCTGAGTCTTTAGATATGCATTGAGAATTAATATGATGTCGCAAGATGTGATACTGATATGGATTCTGTTATGACAATGATGTTGTTATGGTATAGTGTTTTTTTGTGATAGTACGTACATGAGATCCCAATGTGACCATGTTTCTCTCTATTAGTTTTCGTTGGATGGTAATCACACAATTTCCCAATAATCATGTTTTTTATTTATTTTATTTTATTACAGTTTGGATATTCTAGGAATAACAAATGTGCATTCACATGATATGAAAACACATTTTAGGTAAACCATTTTGATGGTATATTAGTATTTATTTCTCAATATTTTATGGGAGCATAGATGAGTGTTCAAGCCACAGGTCCACATTTAGGTCAGACACAATTTTCATAGTGGATCTGGAAGATGCCCAGTATTACATGCTGTGGTTGGAGAACCACATTTTGGATTTCAAGAAAGATTATGTGAGACATGAGGATGGTAGTAGGGTTAGTATACATACATTATATTTTTGGGTTATTTTTTATTTCACATCAACCAATTATTCACTCAATAATATGTTCTTTTATAACTATAAAATATTGTTTATTACATCAAAGTGTTTATCAGATATTTCATACTCTGATTTTTATGATGGATGACTATTTAGTTTTTTTCACACTAATGTTGGACTCTGTTTCAAGTCCAAAATCACCATATTGTGTGGATTATGCACCCATGACTACTCAGTAACCTATATAATACAGGGAGGTGTGCTTCAGGTAATGTGTCACACCAGTTAGGGCACTTTTGAATACACTAGGGCAAGAGAATTAAAGAGTTTTATCATAGTAATTTTTTATGAATTTGGGAGTTGGTAGATAGGTAGATTGGGAATGTTTTGGAATTTTTTTAGACCATGTATTTGTGACTCAATAACTCCTTTATTATTGTATGTCTTATTTACTTAGGATAAAAGAATTATATACTTTGTTTGTGCTATTTTGGATGAGTTTTTTACATAATGTTGGTTTAAAAATGATGCAATTTTAATATTGACATATTTTTCCATTGGAAAGAGTCCCATATATAGGATTAATGATGAGGAACATAGTACAAAAAATAAAAATGATTTCTTCAATGGGATTTGACTTTTTTGACGGTATGGTTCATTCGTTTATCATGACAACAACAACATATATGGAATTTTACCACATAACATTTTGGTGGAATTATACTATACTAAATCATAGATTATTTATTTATATGGAACTTCATGTTGATCCCACTGAAATACATTCTACAATTACTATAAAAATATATTAATTTCATCAAGGGATGTATATAAGGACCCTTGGTGAGTTGATGTAAGAATTTCATGCCTCAACATATAATATTTAATAAGTTTATTATAGGAATTAGATGTCTAAGGAATGATCATAGGACATGAATTTTTTTTAATGATATATATTTGGTTATATAAATCTTCAAAACCAATCTATATGGTGTTTCCCATATATATTAGTGTGGTAATTCTATTTAACCAAATAGGGTTGTTGAAAAAATTCCTATGAGAAGTCATGGGATTTTATGATGAAAATCACATTGATATTTTTACTTGTATCAAGCATGAAAATTTTTGGTCAGATTATTTAGATTAATGGAACTATGGTTCTTAGTATGTTCATTCATAAGAATAATGGAATATTAGATAGATTCCTTTGTTTTAGAAATAAAACCCATGTGTGGGTGATTATGCGGTAAACATTAGATTGTGAGGTTCCTTAGGATATTGGATGTGATTAATATACATGTTGGGAATGGAAAATATATTTGGCATGTGATATGGGGTTAGATGAGATGTGGGTTATGGGAGCTTTTGTATGATTGTATAGTATAGTAGTATGAGATAATGTTGCAATTGGGTTCTGTTGATATCGAGTATGATAGAAGGAAGGAATAAATGATGATGTTCTTTGTGAAACATTCTTTGAGAGGAGGAGAGTGGGAATTGGGCAGTTTTTTTTGGAAATTTCTCAGTGTTTGAGGTAATTAACAGAGTGGTTACGTGCAATGTCAATTGAGTTATAGATCATTAAATTGGTTTTGTAGAGGTTTTCTAAGTATGGTTTGATTTTTCGATGAACTCAAATAGTGTTGCATAAAATATTCTATTGTGATACACTCATGTGAATTTTGTATTGAGGGTCTTGGTGGGAATTTGAGATGTACCTATGTAAATGGATTGCCCATAACTGGATCATGGTACTGTAGTGTGACCGATCAGAGTTGGTTATTGTGAGCTATTTATAGGATGAGTAATGAAGGTGTTGATGAGAAATGTATTCTTTGATTCTCATGGATTAGTGTAAATAAATTCATATGGTGGGGATTGAACCATTGTTTGACATTAAAGATGCAGTTCATGGCAAATCAAAAACATATAATGGTATGTAACTTCTGTTAGCACTTGAGTATGAGTGGTTTGGCCATTCCCATTCGTTGTATATGGTAATGGAAAATATGTGGTCAATGGATATAAGTATTTGGATTTTGTGGATGGTGATAATGACATTTCTATTGTAGGTAGAATTATATTGGTTATGGATGAATGTACCTTATAGCGGAAGGGTAATGGTTACAACAAGACCATTCATTGGAGTGTTGAATAATCTTCATAGTACTGGTTTATGATAAGATTCCATGATATATAGTTATTTGGGTAATTCAAAATTTGAGGATCATATTAAGTACTTGGTTGATTAATTGCATTATATTTATGATTCAAGTGGTTTTGAGGTGATCCATATTGGAGTCTAATCTGTGGTCTTCCGGTTCTCGGGGTGAGATCATGATAGGTATAATATGTGATTAGTGATATGATTATGGGGGTATATTGGGATCTAGGATTGAATATTAGTGACAGTACTTGGAAAATGTTATGATTCCTCTAATTGTTTTGGAATCAATATCTGGTGTTGTGAGGACATAGTTTGTGAGTCGGTAGACAGCTGGAGGTGAGTACATTATAGACTATTCCTATGGTGGAAAGCACCATAGCTCAAAATTGATTATTGTAGGTGGGGACTTGTGATGGGAGGAACCATAAGAATCAGGTTGAATCATTTTATGATACCATGGTGGGTTAGTATAGATAGGCGTGGTTAGAATTTCCTTAGAGTTCTTGTTGGTAGTAGGTAAGTGGATCAATTTCTAGTAATCAGTGTGTTTAGAATTTAGAGTTGACTTGTGGAACCATTCTATGTTTTTGGAATAAAACATGGGGTGTTCATGGTTTTTTAGGACCAATTGTTTTTCAATAAAGGGTTATAATAATACCATTCTTGAGGATTAGGTTCATTGTGGGTGGAGTTTTAATGTTTTTATGATATTTTAAATTTGAAGAAATTTTATTTTTTATCTTGATCTAATTTTTTCTGTGAAACCAAACATTTTAACTATGAGATATTATATGATATTTTTTAGGAACACTCTATTGGTATAAAAATATCATGTTTAAACTAGTATAGGAGAATTCTGGAATTTTGAGTCACTATATTTTCAATGAAATACAAAAATTTAATTAATTAATTATCATAATCTCATATTTTTTATTCATGTTTTTTTATGATTTAATATACTTTAGGGGATTTATATGATGTTTATATTTTAAAAACCATCTATTTTACTATATTATATTAATTTATTGGTTTTTCATGTTTTAATTTCATTCTCATCTCATTGGTAATAAAAATTATTGATATTTTTTTTAATAAAAGTTGACCATATTTTCTATTTGGTCGAGGGAATTATTCTTCCATGTTTATGTTCTATAAAATATATTCTCTTTGGTCGATAGCTTTTATCTTGATCTGGGATCCAGCCAAGTTGTAGTTTCCTTTGGCTGCAATCCAAATGTGCGGAGTGGCATGTCAGTGGTTTATGCTCTATCTCGCTAAGAAGAAGGAGGTTGAGGTTTTGTTGACCGAATTTGAGAGGGAGTTCCAGGTGGAATTCCTCTGTTCCACAATGAAGGATGATAAGAGGCAGGAGCTACTATCCCTTCTTTAGAGGAGTATGTCAGTAAGGGAGCTGGGTCCATGTTCAATGATCACCTTCGTTTCAATCTAGACCACTTCTCAGACAAGGAATCGTGGGCAAGGTGCCTAGAGGAGGCACTGCAACCATACCTATAGTACACTATTACTCCCTTCACACTTCTGATGTACATAGTGGTATAGAAGACGACTGAAGTGGTAGAGAGGATTCATAATCTTGGAGTTGTTACAGAAGAGGGGATCCATTTGAGCTCATCGAAGGGGAAGGGAATTAGCTATAGGCCTCCAACATCAGGGTCGTCCAGGTTATGACTGATGGGGAGTAGGCCTCAACAATTCCAGTTTCAATATCATAGTTCTATCCCTTTCTCTAAAAACCTATGACCATGTTTTTTTATCTATGGAATCTAATGGAATCCACAAAATCATTGCTTAGACTGATTTTCTCACAGTGTAGGAGGGAAGGTTCATCACCCACCTCAGCAGCAGTAGTTTCTAGCCAGACCCTTTCAACAACAACAACAGGGACAGCGAGCTCCCGCTACTTCGAGATCAGTTGTTGCAAGAGGAGGCTAGCCTCAGGGCACTCCTCAGGGACCTCGACTAGGGTGTGGAAGAGGAGGCGGCCGATAGCTGAGGGGAAGATGAGCTGGGCATGGGAATTTTCACGCTGTAGAGGAATCCATTCCAGCAAGGCCAGAGGTTATTCGGGGTTTGATCAGCTTATTTAGTACCCATAATTCTACCATGTTTTATTTAAAAACTTCACACTCATTTGTTACACCCATTCTATCCCAAGAAATAGGTCTAAACTCATAGATACGTCTCATTTAGCTGGTATTGAGTATGCCAGTTTGAGGTCAAAATAAGTTGTCGTACGTTTGTCAAGGCTGCAGACTGATTTTGGGGAAACATCAGTCCAATGGTACCTTTTTTTACTATATATGTATCCATATTATGTCATTTTAGGCATCCACTAGTTGTTGTCTATGTGTTCCATTATCGACTACTTCTAAGGAAGGGTGGTGTTCTCAGATATGGGTGTCCCGTGTGTAGCCTTCGATGGTGAGCGGGGTTATGGGGTGGGCCGCCAATGTGTGAAGACCCTTCTTTCCATGGTAGATGAGATGTCAGTGGAACTAGTTGAATCAGAGATGGTAGAATTCATGGGGATCATTAGTGAGTTCCAGGATTTCTTCCCTAAATAGGTTGTGACCCTACCCCCTCAACATGATGTTGAGTTCAGGATAGACTGACAACCCAGTGCCTGTCCGATTTCAATGGATCCCTATTGGATGTTGCCTTCTCAGTTGCAGGAGTTGCAGATCTAGGGTAATGAATTGATGAAGAGGGGTTTTATAAAACTGGGTGCTTCACCGTGGGGGTGCTCGAGTATTGTTCGCAATGAAGGAAGAAAGTGGTATCAGGCTATGTATAGACTATCAAAGGATGAATTAGGTAACAGTCGGGAACTATTCCCCCTACCAGGGATTGAATAACTTTTTGATTAGTTGAAGGGGGAAGGTTGGTTCTATAAAATCAACCAGCGGTCTAGATATCACAAGCTGAGGGTGAAGAATGCTGAAATCTCAAAGACTACTTTCAAATGCAGATATGGGTACATTAAGTTTTTGGGCATGTCGTTTGGCATTACGAAATCACAAACTGTGTTCATAGGGCTCATGAACTAAATTTTCCATGAAAATATGGACCGGTTCATAGTCGTGTTTATTGAAGAAATCTTGATCTACTCATGATCAGAAGAGGATCACATCAAGCATCTAAGGATAGTTTTGGAGATCCTTCAACACCACCAGTTATATGGAAAGATGTCCAACTGAATGTTTTGGACAGAATTTGTTCACTTCCTTGGATACATGGTGTCCCAACAGGGAATAGTGGTGGATATTTCAAAGGATTAAGCAGTTGTTTCTTGGGAAATGCCCAAAAACATGACAGGTGTTTGTAGTTTCCTAGGTCAAGAAAGATACTATGAGAGGATTGTTCCTAATTTCTCTCAAGTTGTATGCCTTTAATAGGCTCGACAAATAAAGACCAGGATTTATTTTGGAGTGAGCATTTCTAGGAAGCCTTCAGTCATCTAAAGGGGAAACATTTCTGTTTCCCAGTACAGATCTTGTCATAGGAATGGGTAGCTTTTGAAGTGTTCTTTAATGATTTTAGTCTAGGATTGGGGAGTGGGATGATGCAATATCAGGGAGTTTTGTCTTATGGGTCTAGGAAGTTACGTACTAAAAAATTTAACTATTCCACCCATGACCTAGAGCTTGTAGCAGTTTTCATTCGCATTGATGTTTTGTAGGCATTACCTCATCGGGGAATGCTTCAGGTCTTCACAGATCATAAGAGCTTGATGTATGTCTTCTCCCAACGAGACTTGAACATTTGGAAATAGAGGTGGCTGGAGTTTCTTTAGGACTACAAATTCATGATCTCCTACACCTCAAGAAAGGGGAATGTGGTGACTAGTTCCTTGAGTATTAAGTTATAGAGGGATGTGGTTTGGGAGTCAGTAGATGATTGTAATGTAATAATGGATTTGGCTGCCTTGCACCTGGATGCAAGGGTGGAGGATTGTAGGGGTTGTATTCTTTAGATGACAGTGCAGTCTTCCATGGTATGACAATTGAAGAAGTTTCAGTGGGGATAATTAGATGTTGAAGTGATTTAGGATGCTCTTAGGTAGGGAAATGCTATGGAATGGTGGTCAGAACATGGTCAGAATCAAATTGTGTTTCGTGGAAAATTGTTTGTCCCTATTAAAATGTGAAAGATATTTCTTAGGGAGTTCCATAACTCACCCTTAGAGGAACACCCAGATGTTTCCATGATGTACTGGGGCATAAGAGGTCAGTTTTGGTGTCCTAGTGTGAAGTGGGTAGTGGCAGAAATTTTGAAAAATAACCTCATGTTCTAGAAGGTGAAGGTTGAGCACCATGTTTCAGGAGGCTTATTATATCCATTATACGTACCAGAGTGGAAGTGAGTTGACATTTTAATGGGTTTCTTCATTGGAATACATAAGGATCAATGAGGTTGTGATGCTATCTGGGTGGTGGTAGAATAGATGAAAAAATAAACTAACATTCTAGAAATCAAGGAGTCGAGTGTGGTGGATAATGTAGCACATAGGTACGTGGATGAGGTGGTGAAGATTCATGGAGTTATGAGGTCCATAGTCTCAGATCGGGATACACTCTTTACTTCATGAGTTAGGAGGGGATTACAACATGCTTTTAGCACACAAATATTCCTTAACACTACTTTCCATTCTCAGAAAGATGGGCAGACATAGAGAACCATCCATACATTAGAGCATATGTTTCAGGCATGTGTTCTGGACTTCATATGATCATGAGTAAGCCACCTGCCACTGGTAGAGTTTTCCTACAATAATATATATCACGCTACCATTAGATTGACTCCATTTTAAGACATTTATGGAAGGTCATGTCATTCTACCATGTTCCGGACTGAGGATGGGGAACCAAGTGTTCTTGGCCTAGAGGTAGTGCAGAGCACAACAAAGAAGGTTCAGCCTGTGCTTGAGAAGATGATGGCAGCTCAGGACCAGAAGAAGTCATATGTCGATCATAAGAGGATACCATTGGAACTCAAGGTTGTAGACCACATGTTCTTAAAGGTATCTCCTTGGCATGGGAATGGGAGGTTTTGTAGGGGTAGTAAGCTTTATCCTAGGTTCTTTAGGCCCTTCAAGGTGTTGTGGTGGGTTGGGGAAGTGGATTTTCAGATTGTGCTACCACCAACGCTATAGAGAGTCCATAATGTATTCCATGTGTCTTTGCTCCATTGGTAACCTCATGATTACTCCACGTCCTCGACTAGGGAGATATGTATATCGTGGATGATTCAACATTTGTGGATAAACCAGTGGGTACCGAGGATTATGAGGAGAAGGTGATTCATGGATGAACCATTCCCTTAGTACATGAGTTGTGGAGACATGGTGGCCTTGACGAGAGTACCTAGGAATGAGAGGCAGAAATACATTCCTAGTACCCAGAGCTATTTTGAGTTTTGTTTTGTGTTTATTTTTTACTTTACTATGATATAGTTCTTTTCCTTCTTAAATATAATATGGGATGTTTTCCTTTCTCAGAATGACTGTAAAATTCCTTAAATTGGGGAGGGGAGGACCTGATCCATAATCATATGCATTAAGGTGGATGAGATTAACCACATGCGGGTGAGTCACTGCCGCCTAAAGAGGACAGTTTCTCGACATGGAAGAAAGGAATCCCTAACCCATATATATTGACGGTGTGAACTTTATATGTTTGTGTGATTTTTATAGGGAGAAGAGCGGTAATATATTCATAGTTGTTCAGGAGATAGATGAGGGGGACGTGTTCCTAGATATTGAGTCTTGTTCTATATTTCGAACAACTCTATGATGGTTTGTCCCTGAGAGGTATCTTGTGCGGTGGTTTTTTGGACCCCATCCCTTTTCTTCAGATTTACTCTTGAATTATTGTTGGTGATAATAGTATGATAGGTATATGATATAGTGGATCAAACCATCCTGGTACATTACTTTACCAAATTCTAGTTTTTTTGGTGTCCTGGGGACCATCAATGACTCATTAAGGTGTTTTCCAAATTTTTGGATTGATAAAATTGTGGAACCAATGGGCATCAGTGGCACCGATGGGTCGTCCATTGCACCAATCAGCATCAGTGGCCCAACGACGGTTCATGGGAGAAAGTGACAGGGCGATGGTGCTAGGGAAACAGTGTCAGGGTGATGGTGCTAGGGAAATGGTGCCAGGGCAATGGTGCCATGGCGATGATGTCAGGGAAATGGTGACTCACTTAATGGGGAGTCCTTTCCCATTTTTGAAAGACCTTCTAGTTTTCCCCGGTAACATATCCTTGGATGTAAAAGTGTTTTAATACCCCTTCTATGGCTATTTAAATCCAATAAAAGATGTTTTAAACCCCTAATAGTTGGGTGACCCTTGAGTTGACAAAATGCGTGTAATTTTCCTTAGTGACACAACATTTTTGTGTTTTACATTTACCCCCTATTACGCATTCTTCTCTATTTTAACAAAATCTATTAACTCACAACCGTTATCTCCTCCATCTCTGGGGAGAAATAATAAATCTCAATTAATCCCAATGTGTGAAACCAACCAATGAAGTGGTAAGGCCATGATCTTACTTTTTTGTACTTCAAAATTTCCTCCCTAATTTTAGGATATGGATTTTTCTTAATCCAAGTTACTCTCTTCCACTTTCCGGTAGGTCTCTTACAGTGTGACTTGAGACTTCCTTCCAAGAGAAATCGTGCTCCTATGCTGGATCTCTTCCTGCATAGCCTTGGAGTCCTCAGATTTCTTCCTGTACAAATCATGCATCCCAAGTTCTTGGCATGAGGATAAAACATCTATCATTGACCATACATGTATGGTTTTCCTTTGTCTCTCTTTACTGTATATTTTGCAGGAAACTATGATAATGATTCCCTTGGGATGTGGATGGAACCAAACCTTAAAGAAGATAATAAACAGACTCTAAAGAATTAAGGGAAAGTAATGATGATGTTATTTTATTTCTTTTTCATCATTTTTAGGTTGTGAATTGTATGGGATTATGCCGACTAAGAATAGTGGTCATTGGTGGTTATTCCTTACACACTAATAAACCTCTATTTTTCTAGATAACCATGTGATTTAATGGATGTAACATGGAAACTGGTTAATAATGTAATGTTGGCCGAGAAAATAGATTCCCAATGAATACGAATCCTAGTGTGATCACCCCAGTTAACCAAAAAGATATAAGGATTTGATAAATGGTGAGGATAAATATAGAAACTCAATTTCTCTGTTATGCTAATATACATGGTTTTTCTCCAAGATACATATGAGGTGACGTGGATGGGGATATGATCTCCAGTATTTTAGTTGTTTTTTTTGAATATGAGGTTGTGTGGGGCCATAGGTTAGAGTTTGGTTTGGTTCCAGTACTTTGAGGGATCTCATGGGTCCCTTTTGTTATTGTGATTACAAGAGAATTAAGTCTAAATAATTAAATTGATTCTTGGATGTTTTCATTCTATTGTTGTCTTGGATGATGGCTATTCTTGTTAGTTTCCCAGTATTAAAGGAATATTTAAATGGAATAACATAAACCTGGAAACCAGAATAGGTTCAATGGGGAATTGTTTTACTGAAATGGGTTGTTCTCTGGTTGTGGTTGTTGTGTATCTATGAATGTAGGAATAGTAATGAGAGTGTTTGCATGTGGGATTGTTTCTGAACCCTTATCTTAGGATTAGTGCTTGTTGAACTCTATGTATACATTTAGTAATTTTGTTTCTTATTCGCACCCCACCCATGTTGAGAACTCTGTGCTAAACACCTCTATTTAATGGGGGAAGGTGTTTTCTCCATCATTCTTATGAGTGGTTGGTTATTAGCTTCTTTTTTCCCTCTCCTAGGTAGACCAAAACTCTCCGAGATGGCTGTGATGGCCTAAGGTTCACCGTGGCCCAAGACTCTTTGATAAAGGTGTGTTGTGTTGGTTTTCCTAGGTGTGTGTTGGAAGGTTTGTTTCCAAAGTGTCTTCGAGATGAGTCCTAGGTGTGTTTGGGAATAGAAGTGGTTGTTATGGACCAAGTGTCTTCAGGCCTGGTAGTGGTTATTGTGGCCCAGGTGTTTATGGGGATAGTGATGTGTGGTTATTTTGGACCAAGTGTTTATATTTTTAGTTATGTGTGGTTGTTGTAGCTCAGGTGTCTGTGGGCGGGATGTGTAGTTGTGGTGGCCCACAAGGTTGTTGTTGGGGAGGCATTGGGGATGAAGTAGAACTTATGGGGGATGTTTGTTGCGTAGGATGTACTAAAAAACCAATGGGAAAGTGGTGTGGGCTACCCAAATATTGATGTTCTCTTACTATTACTTTACTTGACATGCATTATTTGGGGAGTATGCCTTGGGGAGGCTGGATGGATAGTTTCCATGATATGTGTTTTGGTTATCTCTACTTCTCACTTGGAAATTGAATCCCTCCCCACTTGTGCATGATGGATTTTGTATTTCTCTACTATTTATACCTGTATACTCACCATAATAATATAAAAAAAACTTTTAGGCTTCCCAGAGGACTTTGAGGACCATGCTGGATCTTACTAGTTCGGTCTTCAAGAGTTTTTGTTGCTGCCTTTCTTTCTTTTGGTAATTTCTTATGGATTTTTCTTGTACATTGTATCATTTTATACTAAACATGCATATGGGAATAGATTTTTGGATTTACTTTTACATTCAATCTTGTATTTTTTTGGGTTTACCATATTATCTCCTAATATTATTCTATAAAAAGTGAAATTACTTCCATATTACATGAGATTTTATACCCTTGGTGCTAGTCGCCATTTTGGGGAATATTGAAGGAGGGACTCAGGGTCATTATCCATCCTTCAACATGAAGAAGGAAGGGTATGAATGTTTTCTATCCCTTTCCTCATCTTGGTGAAGGCTGATCGTGATAAGATTTTCAAATCCTAGATTAGGGAACACATCCCTAAGGTACATGTTTATGATAAGTATATAATAAAATCCTAGAAATTTGTTAGGGTATAGATTTTGGGGGTATTACTAAAAATACATCCATGTCTAGATAATACATGTGGATGTGGGTTTGGAATAGATTAACTTAGGGTTGATAACACTGACAAGGTAAATGAGGCATGATATGAGTGTAACCTGATACACAACAATGAGTCTTACAACACACCTAGTTTGACACTCCCAATGTATAAGATTAGGGTAATTCATGTTTTATTTAAAAGTCATTATGAAGGGTTTAAAAGTTAATATATCCCCAAAGAAAACCATTATTATTATTATGATATTAGTTATGAATAAAATTTTCAATTTATGTTAGGATTTTTACAATGTACATGATTTTATGAGCTAATCTAATATATTCCATTGTTTAGAAATGGAACATGGGAGGAAGAAGTGTATCAATACTCTTGGAAAATGTAGAGTATTTCCTAGTGAGAATGTAAATGTAGATGGTATTATAATTGAAAATGTATTGGATATATTAGGACAACAAAATATGTTTATGATAAATAACCTTACCAAGATAGAGAAACTTGTTCCACAATGTATTCTCCAATGTCAGGATGATTTATGAAATAGTGGTCCCCATCAATTGGCGGGACTTCTGATCCAATGGTCACTAATATATGTATTTGGTATTAGGAGAATATATTTACTGCGTTGGGATGTGATGAAAATTAAATGTTTATACTAGCAGTGTATTTTCTCAAATACGATCCCAATCAATGGTGGTCGTTGATCTAGAATAATATGGTGGAAGAGGAAACAAAACTCAGGATATATAAATATTTTTATGAAATATTCTTTGAAAAGTATTTACCTCATGAGAAAAAACTAAGATGAAGATAAATTTCCTTGCCTTAAATATAATGGATGATCCAATTGTTGGGGAGTATGAAGCTACATTTACAAGGTTATCAATGTATTCTACAGGTTTCATAGGCAATATAGAATACAAAATTTTCCTTTTCATTAAAGAATATAAGAAATGTCTCCAAAGGGTGTTGGTCTATCAATTATTTTTTTTCAAATGGTGAAATAATTTTATATTCTATCAATAAAAAGAAAATAATTCTCCCATTATTATTAATTCAATGGGTTGTAAGTGATGAAAAGAATGAAAGAGTAGATAATATATAAAGAGAAGAAGGGAAGTAATTATTTTACCACATGTGATTTAACTTTGGAAGGAATAACCTTGGTAAATTTTTGAAAGGATTGGGAGTTTGTTATTAATGTGGAGAAAAGGGTCACAAGGGAAAAAAATTATATAGAAAAAGCAAGAATTATCTATTCAGTGTTACAATTGCAAAAAGATGGGACACTATGCAGACCAATGCCCCAAGCATCAAGGGAATATACTTCCAAATTAGATAAGGGATCAAGGTCAGGAATATATTATTGACATAACTGAATTGGAATAATTAATTTACTTATATATTTGGCTCTAATAAATATGATGGAATGTATTTTGTTGATTATTTTCTCATCATATGAATTATGAAATATATAATTATTTTAATGATGTATATTTTCATTACAGATTTGATATGATATGTTGAATGTTACCATGTAATGTGATTTAGAAACAATTTATACTTTTTTTTTTGAAAATACATGGTTTATGTAAATATAAACCCTAATTTGTTTCTAATGTTGAGAATATATTGTTTAGAAAAAGATATGATTTATTTGGATATGTGATGACTACCTTGTTATTTATTAATGATTTTTTTACAAAATGGTTTATTATATCAAGGATGGATTTTACAACACTTTTTAATTTAATTAATACATATAATAACATGTGTTTTACATAAGTAATAATAAAGCATGCCTCTTTTACATATGTTTTTTTGGTAATTAATGCTGTTACCATATTTCAAGAGAATACATGATGAATATATTCATGTGTTTAGAATGAGAAACTTTAGAGCTGCTTCATGTTGATTAAAGGCTATTAATAAGTGACTTTTGGAAATTTAGTGACCTTACATATAATTTTTTGAATTATATTTTTTGGAAAATTTTACTATTTATGAAAATGTTTAATTAAAACATTGGTTGTAGTTTTAGATATTGATGTATTACTTCAACTATGATTCAACTTGTGCTATGGGATGATGTAGATATTGTTGAAGTCACTATAATAGGATAATATCATACCTATAAAATGAAAACATATCAATTAATTATATTTCCTTACATTATTATACAGTGAAATAATTCCTCAACTCTTTGAAAAAGATCTTGAAATAATAATATCATCTTGTTATCATAATTTTTAATGATATCAATGACCTTTATACCCCACTCCATTATATCTCTTTGTGGTCATCAAAATTCAGCTGAACATTTTCTCTATAACTCTCCATCATAACTTCATAGTTATATCTTCTATCATAACCATGTTTTCATTAATGATATCCTATTTGAAAGTTGATTTTTTGGGTACATTGTATTTTTTCCCTATTATTAAGATGATATGTTGTTAACACTATTTATTATGTAGGTTTTTTGATAAAAGTATTTTTATATATAAAACCCTTGATTAATGAGATCAAGTTTAAATTTTGAGGATGCAATTTATTTTAGGTCAGGATAATTTATCACCCTGAAATTAAAAAATAAGGACATTCTAATTGATAGCGTGTATGAAACACATCACCAACCATGTAAGGGAATATAATATCCCATGAAATTAAAGTAAATTTAAAATTTTAAATATAAATAATATTTTATACATATTTCAATGTATTCAAAATTGAGTAATTTTTCATTACACAGTAGAGTGACTTTGTTCGGTATTTTTCATTACACACAAGACTGAGTTTTACTGATCAACAGTATATTATTAAAACATTATTAATTAAGACAATAAGATATTACATATCCATTAAATTATAATTCATGAATAGTATTAAATAACTTATCAAACTCTATGGTTTACATAAATATAAAATGAATTCACTAGTTACCAATTAATTACAAATTAATATAAGAACCAATTGAATATAATGGGGATGTTTTTATAGAAAACTATTTTTAGGCTCACAAACCTGTTTTATCCTAACAAATTAAATTAATTATAATTAGGGAGTGAATTAATATATATATATATATATATTATATTATATTCAATAAAATAATTTTTACATTCAACCAAGATAATTTATAATAATAGGATAAGAACAAACCTAGTATTACACATAAAAGGCTTTATTTTTATAAAGACTCCTTCAACGTCTTTTAAAGAAGAAAAAATTTTAAATCATGTTTTTTCGAAATTTTATAAATATTATATTTTGAAAGAAACATTATTTTTTAAATTGAAACATAAAAATTATCATAGTTTTAATTTTTAATATTTTATATGAATTCGCATTTTATGGTGAATAATGAATAATACTGAATTTTAAATCAAAACTGTTTTTTATCTAATTTGTTTATAAGGATAAATTATATTTTTAACTATTTTTAAGGTATAATTATATTTATTATATAATAATTAATCCAATTTAGGCCATTGAAATCAATTTCATTTTAAATTGGATATAAAAACATAGAAAACGTTTAAACGTTTTTATATTAAAAACCTGCTTTATCGTCCCATATATAGGATTAAATTTAAATTAATTTATTATAATTTTGTGACTAGAATTAGGAAAAATTCATTACTTATTTGGAATAAAAATATTTAATAATTTTAAAGATGTTAAATATCATTTTATTAAAAAATATTAGTAAAAGTGATTAAAATTAATCACATCGATTAAGGGGAACATTAGCTTAGCAAGTGAGTAAACCTTAAACATAAAGGCGAAAATGACCTAGAAACATGTAAAAAGACTATTGGATGGACATATTTTGACTATATATTCACTTTTATGTTATTTGGTTTATTATAGGAGTCACTTTATTTAATTGAGACCTCTCAATAGTGTCTTCATTCTTATAAATATAATAATGTCACTCCACCTCCGCTGTAAAAAGGAACACACCATTCCCACTTATTCACACCTATAAAGGCCTTTTAATCTACCGAAATATAAAAAATAAGCTTCCAAAATCCCTCCCTTAATCCTATAATCCTCATATTGAGAATAAATACCACCAATAAGTTCTTTTGGTATAATCCAAAAGAAGATACCTGAAAATGAGGTCATATTATTCCATGTGAATTTATGTTTTATTTGATTCTACACCGATCCATTTCTTATTATTCTATTATTATATAATATCATCAGTATAATCAATATACTGAAATATTTTAATTTTATGGGTTTTACCTACACTTACACACACTTCCATAAAATGGATAATGAACTTACCATTCCTATATAACAAACTAGCGCCTCATGAAATGATGTTGTTCATTTTTTCCATTACCATCATTCATGGTTGGTAATTACGATGGAAATTTTGTTTATATATGATATATATTATGTTTATTATGTACTTATTATTCTTTGTTTTTTATAACAAATACCTTTATATGTTCTGTTTGGTGGAAAAATGATACCTTTATTTTTTTGACATGTAGACTACCGCCTCCTCAAAGTTATGTAAAATGTTCACACTTTACATGGAATTTATTAAGGATGTTTTTAATTAAAAAAATGTGATAGAAATTAAATATATATGATATTCAAGAAAAAATAATTTGTATGGAAATATAATATATCATTTTCATTATTACCCATTTCACACACAAAAAAGGTGATAAAGTCATTTGTGTACTTGTGAACTACCACCTCCTTGATGTGATGTGATTCCTTTTACATCACAATAATTATATATATATATATGTGTGTGTATATATGATTAAATAACATATTATTTATGATATAATTGTAATTATAGAAATATATGATGTTAGTTACCATCTTTACATATTTATTATTGAAAAATGGAATGTAAATCATCTATCACTACAACAAAACCGTGTAATAGCGGTGGTTTACTAGCAACAGTTTATAAAACTTACGATATATATTTACAAATATTTAGCAGATATTTTTTTAAAAATGACACAATTTTTTTTTTATTTTTTTAAAAACTAACTCCATCATCTCTACCTAAGCACCATTTTCCTTTCCTTCATCTCTTCTATAAGCCCCCTCTTTCCGACCCCAAATGCTATCCCCCCTCACCGCTACCAGTTGCACCTTGTTGTTGCATGTTTCACCTCACTGTTCCGGCCCGTTTCACCATGTAGTATCCTCACCCCTTGCACCCCTTCTCCACTCCCCCTCTCAAATCAACCACCCATTTCACCTTGCCACTGCCGTTGTTAAACCTCACAACCCCCACCCCCTCATTCCCCATATTTGCTTCTTCCTCTCTCCCATAAGACCCCATCTACTCGAGCCCGAGCATTTCCCTAAGACTTGTCGCATCCACCAATTCACCTCGCCATGTCCCCCCCATTGAACCTTGCTATTACCCCCTATTTGGTGAATATTGTTCTTTAATTTCTATATTTTTTATTGGATCAACATTGAGGGTTCAATGAGTTATGGGATTACATAGTTCTTATTATTTAATTATGTGTGAATATTGATTTACCATGATATTTATTTCATTTGGTGAAATGTTGGATTAATCTAATGAAGGATAATATACCATTAAAATAAATTTAAAGATAAGGTCGTGGTTCACATGTGATTTACATGATTCCATGTTATTATTTATTTATTTATGATTATTGGTTGATATCTTTCCATTAAATGTTTTTATTATTTCCATTATGATGTTATGACCACCTGTTCTAATTTGATAATATATAAAATAAAAAAATTGGTTGTTTATAAATATGGTACATTGTTGACATTATTTAGTACCTTTAGAAATGTTTACTTTGTGATTAATTATTAAAAGAGGTTGTTTAAAATGTTTGTCATCAGATTTATATGTTTTATAACCATTAATAACTAGTTAACTACTTAAATTTGGAAATTAATTAGGTTGTATGAAAATCTAGAACATTAATAGTAATTGATAGTCACTGTGGAATAGTTCTATGAGATCCAAAAAATTCAAGTTATAGTTTTCATTTTATTCCATAGTTAGTAGTTTTCAACAGTTTAACTTATTCTACAATGGGGTTCCGAATTAAAAAGTGATTTTTCATAAGATTGTTTTAAAATATTAAAAAGATATTGATTATTTACTTTTAATATCATTTTTATAAGGAATTTATTTCCCTTCCATAATTATAAATATGAAATTAATTGATTATAAATATTATTTTAATGTCTTTAATCGGTTATATAGATTTTTGAAAATTTATGCTTCTAAAAAGAAATATGTGAATTTTTTTTAAAACCTCAAATTTTAGTAGTTTTTAAATTATATTTCTTAATATATAATTTTTATATATTATATACGAGTTATTATATGAGTTTAATGATTAATTTATAAATTTTTTGGATGGATTAAATGATTACTCTGGATAAGTGTGATAATGTAAAATATTGACATGATAAAGAGAGAAATAATATATTATTATGTCTTGTGTTAAAAGTTTAATATTCATGGTAAAAATTTTCATTTTTGTATTGAGAATGGTGATGAAAAGGTTATATGTTTCGTTATAATGAAAATATGGAAGTAAAATTATATATGTTAATTTATAGATGATATGTGAGTATCATAATTTTAAATTTTTTTAGCCCAACATTTTCATTTTTTGGGATTTTTCATTATTACTATTTTGAATAACATTTCCTGAATTTATGTTAAAAACAATGATAATATGAAAAATTTAGTGGGAATTGAGCATGTTATTGAATTATATTAATTAAATTTTGGGAATTGTGGAGTAAATATAATGTGGGTGTTGATAAATATGGTAAGTTCTTTTATAGGGGAAATTTAAACTATTGTATTGTTAGAAAATTTTGATAGGTTGTTATGCAATTTTTTAAAGAACGAAAAATTCATGTAGTGAATGGTCTAAAATCATATATTTTATTGTTTATAATGTTGAAATATGTTGTTTTTTATTTAAAATAAAAAATATATATCCAATTCATAAAACATAAAATTAATATTGGTTTTATATGTTCAAATATAATAATAAATTTATTTTAATAAGGTAGTTTTTTGATCCCACACAATAAATTATCTATTTTTTATGACCTTTTATAATCCATATTACATTTTTTATAATGATAAAATATAATATTTACTATGTGTTTTTATTTTTTTAGTAATCTGTTGGAATATCTTGATGTATATGGATAAAATATATATCACATTGTTGAGGATCACAGCTTAGTATGCTAATGGTTTAGAGGGGTTTTTATATTTTTTAATTTTAAATTAATCTATTGATTGTAAAATATGATCCCAATGTTAAAAATTTAAATTTAGAATATTTTTGAATGGATATGATGTTTATGAACACTTGATATTAACAAAATTCACTGCCGAATATTTCTGTTGGATTTTTCATGGAGAATCGATCATTATAGAATGTTTGAGCATTGATGTCAATCATAAAAATGACCTCCCATCATTATAAAAAATGGAAAATGAAATGAAACTGATTATAAATGATGCATTTGGTGTTTAAAGACAACAACATCAACATCAAAATATATTAGAACAACCAGTTGAGGGTGCTTTAAATTGAAACTTGACAAGTGATGTTTTTGGGACTACAGGACAAAAATATCAAGATTGTGACAAATCATTGGATCCTCCTTTTGATTTTGTGTAGACTATTGTAAGAGTGTACTTAAATAAAAAAAATAATTTCATGGTTTAGTTGATGATGGAAATAAATATCTTTAAGGTGCATGTTTGAAATCTTCAAAACTTTATTTTCTGTAGAAGTTCTTCCGTATAAAATTCATTTGTGAAGTTAAAAATAAGGTGATGTCCATCATAATGGAATTATTTTGTTATCCATTTTCTAAAGCAAAGATCCATGATCATTTTTATGATCATGGAAAAGTTTTTAACAACCTTTTTTTGAATTTTACAAAAATACTTGCTTGTCACAACGATTTTATGCTTTATTGGGGAAAGGATTCAAATAGAGAGGATTACAAAAATTTTTATTCATATTCATGGAAGTCAATGGGTGATTTTTTATGTCTGATTCAATATACTATTATGAATATGAATAAAAATAACACAACTACAGTGGTTTTTTATTACTTTCCATTAAATTTTTTATTGAATATTTAATAAAAAACCTTTTAGCACAAGGTATATAATTCTATAGATAATAATAATGATGTGTTAATGTGACATCCAATAGATTCAAAATTTTGGAATAAATTTTACTCAATACATCTAGATTTATCATCTGATCCTTGTATTGTGTGATTTGGATTAGCTATTGATGAATTCAACCCATTTGGGACTTCGAGGGCCAGGTATAACATTTGGCCGATTAATTTATCCCTTATAATCTGCATATATGGATGTGTATAAAACAAACATCTTTTAACATTTTGATGTGTTTATTGAAAAAAAATAATTTTAAATGATATTGATGTATACTTGATGACTGTAATTGAATATTTATAGGAGTTATGGAGAAATGGTATTGAAAAATATAATGAATCTACTAGAAAAATGATTAAATTGCAAGATGTTCTAATTTAGACCATTAGTGACTTCCCGAGACTTAAGAATTTAGATAGTTAGAATACATACATGGGATTGGATTTTCCTATTTGTATCTCTGATTTTGATACTGAAATAATACCTCATAGTAAAAATGGTTCTACTTGATTCGTCAATTATTTATCAATGCATCTCATAGATTTTGGATTAACAAGTCAAAATTCAATAGTTCTATTGATCCTATACCACCTCCAAACATTTTTATAGGATATGAAATATTAGAATAACTTGTAAATGATGAAATAGAATTTGGGAATGTGAATGATTTTAATGATAGTGGGAAATGTGTTCACAATGCATCTTAAAGTGAAATCATAATGCAACAATGCAAGAAAAAAAGTATATTCGTCAAACATTCGTATTGGGAATTTAAGTTGATGTGGCATAATATTGATGTAATGAATATTGAGAATAATTTTTATGATAACTTGTTAGTTACATTTCTTAATTATCCTAGAAAATCAAAGGACTATTTTAATGTTCAGAATGACTGAAAAACAATGAACATAAAGAATGATCTCTATCCAGATGAGAATGGAATGTTTTCTCTAGTAATTTTTGAAAGAAAAATAGGGATAAAGATATATTCCTTGAAATTTAAGAAATTTGAAAGCTTTTTTGTGTATTAAAGTAACATATCAAGTTATTTTTGATTTAAATCATCATATGTTACATGGATTTAAATTTTGTGATTCACGTATTTTGTTATAGAAGTAACTACCATCAAGATTGTGTACATTACTACCAAAAATTGTTATAGCTATTGTAATCCCATTTTTCAAATTCTTCATACAACTATCTGAGAGAACTCTACAAAACATTTAAATTGAAAAAAATAAAGAGATATTTCTATTGAAACTTTTTGAAATGGAGATTATCCTTCCTTCATCATTTTTTATTATCATGACACATTTCTCTATGCATTTGGTTGACACTACTAAATTATGAATCCCCACATATTATTGATGGATGTATCCAATTGAGAGGAACTTTATTTATATGTTTTTATTATTAAGTAATAAATTATTGGAAATTCATAAAATAAATAATTATGTTTTATTTATTTTATTTCACATATATCTTGGGAATTTGAAATCATACGTAAAAAATAAAGATCAACCAAAAGTATCTATTTCTGAAGGTTATTTGGAAAATGATTGTATTAAATTTTTTTCAAGACACTTGGATGATTGTGAGATAATATTTAATCGAGTTATAAGTGTTTATGGCACATAAACACATACCCAAATACATGTGATATCAATAATCATTACTTTAATTGGAATATTAGTTAGAGGAGCTCAAATGTTACATCGACAAAAATAGACTTATTATCGGTACATAGGTAGGTGCTGATGAATAGAGAAATTTTATATTCATTTATTGAAGAGATCAAGAAAAAAAGAGATAAATGTGGATAGGAATATAAATTGACAATTATATGAAAAAATCTATTAATAAATATCTTTTAGAGTGGTTTACGCAATGTTTATGTCGGAAAGTATTCCAATCAATATTGATATTAGTTTTAGAAAAATATTTTGTAAATATAATAGTTAATATTATTTTTTGGATATCATTAATTCTGATAGTCATGATGATTTTTCAGAATATTTGAAGTTTTTGGATCAAGGTATTCTAAAATAGGATAGAATGATTGAAGATTACAAAGTGGATGGATTAAAATTTCATATAGTTGATTTGGAAGAGGGTTTTAAAACACAGAATAGTCGTATATTTACATTTTATAAAGTGTGATACTGTGTAATGTTTACTAATATTATTGAATAAAACTTCCATAGGAATTTTTCAGTTTTTTTTAAAATGAAATTCGGTCTATACTAATAGTGGTTTAAAAGGGATCCCTTAAAATTTAACTCTTGTAAACTTTTCTTTCTTGATGGATGTCGGTGACCAGGAATTACAAGATCTTTATATCTTATCATTATAAGATAAAATGGTATACTATGTGGAAGATGTCTTGGATGAAAGAAGAAGTGTAGTTATTCACATTAAACAAAGATACCTATATGATATGGGTGACTAAGTGGAAGATTTGACCTTTCACCATGAATATCATCAATAATAAGAAATGAACTTCTTTTGCCAACATGATGTTGAAAATATTTTTATTTTAGGGTGGATAAAGTAGATTACGTAATGATAGAGTAGGAAAATGACATGATTGAATGAAAAAATAAATGTATATGCAGTAATCCATTCATTTATCAACTAATGATGTTTTATGTGCATTCAGTCATTATCATAGATATGTATATTTTGGTTTCCAGTATTGTGCATCTATTTTCATTGGTAATTTTTTTGCATAGAATTTAATAAAATATATGTTATATAGAATATTTTATTGGATTAAATAAAAACAGTGATAAGGAAAAGGCATTTTACTAATATTATTTGACTCTCGGTCGACTTTCCTTAATACACATCAACAAATTATGCTCCATCGGTGTCCCTCCCTAAAATATCCAAGACACCCTCCACCTACCCCCTACAAAATCTCCCTCATCCTTTATTCTGTCATCTTATGGAACACCCTTAATTAATGACCCATCAATACCATAAACAGTTCCTCCCCATTCAACAGGATCGGTAGAGGAGGAGCGGGTTTTCACTCCTATTTTATCATGGGGATATTAGAGGGTGATAGTTATAGGTACAAAATTTAATATGAATAAATTTATTTCACTTTTATTATACTACTATGTGTTTTCTCTTGAAAATAGAAACAATGCAACCTTAGAGATAAATATGATCAATTTATATTTCATGAATCTGAACAGACTAATGATACTCATCCCATTTGACTGTTATGGTGTCCCGAATGATGATGTTATAGGATTATTTGGCTATATAGAGTTTGTTTTCATGAAGAGAATAATTCAAAAATAGGAGTATCATATAAATATGAAATATGAAAAGTTGATAACTCCAAAAAAGAGTTTTTTGAATTATATTAGTAGATTATTGGATTTTCCCCTAGTAATAATGAATCGATGGTAGTAGTGAGATGGTAAATCACACAACTTAAAAATCATTTTGTACAAAAACATTAATTAGATTGAATTATAGATTTAAATATAAAACACCATTTAATTTTCAACATAATTATCATTTAGTTTCTATTATCATGAAGTGGAGATAGAGATGGAGAGGGTTTTGAGAAGAGTTTATTGGGATTGAACATGGATTAGTGAATGTATAACACCAAAAAATGTGACTTTTGACTGTTTCATTTTTAATTTCAGTAGTAGGGATTATTTCATAGGGCCTTTTCACGAGATTTCCCTAAATACATTAAATCCTAAATGTTATTATTGATATGGTATATTATAAACTCATTGATTTGTTATAGTTGGATATTGTAGTGTGTTATAGTTGAATATTTGATTTTGTTTCAATTTTTTGATAAGCAAAAAATGTAGCTATATTATTTTAAATCTATATATAGAGGCAGTTTAAACTGCTGCCATATATGAAAAATTATTATTTAAATGTTTTTTAAAACACAACTGTTTGGGGTTGATTTTTTTGGAGGTGGTTTATTAGGTTTTATATTTCAATTAACTTCCCATAATGACCCATAAAGTATTGTGGTGGTTCAAAATGCCTTTATATTTTAGACATTGTTTTAACAACTGAAACCATAATAAAAATCTAAAATAACTGTCATTAAACAAATTTTCTGTGAAGGTTCCTAGAAATCACTGCTAAACAAATTGAACCATTAAGAGTTGACAACTGATTACAAATTACTAATTGGTTTTGGAAACCATCATAGAACTATATAGTGGATGTTTAAACCATTATCATATGACTATTTTGATGTAGTGTGTGGATACAACCTACCGTCTCCATGATTGTAATGTTTGTTCATTTTTGCTAACCATTTTTCATTATCAATTTTCAAAGTGTAATTGATGAAACAAATATAATAATTATATCATGATTATTACTCTATAAATATTTATATTATTACTCCTTAGACCATATTTTACCTACCAAATTCTTTATTAACACATGAACTGAATCTGGTTAAAACAACTAATGTAAACATAGTTCATTAAGTGTTTTTATAAAATAAATTAATATGTAATTTAAAGGTAATAATAAAATTTGAAATAGTTCTTAATTAGGTAAATAATTAACATAATATTACTGTTTTGGAAGATAAAGACACACATAAATAGTTTGACTCAATGTAAGGATTTTATGTCACATTTTTCCTTCCATGAGGTAGACACCATTTTCACTACTTATTTTATTTGGTGTATATAATTCTCCTTCAACATGATATATAATAAATCTCCCTATTCTCATGATATTTTATGTCTCATTTAATGGTATTCAGTCATGGGGGTAATTATTTAAATGTTTCAAAGTGGTATGGTACACTTTGGAATGTTTATTGATTAATTTCTTCAATAATGTGTTTAATTATTATCTTCGAAATATCACTTTATTTTATGATTGTCAACTTTTTTCTTTAAACAATAACATTATTTTAATCAATATTGAAAAATTAAATTTCTATTAAATATTTATATCATTTATCATGGGTATTATTCTTTCATAAACCATATAAAATGTTACATAGAGTGTTTACTTTGATAGTTATTTGATTATCTAAGGAAATATTGATTATTCCTTTTTTCCTTATTAAATAATAATGACTAAAAAGTAATATTTTTTATTAGTCAAATCGATTTTTAGATTTAAGTAATTATTTGGACATTTAGTAATGGGTGGGTCCTGTACATTATATTACACCATGATGCATCGATAGGTTCTCATGAAACAAATAAGGTGGTCAAATTAAATGGTTTTTAACCCCTAGGTTTAAAATTTCTTGTTAATGGTATTGAAAGTGTAGGTTTTCCTATACCCTAGACAAGACATCAAATAATTAATTATTTCCCTCATAGATAATTCAATTATTATTTTTATTATCCATGAGATTTACATATAGTAAAATCTTTGGTTAAATTTCTTTCTCAGTGTGTTGATTAAATGGAATGTGTTTCAATTTCTTACGTTTCCATATAAATTATTGCTCATGTAGTTATTATAATGGTATGTGTTATCAGTTATTTACCTTCTTACGTTTATTTATTCTCATAAATTCATTATTTTTTCTTCTTTACTTACCCTTACTGAGCATTTGAGATAACAATTATCAATTTTCCATTCCCCAAGATATTAAGAATAATTATTTAAATTAGTTTCAAATATTTTATGCTTTTAGTTATGTTATGCTATATTTTTTCTCAATGTATTATGAGTATCATGTATGTAATATGGTTTTTCAAAATTACTAAACAATTTGATAATTTGGGATTTGATTCCTTGTTTTCAAACCAATCTTATAAAATAATGCACCAAATTTGGCCTTCGGGGGTTAGGTCATTACAGTTTGTATCAAATGAAGTTTAGTGGAAACCATGTAAATGAGAATTAGAAAACATAGATTATAAAACAGAACCATAAGATAGAAATTGAGAATAAATATAGATGAAAATCCTAGCCTTTTGGTAAGGTAGAGATTATATAGGCCTCCCTAAAAATACATTCCTATCTAGATATTAAAAGTGGAGGTGGTTCTTGAATTGATATTCCTAGGGGTAACAACTATGAAAAGTTGTGTTGATCCTAACTAGCACATAACCAAGTACACAATAATGAGGCATACTGTGAACTTGGTTTCACGCTCTCAGAGGATAGGCTTAGGATAAATCATGTTTTCATTATAAGTCATTATAAAATATTTGAAAGTAAACATATCCACAAATAATACAATTTTTATGACTACAATATTAGCTTTGCATAAATTTTTCAATTTTTGTTAAGAATTATTAAATATTCATGATTTTTTAAGGTAATATACTATAAGCCACAATATTTAATGGAACCTGGGTGAAAGAAGCATATCAATATTCATTTCCAATATAGAGGATTCACCCCTAATAAAGTCACTATAGCTGGTATTGGAACAAATAATGTTATGGATACATTAGATAAGCTTAATCAAATTATGGCAGATATCCAGTCCTGGATGAAGTAACATGTCCCATAGCAATATTCACTAATGTTGGACCACTTTATGTGATAGTGGACGCTTTCATTTGTTTGGACAACTAATAAAATGGTATTTGAACAATGGATTAATTATTTGGAGATTATATTTTTGGCATTGGGATGTGGTGAAAATAAAATGGATACTCTAGTAGTTTACTGTAAAATAGATGATGTCGATCAATGGTGGTAGTTAATCCAGAATACTATGGATGAAGAGGAAAAGGAACTAATGGAATGTAATGACATTAATGAAACATTTATTGAAAAATATTTCCCTCATGGGAAACACAATGGGATAAAGCAAATGCTCCTTAGCATAAAGAAATGGGAGGAAGACTGTGTTGCATATTATGATTCTACATTTACAAGGTTAGTAGGGTATGCTATGGTTTTCATATAGAATCTGGAATACAAAATTGACCATTTATTTGAAGGAAATTATTCTCTGAGGGGTGTTGGTCTCTCAATGATTTTATTTATAGGATGTAATATATTTATGTGCTATTGATATTGAGAAATAATTCTCCAAGTATTATGTCTTCATTGGGAAGAAAGTGAAAAACATAGAGGAATAAAAAAACAGAATAAGGGAAATAAGTATTTAACCTCATGAGATATATATGGAATTAATCACCCTTGTAATTACTTTAAATGGTTGAGATTTTCTTATAAGTGTATCTAAAAGGGTCACCGGGGAAAATAAATCATAGGGAATAAGGAAAATAATGTGCTCTGATGTTACAATTAAAAGGAGATAGAGTATAATGAAAACGAATTACCCAAATGTCAAGGGAGTATACCATTGAATAATATAAGTAATTAAGGTAAAGAATATGTTATTGAAACAAATATAATGGAATGATTAATGTAATTTTTTATTTTGGATCTATGAAATATGTTATGAATGTAATTTATTGATGATGTTCTCAACATATGAATTATGAAAAATACAAGGATTGTACTATTGTAATTTTTAATTAAATTTTTATCATAATATGTTTTATGGTACCATTAAAGGTGACATAGTATAATGGTAAACTTTTTTTAAAATACATTATTGAGGGAAACATAATCCGTAATATGTTCATAATGTTTAGAAATTGTTTTTTTGTATAAAAAATTATCGATTTAGATGTGTGATTATAATATAACACTTCGAGATTTTATGAGATAGATTTTTTTAAATTTATTTGATGTCCTGTGTTTTACACTATAATAAGATTATCTTGCACCATACGCAACAACGTATTAGATTTCAGTAAATGCAATAGTATACTTGGCTTCTGTTACACATAATTTCAAGTTCCTTTCATAAAATTCATATCATGCAACCCTGAGTATAGATTTTATTCAATGTATAAATAAAATATGCATGGATTATGTTATACGAAACACCAAAGTATGAATTCAATAAATGAAACAATGACTTTTCTAGCATTACAAGAAAGAGTGACCTTCCCTAATAGCTTGCGTTGTACGCCATATCGAGTTTCACTAAAAAATAATATATTCTTAAAATATTATAGAAAATGGATGTTATTAGCAGTATTATCCACATTTTGAACATTATATAACATTAAAATACATCTTATGTATATTCTAGAACATGATAGAAGAACAAATTCATTTTTTTGGATAAATGAAGTATTTTTCAAAAAATGCAGTTTTGGACCCTTTTGATGGAACACTAATTGTAAATCTCTTGTTTAATAATTTTTTATGTTCAATTGGGAAAAATAAATTTCTTCATTGGAATCAAGACATAAAAATTTAACTTGTATTAAGTATTTGAATTTCTATGATTAAATTCATATTTTGATAAATAATAAAAAATATAGCATTTTAATTCAAAACTGCCTTTTCGTTTAATTTATTCATATATATAGACTATCATTTTAATTGGTTTTAATGTGAAATAATTTTTTTTTTCATTTAATCCATATTTTTTCATGTGATGTAACTTCACATTTAAATCAAATATAAACACATGACAATCTCTCAAAATGTTTTTACTTCTTAAAACATTACTTTTTTATTTTGATAATAGGAATTAATTTCAAATTAATTTATGAAAATTCTAGGGTTTTAATTATGAATAGTGGATTTCATATTTGGAATCTGTGGGTACAAATTATGTTAATATGTTACTTTTAATTTTGGATATTAGGAATAATATCTATAGTAATTTTTATATACCACTGTTAAAGGTAAATCAGGTAAATTAGGGTAACTAATAATAAGATAAGGAAAATAAAATTATCGTAAAACCTACAAAAATCCCAATATATGAATAAAATTATACACTTAATGAATTTTTTAGAAGTATGTCATTTAATGTTCATTTGACAGAGAAAATGACCTTGATATTAATAAAACCAATGAAAGTGACAAAATATCAAACTCACTTTTCATATAAGTATAATAATTATAATATAGGGATAACCAGGTGATATATTAAAATGTAAATTTTCCTTTTAAAGATAAAATTACATCATGGTAATTTATTTTTAATTTTTTGGAAATAAATAATTACCTTAATTTATTATTCATTAATGATGTAAAAATTAAATAATTAAAGGGAAATAAATAATTTTTTTTATTAAAATAATAATTAGGATAAAAATGTCGAAAAAATGATTAAGTATTATAGGTCTCATATATCTAGACCATAATAATCCAAATACCAATCTAGTTACCATTTGAATCCTTATAAAATTGATTATGATGATTATATTATTTTATTTAAAGTAATGTTAAAGGTGTCAGAAAATGGGGGGAATGACGAGTCGGCGCTCGTTCTCTATTGACGATTAGGGTTTTGGAAGAAGCAACACGATGGTGGACGGTTATCTTCTCCCTGGGAGATTCAACTCCCACGCTCACACATCAGGAATGTCTGGAGCCGATCCTAGAAAACTAGGTTTGAATATACCCAAGGTCAGTAAATCTTGTAGGTGTTTTTCCCAGTTCAAGAGTTCGTTTGCGAGCATTAGAAAAAGGGGATCTGTGGCTCATGTTAAGGAAGATTCTACTGTAGTTGCGGAGCGTATGCTATTGGGAGAACACTCTATTATTGGAAGATTGATTCTTCCGAAAGGAATTATTCCTTGGAAAATTGATTACCTTAGGCAAAAACTTGTTGATGTATGGGGTTTTGAAGATTGGCAATGTTTTTCTCTTAGAAAGGGTTATTACCACTTAATTTTCCCCTCTGCGTATCTCAAGCTCAGATCCTGGAGCTTCGACTAAATTTCTTTTAGGCCAGGTGCTTTCCACATCCGGGAATGGGACAAGAGTTTCAACCCCTCTAAATTAGGTAACACCTCAGCTCGGGTATGGATAAAATTTTTTGGTCTTAACTGGATTTTATGGAATCCTAGAATTCTTTATGATATTTCTCTTGCCATTGGAGTTCCTATTAGAATGGATAGAGAAACCTAAATGGCTAGATTCAGTCCTTATGCTAGATGCCTTATTGAGATTGATCTCTACTCAACTCTTGTTGATAGGGTTTATCTTTCCATGGATGATGAGGAATTGGAGCTGAAAATTGTGTTTGATAGGGTTCCTAAATTATGTCAAGCCTGTAAGCTTCTAGGTCATGATGCTACTTCATGTAGGAAGTCTATAATGTGCAGCATATGCTCTCTTAGATGGCATGACTCTAAGTCATGTGAAAATGTTGAAAGAATGAAGCCCAACCCTGTTATTCTAGACCAACAGAATAAAGACCTTTTACCTACTGGTTCTATCAATAAGGATGTCCCAAGAGTTGAATATATAAACTCTTTGAATTTTAATAAGACCAGTAATCCAACTAAGAAGTCCTAGGTTGAGATTGTAGAACAGGGAGAACCCCCTTCACCCCTGGATTCTAGGGATGGGAATATGAAAGATGATCAAATAGTTTTGTATTTGGAATCTCCTGCTCATATTTATGTTGGGTCTGGAAATCTAGGCTTAGTGCAGACTGCCACAGATGTGGTTAACATTAATATGGGATCACAAGGGTACTCTCAGCAGGGTCTTCAAACTGAGTCTGATTCCGGAAAAAAACAGATTGTAACTTTGGCTACATCTCAGACTTTGACACCTAAATGTAGAAAAGATACTAATGATAATATGATGTCCAATATGTAATGTGTATCTGATTATAAGAGGTCTCTGATTGTAGGATGCTCGGAGCTCCAAGTTGGGGAAGGGTCAGAGAAGATTTCTAATATTGTTACTTTGATGGAAAAAATGTATAATGTACAATGCAGGGATGTTGATCCCACTGATACTACCTTAAAATATTTTATTGTTTCTTCTAATAATGATATTGTTTCTCCTATTATAGGAGATTCATATCCTTCAGCAGGGGCTGGAATCATGCCTCCTTCGGGGGGAGTTTCTTCTGATTCTCCGATTGCCAAGATGCAGGTTCCTGTTTCAGCAAGGAATGAAGATAACAAAACTGAAGCAGAGGAATACCAGTGGCATAAAGCACGGACAAGAAGCCAAAAGAAAAAGCAACGAAAGGAGGAAATTAAGAAAATGAAGATGATCAAACATCCAGCTCTGATGAAGACATTGAAATGCTATTGCAGTGAGCTCAGGAGATTTCAGACCGCTACTCTAGAGAAAGAGGTCGGGGACGTCTCAGCACTAAAATGTGGAATGAGATGAGAGCCCAAGAGTGCAAAATTGGTGACAAGATAAGGAAAAAGATGGGTCTCAAATAATGTATGTCTTTACACTGTTTCCATGTATTTCTCCCCTTCAACCTTTTTTATAAATAAATTTATGGGGCGTGTCCCATTATCTTTTTTTTAAAAAAGGTGTCACATTCATACTTTAACAATTATAAATTTTCTAATGTTTTATTTTACAGAAGTTAGAGTCAACTACATATATTATTATAAAATATAGTAAATTTTTAGTCATAATATTATTTTATTTTTTTATTCGTCAAATAAGTATATTACACAATTAAACAAATCATTTTTTAATTATTTTATTAACGGAGATATCAAATAAATGTTATTAAAAATATTAAAATAAAAATATATTTGGGATAATTAATATGTCCATTTATTTTTTTAAAAATCATAACATTATATAAATTTAACAAAATAGTTTTTTCTAAGTTAAATTAGTATTTTTATATTTTTCAAAATCAATAGATTGAATAGTTTCAAGATTGACACTATTGATTGTATCAAATAAGTGTATTATAAAATTATTTAAAAACCATAATTTTTTTAAAAAATAAAAAATAATTTTTATATGGTAAAAAGGGTTCTAAATTATTTATTTATTTTATAATTTACATCAAATAAGTAAATATTTTACCCTATTAGTGTTCAAATATTTGTTACCCTTGTAAAAATGAAAAAGAATAACTAAGTGTTAAATTGAAAGATAAGGTTTGAATAGACATATAAAATTTTCTAAAATTTATTGGTTGATGAGACTACAAAACTATAGAATATAATCTTCTATATTGGGACATTTTGGAAGTTTTTGAGTGGGGTCATATTTTATTATAAATTAATATTTTTTAGGTTTCCAAAAGTTCCCCTCACCTCAATTATAAAAGGGCGCCTCCTCCCTCATTTCTCCAAAACTCATTAATCCTTAATGTTAAACCATACCAATACCATTTGTCTTATATAATTATATAGTAACATTATAGAATTTTTGGTCTTCTCAAACATCCAACTCTAGTCCCATAAATAGGATATCTAAAGATAGTACGTCAAAGAAGAGGTAATCTTCCATAACAATTCATTCATATTTCTGTCTGATTTTACTTCCACATCATGATATATTTGAATATATAATAACAAATTGAGTAGAAATTATATATTAATATGTTATTTTAATTTTTAAATTACCATATTCAACTTTTTATCCACAATAAGAAAGACGAAAACAACACGCGTGTGTACGTACGGTTTACCGTCTCCACGCCATGGTGTAATATGTTTTTCACCACCGCCTTACATGGATGGGTAATAAATGGTTGTAATGCCTATATATTATTATTATAAAATAATATTGATTGTTAAATATAGTACACCATGCAATTAAAAACCTTTCAAGAATTATGGGAATGATATAATCGCTCGTGTGTACATAGATCCTACAGTCTTCAAAAAGTGATTAGATTTATTTTCCATATTAACCATTCAAGAATAATTATAAAGTATATATAATATATAAACATGAAATATATGAAATATAGTAAATTTTAATTCTAATTTTTTTATGTGTGTTCATATATATACATACCATTTACTTACTTCCATTCAATTCAATAAGGAAACAGAAACAACGTTCATACGTATGCATGGTCTACCATCTCCATGGATGGTGTATTCCATTTAAATTATATATTATATATTTAAAATGAATATATACGATATATAAATCAGGTTTTACATTATTTATGTAATTAAATCATGATATACATAATAATTTGAAGAATAACAAATCAAAACATGTATGATAAATAAAATGATAATTACCCAAAATGTTCCATTAACATGGAATTGACAAATGAATGGGTAATATAAAGTTAAAAGTGAATAATATATGATAACATACATATAAATATGGTTCTTTTAAAAGTTAATAACAAATTTAAAGACACTATACATTAGTTTTAGACACATACAAAAGAAATCAGACCTAAGGTATGGGATAATTTTACAATCTCATTATTTTTCGAGATTGTTTATCCATAAGTAATTACTAGGGTATATTTATCATCCAAATACATGGTTCCTAAATATATCATATTATGTATATTATTATACAATTTTTTAAAGTAAATTTTACTCAATGGTGAATTTTTATTAAACTGTATGAGAGGAATATATCATTCATTTTCTATATAAGGTACGTTTTGACTTTTCCAGCAAGAGTACGAGAAGAATGTTTTTTAACTTATATGGAATGAATAGATGTTTACATATTCATAACTCATTTGGTCCATAAATAATTCTATAAATTATTTTAATTTTATTTTCAATTAAATCATTTTATTTAAAATTGAACGACAATTTGAGAGTAGAAAACATTCTTGAAGAAGAAAAGATATTTTCCTCAAGAATTAAGAAAATGTGTTTTATCAAAATTATTTTCCATATAAGATAACATAGGCTTATGTTTATATCCCTATTTATACTTTTATTTGATTGTGTTTATGATGGAATTATTTTTATGAAATCCATTTATCTAGTAGGGATTATGTTATGATATAGTGATGCTTAAGAAACCTATTTTTTTCATGGGTCAGGCTCTGTTGAATGATTTATGTTTTTGTGGAACATGTAAGAATGGTTTCATTATGAGAGGGGTGGGACCTATATCTCCCTAAAATTAATTGGATAAGGATTTATATCTAATGAGATAGATAGGAATTTAGGGGAAATTAAATCTAGTATAGTAATATAGGGCTGGAACAAAAAGTAAATCTTGTTCTGTAATACATGGATGGAACAACAAGTAAACCTTGTTCAGTAATGGAAATTTTCCACTTTGATGGTTTTGGAAACAATTTATTATAAACTATGGAAATCATATTACGTGATTATTTGTTTTCAATAATTCCATATTTTCTTCTAATTCTATTTTCTTGTGGTTTATGATTCTGTTATAATTTATGCCTTATGAACTTCCAAGATGTATTTCACGAGTCATGAATTTTATATTCAAAATTTATGTTCTTGTTTTTATATTCCTATGTTTATGTTTTGATTAATATTATATATGTTTCCCCTTATTGATAATTTGAGGTCACCCTTATTATGTTTTCTTTTCCCCATGATGTAAATAATGTTTTTCGGTAGGAAATAAAATGTGGAAGATCTATATGGGGGATGTTGAAGATCTTTCACCATGTAATAATATTATGTTCTATATTTCGAAAGACAATAAACTAATATGGTCTTTGGGTGTCTATTTGTGTCTTATATTAAGTAATGTGAAAAATTAATGTAATTTCCATGTATGTCAATCATGTGTTGTTAGAGTTGGCATTAGAGAAAAAGAGGTAGGAATGAATCTGATCCTTGGGAACACTGACTTGTGAACATTGGAAAAAAAATGGATCTCTAACCAAGGGCATCATGGGGAAATGGATTCCACTGGAGATAATGGTTTTTCCAACCCAGTGGTTGTATCCTCCCATGATTTGATCTTTTATTCATCAGTTATAGTCAACTATAAATAATTCCAGACCAATTGAGTTGGTATCAGAGTGTAGGTTAAGTCAACCGTTGGAAACTAAGATGAAAACATTTGTGGTATCCTTGGAGATATTACTAATGAATGCCTAGGGATGTCCCTAACTGTAAGTATAAATAGAGTTTACAGTCCTATAATTACTGTAATGATCATGAATAAACTAGTACTAAACCTAAGATGTTAGATATTAAAAGTACACACCCTTCATTTTGTTGTTTTACTAATAAGATTTTTGCCTCTCACACTATTCTTTTTGGGTTTCATACAATGACTAGAACTCGAAGAAACTCTGTTAATGATCAATGAACTGGGAAATGTAATTATTGTACTCTTGAAAACCCAAATGTTATGGTATATGGAATTCAAAATCTTACTTATATACTTACTGAATCTATGTATCAATATGGGGTTCCAAACGAGCAGAGAAGTGAACAACATTATGTTGAGTCCTTCATGAGGAAACATCCAACTTCTTTTAGTGGGTCTTCAAATCCACATGTTTCTGAATAATGGATCAATAACATTGATATTTTTTTTATCATTCATTTTTTAAAACATGAAAACCCCATTTTAGCTTTTTATCGTTTAGAAGGAGAAGCAGACCAGTGGTGGACTCTAATCAATAATACAAGGTAGTAAGATAAAATTTAATCCATGGAATGGGATGAGTTCAAGAACTAATTTTTCAACAATTAATTTTATCCTATTATTTAAACATAGATGGAAAAGGTGTTCCCTGGGCATAAGAAAAATTATTATAAATTTTTAGGTACGTATGTGGAAAATTTTGCAAGACTTGCATGGTATGCTTCAGGTTTTATCATCCACCCTGAAAGTAAAGTTGATCAATTCTTCAGTGTCATAAAACCAAGTCTTCGGAGGGCATTATCTATAAGTGACATTAGTATCTATGACGATATTGTGCATTTTTCTATCAAGGTAGAAATGGAAGATTGTGTTAGATATGAATCACATGGTTATGATATGAAATGAAAGATGGAGTTTAAGGGAAAATATAAAAACATTGGTGAAATGAAGATGAATGATTCCTTCTGTTAAAGGTGTTTAAATAATCATGGTGGAGAATGTCTTAAAGGGAGATGAAAATGTTGTATGTATGGAATATAAGTTCATCTAGTTCTTTAGTTCCAAATTAATGGAAAAAATGTTGCTAATGATGTGAATAGATAAAATACTACAATGAATGCACTACCCACACTTAAATGCTACAGGTGCCAGGAAAAGGGGCACTATAGTAACAAATTCCCAAATCTAGGGGTTAATGATGATGATCGACTTCAAAATAAAATATTTGAAAAGAAAAATAAAAATCACATGTGATCACTATTGGAAATGTTGAGTATGAAAACAAAATGGAGGAATGATTAAGTGTTTATGTAATGGGATTCCAAAATAGTGTTGTGGAATCTCATTTATAATATTATGGAATATTGGAATGTTTGTGTATTGGTCTATTGTGTTTTTCCATAATTATTTGGTACCAGTTACCATTAAAAGTGATTGAAATGTTTGTGGAAATCACATGATATGTGCATAATGAAGGGATAAAGAGATAATGATATGTATGATAGTATTAAGGAGCACATGAATGATTTTTGGACAAAGTGATAACATGGTCTGAGTTTATGTAATTTTTTGTATTTTTTGTGTGGGGAAAGTGTTTATTTTGATGGAATTCATGTTTTCACTATGGTTCTATGTTAATTTATATTATTAAAATATTTCAAGAGAATACATGATTAAGGTATTCAAATGTTTGGAATGTGACAACCGAGAACTACCTTATGAGATATTGGAGATAAATGTAAATTCAATTTAGTTCCCCTCTTTGTAAAGTTTTTATTTTTTTATTTTTTGGAAGGATTGTAAGGTTATCCACTTATGGGTAGTATGATTTATACTTCACTTGATGTTTGTTAACAAATATAATATCTCACTATAGGTGGAATTATGTATATTTGATTATTACAGTAACCTTTTTATTGAGATAGATGGAATGACCAATCATTCTATCACATGATTTCCTAACATTTCAAGAATGAAAAATTCCACTTTATTTCTTTAAATAATAGATGATGTTGAAATTTTTTATGGAATGACCTATGATGAGATTTTATTGAAATCAAGTATGTATTTCTCATCATGAAAAAATTCATTAACATCAGGAATAAGATCCTGAAACAAAAAATGTTATCCTAAATTATTCTTATCTGATTAATATGATGGTCCCTTAAATTATAATAGATTTATGGTCTTCTGGTAGATAACTTTCTCCAAACCTTATTCTTTATCACTATCCATTAGAACATGATGGATAAATTTCTATTCCATATCCATGTTTTCATTTCCCACCGATGTTATCCTATGTGGAAACCCAATCATGAGTTACTTTGGGTAATCGTTATGTTTCAAACATTCCTTTTTTTAAATGGTGTTTTATTATTACTTTTCACGATATCATACTTCATAAAGGAATCTTTCATGTAGTAAACCATATATAACCTCAATGAATTTAGAGGTTGAAATTAATTTTAAGGGGGGTAGAATGTAAAAGCCCAATATTTTATGAGATAGATTATATCTATTTTCATTGATGTCTAGTGTTTAACGCCAAACAAAGATTATATTGTCTTATACACAACATTGTATTAGATTTCAGTATACACAACACTATACATGGCTTGTGTTACACACAATTTCAAGTGCGTTTGATAGAATTCATTTAACATAATAATGAATATAGAGTTTTTCCAATGTATAAAATAACTATGATTGGATAATGTTCTAAACAACACCAAAGTATGATTTCACTAAATTCAACAATAACTTGGATTTCATTACATACATGAGCAACCTTCCCCAATAGCTTTCCTTGTACGCAATAATGAGTTTCACAAAAAGTGATATATTATTAAAATATTATATAAAAAAGAGTTTATGAATAATATTAACAACATTTTGAATTTTATATAACATTATCATTCATATTATTTATTTTATTGATCATTATATAAAAATAAATGTATTTTTTTGGATAAAATAAGTATTTTCCAAAAAATGTTGTGTTTCCTCCTTTTGATGGCGCACAATTTTTAAATATAGTTTTTTTTACAATTTTATATATTCTATTTTTAAAAATAAATTTCTTCTTTGGAATAGGGAAAACAAATTTTATCTTTGTAGAATTTTTTTTATTTTTCTGATGAAATCTATATTTTGATTAATATTAAAAAATACTACATTTTAATTCAAAACCTCTTTTTCATCTACTTTATATATATAATTAGATTATCGTTATAACTGGGTTTAAACAGTAATTGAATTATTTTTTATCATTAAATAAAATTGTCTTCATTGGATGTAATTTCACATTTAAATTGGACATAAATACATGAAAATCTTTTGGTATGTTTTTACATCATTAAAACAAACTTAATTGTTTTCACAACAGAAATTAATTTTAAATTAATTTCAGCCAATTTGTGTTTTTATTTGTAAAAAATAGATTACATATTTGGAATCATTGTGTAAAAACTATATTAAGTGGTTAGTTTTATTTTTTTATATTATGAAAAGTTTCTACGGTAATTTTTATTTTCCATATTTAAAGGAGAATCGGGTAAATTAGAGTAACTAATAGTATGATAAGGACAATAAAATTATCATAAAACCTACGAAGATCCAATTGGTTGAATAAAATTATACCCCTAACATATTTTTTTTGAAAAATATTAACTTAATTTCAATATGAAAATGAAAATGACATATATATTAATAAAACCAATGAAAGTGAGGAAATATCAAACTCAAATTTCATATAAGTATAATAATTTTAATATACAGATTACCAAGTGATTTATTCAAAACTAAATTATACATGGAGATATAAAATAACTACCTATTTAATGGTAATATATTTTTAATTTTTAGGGAATAAATAATTACTTTAATTCCCCTTTCGTTGATGGTGTAAAAATTCATTAATTAATGAGAAATTAGTTAAATAATTTTTTTAAATATTAATAACCATAAAAAGGTAAAAAACATGAACATGACTTATTATTCAAGTATATATCTTACATAGTCATAAAAAGGTCAATCTAGTGACCATTTCAGGCCTTATAGAATATATTATGACCTTAATATTGTGTTTTAATGTAATGTTAAAGTTGTCACATTCATAATTTAATAAGTATAAAATTTTCATTTATAGATTTTATAGCATATCAAACATACTACATATAATAAAAGATACATAATAAATTTATCTTCACAATGGTTTTTATTTTTTTTGTCAAATAAGTATATTACATAATAACAAAAAATCATTTTAGTAATTATTTTATTAATATACATATCAAATAAATGCTATTAAAAATATTTAAATAAATATATTATTGGATAATTAATATGTCCAATAAATTTTTTAGATACCCTTAAACTTATATGAATATAATAAAAAAATTTCTAATTTGAAATGTTATTTATATATTTTTAAAACCAATAAATTTAATAGTTTCAAAATTGACACTATTAATGGTTTTTGAAAATAACGTTTTATGATTTTTTTAAATATAATAAAACATTTTAAAAAACATAAAATAATTATTACATGGTAAAAATTGTTCTAAATTATTTATTTACAATCTAATTTCCCTCAAATAAGATAATATTTTACCCTTTTAATATTGAAATATTTATTACCCTAGTTAAAATGACATAGAATAACTAAGTGTTAAATTGAAAATATAAAGTTTGAATGGACATAGAAACATGAATAAAATTTATTGTTTCACGATATTACAACCCTATCTCACCTCATATTCTTAATTGGTACATTTATAAGCTTTTTGATATGGTTTTGGTTTTATTATAAATTTATATTTTAGGGGATTCCAAAAGTGCCCCTCACATAAATTATAAAAGGGAACCTCGTCCCTAATTTCTCTAAAACTCATTAAGGTTTCATGTTCATCTACACAGTTCTCATTTCTCTTATCTAATTCCATAGTTATTATCTAGAGGTTCTTTTCTTCTCAAAAGATGAACTATGGTTCCATCAAAACAAGATATAAATAGAGGACATCAAAGAAGAGGTAATCTCCAATATTAATTCTTTCATATTTCTTTATACTTATACTTATACTTAATGATTTGTTTCATTAAAGAATAAAAAATCAATTAGAACACATATACTGAGATGTTATTTTAATTATGATGCAACCATATTCATCTTTCTATCCGTCCTAAGAAAGATGAAAACACCATGCTTGCGTACATACAAATTACAGTATCCACTCTATGGTGTAATCTATTTTTCACCACCACCTTACATGGATGGGTATAAAAATGTATTTAATAACTACATAGGATTTATTTGGAATGATATTTATTCATAAATATATTACACCTTGAAATTAAATACCATCCAAGAATTATGTAAATGATATAATCGCTCGTGCATACGTGCGACCTACCGTCTCCACGACGCGATGTGATTCATTCTCCACATTATCCATTCAATAACAATTATAAATTATATGTAATAAATAATAATGAAATATATGGAATAATAATTTTACTTGATTTCGGTATATATATATATTTTATTTACTTACTCTCATACAATTCAATAAAAAAAGAAACAACGTTCATGCATACATATGACCTACCATCTCAATGAATGGTGTATTCTATTTCATTTATCTATCTAATATATATATATACTGAATATATATGATATATAATTTATTTATTAAATTATAGAAGTAATAAATCATGATCTATGTAATAATATAATGAATAACAAGTCAAAACATCTACAATAAATAAAAATATTATTAGCCGAAATGTTTCTTAACATGGAATTGACAAATGAGTGGGAAATATAAAGTAAAACGTGAATCATAAATGATGTTATAAATATTATTATGGTTCTATTACATGTTATTAATATGTTTAAACCAAAAATAAAAGTGTTTCAGACACATACATAATAAATAATACCTAAGGTAATGGATAATTTCGCAATCTCATTTTTTTGGGATTGTTTATATTCAAATAATTACTGGGGTATATTTATCATACATATAATTGTTTCCGAAATATATATTTTTATTTATATTCTTAAAATATTATTTAAATTAAATTTTACTCATTTTTTATCATTTATTATATTGTATGGAAGGGATCTTTATTTCTTTTTTCATACGATGTACTTTTTGACTTTTCCATTAAGAGTACAAGAAGAATTCTTTTTTAACGTATATGGCATGAATTTTTTTTAAGTCATCATAATTCCTTTTTTCCATGAATATTACTCTATAATATTTCAATTTTATTTGAAACTAAATTATTTTATTTGAAAATTTCACATCATTTTGTGAATAGAAAACAATTTTGAAGAATAAAGGATATTTTTCTCCGAAATTAAGCTCAAATGGTTTACCAAAATTATATTCCATCTAAGATGACACAAGGTTATTATTATATCCATATAATTACTTTTATTTTATTGTGTTTATAATGGAATTATTTTTATGAAATTCATTAATCATTTATTGATTTTGTTATGATGGAATGATGTTTAAGAAAACCATTTTATTTAATGGGTTATGCTATGATTAATGATTTACGTTTTTGTGGAACACGTAAGATTAGTTTTATTATGAGATGGGTGGGACCTATATCTCCCTCCAATGAATTGGGTAAATTTTATTATCTCATGAGATAGACATGACTGGAATGACAATTAAATATGGTTCTGTAATACAATGATGGAATGGCATGAAAATCTGGTCAGTAATACATGGTTGGAATACCAAGTAAACCCATTTTAGTTATGGACTTTGTCCACTATGACAGTATTGGAATAAATTTCCTGGCTACTATGGAAATCATATTATGTGTTTATTTATTTTCCATAATTCCATGTTTTATTCCAATGTTATTTTTTCATATTTTACAATTCATTTATATTTTAAGCCTTCTGAACTTTTAAGATTTATTTCATGACTCACGATTTTGATATTCAAAATTTATGTTCATATATTTACATTATTATGTTTATGTTTTATTATTTTCTCCATGTTTACCATTACGGATCATTTGAGATCACCCCTTTTATGTTTCCTCAGGATATAAAAAATGGTTTTAGGATGCAAAACTAATGGGTAAGATATTTTTGGGACATATCGAAAATCAATCACCATGTTATAAGATTATGTTCCATGTTACAAAAGAAACTAATATAATATTGTATTTGGGAATCTGTTTGTATCATGTATAAAGAATTACATAAATGTAATTTAATTTATATTTTTGTTAAGTATGGGTCGTTAGAGACTCCATTGGAATTGATTAAGGACTTGTTGACACAACTCTTTATTATATCATTAATGGAGTTTACAACAATTTTCTAATTAAGTAATATAACCAATAACATATGGTTTAATTATTTAATAAGGAATCATGAATCATTAAAATAAGATTTTATGGTATTTTTATTTATTACCATATTTGAAGAGAATAACTGATTAAAGTATTCACATGTTTAAAAAGTGAAAATTTAAAGATGCTTCATATTGGTAAATGGATAATGATAAGTTCATATTGGAAATTTAGTGACCATATTTTTATGGTGTTGGATAATAAAATTTTGGATCAGTTAACCATGTATGAAATGGTTTAATTTTTTACTTTGTTTGTGGATTTAGATAATGATTTACTACTTCACCCAATGATGAAACTTGTTGTAATAGATGAAGAAGAAAATGTTTAAGACTAACCAAATGATATGATCATTATTATTAAATAGAAATGTACCAAGTAATTATGTTTCATTAAATTATTATATAGTGAAATAATTCTTAAACTCTAGTAAAAGGGTATTGAAATAGAAACATTATCTTATTATCATCATTTTAAGGATATCATTGACCTTTATTCACATCATTAGTTTATGAATTTTTTGTTTTCAACTTTCAGTTGAATATGTACTCTACCACTCTACATCAGAACATGGTAGTAAGATTTTTCTTCCATATCCATGATTTCTCTAATTCTCTCTTATTCAAAAGCCTATGTTTTTTTACTGAACATCATATTTTCTTTTCCCTCTTATAAAGAAAATATGTTATTAACCTTGTTTATGATGTGGTTTTTTCAATAATAGTATTTTAAAATATGAAACCTTGATATCGATATAAATTTTAAATTAAGGGGATGAAATTTATTTAATATGGGTAGAATGTAAGACCCTATAATTCAAAATAAGGATATTTTATTTGATAGAATATATGACATGCATTACCAAGCACATAAGGAAATATAATATATTGAGTCCTTACAATACATTTAATATTTTAAATATATTTAATATATTATATTTATATTGAAATTCTTTAAAAATCATGTTATATTTCAATACAGGTGATAGTGGCATTGTTTCTATAGTTTTCATTACATGCAAGAACTAGTTTTACCAAACAATAGTTTTTTATTAAAACATTATAATTTAATACAAAAAGATATAACAAAGATATTAAATTAGTGGCCATGAATATAATTAATTGACTTATTAAAATAATTTTTCTACACAAATATAAAATTATTTCATTGGTTACCAATTAATATGAAATTAATATTAAAACAAATTCAATATAAAGGGAATTTTTTAAATAGAAAACTATTTTTATGGTCACAATGATATTTTATCATAATAAATTAATTTTATTAAAATTAGTGAGTGATATTAATTTAATATATATATATATATATTATATTCAATAAAATAATTTTTATATTAATCCAACATATTTCATAAGAATAAGATAAGAACATATCCAATATAACACGTGAAAATCTATATTTTTATAAAGGTTATTTTACCATATTTTAACAAAAAACCTATTCAAATCCAATTTTTTGACATTTTTTAAATTTAATACATCAAACTAGAATTATATTTTAAAATGGTGACATCAACATTATCTTAGGGGTAATTTTTTTTATTTTTCTATGAGGATTCATTTTTTAATGAATAGTAAAAAATATTGAATTTTATTTAAAACTTATTTTTTCTATTTTATATAAGGACTTAATAAATTTTAAATTTTTTTACAATTATACAATATATTTTACAATTTAGTTCATTTTAAATAATTTCACTTAGTAACCAGATATAAAAACTTAGCAAACTTTTGATCATTTTTACTTTAAAACCCATCTTTTTCATCTCATCTCTGAAACTAAATTTAAATTATTTTCATCCACTTTTGTTATTGTAATTTATAAATTTTGTTAAATATTTCTAATCAGAATAATTTATAATTTATAGTATGTTAAAATTATATTTTCATCAAAAATATTAGTGAATGTGATAAAAATTTATCACAGTGATTAAGAGAGAAATTAACTTAAAAATGAATGAAACCTTAAACGTAAAGGAAAAAATAACCTAAAAACAAGTTCAAAAACCTATTTTATAAAATTATACAAAATATTTTACAATTTAGTTCATTTTAAATAATTTCACTTAGTAACCAGATATAAAAACTTAGCAAACCTTTGATCATTTTTACTTTAAAACCCATCTTTGTCATCTCATCACTGAAACTAAAATTAAATTAATTTGATCCACTTTTGTTATTGTAATTTATAAATTTGATTAAATATTTGTAATAAGAATAATTTATAATTTATAATATGTTAAAATTATATTTTCATCAAAAATATTAGTGAATGTGATAAAAATTTATCATAGTGATTAAGAGAGAAATTAACTTAAAAATGAATGAAACCTTAAACATAAAGGAAAAAATAACCTACAAACAAGTCCAAAACATATTTTATACAACTATTTATACCACATAATCCCTTTTATCTAATTTTGTTCATTATTTTTGGAACATAATGTAAGGGAGACCTCTCAATAGTGATTACCTTTTTATATTTACAAGAATGCCACTCCTCCTCCACTATAAAAAAGACAACAAACATTCCACTTATTTGTCCCTCTAAAGACCTTTATCTCACAAAAAATATTATAAAATAACATTATAAAATCCCAAAAATAGACATATAATCCCTACGTTGGTAATAAATCCAACCATTAAGGTATTTTGGTATAAACCAAAAAAAGTTACCCAAAAATGAGGTAACATTATTCAATTTTTTTTTGTTTTATTTTTTTGTACACCCATTCATTCCATGTTAGCCCATTATTATAAAATATAATATTTATCAAAAATATATTCAAAAATATTATGTTAATGGTTTTACTTTCTCTTACACACACTTCAATAAAATGGGAAAATACTTTCTATTCCTGTACGGAGAACTACCATGTCACGAAAAAATGTCGCCTATTGTTTTCCTTTACCACCACTCATGGTTGATACTAATGATGTAGATTTTTTTTATATATGATATATATTATATTTATAATGTTTTTATAATTATTTAATTTTTATATAACACATACCATTATGCATTCTATTTGGTGTAAATAAGATAACTTCATTTTTCAATGCATGGACTACCACCTCCTCAGAAAAACGTGATACATTCACACATTACATGAAATATATAAAGGATTGTTTTAATTAAAAATATGCGACATAATGAATATATATATTATATTATTGATATTTTTAATTTTAATAAAATTTAATATATTATTTTTTTATTACCCATTTCCAACACTAAAAAGGTTATAACATTATTCATGGATGTTTGGACTACCGCCTCCTCAACCTGATGTGATTCCTTTACATCATATGAAATATATATATAATTATATATCATTAAATATTATGGAATTTATGATATAAATATAATTCTATAAATATATAATGTAACATACTTTCTTCCCACAATGTTCATTGAAAAATTGGAACTTTACTTATGGGTACATACAACCTACCATCCCCTTGATTGTAATGTTGGTTCATTTTTCTTATCCATCAGTCATGATTGGTTTTAAATGTATAATTGATTTATAAATATGATAATTATTTAAGATTAATTATTATAAAAATATTTATATAATTACCCCTTCAACTATTGTTGACCTACAAAAGTCGTTTTAACACATGAACTGAATTTGGTCCAAACACCCAATGTAAACATAATTGTCTAAGTAGTTGTATAAATAATTGTAATATGTAAATTATCATTAATAATAAATTTAAAAAAAGTTTAAAAATAAATAAAATAAATAAAATAATTTTATTATTTTGGAAGATAAAGGAATATTTGACAAGTCGGACTAAAGGTAAGGGATTCTTATCTCACTTTTTCTTCTATGAGGCATACACAATTTTCACCACTAAATTATTTTGTGTTGTGTATATAATACTACTTTAACTTGATATATCCATAATATCCTTATTATAACAATTTTATAAGTTTAATTAAATGTTAATAATTCAAGAAATTTTTTATTAAAATGTTTAAATGTGGTATGGGACACTTTGGAATGTTTAGTGATTTTTTTCATCAAGAACGTGTTTAATGATTATATTTTTTAAAATATAAATTTATTAAGTTATTGTTACCTTTAATTTAAAATAATCACTTTATTGTAATCAATTTATAGACATTAAAATTCTATTAATATTTATATCACTTATCATCAGTAATATTATTGCCTAAACTATATACTATTTTACCTTTGGTGGTTACAATGATAGTAATTTTATTATATAGTGAAATATCGTTAAATATGTAATCTATTTTAAATAAGTAAATTTGATAATACATACTAGTAATTAGTTGAATTTATTAATATATTAGATGAATTCATTATAAAGGTGGTGATGGGTGGTGTCCAGAATTTATATATACCCTTGATGCATCGACCGTGTCTCATGAGACAAGTTTGTTGGAAAAATTAAACATGGTTCTACAAGTATTTTTAAACCATATTTGGAAAGGTCTTGGTGGTATAGGTCTTCATGTTACTCATACATTATGAATATAAATTAATCATTTCCTTTATATATATTTCAATTATTATTTTTGTTATCCATGATAACTTCATATGATAAAATATATGGATGAATTTTATTCTCAATTTTTTGATTAAATTGACTGTATTTCAATTTTATACCTTTCTATATTGATTATGCATTATCTAGTTATGATAATAGAATGTGTTATTAGTTATTTACCTTTAACGGTTGATTTATTATCTTAAATTTATTTTTATTTCCACTTTACTTTCCCTTACTGAGAATTTTTTTCACCCTTTTTATGTATTCTTTCCCCATATTATGAAAAAGAGTGCTTTGAGTGAGTTTCAAAGATGCTGAAATATTAGTTATATTATGATTTATTTTAATTTACCAATGTTTTATGGGTTTAATGTATGTAATTTAGTTTTAAAATACTTCTTACCAATTTGGTTATTTGAAATTTGATTCTTTGTAATCATTTTATTGTAATAAATAAATGCACCAACTCTGGGCTTCTAAGGTCTGGGCATTACACATACCTCTTTGGTAACTTTTTTTCCATAAACCTCATGAAATAGAGAAAAAAAATGGAAATTTAAATTGAAATAATTTTCAATAGAATAATCATAAAATAAATTCATGGGTATTATATACACCAAATAAAATAAACACATGGTGAATATGGTATGCGTCTCATAGAAAATAAAAGTGATATGGAAATCCATTACCTTAAATCCTAACTTTTTTAATACACATTAAAAAATCATTTATAATAAATATAATTATATATATATATATATATATTAAATAACCATATACATATGTATCATACCATATATGTTTTTACTTAAGACCTTTTATTACCTGTTTATTAATAATTCCTTGTTGAAATCTTGTTTCAGGTAATAACTACTTTGTTTTTCTTGTATGTTTTGGTAATTAATTTTTGGTAAAATTAATTTTATCACTATTAAATAATATAAATAATGCAAATAATGATATAAATAATATATATATTCTTTATATATATGTATTTATATAAATCTGTAAAATTTTTAGATTGAAAATTGAATCTTCCATTCATAGAGATAGTAGTTCGTACGTACACAAGAAAATTGTTTCTGTTTTCTCAATGGGTTGCAAGAAACAATGTTAAATAATATAATTAAATTACATAATAAATTTTCTATTATATAAATAACCTATTTTTATTAAAAATATCCTTATTAACTTTTATATAAATCTTTAATGAATCACATCACTTCACAAGGTGGTAGTCTGCCATACATACAATCGATATCAATGTATTCCCATGGAATGGTAAGTAAGAAGGAATGTTTGATAACATTATTAAATAAGCATAATAATATAATAAATATAATATTTAAAGAAAAAATCTATCATTATATCCATATTTAAAAGGTGGTGATGGAAAACTAATAACATAAGTTAGTGTGGCGGTAGTCTACCTTACACACAAATGATGATTTTGTGACCAATTTGATTGAAGAGAATAAGTATTTAGGTTATTGTGTTAACATAATAAAATATAATTATATGTAATATAATTTTATTATTATGGAATCAGGATTTAATAAGAATTATAGGATTTGGAGGAGTAAATAAAATAAAAAACACGATTTTGGATGTTACCTCTTCATCGGACAACTTTTTCTGGTTTTCAAACAAATGCTTTGTGGAAAGGATTTTTGAATAAAAAAGAATTATAGAATTATTTTTAGAATTAGGGCTATTATTTTGGTAGGTATTTTTTTTTGAAACAAAGGGTTTTAAAGTGTGAATGTGTTAGGAGAGTGGGTGACCTTTTATAAGTTAGTTGAGTGGCACACTTGTAATTTCTGAAAAAGAAAAGGTGTGCCCAAATTTTCCAAATTCGAAAAGGATAAAAAATGGCCCATTATCAAAAATATAATATATTATATCTATATATGGAAATAAAATGGATTTTTGGAAAAAATAATGGGTCATTTTCAACCCTTATCTTTTTAGTTTAACCCCTAGGTAAACCCATTTTTATCTTAACCGTGATAAATAATTTTTATTGTTTTTACTATTAATTATAATAAAAATTTAATTTTATATTATAAGATATTATTAATTATTCTTATTATAAATATGAAATCAATTTTTTTAAATTTCATTCATATAAGTATAAATATTTAATTTAATGTTAATCTCGTAGAAGCGATGGGAAATCATGTTTCCAAATAAAATTTGTTCAAAAGATTAGTATTTTTTTATATCAAAATTAAATATTAAATTGATTTTAGTGACCTAAATTGGATAAATAGATATGTAATTTAACTATTTATACCTTTAAAACAATCTTAATTTTTTTATTATGTTTTTAAATTTTATAAAATAAATGAACATTCTTAATTAAAAATACTATTTTTCACTGTTTATCAAAAAATTTCTATTCTCATAAAATTATAAAAAATTAATTATAATATAATTTTGAGATAATTATTTAAAAATAATAATTTAATCTTATAAAATAAATTTATCAATTTTATCAATTTTTGTAAATAAATCTTCAAAAAGAGAAAAAAGTATTTGTCTGAAAAATAATGTTTTTTTCGGAAAAATTGGATTAATTATTATTTCTTCTATAGAAAACAAATAATATAAATTATAAACATTTTATTGCTTATATAATGTATAATTTATATTAAAAACATTAAAAGGTGATATTTTAAATTTATTGAGGTCAAACACATTTATGTACATAAAAAAAGTTTTTCATAAGAAAATTTCAATTATTTTCAAATTATTTTAATTTTAATTTCTAATTAATTTGTCACCATATAATTAACATTTTATACAAGATAATGGAGTTAAAAATTGGTTGGAGACATAATTTCTAGGGGTGCATTAGCAGTACTATAGCAGCCACTACACTAGGCACTATTTTGTAATATAGTAGCTGTAACTTTTCATCTGTTTGGGATTTCGTGCCACCGGTATGGGCCTCGGGTCCTTAAAGGATTTTGGCCCACCCAATGCATTTGGGATAGTAATGATTTTAATCCACCTAAAGGCCTCCAAACCACCTGAAATTATTCTTAATGTCCAGACAAACTCTATAAGGAGAAGACTCCAAATGGGGATTCAAAGTAGGAGAATTCACCAGAGCAGAAGCTAAGAGGATTTGTCAGAAAGAGAGGGTTGGTAATTTCTATTTTGAACAGAATGCGAAAGCACGGGAAGCCTATCATAACATTCCATGAAATGGTAGAGAGATGATATCACAATAGAGAAGATGGGAGGAGAAGTTTTGTGTAGTTATAGTCTGTATTTTTCCTTAAGACCTACATGTTATGTAATCTCTAAGCCTGCAGGCCTTGTAAGTGTTTATCTGCCTCCCTTGAAATGGGGTTTATCAAAAATAAATAAAAAAGGAGGCATTTAGGGCATTAAGGATATTCATGCCCACTATTCCAATGACTTGGTGATGACTATTATTTTAAATAATAATATTTTAGTATTATTTCACATTTCATTTAAACCAGTGTAGTGTGTAATGCATGCTAATCTAAGTGTTTTAGGTAATGAAAGCTAAACTCAGTGATGCATGACATGAAAAATATAAAAAATATTGAATTTATTGGAAAGATATATATTTAAAAAATCTCAGTGTTTTACATTCAACCCCCCTTAAAGTTAATTTCTCCCTCTAAATTCATACTTTGTTTGAAACAATTGAGGATACTTCTGCCTTATTACATCCTTTTGTACCAATATAGATTCTTCATGATGGTATTTTCACCACCAAAAATTGACCAAGTGAGTTTTCTTTTTTAATATAACTTTATCTATAGTAATAAGGTTGTTTATTAGTTATTCGTTATATGAAATATCATTCTCGAATAGTACAACCTCTGAGTTCAGTACATGTGATGGATTAGGTATGTACATCCTTAGGTGAGATACATAGAACACATCATGATCCTAATTGATTCTTGATGGAAGCTCTAATTGATAGGGTACCATCCCAATCTGATCAAGAATTTGAAAAGGACAAATATTACTAGGCCATATCTTTACTTTTTATTTTAATAATGATTTTATCCTTTGGTTTTTCTAGAATAAATTTCAACTTTATCTCTTCCTCTAATAAATGAAATTTAATTTTTTTTAAATCAATAAAAAATAATAGTATCAATAACAGAAATATAATTCATCATTTATATATTTATTTATAACAAAATGTTTAGCATTGGTTATAAAAAATGGATGAATCATTATATGGTGATTTAATATATTAATCTCTAAAACTTCATCCAAAGTTTAACTTAAACCATTTCATTTATGGTTAACCTAATGAACCTTCAAAAAGATTAAATTCTAAAAATTTATAAATAAGGGCACTATATTTCCAAAATTAACATATCATTAATCCCTCAAACTAAATTATGTAGCTTTAAATTTTCCCATACCTAACATTTGAATACCTTTATCATATATTCTCTTAAAACATAGTAATTACTTGAGTTGAGATAAAACCATATTAAAAATATACATGATTCCTTATTCCTCAAATAAAACACATATTATTAGATAACTTCTATAAATATAAAAATGTTGTAGGCTCTATCAATGATAGAATAGACTACTTTATCAATAAAAAATTAATCTGTTCCAAGTTAATCGGTACTATACTATCTAATTTTTCCATACCAATCATCTCTTTATCCCAAAATCATTATCTCATAATCAAGAACATATTATGTTTTATCTTTACCTTAATAATACATTATTCATGAATCATCACTTTTCTATTAAATCACATTTCTAGGTCATCAACACCATTCATCATATTCCAGGAAATCCTTAATGAATAACTTATATTGAACAATACCAGTGTATTTCATAATTCATGAATTCCAACATATAAACACTTCAATCATTCTAATTCATTCGTAAACAATTAACTAGGTTTTCTCATCTTATTCCTTAATACCTGTTTCTTTACATATTTCATTGGTAGTATTTTCCTCATCAATAAAAAAACCTTTACTTATGTCACCTTGCTTAACATATTCTTTAGATTTCCCCTAGGACATATATTTTTATAATTACCCTTAGTTAAAAATTTATAACATTCATCAATTGATTATTCCATAGGTAAACCATTATTCCTATCCATCGCATTAAAAATACATTTCATTTTTCCCCAGCAATCGCTTTGTTTGTGGCTTTCATCTCCATGCATAAAATATATTCTATTTCCTTTTATTCATTTCCTAGAGTTCTTTCTTGTAATATTAATAACATATAGGAATCCAATTCTTATTTCCTATAGGGTTTCCACCTCTCAAACTCTCAATGAACTCTATCCTTCTCTTCTTTGGTGATCTTGAGAGTTGGTTGAGGTGAAAGTTGTTAGTCATATATAGTGTTAACTTACTAAGAATAACCACATTATCTTTTACTCCAATCACCATCACATTTGGTTTGTCATCAACATATTGTATATCACATTCATTATTAATATATATTATTCTAGTTCCCAAAATTGGGTACAATGAAATATCCTAGTGTGAGAAATAATAATCATAACGTTAAACCACATAATAAATAAAAAATGTTTTATATTTTGTTTAAATAATAACACATTATTTTTAATTTATGACACATTGTGCTTAACCTTTTTTATTCATGGTATTTATTTAAATCCATCAGGATGTTTTTTAATTTTTTTTGGTAATTTCAAAAAATATCCCCAGGAGTGTCAAACCAAGTGTGTAGTAAGTCTCGTTTATATGAACCAGGTTATGATTGATTCCTTATCAAGGCATTATTTTTAGATTTATTACCCGTAGGTACCACTATTCTATAGTTACATCCACGTATTATAAATAGATTGGGATGTAATTTCTTGAATCCCACTTACTCTATCCTTTAACAAAATTATAGGACATTTTCCTATACATTGATAACCCTTAGACTTATCCTTAGACAGATCCCAATAAATATCCTTATAAATATCCCTAGGGATATCACTAATGATTTTAATATTCTAGTTTTCAAATTATAACTAAACATTTCCACTAATACAAACTATAGATATCGAGGAATACCGTACATCTATATTACATATTCTTAGATGAATATTCATTACATTACACAAACACATTTATTATGATCATAATTGTTCATTAACATTGGAGACTAGTTTCAAAATATTATTATTTGTTAAGTTGTCATCAAAATACCGAAAATATATCTTCTCATGTAGTACTCTAGTTAGGAATACCCTACCTACACATTTCTTCATAACTTGGAGAAGGAAACATAAAATGGGTGAGCCCATATGGCCATTTATTGTAAACATAATAGATATAAATATATAATCGTAAGAAAATATAAGATAATAATAAGGGTATATGATCATTAACATATCTTAAGATGTTCATATGTAACCTATCATAGATTATAAACCTGATTCAGGGTATATAACATTATCATTTCTAGAAAATGGACCATAATAGTGAGAAATTATCATAAATCAATCATAAACCACAATATGATGTCATAAAAGGGTAAAACCATCATAAATATTGAAAACCATTTATTATGTGAAGTTTTACTAATAATACCATCCACATGGTGGATTAAAACTCATTACATGTTTCTCATTCTTGATCAAGACACTACTATTTCCCATAGTAGATCTGGATTCACCAATTTCCCATAGTAGATATGGACTCACCTGCTTCCCATAGTGGATCAATCCCATAGACTTATTTTCCACTAATATCTCATGAGATTTAAATCTTTAACCAATGAATTGGAGAGAGATATAGGTCCCACCAATCACATAATGAAAATAACACATATGTGCACCAAAATATCATACAATAGTCCTCATATTAGATCCCATGAAATTTAATGGGATTCATAAACATTTCATCATGAAATAACCTGTGAATAAAAATAAGTTTTATAATCATTTCATCATTTTATAAAAGCATAACCTATGAAAAAAGAATATGGTTTCAAACTAATTTTAACCTTTGTAAAACACATGTAAGAAAAATTGGTTTCATACACATGTTTTCATCATAAACAAAAACAATTCATAAGAATATTAACAATTGTTTCCTTGGATAATATCTCTATTAATTAAAAAGTAACATAACTGGATTTCATTTTATATAGAAAAATATTTTGAAATTAAATATGAAAATTTTCTTTGGGAATATAAATTATTATTAAAAACTACTTTTTATGACTAAAAAAAAATAAAACAATTTCAAAATCCTCAAATTTAAAATAATATTTTAAACTTATAATGGTATCCTTAAAATTCATTTAAATCATTTCTTGAGGAATATAATATTTCTTATTTGAAAAATAATTTTTTCATTTATAAAACATTTTAAAAATAATTTTAATTTAAAATTACCTTGAAATTTTATATATAAATATTCAATGAAAATAATGGCAATTATTGTAGGAAATTCCATTCGTGTTGTACACATTAAAAAAATATTCATTTCACATTTTTTGTAAAAACCAAACCGATATTTTTTTTAAATAAACATGAATATTCCTTTAAAAAAATTAAAAATAATTCAAAATGGTTAAATATATATCTAATAAATTATATGAATCAATTTAACACTTTGTTTTAAAAATATTAGAAAATATTTTCTTGGAGAAAAAAAATTGACTGAAGAGAGAAATAAAGTTGATTTTTCTTAAAAATCTACTTTTGATCTCTTGAGCACATAAATAGAGGGAAATGAATGGAACCCATTTATTCTCATGAAGTAACTATAGGATATAAAATTTTAATTTTTCTTTATATATATATCATAATATTTAATTATCGGAATCATAAACATAATGATTCCCGATAAACAATAATATTTTATCATAAAACCCATACAACATTTGTAAATTTTTTACCCTAAACACCATTTAATAGAGATCCTAATGATGATATGTAAATCCCAAAATTTTTAAGGAGAATAATCATAAAATAAATTCATGTTAATTATAAACACCACATAATGGAAACACATGTGAATATGTCATGTGTCTCGCAAAAAAAATAAAAGGGAGACAAAAATATATTACCTTACGTCTCGAATTCCTTCATACACACATGAAACCCCTATATTTTAAATATAGGTTTATTATAAATATAATTATAAACCATTATCATATGTATCCTACCATATATGATATACTTAGGACCATTTAATAACTATTTATAAACATCTTCTCATTATATTATTTTTTTGGGTAATTTTTTTTACGTTTTTATTTGTGGTTTTAGGTCATCTTAATTTGATCAAGGTGAAATAATATCAAAATAATTAACCATGATATATATAATATATAAATATATATATATATATATTAAGTTTATATATAATTAGATAAATCTATAAAAGTTAGACATATAAAATTAAATACATCGATCATGGAGATAATATGTTATAGAAATTCATGAAAATTATTTACATTTTCTCAATGAGTGGAATGAAATAAACGTAAAAAATATTTTAAAATTGATTATTAATTTCATTTAATATACATCACATTATTTCATTAAACTAATTCTTTTTACCATTCATGTAATGTGTGAAAAAATATCATCACATCATGATAAAGTAGTCCACCGTACACATGAATGATATTATTGTATTTCCACAAAATGGAGAGTAAAAAGGAATATATAATATAATTATTACATAGAAAAAAATTATCATAAATACTAGAAATTAAAAAAATCAATCATTATCTCCATATTTTTTACGTGGTGATGGAAAATGAGTAACTTTAGTTCGTGAGGTGCTCGTCCACAGTACACATGAATGATTATTTTGTGACCCATTTAATGGAAGAGGAGAAAGATTTTGGTTAATTAATTAAAATTTTATAAAATGATTATACTTCATATAATTATGTTATAAAACAATATTTTTTTAACTCTAATTCAATGAGGTTGTGAAAGAAATAAAAATAAATGTGCAATTATGGACGTCACCACTTATTTATAAAACCTCTTTTGGTTAACACCAAAAGGCATCAAATGTTGGATTTTTGACCAAAATATGTCTTATAATATGATATTTGGAAATTAAGGAAGTTATTTTGGTGTTTATTTTTAAAACCAATATGTTTTAATGTGTGAATATGAGAGGAGAGGGGGTGGCCTTTATAAGTAGGTGAGTGGTACACTTGTAATTTTTTAAAAGAAAAAGGTGTGCCCCCCTTTTTCCTATGAATCAAGGCTAAAAAAATATTATAGAAACTGTAAGAGATAAATAAAAAATATTTCCATTCAATATGTTTTTTACAAGTTTTGGGTTCTTTTTAACTCTAATTATTTAGTTTAACACCTTCATAAACCCATATTTCCCTTATCCGTGGTAAATATTTTCAATATTTTCCACTGTTAATTTGGGTAAAAAATTAATCTAGAGTTATTATAAATTATAAACTATGCTGATTATAAATATTTAATCCATTTTTCATATTCCACTATCATAATTGAAAAAATTTTAATTTAAAATTAATCTAGAAGATGTAGCATGAAAGCAGATTTCAAGAAGAAAATGTACCAACGTTTAAAAGATTTTTATATTAAAATTAACTATTGAAATTTATTGAAATAATTTAAATAGTATTAATAGATATATAATAGTAATAATTTTACTTTAAAATAATTTTTAGTTATTGAAATGAATTAAAATAAGTTATAATTCTTAATAAAAGCCAACATTTTTTCTAGTTATCGAAAAATTTATCTTCTCATAATATTTTCAAATTATCATATTAATATAAATTTGAAATTATGATTTTAAAAATTAATTTATATTTTTCAAATAAATTTTATAAAATTTTTAAAAATTAATTTTCAAATAATTTCACAATAGGAGACAAAAATGTTTTTTAAATAGACTTTTAATTAAAAAATTGTATTAATTATTATCTATATTCTAGAAAAAACATAAAATGAAATTTAAAAATTTAACATGATATATTTTATATAAATTTGATTGAAATAATCTAACATAAGTTAATTGTTAAATTTATTGACATAAAATGATTTTTTTTCCTAAAAAGTTTTTTTAGAAGAAGATTTCCATTATTTTTAAATTGTTTTTATATTCATTTATAATTATTTTGTCACCCAATAATTCATTTTATATAAATATGTAGATCATATATTATAATATTTTTTTAATTCTATTCATACCTATTATTGCAATTTCTAGGTGATAACTATAATATTAAATAATACTATTTTAATAGTTTGTAATGTTTCATTTAAACTCTTTATTGTGTTTAATGGAAGTTAAATTTAGTCATGTGTGTAGCACATTATAAACATGGTGTTTTTTAATGAAAAATATAAAAAATAATAAATTCATTTGAAAATATATATTTCAAAAAAATCGTTGGGTATTATAATTTCAATCATCCAAATATACTTCTCTTTATCTTCTTCCTAACTTCATCATCATTATTTTATACTTTAAATATATAATTTAATGTAATTATCAAAAATATTAATCCATGTGAAATACCGAAGATGTTTTTTCAAATAATATACAACTTTTTGTTACGATAATTCAAAAGTACATTCAAAACTACTTTGCATGAAAAAAATAGGTCATGCATATATTCTTATTTGAGTTCATAACCATAAAATTTGTATCAAGAACTTACCAATCACTAGTTGTAATACCACATGAAAAAATATTCGGGTGAGAAACATGAGTAGCATGATAAGATCCTCATTAATGCCTTAATTAACTTAAAAAATTATACACTAAAACCAATATCTTCATAACTAAAAACTAAAAATCTCTAATTGAGACTTAAATAACACTCTCCTTATCCAAACAGTAGTCTTGGTTTTTTAATATGAATGCACACTCAAGAAAATCTCCCCCCCTAAACACATTAACAAATATTCCCCCTTTGGAATCAAACCTAAGGAGAACATCACTAAATTTTTACAAATTAGAGATAAAAATTAATAAACTGACTTCAAAAGATAAAACATACCTTTTAGGAAAATACCAATTCCCATGGGAGAGTAGGGGTTTTGTATCCACACATATAATGATATCGATGCATTTTGTTTCAAAAATATAATTGATACCAATAGAAATATATCTTAGAGAGTACATTGGTTATGATATCATCCACTTTATATTTAGTAAACATGTAATCCAATATTAAAAATTACGTCTCAACCATATCCTTTATGAAATGAAATTTAATAAAAATATTCTTGGTCCCAAAATAGTGGATTTAAATTTTTTATGATTTATTTCACATGAGTTTTCACACATCATAGGAATCCTAAATGCAACTTCAACAGCAATATTTTCATGATTTCATTAACTCAATATCAATTTAGAATAATCTTGGTTAGATTCTATATATTTTACCTCTATCATGATTTGGGATATGAAATATGTATTCTTTATTACCTATGAAATGGGAGATATTCACATATAGAAAGAGTCATCATATGTACATTTTTTATCACCCTTTAATCCTACCCAATCTCCATCAGTAATACCCACTTGTTGTAGTTGTAATTTCTTATAACTAAACAAACCAAGTGACACTATAAAATTTATCTATGAAAATAATTATTATCACACATTTAATATGAATTTATTTTTGAAAACATTGAAAATAGTAGACTTTCCATGTTTAAAATGTGATTTATGGTAGAGTGGATAATAAGTAAAAGTATACTGGTGACCTCCCTATAATGTGTAACGTTAAAATCCTTTCATTCCTCATCTGTTGTCAAATTCATCTATGTAATCAATGGAGTTTTCTTTAGGATAAATTAATACATGTGTAATCATTTAAGAATATACTTGGAAAATTATTTTTGGGAAATAATTATCTCATCCATTTACTGAATGACTATAATTCCAATGAAAAATTTGAATTCATCAATTTTAGACATCCAGATTTGACACCTCATTTGTTCTAAAAACATAATCCATTTTGTGTCATCTAATCCTCTAAATCTTATTTTATAAAAATATATGATCACCATCATACACTACTCTTTCTACATCCATATTAATGGTTTGTGATTAACCTATCCTCTTTGAAACTGCAATTTCATTAGGTAGTATTCTTGAAGAAATTACTCAACAATTAATTATTATTATAGAATATACAATCCTTCTTTATCTACCATGAATTATATTAATCTTTTTTCAATTAGAAAACCATTTTTATTATTAATGTACACGTACACTTCTTGAGAAAAATTAAATAATTTAGGTATAATGTTTATATGATAATCATTAAATCATCTTTACACTACTATAACTTGAAATAATCTGATTGTTTCTTGTTTTTTCATGGTAGTAAATATATTACATATATTGAATACTTAAATTTGGGAAAATATTTTATGTCCATTTTTCTTCTTCTTACATTTCATGTTGAAATATTCAATATGTTTATTTTAGGATTCACATTCGATTCAGAATAAAAGTTTTGTTTATTATATATGGAACAACTTCTCATGTATTATTTTTATTAATTTAGTCCGGTTTACTAATGTTTTACTTGATTTATCTCTCATATGTGTAAGACTTATTATTGTATTTTGATTTACCCTAAGAGGGGAAATTATTTTTCTATATACATTTAATAATCCTTTTTGAACCAGTGTATTCTAGTAAAAAAAATATTGTTTTTAGTGAAATATACTATACTGGATTTCATGTTAGTATTTTTTATTTTTGATGAACATTACACACATTCCATGATTTATTCTGACTCATCAAAAACCCCTTTAACTCCCTTTAATTAACATCCTTAACTCAACACATTCTTCTTCAAAAAAAATTAATCGTCACTAGGGGAAATATTCTCCACAAAATTTTAAAAATGCACAATTTCTACAAACATCCCCATATTTTATTTTAAAACTATTAAAAATCCATTTTTATGGATCATATATCCTATAAATGTGGATAAATATCAAACAAAATTACATCTATTTCTATGATATTCAAACTTCCTCTGATTATCTCTATTTAGAATAAAAATCTCCCTCCCCAACAATCATATTTATTTGAGGGTGGGCTTATTTTAATACCAAATTTCATAGGGGGTTTTATCTTCATTAAATCACAAAAAAAATTACTGGAGATATAAAATAATGTGATTATATGATATTTCCAACATTTCTTCAATGGGTTATATTATATTATAATATATTGAGGCATATAATTTATAATTAGGTTCCTCTTCTCTTGAACATTATTTTATTGAAGAGTCATCCCCGCAGAAACATATCATTGAATATTAGGTTTAACAAGTTATTATTCCTCCTAATTATTATAAACATTGATACCATTATAATTATAGTGAATATAAAATTTCAATCCATATGTATTATCTTCTTGATTCTAATATCATGAAATTAATTTGAATACTTTAGATTTTGGGTATTCGCTGTTATCCATGACATTCTGTTGTTGTTGTCAATAAAAAAAATAATATGTTGTATTTATATAAATATTTTGGTTTCATTATCTCATAGACATAAACATGAACTAACATGAGTAACCCAAGATATTTCACCTTCTTTCATTAATATTCATTTGACCAATATTTCTTTTTTAACTTGTGTCAATCTTATTATTGTGATTAGAAAATAGATTGTAGAAGTCAGGAGATCCATCATTTCCCACTCGGTTCTTCGAATAACATTAAATAAAATGGATATGTTTTTTGTGAAATAGTTGTTTCTCGTTATACTAATATAGAATCCATTTTTCCTCTCCCCCAAAAATGAGATAAATCTTTCCAAATTTTTACCTGTCTTGAAATACAAATAATCCATCTCTTTATATTATAGTAGATTTTTTCTTATTAAATTATATATAATTCCCTGAGTCAGATTATTTTCTCACAACAATAATTATATTACTCGGACCTTCAAAAAATAATTCTTCCATCTTACATAGGTATTTCCAATCTTTTAGGCCTTTATATAGATAATTTTATCTCACCTCTCATCATTTATGAAATAAAAATCCTCGTCCTTGTCATATTTTATGTCAGAGAGACGGTCTTTATTTCTAATTGTATAAGAAGTACACCTACTACAAAATATTAATGTTCTAGATCTATTAATTACCCTCAATAAAGTATCATTATGATTAGCCTTCTTAGGAATTCTTATCATGATAAATAACCATTGGTCCAACTTACTTAATTGTAGATGAACTGGATGATCCATATTTTTAATGGATTCTTCTTCATTATAAAAAACTAAAAATCACTTTTATGTTTCTAGAATAATTTGATGTTTTTCTATCTGCTATAATTAATCATTTTATAACACCTATGGTCACATCATTTTTTACTTTTATTCTGCAATTTATCCAAAAAAATTCCTAAAACCACCATAAGAACATACTATCCATTTAAATTATAAGAAAAAAAGGGAATTTTCTTGTCTGGTTTTGAAATTATTTCTTACCAAAGTATCATTTTCTAATGGATCCAAATTATTGTGTATACTACATCTTCCCATAATAATAATATCTATCTCTTTTTGTTCTCTATTTAGACATTTCTGTATCATATTTTCTCTTTTGAGTATTTTGAATGTCAATATTCCTTTGAGGTATTATGTTATTACTCAACAATTAATTATTTATTCTTGTGATAAAATATCTCAACTGATTTTCCTTTAACTTTGAGTCTTCTTAGAGGACCAAAGTTAGTAACTTTTTTAGTGGGAACTCCATGAACTTTCTTGGTGACTGAAGCACTTGAACTTTCTAATGTCATATCAGAAGTAATAATTATTTATTAGTCATCACACTTATGTTGCAATGTTATTATTTTAACTTAGAGTTATTCAATTATATAAATTATTTATTTTAAAGAATTAGTTTGACCATCCGTAAAATGGGATTTTTCTTCAATTTTGACCCTTATCTCAATTTATTTCTTATATTTTCTAGAATTTATAGATTTGTGATTTTTATTCTCTATTTTAGATTCTTAATTTTTGTACATCTAATTTCTATATATATATATATATATCATATATTCATGAATTTTTTTTATATTACATTATTATATCCTTCAAAATAAAAAGATATTTCAGGGTGGCCTCATGTTTTGAATCATGATCAACTCTTCCATTGAGTCTAGAATCTTCATCATCATTTTTCTACACATTAATCTTATCCAAAATAACCAAAAGAACATCTTCACTAAGGTTTATTTATTCTTTATCCTCTTCCCAATATTTATCATTCTTGCATTACCCTTCGTTAGATAACATGTTCTTATTATTAAAGAATTTTATATATGGTTTTATCCTAATTTTTACACATATTAATAGTTTAAAATGGGTTCATCATCACCATACTCATATGAAAATTCTATAAGAAACTTATCGGTATGTCATTTTAATTTAATACATTGAAAAAAGAAATTATAATATTATATTTTCATTTTCATTTTCCACAGTTAAGATTAGAGGAAATGAGGGTCATTAAATCATCCGTGTTTTCTTCTTTCATATCCTATTTTACTAAAAAATTCTTCACTTACTTGAAATGAAACTCATGAGAGTTATCCATTGGAATAAAATAATTTTAATTGTGCCTTATATCATATAAAATTAGTAATTTTTTGAGGCTATCAAATATTACCTCCTTTTGGTCTTTATCATCAATCATTAATACATTTGAATTGAAAGGCATAGGTAGTCCCATCAAGATGATTTTTAAATTATTAATCTATTTATGATTTTTTTCTATGTTGATGAATATATTCAAGGATTTTATTTAGTTTTTCAAAGAAATTTTCATCATTATCACTTGATATTGTTCACAAATCCACATATAAATTCTACAACCCATGAAAATATACCACTCAATTTTTATAATCATCATTATATATGTTAATATGTTTTTTATACATAACATGATTTTTTAATAAATTACCTTGGTATAGATATGTATATAAAGATATCCCCCTAATACATTTATTACCATTAAATCAACATATAACTCCTAGTGATCACTCTTGGATAAAGCTACATTGTTTATACAATCCAAAATTTCTTCCATCACATCGATGAAAACATAAATTCCCAAAGAATAAAAATAATGGTGCAATTTATTTTTCCATAACAGAATGTTATAACCTTCAAATATATTTTTTCCATTATGATGAAAAATATATATCACTATTCTAGGAGGCAGAAAAAATATCACCCCAAACCATTACTCTGATAACATTTCTTAAACCATGTTATGGAATATACCCAAATATGGGAGGAGTGGGGGATGAATCTCGGTATTATATTTTAGAACCTTATCCTTGATGAAGATCTTATTATCTATTTTAAGGAATAATCATCTCTCTCACAATATCACTTTTTAGTTAATTAATTATTAAAAGAGAACCTGGGGTTTTTTTATTTCAAAAAAACAAGGAAAATCCAAAGATCATGATATTGATAGTGTATCAATACACCAGAGACAATAAGTGCATTAATTAATGTGATTATAAATTATAGTGGTTTCACTGACCCTACAAGATTCACTATCAACATAATAAATATTGAGAATTAATTTATATTCCTTGTAGATTAGTACACACTTCTCTTATGATGATCATATTTTCCATGGAATGTTGATGATAAAATACTCATAGAATGGGTTTTCAAGTCATCGTAGGTCTAGTTAAATTTTAATGAGGTTGAACTCCTGAAATTTTCTCTTTTCTATGCTCCCTTCATGTTTATATAATTAATCACTGAAAACCATTTTATTTTATTCCTTTTCTAGGTGTTCCAAATATATCATATAGTTCGCATAGAAAATATTTGTCCTCCAAAAATATTGTATGTAGTTTTAGATAATTGCATCAAAAAATATATTTAATACAATTAGTGGGATTAAATATCCTTCCTATGTATATTTCATATAATTCCATTTGTTCCACTCACTTTAATGTGGTCATTACATCCCACTAATGTTGAGACAACCCCTTGGAACCTAGTAATTTACTTTAACATAAAATTTATTTTGTAACAAAAAAACTCCCTTACCACTATATAGAGTTCATTACCATGGCATGGTTTTCTAAGAATAAACTAAATCTATGCTAAATGATTATTTTTATGGAATTTTGAATAGTCAAATACTAGATATACAATTTTCATGCCTATTTTATTTTACCCCTTTTAGGGAATCATTTCTTCAAACTCATGGTTGTGTGGTTTTTTCATATGATTCATGGAACTCATTTCACAACACAAACCCATGGATACTAAATCCACCATATACCTCGAATAATAACATTTTTACTCATCACCTTCACTATAACATTGGTATCATGGAAAAACCATAGAAATTGAAAATCTATTATTCACTCCTATATTTTGGTCTATCATTATACAATTTTTTTCATAGACATTCCTCATGATTTCTATCCTCTTAATTATTTAGTATGGCCACCTATATTATGGAATGGACATTATCTACCATGATTCAAAATTATACATTCCATCACCATACTAAATGGTTTATTTAATCAAGAACTCCCAGACCTACTTTTTCAATCCTTTTATATGAATTAAGTAATGGGACATTGTGACACCCTATACGATGGTTTTCTCCAGGGTGCCTTGTTATTCCATGTTCTTTCCAATTTCATTCCTAAAAACATCATAAATTTAGTGTGTGATAACTCTGAGGTTAGTTAGATACTTCTATGTTGGCTGATTTCATGGATGGTGGAATCTTGTGGCTAACAAATTTTTATTTTACCTAAAATCCTTATAAAATGTTATTTATTAAACTACAGTGTAAAAGATAAATAAATTAACCTTTTTGGGATTCAATAAATCCTATGAAATTTGAGGTTTAGGGAGAATATTTTATTTTTTTGAATGTTGTCCCTAAAATGGAATTTAATGAACTCTACACAATACATTCCACAACTCATCTTGATAGGTCATTCAAAGAATTTATTTCCCTAAACAGTTTCTCTCTAACTTCTTCTAAACGTTTTCATCCTTCTCCATTACTTTCTAAACATCATTCACATTATATTTTTATCAAATACAATCCATGAAAAATTTTAAAGGTATTTTTATAATATTAAAAGATCTATGACATGTAATATAAAAGAATAGAACTACTACTTAGTATAATGTCCATATTATCAGTTCGACTAGTGCAATGGGGAGCATTATATTTGCAAAAAATATGGATTTTGTGTTGGAGTCTACATTATATTGTAATAAAATTCATGAATTATATATATTTTATATACTAGGTATGTGGGGAAATTTTAAAAATTTCTCTAAATTTATAACTACAATTTTGAAACCTCCTTGTATAGGTAATATTCAAAAAAACATTGATGGAAAAGATAAATAATGACCAAGACAAAAACGTTATGGTGGGATCATTAGAGAAGAAAAATGAGAAACAATCTTATGATTTTATAATAGTTTGGGGGTGGGTTTTTAGAAGTTTTTAGATACATTCAACCTATGGATCTATATTTTATGTAAAAAATGAAGTGAATGATTTGGATGGTTGTAGAAACCGTATTCATTATGCATGCCATCAAATTTAATATCGATTCCCTATCACGGTGGTTGGAAACAACATGAGAGGATTGTATGGAATTTTTTAATCATATTAATTTTTTCATGTCACATATATATATAGAATGGAATAGAGTGAATTACATCATATATAACATGATTGTGGGATTATGATGATCTTTTTTTATTTTGTTTTTCCTAAGTCTATTGAGGATGATTTTTTACTAAATATTTATAAGAATATATATTATTTATTTTTATAAACATCTTGGGAACTGGTGCAATTCATTAGGGATAGACTTTATATATATATATATAAATAAATTATACTGAGAGAGATAATTTCATTAATAAATATTTATTATGAAATATGATGTAAGTTAATCATATTATATGATAGGTTGCTGGTCACTATTAACATAAGATTGTAGTATATATATCATTCAATTATTTTATTTCAAATTATTATATATATATATATTACACTTTTATTGAAATTTTTATTATTGATTTTTTAGGAGTCATATAAGACAAATACCTCTCTTATGTGGAAGTTTTAGGACATGACCTAGAGCATAATGTATGTTTTTAAGTGTTATATCTCATTATAGTCAATCTTCTATGGGAAACTATAGACCTAGGAAACTAGTAGTTGTATAGTTTAGGTGATAAATTTCATTATGAAATCAATATTATATAATTTCTATATTATTGTAGAAATTTCATAAAAAACAATTTCATAAGAAATTTATGTTATTTTATCATCTTTTTTCTCCAGCATGAAGGGATTTTGATGTCTTAGGACAACATGAGTAATATGATGATTAATGTGCACAATGATTTAACAAAGAAGTTCGTTTCTGTTGATGAAATGGTTGATAAGGTTTATATTTTTTACCATGGTTTGTGGATAGATTTCCCTAGATCTATAAATTCATACCACATCCCAGTGATTATTATATAATTTTATTGATGATTCATATGATGATAACCTAAGAGAATTGTTATTTATATATTAATCACAATTATTTGAAAAAAATATAATATTTTGGAAAAACTGTTATCAAATTTCAGGTTATTTTTATCAATTTTATCTATCTAATTTCTTCATATAGTTTTATTATTTTATTATATATTTTATTTTATTTTTAATATATGTACATATTTCTAAGGACTTATTCAGGGTGAATAATATTTATTATTGATAATTTCTCTATATTATTTAAAATCATCAGAGATATATTATTTGAAATTGAATATTTTGATCTGTAAAATTTATTTATAAATTCTAAAGAAAAAATCCAAATTTCAGGAATAAATCCATAATATATTTTCAATAAAATGTTTCCTATAGATATAATCTATTACTTAAAGTAATTTAAAATGAAATAGTTTAATTGTGAAGAACAACATAAGTAAAATTGAAATGAAAATTTTATTAAAAATGTTATTAAAAATATAAATAATTATAAATAATTATAATAAAATTTTATTTATTATGGATTGATGTTATTGTAATATTTTATTAATGAATAATTATTTGTTTTATTGGGCATTGTTCTTTAAAAAATAATAATTCTTTATTGTGAAAGACTAATCTTCTATCAATATATCACTCAAATTAATTCATTATTTTAGATGATTTACTTATTTCAATAGGGTATTCTAAATGGCTAACACCCCAAAATTTTAAATGAAAATGATTTTTGATATTAAAATATTATTTATAGAAGCACTTTTAATTTATCATATAAATTAAATTTATAGGTGTAAATAGTGATAAATTATTTATGAAATATACATAAAATTATAATGTAACTATTTCTATGAATTCATAAAAACCATTAAACTTTTATTAAATATATTTTATTCACCAAAAATATTGTTTCCTTCAAAAAAATTATTTCTATTTGGGAGAAAATATTGTAATTAATTTAAAAAATTTATAAAACTTTAATTTTATAAATTAATATCATTTTTTAAATAATTTTTGAAACCCTATTATAAAATTTTAGTTAGCTTGAAATGTTGATATTTTCCACAAAATATTGAATTTTCAATGAATAGTGAGAAATATTGAGTTTATTTAAAACATGATGTTTTTGAATAATTAAATAATTTAAAAGTATCATTATTATTTTAATGTTTTCTATAATTCTAATATGTATTACTCAATTATATCTCATCAAATTAATTTTTTTTTCAACATTCTTTATATGTGATTTTAATATAATCTTATTTTTATGTGGTAAAATGCATTATTCAGAAAAAAAATTCAATGTGCATAATGTTTATCCATTTTAAATAATAAATGTAACCCCAAATTATGTTTCATATAAATTAAATGTAGATATTATATATCTAAATATTAATTTAAATTAATTTAATTATCAATACATGTCATATATTTAATATAAGATCATCTTATTCTAGAAAAAATCTTTTTATGAAAAACCAATTTTTTGAAAAGTATGTGGGATGTATTTTTAATTAAATTATGCACCTTAAATGAATTTAATTTTATAAAATATATTAATTTTTTTATAATAATAATTAAAATTATATAATATCATCAACTTAATTTTTGGTCATAATATTAAAAACAATGAATTTTTTTCCATGGTTAATGTTAAAATTATTTTACTGGGGGATTTAATCAAAAGAGGAAAATGGAATGAAATGATAAGAACAAATCTATTTGGAAATTTATTGGATTTTTTCATCCTTATATCTCTGAAAATAATTTATTTTCTTATTTTTTAGGCACGTGTCTTGATATTGACTTCCCATTATCGAATAGTTTTGGGTATTTATAAGAATGTCACTCATCCTACCTTATAAATGGGAAATCCCTCTCCTCTCAATTAAAAAATTAAAAAAACTATTGGTTATAACAATCCATAAAAAATATTCATTTGTTGAATCATTTACCACATAATATAATACATTGTTTATTATAAGTCTAATCTGGGGAGGCTTTATGTATAATCCAAAAGCGGTGGTCTGAAGAAGGGGTCTTATTCTTAACCGAGTATCATTGTTTTATTTATTATTCCACCTCAAAAAAATCTTTATAAATCATCATTATATAATAAAATCATTATCTTCTACAAACTAATATGAAATTATATTAATTTAATAACCAATTTCAATCTCCACTTCGATTAAATGGGAAATTAAATCATCATTCACGTGTTCGGTAGACTACCCCTCACGAACCAATGCAAATCATTTTCCATCATCCCCTCTCATGAATATTAATTATTATATATTTAATGTTTATACATGATATTAATTAATGATTAATCATTATTTAAAATTAAAATATCATATACCTTTTTAACTTAAAATCCATTGAAAAATTATAACATCATTCATGTATACAGTGGCATACCTCATCGCGAAGTGATGCAATTCATTTTTAATAACTACATCACATGGATGGTATATGTATGTGTATTTGAAAAAATTATATTATATTTATGATATTATTATAATTATTTAAATATATAATAAAGTTTTCCTTCTTTTCATTCTGATCATTGAAAAATCGAAACGCTACCCATGCATTCATACAACCAACTATCTACATGATTGTAACATAATTAGTTTTTCATAACCATATTTCATTGTTATATTTAAAAGTGTAATGTAAATATAAAAATAATAATTATTGACTTAATACTATATTATAGATGATGTACTAATGATCCATTTCACAGCATTCAACACACAGATGGTATTTTGAAATTATGAACCAAATGTCCTCAAAACACCCGATGTGGAAACAACAGATCAAGTAAATAAATACATCCTTAAAATAAATGAATTAAATGGTGTGAGTTTTATTTATTAGACTTGCAAATTGTTATAATTAAAACAAATAATTAATATAATTTTTTTATATAGGATATAAAATACATACCCAATAATGTTTAGACTCAAGGGAAGAGTTTCTGTCTCAAAACGTCATTCTTTGAGACACATGTTAGGTAGCTAATTTATTTTATACAGTGTATATAATTTCTATTTACATATTAATTCCTTAATAATTAATAATTTATGGTATTATATGTTACAATTAACTTATTTTATTCATTGGGGTCATGATTCAAAATTGACCACAATAGTAAGGGTTTATGTTTTAATCTCATTTTAATCGATATTTCTTGTGCTTAAATTTTCATAAAAGGAAACTTTTTAATAATTTAATGATGAAATTTTTTAATTTTATTATAATTTTTTTATTAATGAACATTTAAATTATATATTTCAATTTATCTCTATTTACTATGCATAATTATTGAGTAAATGTTTTTAAGGAACATAGAATTTATTTCACTCCTTGGCCAATTTTTTTTCATTTCTTTTCCGTGTCTTCTTTAAAATGTTATATATACTTTATTAATATTATTATATTATTTTTTAAATTAATTATAACACATTTTTAAACTACAATAAATTTATTAAAAGGAATATTCCATTCATTTTTTTGAATATGTATGTTTTTAGCATATTTACAATAGTGTGAATAGGTTAGATCTTTTAACTTATTCCATATATACGGAATTTTGCAATTTCCTAAACACCCAAATATTTAAAGAATCCATTATATGTTTCCATGGTTATTTTTAAATAGAAAATTTTTTATGATAATTTTAAAATTTTTACGCTGTGATTTCACAGTGTAAATGGTATTTTTATTACTAAAATATTCCATGTAAAGATTTGAAGAGGTTTTCACCAATGAAGACAACCTTTCATATTATGGATTTAATATGAACTATGTATATTTTCTTCCCATTGATAGAACTATATTATTATCCCATATATATAGGTGAATACATGTCTTGTATTCATCTCTCAAATTCATTTATTTTGAAAATTTCTTTCAATAAGTTATGAGATAAGATTATGAATCTAATTTCATTACATTAGTAATTTATATGTTTATGTATTATGACTGATTTCATTTTTTACACACTTAATATTGAACATGTTATGATGGGTGAACCCATGTATCACTCCACTACATTTGGTAAATTTATTAGTCTCGTGATACATCATGTGTGGGATTACAGAGTAAACCTAATCCATTATAGTACTTTTTCCACAATGTGATATTGTCTATGAATTTAGTCTCGAATCATGTTTATGTCATGTAAAATATTTCTAAAACATTTACTATGATTCCATGATATTATTATATGATGTTATTTATGTTATTATCTCATTTCATTTCTCTTGATCCTTCTCATTTTTAATATCAAGTTATAATTTTGACTCACAATCAATGATTTCTATAATTTTTATATTCCATCACAAGGTTTTTTGATCACCCCTTTGATTTATGTATTACCTAGGTTTTCCGATGTGGTTTTGGAGGTCAGAAGGATTTAGGATATTATTTTGGAGAAAAAATGTTTTCTTCTTCCTTTTGACATATTATGACCCTAGTCTTCCCCAAACAGTGGTAATCATGATCTTTGGGTCTTATTACCATTCATTTATGTTAAAAAGAAAATAAAAATATGTGAAAAATGAATGGGTCACTATAGTTGCTATCAGATAAAGGGTATAGTTAACTAAATAAACAAGGATGAGAAAACATTGTGAGAACCCTAGGAATATGTCTATGAATAATTTTTAGTGTAAGAAAATATTTTCAAATATTGGTGAAGAATATAGAAATTAATTTCATGAGATATTAAAAACATGTATGGATATTACAAGTGGATATGGATATTTAAATGTTTTATTTAAGGGTAATAACTTTTAAAATGACACATTGAACTCTGATCGATTTTTACCTAGTGCATGAAAACATGTCTGTCTTCACACCTTTTTTAACACTCCTAGGGGATATTTTATATAAATTCATAGAATCATTATAAATAATCATTAAGTACTTGAATTGATGAAAGTAATTGATGACCTAATTAAAAAATAATGTGTTTTGGGTTGATAATTATATAGTTTATCATATATTAAACGGAATAAATACCCCTTTTGGGTTTTATGTTATGGAAGTATTCGATGATTAAGAATATTTTGGGAGACATTTATGATCATATAACCCTTTGGTTTAGCATGGGTTTTAGAAAAACAAAATTAGGAATAATTTTAATATATATTTTTAGAAATAATTTTAAATTATTGGTTATGTATAGTTATTATCAAATATTTCATGTTAAGGTAATAATTTTTAGTTAATATTATTTGATTTTATGGTAAAAATAATAAACATAGAAAACCTTAGTGGTTACAAATTGATTTTTTTATTAACATTATACTGAGGATGTTTCAAATATTTTGGGAAAATTATAGGAATTATATTAATATATATTTATATAATGGACAATCTATGTGTTATGAGACAACTCATTATATCTGTAATGGTCATAGAGCATGGACCTGAAACTGAAGGTCGACAATGTTGTTGCACCTACAACTGTCCTACGTGATGTCTGAGTTAGTATGAAATTTTTTACTTAAATTATTTTGGGGATAAATATTATGATTATTATTGGAGACATATTAGATGATAAAATAATTTTAATTTCTTAATATTTTATAGTGATTAGTGATATTTTTGGGAATTGTTTATTGAGTTGAAATATATATATATAAATATATATATATATATCATTTTTTAATATAAATGATTATTTGGGAAGAATTGTATTATTTTTTGGAGATATAAGATTAAGGGTATTAGATAAAAGTTTAGGTTAAAACCTTATTTCATGTTGACGTTATTAATGTTATTTGGGATATATGGTTATTTATATAAGGAATAATATATTTCAAACATTTTGTTTTATTATTTATTTATATATATTTATAGATTTATATTCATTTTAGTATTATATTTATTTATATTGGCCATTTTGGTTTAATAAAGATATGAGGAATATTTTTATAGTATTTAAAATATCATATGATATGTTAAAATTTAATCTTAGTACTTCAAGAATAAAGAAATCTATATTGGATATTCATTCCTTAGAGTAACAGGTGATTAATAATGTGATCTAAAAATAAGCAAAATAATAAATTATGTTTATGAAATAAAAATATTTAATGTAATTATATTTTATGGTGTTCTTTATATTAGTAGTTAGAGAATAATAAAAATATAGTAAAATGATCCAAAAAAACAAAAAATTGATCATATTTTCTTCATATTTTATGAATCAAGGATCTTTAAAATTATCAAATATTTATGGTTTATTAGTCGTTAAATTTATCCTCATAACTCACATTCTTAAGATCAATGATCTCTATCACCCTACATAATTATCTTAACTTTTCTTCTATTTCCATATTTTAAAATCCCACTAATGTTATCCTTATTGGGAACATAGTTATTTTTTATTCTTAATATCATAGATATTTTCATTTACCTCCTTTAAGATGTTGTTTTATTAAACCGTTATACGATTTGGCTTTCTTATATTTAATTTTTCTAATGTCAAACCCCTGATTATTGAGAAAAAGTTTAAATTTCGAGGAAACAATTTATTTAATGGGTTAGAATGTAACACCCTTTTATTTTAAAAGAACATTATATTTAATAGCTTATTGAATATACAATATAGAGTTTAAATGAATCGTGATATATTATTAAAATATTATTATATAAAAATAACTAATTTAACCAAGACATTAAATTTTTTGGTATGATCATTAAATACATGATGAAATATACATAAAATTACAATATAAATTTATTTATATATTCCTAATAAGTTCTCATCTTATAATAATGAAATTTTGTTCTATAAAATATTTGTTTCCTTATAAAATGTTCTTTATTTCATTTTTTTTGAAAATATTCTAATAAATTCTTGGAACTTTTAGAAATTATGTTTTATAAAGTTAAAATAATTTTGAAATCGTACTCCCAAAATTTACTTTGGGGGAATTTTTTTTGAACATTTATAAAATATTGATTTTTCAGTGGACAGTGAAAAATAGAAATTTGGTTAAAACTATCATTTATTTTTAATAAATTGAGTAATTTAAAAGTATCATTATGATTTTAATATGATTTAAAATATAAATAAGTTTTATTTATTTGTATTTAATCCAATAAATTACAATTAAATCATCTTTCTACTGAATTTTAATATATGTTTATTTTAAGCCTTTAAAACACATTTTTCAAAAAACAATTTTAAAGTTCATAGAGCTTCTTAATTTTAATTAATTAAAATAACCCCTAATGAAGTATAATTTAAATTATGTTTATATATATTATATTTATATAAGTATTAAATTAAATTATTTTAATTTATATAACTTGTCATATTGTTATCATAAAATCATCTTATTCTTGAAAAACACATTTCATGAAAACCCATTTTTTACATGCTTGTGGGTTTATTTTTAAAATATATTAAGTCACTTATGTTATTTTAAATTGATAAAATTAATTCAATATTTTTAATCATAAAAATTAATGTTATTTAATAATTTAACATTATTTTTTTCATAAGTAATATTAAAATTTTTAATTTTTTTTATCATAGTTAAGGTTAAAACCGGTTTATCGGGGGTGGTAAACTAAATTGATAGATGAAACAAAAATTATAAAACATGTTTAATTTGAATTTTTATGTGTTTATATAGATTATATATACCTAAAATGTTTATTTATCCATTTTTTAGGCACTTGTCTTGAGATTTAATTCACATTATTGAATAGGTTTTGGTATTATAAGAATGTCACTCCTCCTACCTTATGAAAGGGACCCCCATCCTCTACATTAAAAACTATTGGTTCCAAAAATGACTTCCAAAATAGTTTTCCTACGTCACCCAAAACATCATATAGTCCTTTTTGTATCATAAATACATCCTATAGAGGCATTAGTTATAATACTCAAGAGGTAGTTTGGATAAGATGTATTCTTCTTAACCGGGCATCATTGTTTTATTTCATCATCCACCACCTTAAAATGATTATCAATCATGATGATATAAAAAAATAAGTATCTTAAATGAAACTAAATTAAAATATATTAATTAAATAACCTAATTTTTTTCCACTTCCATCAAAATGGAAATTAATTCATCGTTCATGTGTATGGAAAACTACTGTCTCGCAAAGTGATGTAGTTAATTTTTTCCATCATCACCTCTCATGAATATTCATGATGATCAATTTAATTTTTATATAATATATTTATAAAATAATAATATTTAATTAAAATAACATAACATATATATTCTTACCTTTATATCCATTGAAAAATGATAACATCTCCCATGTGTATGGCAGGCTACCACCTCGCGAGGTGATGTGATTTATCTTTTTTTACTGAATTACACAGATAGTATATGTTAGTGTATTTAAATAAATAATGTTATATTTAAGATATAACTATACTTATTTATGTATAAAATACAACTTACCTTATTACCACCATGATCATTGAAAAATAAAACATTACTCATCTCTACGTACGACCTACGGTCTCTTTGATTGTAACATAGTTCATTTTTCATATCCACATATCAGAGATGGTTTTAAAAGTATAATTTATACATAAAAATAATAATTATTTTATGATTATTATTTTGGAAATGATGGACAAATGAACCCTCTAACCATGTTCATCAAACTTATGTCGTTTTGAAATTATGAACCAAGTATCCTCAAAACACTTGATGTGATCAAAACATAATGAGTAAATAAATACGTCCTTAAATTAATTGAATAAAATGGTTTATGTATAAGGGATTAAATTTGTAAAATTATATTAATAAAATAATAATTTATATATGTATATTATACTACAAATAAATACAATTCTGAAATTTTTTTGACTCAATGTCCCGGTTTCCTTCTAAAAATTTATTTCTCTCAGACACATTTTATTTTATGCACCTAATTTATTTTACAGAGGGTATATAATACCAAAATAAATATATCATCACGAATCCATCATAATTAATTCAATTTTCAGTTTAAGGTCACTTATATCATTCATGAAGTCATGATTCAAATGATACATAGGTGGTAAGTGTCATTGATTCAATATCAATTTAATTCATTATTTTTTTTATTGAATTTCCATTGAAGGAAATTATTTGATAATTGTATAAAAAATAATTTAATTTTATTAAACTCTAGTAATTCATGAAATTTTTATGTATTTGTACCATTTTACTCATATTTGTACTTATAATTATATGGTAAATGTTTTTAAGTAAAATTAACTTTATTACTTTCTTTAGTCTAAAACCATTTCTATTATGAGTCCATGTTTCCCAAAAAATATTTTCTCAATTTTTCTATAACTATTCTATCATTTTTTAAAGTAGTTTTTTCCAATTTTGAATTTTTAGAAACATGTTTAAAAGAAATTCTCTATTAATTTTCTAAATGTGTCAATTTTATATCATTTTTAGAATAATGTGAATGGAATGTTACATTTAATGTATAAAACATGTATGGAATTAACTTCCATGATGTACAATAAAATATTTGAAGCCTCCTTTATAATTTTACAAGCTTTGATTAAAATAAAAAATTTCAATAATATTTTGGATTTTTTTATATTTTTTAGAAAGTTAATTAATTTGATAAGGCTATTTTTCATAAGAAAATATTCAACATAATCTTGCATTGAAATTTTCATCCACATCGACAACCATTGATGTTATGGAATGATTCCAAATTATGTATATATGTCTCTCACATATAAACCTCTCTTATTATACAATAATTTTATTTTTTTAATAAATTCCTTATGTTAATCTCTCAAATTCTGTCGTTATGAAATTTCGGTTGATTATGATATGAGATAAAATTATGAAACATGTTTCTTTCAAGGGTAATTAATTTTTCTATTCCTTAAGATAGATTTACTTTTTTAACACAAAATATCAATCTTGTTATGGTTGTTGTGCCTAGATAGTTTTCAAATTCATTAGGTAATGTTTTTAGTCGCATGTGACATCATGTATGAGGTTATTTAGTAAAACTAATCTATTATGGGACTTTTTTCCACCATGTTATATTTTCTCGAAAATTATTCTCCGCTCATGTTTATTACATGTTATATGTTTCTTACACAATTTATATAATACCATGATCTTATGATATCATTTTCATTATTTTATGATCCCATGTTATTAGACTTTATTCTTCTCTTTTAGGATATCTTGTTATACTTTTGGCTCACAAGTTATGCTCCACTATCTTGTTTAATCCCTTATAATGATTTGTATCACACCCCTTTTGTTCGGAAATTCCCCAGGTTATCCCATGTGGTTTAAGTGTTTGAAATTATTTATTATCTCACTACGAAGAATACAAAAACAGTTTCATTTTGATTTATTTTGAATATATTCATTCAAAAACACTAGTCCTCATGATATTTGGGTTCTAATTAAATTAATTTTATGTTAAAAATAATGTAATAATATGTATAAAAGTCTTGGGTCACTATAAAATATTTTTTAGAGTGTTATAATAAATTTTTTATCTTATGAATATCATATTTGAGTTATTTTATGCACCTGTATAAAGTCCAATGTGAGACATTTTATACATTAATATTTTACCCTATCATCAAGTAAAATAAATGGGTAATATCTTGAATTTTTTATTTATACCATGTGAGAGATTATTGAAGAGATAAATATACCACTAGGTGTTTATGGTAAATTAATGATCTTCCTCTAATTAAAAAATCTCCCCTTATGAAATCAAATTCATCTCCATATCAATTAGTGTTCGGATAACAACACACCTTTATATGCCTTCAATGCATCAAATAAATAAAATATATTAACACCAATATATATGATGTTTACTAGAAAATATGTGTTCAAGGGTTTGACAAATATATGATTCTTTATATTTTATTTTTTATAAATAAGAGAATTGATAAGGGAATGTCCTTAGAACATTATATATATTCCTTACATAAAATAATCTATATTCATCACATTATATTATTATAATGAATATGTAAAATAAATAATTTCTACAATAAATGGTAATATAAAAAAATTAATCTTATTATCTCATTTTTTACATGTGTGTGTATTGATTTCCTTGAGTATATAACACTATGAATGATTCACACAGAATGATCTCATTCATTTCTTAAAATGTGAAATGAATAAAAGTGTGATCTCAATATTTAAAATTTTATTTTAGAATTATTAAGTATCTAAATGAGTATTTAAAAGACCATAAATGGTTATCCCTCTCTAAATTTTTATCTATTTACCCATTTCTAATTTAAATCAACCACTACATATGTATCATTATTTCAAAAATAAAAAAACTATTCAATATATTGAGGCATTTTAAATCTCTATATTTTGATTTAATAGTTATAATTCTATTTAATAAATTGGTTGGTCCCATATTGGTATATTAATATTAATTATTCAACAAAAATGTATACATGTTATTCCATATATCTCCCATAAATAACTTTAGAGTTTTACAATTTCAAAAAAACTAAAAAAATTCAAATCATGCAGATATCACCATATAATTTTGAATAAAAAAAATATCAATTTGGTTTCTGAACAATAGGTCATTAAAAATTCATGAATTTTAGAATGTACTTATACATTAAATAACACTAATTATATATCATTAAAATTATTTTGATATATTCTACATCCCTTATTGCCCTAAAATAATATTTTTTGAACTAGATTTTCTAAAACAACAACTTATGAAAATAACAAGTTGACATAAAAATATTGAATTGGTAATAATTAAATAACGATTACATTAATACACCAAATCTTGATAAAAATATATTTTCTTTTTAACTTATACCTTGATAAACTCCTCCAATAAAACAACAATAAAATACGACATGATGATACAAATTTATCTAAGTTACTCTAAATACATTAAATTTTTCGATTATTGTAAAAATATTTTATATTAATTTTTGGTTAAATATTATCAGAAAAATATAACTAAAAACTATATATTGTAAAATATATAAAATTGGACAATTTTTATTAATTTCATTAATTATATATCAAAAAAATTCAAAATTCAATGACATTATATAGTATTTCTTATGTTAAAATACTATGTTATTAAATGAGAATAATTATTAAATTGAACGTACATAATGGGAATGATATATATAATTCCATAGTTTTGTTATATTTTTTAAAATTTAATTAATTAATTAGTTTTTAGGTCATATTCTACAAAAAAATATATAATTTTACGTGTAACATGAAAATTAATCATTTTATTACTGATCAATATATTGTTTTTGAATGAAAAACTTCTTATAATTTATTTGTATCTAGTGAGAGACCTATTTAATTTGAGAAAATAAAATTTACACATTATTATTATATTTATTTTAATATAAAAAACATATCATCTATCAATATATTTGATATATTTTTTTAAATTTAAGGGAAATCATTTATTTTAAAGTAAAGAAAAATTATGTCATACAATTTATCATGTTTCATACACAAATAATGTTTTCTTCTATAAAATTAAACTATGTAAAAAATATGTGATGATTTTTTTCTGTTATTATTATAATTATTGTGTAAAAATGTAATGATTCACCTATTGGAATTACCTTATATTTATCCAATAAATATGTTTATCAAATTATATTATCTTATGATTTCATATTATATAAAATATTTGTTTTGTAATATAGTTGATGATATACATTTTTATTAATGCTATATTAAAAATAGTATTATAAAAAATTTATTTGAAATTATAGTTTTTTTAATTTTCATAAACAATATATCATATTCTTCTAGTGGATATTATATTGTTTGGTCCTCACGATTATTATATTATTATAATTATATTCTTAAAAAATATATCAGTATTTATAAGTTTTGTTATACAATAAATGAGCTACAATTATTGTATGTGAAAATTATATTTCAAAAAACAATGATGAAATTCACATATTAAAATTACATGGAACAAAAATCCTAATTTTATAGGATGAATATCAATTTTAGACTAACTAATTAAAAATAAACCAAGATTGAGTTTTTGAGAATTTTCATTAAAAATATGATATTACGTATAATTGAAAATGTTTTATTTATATACTACTAAAAATATTTATGCTAATGTGTTATAATTTATATAATTAACCATATATTTACTATAAGCTTGATATAAATAAATAAAATATCATTTTGAGGTAAAAAGGGATATTGTTTAGAAAACAATTAATAAATTCATAATATCATTTGATTGTGATTAATTAAAATAATCTTTTTTAAAGAATGATTTAAATGAATTGTATAGATAAAATTTCTAAACATATTAATTTTAATACATATATTGAAAATTACTAGTTATGTAGTTAATTTAATGAAATCTAATTCTTGAAAAATTAATTTTCTGAAAAACCAATTTTTGACATGTTTTTGAGGTTTATTTATAAATTAAATTATCTCATATATATGAATTGAATTAGATAAAATGGATTCAATATTTTTAATCATAATGTATATATATTTTTAATTAGTCCACATTCATTTTAGGTCATAATTATTAATAAAAAATAAAAATTTTTACCATTGTTAAGGATAAAATGAGTTTATCGGGGGTTAACTTATAAATGATAAGTGTTACAATGACCTAAATAATTTCTAAAACCCAAATAGTCTATTTTATTTATATATTAACGTTATAAACTATAAATATAGGCCATTTTAGATTTATTTTTTTCTAGAAAGTGACTTGATATTATTTTAAAACATTTAAAAATTGAATCTACGTCACTCGCCATAATTATAAAATGGCACCTCCTCACCTCACTTATTCAAGAATCTAATGAAATTTAGCTCAAAACCCTTTAAGTTATATCTCTGATATCTTAATCCTCATTATAAATCTACCAATCATCCAGTAATTCCAAACTAATGTTTCTTAATAATATATCCAATTGAGGTTTTTCAAAGTAAATGTAATCGTCTCCACCGTACTTTGTCCTCCCACTTATTTCTTTACCACATTAAATTATATATTAATAAATTACAGTATAATAAAACCAACACATAACATATAATGTTATTTTATTATATTTAGGGAATAATATTTATCAAACTCATTCCCCTTAAAATGAGAAACAAACCCATCTCTTGTTTGTATGGAGAAATACCTCCTCGCGTACCGATATAATTTGTTTTCCATCACCAACTCACATAGAAATTCATAATAATAAAAATAATAAATATATATTATAATTATAAAATAATATTGATTCTATAAAAAATAAATCATCCAATTAATTACACTTTTATCCAGTATGTAAATGATGACTTTTTATGGGTGTACAAACAACCTTAAATCTCCATGAAGTAGTGTGATTCATTTTCCATGTCAAAGTTTGAAGAATAATTATAAAAATGTATCTAATGAATAAATATGATATTTATAACATTAATATAATTCTATATTTTTTCTATTTATATATTTTTTACAATACACAGAACATCTGTGAAAAAACTTCCATGATAAAATGAGGTAGTTAACACCTAAAATAGTGGTAATAATGAAATATTATTATCAAATAGGTGATCATACAGTATAATATGATCATATGTGATATTATAAATATTTATATGGTTATATTATAAATTAATAAATTTTATAATGCCATTATACAGGTGGTTAATTAATTTCAACTAAAGGGAAGTGTGGGCTCTGTGATTTCATTTAAATTCTTATTCCATTAAGACATATTTGATATTAGGAACATATTTACTTTTATTTGGTTTATATACATCCACATTGAAATATTTTACATGAAAAATATTTATTCATTATGATTAGTATTTCAATAAAATTATATTTTTTCAAGGGGTTATAATTTAAAGTTAGTAAATATGTAAGTATTTATTTTATAATCTCATTATTTGGGATTGCATTAATTTTAATTGAATGAATATTATAATAAATCTTTTATAAAGTCCATAAATTTTATTATCATCTTGATATTTAAGGTTTTTTACTTTTTTTAAAACATTACCTCCCTTTGGTACTCTAATTAAGAAAAGTAATGTTTAAAATATGTCAATATTATATCTATTTTTTATCGGTGATGATTTTTTTTCATGTCCATATTTTTCAAAATTGTTTTTTAAAATTGTTATTTTATTACATAAAATAATTTTTTAAGATAATTTAAGTTATCTTTTAAATTTTTAAATTTTTTAAATTAATTTTCCTATATTTTCTAAAATGGTAATTTTTTACTATCTTTAAAAACATTCAAATTGAATGATTTTAATATATAATTCATTATCATAGATCCTCACTGCCATGACCATTTTTTGTTACATATATTCTTATAAAAGTTTAAATTTTTGTAAAATAAAAAAATCGAATTAAATCATGTTTTAATACTTGTCTTCCATTTTCTATTTTCTCAGAATGATGTGATTAAATTAAAAACCCCATATTCCTGATGAATATATGGTCATCTATTATCTATTAGTAATTTTGTGTTCATTAGATTTATCTTGAAATTTTCAATTTCTTGTGATCATTGGAAATTATATTTCTCATAAATATCTATATTATTTGTATCATAAGGAAAATAAATAGAGAAAATTAAATGGGTTTTTGGTCTATACTTACCCATCAACTAAACTATCATGGTGCATGGTCTTGATGGTATAAATATCATGATGTCTAAGATCATGACATACAATATTCAGAATTTCATTTACTAAAAATTTATTTACTATTTTACTTGATATTTTTAATTGATATTATTAATGGATTCGTTCTTTATCAAATTACTAATCAAGTGTGATTTATTTTTAGTTATTTACCACATCATATTAATTATGTCTCATTTACTCAATATAATTTTTTTTGAATGTATCTATTACTGGGTATTTATGTCACCCTTATTATATTTGATTTCCCTATGTTATGAAGAAGAATTATTTGAATGTGTTCAAGGATAACGACTATTTTTTACTACTTTATTTTATGATTTATTTCTAATGTAAAAATAGGAAACATGTATGTAATTTGTTCTTCAACACTAAAAAACTAATCATTCCTTCTAGAATAGATCCTTTGTATCTATAATTATGTAATAAAGTAGACATTGACTCCAGGCCACTGGTTTTTGGTTTGTTACATATCACTAATATTTATTACTATTATTTGTTATTGTGGGTCAATATTCTCCCAAATAGATGTATAAATTGTTTTTGGATTAGTTATATATGTCAGAGGGTTTAAATGGTTTTCCTTTCTTCCTTATAAAATTAATAGTAACAGTAAAATATAAATTTCATACTCAACTACACTACATTTGGGTGTTGTTTCAATGATATTTTCCACCACGTCCCTCATTATAAAAATTTTCATTATAATTTTCTCTATTTTTTTATACATTAATAGAATTACCTTCATTATTTTGTTTTTTATTCATTTAATTAAATATTTTTTTGAGATGGTATTTTTTTAACCATCATCGATCTTATCTCTCTCTAAATTATGAAAAAAAGACAATCTGGTAATTTATTTTATCAAAATATTTTTTTTGTAAAATTTTATAAATAACAATATCTTTTTCATTTAAGAAATTAAAATATATATTTTTATTTATATATAAAATATTAGGATATGTATTTAAATACAATATATGTTAACTTATAATATAAATCTAAACATATATAATATTAAAAAATTAAATAAAATTATCTGTTTGAAAAATCATAATTTTATTTTTTTGGGATTGTTGTTTTATTTTGATTATGATGTGGGTTTTCGGAATCCTTATCACCAAACTAATGAGTTAATTTATGTTAAGATTCCTCATGAACTATTAATATGAATTTTTTCATCTTCCTTATTTTTAATGAAAAGTTATTCAATTCTATATTTTTTTGGAATTTGTTAGTCAAATTTTTAATATATATGTAATTGATATAATACATATTCTTCTTTTCATTACCTTAATAAATTAAATTTAGTGATTAATGTTAAATAATATATACTTGGTTTTTGATAAAAATTTCCAATTTATATTATTTTAATGATATACCAATACTGGTGTGATTCTGCGAACTAGAAATCAGAGTCTCATTGGTACTCTGTCAATTTTTATTTATTATATTCTGGGATACCCAATATTTCATTTATGATAAGAATTTATAAATATTTTTTAAAAAATAGAAGGCGTGGGATATTATTTTGAATATAAATATGAAAACTTTAAACATTGTTGTAATGAATTCTAATAGATCTTGTCATGACCCGTCCTCGAGGCCCATGTCGTGACTACCCCAAGCTCGCCTTCCATAGGCCAGGGGCTGACGACTAGCACTAAAGGCATAAATACCGATAACAGGGAAGCCATTGCCTTTATAAAAGTAAACAAAACACCACAGAGTACAAGCGGAAGTAATACACTAAGTACAACAGAAAGTGGTGAAAAGTAAAAAGGGCCAGAATACAAACCCAACTGAAAAGTATAGCTACAACTGAAAGGAAGTACAATAGAAAAGGCAAATAGCTGGAAGAATAGAAGCAGCTCCTGGATCGTCCACCTCGGATCCTACCTAAAGGGTAGGTACAGGTAGCGTAGCTCCTGGATCGTCCACCACAGATCCTACCTGAAGGGTAGGTACAGATAGCCTCCACAACGCTCTCGCTCGTCTACTTCCTCTGAGTATCGTCTGGTCATGAAGTCCACCACCGGGTACCGTCCAGTCCACGAACACTCCGCCTTCGTCAGCACTGCCCGTCGTCTGCGACCAACACAAAGAGGTGCGGGTATAGCCTGTGCAGGGGTGAGTATACGATACTCAGTAGGGACCCCGAGACCCTCAAGGTCTCACTAAATCCAAAAAGGATAACCCCAAAGAAGGATCTCAACAGATAACCCTTACTTAGGTATAAGCCCATAATTATACCTAAGTTATCATGTAACCCATCTCAATCATGAGGAAACACAAAGGTTATGAAATCAACGGATAACCACTACCTTTGTATATGCCCATACATAAACCTAAGTTATCAAGAGACACATCTCAATCATGAGGTAAACACAAAGGTCATAGACTCAGCACAAATGATGATTTTCATTATTCAAACTGTAATTGCTGAAGAGCTCAGTCTCTGATTAGTACAGTGATCCTGTCACAACTCTGAGGTACTACTCACAAACCTATGACTGCTGAGGTACTTCTCTTATCGAGTACCGTGGGTCTGCCACCTCACAATGTAGTGCACCTCCGCCACGGGTCTTCCACCTCACACAGTAGTGCTCCCCCCTCATAGCCTATAGGGGTACTCCTCCCGTCGAGTACCGTGGGTCTACCACCTCACAAAGTAGTCCTCCTCTACCTTGTGTCTGACACCTCACAATGTAGTACTCCCCACTGGGCTATGAAAGTCACTCTGAATCGAATCAGACAAGCAGTCATCAGGTCTCATCCAACTACACTGTCTTCGTACTCTGTATGCTCATCTCTAGGAGGGTCCGCTCCACGAGATATAGGTCGATACTCCAAGTATCACAAAGTCCCATGAAGAAGTATCTCAAAAAACCTCCTCGTCATAGGGGTCTCAACGCAACAGACGGAGCGTCAATCAGACGCCCAATCTGTGAGTTATTAGCCTTTTCATCCCAGGGGCCCGGTTGGTTTCGTGTGCGATCCAACCCGGCCGTATCTTAACTGTACCCCTAAATATCATAAGGTATACTCATAGGGACCGTTTCTCATCGAGATCACCAAATCCACTGATGGTTCATCAAACAGACGTCTGGTCTGAAAGTTGTCAGCTTTTCCGTTCCAGGGCCCCGGTTGGATTTCGGGTTCAATCCAACCCGGCCACTATCCAACTACTTCCAAACCTCAACCAAGGTGTGCCAAAAGTTCTGTCTCATCAAGAGGAATCCAACAAAGATGATGACACGTCAATCAGACGTCCGGAGCTCTTGTTATAAGTGTTTCCGTTCCGATGGCCCGGTTGGTTTCGGGTTCGAACCAACCCAGCCATACCCAAAGTTATCAGAAACCTTGAGTGTAATATACCGAAATGATTGTCTCAGTCCAAGGATCACATCTCAACTAAAGGTGCTTTGATTGGAGGTCCGTAGGACAAGTATTTGGCGTTTGGACGGATCTTCCCGAAAATAGGGGGTTAGGGCCCGGTCCGACCCGACCCGATACCCCCCCTGGGTCGGCCCGAACCGGGTTTATCCGACCCGAGTCAGGGTCCAGCCGATTAGGGCACGGCACGGCCTGGGCGGCCCAGCCTGTTGCGGCTGGTCCTCGTGGCCAGCATGGAGCGGGGGGTTACAACCCCCCAGTTGAAGAAACCGGCACGACATTAGTCCACGCCGCCCTACCTCCGGAATGGATGAGCCATTCCGGTTTGGTCCGCCTCTATGGCTCAGCTGCGGAGGTTCTACTCCGGCGGCGCACTGCTGACACCGGTCACCGGCACCGCCGCCGTTTTCCATGGACCACCGGACGCGCTCTGGTTGTCCATTTCGCTTGCCGTCTTCGCAAATGGTCCTCTCGGGACCCGATCATCACTGCGAAGGGATTCAAACGCCATTGCATCCCACTTCTTCATTGCCCATAGAACCGCATGTCAATAAACAAATTGAGGAGTCTTAGAATCACCTCTGCGTCCCCGAATCCGACAACGGTTTCATTCGGCCTCAACGACGCAGCGCGATGACACCGTGCTTCTTCTCTGTGTTCCTTCTTGTTTCTGAACGGTGCGACGACACCGCGTCACCTTCTTTAGAGCCACAACGAGTATGACAGCAAGGGGGAGGAGGGTCATCTGTGTTTGTACGGGCCGACCTCCTCCCGTTATAATGATTGCAAGCGGCCAACAATTATCAACGAAGTTCGTTAAATAAAACTTGAACGAAGATTAAACCCCTGCATCATGAAGTGATCCCTCGATAGATCTGCGGAGAGGTACCATCGTTCGTTGATGTCGGAAGGTGACGTCATCATTTGAGGTTTTCCCACGATAGTGTCTCCTGCTTTGATAGAGATCTAGGAAGCGTGCTTTGTCAATGGTCTTGGAAGGCCCGTCATCGCCAAAGTGTACCCAAAGATGTGACGCCTCTCCTCTTGTCACAGAGAAGGAAGAAAGGGGTACGTTGCTACTCTTTGTAGAGTTGGTGTTCTTTTCTATGAAGCGTCGTTCTTCATTGAGAAGGCGTCATTCTTCAATGAAGAGGAATTCTCTTCTTCTTCTTCTTCTCAAAATAACTCTCTCCAAATTCTCCAGCACAAAGTGTGTCCCAAAATAAAATAATGGCTCACCAATTATTTTATTAACACATTCCATTTGAAATTCAAAACTCAACACTTAATTATTTAATTGAGGAGACTCAATACATTAATTAAGGTGTGTGTTGGCTTAAAATAATTAAGAGGGAGAGTGTGAAAGGGAGAAGTTACACAAATTAAGAGGAGGTTACCAATTAATTCAAGAGGTGAGTTAGCAAGAATTTATTAAATAGAGGAGGATTTGAAAAGCCACATTTAAAACCAAGGGATTTTAAGGGGGTTATAAGAAATTCAAGTGGTTATGGTCTCATGTGGGCCCCACCACACTAAACTATCCTATGGGAGGTTAGGTGTGTGTGGGCCCCACCTCCCACATATTCACACATGGGAAGTTGGGTGGTTTTGGACCCCACCAACAACCTCCCATGGTAGATTTTAACTTCCTTGAATATCAAAAATAAAATTGTTCACAATTTTATTTATTTCTTCTTTAAACCCCAAAATTTAACTTCTTTCCCTGAACAAACGATCCTACGGTAAAAGTCCACATAAGAAAATATTGGTGTTGTGGTTTCATCGATGCCCTCAAATTTTGATTCCGAGCACCGGTTAAAAAGTTGGATAAACTTGCTCGTTCGTTCACTAAACGTACCCGAGCTAAACTTCGGAAAACGTTCCCAGGAACTCTGGGCCTCAAAATCAGGTGCCTTCAGAAACCGTGTTCTTGTAAAATCCCAAATAAATTAAAAAAAAAATTCCTTGAAATTTCTAGGTCTTTACATTAGTCCCACCTCAAGGCTTTACATCCCCGTAATTCTTTAACACAAACCAGGGATACAAAAATGGTACTGAGCACGCATCTGAGCCTTCCGCTCCAATGTGCTCTCATGGAGGATCTTGTCCTTCCAAAGAAAGCACACAAGAGGAATTGACTGTCCTCGTAGGACCTGCTTCTATAGATCCTCAACCTCTACTAGAACCCTGCAAAAGTCACCCCATCGCCAAAGTCGAGCTCCCCATGGTCGATGACATGCCAAGGGCCGTGCTCGTATATCCTTAGATGAGATATGTGGAACTCGTCGTGAACCTAGTGCAACTGAGGTGGTTGGGTCAAGAGGTAACCCACCTCTCCTACCCTATTGAGGACCTGGAAGGGTCTGAGGAAGCACGAAGATAACTTTCCGCCCTGGACAAAACTCCGTAATCCACGTCGAGGTGAGACCCGTAAGAAAACGTGGTCACCATCCTCGAACTCTAGTGGTCTCTGCCTCCTGTCAGCAAGACATCTGTCGGCCCTGAGCTGTCCTCATCTGCTCCTAGATGACCTGTACCTTCTCTGTCATGTCTGGGACCATCTATGGTCCCACAAGAGCTGCTATGATTTCTTCTTTTCCGATAAGAGAAATCCCATCTCATCCCCTATATGAACCACATTCTTGGCCTAATACTGTCAATCCGGACATGAGTGATGCATTCATGCCATGGACGACGTCGTAAGGCCTCAACGTTACTACCAAGAGATCCAACTGTCACTCTCGCCTCTAAGGGTCGAGTCACACTGTTAGCATCAGCATGAGGTAACTGGGTCTCCTCCAGTAGGAATCTCGAAAGTGAGGGTCAAGTCATCAGTTTTAACCGGGACCTCTCAGTACACAAAAAGTAATGATGCAAATGTCACAAGGACAAGTGTCTTTTAATACTATAGCTCGAAGTACAAAGACACACAACAATGAAAACAAGGAAACTAGAAGCACCAAGATCAAAGGTCCCATGACTGGAACTAGTCCCGCTCTTGTCCGCCAGCTTCTGGAGCTCCGTAGTCATATGCTTCTACTGCCTGAAGTTGAGCTCTCCCATGTCCACCTGTTCCCTCTGGTTGGGGTGGACCTTCTAGTGGTGGTGGTGGAAACACCTCGAAGAATTGTCGACCTCTTGCTGCACGTCTAGCTCCCCTCCCTCGGCCTTCTTCTCCTTGCGGTCCACCTTGATCGAACCTCTTCCTCTGCTTGGGAGATCCTTCATTTATCTACTAATCATCTGAGCGGTGGGTCGGGCAGTCATGAGCCATGGGACCCTGTCCGCTGCACGTGTAACACAGCATGGCAGTTCTGGCTCTGTCACTTCCCTGGGTGCCTCGCACTACCGACCATGAGTCATGCGGCTGACTACCTATAGGTCTGGTCCTCTTGGACTTCTGTGTCATCTGTCTACTGCCTGATGTAGAAGATAATGTCGCATGTTGGCTAGTGGTGGGTCATACTGCTAGAGACTGCTTATCATGGAATCTCTACACTAAGAGGGCTCACTCCAACACCCCTGTCTACATTGGAATGATGTGAGAAACAACAGAAGCTCTAATCTATCACCTAAGCCCCTGCTTGAAGGTTCGGGCCCTGAAGAATGGGTCCTATACCATATCTGTGGAGTAGCGCGAGAGGTCTGTAAACCTGGATGAGTACTACGCCACCATCATGATACCCTGCTAAAGATGCAGTAGCTCCTGTATACGCACCACTCGAAGGGTGGATGGTACAAACTCTTCCCGGAAGAGGCTCTCAAAGTCTTCCCACAGATGTGTCACCTCGTCATGCATCTAAAGAATCAGGCTCCACTATCTGCCTACTACTGCCTGAAGAAGGTTGGAAGCAAGGATCACCATGAAGTCTACTGGCGTCCCCACTAGCCTGAAGACTCTCACCACATCCTCCAGCCAATCCTCAGCTGCCGGCAGGTCCATCTCTCCTCTGAACCTGGGTGGCCTCTGGTGCTGGAACTCGTGCAGTGCGCTCAAGCGACGTGCACCCTCTGCTGCTGGGGCTGGTGGCATCGGTGGCCCAATGGGTGGTAGTACCGCTAGTTCCTCCGCTGGTGCGCCAACTAGGATAGGGTCCTGTACTCAGGCCTCGTCGCTCGGTGGGCTGTCAGTACATAAAACTCTTGGGGCTCTAGCTGGTCATCCGCGGGGAGGCATCCTGAAAGAAACAAACGTGACACGGTCAAATGATTTATACCTGGTGAGATGACCTTTTTTGAGCTGTTTTAAGGGAAAACGTATGAAAACACACACACGCAATCAGTGTTTTCATGCACAAAGTCGGAAATCAGTTTTCAGGGTCCTGGTGTATGGATACGTCGGCCGCCCGAACCAACACTGGACTCCTTGAACTGAAAACCACTCTCGGCACCCTTAACACTATTGCTTCACAGAAAGAAAATATCAGAGTTATAAGTTCTACGGTAAAACCGACTCCTCTGATACCAATTTGTTATGACCCATACTCGGGGACCATTCCCTGAATACCCCAAGCCCACCTTCCATAGGCCAGAGGCTGGCGACTAGCACCAAATGTGTAAATCCTGATAACAAGGAAGGAATTTCCTTTATAAAAGTAAACAAAACACCATAGAGTACAAGAGGAAGTAATACACTATGTACAAAAGAATGTGATGAAAAGTAAAAAAGGGCCATAATACAAACCCAACTGAAAAGTACAGCTACAACTGAAAGGAAGTACAACAGAAAAGACAAATAGTTGGAAGAATTGAAGCAGCTCCTGGGTAGTCTACCTTGGATCCTACCTGAAGGGTAGGTACAGATAGCGCAGCTCCTGGATTGTCCACCACGGATCCTACTTGAAGGGTAGGTACAAATAGCCTCCACAACGCTCTCGCCCATCAACCTCCTCCGAGTATTGTCTCATCGTGAAGTCCACCACTGGGTACCGTCCAGTCCTCGAACTCTCGACCTCCGTCGGCGCTGCCCTTCGTCTGCAACCAACACAACGAGGTGCGAGCATAGCCCATCCAGGGGGTGAGTAAACGATACTCAGTAGGGACCCCAATACCCTCAAGGTCTCAGTAAATCCAACAAGGATAACCAAAAAGAAGGATCCCAACAGGTAACCCTTACTTTTGTATAATCCCATACTTATACCTAAGTTATCAAGTAACCCATCTCAATCCTGAGGAAACACAAAGGTTATGAAATCAACGGATAACCACTACCTAGGTATATTCCCATACATATACCGAAGTTATCAAGTGAACCATCTCAAGAATGAGGTAAACACAAAGGTCGTAGACTCAGCTCAAACAAGGATTTTCATTATCGAAACTGTAACTGCTGAAGAGCTCCGTCTCTGATGAGTATAGTGATCCTGTCACGACTCCGAGGTACTGCTAACTATCCTAAGACTGCTGAGGTACTCCTGTCGAGTACCGTGGGTCTTCCACCTCACAAAGTAGTGCTCTTCCGCCATGGGTCTGCCACCTCAGAGAGTAGTGCTCCCCCTCATAGCCTACAGAGGTACTCCTCCTTTCGAGTACCGCACGTCTACCACCTTACAAAGTAGTGCTCCTCCGCCATGGGTCTGCCACCTCACAATGTAGTGCTCCCCACTAGGCTATTCAAGTCACTCCAAATCGAATCGGACAAGAAGTCATCAGGTCTCAGCCAGCTAAACAGTCTACATACTCCGTACGCTCGCCTTTGGGAGGGTCCGCTCCAAGAGCTACAGGTCGATACTCCAATTATCACAAAGTCCCACGATGAAGTATCTCAAAAGACCGCCTCGTCATAGGGGTCTCAACACAACAGAAGACGCGTCAATCGGACGCCCGGTCTGTGAGTTATTAGCCTTTTCGTCCCAGGGGCCCGATTGGTTTCGTGTGCAAACCAACCCGGCCGTATCTCAACTGTTCCCCAAACTCTCATAGGGTATACTCATAGGGGCCGTTTCTCAACGAGATCACAAACGCCGCCGACGGTTCGTCAAACGGACATCCGGTCTGAAAGTTATCTGCTTTTCCGTTCCAAGGGCCCAGTTGGATTTCAGGTTCAATCCAACCCTACCACTATCCAGCTATGTCCAAACCTCAGGCGAAGTATTCCAAAAGTTCCGTCTCATTAAGAGGAATCCAAAAATGTCGACGTCACTTCAATCGGACGTCTGGAGCTCAAGATATAAGTGTTTCCGCTCCGAGGGCCCGATTGGGTTCGGGTTCGAACCAACCCGGCCATACCCAAAGTTCTCCGAAACCATGAGTGTAATATACCTAAACGACCGTCTCAATCCAAGGATCGCATCTCAACTGATGGTGCATCGATCAGAGGTTTGTAGCCCAAGTTATGGGCGTTTGAACGGATCTGCCCGAAAATAGGGGGTTCGGGCCCGGTCCGACCCGTCCCGATACCCCCCTGGGTCGGCCCGAACCAGGTCCGGGTCTAGACCATTAGAGCACGGACCGGCCCGGTGGGAACGGCCCGGCCTAGCCGGTGTGGCCCGATGCATCCGGTCCATCTGGCCAGCGTGGAGCGGGGGGTTACAACCCCCCTACTGAAGAAACTGGCGCGACATTAAGTCGCGTCACCCTGCCTTCGGAACGGCTAAGCGGTTCCGGTTTGGTCCGCCGCTGCGGCTCAGCCGCGGCGGTTCTTCTACAGTGGAGTGCCGTCGCCAGCGGTCTCCGGCGCCACTGCGCCAGTGTGGCGTGCCGCCACCGTTTTCCGCGGACCACCTGACGCGCTTTGGTGGTCCATTTCGCTCGTCGTCTTCACCAGCGGTCCTCCCGAGACCCGATATTCACTACGAAGGGATTAAAACTCCATTTCGGCCCACTTCATCATTTCCCATCGACCCGTATGTCAATAAAAAACGGTGTATTCTTCAAATCGCATCTTCGGCCCCGAATCCAACCACAGTTTCGTTCGGACTCAACGGCGCGGTGCGACGGTGCTGGGCTTCTTCTCCGTGTTCCTTCTGGTTTCCGTGCGGTGCGACGGCACTGCGTCACCTTCGTTCGAGGCACAACAAGTATGACAACAAGGGGGAGGAGGGTCGGCCGTATTTGTGTGGGCCATCCTCCTCCCGTTATAATGATAGCAAGCGGCCAACAATTATCAACGAAGTTCGTTAAATAAAACTTGAACGAAGATTAAACCACTACTTCGTGAAGTGATCCCTCGATGGATCTGCGGAGAGGTAGCGTCGTTCGTTGACGTTGGAAGGTGACATTTTCATTTGCAGTTTTCCCACGGCGGTGTCTCCTCCTTTGATGGAGATCCTGGAAGCGTTCTTCATCGAAGGTCATGGAAGGCCCATCGTTGCCAAAGTGTACCCAAATATGTGACGTCTCCCCTCTTGTCACAGAGAAGGAAGAAAGGGGTACCTCACCGCTCTTTGTGGAGTCGTCATTATTTGCTCTGAAGCATCATTCTTCGTTGAGAAGGTGTCGTTCATCAATGAAGAGGAATTCTCTTCTTCTTCTTCTTCTCACAAGAACTCTCTCCAAATTCTCTAACACAAAGTGTGTCCCAAAATGAAATAATGGCTCACCAATTATTTTATTAACACATTCCATTTGAAATTCAAAACTCAACACTTAATTAATTAATTGAGGAGACTCAGTACATTAATTAAGGTGTGTGTTAGCTTAAATGAATAAAGAGGGAGAGTGTGAAAGGGTGAAGTTACACCAATTAAGAAGAGGTTACCAATTAATTCAAGAGGTGAGTTAGCAAGAATTTATTAAAGAGAGGAGGATGTGAAAAGTCACATTTAAAACCAAGGGGGTTTAAGGGGGTTATAAAAAATTCAAGGGGTTATGGTCTCATGTGGGCCCACCACACTAAACTCTCCTATGGGAGGTTAGGTGGGTGTGGGCCCCACTTCCCACATATTCACACAAGGGAAGTTGGGTGGTTGTGGACCCCGCCAACAACTTCCCATGGTAGATTTTAACTTCCTTGAATATCAAAAATAAAACTGTTCACACTTTTATTTATTTCTTCCTTAAACCCCAATATTTAACTTCATTCCCCGAACAAACGCTCCTACGATAAAAGCCTACTTAAGAAAATATTGGTGTTGCGGTTTAATCGGTGCCCTTGGATTTCGATTCTGAGCACCGGTGCAAAAGTTAGATAAACCCGCTCGTTCGTTCACTGAACATACCTGTGCTAATCTTCAGAAAAAGTTTTCGGTCACTCCGGGCCTCGGAATCAGGTGCCGTCCGAAACCACGTTCTTGTAATATCCCAAACAATTATGAAAAAATTTTCCTTGAAATTTCTGGGTCTTTAAAAATATTTTTCTAATTTTTCTATTTATGACAATAATATTGTTGTATTTTTTTATATTTCATTATTATATTTAGGAATTCAATAAATTTAATAAAATAAAAACTTATATAATTCCCATAAATATAAAAGAATGCAAAATAAAATGTGTAAAGTGAGTAGATTGTGAGTTCTATATTCAGATTATACTATTTTAATACCATAATTTGTTATGAGATACATCACTCTCTAAGTCCTAATTTTATTAAAATCCCTATAAAATGAATATCCCACCAAATATAACAATCAAAAGATAAAAAACTAATTAGGTTATAATAGGATATATAATAATTCATTATCTTTCTGTAATTATTTTGTGATAAATACAGTTCCCATTCATCATCAACTTCATATGTCAATAATTGTGTTTGGGAATGATCCAATATTGAGTCATTATTATCATATTAAATCAATGTATCCTTTAATTTTTTCAATATTTCACCTAGGTTTTCTTTTCTCTTTAATCCCTTGTTTAGTGTTAGCACAGTACAGTATCCTAGATATTCTAAACTCACTCAAAATATTATAAAATATTACTTAATGTAATTATAAATAAATTCCTTTATAATAGTATCTTATAATGTTTTTTAACAGCATGAACAACCAGTTATATAAATTATTTACCACTTTAGTGAGGTTCCCAAGAAAAACTCTATGATAAGAAAATATATCTAAGGATGATCCAAAATATACGTAAATAAAAATTACTGGAAAAAATATTATCCCATTAATATTAATCCTTTTATGTATATTTAAAACACTTCTTTTACTAAACTGAGCATGAATATGCTTGTTTGGGTGCTTTTCCTTCTCTACCAAATAATTTATATTATCTTCTTCCTTTCTCCCAATTCATCATCTTCTATTTAGAATAATATAACCTGTGTTGTTTTAAATCCCAATAATAATTATATGACTTAAGAGCCTATAAATCACAATACTCCACACACTTATTTTTAATCTAACCTTAGATATTGTCTCTTAAGGTGATAAGGATGTCATAAATCAATGGTTCATGACGAGAAAGATAATCATACCTCCAAATATCTATAAATCTTACCTTTTTAGCATCTCATTTTCATACCCATTATTTATTTTATTAATAGAGATATCTGCCATTGATTTATTAAACCCCACCTCGAATTTGAAAAACTATTTCATTAAACTAGATGTATCTCTCGCTTGTATGTAAATTATGTGATAATTTTACACAATTTACTCATAATCCTTTATAGTCTTTAATGTATCCACCTCTATAGACTTTTTTGAGTAAGGATAAATTTTTTAATGATTGTTGAATCAATATAACATTTTTCAATTCCTTAACCTCCACTAAAATTATTTTTCATACATTGATGACACCAAGCATAAATGTAACTAGAAGACCACACTAAAAAACAACAATAAGGGGGTATTTAATAAAAAAAATTGAGAATTGATCTTTCAAGGATTCAAAATATTGTAGTGATTATACCAATATTCAAACTTTAATAGTATGTAAAAAATTCCTTTAACAATATTAAAAAAGAAATGTTGTCCTCTGAACCGTCAAAGGGTGGTACCATTTAATATTTTAGTGATTACCACCAATAAATTCCCCCATTATTAGAGATTTAAATAGTGATGAAAATGTCCTGACATGCGGCATTGTACTTCTTGTATAACATCACAATACAAAAAATACCTTTAACATGTATTCAAAATATATTATTTAATTTAAATAACATTTACATATTGAGTACCTAAAAAGCAATACTATATATATTTCAAAAACATATATAATTACATATATAATTACTATCCAAAAACATTTAAAAAAATTAATGTTTCATCATCTTTATCACCCTCGATCCCCTCTCAAAAAATTCCACCAAGGGTATTAGTTACAAAATAAATCACCTCAACCCGAGTAAAATAATACAATTATATAAAAAAATTTCTTATGTTATTAATACTATAATTAACTAAATTAATCATTAATATGAAATAATACATTAATATAATTCCAATTTTAAATATAAAGAAACACATTGAGTTACACCTATTACACAATGCAATGTATTAATGTGTGGTTGGTTCTTACCCGTCACTAATGATTTATGGATTTGTTTTCTAAAGTATCAAAATAATATTAATGTATTTTTTTTCGTTTTGATTATTATATTTAATGATTTTACAAAAATTAATTTGAATTATAAAAATGACACACATGGAATTTTACCATCAACATCGTGTATCAGATTGAGGTGCATCTAGTTCCAACATGTAAAAAATTACTTATAGATCGGTGTCCTAAATTATCAAAACAATCCAAATATGTTTTCTCAGTTTTCACAATGCCAAATCATTTTTTTACAAAAATTTTCATTTCAAACTTGAAACAAGAAATTTGAGTCACAGTGTCCACATCATGTGAGAGTTTGACATGAGATTTCATCTTACACGTCATAAATAAATTCTGAATTATTTCAATAAATTATCAAGATAGTCATAGAAAGTTTTCTTGGTTTCAATGAGTGACATGGAATTTGAACTAAAATATCAATTTTGAATGGATAACATACAATTTGAATTATACCGATCATACCGTGCATCAACTTGATGTTTTTTTGATTCCTACACATCAAAAATGACACAAAGATCATTTTATAAATGTATTAAAACAACCTAAATGTGTTTTCATAGTTTCCAATATATCACTAGTTATTTCTAAAAAAATACATGGTATGTCTGGGGGTAGGGTACAAAGGAAAGAAAAGTGCAGACATATAGGTTTGAAACCAGGACCTCCTCAACTCACCACCATGCATACAAAATGTCCATAACCACTGAATTGTTCCCCATGAGGCTATTTTACCAATATTATTTTCAATTTTAAATAAAAAGTCACACACTGAGTCCTATAGGTCACACCATGGATCATAATGAAGCTCTTTAGATTCTTTCCTTCCACAAATGACTTACAGATCAATTTCCTAAATTATCAAAAATAATCTGAATACGTTTTCTCAATATTTCAGATTCCAATTTTTCATTTTACAAACATTAATGTCAATTTAATATAAAAAAGACACACTTGGACTTATATCAGTAAAAAAATTCTTCATATTAAGGTGTGGTTTATTCTTACATGTCACAAATTAATTATTCATCATTTTTATAAAGTATCAAAATAATATAAATATGTTTTGTTGGTTTTAAGGATTTCACCTATTCTTCTTTATTATTATTACTATAAATTTTAAATAAGTAAGAAATCATGAAATTATATCGGTCACACTATTATATTTTAGGGGTTTGGTTGAAATAAAAATGTCACAAATGACTTATGGATCATTTTCTTAAAGTATCATAAGAATTTGCTTGCATTTGAATTGTTTTGCGTAGGTCACCTGTGTTTTGTAATATAATGTCAATTGAAATGGGAAACACATAGTTGAGTCATATTGATCAAATAGTGTGTCATTTTGATATTGTACTACTTCATAATCATCATAATTAACTTATGAATCATTTTAATAAATTATCAATACAATAAGAATGCATTTTCTTACTTTTCAGTGGGAGAAACTTTTTCAACTAAAATGTAAATTTTAAACCGGTAGTATATATTTTGTGTCATACAAGTCAAAAAAATGTGTTTCATTATGGTGTGGTTCATTATGACATGTCAAAAATGATATGTGGATCATTTTTTTAATGTATCAAAATAATAAGAATTATTTTTCTTGGTTTTTGGTATGTCGCTTGTTCTTTTTACTAAAATTAATGTCAATTTTCAATAAAAATACACACTTATTATACCGGTTACACCAAGTGTCATATTGAGGTGGTTATTATTACAATATGATATAAATGTATTATTAATTGTTTTTTAAAAATATAAAAATTATAAGAATTCATTCTCATGGTTTTTAGTATGTTACTTGATCTTTTTACTAAAACTAATGTCAAATTTAAATTAATTCAAACACTTGGAATTATACCTATTATATTGGACGTTAGTTTGATATTAGGTTGATTCCCATATGTCATAAATGACTTATTAATTATTTTCCAAATGTATCAGAACATTCTAAATGTGTTATCTTAGTTTTAAGTCTATCAAAATTTATTTTTACTAAAATTCCATTTGAAAATAGAAACCCACACGTTGAGTCATATCTGTCACATTGTGTGTGGGTTTGATGTGATACTTCTTCCTACATGTCTCAACTGGCTTATAAACCATGTTACAAAATTATCAAGACAATATGAGTGTGTTTGGTTGGTTATTAGTGAGTAGATCACATTTTGAGCTAAAATGACAATTTTAAACATATGGCGGATACTTATAGCCATACCAGTCACACCATGCATCAAATTGATTTTAGGTTCATTCATACTCAAAAAAATTGACATATGGATCCTTGTCTTAAATTATTAAAACAATACAAATTTTTTATTGGTTTTTAATATTTCACTTTTCCTTTTTTACTAAAATTAATGTTAATTTTAAATAAAAAGACACACTTTGAGTTATACCAGTCACACCATGTGTTTTATTATGGTTAGGTCGATTCCTACACATCAAATATGTCTTTTGGATCATTTATCTAAAGTTTCAAAATAATATGAATGTGGTTTCTCAGATTTCAATATGTCACATGTTCTTTTTATTAAAATTAATTTCAATTTTAAATAAAAATACACACATGGAATCATACCAATCTCACAGTGTGTTAGATTGAGGTGTGGTTGATTCTTACATGTCTCAAATGACATTTGGATCATTTATCAATATTAAAAAAACAATATTAATGTTTTTACATTATTTTAAATATGACACGTGTTATTTTTACAAAAATTAACCTAGATATATCGATCACAATGCATGTCGTGTGAGGTGTTTATGATTCATGCACCACATAAATGAATTCATGTACATTTTCCTTTAGTATCAAAAAATACGAATGTTTTGGATCAGTTTTGATAATGTCAATATTCTTTTTTACAAAGATTATTTTCATTTTTAAATAAAAAGATTCTCCTAGAGTCATACAGGTCAAACTGTCCAATTTTCATTCCTTGTTGAACTTCCAACACTTCATATTGATTTGATATGTTTAGCTGAAGAACCGTCCACTACACTTTTGGGTTTCTATAATGAGAATGTCTTTTACAGCTAAGAACATTGAAAAAATATGCAATATTGGAAGTTAGATAATGAAAGATAATAAAAAGGGTGCTAATATTGGTAGAAAAAAATGGTGTTATCTCTTTATTTTCTTGCTTCAGATATTTGAAAACAAATTATGACTTCTTAAAATATCAGAGAAAAAAATAAGTATTAGATAAAAATGATAAGGAAATTAACATACAAATAGTAGATAAATTTATGACAGAATTAATTAAATAAGTAGTAGGAATTATCCTTTTCATTATAGTTTAATATAATCCTGACCCATTTTTTTATTTTCTTAATAAAAAATCAATCTTTTAAGTATAATCTCTCACAAGCATGAGCAACATTGAACAAACTACACCAACCCGAACAAAATAATCCACGTGTAAAAGAAAAAAATTATTATTTATGTAATAAAAAAATAAAAAATAATTTTTAAAAAATAAATTAATTATATGGAAAATGATTTTACTATGAAAACATCAAGAATACCTATTTGATTTAGAATAGATATCATCATTTCACTTCTAGAAAACATAGTGGACGGATCATTAAGAAAAGTGATAAATACTAACACTTTAGGAGTGAAAAGGTTTTTGAGGGAGAAGAAGTATGTGGATATTATAGTGTATAAAAGAATAAAAAATAGAAATAAAAATTTTATAAATAGACAAACTATGAAAATATTACTTAACAAAATATATGTGAAAAATAATAAATAACAATTACATAAAAATGGTAAAGAAATTAACTTAGAAATAGTGGATAAAAGAATGATTTTTTTAAAATAAATATTAGGAATTCACATTTAATTGATGGTTGTAAATGTTCTTAAAAGTTTCCTTATTTTCATTATCTTAGTTGCAACCTTGATGTCCAATAACTCATGTTCATGAGAATTGATGAAAAATCCACCCAAACTCGAATACAAAACTTATATAAGAAAATAATAATTATGTGAATAATAATAAGAAGAAATAAATGAAACATAAATATGAAGAAATACATTAATTATATGAAAATGACTTTAATATACAAACATCTTCATTACATCTTTGATTGTGTATAATTAGCATCATTTCTCTTCCGAAAAAGGTAGTGGAGGGAAATTGAAGGAATGTGATAATTTCTAACACTACAGGTGTAAAACAGATTTGAGGGAGAAGAATTATATGATTTTTTTGGTGGATAAAGGCATGAAAAATGGACATAAATCTTTTAAAATAAATAAACTATAAGAATCTAACTTCGTAAAAGATTTTTAATGAAATATTAATAAGTATTAGATAAAAATGATAGGGATATTAAATTAAAAATAGTAAATAAAATGATAAAAATATTAATTAAATATGTTTTATGAATCAACATTATCTTGATGGTTGTATAAATTCATAACACATTTTCTTTTTTCTCATGATCTTAGTTGCAAACTCAAAGTAAAATCTCTCACAAGCATGATCTTATTCGAATAAAAGACCCCTAACTGAAACAAACCAATCCACATATATAAAAAATAAATTCTTATGTGAGAAATAAAAAAAATAAATTAATGACAAAAATAAAATAATCCATTACTTATATAGAATTCACATATTCATGATATATGTGTACATTTTTCCATCATGTATGTTTCCCATTTGTTTCTAAACCGATCTATGTCAGATTTTGAATATGATAATTTTCAATGGTCATAGTATTAATGGAAAAATATAAATACACAAAGTATTCATAAATATTTTGATCAAAATAGTAATTATCCTTGAAAATAACTCCTTATTAATGCTATTTTTTTGATAGAATATGATATCTCTCACAAATTTACAAACATAATAATGAAAATATTTTCTATTTTACTATTTGAGACACTATAAAAACATTTATAAAAATAGGTAGTTTGTTTGAAATATGTTTTAATAGTAAAATATTATTTTATATACCCTGATACATGTACACATCTAAAACCTTTTAGGATCCTTATGTGCATGGACTTTTCTCATGCCATGATTTTCATGATTTTTAAAATCTCCCTATCATTAAAGAGTTCTCATTGAAAAAAATAAACAAATATATGACATGTTGTTTAGTTCTAAAATATTTTTTCTATTTTATTTAAAATTTAAAAACATCATCATGTGTGGTCATCTTTTTGGTTATCCATGTAGTGAATTAAGGAAATAAATCTTTAGTGTACCAAAATTGACCCCAATGATTATAAAAGGTTTCCTGAAAGCCCCAAAAGAAATATGTAATGAATGAAATGTAAATTTTTTTTAAATTATTAAAATATATATTTTACCTCTGTATCATTGGTATTAATAATAGTTTTTCATCAGTATGTTTTCTTTTAAATGACTTGGCCAATTTTTCCACTATTTTTTTCATTTGTTAATTTTGTTACTCTGTAAAAGTGAAATGAGGACTAACAAAACCAAATTTATGTCCATGTGGTAATCCCTTAATTTGGTACTCATATATATGAATAAAAAAATATGAAATATATTTATTCATACCTATCATTGTTTATTATCTATTTGAAAAAAATAATGAAAACACACTTCTATTATACATTTACTACTGATATTCGTAGCCATTCATAGGTGAGGAATTCATTGACATTCGCATGAGAAATAAATTATGTAACATCCTCAACATACATTTTTTTTATCAAAATCAATTATGGGATTACTAATTCTTTTTATCATTGTATCCACATAAACCATCAATGTCAATAAATACAGATATTGAACGAAAATTGTAAATAGACATTTTGAGGATCTTTTCAATTGGATGGTTGATACTTTAGATGTTTTTTATCTGACCTTTCATTTCACCTCCTTCCCTTTGTTTATATGTAATAACATTCATTGGTTCATGACATTTTTCATTAATTTTTAAATTTTTACCAAGTAATATAAATTTTAAATGAATACCTCATTTTTACATGTTTTTTACAAGATCTGACATCCATGATACAAATGTTCCAATATCTTGGATGATCTTGTTAATATCTATATCATCAAGTTGAATAGGCTGATCGATTCTCATCTCATGATTTATGGTAATCCCCACACTCACATGACATGTTGGATGTGGTATGTTGTGTAAAATGTATTCTTGGATATTGAACATGATGTACCTTGCAATGATGTGATGGTGGGTGTTGATAAATACAAATCACATTCATTTTCACCATGTATAGTATTAGTATAAGAAAAGTATTAGTGTCTATCTGATTTACATTTCACAGAAACTATTATGAGATTATTTTTACCCCATCTATGAAAACTCTTTGAGGGGAATGGATCACCTCATATCTAGTAGGGAGTGGGTTGGGATATTCTGCTGTGTTTATTCTAATGTTATTTTAACTCTTTATTTCCCCCCATTATATTTTATAGAAACAAAAAATTCCAATTAAATATTTATTCAAGGGTAGAAAATAGTTTTCTCATCTCTTCCATTTCATCTTATTATTCATCGTGTTGTTTTCTTTTCTCAAAATATGTTCATGATGTCACCCTAAAACCCACACCTCTGACACAACTATACTATTATGGTCAATTTGTGGCCATTGATAATAGGTGTTCATCTAGTACCGGTGTTGATGATTCTTATTTCTAAGTAAGATAGATATATTATAAAATAAGAGATCATTGTTATGTAAGATAAATTTAAATGAAAACCATTTTTTATTATTCCATACCTACACATGTGTCTCACCATTTTTGTGTGTTTTTTTCTATTAGAATCACATATTTATTTACATGTGCCTCTTTTTATAACACATTACATGGTATGTAAGTGGATTTGGATTTGTATTCATCAATATAAATATAAATAGAGGAAGATAATTATATTTTATTTTTCAGGAAAATTAGTATTTCAAAAAATCTAAAATACTTATAATTTTATTTTCAAGTATATAATACATCATATTTATTTTATGATAGAAATACATTGGTTTTGTATCCCATTACTAATTTTCAGTACTCAATTGTTGTATCATAACTAAAAAATCCCCAATAAAAGTGATTAATATATGTATTATAAAATAGTGTATTACTTGACCCAATAGACAAGAAAATATTTCCATGCACGACAAATAGTAAACTCATCCCATTTTACATGGCATATAAAGGGTTACTAAAAAGAGATGGTTGAAGGTTTATTTTCCCTTCAGCATCTTCGAGATGCAATCTCATTATAATTGTGTGAAAGCCTTTGAGAATACTTCTATCAATAATTATGATATATTTCTTGGGGGAGTCATGTACTATTAATTCACTCTTCAAGGGATGATTATGAGTAAGTCAATGTTTCATTATTTTAAATTTTAGTGAAATAATGAAAGGATGACTTAATGTTACCATAATATCTTCCCAAACTAGTGTATTAAAAATGGTAATAACACGGTTCAATGAATATACATCAATTGTAATGCACTTTAGAGTTATAAACCCAATACAACTACTAAAAATGGCCTTGTTGATGATAATAGGTTGGTCATGTTCATTCCATCCCACCTCGAATTTGATGCCTTTACTTTTTTCTGTATAATTTTTTCTAAAACTGTCATGATATAGTGATCATGTTTTTTCTACATCATCATTTCTTCTCCACCTAAAAAATACTCATATTTAATATCATCAATATTTTGTTTCTCTATATTTGTATCTTTGACATGTGTAGAAGAGTTTTGTTCCTATAAACTACGATCAACAACAGGTTGTGAAACTTATTGTTTCTCAAGATTGAGAGAATCAGTACATGTCGAAGTTGTTATCTACATAAGTGGTTCATCATTAAATCAAATTACATAAATATTTCATCAAACATATAATAACATGAGGTAACACAATGTATATTACCAAAAATATACAACCTGATTATTGATTCACTTTCTTTAGAAGGTTGAAGGAAATTGGTCCATCTATCAAGTATCCAAATCCAATCATTGTGGTCTCTAATGACATATGAAACCCCATATACATTGGGACTACTGTGAAATTATTGTGATGTAATAAGGAAAGGGTCATCCGGAATTGAATTTTTATCTTACCCTTTAGTGGTTTTAGTCGATAATAGAACAATTGGTGACATTTTGTTTGTGGGATCTTGAACATAATATAATTACACTTCCTATCATTCTATTATAGAATATTTTTCATTGCACCCTTCCTTACTGAAATCCACTTTCATGAATCCCAATTCATCTATTTTAACAACACACCTATTATATTCCCACATTCACTGAGATATTGATACTTAGAATATTGTATAATCAAAATATCATATTTGGTTGGTTATTCAAAAGTATGACATATTCCCAAAAAATGGATTTTTATCCTTAGTACTAGAAACATACAATTCTTCAACCACAAGTTTAACTCCACTATTTTTTAGGGTAATTATATCATCATGTTAATTTTTATAGAATGTATAACCCTTTATTTCACAACCATTATAAGATAATACATACACACATAGTCCTCTAGCTGTCCATCTAAGTCATTCCAATATTCAACTGGGATTTTAATCTGAATCCATGAAAAAATAGTCATTAAACCATCCTATAAACTATTTATTATGTGTATTAGATATCCATCATTCTTCCCATGATGGATTAAAATGACTAATAATTTCTTTGTGGGTTTCAACATATGGTAAAACATCTATAATATTATAAAAAACATAAAGGTTGGCCTACAAAAAATCTATATTATTGATTGTGACAACATATTTTCCAATAATTTATTTCACCCAAAAGTTGGCTAGTGTGATGTGATTTCGATAGACCAATGTTTTCTACACTGTGCATTTATTTGGTACAGAATCATATGGATTCCTAAACAATATATTTCTCTTCAATACAACCCTCTATAGAACATAGAATTTTGGCATACCCTTTAATTTTTTTTATTATAATTCAATGGTATACATCGATATATGATGTATAGGACTACATAGTCAACATTCTCTCACCAAGTCAATCATCACGTGAACCATCATATACAATAATAATGGCAGGAATGACATTTCTAATTAACATAATGTGATGGAAATTTCATGTTCCATAGTTATTAGTTTTTTTGGGTCTATAAGTTAGTTGCATATTGATTTGAAAAATAAATTGATCTTGGTTAAAGATTAATGGTCATTCATGAAAAAATACAATTTAAAGCTATTAAAATTATAACTTGAATCATATCATGAAATTAATTTTATTTCAGACCCTTTAACATTAAATTATTCATTTACATGATATTCTTGATATTAGATGAATAATCACTTAGATCCTTTACCTCATTTAAGAAGTTTCAAAATAGCTATATCTATTATCTTGAAAGTGTGTAAGAACATGGGGGAAGAAAAGTAAATTATTCACCATTCACTTATTACAACTATTCTTGCATTCCCATGTCATCATATTCAACTTAGAATTAATTTCATCCTTTGTTATGTCGGGTTCATTTAGTAATGTTCCAATGACACTATCACATACATTGTTTCAACATGAATAACATTAAGAAAACTTAAAACGTATAGATAATTCCATTATGGTAATTAAAAACTGATATCTTTTTTCAACCAGTTTTCCTATGTTTTTTCAAAAAAGGATTATTAGATGCAGTTTCCATATCATTCACATTCTAAAATGTTGGATCACCTGTTAGTGGAGACGATGTTTTATTATCTTCTAAACATCCATAAAATGTTTTCATCCAAGATCAGTACATAAGTCCTCATGGTAGAAATATGTGATTTTTTATAAATTATGTCTTCAATATGTTTTTTGACATAATTGATTATGTACCTTGTTCATAAATGGGAAACCGTTAAGTTCCTTTAATTTTATATCTTGAAAAATTTTCATATTCCAAAATTTAATTTATCATTCAGTAAATCATAGATCCCAATGTGAAATCTACATTTATCTAAGAATCATACAAAATGAAACCTTAGTCCCATAATAATTTCAAATCCTCTATGAATGGAGAACAATAAGAATCAATATCATTACCAAGTTTTTTTATAGAAGAATAGATAACATAATGTTTTTTCATTTCATGCATAACCATAGTGGGAAGATATAATTTACCCACAACACCAAACATGTACTATGAGTGCTTATTTGAAAACCAAATGGACTCACTCCATCTATATATAAACTAAGATTAAGGTTATTAGATCATTTCCAAATTGAGGTTAATCATGATAAATTCTCTTCCACCGAGGAGAGTCTGTATGGTGATGCAATTATCCATATTTATTTCTTGTATCTCCATTCAACTTCAATTCACTTCCTATCTCCTCATTCCCATATATGTTCCTAAGCCTTATAATTTTTATAAAGTATCATAAAAATTTCTTAATAGACTATTTATATTTCTTCTATTTTGAAGCATCACTCATTGAGAATTATTTAAGTGATTTTTGATCCTTGGGAAACAATATATAGTCATTTGGATATGCATGTATTCTTTCAAAGATCATAACGATTGAACATTGAATTAATTTAGAATCATATGTATGTCTTGGTGTCTTATTTTATTATGGGACCATATCATTAAAAAAAAAAGTTTTTCAGTAAAACTAGCATCACTCCATCTATTTCCTACTTTTAAATTATACTGCTTCAGTACAGATGACAATGTTGTATATTTAGTATACCCAACATACAATGACATATTTTCATAACTCTTTAAATTTTTAAAAAAATTAAACTCATGAATTTATTCTTAAACATTCATTACCATTCCATAAATACAATCTTTGTCATCATTCGCACTTATAATCACATCTTCTATATAATATTATTCATTTTACACAATTAAAATCATATCAAATGATCCATAAAACATAGTGTTATCCCAGGCACTAGTTACATTAAAATTTTCCATGTGTTTATTAAATCATTTATAACATTGATCTATTTGGTGAATGATAAATTTTTCTTTCAACTCACATGTACTAATTAGTGTAGAATAACAATATTGTAAACACATAAAATGGATTTGAGGAGGGTGATATTCAGGATCCTTTTCAAAGGTCATGAAATCTTTCACCACATATTCATAATATTTATCTATGTGATTGGAATCCATCATTATATACTCATATCCATCTAATTTAATTTTGTAACATTAATACATATCATAATAAATAGTAAAAAATGTGGAATTCAAATAAGCATAACCAAATATTTGACTGTTTCAAATTATTTCACTATGCTTTGAAGGAATTGGTTATTTGAATTTAAGAAAAGAGTTAATCCACTGGTGGTACATGTTATCCCCTTAATTTATACAAAAGTTATAGGGGAGGAGTCCCAGGCAAAAAAATGTAATTACAACTATTTAATAGATAAATCTAGTGATCATGATTAATATTTTTTATTTTTTTCCTAAGACTCATCACATTAGAAGCTAACACCAAATTATGGAGATGATTTAATTGTGGACAACACTCCTAATTTAAACCATGTAGGTGATGTTGGATGCAATGTAGGATTTGGAGTTGCAATTTGGTTAAACATTAATTCACCTTTTCTGGGAGTGAGTTCATCATGGATATCATATGTGTTTGATATAGTTATAGACATTTCTTATACATTGATTTATTATAAATATTTAATATTTAATAGGTTAAGATAGTCCTATGTAAAGGATAAGGATTCCAGTGTTGTGTTATGTTCACTTGACCTAGATCATTTCAATAAGGGATTTGTGTGAGTCTAATAAATGTCGGGTATCGAAAAACATTTCCTAGTGTATTTTTGAATGGTTTCTGAGTTCATGATATATTGATAATAGAGTAAAGCGTTGTTTTTATAAAAAAACTAATATTTTTTCTTGGTCAATAAATGATTGATAGTGAATGATGATATACAGAATTTGAAAACAAGTTGAAACTACAAAGAGTGTAAATAATACAATAGATTGGAACTAACCTCTCCCCTTTCTTTATAAAATTATATATAAGTACATATATGTTATAAACGTATATATAAATTATATAAATTTATAGTTTTAAAAGTTTATAAAGGTATAAAATAATACAATATGAACGTAAAATTTATAAAAAATATAAAATTAAAATAATTTATAAGGAATAAAAATATAATTATTTATTATTTTATTAATCAAGAAAACTATAAAAGTATAAATAATTAATAAAATTTTATATTTTAACTATATATGTAAATATCATTTACAATAAAATTTATAAAGGTATATAAACTTATAAATGAATAAAACTGTAACATTATTAATATTTAACAAAAATTAATTATTAAACTATATTAGTATTATATGATATACTATAAAATTTATATAATTCTATAAATCATATTTTTTATAAAATAATAATATTGTAAAATTTAAAAACATTGCATATATCAAAATATATTTTCACGCCATGTATTTTTTCTCAAAAACCAAACTTCAATCAGTTGATCAACACTTTTGAATTCATGTATTATTTGAAATTGCAAGTAATAATTAATAACCATTTGAAAAAAATTTGAATACCAGAACACATTTTTAAATTTCACACTTCCATCACCCTAGAGTTTGGCTTATAACATGTGTAGTAAGGGGAATAAAATATAAGGAGAGGACTGAGAATGAGAAGGAGTGCATGTAGACCAGATCGAGAAAATCACTAACTTCTAAAATAAAACAGTAAGAATAAATATCATCTCACCACATATACTCTTGAAAAAAGTATTCTAAATGGGATCCATCACTTTATCACAACATACATAAAGCACCAACCATAAAGTGAAATAATATAATGGTCATTGAGAGGATCTCAAACACCCACTAGTCATAAAATCATAAAAAGTGACAAATATGGATTCTTAACAAATTAGCTTTGGATTCTATGACACCCCAATCAATTTTATATAAAAATATCATTTTAAATGACTCTATGATATCAATCCACTTAGAACCAAAAATAGAAAAAAATCCAATTCGATCGATTTAAGACATTTCGAAAAGAAAACTACACTTTCACCAAATTCATGAACCAAATCGTGGTAAACACCTTAAAATACCCTTTACAATTAACATACATTACTCTTGGATATTTAAAAAACATTGCATTAAAGTCATTATTTATGACCTATTTAAAACCATTTATTACCATTATGAAAAGTCAGTCCACCTCTAAAAAATTACTAAATCCATCTAGACTATTACATATCGGCGTACACAATTAAAATAATGAATTTAAATCACAATGAATTAAATGATATGAAATTTAATGAGAACAAACCAAACTCCTACCTTAAATTAAGCATATACATTTCAAAAAAAAATCTAAACCATAAAAAAATTATCACCTATGGAGGTGAATAATGATATAAGAAAGAACATTATCTCAGTAATCCTAGAAAATAAAACCTATTATTTGAAAACACCGAAAAACATAACCAGATCATACCAACCATGATTGGTTTTTTGGGAGACATTTAATCATGTATAAAAAGAAGGTACATGAATGATGATGGATGTATAAGAAATAAAATGTCTTAATTTATGGAAAATGTCCTGAAATCAACATAGATGGGCTCAAAATGAAAGTAGGGAGGAGGGAGCAGAGCTCCCTTGGTGGGCATAGTATTTCCTTGAATGGAGGAGGGTAGGGGATATTTGTTTGGTTCATCAAGAATATGTGCATCTAGTATAGTTCGGTGAGGTGTGACTGAAGAAATAGTGAGACAGGAGGCGCGAAATGGATAAATTGAGTAGATATGTAAGATTTGGAGAATTTATTTGTTAATAATATCGACCGATGAATGCAGTGGGGTTCGAGGACATCATTGGTAGTGTCAACAGGGTCTTGGTTCCACCAATGCTTTAGGGTGTTAGTATTTTAAGCCCTCTATTAGTGCCTATTTTATAATAAATCGAATTGTTATTATCAGCGCTTTAAAAAAAACTGATAAAAAACCATTTTATCAGCACTAAAATAGAAATCACTGATAAGACTTACCTTTATTACTTCTAAAATTATTGTGCTGATAAAGAGTTTTATTTTTGACACTGAAAAAGCACTGATAAAGATCTAGTCTTAATAATTTATTTACATTAATATATATATTTATAAAATTTTATATAAAAATAAATATATATTCATTTATTTATAACTATAAAAATAAATATATTTATTTATTTATTTAAATTATATATATAATAATTTTTTTATAATTTTTTTATATATTTATATATAAATATAATATAATATATATATATATTTTATTTATAATTATAATTAAATATATATGTATTTTAATAAATAAAAATTATAACAAATATAATTATTATATTTTTAATTTTATATTTATTTAAAATAAATATATGTAGTGGGGGATTACCTGAGTGGGAAAGGCTCCCTCTAATCCTGCATCAGACCCAGGTTCAAATCTAGGTGGGAATGAATTTCCACCTGCAAGCGGTGATATAACGACTCATACTTTACAAACATTTTTAATACTTCAAAATTGAAGCATACTTATTACAACATATAACAAAACCACGAAAGGACCGTATAGGTATAGTGTCTTTAGAAACTGGGAAACATAAACAACTGGTTCATAAAACGTCTACACTGTCTCCCATTTATTTCATCATATCTATAGTCCCTTTTGGCATATCTTACTTAATAACCTTCTTCCTGACCTGGGGAAAGAAAACATACAAAAGGGTGAGCTCAAATGCTCAGTAAGGGTAAACAGAAGAAATATCAATCACATCATATACATAAGCACATAACTGTTGGAAATCTTAACCTGCAAAAGAGATCATAATTTCATAACATGGGATAAATCATGACAGTGAAATGTAATCACAATAATAATAACTTAAAAATGAAACTTTGTGGCATACACACATAATCCTAGAGAATCATTTCTTATTAGTCAATACTCATTTCCAAGACTATCTTAGTGGACAAAGTCCATTTCTGAACCGAGTCACCCTCGTTTCAGTCCTGTTTCACTGAACCGGTATAACCTACCGTTTGATCCATGTCTATCTCATGAGATATAAAATCTTTACCCAATGCATTGGAGGGAGATATAGGTCCCACCCATCTCCTAATTATACCATTCTTATGTGTTCCACAAAATCATAAACCATACATCATTGCATAACCCATGTAATAAAAATGGGAATCTTAAACATCATGACATCCTAAAATAATTCATATACGATAAAGGAATTCATAAAAATAATTCCATCACCACATAACCAAATCAATTTAATAATAGGGATAAAAACAGAACCCTTTATTATCTTAGATGGAAAATAATTTTGATAAAACACTTGAACTTCATTCTTGAGGAAAATATCCTTTCTACTTCAAAAAAACTTTTCCTTTCTTAACATGTCGTAAAATTATAAACTAAAAAAAGTTGATTAAAAATAAACTTGAAAACTTGTAAAGTAAGCTTCTTGGAAATAATGTTTTAAAAATCCATTCATGCCGTATAAGTTAAAAAAAACATTCTTCGTACTTTTGTCAGAAAAGTCAAAAAGTACCTCGTACGAAAAACGACAAAAGATTCCGTTCATATATTTTACTAAAAACTCACCGAAGGGTAATGTTGGATTTTTATAATTGTAGGTGGATGGAAATAATATTACATATTGAGGAAACATGGATGTGGATGATAAAATACACCCCATTAAATTTCAAAGTATAAACAATCTCGGATAAAAATGAGATTGTGATATTTCCCTTACCTTAGGTCCGATTTGCTTCGTAAGTGTCTGAACCTCCAGTATAATGATTTAAATAATGTTATTGACTTATTCCAGAATCATACTTATTTTTATGATATCATATATGGTCATATTCTTAGCTTCTTATTAGTAATATTTCATTACTACTTGTTATTCGGGTGTTTATTACTTTTTGTTCTTATGCGTGTCTTGTCAAATAAATTCTTATTCTTCTCTTTAGGTTATAGATACCTCATTTACAGAATGGTATTAGTGTAATATATATAATATTAATTAATTTAATTCATTTATATAATCATTATTAAATGAAGATCATGTTGAACGAGTCGCATCACATCGTGGAGACGATATTACGTACGTACGCACGAGTGATGATATCGTTCCTATGATCGTGGAATTGTATTGGAGTCTGTGTATACTATTTCAGAATCAGTATCACTTTATAATAGTCATATATAGTCATTATTTACACCATTATACCCATCCAAGTAAGGTGGTGGTGGAAAATAGATTACACCACGGCGTGGAGACGGTATTCCGTACGTACGCACGCACGGTTATTTCTTTTTCCATAGGATGGATAGATGGTGAAATAGGGTTGTTTCATACTTATAATAACATATCAGTATATGAGTGATACTGATTTTATTACTTCATAATAAAACAACTAAAGAAGAAGAAGTGGAAGAAGAATTAAAGATGAAAGAATCGGTAACAGACATTACCTCTTCTTTGAAGTGCTTCTTTGAGACCTTATTTTAGGGCAATAAAATTGGTCTTTGAAGAAGACCAGGACCTCTAGGATGTCTCTAGGGAAGTGGAGAGGAGAAATTGGCAGGGTTTGGCCGAGCATGATGGCTCAAAGTGGTGTGAGGAAGAGAGGGAGGAGGTCCCCTTTTATAAGGGAGGAGAGGGGCACCTTTGGAATAACTAAAAATATTATTTTATTATAAAGTCAAGTTCGGTTTTAAATAGCTACAAATTGATTTATTTCGAGGCTAAGGTGGGGATGGGTCTAAATACTCTCATCCAATATAATTTAGACAAGTTTAGGTTCCTATTTTAACCTTATCATTTAGATTTAACATTAAGTTAAATAATTTTACTTTTACCGTGTCTTCTTGTGTTCTTATACTATAAGGTTAATAAACATACTATAAGAAGCCAAACGAATCAAAAGTTGTTTATTATTAATATATATATCCTTATCTAAGTCATTTGGCCGAACCTTATATTTTTAGGAATAAAATAACAATTACTAATATAATATTTGTTTTAAAAACTATTTTATGTCAATTTTGACACTATTTAGTAATTGATTTTTGTGAAAATCATAACAGAATGATTAGTTCGAAAAAAGTTAATTAAATCAATACTAACATGTCATATTAAGGTATAAAATTAGTGTAATTCATAAAAAGTCTCAAATTACATTTATTTTGGTGTTTATAACATCAATTATGTCAATATTTCATTAATAAGACAATTACTGCATCATCATTGTGTCATAAATAAATTAAATTATATAATGTCTAAAAATTACAAATAAAATACAATTATGTAGGAAATAGTTTTATATTTCTAATGAATATTTATAGTCTAATTTATCTTATGTATAACCCCATATTAAAAATTATCTACTTATTAAACTTTGATTTTAACTATTTTAACCCTTCTTTAAATAAATTAATAATAAGTGTCCTAATCTAATCCAAGTGATCCTAAATGGTCATATTTTATTCCTAAGTATGTTTTTGGTCGAATTACACTTATCCAATAGAATTAGGACATGTGTTAGGGTAATAATAATATCATATTTACCCTTAATTACCCTATTTACTTTTAACCGTGGTAAAAAAAAGTAAAAAGTTACTATTCACCAAAAAATTATTGTCATCTCATTGAACCACATTTTACTTACTGACATCAACCATGTCTCTCGGATTTTTGAAAATCCACTCACATAAGCGGTAAAATTAAGTTTTATGAAAAATTCAGTTTTTTAACTACCACTTAGTGGTTTCACTATTCATCAAAAATTGAAAGTTTTCAAAAAAATACCAAAATTTCACCCTAGCCTAATTTCGATATTCCGAATCCAAAAATGAAGTCCATTTTGAAAAATAAAATTTATAAAATTTCAAAAAGTGGTTATTACTATTCATAATGGCTAGTTTTAATAATATTTTAATAGCATATCGTTGTTGAGTGAAACTCGGTATTGCGTACGACGCAAGCTATCGAGGAAGGAAGCGATTTCGTGTAAAGCAAGAAAAACAAGTGTTGTGTAGAAAAATATTCCTTTGATGATTTATATAACATAAAAGTCTCGGGTGTTACATTCTACCCCCCTTTAAATGAATTTCGCCCTCAAAATTCATCACTTTGTAACAAACAGATGAGGATACTTCTACCTCATCATATCCTCAAGCTCTCAGGTAGCTTCTTCTAATTGGTGGTTCCTCCATAAAACTTTCACCAATCAAGTGGTATTGTTTCGTAGGACATTTTCGCTACAATCCAGAATCTCTATCGGTTGTTCTTCATAAGAAAGATCTTGCTCCAGCGGTACAACTTCTGAGCTGAGTACATGTGAAGGATCAGGTATGTACTTTATCAGGAGAGATACATAGAACACATCGTGAACTTGAGAGAGATTTGGTGGAAGCGCCAATCGGTAAGCTACCTTCCCAACACAATCCAGTATTTCAATAGGACCGATATATCTAGGGCTCAACTTCCCCTTCTTTCCAAATCTCATAACCCTCTTCCAGGGAGATATTCGTAAGAACACTTTATCAACCACATCAAACTCTAGGTCTTTTCTTCGGTTGTCGGCATAACTTTTCTGTCGACTCTGAGCTGCTCTTATGTGTTGTTGAATAGATCTGACCTTTTCTTCCATTTCATCAACGAGATCAGGTCCTAATAGCTTTCTTTCCCCAACTTCATCCCAGCAAGTTGGAGTCCTGCATTTCTTTCCATAGAGAGCTTCATAAGGAGCCATCTGAATACTGGAGTGAAAGCTATTATTATAAGAAAATTCCACCAAAGGTAGGTGTTGATCCCAACCACCTTTGAAATCCCTAGAGCAAGCTCTCAACATATCTTCTAGAGTTTGAATTGTTCTCTCAGACTGATCGTCTGTCTGAGGATTATAAGCAGTGCTGAAACTCAACTCTGTATCCAAAGTATGCTGAAGACTTCTCCAGAACATCGAGGTAAATCTCGGATCCTGATCAGATATAATAGAAAGTGGTACTCCATGCAATCTTACCACTTCCTTTACATATATCCTGGCAAGTTGATCCAGAGAGAAATCCTCTATAATAGCAATGAAGTGTGCAGACATTGTAAGATGATCAACTATGACCCAGATAGCATTATTGCCTTTGGATGTTTTAGGAAGTCCTATGACAAAGTCCATAGTGATTTTTTCCCATTTCCATTCGGGTATGGGTAATGGTTGTAACATCCCCTTAGACTTCTGTCTCTCATCTTTAACTTGTTGACAAACCAAGCATTGAGAGACATATTCAACAACATCTCTTTTCATGCCATCGCACCAGAAGTACTCTTTCAGGTCCTTATACATCTTCGTGCTTCCAGGATGAATAGAGAATGAAGAACTATGAGCCTCATCCAGCATCTCCTTCTTTAATTCGGGGATGGGAGGAACACATACCCGATTCCTGAACTTTATTATCCCATCACAATCAAGATTGAATTCAGGAACATTTCTCACCTTCTTTTGTAACTCGACATCTTCTTTCTGTGCCTCTTTAATCTTCACATGTATAGATGGTTGAACATTTATTTGAGAAAGATAAGATTTTTTCCCCTTCCATTATAATTCCAAGATCCATCTTTTGTAAATCAATAAATATTTGATCTTTTGTGATCCTCATCATGGATAAACTAGCATGGTCTTGTCGACTTAATGCATCTGCCACCTTGTTTGCTTTCCTAGGGTGCTAATGGATTGAGCAGTCATAATCCTTAATCAGCTCCAACCATCTTCTTTGACGCATATTCAGCTCCTTTTGTGTGAAAATATACTTTAAACTTTTATGATCAGTATAAATATCACACCTTTCACCATAAAGGTAATGCCTCCAAATCTTTAATGCAAAGATTACTACAGCTAACTCGAAATCATGAGTTGGGTAATTTTGCTCATGTATTTTCAACTGTCGTGAGGCATAAGCTATCACCATATCATTTTGCATAAGAACACACCCCAATCCCTTCTTTGATGCATCACTGTAGATCAAAAACCTTTCTCCACAACAAGGCAGTGTGAGCACAGGTGCACTGGATAACCTTCTTTTCAACTCCTTGAAATTCTCTTCACATTCCTCTGTCCAAACAAACTTAACTACTTTCCGAGTCAACTTGGTGAGTGGATTAGATAATCGTGAAAAATCTTTTAAAAAACGTCGATAATATCCAGCCAAACCAAGAAAACTTTGGATCTCAGTTACTGTTGTTGGTCTCAACCATCTTTCGATAACCTCTGTTTTTACTGGATCCACAGATATCCCCTCTTTTGAGATTCTGTGACCCAAAAATGCAACTTTTTGAAGCCAAAATTCACACTTGGTAAATTTGGCATAAAGCTTCTCCTTTCTCAGGGTCTTCAATATAATTCTCAAGTGATCTTCATGATCTTCCTTGCTCTTTGAATAGACAAGAATATCGTCTATAAAGACTACCACAAATTGATCAAGATAGTCTCTAAAGACTCTATTCATTAGATCCATGAAGATAGCAGGGGCATTAGTAAGACCAAATGGCATCACTATAAATTCATAGTGTCTATACCTTGTACAGAAAGCCGTCTTTGGTATATCCTCCATTTTGACCCTTAATTGATGATACCGTGAACGAAGATCAATCTTGGAAAAGTACTGAGCTCCGCGTAGTTGGTCAAATAAGTCATCAATGCGTGGGAGAGGATATTTGTTCTTGATAGTGATCTTGTTAAGTTCTCGATAATCAATGCAGAGTCTCATTGATCCATCTTTCTTCTTAACAAACAGAATAGGTGCTCCCCAAGGTGATGCACTAGGGCGTATGAACCCCTTATCAAGATTCTCTTGGAGTTGCTTCTTCAATTCCTGCAACTCAATTGGGGCCATTCTATACGGTGTCTTTGAAATAGGCAAAGCACCCGGTACGAGTTCTATTGAGAACTCAACTTCACGATTTGGTGGAAGACCTGGTAATTCCTCCAGAAAGACATCATCAAACTCCCGTACAATGGGCATATTCTTAATTGTGATTTTCTCACCAACCATTTGAGATAAATAACCTTCATTTAGTGGAATCAAGACCCATAAGATGGAAGGAATTTCCACTGGAAGGTTATGTTCATCCCTGCATTGATAGACGATCATTGATTGATCTGGAATATGAAATGTGACTTCCCTTATTTGGCAATTGATATGAGCTCCATGTAGAGAAATCCAATCCATGCCAAGAATCACATCAAATTCCACTATAGGAAGGATCACAAGATTTGCAGGAAGCACTTTCTCACAATCTTCGATCGGAGAAGAATTATAAACTTTTGATGCGACTGTTGTGCCATTAGGTGTTGTCACAGCTAACTCAACATCTAATTGTTGAGGTAATTCAATGATACCCTTATAAAATTCTTCAGAAATAAAGGAGTGGGTGGATCTAGAATCAAATAAAACATTTGCTACTTTAGAGTGGATGGTAAGTGTACCTTTCACCACATCGTTATCGTACTCCACATCACTGATAGAAATTGCATGTGACTTTCCTTTGTCTTTAGCCTTAAGAGTTTGTTGACGTCGACCATCATCATCAACCCTTGGATTAGGGCATTTATTGGCATAATTCCCCATCTCCTTGAACTTGAAACATTGAAGTGTAGTAGGTTCATTTTGTGTATCCCTTCCTTTGTTTGCATCATTAGACATCTTCTTCCCATCATCACGGCATTAAAATGCCCGATGACCTTCCTTTCCACATTTGAAACATTTACTTGTCCCTTTAAGACAACTCCCTCCATGTTTCTTTCCACACATTGAGCATAAGGGAAAGCTCATCTTTTTTTCAGTGTGCTCTTTAGATTTTCCTTTGAATTTCATTTTCCACTTCTTATCAAACCCATATGACTGATGGGTTACTCTAATCTCCATCTCAACTTTGAGAGCACATCGAACGATTTCCTCGTAGCTATTGAAGTCTCTTATGGATAAGGCCCTTCGAAGACTTGGTTTTAAGCCACTAAAGAATTGATCGATCTTACTCTCAGGTTGGATAATAATACCAGAAGCATACCTTGCAAGTCTTTTAAAATTTTCTTCATAGGTACCAACCGATTCATCATCCTTTTGCTTCATTTCAAGAAACTCTTTCTCCATATTTTTTTGGAGAATACGAGGGAAGTACTTATTGAAAAATAAGTTATTGAACTCGTCCCATTCCATGGACTCAATTTCATCCCTTTGCCTCGTATTCTTAATAAGATTCCACCATTGATCAGCATCACCTTCTAAACGATACACTGCTAAGATGACTTTATCATGTTTAGAACATTGAATAACTGAAAATATCTTTTCAGTAGTACTAATCCATTTTTCAACAACTAATGGATTAGTAGACCTGCTGAATGAAGGTGGACGTTGTCTCGTGAAGGATTCAACAGAATGGTGCTCCTTCCTTTGCTCGTTTGGAAGTCCTGCATTATTCATATCTTAAGAAAGTTGTGTGAGCATGGCTACAAGATTTTTCATTCTAGCTCCCATAACTTTTGGTTGCTCAGGGGGACAATCATTGCATTGCCCATCGCATTCCGCATTAACACGATTCCTTTGGGTTCCAGCCATTGACTAAAACCAAGAAGAATAGCGTGACCAACACTAATTATAATAGGAAAACCACATAATAAAGAATACAATTTCACACTCAAGGTCTCATCCTAGGTTATTCATGGCCATTTCTAAAACACTAAGATTGTGTTCTATGCTTAGACATATCCTTAGGGTTCTTACTAAGGATTTCACATCCTAGTTTCCAAAGGTTGACTATACCTTTCCTTTGATACCATCTATAACGACTCATACTTTACAAACATTGTTAATACTTCAAAATTGAAGCATACTTATTACAACATATAAGAAAACTATGAAAGGACCGTATAGGTATAGTGTCTTTAGAAACTGGGAAACATAAACAACTGTTTCATAAAACGTCTACATTGTCTCCCATTTATTTCATCATATCTATAGTCCCTTTTGGAATATCTTACTTAATAACCTTCTTCCTGACCTGGGGAAAGAAAACATACAAAAGGGTGAGCTCAAATGCTTAGAAAGGGTAAACATAAGAAATATCAATCACATCATATACATAAGCACATAACTTTTGGAAATCATAACCTGCAAAAGAGATCATAATTTCATAACATGGGATAAATCATGGCAGTGAAATGTAATCACCATAATCATAACATAAAACATGAAACTTTTTGGAATACACACGTAATCATAGAGAATCATTTCTTATTAGTCAAGACTCATTGCCAAGACTATCTTAGTGGACAAAGTCCATTTCTGAACCGAGTCACCCTCATTTCAGTCCTGTTTCACTGAACCGGTATAACCTACCATTCCAGCCATGTATATCTCATGAGATATAAAATCTTTACCCAATGTATTGGAGGGATATATAGGTCCCACCCATCTCATAATTATACCATTCTTATGTGTGCCACAAAATCATAAACCATACATCATTGCATAACCCATGTAATAAAAATGGGAATCTTAAACATCATGACATCATAAAATAATTCATATACGATAAAGTAATTCATAAAAATAATTCCATCACCACATAACCAAATCAATTTAATAATAGGGATAAAAACAGAACCCTTTATTATCTTAGATGGAAAATAATTTTGATAAAACACTTGAACTTCATTCTTGAGGAAAATATCCTTTCTACTTCAAAAACACTTTTCCTTTCTTAACATGTCGTAAAATTATAAACTAAAAGAAGTTGATTAGAAATAAACTTGAAAACATGTAAAGGAAGCTTCTTGGAAATAATGTTTTAAAAATTCATTCATGCCGTATAAGTTAAAAAAAACATTCTTCGTACTTTTGTCGGAAAATTTAAAAAGTACCTCATACGAAAAACGACAAAAGATTACGTTCATATATTTTACTAAAAACTCACCGAAGGGTAAAATTGGATTTGAACAATTTTAGGTGGATGGAAATAATATTACATATTGAGGAAACATGAATGTGGATGATAAAATACACCCCAGTAAATTTCAAAGTACAAACAATCTCGGATAAAAATGAGATTGTGATATTTCCCTTACCTTAGGTCCGATTTTCTTCGTCAGTATCCGAACCTCCTGTATAATGATTTAAATAATGTTATTGACTTATTCCAGAATCATAATTATTTTTATGATATCATATATGGTCATATTCTTAGCTTCTTATTAGTAATATTTCATTACTACTTGTTATTCAGGTGTTTATTACTTTTTGTTCTTATGCATGTATTGTCGAATAAATTCTTATTCTTCTCTTTAGGTTATAGATACCTCATTTACATAATGGTATTAGTGTAATATATATCATATTAAATCATTTAATTCATTTATATAATCATTATGAAATGAAGTTCATGTAGAACGAGTCACATCACATCGTGGAGACGGTATTCCGTACGTACGCACGGGTGAGGATATCGTTCCTATGATCATGGAATTGTATTGGAGTGTATGTATACTATTTAAGAATCAGTATCACTTTATAATAGTCATTTATAGTCACTATTTACACCATTATACCCATCCAAGTAAGGTTGTGGTGGAAAATAGATTACACCACGACGTGGAGACGGTATTCCATACGTACGCACGCGCGGTTATTTCTTTTTCCGTAGTATTGATAGATGGTGAAATAGGGTTGTTTCATACTTATAATAACATATCAGTATATGAGTGATACTGATGTTATTACGTCATAATGAAACAACTAAAGAAGAAGAAGTGGAAAAAGAAATAAAGATGAAAGAATCGGTAACAGACATTACCTCTTCTTTGAAGTGATTCTTTGAGACCTTCTTTTAGGGCACTAAAATTGGTCTTTGATGAAGACCAGGACCTCTAGGATGTCTCTAGGGAAGTGGAGAGGAGAAAGTGGCAGGGGTTGGCCGAGCTTGATGGATCAATGTGGTGTGAGGAAGAGAGGGAGGAGGTCCCCTTTTATAAGGGAGGAGAGGGGCACCTTTGGAATAACTAAAAATATTATTTTATTATAAAGTCATGTTCGGTTTTAAATAGATTCAAATTGATTTATTTCTTGGCTAAGGTGGGGATGGGTCTAAATACCCTCATAAAATAGAATTTAGACAAGTTTAGGTTCCTCTTTTAACCTTATCATTTAGATTTAACATTAAGTTAAATAATTTTACTTTTACCGTGTCTTCTTGTGTTCTTATACTATAAGGTTAATAAACATACTATAAGCAGCCAAACGAACCCCAAGTTGTTTATTATTAATATATATAACCTTATCTAAGTCATTTGGACGAACCTTATATTTTTAGGAATAAAATAACAATTACTAATATAATATTTGTTTTAAAAACTATTTTATGTCAATTTTGACACTATTTAGTAATTGATTTTTGTGAAAATCATAACAGAATGATTATTTCGAAAAAAGTTAATTAAATCAATACTAACATGTCATATTAACCTATAAAACTAGTGGAATTCATAAAAAGTTTCAAATTAGATTTATTTTGATGTTTATAACATCAATTATGTCAGTATTTCATTAATAAGATAATTACTGCATCATCATTGTGTCATAAATAAATTAAAGTATTTAATGTCTAAAAATTACAAATAAAATATAATTATATAGGAAATAGTTATATCTTTCTAATTAATATTTATAGTATAATTTATCTTATGTATAACCCCATATTAAAAATTATCTACTTATTAAACTTTGATTTTAACTATTTTAACCCTTCTTTAAATAAATTAATAATAAATGTCCTAATCTAATCCAAGTGAGCCTAAATGGTCATATTTTATTCCTAAGTTTGTTTTTGGTCTAATTAAACTTATCCAATAGAATTAGGACATGTGTTAGGGTAAAAATAATATCATCTTTACCCTTAATTACCCTATTTACTTTTAACCGTGGTAAAAAAAAGTAAAAAGTTACTATTCACCAAAAAAATTATTTTCATCTCATTGAACCACATTTTACTTACTGACATCAACCGTGTTTCTCATATTTTTGAAATTCCACTCACAGAAGCGGTAAAATTATGTTTTATGAAAAATTCAGTTTTTTAACTACCACTTAGTGGTTTCACTATTCATCAAAAATTGAAAGTTTTCAGAAAAATACGAAAATTTCACCCTAGGATAATTTCGATATTCCGAATCCAAAAATGAAGTCTATTTTGAAAAATAAAATTTATAAAATTTCAAAAAGTGGTTATTACTATTCATAACGGCTAGTTTTAATAATATTTTAATAGCATATCGTTGTTTAGTGAAACTCGGTATTGCGTACGACGCAAGCTATCGAGGAAGGACGCGATTTCGTGTAAAGCAAGCCAAGCAAGTGTTGTGTAGAAAAAGATTCCTTTGATGATTTATATAACATAAAAGTCTCGGGTGTTACAGGTGATGTAGAAATGACACATATAGGTGGTGACGTAGACATGACACATTCTTAGTGAGGCAGGCATTATGATGTAGGCATGCCAATGAATTGGGCCTTGATGATAGTTTGTGGGCCTTTGGGCTATGTATTGAGGTTCATGCCCACTCTTCCTTCGGGCCATGCACTGAATAAATGAGGAATGATGGGTAGGTTATCCCTTTGGTAGGCTATAGTTTTATTTCTGACCATTGTGTGTGGTTTGTGTGTGTGTGTTTGTTTAATGTAATTGTGCCCCCAAGAACATAATATATATAATAAATATTTTTTTTTTATAATTTCATAATTATTTAAATAAATATATATATTTTTAAAATTATAATTATAAATATTTGTATATATTTATTAATATTTGTATATATTTGAAAATATATTTATATTCTTATATATATATTTATAAAATTACAAATATAATAAATATATTTATTATAAATTTTATAGTTATTTGAAAATATAGATTTTTATATAAGTATTATTATTAATATATATATATATATAAATATTTCTATATAATTATATATATATATATATATATTAATTTATAATTATACAGTTATAATAAATGTTTTTATTGTAATATAATAATTATTTAAATATGTAGTTATAATTATAATTATATATATATATATACTCGGAACGATGTGACTGTGGATATGTATATACATTTATTTATTTATAATTATTATTATAAAAAAGCATATTTATAAATATATGTATATATATTAGGTGCTTTGGGGGTACAATTACATCCAGCACACACACACCTCACATGCCTACCAGAGAGACAAGTCGTAGCACACCCCAGGGGGATAGCGCACCAATTAAGCGTTATTTCATTAATTTTTTACTGAATTAAGACCCTGTGGAAATTAATTTCAATACATAGTATGTAGCCTATGTTCCCAACACCTGCATATATTTTTTCCTTGAAATAAAAACTTTATAGGTTCTCCTCTTTCAGGCTCAGCTATGGAAGTCACTCCTTCCACCATCCTCAATGATTGTTGACACCACCTGCCTTCTCGAGCAATGTCATCCTATTGATACGCTATTGAGAGACCCGCATGCCCTCCCTTGCAATGCCCACCCAACAGTTGAGGCACCGCCTTGGCCATCATGCATGATGAACACATCCTACCAGCAACTGCTATAGCTGAGTCATACCACCTAACCTACCTTTCCATTGAAAGATATGGACACCCTATCATCGCAATTCTCACACCAAAACTAAGATACAAAGACCTATGATTTTAAAAATACATCCCATATCTTAGTGAAAATCCCTCATAAATTCAATGCTTCTTAGATATGAACCCATGTGCATCATTTAGGATTACAGGGTTGTTATTGCGACTAAACAACAACCCCAACTAAAAACGTGTGTAAGGGGAATGCTCTCCTATCACTAGGGGGCCACCTCTATTCCCGAATCACATCACACATACCAGACTAGGAAATGACCATGAATCTCCCAATGCATAATACGCATAGTATCTGACTCTATTAGGACTCGAGCCTAGGTTAGTTACAAAACAGGGTGAGGGGTACAACCAGCAAGTTCAAATTAACTAACACCCCATGGGACAACGTATATAAGGGTAACACTAAGCTCCCACTAAGGGCCCCTCCATGCCCAAATCATGCCATATGTCCCCCAATTAATAAATGGAACAGAATTTCCCTATGCATAATACGTACAATTTCTATGTCTAACGGGACTCGATATTGTACCAGTTCCCATAAAGAGCAGGTGTTACAACCAGTTGGTACCACTCGGCTAAAACCCCATAGGAAAAACATGTATCATGGTAATTATTAACTCCCATTATGGGGCCCCACATGGCCTAGAGAGTACCACACGTTCACCAGCTAGGAAAACGGTTTTGAATTAGCTTGTGCATAGTATTCACAGTGTTCGAGTCTAGAGAGACTCCAGCCTGGCCTAGTTCTCAATAAGATAAAATGTGTTATTAGGAAATGAGGTATAGGTTGGTGACATTACACACCTATCCTGGGCCCAACCCACCACTTTCATGTAGCAAACCCCCATCTATATTGGTGTGTGGCAGGATTTGAACTCATTCTAGTTTTGTTATTAGGGAGTGGCCAACGTACACAGTCATAAAATTAATTTAGAAAAATAAAATTAATAAAAAAATAAATCAATAAAAAAACATGTGGCACAGATAGCACCACCAAAAAGAACATAGAAAACAATGCCACCCAAAATGAAACTGATAAAGGCGACACCATCATCTAAAGAACAAATTCTCCATGAACCATCAATTAAATACTATAGAACCAATAAAAAATGATCAAAGATATAAATACCCATAGTCTTTAGGGATAAAGAAATATTATATCAATGTAGCCCATCTCCATCACCAAACTTCCCACAACATGTAATACGTCACAAAAAATTCAATGATCACCAGCTTGTTTCACCTATATCCTGAGTTCATCACCTTCACCGCACTGCTACCCTAAACCACATATCAAATCTCAAGGGTCAAGACTTGAGTAAAAATGAATAATCATCACCATTCGGCAATTCATGGAACATCCCATGATCACCACCCCTATTCACCATGATTGTCACCAACGCCACCCATCTCAAGGTTCCATCGTTAGCTTGCTAACCAAATCATCATCTTCCAACCACCTTCATCCTAGATTACTGTCAGTCTAGTCAATACCACCTACCATCAATAATCATATGGCACCCCATATAAATTTTGTTTTTGATGTTCTCATGGTCATCACCAAGCCTCCATCACCGATATTCACTCCACAAACATAATTCACTGATCCTACAAAGATGGGAATCTGAACACTGGTCACACAATGCACGAACCCACCGACTTCAATAGGTCGTTCATCGGTGAGGGACCTATGCTGATAATCCAAACCCCTTGACCCTCCATCTCGAACCTCACCAATTAATTTATTGAAAAAAAATGTCTAGTGGATTCACCCAGTGAAATCATTGCTGCTGAACACAATCCTTTAACTACCTATGAGGTCCCAAACCCAACTATCATCATCCTTATAGTATCCCTGCCAACTTGTAGACATCATTTTAGGATAATCGAATTAACCATAGAGAAATTTTTTTATCCAAGCTAAGATCACTGGTAACAAACAACATTTGATCAAATTGAGAACGTTATTGTATTCAATCAGCACGATCAGAAGAAGAGGAAAATCTAATATGTAAGCCTTATGGGAAATCCTACACAAGAATATTCCACTCAGTACTATCTAGGAATGATGTGAAAATATCAGATCCTCTTTGTGAATCTATAAGGCAAGGCCTATGAGATTTTTTATCATTGTTCTTTTTCTTCCAAGACAAATCATTCATTTAGATAACACACTTTTTAGGAACATTCATTTTAAAACTATAATTGTAACATCCCGGATCTGGAATCCACTAAACCTATGCCCCGAGATGAGTCATTACATGACCTCGAGCTTTCCTCCCCATATGCCCGAGGTTTCTAACTACCAGTGAGGTTCTAATAAGTAACATGGGAATAATATACCCTCTTTACCATAGTAATCTATAGTAGAACATAGTATAAATAATAGAAACTATATGAAACAAACATTAAACATGTACAACCTAACTTCTCCAAAAACTGGGAGAAAACCAAAATGCAACATTAATCATGTCATGACATGCTAATAGTATCAAAGTAAATAAAAACAAAATAACAGCTAAATCCAAAAAATGGGTCTTGACTCCAAGTCCAAATCCTCATCTATACATGTCCCAAGAACATCTTGACATCCAATCATAGAAATTTTCCCTTTTCCTAACATGTAACCAAGAGATCTACTTTGGTACCCAATAGAGGCCTAATCAGGGTGTGAGTATAGAACTCAGTAGGCCACAACAACCAGTGTCTAAAAAATATATAGTCTAATAGATAGTGCATTAAAGTATGAAAAAAATTATAAGGTCAAACATAAATATTATCATTGTATCTATTAGTTAACAATGTTTATCTTATTCATTTATATCATTGTTACTTTGTTTACCCCGTATATGACTTCTTAATTTAATCCACTATCATCATGTGGTCAATGGGTTATTCAAATACATCACATACACATAATTTCTAAGAAAAATCACAATTAATAATGGAATAATTAAATTTCAATTCTCACTAGGGATAAAAAATTACATCCACACATTATCCTCACCTCAATGTTGTGGTTTGGTGGGAATGAAACTGTTTGAGGAATAAATTTTATATACCCTTCCCTAACCCATGAATTTTGGGGTGGAGTTTAGAGAATTATTCTAACTCGACCCCTAGAAATAGATCCTCATGTGAATACACAAATCTATCAAGCCATATGCACAATCTTATTTAACAATTCACCACACATGTTCCGTATCACGACCAATATAAATAGCATTCACATTTCATAACCATAAAAATTGGAATTAGTACTTTTACATAACCCATTAAGTTATACAATAATTCCCTAATATTATCTATTATTATCCTATTACCATACATTAGCTAATATATTCAAATTATCATTTAAAATGTATAATTTTTATATCAAATAGAGATACCAATTTATTACATTCAACCAATTAGGTATACCCACAATTCCCATGTATTAACACATTCAACCTATTTATCAAATCCCTTATGTGAACTTATTCACGTGTTCTTCAATTAAAAATAGATTTTCAATTCAAAATGTTCATCATTTCATTCAAACTAATCATTTTAGACATTTCAACATGATTCATAAGCCATTAACACTATCTCAATTAACTCCTTTATCTAATTTATCATTCATAATCCTTATACCATCAACCCACTACCCTTTCCTTCCATTTCATAGTTCATGAAACCCATTTGTATTCAACCCAATGACCCCTTATTTAATTACTAACCCTAGAAACAACTATAATTATTCCATTTAAATGAAACAACCATATTTACATGTTTTTCATGGCTCTACATTATCATAAATCAAATATACACACAGAGTTAACAATTTCAAGGTTTGGGAACACTGACTCATCCCATGGGCACAACTTAATCATTCTAATCACCCTCAATGCATCCCATTGAAATCACGAGAGGCTTGAATCATTATTTATCCAACCATTATACCAAATCTTACTCATGATGAAAAATTCACAATAAGAGAAGAGAAATATCTCAACACACATGAAAATATCTATAACAAATCTATGGGATATAACTTTTGGACCACCTACCTAAAATTTAATGATGAGGGAACTAATAATCATATCCTTAGATCCAGATTCACGATCCTTATAACAACACAAATAATTTATAGTATGTTCTTATTAAATACCTTCAATTCATTAGATAGACTATATCGCATGAAGAGTCTCTGTGAAACAAAACATTATAGGAGAATGTTATAACCTATCCATTTAATATAAAATTTCCACTTGTGTGTTTTGAGTTTCCAAAAATGGTCATCTAAGGTTGTGATCAGTATGGTATTTGGAGTCTGATAGAACCATGTTGTTTTTTTATGAATATTAACAAACCTTATGAATAGTAATATGAATAGTAATACAACCCATATAAATAGTGACCCGTATTATTATTTTATTTTCTTATGGTTATAAGGCAATGAGATGTTGATTAATTTTTTGAATTTGTTTAATGAATGAGTTATAGATTTCAAATTGTTATGTTTTAATAAATAGGGATTTTATATAAAAATTAAATTAAAAATATTTAGGAATTTATTTAAAAAAAATGGAGTTCATTTTAGAATTCTATATGTCAAAAAATGGTTGGGGTGAATTATTGGGATTTTCTAAAATACATGACTTTTTTGTGAATATTAAAAATAATGTTTTGGGTTTTTGGTAGTTTAATGACATCATAATGATGTAATAATTAATATAAAAGGATGGTCAACTTTTTTACAGTAAAATATGACATGAGGTGTCCCATGTGGCTAAAACCACGGTCAAAAACAATGTAAAATCCCATGGTTTTGTAAAAACCACTAATGAGTTATCACTTTTAATTAATAAAAAACACCCTCTTGTTTACTATAAATTCCCCCTAACCCATTCATTTTATTTCATTGAAAACTCATTATTCTAGAATATCTGGTAGTTGTACCTATTATGATTCCTCCCAAGGTGTAATCAACCCATTAAGGTCCCAACCATCATGTTTTGGGAGTTACTCTACAAGGTAAAACAATCAACCACCATTCTCTTTTCTTAAATAATTCATTTTATGTTTTCCCTTTTATTTTAAATTTTATTATGTTGGGATATTTCATTCCATATTCACATTTCTGTACATATTTTTTATTAGTGATTAGAGGCCCCTTTCTCTCATCAAACTATTTTAGGAATTTCTAAGTGATGTTGTTATGATGCCGAATCTTCATGAGGGATTTATCATTTTTTTATTTTTATTTCATTTATTTTCTTCTCATTTTATCATATCCCCTCATATAAGTGAAATAATAATTAAAATACCTTACATTAACTTGAAATATATTATTCTAATGGAATATTTCATCATCATATCTCTTTCCCTCTCATCTTATACTAAAAATTGAAAACATTGTCCGAGATGTGTTAATTTATCACATTCAAGGACGATGAGTTCTCAATTTTCATTAAGATATTCAATTCTTGCCATGAAACCATTTTTTTGTTTGAAATAAATCATTATATATTTATTTAATATTATTAAATGTTTGGTAATCCTTAGACACTCGTAATGTAATACAATAATACAAAACAAGTTCATTATGCACAAAACTGACAAGTAGATCAAGCGTTTATCATTATCTTTGGTCAATAAATTAATCCTCATGGTATGTAACCAAAATCATTATAAGGCCATTTATATCTCTTTAAATTTCTCTAAAAATAAATATTAACTATTCTGGATGCTTCACTAAATTACAAATGAACTTCCATTCATGAATACAGGTAAGTTAATCATGAAAACCATGAAAGAAAATGCTACCAAAAAAATAAAATTAAACCTATTAAACCCATAAATGGGCCATGAATGAAACTAATAAGGTAATAATAATCCAACTAAATGTATAATAAGTTCAGTAATTATTAATTATTGATGCTAAATTTTGTTATTCACTTCATTAGAACTATCGAAGAACACACTCGAGCATAAGGTAAGAGGTTTCTCATCTCACTTTCATTTCCGTGAGATTTCCATTGTTCGCCAATTATTTATTTTATGTTGTGTATGTGTACTACCATTTTTCATATAACATCATGAATCTATTTATATTCATTGTATTCAATTATTATTTTTATTGTTATTATATTTTGGTCATAATATTTAATTGACTCCAATATAGTAAGGGACTTTGTCTTGATTTCCATTTCATTGACACCTTGTTGGTATTGTGAAACTAATCATTATTATGTGGTGTAACCACTACCCATTTGAGATAATTTTTCCTTATAAATTGTAAATATATTATATATCCATATTATGGTTTCATGGATATGAGTATTTTTTTTAAATTTGTATACCATTTACATACAATGTTTATTTGGAATGTTGTTATAACTATAGAAATATTGATGATTCCATATCATCTACTCTATACGGATATTGAGAAGGCATATTGTACGAAATCTAGGTATAAATAATTATTTGTACTGGTAGTGATGAGAGGGGCCCACTATAGCCCCTCGATGCATTCACAGGTCTCAGGAGTCAAATCAGTTGGTGACAAACCCTTCGAGTTTGTTTCGAAAACTCTGACGGGTTTCTACCCACAGACATAAGCTGTTTCAACGATATTGTGGTATCATTTGATAGATACATGACATCCAATTAATAAGTATATCTCTTAATTCATTTTCAGTTGTTACTATCCATGAGGTTTTCACTATGAGAAAACCTATGGATGCAGTTTCATACTCAGTTTATTAATGGCGTGGGTTTTCCATTTTATCAACATGAAATATTGATTATGTAAAATTGTTTATGATTCACTTATATTGACTCGTGCATACACTATATGTAACCCTTACTGACTATTTGATTCTACTCCCTTCATTTTTTTTACATTCAACAGTTTATGAAGATGAGACTATTTATTGAGTTCCCTCATTGCAATTAATTAGTTTTTGTTTTATATTGTATTTATATTATATTTTCAACTGTAATTTGAGTTACATCTATGTATCTAGTTTCTTCGAGACTACTAAAATGATCTTTTCTTTGAGATTATATAAATTTTTAACCATTCCAATGTACCATGTAATGCACCGGCTATGGACTAGAGGGTTCCGGGTGTTATTGTTTGTATAAGATGAAGTTCAATAGAAAACATGAAAACTAGATTACAAAATGTAGATTAGGGACCAAATATTTAAGGAAGTATTTGATGAAAAACATAAAAGAACGTCATGTAATTTTAGTAAGGGATGGATTATGTGGATAATTTTATAAAATCATCCCTGTCGGGATACAAACAAGTAGAGGTGGCTTTGACCCAAATGTACCTAGAATTAAAAACTCCAACAATGAGTTTTGGTCTTGACCTGGGGTATCCCGGTGCATGAAAACGGGCCTTGATTCACACTTGGTATTGACACTCCTAGAGGATATGCTTTTGATAATTCAAATTTTCTTTAAAGAAATTATGAAATATTTTAATGTAATTTTTTCCTCAAAGAAACTATATTTATGAGATTAGGTACGAATATAATTTTAATTTATGCTATTTAAATTCCTAGTTTAGATTATAAATTATAATTTAAACTAATATAGTGTATGCAATTATTTAGAGATGGTTCCAAATGGAAAAAGGCTAATCAATACTCGTGGTCATTGTAGGGATTTCCCCACAGAGTAAGTCAACACAGTCAATGCTGGAGCATATCAGATCATGACCATATTGGGACAACATCCATAGATTTTGATGAATAACCATGATACACCAATGTTGGATCATTTCATGTGGCAGAATCCCCAATATTTTAGCTGGAATACTAATCTAATGGTAGGAAAGCAGTGGATAATGTCCCTTGAAAAGATATTCATGGCATTATGATGCATTGAAAATGAAAAGGTAGAGCTGGCAGTATATTGTCTCAACGGTGACACTGATCAATGGTGGTCCATGATCCGGAATACCACCGTGGAAGAAAAAATATAAAATTTTCAATGGAATACTTTAAAAAAATATTATTCAAAAAATATTTCCCTTGTGGGAAACTAACTAAAATGAAGATGAAATTTCTTAGATTAATGAAATGAGAAAAAGATAGTGTTTCAGAGTACGAGCTTACCTTCACAAGACTATCCAGGTATACCATAGATTACGGACGAGACTCAAGAGTCAAGATCGGTCATTTCCTTACAGGTATTAATAAAATTCATAGAGGGGAGCAAGCTACTCAAACATTTTCATCATCTGATGAAATTGTATCAAGTTTCTTCAAAAGAGAAAGGGAATTTTCTAGATCAAATTTTTTCAAGGAAAACAGAAATAAGAAGTGATACTGTGATAAAAAAGGAAAAGGGGAAGCACCAAAGAAGAATAATGGAATGAATAAATTTATATTATGTGAGATCTGTGGAAAGAATCATCAAGGGAAATGATTTAAAGGCATGGGAGTCAGCTATAAGTGTAGAGAAAAGGGTTATCAATCTAATGAATGTAAGGGGAAGAACTAAGTCAACGATGTTCAATACTACAATTGTAGATAGAAGGGATACTATGAAAATGATTATCCTAAGTTCCAATGAAACTTGACTCATAAAGGCCTTTAGATCAAGGGAAATCTTATGCAATTACAACCACAGGTTTTGATGTTCCTAATGATGTGGTGAAAGGTACTCTAATTGTTCCCTCAATCTTATCCAATGCATTTTTTTATTTTGGATCATCACATTAATTTATTTCATACCATTTTCCATGAAAATTATACATGTCCATTTTGATTTAATAATGGATTTATCAATGAAAACTCCTAGTGGATGTATCATTACAACAAAGGCTTGTCGATCAGTCTCCCTCATGACACATTAATGTACTTTAGTTTCTAACCTTATCATCATAATAATGATTGAAATTGATATAATTCTCAGTATGAACAGGATATCAAATCATGATGTGAAGATATATTTCAACAAGAAGTAAGTTGCAATTTTTAAAAATGGTGATGAATCCATTATCTTTAGAGAAGAAACCTCACAATCTGATTCATATCTAGATTTTCCCCTAGTATCTCTACTGAATGCAATTCATAGAGAGGAAGGGAAACCAATATATATGGATCAGGAAACAACTCTTATAATTGAATACGTAATTATAATGAAAAAATACATTAAAATATTTCTAAAGGATTTACCTAGACATCCTCAGAGTTGGAAGTTATGTTCTTTGTTGATTTAATTCCTGGTCCAAAACCTATATCAAAGAATCTCAATAAAATGGACACTGTGGAATTAGTGGATCTAAATTTTTTTTTAATTTAGTGAAAAGGGATTTATTTGACCTTGTTCTTCTCTATGGGGATCCCACGTCCTCTTTCTAAAGAAGAAATATGGATCCATTTGGCAATGCATTGATTATAGGGAAATAAAAGCTATTAAAATAAAGAATAATTATCCACTGGCACGAATTGCTGATTTATTTCAACAACTTCATGGAGCACAATATTTTTTGATGATCAGAATTCGAATTGGATATCATTAGAAATGTGTGGGAAATGAAGATATTTTGAAAACAAAATTTCGAACCAGGTATGGATATTATGAGATCACAGTGATTTATTTTGGACAAAATAATGCACCCCCTATTTTCATGGATCTAATGAATTGAGTTTTCAAGGAATATGTTGATGAATTTGTTGTAGTCTTTATTGATGATATCTTGATATAATCCAAAATATATTAAGAACATGAGTATCACTTGGGGATTATTTTGAAAAAACTTAGATGAAATGAATTATATGGGACATTTAGCAAGTGTGAATTTTGGAATCAATCAATTTCCTTCCTTGGCCACATTGTCTCTATGGATGGAATTTCTATGGATGCTATGAACACAAAGGATGTTGAATAATTTCCTACTACAATGAATATAATCGAGGTATGTAGTTTTATTGGTTAATTATGTTATTATTGGCATTTCATTAATAACTTCACCGATTTTTCAACCCAATGACCAAGCTCACATTAAAAGGGGTTATGTTTTTATGGAGAAAAAAATTTAAATAATGTTTTAAAGAATTAAAGAGATGATCACTGAATGATCCAATATTGAATCTACCATTATAGAAGGATGGATTTGTGATAACTAGTGATGTATTAAAGAAGGGACTTGGTTTTGACCTTATTCAGAATTATAGAGTGATTTCATATGCATCTAGGCAGCTAAAAATTAATTAAAAAAACTATCCAACTCATGATCTTGAGTTATCAGTGGTAATATATTCTCTGAATATTTGTAGACATTACCACTATGGTGAAAAAATGTACGATATATATGGATATAAAGAGTTTGAAATATATCTTCTCACCGAAAGAACTCAAAATGAGACAAAGGAGATGGATTGATCTACTCAAGGATTATGATTTCACAATACACTACCACCCTGGGAAGGAAAATATGGTGGAATATGCTTTTAGTAGAAAGGAACATGGAATTATGAACAAAATGAGATTTTATGGGGATCTTATGTTCATGGATTTTGTAAAGATGGATATGGGAATTATCATGGATGGTAATACATCACTAATTTTTTGAAATGGTTTCTAAACCAACTTTACTAGAAAGGATAAAAAGTTCTCAAACTGATGAAGAGGAGTTTAAAAATAAAATTAATGTTTTAATTGATGGGAATTTGGTTGACTTCATATATGAAGGTGGAATTTTGAAATTTGGAAATAAGCATTCTGTTCCCACAATTCCAGAGCTAAAGAGGAAACTATTGGATGATGGTCATAACTCTAATTTCTCTATACACCTTGGTAGCACAAAGATGTATAGATATCTAAAGGAACGTTTTTGGTGGGACAACATGAAGATGGAGATTGATAATTATATGTCGAGATGTATGAATTTTCAATAGGTGAATAGTGGAATAAAACAACGCAGAGGAGTCGTGCAACTGCTTCCTATACCTATGTGGAAATGGGATGATATTAAGATGTTCTTTGTCATGTGGCTACCAAAGAATCCAAGAAAAAATGATTCAATATGGGTCATTGTTGATCGTCTATCAAAATAATCACAGTTCCTTGCTATAACAAAAGATTTACCACTAGAACATTTAGAAAGACTACATATTAATGAAGTTATAAGACTTCATTATGTACACTTATCAATTGGTTCTGATCTTAATTTCCATTTTACATCCCAATTCTAGAAAATTCTTCATAAGGCCCCAGATACTGATCTTCGTTTGAGTACTGCCTACCACCCAAAAATTGACGGACAATCGGAACAGACTATTCAATCTTTTGAAGACAAGTAAATGTATTATTCACATGACTTTCAAGGTATGTGGGAACAATATTTACCACTCATAGAATTTTACTATAATAATATATTCCATTGAAGTATTCAGATGGCACCATATGAAGTGTTATATGAAAAAAGATGTCGCACACCAACTTGTTGGGATGATGTTGGTGAAAGAAATCTCGTAGGCCCAAAACTTATTATGGAAACAACAAAAATTGTGGAGATTAACCAAACCCATATGAAAATAGATCAAATTTGGAAAAAGATATATGTTGATAACTAAAAGAAGGATTTTTAATTTCAAGAATAATATCATGTTTTCCTAAATGTATCTCCATGGAGGGTATTATACAATTTGGTAATAAGGGTAAATTAAATCCAATGTACACCAAACCTTTTCAAATTCTAGATCAAATTGGAACCATAAGATACCGTTTGGAATTTCCTCCAAGTCTATCCAAAGATAAAAATGCGTTATAGGTATCAATGATAATGAAATACATGCTAGAACCAACACATGTACTTACTAATGAAGAATTATAACATGAGACTGATCTCTCTTATTGTGAAGAGCCTATCAAGATTCCTTATAGTAGAGAACAAGTATTTGAAAAATTGGATTAATCATATGGTAAAGATTCTTTATAGGAACCATAAGATGTAGGAAGCAACGTGGGAACCTGAGGATGTTATGAATAATAAAATCTCACATATTTTTAGTGGGATTTATACATATAATTTTGAGGATTAAATTTCCGAATGAGGGAATAATGTAATGCCCCAAACATTTTATGGTATGTTCTTCTTAAATACATTCCATTCATTAAATAGCCTATATTTCATAAAGAAATAAGTCTCTGTGAAACAAAAAATTATAGGAGAAAGATATAACATATTCATTAAACATAAAATTTTTACTTATGTGTTTTGAGATTCAAAAAATGGTCACTTACGGTTGTGATCAGTAAGGTCTTCGAAATCTGATAGAACCAAAATGTTTTTTATGAATAGAAACATACCTTATAAATAATAATATATATAGTAATATTTCTCTTATAAATAGTGACTCATATTTTTATTTTAATTTATTATGGTTATAAGGTAATGAGATGTGGATTAATTTTTTCATGGTATTAAAAGATTTAGTTATAGATTTAAATTTTTTATTTTTGAATAAATTATGATTTGACATAAAAATTAAATTAAAAAATACTTAGAGAATTATTTACAAAAAATGGAGTTTATTTTTGAAATCTATACAACGAAAAATGGTTCGGGTGTTTTTTTGGGATTTTCCTAAAATACATGAATATTTTGTGAATAGTAAAAATACAGTTTTGGGTTTTCAGTAGTTTAATGACATCATAATGAAATATAAGTAATATAAAATTATTCTCTACTTGTTTAAAGTAAAATATTACATGAGGTTTCCCAAGTGGATAAGAACATGGGCAAATACCATTGGTAAGCTCATGGTTTTGCAAAAACCACTAATGAGGTGTCCCTTTTAATTATTAAAAAACTTCCTCTCATTTACTATAAATACCCACTCACCCCTTAATTTTATTTCACTAAAAACTCATTATCCTAGAATATATGGTAACTTTATCTCTTTAATATTCCTACCTAGGTTTCCTCAATCCTCCAAGATCTCAACCATTATGTTTTGGGAGTTACTCTACAATTTAAGAGAATCAACCCCCTTCTATTTTCTCAAAGCCTTCATTTTTTTTCTAATATATTTTTAATTTGATTATGTTGGTATATTTCAGTTTATATTACCTTTTATGTACATATTATTGAAGAGTGATGAGATACCACCTTTCTCTCATCATACAAATTTGTGAAATTTTAAGTGACACTATTACGCTGTCGAATATTCGTGAGGGATTTCTCAATTTTTCTTTTATTTTGAGTTCCTTTATTTTATTCTTCCATTATAATCACCCCTAATAATAATTATATGATAATTTCAGTACCATACATGAACTGATATTCTATTATTGTAATGGAATATTTTATCATCATCTATCTTTCCCCTCCTCTTATACTAAATATGAAAACATTGTCTAAGAAGTGTAAATTTTTCACATTCACGGATGGTGAGTTCTAAATTTTCATTACCTTGTTCAGTTATGGTCATTAAACCATTTTTATGGTTGAAATAGATCAAAAAATATTTATTTCGTCATATTAAATGTTTTGTAATATTTACACACTCCTAATATAAATAAATAATACAAAACAAGTTCATTATGCACAAAACCACCAAGAAAATCAAGCATTTGTCATTATCTTTTATCCAAAAATTCATCCAATTAGTATGTAACCAAAATCAAAATAAGGTCATTTATATCTCTATAAATTTCACTGATAATATATATTAACAATTCTATATGCTTAACCAAATTAATAATGAACTTCCATTCATGAATACAAGTAGGACGATCATGAAAATCAAGGAATAAAATGCTCCCAAAAAATAAAATTAAAACTTTTAAACCCATAAAAGAGAAATGAATTAAATTAAAAAGGATATACTAAATCCATTAAATGTATATTAAGTTAGATAATTATTAATCAATGAAGTTAAATTTGATCATTCAGGTCGTTAAAACAATTGAAGAACACACTCGGGCATAAAGTATGGGGTTTCTCAAGTCATTTTCATTTCAGTGAGATTTCCATTGTACGCCACTTATTTATTGTATGTGGTGTAGGTTTACTGAATTTTTTCCTATAATATCATGATTCTATTTATATTTATACTATTACATTATTAATTTTATGTTTATCATGTTTTGGTTAGATGATTCAATTGATTACAATATGGTAAGGGACATTGTCTCAATTTCCATTTCATTGAGACCATCTTGGTATTGTGAAACAAAGACTTCTTTTCTGGTTTATATACTTCCCATTTGAGATCATTTTAAATTTTAAATTTTAAATATATTTTATATCCATAATATGGTTTCATGGAAATGAGTATTGGCTTAAGTCATATACCTTTTACATACGGTGTTCATTGGAAATGTTGTTCTAACTATGGATATATTGATGAATCTGTATCCTATACTATATATAGATATTGAGAATGAATATTGTACTATATATATGTATAAATAAATCTTATTAATTTCAGTGATGAGTGGGGTCTGCTATAGCCCCTCGATGAATCAACAGGTCTCATGAGACAAATTAGTTGGCAACAAACCCATTGAGTTTGTTTCCAATAATTAGATGGGTTTCTACCATAGACTTAAACCATTTCGACGGTATTGTGGTATCAAGTTCCATATACCTGAAGTCCAATTAATAAGTGTATCTATATATTTATTTTTAGTTTTTACTATCCATGAGGTTTTCACTATGAAAAAACCTATGGATGCAGTTTCGTACTCATTTTATTAATGGAATGTGTTATTCATTTATTCCCGATTCCATATTGATTATGTAAAATTGTTTATGATTCACTTATATTGATTCATGCTTCTGCTATATGTAACCCTTAAAGAGAATTTGACCTCACCCCTTTCAATTTTTACCGTCAATAACTTATGAGGAGGATAATCCTTATTGATTTCTCGTGGTTGTATTTTATTTGTGGTTGTTTTGTATTGTATATTTGTTACCTTTTCCAATGTAATTTGAGTTACATATATGTATCAAGTTTCTCCAAGACTACTAAAATGACCATTCCTTATAGATTTTATTTCCATTTATGCATGCTAATGTATCATTTAATTCACCATCTCTGGTCTAGAGGGGTCGGGGTGTTAAAATCCTCTTGAAGACTGAACCTAAGATCAATTGAAAACATAGGGTTTTAGAGAATTAAAAGAAGATAAACCAAGATTCAATCCATAATTTGGAAAATAGATATAAGAGAAGGATTATAATCATTAGGATCATTTATCTATAACCAAAATTTCGCTAAATGGGAAAGAATCGAAGGGGAACCACACTTGGCTATCTTCGGTTGATTTGGGGCATTCTTAGGGTAGAGGGGGAGAAATGAGTTAGAAATATTGTGGGATCTAAATATCCCAAAATGAATGTTTTTAACTTTCTTAACATTAATGGGCTGAATGGTTTTCCCATATGGTTTTACAAACTATTTTCAATACATTCTCAATCCATTTTCCAAGGAAATGTAGGTCGCATGGATGCCTGGGTGGGTCATGATGTTTGAAAAATTGTGTGCCAACTGTGTGATATGTCACTACCTAATCTTGCTCGGTTTTCCTGGGAAGGCTGCATGGTTTACCTATCCTTGTGCAGACTGTACACCTTGAATAGATTAGTCTGGTTTCCCATTCCATTCATTTTCCAAACCCATGGAACACTCTTGAGACCCCTCATACACCCACGAAATATTTCATTAACCCTAAAAAATATATTGAAACAAAAATATTAAACAAGAACATGCCTCCTTTATGTCTGGGATCTTATAACCCCACGAACTTATAATAGCTCATCCTCGAGCCACAATTCATAGTCATCACAAATCTTCTAGAACAATAGATCATGGCACTAGGCCTATCTATCAATTCTAATTTCCTAAACATCTCATTGAAAATTATAATTTCACCACAATTTTTTAACCAAGGAATGATCTTTCCCACAATACTTCATCACCACATCACAGAACACAAACCATATACCCACAAAGTAAACATCATATTCTATCATACATCAACCACTATAACATTATAGGGAAAACAGAGATAATTTTTCCTAATGTACAACATAAGGAACTTGTTATACATCATTATATAATCATTGAAGAACCAATCAAAAAACCATCAGTTTAATCCATTTCACAACTCATTACCCCGATAACTAGGATTTATTTTTCTCTATTTTCCAAACTCTAATAGTGGACAAAACCTAATGTCACCCGAACGAAAACCCTTTGTCCTTCCAAATGAATTTCTCAACATGCGTCTATCCACAACATGTGTCCCAATGATCCCTTCCCATAACCATATGTACAAACTCAACCAAAAATATAGGGGAACTCACCCATTTAGACTCATTCCAATGATCGCTATCAGGGAAAAATCATCCCAACAGTGATCATCCGAGTCCCTCTAACCCAAAACATTGATCATGTTATCAACAACCACCTATCTGTTATGTTCCTCTCCCTACAGTAGACTCTATCCATTCCATTGGAACCACTTGAAAAATACATTATTATACTTTCCATTTGAGGACAACTATCAAATTAGCCTCACACAAGTACATATTCATTATCAAAATGTCCTTGTTGTCACAAATACCAAACCATAGGTTGGTCATAAGTCATCACATCCATTCGCATATACTATATCATGTTGGACCACCCTAACTGTCTTGTCCCATGAAAACCATCCTCCACTAAGGGAATGATACTTCTTTTCAACTTTCAAAGGCACATACTAACATGAATCCCATCACTATCACCCAACACACCTACCAAGGTCATTCCCTGACTTCCAATTGAATTTAACCATCATGGAATCACTACCCTCCAAAATATCAGTGGGCATAACATACCCCATAAAAGTTTCTCACACAACCATTCTTAATATTCATAGACTAACTATGAAATATACTTCTTAGTCAAACCCATTCCATTATTTGAAATTCACTTCTAACCCAAAAACATCCACTGAAGGTGATTTTTGAAAATTTCTATATTTCACCCACACCTAACCATGTCAATCTATCAACATCAAACTCACCCTGGAATGACTATCTTCCCCACTATATTGCCACATCATCACATGTCCTAGGTTCACTAAAAATTCAAGGAATTCTAATACAATCCAAATATATTTATCTTGGTCTACATCTGATTTTTTTGAGTTATAGAACCCAAACACTATTTCCACAACTATTTGAAGGTGTTACCAACCCCCTTCAATGAATTTACTGTAGGCCTCTCGAATTAATTTGGAACTACCCTAATACATATGCCAATGTTTGGCTTATCCTAGCACCACATCCAAGGCCCATCCATCTTCTTCGAGGAACCCAACATGTATCTCATAGGTTTTCTATTCATATCCCATTTATAATAAATCAACTCCACATTCTCCTACCCATATCCAACACTGACTAATCAATCCCCACCATATTATTTGTGTTACCATTGCATTCCATGAGGGAGTCTGACCACCAATGTGTACACTTGATCACAAGAAAAATGCCCAATACATAGACATCGCTGACTAGTTTTTTTCATAACAAAAAAACTAATATCACTCAAGGCCCATTCTTGGCTTCTGTGAATAACACCCATGGTATTTTTCACCAACCAGTCCATCCTGAGGACCTCACTCGAAAACCATCGATGGTGTAAACCCAGCATCCATCTTCACATATACCTCCCCAAAGAGAATAGAATCCATATTCACTCTCTGAAGCATCTCCCGTGCTTCATATTCCCATGAACCTACACCGCTGGGCTAGCCTCACACAAGGTCACCCTTGATTTTTCCAGAAACTATCAATGCATAACCACCACTTGAGTTGCATCACCAACCATCAATCCTACTACATATCCCTCTAAGAAAAAATAATACTAGTTAATACTCTATGTGTCCCACTATAAAATTCCAAATCACCAACTTATATGACGTAGACCCAAAATCATGAGGATCTCTATTCTACCTCTCTCATAGTTCACCATGATAGTTGAATGATATCAAACTCCTACACTGGATTTTTGAAAAGAAAAACCCATCTGTACTTTTCCCAAAACACCTGAATTTAGTTACAAACCAAGAAACTATCGGGAACAACACTCTCACCCTTACTCTGATACACACTATTCCAAGCACACAAAATAAACATTTGTTGAATGTATTACGTCAAAGGTGACCATACACATACATCGAACCTATACGAAAAACGTAATATTTGGGATCCAAAACACAACTCGAAAGATCCTTACTCACGAAGTCACCAAAACCTAGGAACCATCCTTATGGTCAATAATGAACTTCATACAATCACGACCCACATGGATTTCCACACTCACCATACCAATCAACATATCATGATCCAAACTGCATAGCCCTATTGAGGGTTCCCTGAGCACAAATCCCATGCCATATCATAACCAGAAAGGTATCACAACCCAAATCCTATGTCCCAAACTAGGGAACTCTCACTGCCCCAAACCAACTATACAAGGGTTGAATTAACAACACACGGAATACCCACTACCTGGTTCACCCAAGGGTTTCATCATAAAAAATCCTTTTTATAATTAATTTCCCAATTTATTTGGAACTCAGGAATTTACATTTTAAACTCTTATTCACCTGACATTTTAAGGTCTTTACCTAATTCATGACACCAATCCAAAACATTCTTCTCATAAAGCTCTATGATGAATAATCGATATGGTTATCCTAATATAGAGAATATCTTATACCATTAACCTTAAACTACATATTTTTCATACAATATCCTAATAATAATCATCACACATAGAACACTACCCTCTAATATACATATTGAATGTCATGGTAAACATTGGTTAACTAATTTACATGATAAAAGGTCTTTCATGAGACTCCCATTTTAAACCATTTCCTCTTTCACAATGAAAATAATTTCTATTAGGCACATTACCCATTTGAAAACTAGTTAAAACCCTCATTTAAACTCATTTAAACTTTTTAATACGAAAAATTCAATATCAATTTTAGTGACACTATTCATATGTCTCTCTTTTAGATACCATTTTCATCAAATTTTACAATGAAATAAAAAGTATTCCAATATCAATGCCCCACACACCCATCATGTGTGTGCCAATCATGATGGGTTCCACCAATATCCTTATGCACATAAATTTCTTCATGAATGCAAAGCCTCATGCCATCACACCTATGAGAAAAATATTAGAAATTAGTTACATCACACAACATTTGAATCACCCAATACAAAAATACCATTCAAATGTAACAACACACATAAAAAACAACAACTCTCACCCAAGGTCAATTGAGTTTCCCCCATTAAAGGGTTAACTACTCCAAATAAGGAGCTCATCAGCAAGTCGCGAAACATCCTAGGCTCCAATATAATATCCCTAAATAGTAAATCAGAAAAATGTGAAAGGATCCTCCCTTTGATACCACTTTGTAAAATCCTAGTTCAGGAAGCCACTAAATCAGTTCCCTGATTCGAGTCATCAAATGACCTCAAGCACAGCTCCTAATACGCAAGAGGATGTCAACTATCGATGAGGGTCTAATAAGTCATGTGAGAATTCTATAGCCTATTTACTAGAGTAAGCCATAATAGAACAAAAATATAAATAGAAGAAACAATATGAAACAACCAATAAACATGCATACCTAAACATCTCCCAAAACTAGGTACCAATAATAATTCATTATTAACCATGTCATCACATACTAATAGTTCTAAAGTGAATAAAACCCAAAATAAATGGAAAAATCTAAATACCCAGAATGGGTCCCAACTCCAAGGCTATATCATCATCCATATATGTCCCAATCCCATCTCAACATCAGAGCATTGGGTGTTTTCCACTGTCCTAATCTGCATCCATGAAATAATATTGGGTACCAAATAGAGTCCCGAGTACGGTGTGATTACAAAAATCAGTAGGCCACAACCAACAGTGTCAACAAAACAACGATTCTAATAGATAGTGAACACAATTATGAAATAAATTACATGGAAAACCAAATAGATTAATTATGTATCTATTAGTTATCAATGTGTATCCTAACCATTTCTATCATTGTTAATATATTTACCCAATATCCATCTTCTTTGGATAATCCATTATCTTCATGTGTTCCATGGGTTAGGCATATACCTCACCTAGACATGTGTCTAAGATAATCAATCACTATAAATAAGGGAATAAGTCATGTCCCTATCTCACTAGGGATAAACACATTACATCATCAAATTATCATCACCTTGAAGCCTCGATCTAGGTGGAATGAAACCATTAGGGGAATAGATCCTTCATCCCCTTCCCTAACCCATGAATTTTGATGTAGAGTTTAGAGCCTCAGTCTTAATCAGCCCATGGTCATAGATATTCATGTAAATACCACACTATAAAAATCCATTTTCACACTCATATTTAACCATTAGCCACACACATACCATATCACAACCTATACAAATAGAAATCACATTTTGTAAAAATCGTAATGGGAATTAACATTATGCCTTAACCCATTATGTTATTTAATAATTCCCAAAAATTATAAAATATTAACATATTATAATACATTAGCACATATATTCCATTTATCATTACACAAGTTCTATTTTTATAGGCATAAAATAACCAATTCATAGCTTTCAACCCATTATGTATACCCCATTCTTCCCATTTATTAACCCATTCAACATATTTATCAAATACCTTATCAAAACTCATTTACATGTTCTTAAATTCACAAGTCATTTTCAATTCAACAAGTTCATAATTTCTTATATCCTAATCATTTTAGACATTTAAACATTAATAATAATCCAATAACACAATCTAAATTAACTTATTTATCTCATTTATCACTCATAAGACTAAGACGATCAACCAACTACCTTTTTATTCCATTTCATAGTTCATGCAACCCATTTGTATTTAACCCAATAACCCCTTATGTAATTACTTACCCTATTAATAAATAGAATTATTCTATTTAAACTCAAACAGTAATATTCCAACATTATTCATGGGATCTAAATTATCACACATCAACTCTGCACTTAACCACACCAATTTCTTGGTTCGAGAACGTCAGCATACCCCATGGGCAGACCTAAATCACTCAAACCATCCTCAATGCATCCAATGAGAATCATTATGGGTCTAAATCATTATTTATCAAACCATTATACATAATCATACTCATTGACTAATATAACCAATAATAGGAAAGAAATATCTTCATGCACATGAACAAATCTATAAAAAACCTAGAGTATATATGTGGTAGAAAACAAACCTCGAATCCAATGATGAGTGCACTCCTAATCATATCCTTAGATATGGATGCAAGAACCCCATGAAGATTTAACTGAATAACTATAAGAAGGAGAGGGTTTTAATTCTTAAAAAGAATAAAACTGAAGATAAAATCCCTAATCCATAAAAGAGAGATTATAGATGTATTAAACTCACTCGAATCCTCAATCTACAAAAAATGGCACTCAAAACGGAAGGAAATCAGAGGAGAACCACCCTTATAGATATTGGGTCTATTTGGTTAAGGCTTAGGGTAGAGAGGGGGAGAAATTAGGTTGAGATTGTGTGGGATCAAAATATCCTACAATTGAATGTTTTTAATTTTTTCCAAAATATTAGGCTACATGGTTTACCCACACAGTTTTGGAAACCATATGAAAAACATGCCCAAGACACTATCCAATACAAGCTAGGTCAAATAGTTTTCTAGTGAGGTCACACGGTTTGAAAAACCGTTCACCATCTATGCAATATTGCATTACCTAATCTTGAACAATTTCTTTTGGGTAGACGACATGGTTTACCTAACATTGCGCAAAATGTGCACCTCGTATAGATTGGCCCGATTTCCCCTTATTTTAATGTTCCAAACCCCTAGAACACCTCTGAGGCCCCTAATACATCTGGTAAATATTTCATAAACCCAAAACAAGTGATTGAAACCAAAATTTTATATAAGAACATACCTTTCAGAAGTCTAGGATCTTACAACAACCCATCATCAATGTATCAGATGAACTAAAAAGATTATATGAACAAAGAGGTGTGATATAGGATTCAATAATAAATAATGTTGAACATTAATGGAGAGTGGAGATCAAAACATTATAGGGAATAATTCATTCTCCCATGTTTAATTTTCTAATATTTTTCTATATCTTTTCTTATTATTCCATTTATCATTGTAAGCATCCACTGAACTAAACATTTGATGGAAATTGATTTTCTTAATTCTTAATTATTCTTAATTAATTAACTTAATTTTTTTTATTTTTTTTATTTTTTCATTCAATTCTATTATTGTTTTTAGTTGATTTTTTAATATTATAAAATCATCCGCTCGATTATTTAAAAATTTCCCTAATATAATAAATCATCAGGTTGAGTTATCAGATTTAATGAATTGATATTTATTTAATAATAAAAATTAACTCAGATAATGAATTCCTATAAGAATATATTATTGAACTATTCGATAAAAAATTAATCTATTCAATAATATTCTTCTATTAAACTTCCACATGTCATCAATGTCCATTTCTCCTACGCATAAATATATTGTATCACACTAATAATACCATACAATCACCATTCTTGCACACAATTTTACTCTTCCCATTCACTACATCTAACTTATCCTTCATGTTTTCATTATTTTAGGTTTAGTCAATACCATTGAATATTCACCCTATTTCCCTTGGTTTCAACCCTACATTTAACTATACTAGATTTAGGTAGGTTTTATAAATTGTAATATTTTTTATTCAAAGAAATATCAGATTCCAATAAAAATCAGTTGAATAATGTACAAGTTTCAAGTGAATACATGAGATAATATGATGAAAATAAATATCATTTAAAATACTATGTTTTACTTCCCTTCTAAATATATTGATTTTATAACTAGGAAGTTTTCATTAATGTGGGATGCCCCAATGTTATCTTCTATTAGGAATGAATGTAATGAGGTGACCATGAGAATTAGGTGCCTCATTTTTGGAATTTTCTTTAGGTAACACATTACTATAAAATCTTATCTATTAGTATTCTGGTAGAATATAGTTGATAAAATACATATTATTAATTGGAAAAAGAATTATCTTGTAAATTATCTAGGAGTTATATATTATATGATATAAAAATATGTCTTCCATATTTAGTGATTGATTATTTATGTGATAACTAGTGTATGTCCTGATGAAATATGAATCTTATCCCCACTAATTTTTATAATGAGTTTAAAAAGGATCATAATTTTTTGGGAGAACATTTTATAATGGTCTATATTAAATGTTAATAAAATCTGAGACCCATATGATAAAATATTTTGGTGTAAATATATATAACCATAATCTTCAAACATTATTATGTGATCTATATAGATATATGGGAAACATAATTTAAGAAATTTCATAGACTAGAATAAATATTCTTAAGAAATTAGAATTATATGTGTTAAAGAAAAAATCATCCTATGTAACAAAATGTTGATGTATTTAAATAAGTTTATCTTCTAGATTATTGGGATAAGTGTATAATTATTCAATAAATGTTTCATTAATGATTTATATGATTATGAAAACAATTATATTGACATAAATGGATGTTTTTTTTGAAAATTTGATTAATATTTATAACCAGTAAATGTATTTTCTCAAAATAATTATGAACGATAAAATAGTTATTTGATGGATAGGTTCTATTATTGTGTTGATGATATAAGAGTTTAAAGGTTCAAACTGGATTAAGAGATATTATTTAGAGGGTCTAATAATGTTTCTTTAGGTATATAATCAATTCTTTTAAAACCTAAAGTTAATTGTATGCAAGAAGGATATTGTTTACATATAATGAAATTATGTAGATATATATTGGGGTTTAATAAACATTATGGGGATTCTATGTCATGAATTATATTTATAGAATCAATCCATTTATTTTTTATAGTATATGATATAAAGTGTATATTTTAGGATGGTCGAATGTATTGAGAAATTAGAAATCAAGGAAATAATAGATGTAACATTTATTTTTCATTTAAATGATGAGGACATGGTTTATTGATTCAGGGATTTAAATGCAATATAATTGTCATAAGTTCAAATGGATCTATAAAGGATGGGTATTTTCTCCATTTATTCTATTATAGGATAAGGTAAGTTGTTTCATTAATTTTTTTTTATAAATAATCAGATAAAATAGTTTAAATTTACATGCATTATGATTAATTGTATTTTATAACATAATTATAGCTCCAAATATATACGATACCATATTTTATGTGGATAAAATAGTTTGTTAAACATACTCCCTAAATTAAATAATATTTTTTTCATATTCAAAATTATTTTTTGAATCATAGAAATGTATTATAAACGTATATATTTTATACAATATTATGTGGATTAATTTATGGATTTATGATGTTAAAATTTAATAAAAAAAAATTATTTAATCCAAAATATAATAAACAGTCACATTATACAAAAATATTTTAGGCTATGTTGGTACAATAATTTTTTAAATAGAAGAACTAGTTACCAAAAAAAATTCAATGAAACAATTTGATGGAAAAGGTTTCTATATTAATGATAATTAATGAATTAAAACAATTATATTTAAATTACTTAGGTTATTAGTATCATTAAATTTATCATCATAAATTAATATATTATAAACAGTTTTTCAAGGATTTGATATTTTTAAATCTTATTCCTAGGTCACAAATTTTTCCAAATTGTCTTACATTATAGATGTTAAACACAAATGTTATTTATTGAGAGGTTATTATTATATGGTCACATATATATGTGAGAAAAACACATATATATGTAAGGATTTTAAAAAAACCATGAATTGGGAAAAAAATTGACTTGATAGTTAATCAAACATAGTATGATGTGATATGTTCTTATATATTTTTTTGTTAATATTAATAAAAAAATTAATAATAAAAATATACCATGTTATATAAAAGGAAAAAACATACTTTATCATTATTTTATATGGGGTGAAGATACACAATAATTGAAATAATACATGACCTCTAAAAGTATAACTATGAGTTTTCTTTTAATGATGGTCAAAAAGAGTATCGAATGATATGATTTAATATTAAGCTTATAAAGATAACGATTCTTATATTAGGATATTAAATATGAATTTCAATCATAAATTAGGTTTTGGTTATTTAAGGATTCATGAAACAAACCCAATAGTGAAACATACACTATGTATTTGGTATACTGTGGGTGCCCAGTTAATATTTAAAATCCCTAAAACCAAATTATAGAGAGATACCCAGAAATATAAACATCATATATTCATGATTTTATTACTTAATATTTTAATATTTTATAATAATAGAGTGATTTGGTATGTTGTGGATAATTTTTTTTCAATTACAGATTATGTAGTATGATATTTTACATCTTGTATAACAAATGTGACATATATTCCTGAAATTGAGAAAGTATAAGGAAGTGTTTGGTCACACCTTGGTAATAAATATTATGTTTTTATCTAATTTAATTATTTTTTTGTGATATTCGCATCCATAAGGATGATGGAAATGTAATATATCCATCATCCTTATTAGTATAAAATTGCATAACAGATATTATAAATGTATTTATAGAGGATGTAAATAATCTATGAATCATGGTTAATTATTATCATATAAAAAAGATTATATGAAAATTCATGATTTTATATGATGTATTCAATGCAGAAAGATATTGATATACCTTTTTTGATAGATATCAAGAAAAATCCATTTATATATTGAGTAGCACTGATTCATTTCTTGAGGATGCTCATTGATTACATTTATCAGTTTAGGAATTTATATTTGTTTTCAATGGTCCCAAAGGACTAAGGGGATATAATTTATGATTGACTATATGGGTATTTATTTTAAGAAAACATAGAGATATTCTCTAAAAGGGTTTTAGAGTTTATACAAAAGGATTTTTTTAATTGAGTTTCATAAGGTATTACATATGATTTGATATGTAGTGAATTTGATGATATCCGTGATTTTTTAGATATAAAGAAGTAGTTCTGTGTGTGGTTCCATAAATTAATTTATTTATAAAATATAATATGAATTAAACAAAATCTATGATTATTCAGTAGAAGATGGATATTTATATAGATATAACAAAAACCCTTTATATCATATTGTACAATAGCATATTTTTTATAGTATGAATTTGATGAAATATATGGAATAAATTATTCCATGGTGTTGAGAAAATAATAAATCCTATTAAATGATGTTATGATACCTACTTTTAACTATTTAATAACTATAAATTTTTATAATCACCCACACATGTTATCATCTTTATAAGAACACAGTATAAAAATTATATATTCTAGTGAATTTCAAATATAATTAACATTATTTTCCCAAATATTATTTGGGTTTATAGTTTTTGAGAATTAATTAGTAATTCATAAATAACAAAAAAAATTACATAGTGTATACATCTAATTAGTTTCCTTTTTTCACATCATGTAAATATTGTAAAATAAAACATGTTTTATTTTAATATAAAATCTTCATGAATGTCAACCTAAATTCCTATTTATTCATACTAATCGATAGACCATATTAAAAACATTTTAAAAAGAGACATGAGGATAAAAATATTATCAAGGGACATATAATAAAATAAATTCACATGTTACTTCATGTTTACTTATAAAAATTTTCATTTTCATTTTCATTTCTAGGCTCAAAATAAGCATTATTAACCAAGAAATCACATTCTCTACCTAGTTATATTTATAAAAAATTTATAAGAAAAAATATAAAAAATATAAAACTCTAAATTTTTCATTGGAAACATGAAAAACTCATCAAAACTATTTCACAAATAAATAATTTCCACCTTTATGATGTAGAGAATAATTTCTTTTGAAAATAAGTGCTTTAATTAAAATTTTAGAAACAAAAGGATTTCCCTTAAAACACATAAAAATAATTCATAAAAAATATAGGTATATCTAGAAATAAGTATCTGTATTTATCATTGAAATATAATATCCATGCATTTGACCTCTATACCCAATGAATTTGAGAGTTATCATGGACCAACCTATACTTGGTTTCTAAAATTACCACTCTTATATGGTTTATAATAGAAACACTCAAACATGGTTTATCATGTGACCACCCATCATCATAAATAATTTCCAAAAATAGTAACATAATCATAAGATATAAAATAATGAAAATTTAAATATTACACTCATAAATAAAATTCACCCATAAGAAATTTTTTTAAAAAATTGAAATATCCACTCCCTTTATATACGATTTAAAATACCAAAATACCTCAAAAAATGTAAAATGATTTTCATTTGAATACAAAAATAAATTACTTTTATAGATTTATTAAAATTCATTATCATTGTATACTTTTGAATAGAAAATTTATTTTTTCTTCTATAAAAATGTAAAAAATTTCAATACATAAAATGAGAAAATATTCATGTTGAAAAGCATTAATGGAAATTCAATATAGATATAGAAAGTCCCTTTTTGTGAGTCTGAATCATCATGTACATTCATTATTATAATAAACTCTAAATTTATGAAAATTATTTACTTTATTAAGGAAAAAATTCATTTTTTATTCATTTCATTATATTTATTACCAATCTATACAAATTTAGTTAATCATTTTTTTCACATCAGATGTTTTGATGATATTTGGTTTATGTGTCCAAAAAGACATCAGTAGGATGACTATGGTTAATGAGGTAATTATTAAATCATGAAGAGAATAAAACTAATAATATTAAAGTAATTTTTATAAATTATTTATACTTTTAAAACAAATAATGATATTGTTTTCAGAAATGAACTACGGTAAAATCATTGTGATGACAGCTCATATGCACGTAAGAGTAACCTTTTAATTTTTTAGTTATCATTGTGGAAGTAATGAAAGTATTATTTTAATAATAAAAAATTATAAAATGTAATTAAAACCATTTTATTTCTTTAAATATTATTATATATACCATCCATTTGATGTGGTGATGAAAAAAGAATCGCATCGCTTCCTATTGATGGTAGTCCACACATTCGAACGAAAAACAATATCATTTTTATGTGAGTGGAAAGATATTAAATTTAATGATATATTATATATTTTTTATAATGATAAATATGTACTCACTATCATAATAAATTCATATATATCACATATATTCATTAAATTAATCATTATTACCTCATGTAAAGCATTAGTGAAAAATGAATCACATCACTTTAGGAGGCAGTAGTCTGTTGTACATGTGAGCGAAGTTATCTTACCACCCAGGGAATATAATGTAATAAGGTAATTGATAAAAAAAATTACATAAGCATAATAATTTTAAATATATATATATATATATATATATAATTTAAATCCATCATTATAACCATTCATAATAGAAGGTGATGGAAAAATAACTATATCGGTTCCCAATGTGGTAGTTCACTTTACACAAGAATGACAATTTTGTTTCCCACATGATGGCAGTAGATATTGATCTGGGTTATTATATTAATATGATATCATCCAAGTATATAGGACATAATTGATTTATTATTTCATCCTGGTTGATTAATATTTTAGGAATGTGGAAGAATAATTAAAACTAAAATCCTCTACTAATAACGATATCTCTTCTCTAGGAAACCTCTTATGGTTTACACAAAAAATATTCATAGATTGGTTTTATAAAAAAAATTGAATCTGTGATTTTAAAGTTATGTTAGGAATGGATTTAGTTAGGTATTTTCTAATAAATATGGATTTTTTGTTGTGAATAGGATGAGATAGGGGGTGGAATTTTAAAAGTGGGGAATATGACACACTTACATTTTTTGGAAAAGAGATATTGATACCCATATTGTTTACATTGGAAAACATTGAAAAATATATCATTATAATTAATTAGATGTGTTAAAGTGTAAATATTTCCATAAAATATAATTTATACAATTCTTTAGGTCATTTTGACACGAATAGTTTAATTTTAACCCATATAAATCTGTTTTAACCACAATCACGGTAAAATATTTTTATTGTATTTACTATTAATTATAAAAAAATTAACTTGAACATGTTATATGATATAAGTTTTTATGATTCCAAAAATTTAATCAATTTTAAAAAATTAATTTCACCTAAGTAAATGAATTTAATTTAATATTAAACCCACAGACATAGTGAAACTCTATTTTTTCAAGAAACATATTCTTCATACATAAGATGATTTTATATAAATTACAGGATTCGTAATTATTATTATAAGAATTAAAATTAAAATTTATATATATATAATTTATAAATTACATTTAAAAAAATCTTCATGAGTTTTATATGAAATAATTAAAATAGAGAATCATTATGCACTATAAAATAGTTTTTCGAAAAATGAATTTTTAAACAAAAAAAATTATATTAAAATAAAATATAAAAAAGATTAAAATGTAACTAATTATATTAAATATAAATTAAAAATTATTGTGTTTCACGAAATATAATTAAAATCATAATAGAACCTTAAAAATATTTAATTTATTTAAATGAAATTACAGTTTTACAAAAATTGGTATTTTTCTCTATTCAATGAAAAATAAATTTATTTTGAAAAATAAAAAAAATTCACCCTAGGTTAAATTTAATATTATAAGTCTCAAAATTCAATTAATTTTATAAGATATAAATTCTATCATTTATAAATTAAACACATTAATAAAACCATTATAAAAAAAGAGATTTGTTAAAAATATTTTTTTATTTAAAAATTACATAACATTTTAAAATATATATATATATATAATTCATATTAATAAAAATTAATATTAATTATTTTATCATTAAATGTATTTTTATATTTCACCCTTTTTAAAAATGAATCCTTTCAATTCTATTCCATTATTAAACAAATGAGGATATATTTACTTCATAACATTTTTAGATTCTCATATCGCTTCTTCCATCATATGGTTTTTCCATAAAAGCTTAACCTAGTAAATCACCTTATTCCACAACACTTTGTATCAATAATCAATATTCCAGACATGATTTTCAACATATGAAATATTCACTTCTAGTTAAACTACTTCAAGGCTCAAAAATTGATATGAAACATCCATATATTTCTTTAACATTTAAACATGAAATACATTGGGTACGTGGGATAAAATATAAGTAAAAGTAACTCAGTATAAAATTGGTACAACATTATCCATGATTTAATATGTTTCAATAAATCATAGATTTTAAATAAAATTTTTTCCAAAATGAATGAAACTTTTCCATGGAGGTACTTTAATAAAAATAGGATCGCCTACCTCAAAGGAAAAATATTTTATCCAGATATCTACATTACTTTTCTTCCTACTCTCATCCATTCTTATATGTTACTGAATTGACTATACCTTCTGTACTATTTATTCTACAAAATATGGACCCATCAACTTCATTTATCCTACTTCATCCCAAATATCTACCATTCAACACTTCTTTCTATAAAATTCCTCAAATAGATCCATATATATATATACTGGACTGAAAGTTATTACTATAGGAAAAAACAGCCAAAATAATTTGTTGATCCCAACTTCCCTTGTAACCTATTATATAATAACAAGGAATATATTCTATATTATGAATCATCTATTCATACCAACCATTTCTTGGGGGATAAAAATCTATACTAAAATTTAATTCAAAACCCAATGGATTATTAATTATAATCCATAAATTAGAAGTAAATATAGATCATGGTCAGAGTCAATGGAAAGTGAAACTCCATTTAACCAGACTATCCCCTATAGATATAATTAAGAAAGATGATTCAAATACATAGTATCTTGAATGGGAAGAGAAAGTGGAGATTTAGTTAATCGATCTATAATTAACCAACTCTTATTGTTACCTCAATATTTATTTGGATATCCCACCAATAAATCCATTGAAATATTTTACCATTTCCACTCTAGAACTAACAAAGGTTTAAACATTCTCCTTGATAATTTTGATGATACATTAACCAATTCCAAAGTCAAAAATTTCATGGTAAATCATGAAATATAACATTTCATACCATCCCACCAATAAAACTCTCTAATGTCTGGGTATATATTTTTTTACTTATAGGATAAATATAAGACAAATAACTATGATCTTATCTCATCAACTATATCTTCAAAAATAAATCACAAGGGAAACAATTTTTTTTCCAAATTTGAAGAAAAATTATTAAAATAAATCTCAAAAAACAAAGCCATCTTAATTTATATTAACTTTTTATGAAAAATATTGTCCTTATTCTAAAATTTATTAGTTATTTATGACAAAGTTGATGACACAAAAACATGAAATAAATGATAGGACTCCACAGCTTCCAAAATATCTAGGATAAATACGTTAGATCATTAACGAAAGGGTCATATTCAAAATGTAACGTGGTTAATGTAAAATTATTTTTCTAACATAAAGAATAATACATTTTGATATGTTTTCTAATATGGTAATTAATAATGAAATAATAATCCTTAACCTATTCCATATATTGTTTCTATATGATGTTCAATTATAATTGCATGAATATATAGTTCAAACTCTTATAATGATTATATGTTTCAAAATTTACCCTATAAAAATGATGCCTATAAATTTATAAATTAAAAACCATACCAGCTAATCCATGAAAATTTGTAGAGTAATTTAACATTGTATCTTTTTGTTTTCATGAAACCTAAGAAATTACATGATCAATCTACATCAGGGGAATACCAGGTCATTTTAAATAATCATCTATATAGATGAAAAAATCACCATTTCTTGAGTGAATGTCCACAGTTTGAGAATTATCCAATCTTATTTTCTATTCCATAAAACAAACATCACATTAATTCAATAAAATAAATTTAACTCCTTTTAAATTTAGCTTATTCTTTCGAAAAGATAAATGAGAAAATGTTTCAAAAAACCACATATATGATAAACCAAAAAAAATATGAATTTCTATGATATTTGTAGGATTGTGAAATTCTTTAAAAAATAATTTTAGTGAGGAAAATAGGTATACCATCATTATATTCAATGTGTCTATAGAATGAAATTATTTGCATCCAAAATTCACACAAACTAAATTTCAGATTAGTTTATTTTCTTTTAAGGTTTCCAAAACAATCTATTTGACTATGTCAAAATCCTCATGAATTTTAGAATATAAAATATATCATCAACAAAAAAACAAAAAACTTGCGTATATATTCAGAGAAAACTCTATTTATAATATCTATAAATATATATGGTGTATTAGATAACCCAAAGGGTATAACTTCAAACTCATAATGCTAATATCTAGTTTGAAATTTTATTTTTAGAGTATCAACCTATTTTACCTTGAAATGATGATACCCAAACCACATATCAACCTTCAAAAAATAATGATTTCCTTAGAGCTGATAAAAAATCATCTATAAGATAAAAAGGATACTAGTTCAAAAAATTCATTTTATTAAATGATTTATAATCAATGAAATGTATTATTGAACTTCATTTACTTTAGTCAAACAAAACCTGATAACCCCATAGTGAGGTATAAGGAACAATAAAACCATTATCAAGAAATTCTTGAAACTTATTTTTTAATACCACAATTTTTACTTTATCCGTTCAATAAGTGGGTTTAGAAAATGTTTTAGTATCACACACTAATTAAATATTAAACTCAAACTCCCAATCCGGAATAACACTAGTTAAATCATCTATAAAAACATCAATTTCTTTATTTATATGTGGAACATCACTAATTTTAATAGTTTCTTTATTCTTAATAGAATTTTTTAGATAACCTTCACATCTATCTCTAATCAATTTTTCATCTTCTTAGTAGGTTATCAATGGTATTAAATAATTTAATAAAACATTCTTGGATCTGAAATCTATATTATAATGACTAATTAAAGTCCAATAATTCCACGAATAAAATCACCCTCTATTATGGAATGTTTAAATACATTTTTCATAAAGGGAATCTAACTTAGAATAATATGATGGTCCCTATAAGTCTTTTTTTCCATAATATTAATACCGGGTGTTTTCAATAAAAGTATTATCATCTTATTATGATATGATATTTCCATTTTCTTAAACATTTATTTGATATGATGGAATATGAATATCCATATTCATAATGGGTAATAGTTTTCTTTGAAAAAAATAGTAACATACTAGACACCAATTTATTTGATATCCAAAAAACAACTGTAGTTGTAGAATATTGTTTTTCCAAACGCATTTAATTTGAATCTTTCTAATTTCCACCCTGAGTAAAAAAATGAAAACACATATTAGAATAATTACCCAACTCATTAAAATTAAAACAACTTATAATTATCTTTTTGTTACTTGTATACTAATTTTAATTGTATTCATGAGATATTTGACTAAACATACCACATTGGAAGCACATCATATTCTTGTAGCATTTTCATACAGATTTTTTACCGCACTTACCACATGATATAAACTTTATTTTCTTACCGCTGAACTTATTTGATCCATTCCTCCCATTTCCTTCAACCAAGATAACTTTTTAAGGTTGTTTTTATTGAATACTGAATCATCAAAATGGTTCATTTCTACCTTCTCATAACACCAAACAAGTATCTCATTGAGTTTTTATTCCTAGGAATCTAGTAACCATCTATATCGTGGCTTCCATAATGACTAAAAGTGGTCAGATTTGTTACCAATATCACAGATATAATTTGGAACATACATTAAATGTTGAATGATGTTTTCTTCATATGTATCTAGTGAATATTCATTCTTTTTCTTCAATTACAATACTTATTTTTCTACCCTAAGTTGAGAGACATTAAGAAAACATTTTTTTAATTGAAAATATTCATAAATTCGTCACATTACAAGGAATAAATATCTTTCATTTAACTAATATTCATAACCTTTAAATAGTTTTATTCATCTTCACATTCAAAATAATAAATAGAAAGAGTTAACTTTTAATGATCCGAACAACCCTTGACATTAAATATATTATCTCAAGCTTTAATCAATAATTCATCTATCATTGTGTAAGAAAATCCATTTAATTTAGGATAGTGTTGTCATAGAAAATGTACCACTAATGGAATGTTCCACTATGGTATATCTATTTTCACATTAGACTGAATACCACCACTTTTTATATATTGGTTCATCTAATCCATCATAATAAAATACTACTAAATTAATCTTTCTACCATCATATTCTTCTGATTTGGAATGATATCATCCCCTTGGTGCCTCCCTACATCAACTTCACTATTTACTTTGTATAAAACCATTTTGAATAAACATAGTTAAGATAAATAAATATTCTAATCACTAAATGTTAAATAATTTTAACTTAATAATAAATTAATATTTGTGAAAGTAATTCTATTAACATTGTTGTAACCTTTAAAATTATCTAAACCGTTTATTTTATACCAATATTAAGGTCTCAATATTAATCATTAAGGATTCAAGAGTCTTAAGAATATAATTCACTTTATTTTTCTAAGGATATTTTTTGTTTTGTTTCTAAGGTAAATAATAAATTACACATACAATAAAAGACCATATATTACAAATCATACACTTATGATCATTATCATGTTTTCTTATAATGTAAAACTTTTAAATAAAACAAATTTTATTTTCATGAAAAATATTCACGACTTTCAACATGAATTCCTATTTGATATTACACATTAATAAACCCTATGAAAAATATTTAAAATTTATTTTGGGCATCAAAATCACCTTAACAACCATAAAAAAATAAAGAAATGTGTTAGTCTATGATTACTTCTAAAAAAATCCATTTTCAAAGTAAAAATTGGGCTCTAAATAGAAATTTTATTACCTATAAAATCACTATCAATGCCTATATATTTTCATATGATATCTCATAATAAAATTTAATTTCAAAATTAAACTCAAAATGGTTTATATGAAAACATTATAATCTCATAAAAACATTTTCATAAAGTTTTAATTTTAACCCTTAAGAAGTATATAACAATTTTTTAAAAATAAACACACATATTACATTTTTAAAAGACATAGGATTACAAGAAAACAAATATGAATCATTAATAAAATTTATAGGTATATTGGGAATCATTATCCATGTTTCACTTACAAATTTGAAATCCATATGGTCTACTTCCATACCTAATTCATTGTATGGCTATCACAGACCCACCAGTCCTTGGTTTATAATGTCACAACCCATTCTTGGTTTATAACATAACCAACCACACATGGATTATCAATGAACCACCCATTGTAATAAAAAAAATTTCAAGAACCATAACATAATCATAATTCATAAAATCATTAAATTTAAAAATCACAATTTGAATATATTATTTTCATACCTAATAAAATATTTTTAGTCATTGAAATATCTACTCTATTTAAGAAAACCCATTTTCTATACCAAAAGAACCAAATAAGGGAATTGGGGTTTTCCTATATGAGTAACTAAAATATTTTAAAACAATAAAAGAATAAAATAATGGATACATAAGGGTAAAACAATTTTGTTTTCATATACATTAAAATAAAGCCTTCATTTTTTACTTTCTAAATTATATAAAAAATTTCCCTTAAATTTTTTAAAAATATTCATTATAAAAAATTAAAATATATTAAAAATATACATAAAATTTATGTTATAAATTATTTTATTTCCAAATAAATATATCTATAAAATATAGTTTAAATGTAAGAAAATTTAATAAATTTTTTTTAAAGTAACGTTAAGTAAAAATTCATAAAAAGAAAGTCCATTACCTTGAGTTTGATTCATCACGTATGTTCTATATCTTTATAAACGTAAATTTCTTGATAATTTTATAATTTCTTAAGAACCATTTTCAAATTTATTATTCCTTTTAATTTATCTCTTATCCTGATATACATAATTATTTAATAATTTAATTTCACTTTATAAATTTTGACAGTATTGGGTTAATGTGTAAAAAATAACTTTGGTTGGTTGACTATTGTCAATAAGTTCATTATTCTATTATATTTAGAGTGATAAGAACGAAATAAATATAATTTTTACACATAATTTATACTTTTATAAATAAATAGGTAATTTGGTTATGATAATTTGACTACATTACAATAATGGAGACAAAATGTGATGGGGAGATGGATGAGGAACACTTCTTAAAGACACTAAGGAGATTATTAAAAGAACATCTAAACCATGACATATCATAATTATACATTGATATTAAGGATGTATTTGTCTCACCTAAACAGAAGGTGGACAGGGTCATCAACAAGGCACAAGTGTGATCAATATCATATGGGAAAGAAGTATAGATTGAGCCTAATACAGTGATTCCCCAAATTCTATGAAACTGAAGGCCTCTTATAATAGATTTTTCCATGATTCAATAGCTGATTTAGAGTCTTTCCTAAAAATATTCACAAGGAATGGTTCCCTAGATTTTTTTGAAGCCAAACATAAATTATTAGTTGAAATAATTGAGGTATTTCAACATTATATACTATATAGAGTCTCGGTGACATGGAATAATTCTCCACAGACTATTGAAGACCTAAAGACTTGGTATAATGAATGCAGGGGATTTGAATATTGGGGAATGGTTTCAATCATTAAGGGCATATATCACACTATTTTCTTGTCAGATGAAAAAAAATCCTAGCTTGGGGATTTGGTCCAATTAATATGAAGCCTCGTTATCTCTCACTAAAAGAATGGGATCCTCTTACTAATCTGTACTCCTCTAGGAGCACCATTTTTCAAGAATGGATTCGAAGAAATGGAATGAATTGGTTCTTCTAGAACCCTACAATCCTATATGATGTAGATTTTGTAGTGGGGAGATCAATCAAATGTGACATGAAATGAGAGGGCACAGTATAGACACTACGCCAGATCTTTAGTTGAAATTGATTTTCTCCATTATCTTATTGAAAACATTTTTGTTGATTGGTGGTGATTTCAATCAATAAACATGAATCCATTTTGAATGGTTTCTAATGTTTTTTTCTGTTTGTTTTTAAATTGGTTACTCCTTGTAGAGCTATCAGAAGAACTCACATTGTTCCATATACATGAAATATGTTTATATTCATACTATGTGCAGATCAGATGGTACAAATAAATTAATAAGGCGTGGTCCTATGATGGAAAAACATGTATACTAACCTAATGTTCTTACTGATATGTCCTAGAATTTTGGGAGTGTCTCCTTTGCATATATAATCAAACAAGAAGATGGTAATAAGGATCCACCAACAGTCTTTGGTATGATCTCTTCTCAAAAAATGGGACTCATTATAGTGATACATCCCATATAATTCATGGGCAGGGTGTTTCCAAAAAACATCCTAGTGAGAATGTTGTAGAATAGAACAATGAAACATGTGGTCCTTCATCTTTGATCCTACTTTGTGGGCTGACATAGCTTTATTGGATGAGAAAAAACAAAATTATTTAGATTATGTAGTTCAAGAAGGAGTGGATTTTGAAATGAGGCAGTAAGTTATTGTCAATTCTAAAATAAATGATAAGACTAAGGTGGATGATAATAATGGTTTTCATATGGTAGTTTTAAAAAAGTAAAAATCCATCAAACATGATTATGATGTGTATTCTTTCGGTATGAAAAGTGAATCTATAAATTTTGGTGACTCCATTAAAACACATGTGTCTTCTCTTTGTAAATAAATAGGCTCCCAGTGTGAAACTATTGAGCATATAATTGAAATGGAAGCACCTAAATATGTTTTACCACTGTAAAAAACCTAGTAATGATCTAGATTAATCTTCTATATTTGATTCCAATGTGAATATTTCTACAATTCATAGTGAGAACCAAAAAAGGATGAATAATATTATATTATAAACACATTTTGATCCTAGATCTTCATCCCCATTGGATGTAGTGGTTTTAATCCAAATCTATCATGACTCTTTGGGATCTTCTCATTATCCAAATATTTCTATTGTTCCTAACCCCCTTCATTATAGACCAGATGCTGGAAAGGATGATCAATAAGATAAACAATCCCTTACAGACCAAGGAGTTGACAAATTATGGTAAAAATAGGATATTTTTAATAATATTAATGATCCCTTTGAGAATGATTTCACTGACTTATGAAAGGATGAACTAGAAGGTTATTGGAAGGAAACTAAATCTTAGAAGAAAGTTGGTATCCACTAAGTCAAGTTTGACGATGTGCATGTGTGGATTTGGCTGCTCAAAATGAATAATTTAAACTATTGATTGAATCTAACTCTAATAACAGAGACATGGAAATACTCCTTCAACAGTTAGGAATAATATAAGAGAGATATTCTCATGTTTAGGGTCATGGTTATAGATGATGCATAAATTGGAACGACCTTGGAGAAGAGGAGAGAACGATTTGATCTAATATTAAGAAACAACATGGTATTAGATTTATTCGATGAGGGATGTGATGTTCTGTCTTAACCCATCCTATCACACATTTTTTCTTGTTTTCCAATTCTATTTATGGGGATTTACCCCTATCCTTTTAAAAAAATTGAGACAAAATGTCATACGTATTCATGAGTAACATTTCCATTTTTCAATGATCATTATTGAAAGAAGGTAAATGATATATTATATTTTTATCATTATAATAATATCGTAAATAAAATATCATTTCTTTGAATATACATTTATATACCATCTATTTGGTTTGGTGATTAAAATATAATCACATCACTTCCCAGAGGAGGTAGTCCACACATACGCACAAATGAAATTATCTTTTTTCAGTGAGGGAAATAGTGAAATGTAAAATTATATATTATATTTTACGAAAAATAAATATCTAATTAATATAATAATTATGTAATAATGATTCCATATTTTCATTAACATTACCTTTATTACCCTTCATGTAAGGTGTTAGTGAAAAAGAAATCAAATCGCTTCATGCTGTGGTAGTCTATCGTACATATGAGTGGTGTTATCGTATCCCCCATGTAATGGAAAGTAAGAATGTATATGTCATTTAATAATTAAATAAGTCTAATAATGTTAAAAATATCATTTATAAATATACCTTAAATCTATCATTATAACCATCTATTATATGAGTTCATTAAAATTATTTACATCGGTTCACATAGAGGTAGTTCTTTATACACTGGAATAGTAGTTTTGTTCCCCAATTGATGAAAGAGGATATGAACGTATGTTATTACATTAATATAATATAATCTCATTGTATGTTTTGTATTTTTCATATTATTTCTTCATTTTTTAAGAATATATTAGGGATATTTAATAAGAAATAAATTAAAGACACTCAGTAAATAATGATACCTCTTATTCAGATAACCACTTAATGATTAACCCAAAAGGTTTCCTCGATTTTTTATGTGATTGAAAAATTCCTCTAGGATGTAGAAAGTGAATAAATGAATGTATTTTGTAAACAAAAATTATTTGGATATTTGAATAGTAGGGGATAGGATGTGGCCTTTTATAAGAGGGGGAGAAGAAACATTTAATTTTTTAAATGAAAAATTGCTACCAATATTTTTCCATAAGACACAATGGTAAAAAAGGGAAAATTATAAATAATTATATAAGTTATTTTATTAATATTTATATAAATTATAATTTATTCAGGTTTTATTTCTTTTTAATCCTTATCATTGAATATTGAGACAGGGAATTTTTTTACCTTATCTTTGATATTTTTTTTACCATTTTCACTATTCATAATGACCATTTTTTGGGATAATTATATATTATAAATTATGATTATTCAATATATGGAATCCATTATAAAAAAATCAACTCAAATATGTGGTGGAATTTAATTTAAAAATAATCTTGTAGAGGCTACAAAAACTATTTTCTCAAGAAAGTTAATTTCGAAGCATTAGATGATTTTATAATAACTATATGACTAGTAATTATCATTATATTAATTTAAATTATAATTTATAGAAATATAATATAAAAATATATTGTAATAAAATCCTCATTATGGATATTTTTAATTAATTTAAATGGTGAAATATTATTTACTATAAAGCAGTTTTCTAAAAAATTTAAAATTAAACACAAATGCATAAGTATAATAAATTAAAGTATAATGTTAATTACAATTTAATTAATTGGATAATATATAAATAAATAATACTTATTTCTCGTTAAATCTAACTTAAATAGTAATATTAATTTTAAATTACTTAAATTGTTGAACAGAAATTACAGCTTTGAAAAAATATGTATTTTTTAAAATTCAGTGAAAAATAAATATTTTCTAAAAACATAATAACAAAAACCCTATGTTAATTTTGATATTAGAATTTAAAAAAAGGGAATAATTTGATAAAATTAAAATTATATAATGTTGACATTAAACTTTTAATTAAATACCTTTTATGATATGATTTTTTATTTAAAACTATATTCTTTTTTGATTTAATAATTAATTACTTGTTTTATAATGTGTATTACTATCTAATTCATATTGATAAATAAGAAAACGATTTCTTCTGTCATTAAAAACTCTGTTACAAAAATTATTTGATATTTTTATAAGATAAAATTTAAGGGAGTAACTTCGGCTTATTGATAAAAATAGTTGTAACTAAAATGTATTCAATCCTAATGTGTGAGTATATTCATTTAACTATTAAAGATATATAAGATATAGTTATAGTAACTATACTGTCTATGGGATTTACCTATCATTATCTTAACAAATTCCTCACTTAAATCCATCTTTCTCCCCCACTGTTTACCAAAGAAATGTGCTACCATTTCATGGGTGTGAGAAGGATCTCACTTATGTGATTATTATTTTAGTAAAACCCATTGATAAACCATGAATGATGGATTATGTTGGATACAAATAATTAATATAAATATAGGACTTTTTGAATATATCGTTTGAGGAATCTATTAATTATAGTAATGAAATAATTTCATCATTTTATGTGTTACAAGGTTTCAGCTTCCAGTCATGGATGTTCTTGAGTTTAATTGTTTTTAAATAATTTTTCTATGATTAAAAAGGTATTTTTAATCCTAAAACCCCTTCACACACAATAAAACATGGTGATATATCTTGGATTTTTATAAATCTTAGTGTAAAAATCAAAACTATCTTGAACATCTCTCAATTGAGATTAACTCATAGCTCCAGCTATGATAATTCTATTCACGGAGGAACATCAATATCTAACACTCATTATATTAAGAAATAATTAATATATATTTATATTATACCATGTATTTTTATGTATTTAATAACATTTCATTTAAAAATCTAATAATATATAATTTTTTTTAAGAATTAAAATGTTTTCTGTGATTATTATCAATACATAAGAATATTAATTTTAAAGTAAAATATTTGATTTACCAATAAAATTCCAAATACATCAACATAAATAGAATATATTTTTTATTAAATTTTACTAAATAATAAATTTGTATATCCAAAACAAAAAAACAAATAATAACATTTTTATTATAACATCACTAAGATGAATATAAAATCCCATAGTGCTCCTTGAAAAAATGTATTTTTAAAAAAATATTATTTCTAAATCAAAAAACCATGTGTCTTAAAAATATTATCACATGTGATTCTTTTTAATGGGATCCCAAACAAAAGAAGAATTATATCTCTTAATATTCTTATTATATCAAATAAAAAATTATTTAAAGAAGAAAATAACATCAATTTATGGAACATTTTCATATTTTATAACGCTTATAATGTATTATATTTAAATCTCATGGAAAATACATTAATCCTCGAATTAACTCTCAAAATATTTTAAAAAACTATAAATTGAAATTATCTATTTTTCTATACAATTATTAATTAACTGTAAAAATATTTTAAGTAAATCAAATTAAATCCTTTTTATTAAATGAAATAATGAAATAAAAAATAATACAAACCAATAAAACTTTATCTAATAGGTAAAATCAATATTTCTACGCTTGAAGTATAAACCATTACATTTCCTCTATACATTGACTCCTAGATTCCACAATAAACCCCTATTTAATTTATATATATATATATATATATATGTATTAAAAAAATTAATAATGTACATTTGCAATCAAATACCCTTAAAATGGAAAAATATATTTCTACAACATTAATATACAACATGAAATATATACATTTGTTCTTAAAAACCATTAGAACTTCTAGAAAATTTCATCTCCAATATCTTACCATTCCCTTATAGAATCATTCTCTATATTTCGAGACATCTACCATATTTATTAATGATGAAATTGTACTATTGAACAATCCTACAATATTCATTATCTTTTGGGTTTTACATTTATCTATTTTATTTATTTCCTCGATACTTAATCACGGATCCCTAATGTACCATTTAGATACTGTTATCATATTAAGTAGAATGATTATGTATTAATTAATCTTATTTATATTATCATTTATATTAAAATTTTGGAAACATTCTATAAATTTCTATATAATGTTATATTTATCCCTATTATGCCTAAGAGAAAACCCCAAACTAAAAAAATAATTCTTATTCCTAATTTTTTTTATTAGTTGGTCTGTGTAACTCAAGATGATGTGAATTTATTTCCAATAAAATTTCCTCTTAATAATTATACTTAAATAAAAACACTTTAATATATATAAATTTCCTAAGTACCCATAAAAGAAGATCAATACTAGATCTGTCCCTTCAAAATATTTATAAAAGAGTGATTAAGTCTCACTTTATTTTTTTTAGAAATACCTTAACATTTTAAATCAAATTACATAGAAAAAAATATTGACAATAGATTAAATTAATTATCAGAGTAATATTTTTTATAGATATAAATACATCTTGGATATAGTAGTAAAATAAAACATTGAAACTGGGGAATAAAAAATTGGTTTGGTCTCAAGGTGAGACTTAATCCCCTCTACATGGAATCCTACTACTGCCAAGAATATTATAATTTTAATCAAATGAAAAAATAAACTCGATGAGGTAAAAGAATCCAAAATATTGATGTATCGAGGCTAAAAAACATACTCCTATGTTGTACAAGGGAAGAAATAATAGTACAGGTCACACATTGGCCTATTCCACAAACACAGTGGTAAAAAATGTCGAGAAAGAAGAGAATAATAATTATTCTCTAGGTATATGTAGAAGATAATTTGTGTTTGATATCAATGTAACAATACAATTATAAGAACAATAATGAATATAAAATCTTAGTCTGAAATGTTCTTAATGTTCATAGTCCTCAGATCAACATTGTTGAGGAATTCAAGCTTTGTTCCTAAAAATCTGAGAATTCGAAGGATCGTAGAAAATCTACAATAATGTTTCATTTGATCTATATCTGTATTTAAATAAATCATAGTGAAGAATATCGGGCTTATGTGTTGTTTTATCTTCACATAACATGAATCATTAAGCTCTCGATAATTCACAGATTCAGTCAAACAATTCTTTGAAATTTAGTAATCATCATTGTAGTTGAGTTACAATCGTAACTACGATATATTGTTTCATAGCCCTTATAGAAAGATAGATATTCTTCACATATATATAGAAGCATAAAATACACAATACTAAAATAGGTGTTTGGAAATGTAATGAATACTAAGTTAAAAATTTATCAATAATGAAATAGTCATTGATCCATTCACACTAAATTCCTCAGACAAAAACAGTAACAAAAAGATGGAAGTGACTCGGCATCTGGTGGGGTCTCACTTCTGGTGGTAACTCCTTTGGCATTAATGGTGACTCAGGTCTGGCGGCAGACCATCCTTGGGGTAATGGTGGATCTGATTCTTTTGGTAGATCATCCTAGTGGTAATGGTTTCTTAGAGTCTAGTGGTAGCTCATCCTAGCGGTAGCTCCTCTGGTAGTGAGTCTGCTTACGATAACAATCCTGGTAGTGACTCACCTCACCACTGACTCCTATCTTACATCAAAAAGTCTTGGCGGTGACTCCCAACTAATAGTAACATTCTATAGTACATGGAATAATTATCATAAAAATACTCTTACTATATAAAATAATATCGAAAATCATGTGAATCATTAGTAATAAAAAATCATGGGTTGTGATCAATAAAATAAGAGTTTTTCAATAATACACCACATAAGGAGGTTCCAATAGTCTCGCATTTTTGTGAAACAAAATATGGAATTTCATAAATCATCTACTATATGAGAAATATAAAATAATTATATATTTATTTTAGTTTATAAACATTTTCCCCATCATTTCAAAATATATATGATATTTTTAGAAGACATCAAAAAACTATTTATAATTTGATGTTCCTTCCCTGTATAATATCCCCCCTTGTGATTATAAAAAAATAAAATAGTAGTAAAAAAAATTAAAGTAGAATAAATCAAGGCTATTTCATTAAATAGGGGAATTTTTTTGGTGAGTAATGATAGATAATGATGAAAAGGAAAAACATGATCCTGATCAAAAAAACCATATATAATTATATTCACATGATAGAGGGTGGTGTCCAATCAAACTTGTATTTCCCATTGTATTACTATTGTTCTCTATATATGTCCTTATATCTATCCTAGGAGGAGACAATAGAAGTATAATTTTGGGAAATAGTCATAATATAAGGTATTGTGGTAGTATGAGTAAGTGCCACTCTCATAAGAACGGGTCTCAGGTTTCATATTTCATCTACTGGTGACAAACTCATAGGCTGAAATTTGGGAGGCATGAGACCATCTTACTGGGTTATTACAGTAGACCTATATCGAACCTTCTATGTTGTTTTCATTTAAAGAACTATTTGGATAGGAATTTCATCTCTCAAAATAATTTCTATCTGATGAAAATATAGAAAGGGTTTCATCGGGATAATAAATTCCATAATTATATTACCTCCCATTTACATGTAATTATGGAAATATGATTTCTCTTCAATTAATCATTGTAGAGATGCTGTGAGAATTTTTAGATGACTTACCCATTCGTTGAAAGCTCGTACCACTAGTGGTAATCCCAAAAAAATTTTAGAATATTAAAATTATCAATCCTTCCATTATTTCTATAAATCCTTGAAAGATAATACTTTATCACTTTTATGATGATGTATTTATCACTACTAAGATCAATATAATATTCTCAGATCATCTTATAGATATTCTATCTTTGATGATGTGTCTATAGAATCTAGTCCTCATGATTGGTCACATCACTGATAACATTTTCTAATCACTTCCCTATTAATATATTGGAGAATATATCTATAAAATTACACTAGAGGAGGAGGTGGTACAGTTGGTGTAGAGGTAGTAGCAGTCAAGCTTTCCGACTTATGAGAAATTGAATTCATAAAATCTAAAAAAGGCGGTGTCATACCATGGATTGATGTTTTCAAACATTCAACCTCTATTTAAATTCTTCTATTAGTTACTTCCAGTTCTTGAATATGAAATACTACTCTTGGTTAGAAATCTAATCTAATAAATTCATCGGAATAATGAGTGGTTTCTTCACTGAGGAGATGGTGGTGAGTTCAAAACTTTTTTGAAATATTAAAATAAATTCATTATCAAGGATTATAAGTTTGAATTCATAGTACATTAAAAAGAACTCAAATAAGAACAAGTAATTAACTCAAGAAGAATAATTGGTTGAGAATTTCTTTTCTCAGGAGGAACTTCAACTTTTGCTGATCTATTAGTTTCTAAGGGAGTAAAATGATGTAACTACCCAGAATGGTATATTTGATTGACTAAGGATCACCCTCCTCTGAAAAAAATATCATTCTCATCATCTGAATAAATATAATATAATCCAAGCCTAACAAAGCCTATATACTTCTCTAATTCATCAAAAAAACTATCTGATTTTCTAATATAAGTAAGTATTGGAGAGTCTATGGGCACATGAGGGCTTTGAAAAACATTAGTTACATAAGGGGAAGATTTTATCTTATAGGTCTGCAAGTTATCTTACCACTGTAATTGATCCACTTTCTTTAAATGATCAATTGGATTGAGGGTCTTCTCACTTTCACCTGCATCTCCCATACCATATGTAGGAATAGTTGGCACATCAAGCATCATAGTATCATTAGGATTACATTCATCTATGTTGAATCTAGATACCACTATTGAAGAAGGTTATTATTGAACAATCACATGATCATGATTACCAAGATCATCATTATAAATATCACTTCCCTTTTCATGATCAGTACCACCATCAACCTTTAGATCATGTGTAGGATCAGGTTCACCATCATTGTCTCCATCATAGGGATCCTCATCATGATCCTCAACACATTATCCTCATCATCTCTATTTTATCTTTTATCTAATTTCTCAAGATCCACAGTGTCAATATTTTTTTACTTTATAAGAATTATCAGTACTTCCATTTCCACTCCCATTCTGATCATCTGATGTTCTTGAGGAGATAACATAAATTGAGCCTCTCTGGTTACTTTAGTATCCTCATCATCATTTTTATCTAAAATTTATTTTTGGGTAGTAAAATAACCTAGTTTAATTAATGGTATATTAGAAACTTTTTGAGGAGATTTAGGAATCTTAGGGTCACTCCCCTCTTCCACTAAAAAAATTCTTCTTCTTCTTCTTCTTCAATTGTAGTTTCAACTCTTTCAACATCTACATTAGATTAAAAAACTACTCATTTAGCACAAGGCCAAGATATATCATGTCCATAAGTCTTGTTGGATGATTGATATGATTTAATTCATCATACACATTCTCATTATCTCTCACCCATCATTTCATTTAGGGGTTCCAACATACATTCACACTTTAAAAAATTATTTTTGAAAAGAAAAAACCGTTAAATTTATCATCATCTTATTATCCTATTTTGACATATCCCTTTACATCTATGATGGATGATATAATTTTATGATATATGAGTATGTTCAAAAATGAGATCTTATTACACATATCATATATATGAATCATCATGAATGTACATAGATTAATTATTTTACCTTGATTCATCATATACATTAAAAAACATCTTCATATCGCAAGATATTTAAATATCCTTTTCACAGACATAAAACAAGTTGGAAAAATATGAACACAAATTTACACTCACAGTCAAGATTTGCATTAGTAGGTCTTCATTTCACACTATCTCTAGTCAACTATTGAAGAGTCTCTTTGTGTTTGAAAATATCACTGTCAGTTGGTATACTACCTTGAAAATACTCATACACTTCTTTTTGAGGTACCTTTAAGAATTTTCCCATTCCCTTTAAGATAAGGAAATCAATTCACTGTTAATGAGACTTCAAATATTATTCACATTCTTTCTGAAAATAAATTATTCATTCTGATAAAAATCATATACTAACCTCATATAATAAACATAGTTATTTAAAGTGAACAAGTGCATCCATTTTTTTTCAATAACCATTAATAGCAGTGTACTACTAGTTGGGAGCCATTGTGCATCGATCTCTTTTTCTTCTTTGATAACTCTCTTTTTTATATGAGGGTAAATTAAAACAACATCCAAGATTCTTACAGATACTTTTTTTTATTTCATGGCCTCATCCCTTTTGGATTAGATTTTGTTTCTCACATCACACGATCCATTTTGATTGGTTGAAGTCATTAGTGGAAAAATGGAGAAGGTTGATCAGTTTTAGAGGAAGAAAAATATTCAGTAGATTAACAATTTTCAATGGAAGTGAATAAATTTAGATTTATCTTGATATTTCTTTAATTTATGAATTATAAATAAATAAAAAAAATTAGAAAAATTAAATAATAAAAATTTTAATCAGTAAATGAAAATTACAATAGTAATAAAACAACGGCAACCTAAAAAGTATTTGTGACTTGTTCAATGGTGACTCATCAGTGGTGACTAATCAGTGGTGACATATCAATGGTGAGTCATCAATGTTGAATCATCAATAGTGACTCATAAATAGTGACTCGTTAATGGTGAATCAACAATGGTGACTCGGCAAAGGTGACTCACCAATGGTGACTCACCCAAGGTGACTCACCTACGGTGACTTACCAACGGCGACTCATCAATGGTGACCCCGCAACAGTGACTCTTTAATAGTGACATATCAAAGGGGACTCATGAGAAGTGACTCATCAATATTAACTCATCAAAGGTCACTTTTCAATGGGGAATTCTCACTGGTACAGTAACTCATCAACCATAATTTTTCATTCAGAATTCATATTTGATGTAGCTTAATCTCTCATAATTAAAATTAATTATGAAGATATCATCTGGATAATGTTATGTTCCAAAAAATTATTATCTTATATCAACCTTTTGATAATGATCTCTGAAAATTTAATTTATTAGATTGATGTGTTTTTTCTAGAGTGAGATACTAGATTTTTGGAAATTTTTATCCCACGTGTGTTATAACAATTTATAGGTACATGTCTAATTTGGTGTGAAAAGTCTATTAAATTATGTTTCATCCACAAGATTTTTTTCAACAACTTCTACCAACTATATATTCATCTTCATCAGTAGATAGTAAAACAAATTTTTTTCTTACTATACCATGATAAGAGATATTTTCCTAAAATATGATATGTTCTTGACATTCCTTTTCTATATAACCTGCAACCATCAAAATAATAATTTGAAAAACTTACTAAATCAAAAGCATGTAATCATGGGTAGATTAATCCTAAATTAGTCTAATATTTGATAAATTTAAAATTTGTTTTGAAACATAATAAATGTGACTCTTTTGGATTTTCTTGAAAGTAAGTAAATATACACACACTGAACATAGTATCATACCCATTATAAGTTTAGAAAAACATACTACCAATCATACCTTTGTAGCTAGTTTTATATAATGATTTCCAATCTTTGTCATGATCTACTTTATAGGTGGTACTCATGATATTTTCACTAATTTTGGTAATTTCTATGCCCAAATGTAATAAAATATATTTAGTATTTTTAATTTGATGTAAGAGAGTTTCTTATTAATTTTAAGAAATATGAAATCTAAGAATCATTTTGAGTTAACCCATTAAAATCAATTCAAATTAATTTTTCATTAGTTTTGAAAAATCAGTTCATATGGAATCTTTACAATATCAAAAAATAAAAACATATACGTATATTTTTTTGATTGAAACAACTTTTGAAATTATTTTAATAAATTGTGTTGGATCAGCTATAGATTTTAAATAACTTTATGAAATATGAAAAGTCATAAGCCTAACATACCAAGATCTAGGAGACTATTTTAAACCATATAATGCTTTTTCTTAATTTAGAAACAAGATTTTGAAAATGTGGATTTTGAAATCCTAAGGGTTGTTTAAAAAACCATCTATAATTATATATCCATTTAAGAATACACTTTTGACATCCAATTGATATAATTTGAAATCCAAATGTGTTTCAAAGGAAAGAAGTATCCTAATGGCTTCATTCCCCACTATAGGTGTAAAAGTTTCTTCATAATCAATTGCTTCTTCTTTATTATAACCATGTGTAACTAGTCTAGATTAATTTATTACTATAGTGATAGACCCATCAACCATGTTTATAAACACCCACTTAGTGCCAATATTTATGGTTCACTTCGGTCTATATAAAAGCTCACAAATATTGTTTCAATCAAATTTATTACATTCTTATTCCATGGATATTACCCATAATTCATCATTGATGGTATCACTGGTGTTCTTATGTTCAAGTTGTTACACAAGTCTTGGTGATTGATTGGATTTCAAAGGGAAGCTATAGTCTATGTACCTCTATTTATATTCTCTATTAAAATATCTAATTATTGGTGTCTATGAATGATAATGGGTATTTAAGAATAGGGGCTGGTAGACTCAAGATATTCTTTAAATATGGGTTTTGGAATATCACTCGTAAAACTATCTATTGGTTTAACAAAACATTCAGAATCATTAAAATTGAGATTTAGAGTATAACGATCATCCTAATGGTTCTCTATGATAGTATTAGCTAAATTTGTTAACGTTTTATCAAATTTAATGTCAACAAATTCTTCTATTATTCTAGATCACTTATTAAACACTCTACATGATTTATTTTATTTTGAATACCCAACCAAAATTCCTTCATCAAACTTGGGAGAAAATTTATCTATCCTATCTTTTGTATATATAATAAAAACATTGAAACCAAAAACATTAAAGTAATTAACCTTTTGGATTTCTATTATTCTATAACACACAAGGTATTATTTTTAAGGGGATTTCTAATTAATACTCTATTTATAGTATAATAGGCTATATTAATGGCTTCAACCCAAAAGTAGACCAGTGGGTCCTATTTATTTAGCATATTCTAGGATATCACTTGAAGAGCCCTATTTATTTTTTCTACCATACCATTTTTTTGTGGTCTCTTAGATTCATAAAGGTTGTGATGATAACCATTTTGAGAAAAAAATGATTCAAAGTCTTGATTTTCAAATTATCAACCATGATCAATTATTATTGTCTTAATCCTAAGTCCACTAAAATTTTATATTGATTTTTCATACATAATAAAGTCAGAACAAGATTCATTTTTTTGATCTAGAGATAATACCAAAGTATTTCAAGCGAATTATTCTATAAGGACATAAAAACAAATTTTCTATTTATATTGGAGACACTTGAATGTCCCAAGAGGTCAATTTGAATTAACTATGTAGGTTGAATGGTTGAATGTTTTTTCCTAGATTTTAAATTATTCTTATGATGTTTTCATTTTTGTTAGGTATGAAAAACTCTAGAATTTGAGAATTTAGGATTTGGTAAGTCTCTAACTAAACCATTCCTTATTATCTTTCTATGTGAATGAATATTTTATTATCCTATTCTTTTATTCCATAGACAATATTATTTGTGAATGGAACTTATATAGGAAAGATTTTTGAAGGATAATGAATTTAAATCAATAGAATAAGTATTATGATTTCTAAAATGAGTAAAAATTGAAATATTTTAATCATTATAAAGATGACATGAATTGTTTTTAAATTTTAAATTTAATCCATCATCACATAATTGAGATATGATAAGAAGATTGTATTTCAATCTATCTACATATATAACATTGGAAACTAATACTGAATTATAATTATCTATTTGTCCAAGGATAATTATTTTTCCTTTTGAATTTTCACCAAAAGTGACATGTCCACCATCAAATTACATCAAATTCATGAATTATGAATACCAACCAGACATATGTCTAGAAAATCCACTATCCAAACACCATTGTATTTTGCTGTAGATTTTCTAACAGGTTTCCTATAACCCAAAGTTTATACCAAAAATTATTTTGCTACCCAAATACTATTGGATCCAAATATGTTAGAAATAATATATTTTGGAATCCATATTCCCATAATGTTTTTCTTATATATATATTGTATACTTCTTGAAATAAATACTTTATTAAGTCTTTTTGATAAGTTATTGGTATTATATGAATTTATAGTAATTCCACTCAATATAAATCTAGATTTTTTAATTTGTATTTGTTTGGGTTGGTAACCAATTCCAGTTATATACCTGGGAGCCACTTGCCTTCTCATTATTTGAGTTAATGTTTTCTAACCATTATAAAAATAATCTATGTATTTCATTAATAGTTCATTTAAAAATTTTAAATCATTGTTCTCTTTCAACTGTTGATCATTTTTCTATTTTTGAATAGTAAGATTACTTTAAATATATACTATCAATGAAAGTTTTTTCCTAAGAAACTTATATTTATCTGTCATCTTATGAAAGGTATATTCCATCATGTTACAGTAATCATATAGATTTTTACTTGTCATATTTTCACCATTATCATTATTTTTATTATTTTTAGAAATGTTTAAAATATTTGTAGGATAATAACGAATAATATTGTGTACCTATGATGTTATTTATGTAAGGAACATATTTTCCTTGTCAGATATATCTTCTTGATTATTATTTGAGTTTCTCAAGCTATCCTCAGAGACACTCCATGTTTCATTAATGGAACTCATCTATCTTATATCATTATACTCATACTTATATTTATTTTTCAATTTTATATATCTAGCATTAATGTGTTACTTCCTCTTATATTCATATTTGGTAATTTCATTTTTTGTTTCATCCTTTTTCTAATCATTTTTAAACTTTCATTTGTTTTCATAATTTCTTCTAATATTTTTCTTTTTTAAGAACATCATTCACCTATATAATTTCTTGAAACGTATGTCCATGTGTGAAATTTATTCGTCACTATAATCAAGAGATTGTTCTTCACTTGTATCATTATATTGAATTGTTGACCTCACCTGTTTTGATAATCCCAACTATGCTTCCACATACCTTGAAAATCCCAATTAATTTTTATCTATATTCTAATTTTCTCAATCTATGATATTCTATCTGATGATAATAATAAAATAATCCTTGAAATATGTTAATCAATGTTTATTTTTGTTTATATAAGTTTTGAAGTAATTCTAACCCAATCAAATATGTTTTGCATAAAGTGTTAGTCACTGATCTGCATATAGTTACTGATATAAAGCTACCGGTACTTAGTCTACTGATAGACAGAGTCACTAATAAGCAAATGTCACTGATACGCAGAGCTACCGATATAAGAAAGTCCAACGGTAAGCATAGAACAAGTCTTTTGATAGTACAAAATGGAGCTACCGATATGCGTAAGTCTACCGATACACATATCACTGGAACTAAGAGATCTACCGATATAGACAATTATCGAGACAAAGCAGAGCTACCGATAGACCAAGAGCTACCGATAGACCAAGAGCTACCGATATACAGAGTCACTGATAGAGAATGAAGCTACCAATAAAAATCAGAGTTACCGATATAATGAATTCATTGGTATATATAAAGCTACTGATACCAAAAATTACTAATACATAGTAAGAGCTATCGATAACAGGAGCTACAGATGCAAGTTCAAAGAGATACTGACAGAAGGTCACTACTACAAAGACCACTGTTACACTTGGAAGAAGGGTACTAATGATTGACCAACCATTCAAACTATATACTCTCTATATTATTTATTTATTAAGCTAACAGTTACATTTGATGTTTTTAATGTAGTTAATGATATTTAATGATATATGTTGGCATGTCAGGGAACCGTACCTAGTACCCATGTAAAAAGTAATCCTTCTTTTTTGCCAGAGCTGAAAGCTATAAAAGAGAAGATAAAGATCTAGATGGAAGTGGGTGAAGACAGGAAGAGCAACAAAATGGAAACTAAGAAGGTGCTTGAAGTGTGACGCAAGAACTGAAAAGTGGTGCATACGTAAAGACTACATCCATACTCCAAGAACACTAGACATACACGAAGAAATTCATTTATAGAGGATAACACAAGATGAATCTTGAGTGAAGAACTACAAAATACACTTTATACACTCAGGCTGATAAGATGAACATAAAAACCAAAGAAGAAAACGACTCTGTTTTTCAGAAAAAAACCAGTGAAGGACTCAGAAACCTTTCTGACTAATCAAACGAGTCAAGAGTGGCACTGCCAATCACTAAAGATTTTCTAAACTCATTCATACTTACTCTATTGATTTTTTTATTTACATTTCGAGCAGTGTGTGTACCATGTTTATTTTACACACACAATATATCTTGAGCTAAGCTGGAGGATTCATAAATCCTCATTCAAACTCTATAACTCCCTTGTATCCCACTGTGGATAGTGGTAGAGGTTGAGTAAGACCTGGAAAGCTGTGAGCTGTTGTTTGTTTTCCCACACAGAACTGTGGTAGAGGACTTTGAACCTAGACAGTCTTTGCACTGTTGTATACCCTGATCCAGGGTGTGGATCAATTTATATATAATTTTTGAGAGGAATAAGTCTCGACTTGAGGCTCATCCTCTTGGTTACATCTGCTGTGCTTTCTAGTTTATGTCCTAAGTATACTATATATTTCATATTCTGATGCTAACTACATTGAAATATAAATTGTTTTAAAGTTACTTTGATAGTTAAATTATCAAGTGTTTATACTTATTGTAATCCAGTAAGTTAGTTTCAAAATACAATTTAATCTTCAAATTAAAATAACTGAGACCTAATCAATCTTTGAGAAACTAATTGAACATTAACAATCTATATAAATTCACTACAATTTAACTTTGTTTTTAAATAGGGATATTTTACGAGAAATATTTTTAACAGAAATTTAAATTGGAACTCAATTCACCCCCCTCTTGAGTATCCACTCTGAAAAACATTTGGTATCAGAGGATTGATTTTATTAATAAATGTTTTCAAAACATTCTGTTTTTCAACTGTGATTTTATTTTCATATTTAATGATCTTAAATTTCTGTTAGTTCTAAATTTTATATCTTTGATATATTTTCTAAAATCTAGTTATGGACAATAGACTAGAAGGTGTTGCTACTAATAGGCCAAATTTCATTAATGGTACAAAATATTCCCAGTTGAAACATAAGATGAAAATTAATTTGGAAAGTATGGGTTTTGATACTTGGAATGCTATAGAGTCACAATATAAAATTCCTTAAACTGAAAGAAAAACATGGGATGAACCTACAAATACTTCTTACAAAAATAATTGTCAAGCTATGAATGCCATGTATTGTGCTTTAGGAGATGAAGAGTTCAATATAATATCTTCTTGTAAAACTGCCTAGGGAATATGGGATACTTTGAGTGTTTCTCATGAAGGAACAACCAATGTTAATGAAATGAGGGTGAAAACCTCTACTATTAAATATGATAATTTTAAAATGAAATGTGATGAACCTATTTCTAACATGTATCTCTGGTTCAATGATATTTTCAAAGCTATGAGCTCTCTTGGAACGGATGTTCCAGCAAAGGAACAAATTATGAAGATATTAATATTTCTACCAGAAATATAGAGAGGAACATCTGTTTCCACTAGAGAATTATGCAACATCAGCACACTCCCTGTTAATGAATTAATAGGTAAGCTTATGATGTATGATAAAGAACTTAAAGTGAACAAAGAGGAAGATTATAAACCAAAGAGAAAAACAGTGGCATTCATGTCTAATGATTCAAAGAGAATATACTAGGAGAAAATTCATGTACCTATTGAAAGTTCAACCAGTGAAGATTCGGATTCAGACAGTGATTCTGAGATGGCTCAAATAGACAAAAGGTTTAAGAAGTTCTATAGGAAGAATAAATTCTTTAGAAAGTCAAACTACAGGGGTAAATATGACATCAAGGGTCACTGGAAGAATGATGGGAAGAAAGCTGATAATGAAGATGATATAGTCTTCTATGAATTCAAGATTAAAGGACACATCAATTCTAATTGTAAAAAAATAAAATTCAAAAAGAAATATGATTATATGGACAAGAAGTACAAGAAATCAATGGAAGCAACTTGGAGTGTTTCAGAAGACACTTCAAGTGATTCTGATTCTGCTAAGGATGAAGATTATCATAAAGCTAACATGTGTTTTATGAAAAACACATCTTATGTAACTTAGGACACTCCTCCATTAAATTCATATTATTCTGGAGATGATTCTGATTCTAAATCTGAAAATATTTCTAGTGAAGAATTATTTAAATATTTAAATATTATAGAAGAGAACTGTAATGAACTTAAAGACAAATATAAGTCATTAAAGAAACAACATGGTCTCACTGCCAATGTTAAATCTGCCTTTGATATAGAAATGGAAAATAATACTCAACTATTGAAAGAAAATACTGAACTAAAATTGTCCAATGAGAAACTTAGAAAGGACTTCAAAAAGTTCACAAAGGGAAAAGATAAACTTACTCAAATTTTAGGAATGTAAGTGGAACCAAAGTACACTACTGGTTTGGGATAGAAACCTGGACAGAGACAATTTACTAAAACTAGATTTATTTCCAAATCAGGTTAGAATGCTGTTAGTTCTAATTCTAGAAATTCGTAATCTTCAACTAGTTATTCATATGGTTATCGATAAAATAATGTTTATATTTAAAAATCTATTAATTCTGTAAATTATATGAGACCAATAAGACAAATCTGTGTACCTAAAGATTTGATTTCTAACCTTTCTAGACCCAAGAAGATCTGGGAACCACAAACATTTTCAATATAAATATATTTTGTAGGAAACATGCTTTAAGAGTTCTCACAAAAAGTTATAGTACTTGGATAGTGGATATTCAAGGCACATGTATATAGATTAATCATGATTTAAAAGCTTAATAAAGGTTGATGGAGGCTATTTCACCATTGGTGATAACTCTAAAGGAAAAATCATCGACCTAATCCAGATTGGTAACATTAATTCAATTTTAATTTCTAATGTTTTATTTGTTAATGGACATAAATATAATCTGTTGAGTATTTTTCAGTTATGTGATGATGGCTTTACTGTGAAATTTGAAAATGATTCATGTAAATTTTTTAACTCTAAAAATGTTATAGTATTTTCTCCTTTAAGAAATTAAAATTTTTATGCTATTGATTTAAATTCTTTGGAGAAACAAAATGTTACTTGTTTAAATACTTTTCATAAAGAGTCTTGGATTTGGCACAGAAGATTAGGACACTGCAACATTCATTCACTTAGAAAATTGACTAGGAATAACTTAGTTAGAGACCTACATAAACTTTAATTCCCATTAGGCAAAGTTTGTAATCCCCATCAAAAGGGAAAGCAACATAAAGTTTCTTTTAACTCAAAGAAATAAATTTCAACTTCTCAACCTCTCGAGTTGGTTCACATGGACTTCTTTGGACCTTATAGAGTTTCTAGTCTAAATGGGAAGCACTATGCCTATGTCTTAGTATTTGACTTTTCAAGATATACTTGGGTATACTTCTTATCTCACAAAAGTGAATCTTGTTCTTACTTTGTTAAATACTCCAAGTCTGTAGAAAACCTTAGTGAACTTATGATTAAGACCTTGAGAAGTTATCATGGCTGTGAGTTTCAAAATCACGAGTTCGAATCTTATTTCTCACACAATGTCTATATTCATATATTTCTTCTCCTAAGACACCTCAGTAGAATGGTGTAGTAGAAAGAAGAAACAGAACCCTTCAGTAAATTGCAAGAACCATGCTTAATGAGTATGATCTTCCTATTTATTTCTGGGCTGAGGTTGTGAATACAGCTTGTTATATTATTAATAGAGTCTTCATAAGAATTTTTCTCAAGAATACCCCATATGAACTATGTAATAATAGAAAACCTAAAGTTAGTTACTTTAGAGTCTTTGGATGAAAAGTCTTTATCCTCAATACAAAGGATAATGTAGACAAGTTTTCTTCTAAAAGTGATGATGGAATTTTTCTTGGTTATTATCTAACTAGAAATTCCTATAGAGTCTTTAACAAAAGAACCAAATGTGTGGAAGAATCTATTCAAATTAGGTTTGATGAAACATATCCACAAGAGCCTAAAACCTCTCTTGAAAATATTGAAGATGATTTGACTGTTCTGGACCTTAATGATAAAACTAAAGAACCTTTTGTAAAAATATCCAGTTCTGGACATATTCTAGAATCTGCTTCTATTGAACCCGAACCTATAGATGAACCAGAAATTTCTAGTCCTACCTTTACTAGATCAACTAGGATTCTAAATAATCATCCTTTGGATGCTGTTGTTGGTAATCTTGATAGAGGGACACAGACTAGAGCTTCTCTAAGAAACGAGGTTGAACATCAAGCCTTTATTTCATAGCTAGAACCTAAAAATTTCAATGATGCAATCAATGCTGAATTTTTTGTAATGGCTATGCAAGAAGAGTTAAATCAATTTTAAAGAAACAATGTTTTGGAATTAGTTGACAGACCCAAGGAAACCTTGACAATAGGTACTAAATGGGTTTTTAGAAACAAAGTTTATGAATCTAGAAATATAGTTAGAAATAAAGATAGGTTAGATGCAAAAGAATATAGTCAAGAGGAAGGTATAGACTATAAGGAAAACTTCTCCCCTGTAGCTAGATTATAATCTATTAGGATCTTACTTGCCTTTGCTGCTCATCAGAATTTCAAGTTATATCAAATGGATGTCAAATGTGGTTTTCTAAATGCTTTTATTGTTGAATATGTTTTTTTGAACAAACACATGGATTTACTAATCCTCATTTTCAAAATCAAGTTTTCAAAATTTCTAAAGCTTTATATGGTTTAAAACAAGCTCCAAGAGCTTGGTATGATAGACTTAGTAATTTTCATTATTTTAAAAAGTTTTTCTAATGGGATTTCTAAATGAACTATTTTTATTAAAATAATTTATAAAGAGGTTTTGATAGTACAAATATATGTTGATGATATTATATTTGGATATTCTAAACATTACTTATGTAATGATTTTTCAAAGAGTATGAAAAATTAATTTGAAATGAGTTTAATGGGAGAACATAAATATATTCTTAGATTTCATGTTTTTCAAAATTAAAATGGTATTATTTTGAATAAAAGTAAATATAAAAAGGATATTTTAAAACGTTTTGGTTTAGATAGTATCAAGTAAAGTGATACTCCTATGAGTACAGTCTATAAATTTGATGCAGATGAAACTGGGAAACCAGTGGATCAAACCAATTACAGAGGTATGATTGGACGCTTACTTTACCTTACTGCTAGTCAGCCATACATTATTTTTAGTGTGTGTATGTGTGCAATATTTCAAGATAATCCAAAATAATCTCATTTACTTGCTATTAAAAGAATTTTTATGCACCTTAAACACACTGTAAACTTAGCTTTGTTTTACACAAAATGACAATCCTTTGAGTTAATGAGTTATTCAGATGCTGACTTTGTTGGTTGCAAGTTGGATAGAAAAAGCACATATGGAACATGTCATTTTTTTGGAAAATCCTTACTATCATAGTGTAGTAAAAAAACAAAATTTTGTAGGTATGTCCACTATTGAAGAAGAGTATATAGCTGCTGGTAGTTTCTATACACAAATATTTTGGATGAAACACACTCTTTTGTACTATCACTATGACTTTAAGCATGTTTTAATCAATTGTGATAACACTAGTGCAATAAACATTTCAAAGAACCATGTATCTCACTATAGGACCAAACACATTTATGTAAGGCACTACTTTTTAAGATATCATTACCAAAAAGGTGATATTACTCTTGAATTTATAGGTATTGAACATCAATTAGCTGACATTTTCACCAAACCTTTATGTTTGGATAGGTGAAGTTACATTAGGCTTGAGTTGGGAATGTTTAACCTTGATCAGTAGGTACCTCACCGATGTGATGTATCCTCACCATTGTAACCTCACCGACGTAACCTCACCAGAGTAACCTCACCGATGTAACCTCACCGATGTAACCTCACCGATGGACCTCACAGATAGGAATTCTCACCGATAAATCCTACAGATGAGTTCACTGTTTTAAACTTTTTTCTATTGCCAAAATTTGAATCGTTTTTACTTTATTTTATTTTATTTATTTATTTTATGATTCCTATGTGATAAAAACAAAGGCTAGATACTTCTCAATCCACTGAGCCTCAAATCCATTACCCTAAATCCTTACTACTGAATCTCTCAAAAATCCTAAATCCATCCAACTAGAGATGGAAAAAACCGAACTCCCTACCATCAGAGATGACACTGATGAGCCGAATGCAAAGAAGCAGAAGTCCAAGCCAGAAGAAAGTGGTAGTGTTGGTAGAACTAGTTCGGTAGGTGATCAGTGAACCCTCATTTGTAGAATAGAGTTATTATGATTGAAAAAGAGTTGTGAGTGGAATAGTTGTTGGCTAGAAAATCATTAGTGCTCGTAGTGCTGGAAGATCGAAAGTGGGTATATATATTTTCGACCAACAATGGCCTCTAATATCTGAATCAAGTGAAACAATTTTATGAGTTTGTGAGTTTTGATAAGTCAGAAGAGGAGAACTGATTGTTTTCTTATGTGAATAGAAAATAAATGTCTTTTTCATCTGTTGAGTGGGATGAACGCCTGAAGGTTCCACATGAAGGTGTATCTGGATATGTCTCTAAAGCTATACCACTGACAAGTGATATATTTAATTATGAAACTTCCCTAGAAGATCTCACCGGTAATGGAAATAAAAGACAATTAATGGTTGCTGAAATGGATTAAGAGAAGAAAATGTTGTTCAAATTTGTTCAGCATGTATTAATAACAAGGAGAGGGGATTTTTCGAATTTAAGATATCAGGATATCTATCTATTGCCTCTCATGAGACATTGTGTAAAAGTGAATCTATGCAGATTGCTGATGATTCAAATGGAAGACATGACAAGGAAAAAATCAAAGACTAATTCCCTATTCTTTTCCAAGTTGATCTCAGTGATGATCAAAGTGAAAGGGGTAGCTGAGTCTCAAGATGAGACAATGGTAGTAAAGAATAATTTTTTTATCACAAAAACAGTGTGCAAATACATGAAGATAAATTGGAACCCATGGAGAGGAGAGTGGGTTAATTATGACAAGAAGGTATATGATAAATTCAATCATGTGGATCATCCTTCAAGACTTAAGGATGTGAGGGATCTAGGTCTAGAACCTTAGGAAGAATAACCTGAATACAGTGATGAAACTGAAGAATAAGAGACTTCAATGGATGATGGAAGAGATATGGACTTACCTCTAAGTCCTGCTGCTGAATTTGTATCTTTAGAAAAGCAATCCTTAGTAGAAGAAGAGACACATGCTGATGAGGAAGACCAGCCAGCGCCTGAGAATGAAGAATAAAAGGAAAATGAATTTGAAGCCTCTGATTCTGTCTGCTTAAGTCTGAGTCCATTAGTTGGAAGCTCAGTTGTTCCTACTATGGATGTAGTAGGAGAAATGGAAGAAGTTGTACCTAATCTAGAGGTCCCTCCTGCTGTTTCAGAGATAGACTTGATAGTAGAAGATTATTCTGAGGAAGAAATACCTACTGAGAATGTTGTTGCTGTACATGGGAATGCACCCATTAAGGGGGAGCATCAAACCTAGTTTGGATGTGTTTTAGTGGCTTTTGAGATTGAGGACTGGGTAGAAGACCCAAGTTTTTTTGGTATGTGGATTAGACTATCCTGATTCTGATAATGAGGAATCTCTAAATAGACCAAAAATCATTTATGATGTTGAGACTGAGTTCTTACCTGAAGACGGGGTCAAAATGCATGACCTGGATAATCTGAAGAAAAATCTTATGGTCAGTTTTGTAGAAGAGACATGGAAGATATAAGTTTCACTTGTGTCATCAATTCAATCGATAATGAAAGATTTAGTGGCCAACATAGCATCTGAAAGAGAACCTTTTGTAATTTCTCCTGTTGATATGATCACTAGGGCTGACCTTGAATCCTTAAAGGATGAGCTGAAAGAGTCCTTTAGTGCTTCTGTTACTGAATTTAAGCTGTGCTTTTTTGAAGAGATGAGAAATTTCGAAAACCCTTTTGAACTCTCTCTCAGTTGAAATATGTCAACCTTTATGACAGAAATAGTGGATGATGTTACAGCCTACCAAACTCAAGTATCTAGACTGGAAGCGGATGTTGAAGCTCTAAAGAAATCTATTATCTCTTTATAATCTTACATGATTTCTAAAGCTCAAGCAGATAAGGACTTAGCATATGTCAAATGTTTTGTGAGCCAGATGGTATCAGTTATTGAAGGTTTTAAAACATCTATTAAAGAACATGTAAGCACCCATGATTCCCAAGTAAAAAATCTTATTAATGGGTTGACCAAAAACATCAAGGAAATAGTAACTTTCTCTGTTGGTTATGTTTCCTCAAGACCTACAATTGATCTTAATCAGATTTGAGCTACGATGAAGGAGGATCTTGGTTCAGCATCAACCAATGGCTCTGTGGACTCATCCAACCTGAGCAATGTTGTGATTTCTACTAGAGATTCATCTAGAGAAATAATGAGGATAATCCAAGACTATATGAGTGAATCTTATGCCTCTCAGAAAGAAGTGAAAGACAAGGTAGACTCCTATTTCCAAATGGTTTACACCAAGCTTCAACTCAATAATAACTTCAAACTTTTTTTGGAAAACCTAAAGTTACCTCTTATCAATCAAGCCTTCAGAGAGAAAGTCAACAAACTAAGGAAATTGACTCCAGCCTTGAAAAAATTCATGGAGAACAAGAATGATTTCATATCATCTATGGAGAGAGGAAGAGGAATAATTATGGATTTCAGAAATCTTTTGCTGCCTTTCCTGCATGTCGATGCTATGCCAGTGATTGTACCTCCAGCTTTACCTACCTATGACTCTACAACTTCTCTTGTTCAGATGACTCCTGCTCAAGCCATTTGATGCCTTACACCTATGATCACTCAAATAACTCCTTAGTAATATCTAGTCACAGTTTCTGTGGCTCAGCACCCTATGATCATTTTTGGAATTCCCAAGCCTTCACCAACATCCACACAATATGAATCCTCTTCTGATCCAAAGAGAAATTCACACATTGAGGATGTGGATTGAATAGGTGTCTAAGATGTTTGATAGGAATCCATTGTATTTTGTTTTCTTTCTCTGTACCTTTTTGCAACATATAATTCCATTGGATTTCATTTCCTTCTCATTTTGTTCCTCTTGTCTTTTTTGTTTCCCACTTTTTTATTCTCACAAAGGGGGAGAAATATTATCAAAGTATCAAAGGGGGAGAATTATTCTCAAAGGGGGAGAAATATTATCTAAGGAAGAGCTACCATGCTTTAATTCTACCTCTGATACATTATGTTCTATAATATATTGTTTTCTCTCAGATAATTGAATTTAATGATATATCCTATGAAACAATTACTATTTTTTTAAAAACTATAATATCATAAGTTGTGACTATAAAAAAGGGGGCGATTTTTGACCTCACCTGTTTTGATAATCCCAACTATTCTTCCACATAGCTTGAAAATCACAATTAATTTTTATCTATATTCTAATTCCCTCAATATATGACATTCTATCTAATAATAATATTAAAATAATACTTAAAATATGTTAATAAATGTTTATCATTGTTTATATATGTTTTGAAGTAATTATAACCCAATAAGATATGTTTTGCATAAAGTGTTAGCCACTGATCTGCATATTGCTACTGATATAAAGCTACCAGTACTTAGTCTACCAATAGACAGAGTCACCGATAAGCTAAGGTCACCGATACGCAGAGCTACCGATATGAACAAGCCCACTCGTAAGCATAGAACAAGTCTTCCGATAGTACAGAATGGAGCTACCGATATGCATAAGTCTACCAATATACATATCACTATAACTAAGCGAGCTACTGATACAAACAGTTACTGATACAAAGTAGAGCTACTGATAGACCAAAAGCTACCGATATACAAAGTCACCAATATATAATGAAGCTACCGATACAAAGAAGAGCTACCGATAGATCAAGATCTACCGATAGAATGAAGTCAACGGTACATATAAAGCTACTGATACCAAAAGTTACCAATACCGAGTAAGAGCTACCGATATCAGGAGCTACCAATACAAGTTCAAAGAGCTACTGACAGAAGTTAACTGCTACAAAGACCACCATTACACTAGGAAGAAGGTTACTAATGATTGACCAACTAGTAAAACTCTATACTCTCAATATTATTTATTTATTAAGATAACGGTTAAATTTGATGTCTTTAATGCAGTTAATGCTATTTAATGATATCTATTGGCATTTCAGTGAACCGTACATAGTACCCATGCAAATAGTAATCATTTTTTTTGCTGGAGCTGAATGCTATAAAAGGGAAGATAAAGATCTTTCTGGAAGTGGGTAAAGATTAGAAGATCATCAAAAAGTAAACTAATAAGGCTATTGAAGTGTGAAGCATGAACTGAAAAGTGGTGCATATATAAAGACTACATCAATACTCCAAAAACACTGGACATACACGAAGCAATTCATTTCCATAGGGGAACACAAGCTGCATCTTGAGTGAAGAACTACAACAAACTCTTCATAAACTCAGGCTGATAAGCTGAACCTGAAAACCAAGGAAGAAAACAACACTATGTTTTTCAAACAAAAACCAGAGAAGGACTCATAAGCCTTTATGACTAATCAAATGTGTCCAGAGTTTCAATACCAATCACTAAATATTTTCTAAACTCATACATACTTACTCTAGTGATTATTTTAATTAAATTTTGAACAGTATGTGTACCCTGTATATTTTACACACACACTGTCTCCTAAGCTAAGTTAGAGGATTCTTAAGTCCTCATTCAAACTCTATAACTCCCTTGTATACCACTGTGGATAGTGGTAGAGGTAGAGTAAGACCTAGACAGTTGTGAGATGTTGTTTGTTTTCCCACGTAGAATTGTGGTAGAGGTCTTTGAACCTGGACAATATTTTTCACTGTTGTTTACCGCGATTTAGGTTGTGGATCAATTTATATAAATTGTTTGAGAGGACTGTGTCTCGACTTGAGACTTAACCTCTTGGTTACATATGTTGTTCTTTTTAGTTTACGTAATATGTTTACTATATATTTCATATTCCGCTTCTAACTACTTTGAAATATAAATTTTTTTAAAGTTACATTGATAGTTAAATTATCAAGTGTTTATACTTATTGTAAACCAGTAAGTTAATTTTAATAGAAAATGTAATCTTCAGATTAAATTAACTGAGACCTAATAAATCTTTGAGAAACTAATTGAACATTTACAATCTGTATAAATTCACTATAGTTTAGCTTTGTTTTTAAATTTTGGGATTTTAAGAGAAATATTTTTAACATAAATTTAAATTGGAACTCAATTCATCACCCCTCTTGAGTATCAACTCCGACCAACATGAACATTTTCACTTTTCATAGAGTTAGTATACTTGAAGACTACATGTTTTCATTTTGCTTCATATTAGTTGATTTCTTTGTTGAATTTAATCTCTTATTTATATAGCATCTACATTCCAATATATTATTTATTAGGTAGTTTACTCACATTAAATGATTCTCTAATTGACATATATGTTTCTCTCAATTTATTTGGTATGTATCTGAGAAGTCTCATCACTTGATCATTGTATGTCAATTTCTTTCCAAGTTAATGCATGATATTTACTATTTCATTAAACCTGAGATTCATATCAGAAATACGTTCATCATATTTCATTTTAGAAGTATCATAATTTATTTTTTGTGTATTTTATCTCACTCATTTGAAATTTTATGTTTCTTCATGTTAAACAGATATGGTATCCCATTTTTCAAAAGTATATTTTTAGGTAGATATTCTATGAAATTAAGTATCACACAAGGCATAGAAAAAGGAATTCATGGATTTAAAATTATTATTATAAGTATCTTTTTAATCATTTTTCTATGAAATTCTTGTAGTTTTTGGTATTTCATGTTGATCTTCTAGGAAATTCCAAATTTGAAAACCCAGACTATAAAAATGAATTTTCATTATTATTTTTCATGGATATTAATTTGAACCATTAAAATAAGATGGTCTATGGGTAGAAAATACTTCTTGTCTATTATCCATAAATAACTAAAAATTAGAATTGAAATAAATTTGTTATCTTTAAAAAATAACTAAAAGCATAGTTTAAAATGAAGATAATTTTAAAATATCCTTTAATACCAAATGTTTGACCGAGTGAGTAACTCAAGAGGGGTGAATTGAGTTCCCAATATAAATTTATATTAATATTTGGAATAATATAAAACCCCATAATAAAAATAAACTGTAGAATTAATAAAAATAACATAACAATATAAGATTATTCATTTTAAAATATTTCTTAAAGAGTGATAGAATCTCAGTTACCATATCATTTAAAAATATTGTAACATTTGAAATTAATTTACTTAAAAAAACAAATATACACACTATTTAAGATTAATTATGGAAGAAGTTGTTTTTTTATAAAAATTAATCAAGGATATATTGGTAAAACAAAACAATGACATAGTAGAATAAATAAGAGGTTCGATTTCATGGTGAGACTTAATCCCCTACACTTAGAAACCACCTTTTTTAAAGTAGATAATAAATCTAATCAAATGAATAAATAACATGGATCAACTAAACAATAAAAAAAAGTAATCCATGCTTAAAATCCCCCTTTATTTTTATTCACGGGATGTAATAATAAAACAGGTCATATAGGGAACTCTTCCACAAACACAGTGGGAACAAAGGATTAGAAAAATAAGAGAGTAACAATTACTCTATATGTAGATGTAGGAGACAGGGTGTGTTTGATAACAAGGTAACAACAAACTACTCAAAATAAAACAGACAAGATAATAATGAATATACAAGCTCATTATGATTTGTTAAAAATGTTCATAGTCCACAAACCAGAATTGGTGAGGAATTCGTGATGAATTATAAAAATTTGGAGTAGACAAAGGATCATATATAATTTGAATGAATGATTTCGTTAATCTCTTTCAGAGTCTCAATCAATGTTGTTGAATATTTATGTTATTGTTTGTCCTTTGATCTTCATAGAATATAAATCAGTAAGCTTATGAGAATTCATAGATTTAGTCTCATACTTATTTGAAATTTAGTGATCATAATTATAGATTTTAAATAATCGTAACTATGGAATATTAATTAAAAACCTATATCAAAATAGAGATATAATTCATGTGTATATCGCATCGTTGGATCAGAAATCCTCATATTGGTCTTTGAAAATGTTGTAAAAACTCAATAAAATATATCTCCATAAGTACATATTTGTTAAGAAATTTATGCTGAAGTCTTTATACAACAATGATAATAATATTTTGGTGGTGACTCAGCATCCAGTTGTGTCTCAATTCAGGAGAAAACTCTTCTAGTGGTAACAATGACTGGGGTTTGGAAATAGAACATCCTAGTGGTAATAGTGACTCAGAGTTTGGTAGTAGCTCGTCCTGGTAGTAACGGTGACTCTGAGTCTGGAAATAGCTCATCCTGGAGGTATCTCCTTTGGAAGTGACTCTATTGGTGATAACAATTTTTTTGGTGACTCACCTTATTGATGTATTATGTCTGATTGTAATAAGTCTTGGTAGTGACTCTTAGCTGGTGGTGACTCTCCATAATACATAGAAGAATTATCATAAAACAAGTCTTACTATATGAAATTCCATCATAAAACAAGTAAATCATTATTACTAAAAGAACTATGAATTGTGATCGTTAAATAAGAGAGTTAGAAACATACTCCAAACAAGGAGGTGTCAATATTTTTGAGAACACATGGAGAGAAAAATGTGTATTTTGTAAAATAGAACTATAAAATTTATCTCAAAACCTCATACCTCTCAAGCATCACATTTTACTAGTAGATAATTATAAGGTTAAATATTATTTTTAAGTATACATTTTTTCACTGTTTAATAGTATCACTAATAGGTCATTCTAAAATTATCCTCTCCCATACAAAAAAAATTCATCAAATTTTTGTATGATACTAATGTTTTTTACACTAATAATATGTTTCTATTAATAATTATTCTTTAATGATATTGATTTGAAGGAAAATTTACTGTATAAGATTTTGTATTTCTCTCATTGGAGAGATATTTTGGAAATCAATCATTAAAATTATATGACAAATATTACTTATATATAGTTATGTAGATAATATCTTTCATAAATATTTCTGATTGATATTCCCAACATAATTTTATTGGTTGCCTAAATTTTATACTCATACATATAAAAGTATCTCAATGTTTTATGTCAGATATATGGAAAACAATTAGGGTAAGCTATATTTTTTGATCCCTATAAAAGATAATTCAGTGGTTCTTAATCCATTTATGGTCACCTATACTAAATAATCACAGACTCAATTAGTTTTCAAATTGTAAAAAAATATTATAAAATAAATTCCCTAAAAATAATCATGGACTCAATTAGTATTCACACAATATATTTTTATTGTTTTAATCATCTTCGATTATTATAAAATATATTCCCCAAAAATATGTTTCTACTAATGATATTATTTTGAATCACATACCTTTAACAAAATTAATAATTTCAAATTATTTTTACAAATCGTAATTTTTGTAACTCACCCAAAATAAATTATATTTATATATATCCAAATACACCTTCTATGTAATGTTACATGAACACTATTCATCAAAAAGTATGTGATCATACTAAAAAATCATACATAAATGAATATATGGTGGAATTGGAAAATAACTAGTCAATTTTATTGCAAAATTGAAGTCATCATACTTTTATATCCTGACCTAATGTCCCAATATAAATTTATTTAGGGATTATTTTTTAAAATTTTAACCTTTAAAATGTCTAAATAATAATTTTATGTTGGTCATTGGGATATATATTCTTTTTTGGTGTCGTGGAGATTTGGAAGAAAATAAATTAAAAATAATATATTATTTTTAGTCAATAACTTTTTTAAGAGATTAATAATTTTCCATCAAATAGGATGTTGGAAATAGAAATTTGATACTATATTTTCACCTAGAGAATTTCTTTTACCTTTTCCTATATTTTTAGTTTACACCAATATTTTATGGAACCAACCCTAGGGTCAGGTGTTTTAATTAAACACAAAGAAATCTAGGTTTTCTTCTATATAAAAATATTTTTCACTAAATCTATGTTAATCCCCCACAACCATAAAGTTATAAATTGTGGTTCATATGGGATTTATAATATCATAAATGCAATAATAATGAACTATGTAGGGTATTCACCAATAACACATGATCTAGACATAATCTTTTCTACTGAAAGATACAAACTTGAGGGAATGATCGTTATTTTTGATTTCTACTCTATCAATTTTTATTAATGGAATGAATAATTTATTTTTTGTTTTTTTACAAAATAATATCCCTAAAAAATATTATTTCCATGAATTAAATACTAGTTACATTATTTTACACTACCCTTCATTTTTTGAAATAATTTTTTCCCAATTATTGATGGTTATGATTCATGTCAACCACCATTAATTCCTACCATTTTTTTGTATTATATTCTTTCTATATGTCAGTTCATCATTATAATTTTCTATGGATTGATGTATAAGAAATATGTGAGCAGTTTGGAAAGTAGTGGAAATATAGTATCATGAGTGACTAAATATGTTTTGATAGTGATGAACTTGTTATGTTGTTGAATCATCAAGAGATATAGGATTATAGGATAGGACAATGTTAGGGATTTTTAAAGTGTGGTGAGACAATGAGTATTAAAGATATATAGATATTCATTTGAAATTTGTTTTTAGTGGGTCATGGTAATAAATCTATATTTGGAATCCTAACATCATTATATGGGGATTTTGAAAATGTTCTATGCTCGATTAGAGGAAACAACAAAATTAGTAGGATATATACAAAATAATTTCAATACCTAGTGTACAAGATGATTTAACATGAAATGAAGTATTTATCTCTATGATAACAGGGGATAGGGGTTTGTTGCATTTAAGGATAACATTATGTGTGACCTTAGTGTACATGTTTTGTACCCTAGCTGGTGAGGATGATGTCACTAGTGTAAATTTATCATATGAGTAGAACAAAAACGGTGGAAAAGTTTCAACTGTGGATATAGGTTACCAATATCCATGGGATTTTTTTCCTGTGGCTATATATTGTTTCATGAAGGGAATATATCCATAGTTGACATCCAACCACAAATATATGAGTGTGAATGAAAATATTTTTTTCATGGAAGAGACACAAGAAACAACCTATAGTCATAGTCAGAACGCAATCATGGTTATAGGGAATAATATTTATGGTCATTCCAAGCCATAGAAATATTTTTGGAAATCAAGCAACTCTATCCAGATATATATAATAATGGTTTTAATGGAGTTGTTTTATAGATTTCTTCCATAGGGAGGTGGTGCTATTTTGAAACGCACATGAAAATTATTTTTGGGAGCAGTGGTCCTAGAGCCCTTGGAAATAACTTGTCACGTCAAAGGATCATATTTCCAAGGTAATTGACCATGGTAATATCATATTCATTAATATCTATACTTCTTGGGTTACATAATAGATGATAATTCCCATTAATATTTAAGACCATGGTCCTAACCTATAGCCATGGTTAATCAGTAAATAGACACTAAAATTGCGTATTATAATCGCCATAATTTTTATTAATGTGTATATAGGGAGTACACACCCAATTGGGCATTTGAATATACAACACATAATGATTATATGCTATATATCCTCTTAAATAAATTCAATTCATCTGTTAGATAACATTTCACAGAAAAAATATTTCATATGGTATAGATCATATAAAATCACATAGTGTACACAATGAAAACTTTATAAATGAATAATTAATTAAATAAGAGGTTTTTTCTCGAAATTAAGAAGCATATACCAATTAAATAGTAACATGACTTTTAGAATAGTAATTTGAGCATTAAGAATAGTAATTCATCCAATAGAATAGAAACCTCACCTATGAATGTTTAAATAAGATTTAAGAATGTTATAAATGAAAATATGATATAATTATATCATAATATAAGAAAATAAATATTTTAAAATTGATAAATTATTTGTTGTTATTTTTATAAAAATTATTGTTTATTCACTGTAATTATATAATTATTTAAATGAAAATTTATATTTGTAAAATGTATTAATAAATATTATTTTCTTTTCTTATTATTATAAGATAATTTTTTGATACCTTAATTAATTTTCCAAAGCATTATAAAATCAGTTCTAATTTTAAAATTGGTTGTTTTAGAGTAAATGATTATTTTCAATAAAATTTTAATTTCTCAGATTTGGAATAATATATTAATAATATGAAGTTAATTTTGTAATTATACTTTTAAAAAATGTTTGTGGTGATTTTTTGGGATTTTTCTAAAGTAGTATAATTTTTTGCTGAATAGTAGAATACAATAATTTGTGGTATATACACATTATAAGTTTAAAACACTATTTCTAATTTCATAATTAATGTAATCAATAAAATAAAAATAATTCCTTCTCTTTTTACTTTATTTATTATTTGAATTACCACTATTGGTTCTCTTGAACCAAGATAATAAACTAGTGAATAAAATAATGAGAAAACACCCATTTATAACACTATAAATACCACCCACCACCTCCTCTTCTCCTCAATCCACAAAAGAATTGAAGTTTGTCCAATTAATACCAAATAATATTCAAACGTCTCTAACCCATGCCTAAATTTTTTTTTCGAAATAAAATACCAAACCTAATTCCCTTAAGGTGGTTCTTAAGGAGAGGAATTCAAGAGGTAAAACTATTAATCCTCCACTATCATTTTATTTTATTTTACTTTAATTTATTAATCATCCCCAACTATTTTATAAAAACATAAATGATAACTCCAATATCTTATATATAATATAATTTTATTATTTCAATGGAAAATCCACCATCAATTCTCTTCTCATCTTTCTTTTATTAAAAAAATTTAAACATTGTATGTGAGGTGTTGATTTGCCTCCTTCACGAATGATGTGTTTTTGTTTTTCAATTTCACCTTAAAGGATGTTCATAAAACCATTTTTATTCCAAAATATATTAAAATATATGAATTAAATATTATTTAACATTTTCTAACAAGTATATATGCATAATATTATTTAATAAAACAAAACAAGTTGGTGATGATCGAAAAAATAAAATAAAAATCTAAACAATTATCACAATTTTTTTTCTAATTATTCATCCTAATACAATAAAAAATAATAATATATATAAGCATTTAATATTTTTTATGTTCATAAATACTATATACTTTCACTTTTGAAAAAATAATCTCATTTTACATGATTTTTTCATACATGTACATGAGTAAACGATCATGAAACCCAAGGAAACGAATGCTCATTAATGAAAAAAGTGTATCTTAAAACTCATGAAAAAAAGACATTAATGAAATTAATAAAATTATACCAAATCAAATACAAGTATAAAATTTTGTGAATAAATTATTTAATGTGTTTAATGTGGTTTTCTTGGAAATTATGATCTAGTGCAGAACACATTCAGACATAAGGTAAGAGACTTTATCTCAATTTCAATTTCATTGAGACATACATGGTGCTGTTCACTAAATAAATTTTCTATGGTTTTTCTACTCTCCCTTTGAGATAATTTATCACTTGAAATTATATTCCTCTTTAATATCCATATTTTCTTTTATCAAGTATATGATTATTGTCAAATCTATATACTATTTTCACACATGGTGTTTACTATGAATGTGGAAATATTGCTAGATAATTATTTCCTACTCAATGCATATATTATGTTAAGGAATATTGTTGAATAAATAAAAATATGTTTGAGTAATGATATGGACTTCTAGTTATGTGTGGTCCTATTTATAAATAACCCCTCAGTGCATCGATGTGTATCATGAGACAAATTAGTTAGTGAAAATCCCTTTATGTGGGATTCTAAGAAGAATCAACAAGGTTTTCCCCACACAAATAATCTTCCATGAAGGTATAATTGTTCATGTTCTAGATATATGACATCTAATAAATAATCATCTTCTTTATTTAGTATTCTTTTATTATTTTCTACAGTATTTTCACTATGAAAAAATGTATGGATTCCTTTTCATTCTCAATTTATTGATGGAATGTTTTTTTTAAAAATATTTACCATTCCATGATTTCTATGCCTTGATAAATTTAGATAATTTTTTTTATTTTATATAACCCATACTGTGTTTTGGAGAGCCCACTTTTATTTTTTTCAATTCCTAGGATATAGAGATTAAATCTTTGAATAAGTGACAAGAATCAGTTTACTTTTTTTTCTATACTATAAACCCAATTTTGTACATAGTTCTTCAATACTACTAAACTAGTCAATTTTTTTGATCTCATCTATAGTATCTATTCCGTTGTAAAAAACAACCACTAACTCTGGTCTACTTTGTTTGGGTTTTAATCTATTTTTATAAAGGAATGTTTAGAAGAAACCTTGGGAACTAGATTTTAGAAAAACGAGTTTCCGGGACATAATCTAGAGAATGAAATTATAGATAATTATAAAATAACATCCTAGAATTTTTGAAAGGTAGATATTATGTGGTTCTTCCCATAAATACATTCCTGTCTAGATACTACAGGTGTACGTGCTTTTGGAAAATATGTAATTACTGGTAACAGCTTTTACAATGTTAATTGGGCCTGACTCAGCATAACCTGGTACATGACAATAGGCCTTAATGGTTCACCTGTTTTGAAACACTCAGGGTATATTCTTAGGATAATTCACATTCAATTTAAAAACCATTATAATGGAATTAAAATTAAATATGGACCCAAGGAAACCATTTTTCTAATTATGATATTATCTATGCATAAATTTTCTATTTTTGTTAAGTGTTTTTTTCTAGTTAAGAATTATTCTTAACCCAATTTAGTGTATGCCATTGTTTAGAAATGGTACCCAATGGTAGGAAATGAATCAATAACTACAGACAACTTAGGGATTTCCATTTTGAGAATGTAAACAAAGTTAGTGTTGGAGATGATATGGTCTTGAACTTTTTCAGAAAACCTTCTATGGTTATAAAAAATAAGTATAATACACCTATGTTGGATCATTTGATGTAGCAGAATACCCCATATTTTATTCAGACATCTAATAGAGTGTTTTTTGAGCAGTGGATCAAGTCCTTCAAAAAGATATTTCTTGCATTGGGATGCAATGAAAATTAAAATTTCGTACTGTAATTATATTACCTCAAGATAAATGTTAATAAATGGTGGTATTTCATCCATAATACTATGGAGGAAGAGAAAATAGAATACATGTAATAGATAACTTTTAAAGAAACATTCTTCAACAAATACTTCCTTTATGAGGGATGAATAGAAATAAATAGAAAATTATTTATATTAAATATAAAGGATATAGAGAGTGTTTCAGAGTATGAGGATACCTTTACAACACTACCCAGGTATTCCATAGATTACATACACGTTTTGAAAGATAAGATTTATCATTTCTTTGATGTTTTTAATCCAAGTATTCGAAGGGTACTTGATTCTCAAACATTTTCATAATATGATGAAATAATATTAACTATCATCTAAATGGGGAAGCATTTTATAGATCTTATATATTCAGGGTAAATCAAGATAAAAAGTGGTATTTTTATAATAATGTAATGGCTGAAGCATTAATGAAGAATAGGGTAATGGAGTAATTTCCATTATATAAAAATTTTGGAATGAATAATTATAGGAAATTGATGAAAGGAATAAGAGTTTGTTATAAGTTTAGAGAAAAAGATCATCAATCAAGTGACTCCACGGGAAAAAATCAATGATTTTAACTGATTAAAATGTAATTAAATGTGGAATCATTCTAAATAATACCCCAAGAGTCAAGGGAATCTACCACAGAAATAGATAATGGGATATTGGAAAGTATATGCAATCACCACATCTAAAGTAGAATTACCAAATATTGTGGTGGTAGGTACATTAATTCTATCTCAAAATTTATCAAATTATTTATTTAAATATGTATCATTATACTATTTTATATCCACATAATTTACCATAAAAATATTAAATTTCCATTTTGATTTAACAAAGGAGTTATCAGTCAAAAATCCTAATATGAATCTCATTGAAATAAAAACAAATCGGTTTGTAGAATTTATGACAAATAAACATTATTTAATTCTTGAACTTATCATCATAACTATTGTCTAATTTTATATAATCCTCATTGGGAACTATATTTCAAAATATGATGTGATAATTTATTTCATGAAGAAGTAAATTACAATTTGTATGGATAATATTGAATCCCTTGTCATTAGAGCAGAAACATCAGTATTTGATTCTATCTAGATCCACCGCAATAGCTCTACTGAATTAAATTATTGGGGATAAAGAGAAAATAAAATATATGGATGAGGAAATTCATCATCCATTTCAGAATATATCAATTTTACAAGAATACATTGATGTAATTCCCAAGAATTTACATGGACACCCCTAGAGTGGGAAGTCAAAGTAAACCTTGATTTAATCCATGATGCAAGACCAATATCCAAGACTCCATGTAGAGTGTAAAATGTGGAATTAGTGGACCGGAATAAATAACTAGAGTATTTGAGTAATAATGAAATTTTTTCCCTTGTGTTTCTCAATAGAAAGCCCATGTTTTTTTGTTAAAAAGAATGATGGATCCTTAAGGTTGTGCATTGAATATAGAGAAATCAGTTATATTAAAATATCGAGAAAGTTTCCTCCACTTTGAATTGAGTATTTATTTGATTAAATCCATAGATATCTATATTTTTTTAAAATTGATTTTCATTTTGAATATAATTAATTGTGAGTGAGGAAGGAATATATTCCTATGACACCATTCTTAACCAGATATGGATATTAGGAGTTTATTGTAATTCCATTTAGACTGACTAACACACCCTTTATTTTCATAGACCTAATGAATAGATTTTCCATGGGATAACTTGATAATTTTTTAGTGGTACTTATATAGGATATCATGGTTTACACTTAAAGCTACGAGGATAATGAGAAACACTTGTGGATTATTTTGAAGATTCTTCTACAAAGAGAGTAAATTGGAAGTTTGTAAAGTGTGAATTATGGATTAAAAAAGTTTCATTTATTTTTTATATTATCTTAAATGATGGAATATCAGTTGATCTTGTGAAAGAAAATTCAATAGAAGAATCTCCTAGACCAATAACTATAAGTGAGGTATGTAGTATTATTTTTTTATCCAGTTACTGTCAACATTTAATTTATAATATTTACATATGGGATAACCCATTAACCAAGATCACGTGTAATGGGGTTTAGTTATAATGGACAAAATAATATATATAATGTTTTTAAGAATTTAAGAGAATAATATTCAATCCTCCAAATTTGACTGTTTCATAAAGAAATGATGGCTTTGTGATATATAGTGATTCATAGAAGAAAGGATCGAGTTGTTTCCTTATGCAAATTTATAAATTTATTGCTTACGCATCAACGTAGCTAATGAATCGTGAAAAAAATAGTTCAAAATATATTCTTGAGTTATCAGCCTTAATCATTTATTTGATGATATAGAGACACTATCCTTATGGGGAAATATGTGAGAAATATATGGATTACCTGAGTGTGAAATAAATTTATACATCAAATTAAGTCAATATGTGGAAAATACAGTGGCTCAATTTACTCAGATATTACTACTCTTTAATACACTACCACCTTGGAAAGGAGAATATGGTAGTAGATACATTAATAATGAATTATCATGGACTTCTATCCAAAATTTGGATCGAAAAAATCATGTATTCATGGATTTAGAAAATATAGATATGGGAATTGTTAAGGAAATGGGAAAATCACACCATTTCAAATTATTTCTAATATATATTTACTAGAGAAGATAAAAATCTCTCAATTTTATAAAGATAATTTTCATAAGAAAATTAAATCTGTTATGGAAGGAAGATTGAGAGACATTGTGTATGGGATGGTATTATAAAATTTGGAAAGAGGTTATATGTTTCGTCAATACTTGAGCTAAAAATGGAACTATTACATTATTATCAAAGATATAATTTCTCTAGACACTCTATTAGAATAAAAATTCATATAGATCGAAAAGAACACTTTTGGTGGGATAATATATAGTAGGAAATTTTTTACTATGTGTTAAGATGCCGAGTTTTTTCAACAAGTGAAGGCTAAGGGAAAAAATCCTAGAGGATTCATGTAATGTCTAGTTATTACTATGTGGAAGTGGGATGAAATTACTATGGACATCATCACTAGACAATTAAAGACTCTAATAAATGATGTACTTTGGGTAATTGTTGATCAACTTACATAAATTTTAACTCATGTGTTCTTAGAAGGAATCTATATTAATGAAGTTTTAAGACCTCATGGTGCACCAATATTATTTTTTTATTGACAGAGATCCTTGTTTTATATACAAATTTTAGAAGTGTTTAAGAAGGCTCTAGATATTGAGCATTATTTGACTACTTCTTATCACCCTGAAATCGAACAATATTCTGAAAGGACTATTCAAAAATTAGAATACATGTTGAGATCATTCTCCCATGACTTTCAAGGATTGTGATATCAGTATTTACATTATTATAATTTCCTTAAAATATTATTTTCCCTTCTAGTATTCAAATAGAATCATATGAAGAAATATATAGAAATAGATATCATACTCTAAATTGATGGAATTAATTTTTTGAGTGGAGACTTATAGGGATAGAACTTATTGACGAGACAATGAAAAAAAGTAAGAAATATTAAGGCTCAAATAAAAGAGGCCCAATGTTAAAAAAATAGTTACTCTAAAAACAATAGAATTTTTTTTGAATTTTTAATGGGAGATCGTGTCTTTTTTAATGTATCTTCATAGAAGGGTAACTTTATATTTGGTTAGAAAGGTAAACTAATCCCTAGATACTTTATACTATTTGAAAATTTGGAATGAATTGGAGCTATAAATTACCAATTATCAATGCATCAATGTCTCTCCAATGTTCATGATGTTTTCCATATATCTTAATTAAATAAGTACTTATCAGACCCAACACATGTACTAACCTATAATATAATATAATTGTAACATGATTTTTCTTACTACGAAGAGCCTGTCAACATTTTTGACCCAGGGGAGAAAGTACTGAGAAATCAAGTGACAGAACTGGTAAAGGTTCATTGAAGAATCCATAAAATGGAAGAAGCGATGTGGGAACCTGAGGATGAAAGGAAGAAGAACTACTCACATTTGATTACCGGTCGATATTTATGAAAAATATCGAGGATGAGATTTCTAAAGAAGGTAATAATATAACACCATATGGTTTTACCATTTGTATCATCTTAAATAAATTCAATTCCTTCAATAGAATAAATTTCCCAAAAAATTATTTCACATGGTATAAATCATATAAAATAACATTGAGAATAGAAATGAAACCCTTTAAAATAAGAATATAGGAAGTAAACATATTCTTCATGAAATTAACATAAACTAATGAAATAGTAACTTGAACATTGTAATAGTCATGTAACCCTTAGTAATAGTAATTCCTAAAATATAATAATAATCTCACCAATAAAAGGATATATAAATTTGATTCATCTAATATTAAAAATAGGAATTAATTATATCATATCATAAGAAAATAAATATTTTAAAAATTTGACATTATTATTTGGTATTTCTAAAAACCCTAAATGTTTATCCAAAATTTTATAATTAATATAATTATTTAAAATAAAATTTATTTTCATAAAATAGAATCAAAATTTAATATTTTTTCTTCTTTATTATAACAAAATTTTTTGAAACCATAGTCGATTTTTCTACATTTTTTTAAATTTATTATAATTTTAATATTTTTATTTTTCTGGAGAATGATGAATTTAATTAAATATTAGGTTAATCATATTTAAAAAAACTATTCCTAAAATTGAGTTTATTTTTTAATTCTAAACATGAACAAATGGTTAGTGTTAATTTTTTTGGTTATTTATAAAACTGTCTAATTTTTGGGGAATAGTAAATTTTGGCAATTTACCGTATATATACATTATAGATTAAATACACAATTTCTTGAGTCATCATTGATGTTTGAATAATAATATAGAACCATTTTTATCTATTTAATGAATTTATTCATTGAATCATCAATATTACTTTTCTTGATCAAAAATAAAATTCTAATGACTAAAATAATGAGTAAACACCAATCTCCTCCACTATAAATACCATCCCTCGCCACTTCTTCTAATCACTCTACCAATGCCTTGATTCTTATCCAATATATTCAAAATATACATACCATGTCTCTCCCTCAGATTTCTAAGTGTTGTTTTTCTCAATAAAAGGCCAAACCCTAGTCCCATAAGGAGGATCTCAAGGAGAATAATTCAGGAGGTAGAACCCTTAATCCTTCCCTTTCATTTTATTTTATTTTCTTTTCTTTTATTATCCTTCAATATAATCCTCTATTAAAAAATATGTGACAATTTTGGTATATCATATATACTATAATTTTATTATGTAAATGTAAAATCCACCCTAACGTCTCTTCTCCTCTTTTCGTTATTTAAAAGTGAAAACATCGTGTGTGCGGTGTCGATTTACTGGCTTCATGGATGATGTGTTTTTATTTTTCAATTAATCCTTCAAGGATGGTCATATGCCAATTTTATGGTTAAATAATATTATAATATATTTATTAAAGCTTATTTAATGTTCTGTAACTAGTATTTATGCATAATATTAGTTAATAAAACAAAACATGTTCATGATGATCGAAAAACACCAAAATATTCTAAAGGATATTCACTAATGTTTTATCTAACTATTCATCATCATACCAAATAACCAAATGAAATATATAACCATTAAATATTTTATAAGTTCACTAATGACACATATTTTTAATACTAGAAAACTATTCTCAATTTACATTATTTCTCCGTACATGTATACAAGTAAACCGATCATGAAACCCACATAAACAAATGCCCTCGAATGATGAGATTGTATCTAACAGCTCATAAAAAGTCCATTAATAAAAATAATAAAATAAAAATAAATAAAATAAAAATAAATAAAATAAATAAATTATAGTTTATGAGTTAATTCATTAATATATAAAATATTATTATCCATGATATTAATATCCACTGTCGAACACATTTAGACATAAGGTATGGGACTTCATTTCAATTTCAATTACTTTGAGACACACATGGTATTATGATACTAATTATTTGTACGTGCTTCATATACTAACCATTTGAGATCATTTTCATTTATAATTATATTCATATGAAATATAAATATTTTTTCGTATCGTGGATATGATTATTTTCGAAGTCATATACCGTGATTAAATACAATGTTTACTTTGAATGTTGAAATACTAATAGGTCTTTTTTTCCTAATGAAGATGGATTTTATGTTAAGGTGTATTTTCCTTGAACTAAATATTTTTACGAAGAATTATTTGGACATTCCATGATGGGTGGGGCCGGGTTATAGATAGCCCCTCAACACATCGATAGGTGTCATGAGTAACAGTAGTTGGTGATAAACCCATTGTGGTTGTTTAGAAGAAGAATAAATGGGTTTTACCCAAAAAAATAAACCATATTGAATGTATAATGGTTCATGTTACAAATAGGTGAAATTCAATTAATAATCTTCTTCTTCATTCAGTATTCAATTATTAATTTCTATGATATTTTCACTATAACAAAATCTATGGATACATTTTCATTCAAAAATTTTTACGGAATGTGTTTTTCCTATTATTTTACTTTCCATATTTTATATGAAATATTGAATTTACTTAACTTATTATTATTTCATATAATGATTATTGAGGATTTGTGTCTACCCATTTTTTTTATTACTCAGGTTTTGCCGATTAAATAATTTAATAAGTGAAAATAAGTAGCTTATTTTCTTTCGTAATGTAAAATGTAACCATTTATGAATCTAGTTTTTAATACAACTATACTAATAGATTCATGGTGATGTGATCTCTTTTATATATTCCATTATAATAAAATGTTCACTGATTCTGGGCTACTAGGGTTAGGTTTGTTACATACCTTATATGTAATGTGAGAAAAGACTAAACATAGTGTACTTATTGGACTTACATAACTTAGTATTTCTAGAAATAAATGTTTTTTAGTCAACCATGACTACTTGTCACTGACTACTATGGAACATGTAATGTACATTGTCCCATACATGACATGGTCTGTGGTGGTATACGTTGAGTTCACCAGTGATCCCACGTTTCAAGTACAACATTATACACACAATATATAAAGTCTATTAAACATCATGTGGGGAGAAATTACATGGCTGGGTTATTTCTAATGGGATACACTATATGCATCCCAATATTAATTGTCATTTATTTCCCCTAAATTGGTGTATTTTTTTATATTTATTCTCTTGACTCTTATATTTGTGCATAATTAGTCAATATCGTGTGTTTTTTTCACATATAATTAAATGGTACACTTTTATTCAGCATTAAAGGTTACACATGAGGTGATGTATGCAGTTTCATATTATTAACTCTATGGTAAGAGGAGGATGATAAAGCATGGAGATCAAGATTCATATATCTTAAAAGAAAGTTTATTTCATAGAGTTGTTCCACAAAATACTAAATATAGTTTAGTATCACCCCCATATACATGTGTTGAGAGTATTATATCTATGAATTCAACACACCCTCCCACACCCCCACATAAGATATCATAAGTGGTATAGGTACACTATTATGGTTCGTTAACCCCTTTAAAATCACTTATCCTTCAGTGATGAAAAAGTATCCCACTATAGTTTCAGATAGATTTCATAGGTTTCTTGTTTCGGGTGGTTTAGACTCTTTTAATGTACTGATACTTCTTCAATAGTTGGGAATTTGTATAGAACTATATTATCCATTATTACGGTCTCTCTTTATTAAATCATATTTGGGGTTTTGATGATTTATTCTATTATTTATGGTCCTTTTGTTTTTAAATGATTAATTTTTCCTGAGATTCCTTATGGTTTTTATGGTGTTTTAATGAATTGAATATACTCACCCCTGAATGGATTTATTTTCCCAAATGTGTTGTATCATATATAGAATATATACAGGTCAGAGGTGATCTTAATCGAAATAGTGTTGGTGGACTTTATTAGTTCCTACAAGTGGTAATATCAGACAATGTTCATGTTAGTATCTTATTCATTATAGTGACCTCGTCACTTCTATAATTTTTTTGGTGATTTTACTTCTTGGAATTTTGGAATGTATCTTTCCCCTTTTTATTATGATATATTAACTGGATATATCTTTAGGGATCATGGTGTTCTTTTCATGAGATATCTATTTCAGTTATTTTTCTGTTTACCAAAACAATTTTACTATGTCTTATGTAGAGATTTGTATATATTCATAGTTTCATTAAGCTAAGGAAATCCATCTTGCGTGATATTCCTACTTAGTGATACTCACTATAATCGTCCACGTTATATATAGGATTGGGGTGGAACATCCATCCCACTTCCACCTTGGGAGGGTCCCAGATGGGGTTGAGTCAAGTTAGTGTTCAGTTAGATAAAATTTTCTTTAGGGATGGAGTTTGGAGTCATATGTTTAGTGAGTATTAGTTTAGGAATTTAACGAAATAGTGTTAAAGGGTTTTGAAATAAACTTATAACCAAGGGACCTTATGTCGGTGTAGTAACCAATGTACTAATTCAAGAGGAATCTGATGACCTGCATGCCAATATAAAACACTGTGGAATTGGTTTTAAGGAACAAGTAAAGAACACGTGCATCGTACACAATTATTTTATTTTATTTTCATTTTATTTTTGATTCATCTACCTAGAAACACTTTTATAACCTCTGTATGTCATGTTAAATTTTAGGATGCACTATGTAGACATACCAATAGGAGCCTAATGTGGGGACTTAATGTGCTTACGCCTATGATTACACCTCTTTTCATTTAAAATATTATTAAGGAGTCTTACATCCCAGGATTAAAAAATTATAGTGATCTCTTAAAGTGTATAAGTTGATGTAACACTGGCCATTGTAAAGAAATAATGACCACCTTTTATAGTATAGTTATAAATTCCCACAAAAAAATTGAATCTAATTAATCTAGTGATTTAGGTAAGGGATATGTATAAGTGGTTCATGTTTCACGAGTTTATGTTCCATAAACCATCCATTTTTTTATTAGAGACTTGTCCCTTGGTAGATAAGTATCAGATCAGGGAATTTTCATGTGTTGTTTCTTTATTTAGAAACTTATCAATCAGATGTTAGTGTTTGTAGTTATCTTTCTCCATGGTTTATTGATTTTGTAGTCGGACCTGATTACCTATACCAATGATGAGGTGATAGTTTCATGAAAAAACAATGAGAAACAAATCTCTTAACGAATACTACCCTAAGATTTTGAGGTTTATTCACCAGTAGGTGTTGTTGGATAAATAGTGGGTTTCTATGTATAAATCAAAAGAAAACTTTAATATTCATTAATTTCTTGAGGTACTTACTCTACAAAATAAAGGATATAATATTTCAAGAATGAAATTATATGCTCGTCCTCAACAAAGACATCAGAGAAAGAATAGTTTCCCTTTATATTCTTACATGCACTATGGTTATAGAGTGATCATTTGTGAGGAAGAATTTATTAGGAGAGATGCATTAAGTAGTAAATTGTATTGGAATTCATATAATATAAAACTCATCAGTCATAGCTGGACATCATTGGGTATAAAGGTCATAACACATTTGGAAACCACATACATGGATTAATACCTCATGGTAAATAGCTCAGGAGTCACATAGAGGGACCAAGAATCTTGGGGGCCATGTTTAAACTCCATAAAATTATTTATATACATATAAATTTATTGATAGATAATATAACTATTGGTAAAAATGATAAATTCTAATAGATATTATGTTCAATTGGTATTAATATTATGTAACAACAATTTTTTCCAACAAATATATCTATTGATATTTATTGTTCATTAACAACACATATTTTCACCAAAAATTAAATCTATTAAGTAATCCCACCAATACCAACATTTTTTTGTGACAAATGAATCTGTTATTAAAAATAAATATTACAAATAAATTTTTTTCACCAATAATAATTGTATTTTAGATACATTAAATTTGGATATATTTATTTTGGGATGAAATATATTATAATATTTGAAAATTAATTATTAATAAAATAAGAGAAAATACATATATTAAATAAAAAAATTAAAAAAATAAACAAATTATGATCCCTCCCCCATCCACATTTTTCGTGCTTTCTTAATTTCTATGCCTTCAACCATGTCACCCCCACACTGATGATTTTTTCCTGAACATTCAAAACTGAACTTTCTATATCAGCAACACCCTCACCAACACCCAAAACATGAAGGATTATTTTTCATTTCATACACTTCTCACCCACATATTGTTGATTTTATTTTTTGGATTTCAAATTGAAATTTTAATCATTCAATTATTTATCCTCTCATCTGGTATTTGTTTCTTCAATTCATGTTTTATGAACATGAAATTTTGTGTATCTAGTTTCGAAATTCATTATTTGTTTTATTTTTATATAAATTCTAACTAAACTAGTTCTCTTTTATCTTTTATTTCCTTGATTTATTTATGCTAACTCTATACTTCTATAGATCCCCTCCAATTAATTCTGTTTGTCAAACGTACTTGTACACTTCAATTTAAATTTAATACCCTTACAATTTATTCAAATGTTGTATAAATTTAGTACTAGAGGAGATCATAATAGTAGAGGAAAATCAAATTCGTCTCACACAATTATTTCTCTAATATTACATTATATTGTTTTGTATTTTTTGTCCTTTTTTGATGCTCTATTTCAATAATAATTTCCCAATAGTGCTAAAAATATCACTAAATTTATATATAATTTGATATTTTCCCTTCAATCATGCTTTATTACACCATTATTTTTTATATTTACATAACCATAATTTATAATGGTCAGTATAATTAATATTCCATTTTTTGGTGATCTAGTTACATTTTTTGATTTTTCATCTACACAAAGTATTCATTTAATAACTTCTGGAAAGACTCATTCATATCCTGGAATGAACCATTGAAATATATATTTTTCAATTATTTTTTTATATTGTAAAAATCATTTTAAATTATAATAAATATTCAATTTATTTTATTTTATAAATTATGAAAGTTTATGTTCATGAAAGTGGAAGTAATTATTATCATACTTGTTGATGTATAGAGAAACTTGTTATTTTATTTTCCTTAAATGGGTATTTTTTCAATTTATTTACATATTTATTTAATGTTAAATTAATATCCTGAAAATTGAATCATATATTGTTAAATGTTTATATATATTTTTCATAGCTGAATCATATTAATAAATAAATATTTATTTTCATTATTTTGATGGTGTTTTATGTAACACCTATAATCTATAATAAAGGTATATAAAGAAAAGTAGTTTTTTCTATTAAAGGAAAATTGGAACACACAAATCCTTGGAAATCCCCCAATAAAGTGTCCAAAAAAATCATCAAAAATCATTAATCCCACATACTTAAGAAATAAAAAAAATTTCATGGAATTTTTATTCAAATGAAAAAAAAGGAAATATACTGATGGTTCAATTTCCAATAGATAAAACTGCCCTACATAATAATTTATAGACATGAATTGTTGTATATAATAATAAAAAATTAACTAGGGTCGAATCATTTATTCTTTCTAGAACCTATACCCTTTAATAATCTAGTTGACTCTCACAACTTTTCATGGAAGCCTGGTCTCCAAAAATTACATTGAAATTCTTTTATAGGATGATCATGAAGATAAAAATCAATACTAGTAATCCCATCTTAGCTATTAAAAAGAATCTATACTTCTAGTGAGGAAGAATGCGTCTTGATTACATTAATGATTAGGGGTCTGAACTACAACTAGAACTTCCTTTTTGTTTCCTTACACATAATTATAGTTCAAAAATTTCCAAATATTATCATATTAAATTACATCTAGTCATTTATCCTCTCAATCATTCTTTTAAACTATTTAACACATCAAATGATATAATGGTTGATTAATGAGTCATCTTCACAACTATTTTTTCATATAAAAATAATTATTGGTAAAAATTTCCTCGATATAATCCTAATAAAATATACATATAAGTATTTACTCATGTGTATAAACATACCAAAATTTTATTTATACAACAATGGACACATGAAAAGTGCATATAATTCTTCTATGTGAAACTCTATTATCAAATTTCATGATATTTACACACATTCTCCAACCCCAATTTGTGAATTTTCTCATTATATTTCCATTTTAAAGTTAAAGAAATTTTTTCCACATTATATTTTGGTAAATGGTTTCAATGAAAATGATGTATTCTTCTTTTAGTAGTGAATTATAATTATAATCTAGTTCTTTTATTTTATATGTACATGCACAAGGAATTGGTAATGAAAAAAATCACCATTACAGCTCATACAATAATCCTCCTCACCGTCCAAGGATAATGAGAATGGAAAATATGTATTTTTTAGGCTGTATTTTTTAGGATGTCAATTTATTTATGAAAGAACAATGAAAGATATTCATTTGTTAATGAAAATTTCTTTTTGATATCCTTTCATATGTCACTCAACTTTTCAAATATGTTTTCATGACTATTGCTGAGAAGAAACCAAACAAGGTGAAGATAATAGTACATTAGTCTTCACATCTATTAACCTTTAGTACATCTTTTAATCATCGATTTTTGGATGGTTTATATAGTAATAAGGTGACGATCGATCTGATTCCAATCAATTTTCAGATTATATAAACAGCCAACAAATCTTGAGTTATGCAGCCTAGATTGAATCCGGGATTCCAGATCTTTGGAAAACAATATTTTGATGAGAGGATTGGTGCTACACAACCATATAACATCTAGCCTTTTAGTTTCAACTCTCTTATATTGCATGTGATAAAAATTAATTTCTCATGTGTCTGATAATTATTCTCCTCAATGAGTTTACAGTTATATTTATTAAATTTAAAATGTTCTTTTAAATCTATCTTTGAATGATTATACTGAATTATGAAGGTTCCAGTTTCACTAAATGGTTTTTTAGATATTCAGGTAGGTTTCATTCCCAATTAATGGTAGTGTGACTATCTTACATAATTTGATACAAGTTATATTCCAATTTCTTTTACATTTGTTCTCAAGAAGCAATAATTCACCTAAACTTTTGAAACTACTAGAAATCATGTAAAATAATCTAAATTGATTTATATAACATAATTAATATTTCTTTTAACAAGATGATATTAAATGTAACTATTATATATTTTTTTATATAGGCCAATTGCATTGATGTATTTTTTTTTAATTTCATCAATTGAACCCTGTATTAGAAACTGATAATGACTAACTAGTCACATGAAATTTCAATGAGAATAAAATAGTATAGGATTTGAGATATATTTTTTAAAAAAATTATAAAACACCAAGTGAAAGGAAGAAAAGGGGTTAAAACATTGAAACAATGCTGGTATAAGAGTTTATCTAGTACTAATATTGGGTTTTAACATTGAGTAATATTTTTTTGTTTGAACGTTTTATTTTTCAAAGATGAAAAACCCTCATCATCATTCATCCTTCCATTAGAATATTAATCCCTATATTAAATGATAACTACCTTTAAATTTACTTACACTCTAGATCAGGTATATTAGATAAATCATTCTAATTTCTAGTGGAACTAGTGGTATTAATTTCATCATGGATAGTGTTATAGTAGTAAATACCTTTTTTCATCCTTTCATGTTCATGATAAAAGAAATATTGATTCTCATCATTGACCTACCAAGACATATCAAGTGGAAACCCATTCATAGGGGAAATAGACTCTCCAACATGGAAGTCATCATCAACTAGCCCAATGATCCAGATATTCAAGCCACATATTAATGGAAAGACTTTCCTTATGTTCCACCATGATAAAGACTTGTGGAATCAGAAGCATCTAGAAGATGTTTCCCATGTAAATAAACGAGATAACTCCCATTTGAAGTACTAATTCAACCATATCGAGAAGAAATACATTTTCAATGATCCAAATTAACAAAGGTAACACCATTGATTCAAAAATGGAGACCAATAATATATGATAGTCTTTCCCATGACAGAAAAATAGAAACTAGTTAATTTCCATGCACAGTATTCTTGATTTCTTTAGGGGGTAGCAATGGAAATAGTTTATGCACCTCCAAAATCTACTCCTTTGAGCCTATTTGATTTATTCTAGGAAAAATCTTTCTCGTGTCCCCATCAGACTGACAAGTATAGAAAACATAAACCATCTTCGCTCTTACTACAACATTAGTAACTTTTCCACTTCCCAACCATAGGCCCCTATTTAGTGTCACCCATTCCTTGAAAACTATACACCACAAATAATATAACATTAATATCAACTAGGAAAGAATAACAATTTTTAGGTCCATGGACCTATGAAGCATTCACATTAATCTTCTACTATCATGTTCCATCTTCAACCAAACTACTATTTCCATGTATGTTTTACTTCTTAAACATCATTCTACAAAACCTTTCACCATGTACCATTAATTAAAAAATGACTAGACCATATTCCTATAATTTTATTCTTTAACATGACCAATTTTTCTACAATTCACCTAGTAAGCTGAAAAACCATCATGTATAATTTTAAATATAAATGATAAATTAAAAATAAACTATAGGTGTTGTTTTAACTGGTTATGTAATATTTATTTTTATTTTTATAGGAATAATCATTATATATGAAGCTTCACTGGTGTAGAATTTTAATTTATTTTATATTTGTATTGTCTTTTTTTATTCAATGCCTTGGGGATATTGAGTTTCTTAGAAAGCATGGCAGACTTCAACCTCAACAATGATTTTATGGTCAAATTATTACATTCCCTATTATTTTAAAAATATATATATCTGATAAAAAATAATGAAATGATTTATCCTCATGATCACACTGAATTAAATTCAATTTTTACCAATAAAATGAGATGATAAATTCCTATAGGTGGAAAAATTTTGGTATTATTAGTCATTTTTTTCAATGTGTCAGGTGATGATAATAATGGCATGGGAATGATGAATAATTTTGTTTTAACCTATAGATTCATATATCGATTATGGATGAGAAAAATAATTTTATTTAAGATATTGACATGGACATGAAATATTACATTTATTCCGTAATAATATGTATCATTAAGAGACAATATTTGTAAGTTAACTATTAGATTTTCATGGAGTGTGTGGAGTAGTTGAGTCCTACATCTTTATGGTAATATATTTAATCTTAATTACTATTTGAGTGATCACACTAACCTCATTCTTCCCCTTATCTCATTATCATACTATTTCCTGAATTTCAAATGTACTATTTGATATCAATAGTTGGGGATGGATTGTGTGGAGCCATCTAGGCCTATATGTTTTAGATAATATATTAAGTCATAATTATTATTTGAGTGATCATACTAACCAAATTGTTCCCATAATATCATTCTCATAATGTGGATTAAAATGTGAATTTTCATCTTGATTTCAAAGAAATAACCAAGATCCCTAAGGATGAACTGAGACTAAATTGAAAAAATGAGGTCACAGATATGATCTAGCCCCCCACTTCATATTTTTATTACAGTCCCTTCCAAATGCACATTGTTAAGCACCACTTGCAGCAAGTCATCTAATAATCCAACACACACCCATATATTAACCATGTATGACCCATGAAATACATACCATAAATATTTAAATTATGCAGTGCATGAACCCTTTCTCTATCTTAGTACATAATCCTACAAACACCTGGGTTTTTGCATATCACGACTAAATTAGTCTCATTTTAGAAGATAACTGGTTAGATCATAGTATAAAAGGTTGTGAAACATCCCATTTTAGTTTAATTTAATTGGAAAAGGCTATTCCAATAGTTAAATTTTCATTGAAAAATCCATATCCTACAACCAATTAGTCTAGTCATACCACCATTGATGTTCCCATTAAAATAATTGTCCTCAATGGCTGAACCATATGATATGTCTTCTTTTAAATACCTCAACACAGAAAATTCCTTTGGTACCTATCTAGAACCCAATTTATGGGTATTTTTAGCTACATATAAATTATGATTTTATAATATTATCTTATGAAAAACTCTGTTATAATTTATATAATCACAAATATATGATCCCATGAATATATGCACCAACCAACATATGCACCCAAATATTTTTAATTATAGTGATTGATAGAATAAAAGGTGCTCACTTATGGTGGGGGATGAGATTTGAACAAGTGTTGGATCCTATGAATATTTATTCATTGAGGATGGAAGGATATTTGTGTTTAATATTTTATATTTTATGAAATTTTAAAATGAAAAATTACTTATATTCAACATTATTGTCCAAGAGTAATTTATTGTTTCTATAATAAACAAGTATATTGAGATATTTATTTTTAGAACATTCATTCCAGTCATATTCGAACCATTTTACTCCCTAGACTATATAGTATTTTTCATAATTTTCTATTGGTTTTAGATCTCTAGGACTATTTTTTCTGTAGAACAACAATAATTATTGATTGTAGTAATTATTTGTTAGTGAAACATCCTCCCCCAATTTTTTTATTTCATCCTACACACCAACCATTTTATTATTAATTTTTACCATTTCTCTTAGGGATAAAGAAAAAAGAATTATTAAGGTAATCTCATTGTGATGATCATTTTATTTTAGGAATCACATATTAACATTCATGGTATATGTTGTTTTTTAAATGGAATATATATTAGTTATATTCTTTATATTTTAATTTTTTTTAAATTATGTTTTTGTTTTTTGTTTTTTTTTCAATTATAATTTATTTAAGTACTACTTATATATAGTTTTTGAACATTCATGACTAATTAAGGATACTTTTTAATGTTGGAATACCATGGATGGATGCTAGAGGAGTATTAAAATCATCATGGTAGTTATATTTCTAACATGGTGGTGGATAAAATGTGGTTGAGACACTACCAAAACCTCTTTTCTTTGCAGTCAAAGTTGAAACTAATTCTATTAGAGATATCCTTTTTTCATGCAAAAAGAAAATACATGGTGGTGTCAAGTGATTACAGGTTGTGTTTTAAAATTTAGGGGTTCTTCTTTTCTTCTATTCTTTATGCTCAAAAAAGTTATATAAATGGATTTTTCTAGAAATTTTAACATGCTTCTTCACTTTATGTGACTTTGTTCTGATGAATTTATTTAAAGATAATTTTATAAAAATTATTATAATAATTATGAAGTCTGTATTATATATGATTATGATAATCAATATAATGTAATTTTTCCCCAATTAATATTTTAATAAAAACATGTTAATTTTTATTTAGAAATAATTTTAGAATAATTTAATTATTGGAATTGGTTATAATAAGAGGAAAATTGTTATTTTTAATAATATATTTGATGAAAAAAATATAATTTATTAATGATTTATTAATAATAATTCCAACAGAAGTATAATGTTGATAATTATATTATAAACTAATAAATACTTCATATGAATCTACTACTAAACATTTTTATTGACCAAAATTTTATCTGTTGGTATTATTATTAGAACAATATAACTTTTTTATCTATTATAATAATATTTAGTGGTGTGTTTTAACCAACACTTTATTGATATGAAACCTTTTATTGGTAAAATACATTACCAACAGAAAATTCCCATTTACCAACACATATACCTATGTTAGATAAAGCTAATTATTTTTTAGTGTTATATTCTTGTGAACTATGTAGTCATCCAGTGTGAAACTTTCAAACTAATTATATAATGGAGGGATATTAAGTAGGTGATAGAACTCCATGTTAGTGGAAGACACATTACTAGGGAACCACCATAATTGATTAGGGTGGTCCTCATGTATGGGGCTTCAATATAGGAAATACTGGTGCTCCAGTATAAAGGGGTAGAGGAGGTGGAGGATGGTATGATCCTCTTCAACCCTATCCTCCCACATTTTTCCAATAAATTTTTATAATGTTATTAGTTAGATATAGGACTAGATATGTCTAATAGAAGATTATGATCTAGTTGTATGTGAACTAATATGAGGTATGATATATGTGTACTATACACCAAAACTTGTACTTATATATAATAGCATAGATTATTCTTTTTTACTATATCCCATATTCAAGAGATATAGATTCTGGTAGATCTCCTAGACTAACCAAGTAGGATAGAGACTCTTACTAGAACTAATCACATGCTCCCCAACATCTGTCTGCATTGGGTTATTTTGTGGGGATATTATTTTGAGATCTTTATAGTGGTTTTTAAGAAGCTTATGTTACTGTATAATGTACAGATAATAAATCCCCAATTTGTTCATTGATATACTATTATCGTCGAAGAGTTATGTGATTCTAAGATGATGGTTGGAGATTTCCCTTTATTTGAAAGTGTCCACCTCATTCAAGGTGAAAATGGCATATGCATAGAAATTTTTTTCTAATTACCCATTAGATAGATCAGTTATATCTATATGTTTCAGATTCCTTGGATGAATAATTTCCTTCAATTTTGTAGGAGTTCATTGATAGGTTTGGTGAGGATGTGTCAGATTATCCTCCTCATTGAGAGATAAAATTATTCATTGATCTATGCCTGAATACTTCTATAATATCGTTAGTAATTTATCTTATGGACCAAGATATGATTAGGAAGATGATTTTATAGTTTTATAGAATTATAGGTAAAGGTTTTATTAGACCTAGTGTCTCCACCTGGGTAGCTCTAAAATGATTGCATAGAAGAAAAATAGGTGATTAAGACATTATGTTCATATCAGTACCAAAATTTAGTGACAGAAAAGAAATTTATCCCACTTTTGAAAGAATAAATGGCCTCCTCATCTAGCTTAAGGGAATGAAGTGGTTCTCAAAGATCTTTCTTAGGTCCTAATATCAATAATGTCATGTTTATAATGATGTTATCCGGAATATGATAATCATGTTATACTATTTTTATTATGAGTTTTTGGTGATTCCATCTAGATTAATAAATTACTAGATTATGTCTATCCGGGTTATGAATTCAATATTTCAGCCCATTTTTTAGGGTTCTAGATATTTGAGACCCTATTAGAAGAATCGAGTAACCCACTATTTAGATATGGAAATTATATTGTTATCCTTAAAAAATTGGTGGAACTATGTTATAGGAGAGTGATTTGTGGTTCGTAATGACCATAGTAGTCTCAATTACATATATACATAGAGGCACCATAACATTACATATTGTTAATGGTTAAATTTGTGGAAGTATTACATCTGTGAGACATTCTAAATTGTTTTATTATGTGCCTTGGTAGTCATCCATGTTATAGTTGTTCTTAGTAGAGGGGGGAAGAAGTGTCTTATCTAGGATCAATAGTGGTTCCCCATTTTTTTATTCTGCATGTGAGAGTCCAAATTACAAGATATACATTTCGAGGTTTTTCAAAACCATATATTCTATGGGGTTTCACTATATGCATATTTTGATGGTAGAGAGCATGTTTGTAACATCTATAGATTTTAAAAGGAGACACTATGTGCTTAAATGAACTACTGAGTACTGTGTGACCATTATATCCAAGGAATTAAACATAATATTTACACTTTTGTGTTTTGAATTTCCAAAAACATATATACACAGTTGCGACCTGAAATTTAGTTGGAGTCTGATAGGAAAAACATAATTTTTTTTGAATAGTATCCTACCCTTATGAATAGTACTGTTATCATTTTGAATATTAATATAAGAAAATAAATTTTAACCTCAAAAATGAAAGTATTTATAATAATTTATGAGACCTTGATTAATTTTTCAACATGATATAAAATCAGTTGTAGTTTTAAAATAATTATTTTTGGAATAAATCAATGTTTTATTCAAAAATTAATTTTCTCATATTTAGAAAAAAAATCTTAAAATGGATTTTTTTTATTTCCAAACATTTAAAAATGTTTGGGTTATATTTTCTGGATATTTTTGAAAGACATTTATTTATTTGGTGAATAGTAAAAAATACATGTTTTTAAAAAATATAGTATTATTTTATAAAATCTTGTAGACATAAATATAATATAAAATCAATTACATTTGTTCAATAAATAAATAATTATTTTTTACGAGTAATATTATACATTAATGATTTAGAACATGTTTGTTATAATTTATGTCATGATAGGGTTAAAAATTTAATATGAGTGTCGATGTAGTGCCTTGATAGAATTGGCAATGCCAATTTCCGTTATTAATAAATGATAATTAAGTAAATTTTTTTCCTGACTTATTTATTAATTATTATTTATTATTTATGATTTTTTATATTAATTTTTAATTTTATAGTTATATATAAATTATCTTTCCAAATTCTTGTACAACACTTTCACATGGAAAGAAAAGAAAAAATAAAGAATTTAAAAAGTTATTTTGACATATATATGACTAAATATAAATAATTAATGAATATGAAATTTTATATTCAACCTAATTAAATTATTTTTATAATATTATTTTATTTATAATTTTTATATATTAAATTTTTAATATTAATGCATGTGCAAAGATGATGCAGTGCTTTTGCAATCAAAAGAAAAATAAATAAAATGTTTTATTGAAATTATAAGAATTATTATATGACATAATTTGTTGATAAAACTTTAAATAAAATAATTTTTTGAACCTTTTCAAGTTTTATTCATATTTGGGACATTTTAGACTGACCTGGATCACATTAGTCCATTTATTTTTTTATTAAAAAGAATGAAAACTCTTTCACACTATAACATTCAATTAGTTTAATATTTTAATGAATAGTTGTCCAAATAATTATTTCATAAAAAAAATTATTTATTGATATATATCCAATTTATATTTCTCATACATTTTTTTTAATTAATTGGTAATAAATAATTATATTAATGGTTTGAAAAATTATTTTGCAGTAAATATTTAATTAATAAAAAAATAAAAAAATTATTTTAAATATGGTTAAATAAATACAATTTGATATTTTTTAGTTATTTAAAGATTTATAAAGATTATTATAATATTTATAAGATATAATAAAAAATTAAATTCAAATTGTAATTTTGATTGATGTGTTTAATTTATTTATTGTGAATAGTTTTTATTTTGACAAAATCAATTTTCAAAGAATAAAATATTTTATTAAATTATTTAAAAATTAAACAACTCATGATAATGGAAAAACATGATTATGTACCTCAAAAAATAGGATAATGTATTTTTAGGCCTTTTTTATTTCTTAAAACCTATAATAATATTATAGTATTTTAATAATTTGATTAATTCTTATGTAACACCTCACCTCAATTATTTAAGGAGGCTCCCTCCTTCAAAAATTTTTATCACCTCAGACCATCTTGTTTAGATAAAATCTTCCAAATTTATTCCTCCTTAACCCTTAACACATTCTTGAGATCCTAGTATCACAAAAATACCACTGCCAAGATCCTTAAAGAGGTTCTCAAAGAGAAACTTTCAAGAGGTATGGTTCCTTTTTCATCTCTTTTAATTTTCTTTTCACTTATACCTTATCCAAACCTCTTGTCCAATGTATAATGAAAACTACAGTATAAAATAAATAATTTGTTGTTTTTTTTATGGTATATGAGTCATAAAATCTTTCATCTTATTCTTTTTTCTTAAATAATGAAATCGGCATCCTTGGTGGGTTAATTCACCGCTTGCATAGACAATGATTTTTAATTTACATTTTACTAAAATCATTTCATGTCTAAATAAATATGAAATTGTTTCAAATAAATTATATATATTATCAATTTTGGATTATTATTTCATATTTATAATGAATACCATAATAAACAAACCATGGAAACCATGTAAAGAACGCATCCAAAACAATGTAAATAACAAAATATTATTAATAAATGTGTGGAATGATGTTATAAAATGATCATATAAGTTGTTATAAAAATTATTATTCGTATTTAATAAATTAATAACACTATTTCAACAATTGTAAATGTGGTTTAAATAGGTTTTAATTAATACATCCCTAGGTAAGGGAATTCATAACCAAATTTCCATTTTTTCGGTTATCCTTCTACATTATTCATTATTTTCTATTAAGATTATTTGTGTGATTAATATATTAATATATTGTGTTTTATTATGTTTACTTACAGTGTATACATATATTACTTTCATTCAATTAATTTCTCAAATTGATTATATGATATTTGTAAGGTACATTCCATTAAAATTCACTTTTTAAAATTCTATTTCATTAAATTCAAAAGCAATGTTTTTATATAATTATTTATGTTTTATGATAATTTATTTGTTCATGGGTATTTTTTATGATGAAGTTTGGGACGTATATCTCCCTCCAATTCATTGGGTATTATTATGTTGTAGTTCGGCCATGTGGTTACTCCAAGTGTAACTGCGATGGTTACACCATAAGGTAGCAGTGAGGGATAAATCGAATGGTTTCCACGAGGGTTACACTATAAGGTAAGTGTGAGGGTTAAAAATTATATGGTATCCAAGAGGGTTAAAATATTATATAAATAATTCCCCATGCTATAAATATGTTTTATTTTTTACTTTAGATGATTTTATGGGAACCTCTTGTTTGAATAATTAATGTTATTAAGTATATGTTTAAAGGAAAATGTTTTATATGTATTTATGGACTAAATGTTCCTTTAATTATTTTTATATCCCATACTGAGTTTTTTCCATCATACCATGTTTTATTGAAAAAAATTAAAATATTCCTTAGATGGTCAAAGGACAATTAATGTGAAATTACAGATAAATCCAATTAGATATATTGTAATTATTTTTGTAAACTCTGAATCAATGTATGTAAGTTATTGTCTAATTATCCATAACCTATATTGGAAAATGTACAAGACTATATAATGTAATATAAATTTTTATTTTATCCATTATAAATAAATACACATCATTTTTTAGTATTGAATTCGGAAGTGCGGTTTTTGGGCATTACATTTGGTATTAATGTAACATTGAAGATGTCACGACCCGTCCTCGGGGCCCGTGTCGTGACTACCCCATGCCTGCCTTCCATAGGACAGGGGCTGACGACTGGCACCAAGGCGTAAATCCTGGTAAAAAGGGAAGGCATTGACTTTGTAAAGTAAACAATCACACAAAGTACAAGCGGAAGAAGTAAATACTAAGTAAAAACTGAGTATATCAGTAAGTGCAGAAAGTATAAAGGGGCTAGAAATACAAGCCCAACTGTAAAGTAAAACTCGAAAGGGAAAACAGAAACTGAAAAGTAAAGCTGCTACGCCAAGCTGTCCACTGGAAATCCCACCTGAAGGGTGGGCACAGATAGCTCCTCTGCTCCTCAAGTCCCGCAGTCCTCTCTGAGTATGTCCCGCCCAGTGGTCCACCTCCGGGTACCGCCTCGTCGTCACGTACACCTCTGGGTACCGTCTCGTCGTGAGGTCCTCCTCCAGTTACCATCTCATCGTATAGTCCACCTCCAGGTACCGTCCAGTCCTCGAACACTCAGCCTCTGTTAGCACTGCCCCTCATCTGCAACATACACAACGAGGTTCGGGCATAGCCCGTGCAGGGGTGAGTATAACGATACTCAGTAGGGACCCCGAGACCCTCAAGGTCTCACTAAAACCAACAAAGATAACAACATAGAAGATCTCAATAGATAACCTCTACTTAGGTATATGCCCATACATATACCTAAGTAATCAAGTAACCCATATCAATCATGAGGAAACACAAGGATTTTAAAATCAACAGATAACTACTACCTAGGTATATTCCCATACATATACCTAAGTTATCAAGTGACCCATCTCAATCATGAGGTAAACACAAAGGTCAAAAGTCTCAGCTCAAACCAGGATTTTCATTATCAAAACCGTAACTGCTGATGAGCTCCATCTCTAGAGTGTACAATGGTCCTGTCACGACTCCGAGGTACTGCTCACTAACCTAAGACTGCTGAGGTACTCCTCCTGTCGAGTACCGCGGGCCTGCCACCTCACACAGTAGTGCTTCCCGCCGGGGTATGCCACCCAACACAGTAGTGCTCCCCCCTCATAGCCTGCAGAGGTACTCCCCCTGTCGAGTACCGCGGGTCTGCAACCTCACATAGTAGTGCTCCTCCGCTATGGGTCTGCCACCTCACAAAGTAGTTCTCCCCACTGGGCTACGTAAGTCACTCTGAATCGAATCGGACAAGCAGTCTTCAGGTCTCGACCGGCTACATGGTCTCCGTACTCCGTATGATCGTCTCTGGGAGGGTCTGCTCCACGAGCTACAAGCCGATACTCCAAGTATCTCAATGTCCCAAGAAGAAGTATCTCAATGGACCGCCTCGTCATAGGGGTCTCAACGCAACAGACGGCGCGTCAATCGGACCCCCGGTCTGTGAGTTATTAGCCTTTTCGTCCTAGGGGCCTAGTTGGTTTCGTGAGCGAACCAAACCCGGCCGTATCTCAACAGTACCCCGAACTCTCATAGGGTATACACATAGGGACCGTTTCTCAACGAGATCACCAACGCCGCTAACGGTTCGTCAAATGGACGTTCTGTCATAAAGGTATCAGCTTTTTCTTTCCTGGGGCCCGGTTGGATTTTTGTGCGATCCAACCCGGCCACTATCCATCTGCATCCAAATCTCGGGCGGAGAATGCCAAAAGTTCTGTATTGTCAACAGGAACTCAACGCAACAGACGGCGCGTCAATCGGACACCCGGTCTGAGAGTTATTGGCTTTTCCGTCCTAGGGGCCCGATTGGTTTTTAAGGCAAAACCAACCCGACCGTACTCCACCTGCGTCCAAACCTCGGGTGGAGTATGCCAAAAGATCCCTCTCACTTAGAGGAATTCAACGAAACAGACGGCGCGTTAATCGGATTCCTGGTCTGTTAGTTATTGGCCTTTCCGTCTCACACCCACCCTGGAAAACTTCTCAGGAGGTCACCCATCTTGATCACTACTCTAGGCCAAGCACACTTAACTACGGAGTTTTAACCATGTAGGCTCCCGAAAAAGAAGGTGCACCTTGAGTATAGTATACTGAAACGACCGTCTCGATCCAAGGATCGCGTTGCCTCTGACAGCGAGTCGTTTGGAGGCACGTAGGCCAAGATACGGGCATTTGACCGAAAGTGGTCCGAAACTGGGGGTCTGGGCCCGGGCCGACCCGACCTGGCACGGTCCGGCGCGGCGGTGCGGGCCGGCACGGCGGCGCGGCCTGGGCACCGTTCGTGTGCCGCGCGCGGGGGGCAAAGCCCCCACCTTTCCTCAGCTGGCGGGGAGGCAACCTGCCGCGCCTAAAGAAGAATGGCCCCCCTCACGTGGGGGCCTGCCTTCGAGAAAACGGGGGGCCACCTGCCCCCCCCCCCACTTTGTGAAACCCCCCCCCCTCATAATGGGGGGGGGGGCATTAAGGCTGGCCGGTGGAAATTATTTCCCCCGATTTTCTCCCTTACGGCCGGCCCGACCTGGCCGACCGGTTCTTCCTCAACGGGACCGGCAAGGCCGGTCCCCCTTCCGGCTTCCGACACCGGCGGCCCGGCTGGCCGCCGGTCTCCTCGTTCCGCCGCGGCCCGGAACCGGCCGCGGCCTTCATTGTCCGGCGCGGTGCGACGGCATCGCGCCCCTCCACCGCGGCCCCGCTCCGGCCGCGGCGCCTTCAACTTTCTTCGACGCGGCGCGACGGCGTCACGTCCTTGCATTATTTAACGACACGGCGCGACGGCGCCGCGCGTTTCTTGCCGCATGATCCTGCGCAGTGCGACGACACCGCGCCACACCCGTTTCAATCCACAACAAAATCAACCTGAATAGGAGGTTGGTCGGCTGTGTTCGTGCGGTCTGGCCCCCTCGCGTTATTTGCTAACAATCGGCCTTTAATGAATGATAAACTTTCACAATCTTTTAAATTAAATAAAAATATTTGGAATCAAGGCCCGACAAATATAAACCTTCAAGTTCGAAGGAGAGATCCACATAACATTAAAAAGTTAAAACCCCTACCTTGATTTAAGAGGTGACGAGATTCGGCGTCGTGAAAAGAGATGTCGCGGAGGAAGACGTCGTCGGTATTGCGGGTATGGCGTCGCGGGAGACGGTTCCCGAGAACGTGGCGTTCTTCGTCGATGTCCGATTGTTCTTCGTGTTCCTTGCCAAGAGGATGAAGAAACTTCAAGACTTCTAAGCCTTTTTTCCTAAAGCTCTCAAACAACACAACCCAACCAAATGAAATAAGTTCTCCACTTATTTAATTAACTTCACATGGCTTTTGAAATTCATGTGTTTGAAATTCAAAAGACTCACACAACTCACCACATTAAAATCAACTCATTTAAGACATAAGTTATAACTAAGTTAAAATCATTTAAGTGAGACTTGAGGGGTTTTAGAGGATATGAAGAGGTGAGGTTCGTGTGGGCCCCACCACCCTCATAACCTCCCAATGGAGGTTGGGTGGTTACCCAACTTCCACCATGAGCTAACACTTAGAGTAAGTTAATAAAAATTGTAGTATAGTTATAAAAACTTCCATAATTTTTATTATCAACACTCGAGTAAACGCAACTCCGGAACAGGAGTTCCTAATTAATTACCGGCGCTGTGGTTCCATCCGTGCCCTCGGAATTCGATTCCGGGCACCGATACAAAAGATAGAAATTCCTGCTCGCTCGTTCACTGAACGTACCCGATCCAAACTTTGGAAATTAATTCCAGGCACACCGGGCCTCGAAATCAGGCGCCGTCTGAAACTGCGTTCTTGTAAAATTTCAAAGAAAATTAAGAAAAAAATTTCCTTGAAATTTCCGGGTCTTTACATTACTCTCACCTCAGGGCTTTACGTCCCCGTAAAGCTTCAACACAAACTAGGGTCACAAAAGCGGTACAGAGCACGCATCTGAGCCTTCCGCTCCCATGTGATTACCTGGAGGTTCCGTACTGCCAAAGAAAGTGCACTCGAGGAATCGATCATCCTCGTAGGATCTGCTCCTGTCGATCCTCGATCCCCACTGGAACCTCCATGAAAGACACCCCATCACCAACGTCCAGCTCCTCATGGTCGATGGTAAGCGAAGGGTCGAGCATGTATCTCCTCAGTTGAGATACGTGGAATTCGTCGTGCACCTGGTGCAACTGCGGTGAATGGGTCAAGCGGTAAACCACCCCGCCTACCCAGCTGGGGACCTTAGAAGGTCCGCTGAACCCCGGAGATAACTTGCGACCTTGGCCACATCTCCATAAACCTCGTCGAGGTGAGACCTGTATAAGGACGCGATCGTCATCCTCGAACTCCAGAGGCCTACATTTTTTGTTAGAACTGGAACTCGAAAGTCTGCTGCCACGAGGGTAAGGTTGACCGAATCAAGAGTGATCGGTCACACCCTCATGTGCAAGAGTTACCCTGCGCTGCCTGGGGTTTCCTTTTCCGCAGACCAAGGAAAACCCATCCCGACGTTTGCCTAAAACCGTAAATTTGAGTATGAACAGTTATTGCCCATTCCATACTCAAACTAACGTCGTAAGGCCTTGACGCTGTCACCAAGAGATTCCAACCGAAACTCTTGCCTCGAGGGTCTGACCACACCGTCGGCGTAAGTGTGATTATCGAGTCTCCTCCCAAGGTATCTATAGACATGAGGGTCAAGTCCACGGCTTACCGGAAACTCTAGGTCTGGAACAAGATTTGTGAAAGCAAGAAATGATTCACATCGACGTTCGTTACTACAACAGCTAGTAGTGGACACAGACTGTCCCTTGAATCATTTCTAGATCCATTGGGTCACACTCCTTGACCGCATGCAGCCGCACTCTTCCTCCGCCCTCCAGCTCCCTGAGCCTGTCAGGAATAACTAAGGAGGGTGGTTGTACAATGTTAGGATGTACACCACCTCATGCTGCTCTCCTAGCTCTGCCTCCACGTCTGCTGCTTCGTAGACTCATCTCTCCTTTAAGCTTCCTCTTCTTTAACACGCCCGAGTCTCTAAGACTGGCACCAGTTTCCTATTTCTTACTGCACTGTGCAGTCTTCATCGACTCCTGGATGAACTGCACCTCCTTTAGTCTCACAAGAGCTGCTATGATTTCTTCTTTGCTGATAAGAGAAATCTGGTCTCATCCCCTGGATGAACCACATTCATTGCCTAATACAGTCAATCCTGACATGAATGATGCATTCATGCCATGGATGGCGTCGTAAGGCCTCGACGTAACTACTAAGAGATCCAACTGTCACTCTCGCCCTCAAGGGTCGAGTCACACTGTCGGCATCAGTGTGAGGTCACTGGGTCCCCTCCAGTAGAAATATCCAAAGCGAGGGTCAAGTCAACAGTTTAGCCGGGACCACTCTGTATCAACCAAACAAATGGACAGGAAAGAAAACATCTCAAAGATAAGTGTATTTTTATTATTGCAGCTCATAGTATAAAGACACGAATACAAAACCAACATGGAACTAGATGTAAAAAGGACGTATCCACTAGTTCCTCTACTTTCCACCTGTTCGCGGACCTCTACTGCCTCGTCCACTGCTCGGCTGTTGGTCAAGCACTAGCCGCTGCTTCTGTCTCGGTGGCTCCTCCAACACCCGCTGATCAACCGTACGAGGATTCGGACAGTCACGTGCCAGGTGACCCTTTCCGCCGCATGAGTAACATTGTCCGTTTCTGGAACGCCTGGCTCTGACCCCACCTCGGGTTCCCCGCACCACCGGTCCTAAAACCCGAGATCGTCTAACTGCTAGTCTAGTTCTCCTGGACCTCTGCATCATCTGTCTACTGCCCACAGATGACTCAGCTACTGATCGAAAAGCACGCGGCAAAGGCAGAAGCTCCTGTACACGCTCGGGGTGTAGAGCTACTGGCACAAACTACACCCTGAAGAAGGTCTCGAAGTCTTTCCATGTGAAGTCCATCTCATCGCAAAACTGGAACAAGTGGATCCACCACCTGCCTACTGCTGCCTGAAGGAGGCAGGTAGCAAAGATCACCATGAAGTTTTCCGTCGTCCCCACTAGCCTGAAGACTCTCACCACAGCCTCCAGCCAAACCTCAGCCGCCTGCGTGTCCGTCTCTCCCCGGAACCTGGGTGGCCTCTGGCGCTGGAACTCGTGCAGCGTGCTCAAGCGTCGTGCATCACATACTGCTGGGGCTGGTGGCATTGGTGGCCCAATGGGTACCAGTACCGTTGGTGCCTCCACTGGTGCCTCAACTGGGATAGGGCCCTGTACTGAGGCCTCGTCGCTCGGCGGGCTATCAGTACGTACCACTCTCGGGGCTCTAGCTGGTCGTTCGTGAAAAGGCATTCTGAAAGAAACATCATGACACGGTCAAACGTTTATACCTGGTGAGCTGACCTGGTTTGAGCTATTTTAAGGTAAAACCTTTGAAAACACACATTCAATTAGTGTTTTCGTGCACAAAGTCGGAAATCAGTTGTCAGGGTCCTGGTGTATGGATACGTCGGCCGCCCGCACCAACACTGGACTCCCTGAACTGAAATCCACACTCGGTACTCTTAACACTATTGCTTCACAGAAAGAAAAAGTCAGAGTCATAAGTTCTGCGGTAGAACCGAACTCCTCTGATACCAATTTGTCACGACCCATCCCCGGGGCCCGTGTCATGTCTACCCCAAGCCTGCCTTCCATAGGCCAGGGGCTGGCGACTAGCACCAAGGCATAAATCCCAGTAAAAAGGGAAGGCATTGCCTTTGTAAAGTAAACAATCACATATAGTACCAGCGGAAGAAGTAAATACTAAGTAAAAACTGAGTACAACAGTAAGTGCAGAAAGTATAAAGGGGCAGGAAATACAAGCCCAACTATAAAGTACAACTCTAAATGGAAAACAACAACTAAAAAGTAAAGCTGCTACACCGAGCTGTCCACTGGAAATCCCACCTGAAGGGTGGGTACAGATAGCTCCTCTGCTCCTCGGGTCCCGCCGTCCGCTCTGAGTATGTCCCGCCCAGTGGTCCACCTCCGGGTACCGCCTCATCGTCACATCCACCTTTGGGTACCGTCTCGTCGTGAGGTCCTCCTCCAGGTACCATCTCGTCGTATAGTCCACCTCCAGGTACCGTCCAGTCCTCGAACACTCAGCCTCTGTCAGCACTGCTCGTCGTCTGCAACCAACACAATGAGGTTCGGGCATAGCCCGTGCAGGGGTGAGTATAACGATACTCAGTAGGGACCCCGAGACCCTCAAGGTCTCACTAAAACCAACAAGGATAACCACATAGAAGATCTCAACAGATAACCTCTACTTAGGTATATGCCCATACATATACCTAAGTTATCAAGTAACCCATCTCAATCATGAGGAAACACAAGGATTGTAAAATCAACGGATAACTACTACCCAGTTATATGCCCATACATATACCTAAGTTATCAAGTGATCCATCTCAATCATGAGGTAAACACAAAGGTCAAAAGTCTCAGCTCAAACCAGGATTTTCATTATCGAAACCGTAACTGCTGATGAGCTCCGTCTCTAGAGTGTACAGTGGTCCTGTCACGACTCCGAGGTACTACTCACTAACCTAAGACTGCTGAGGTACTCCTCCTGTCAAGTACCGCGGGCCTGCCACCTCACACAGTAGTGCTTCCCACCGGGGTCTGCCACCCAACACAGTAGTGCTCCCCCCTCATAGCCTGCAGAGGTACTCCTCCTGTCGAGTACCGCGGGTCTGCCACCTCACATAGTAGTGCTCCTCCGCTATGGGTCTTCCACCTCACAAAGTAGTGCTCCCCACTGGGCTATGTAAGTCACTCCGAATCGAATCGGACAAGCAGTGTTCAGGTCTCGGCCGGCTACACGGTCTCCGTACTCCGTACGATCGTCTCTGGGAGGGTCCCCTCCACGAGCTGCAAGCCGATACTGCAAGTATCCCAAAGTCCGAAGAAGAATTATCTCAAAGGACCGACTCGTAACAGGGGTCTCAACGCAACAGACGGCGCGTCAATCGGACGCCCGGTCTGTGAGTTATTAGCCTTTTCGTCCCAGGGGCCTGGTTGGTTTCGTGAGCGAACCAAACCCGGCCGTATCTCAACTGTACCCCGAACTCTCGTAGGGTATACACATAGGGACCGTTTCTCAACAAGATCACCAACGCCGCTGACGGTTCGTCAAACAGACGTTCTGTCAGAAAGGTATCAGCTTTTCCGTTCCAGGAGCCCGGTTGGATTTCTGTGTGATCCAACCCGGCCACTATCCATCTGCATCCAAATCTCCGGCGGAGAATGCCAAAAGTTCTATATTGTCAACAGGAACTCAACGCAACAGACGTTGCGTCAATCGGACGCCTGGTCTGAGAGTTATTGGCTTTTCCGTCCCAGGGGCCCGGTTGGTTTTTAAGGCAAAACCAACCCGACCGTACTCTACCTGCGTCCAAACCTCGGGCGGAGTGTGCCAAAAGATCCGTCTCACATAGAGGAATTCAGCGAAACAGACGGCTCGTCAATCGGACGCCCGGTCTGTTAGTTATTGGCCTTTCCGTCTCACACCCACCCTGGGAAACTTCACAGGAGGTCACCCATCCTGATCACTACTCTAGGCCAAGCACGCTTAACTACGGAGTTTTAACCACGTAGGCTCCCGAAAAGGAAGGTGCACCTTGAGTATAGTATACTGAAACGACCGACTCGATCCAAGGATCGCGTTGCCGCTGACGGCGAGTCGTTTGGAGGCCCGTAGCCCAAGATACGGGCATTTGACCGAAAGTGGTCCGAAACTGGGGGTCTGGGCCCGGGCCGACCCGACCTGGCGAGACAGGGCGACGGCGCGGGCCGGTGCGGCGGCGCGGTCCGGCGCGGTCCGGCGCAGCGGTGCGGGCCGGCACGGCGGCGCGGCCTGGCCGCCGTTCGTGTGCCGCGCGCGGGGGGCAAAGCCCCCGCCTTTCCTCAGCTGGCGGGGTGGCAACCTGCCGCGCCTAAAGAAAAACGGCCCCCCTCACGTGGGGGCCTGCCTTCGAGAAAACGGGGGGCCGCCTGCCCCCCCCCCCCCTTTGTGAAACCGGCCCCCCCTCATAATGGGGGGGGGGGCATTAAGGCTGGCCGGGGGAAATTATTTTCCCTGGTTTTCTCCCTTCCGACCGGCCCGACTTGGCCGGCCGGTTCTTCCTCAACGGGACCGGCAAGGCCGGTCCCCCTTCCGGCTTCCGACACCGGCGGCCTGGCTGGCCGCCGGTCTTCTCGTTCCGCAGCGGCCCGGAACCGGCCGCGGCCTTCGTTGTCCGGCACGGTGCGACGGCACCACGCCCCTCCACTGCGGCCTCGCTCCGGCCGTGGCGCCTTCAACTTTCTTCAACGCGGCGCGACGGCGTCGCGTCCTTGCATTATTTAACGACGCGGTGCGACGGCGCCGCGCGTTTCTTGCCGGATGATCCTACGCAGTGCGACGGCACCGCGCCACACCCGTTTCAATCCACAACAAAATCAACATGAATAGGAGGACGGTCGGCCGTGTTCGTGCGGTCCGGCCCCCTCGCGTTATTTGCTAACAATCAGCCTTTAATGAATGATAAACTTTCACAATATTTTAAATTAAATAAAAAGATTTGGAATCAAGGTCCGACAAATATAAACCTTCAAGTTCGAAGGAGAGATCCACATAACATTAAAAAGTTAAAACCCCTACCTTGATTTAAGAGGTGACGAGATTTGGCGTCGTGAAAAGAGATGTCGCGGAAGAAGACGTCGTCGGTATTGCGGGTATGGCGTCGCGGAAGACAGTTCCCGAGAACGTGGCGTTCTTCGTCGATGTCCGATTGTTCTTCGTGTTCCTTGCCAAGAGGATGAAGAAACATCAAGACTTCTAAGCCTTCTTTTCAAAAGCTCTCAAAAAACAAAACCCAACCAAATGAAATAAGTTCTCCACTTATTTAATTAACTTCACATGGCTTTTGAAATTCAAGTGTTTGAAATTCAATAGACTCACACAACTCACCACATTAAAATCAACTCATTTAAGACATAAGTTATAACTAAGTTAAAATCAATTAAGTGGGAGTTGAGGGGTTTTAGAGGATATGAAGAGGTGGGGTTCGTGTGGGCCCCACCACCCTCATAACCTCCCAAGGGAGGTTGGGTGGTTACCCAACTTCCACCATGAGCTAACACTTAGAGTAAGTTAATAAAAATTGTAGTATAGTTATAAAAACTTCCACAATTTTTATTATCAACACTCGAGTAAACGCAACTCCAGAAGAGGAATTCCTAAGTAATTACCGGCGCTGCGGTTCCATCAGTGCCCTCGGAATTCGATTCCGAGCACCGATTCAAAAGATAGAAATTCCCGCTCTCTCGTTCACTGAACGTACCCGAGCCAAACATCGGAAATTAATTCTTGGCACACCGGGCCTCAGAATCAGGCGCCTTCAGAAACTACGTTCTTGTAAAATTCCAAAGAAAATTAAGAAAAATGTTTCCTTGAAATTTCCGGGTCTTTACAGAAGACAACTTTGGAGATAAGACGATATTTTTTTCTTATAAAATTTTTATCGATAGTATTTAAATTTTATAATATAGTTAATTAAGTACAAATAATAAAATATTTTTTCTTAATTATATACATATGAATTCAAGAATTATAAGTACAATAAACAAATTGTGAGGTCTTAATTCATTTAAGGCAGGAAGAATGTACCATCCTGGGATTTTAAAAGGAGACACTATGGCCTTAAAGAAACTAATGGGTATTATGTGTCCTTTATATTCTAGAAATTGAACAAAACATTTTCACTAATGTGTTTTAAATTTTGAAAAACAGACATACACAGTTGTGATAAGCATGTTATTTGGAGTGTGACCGGACAAACATAATTTTTGGTGAATGGTAACCAAACCTTATGAATAGTAATGATACCTCGATGAATAATAATATGAACAAATGAATAGTAACCTCATTAATAAAATTATTTCTAATAATTTATGAGACCATGATTAATTTTTCATTGTGTTATAAATTCAGTTATAGTTTTTAAATTGTTATTTTTGGAATAAATTATGATTTTATTTAAATTTTAATTTACACATATTTAGAAAATAATTTTCATAAAATGGAGTTTATTTTTGAATTATACACATCAAAAAAGGTTAGGGTGAATTTTTTTTGATTTTTCTGAAATACATTAATTTTTGGTGAATAGTAAAAAATACGGGTTTTTATAAAATATGGTATTATTTATGAAATCATGAAGACATAATTATAATATAAAATCAATTAAATTTGTTGAATTACTAAAGTACGATTTAATAATAGTAATATTGTACATAAATGATTCAAAACATATTTTTTATACTTTATTCCATGATAGGTTTAAAATTTACTGTTAATGTCGATGCAGTTCCTACACAGTATTGGCAATGTCAATTTTGGTTATTTGTAAATAATAATTTAGTGCTAAAAATTATTTTCAAAACTCATTTATTATCTATTTTTTGGATATTAATTTCTATTTTTATTGTTTTATAACAATTATCTGGCCTAAATGTTTGTGAAATTCTTGCAGAGTGAATGAAAATACAAAATTAAAAATTTAAGAATTCATTTAGAAATATATATAGGTAAATAAAATAATAAATGAATATATAATTTTTTTTCAATATAGTTAAATTATTTTTATTATATTAATTTTTTATTATTTGTTATATATTAAATAATTAATATTAATTCACGTGCAACACAGATGTAGTGTTCGTGAAAGCATAAGAAAAATAAATAAAATGTTTTTATTAAAATTATATGAATTATTATATGACCTAATTTGAGGCTAAAACATTTTATATAATAATTTTTTGACCGTTATCATGTTTATATTCATATTTGAGACATTTTTGACCCACAAGGATAACACCAGTCCCATTATATGTTTTTATTAAAAATAATGACAACTTGTTGACACTATAACTTTCAATTAGATTAATATTTTTATGAATGGTTTTCAAAAAATTTATTTTAGAAATAAATAATGTATTAAAATATAAAAAATTCAGCATTATCATAGAATTTTATTTTTAATATTTTGTAATAAATATGTACATTAATTTCATGAATAATTATGATGTAGTAAATATTAAATTAATGAAAAAAATCAAATTAAAGATTTTAAAAATAGTAAAATAAATATAATTTTATAATTTAATTTAATTTTTAAAAAATTATAGAAAATTATAATATGTATATGATATAATAAAAAATATAATATAATTGGAATCTATATTTTGATGTGTTTAAAGTCTTGACTGTTAACAGTATTTATTTTGAAAAATTCATTTTTACCTGAATAAAATATTTTATTAAATTATTTAAAAATAACAAAAAATCAAGATAAATTCCAAAAAAATTATTATATTCCTTCTAAAATGGGATATAATATTATTTTTAGGGCATTCGAAAGTCTTTCAACCTATAATAGAATTATTATATTTTAATAATTTGAGAAATTCTTATGTTACCCCTCACCTCAATTATTAAATGAGGCTCCCTCCACATATTTTAATAACCACAAGCCATATTGTTTGAATAAAATATTCCAAATTTCTTCCTCCTCATCCATTGAGACATTATCAAGCTACGGGTCTCACAAAAAGACCACTTCCAAGATCCTTGAATAGGTTCTTAAGGAGGAACATTCAAGAAGTAAGGTTCATTTTTCTTTCTTTTAATTTATTTTTCACGTATACCTTATCTCAACCTCTTATCCAACGTATCTTGAAAACTAAAATATCAAATATATAATTATGTTTATTTGTTTTTATGGTATCCGTGTCATAAAATCTCTCATCTTCATCTTTTTTCTTAAGTAACAACATCGTCGTCTATGGTGCGTTAATTCACCACTTTAGAGGATGATGATTTTTTGTTTCCCTTTTACCGAAATCATGTCAAGTATAAATTCATATATATTTTTATAAAATTACCTATATATAAATAATCACTCTTTTATTATTATTTCATTTTTACAAATAATACCATATTAAACCCACTATGTAAACCATGTAAAGAATGCCCATAAAACAACGAAAATTACAAAATATAATTAATAAATGTGTTGAATGATGTTATAATATGTTCATATAAGGTTTTATAAATTTTTTTAAGATTCTTTAAATAATTAATAAAACTATTTTGACAATTATATATATGGTTTGAATAGGTTTTAAGTATTAAAAACTCAATGTAATTGAATTCTTAACCCAATTTCCATTCACCTGGTTAACCATCTACATTATTCATTATGTGATATTAAGATAATTTGTGTGATATGTTATTATATATTATGTTTTATTATATGAATCTATAGGGTAAAAACATATTCATTTCATTCTACTAATTTCTCACATCAATTATATACTATTTATAAGGGACTTTCCATTAAAAACCCTCATCTAAAATTCTATTTTCCCAATTCAAAACGATTTTTTATGAAATTATTATAGTTTTCTGTTTATGTTACAGCTATTAGGAATTTTTTGTTAATAACAGTGGGAAATAAATCTCTCTTTAATTCATTGGGTATGTTTATGTTAGAGGCAGGCCATATGGTTACTACAAGTGTAACTACGATGGTTAAACCATAAGGTTGTTGTGAGAGATATATTGGAAGGTAGTCATGAGGGTAAAATTATAAGGTACCAATGAGGGTTAAAAATAATATGGTATCAATGAGGGTTACTGTATCATGTAATTAATTTCCCAATATTCAAATATTTCTTATTTATACTTCTGATTCTTATATGAGAACCGCTTGTATATATTAGTAATGTTATTATGTTTATGTTCAAAATTTTTTTATTATAATTTTTTAAGGACCAATAGTTCATTTAATTATTTTCATATCCCTTAAAGATATTTTTTTACTCCTACCATATTTATTTAAAGAAATCACATGATTCCTTTTATGTTCATAGCATAGTTAATGTGAAAGTGAAGATAAATCTGATGAGATATTTTGTAATTATTTTTCTAAACTATGATTCAATGTATGTAAGTTGTTGTCTAACATTAAAGAACCTAGACTGAAATTGGACTTCCATTGAATAATGAACTATGTATTTTTTATTCTTATTTATAAACAAAATGCATATTATGTTTTATTACTGAATTTGGAAGTGTGGGTTTAGGGATTTACAATGTTATCCACTTTTGAATTTAGACAACTGTTCATGTCATGTTGTGTGAGTATGTGTTGATTAATTTCTATATTTCACCCATAGTGGTACAACATGGATTGAAAAAGAAGTATCAAGACCTTGGTCAGGAGTTTCATTCATAAGGTATAAATAATAATATTATAATCTTTTTCAAATAATGACTTACATTCTAATGGGTGAAAGAGGAGGGCCATGTACCAAAAGGTTTACCCATCCCATGTGGTTCCAAAGTGGATGAGGGTGAAATATATATAGATTTTATATAAAAAATATCATTATCTACAAGAGTCCATGATTTTATCTGATTAATAATTGACTGAATAACCAATTCAACCAACATATTGGCTATTCTAGAGGATATTTTGGTGGAGAAAATAGAACACATGCTTATAGAGGATATCATTAGGTTGTACAAGACGCCTTCAATGTTCATGTATAACTATGAATCTTAGTTTAGATTCTATCAGTGGGGATATTTTCATATGGAATTGAGGAATTATTAGAGATTGATAAAAGTGTTCCTCCAATATTTATGAATATATTGAGTGAACCATCAATGTTCTTCATGATATGTGGAGGACTTTAATGTTGTATTTCATTTGGAACATGAAGGATCACATCCCTTTAGTGGAGTTCTCAATCTACATCATCTACCATCCCAGTATTGGCATGGAATGATTCAAGTAAATATTTTATAGGACCTCTAGGTCATCACTATAATTGATGGATCGAAATTCCCAAATACTCAAGGAAAATTGAGGACCATAAATAGTAGACTCTTCTATTAAAATGTTATTAATTTGTGTGAATCCTTTAGCATGAAGAGAAATATTAGAAGATTGTTTTGGGAAATATAGCCATATGTGGGTTCAATTCCCTTAAATTTTTCAGTTGTCATGATTCTCAAGGGAAAAATCCTTACAATATTAGAGGATTTAGTAGACATCATTTATTTTTTGAATATATTATCTTTTTTGAATAATTTTTATAATATTGATCAATGAGCTAGTAAATTCTCTTTTCATGTTTTGGTGATTACAAAAATGATATATTGAAATTAATATATATTTTTTAGTTCAGATTTGAATATTGGAAATAAGGATTTTCCTTAAAAATGAATCCTTAAATATGGAATCTAAGAACATGGTTGCATATTGAGTGGGGATTTTACCATAGGAGTGATGTAATTTATGTGTACTTTAGAATTTCCCAAGGCCAAACCTAGATTCATGTTATTTAGTTAATAACTAGAAATCTAGGTTTTTCTCTTCATAAAACACTATTTTCTACCTATATGGTTAACCGCTATAAACCATAGAATTAGAGAGGTCCATTGAAAGATGATTTGGGAGACATTGGAGCCAATATAAATACAGAACAAGGTGGAGTATCTTATGACACCCAAAAAATGCATTCATTTCCAAGTAATAACCAAAGTGTGACCTATGGATAATTTATTTGAATTTTATATCAATTATTATTTATTTTAAGAGTTAATTATTTATTATTGGATTTGTTTCTTAAAATAATAGCCCTGAAAATTTATTTATTCCTATAACATAGTCTGTAATGTATTCTTTTGTGATTCCCATATTTTGTCTTCTGAATTTCCCAAAAAAATCAGTAGTTGAGACTCACAATAGATACCATTAATTACCACCTAATAAATTTTCCACTGATTTTACTTCTTGTATTTAATTTTCTCACTTATATCTTTCCCTATAGGTTTTAAATATCATGAACTAGTTCGACATGTAGTCAAAATTAGAGACCACAAGTGACAGATTAAGGGTGTACTATGATTATCTATGAATATTATACAAATATCAAGTGATGGATGATTATTGGAAGACATAAAAATTGTGATTCAATAAGTATAGAAATATTCCACGAATCAGGACCATGTCAATTATGATCTATGTTTCCCATGAGTTATTTTTGGGATTCAATCAATATAGTTGCGTCCTCCTTGAAAAATAATTGTTGAATTGTTTTGATCTCAATCGAATGTAATAAATTTGAAAAATTATGATTATTTAGTGATTTTAATCACTAGGTAATGAATATGGTTAAACATTTCATATAATCCAAAGTAACAAATTTTGTTTCTCTTAGTTAACAGTGGATACAGTTTTGACAAATTTAAGGATCACATGATGTGTAAACTTCAGGTATATGCCATATAATCCTAGATAACATTCATGGAATTTTCATGGGGTATATGAATTTTTGTTCATTTGGATAGAAAAATTATGTGGTTGAGGACCACATGTCATGTAAATTTTATCCTTACATGAATCATTCTTACAAATAATACTTGTCACATGATCTAGTTTAGTCTACACAATATGTATCATTTTGGAACACATCATGTATATAGGCATTTACATGACATTGGTTGCAATAGTACATACTGATTACCCTTCTAAAACCATATTCCACATATGGAGGCATTTACACACCATGTGGGGAGAAATTACATAAATATGATATTTCAAAGAGGCTACACTCCATTTACTATTTTAGTACAATTCGTGTAGTATTTTAGTCTTGATGAATTTTCATATATTCTTGCAATAGACTCGGATATGTGAATTTGAGTTACCGACCTAGAGGCATTTCCTATATAGAATTAAATTTTACACATCTCTTTATAATAATATTTAATACATGGAAAACATCATTTAGTTTTTTATTATTAGATTTGATGGGTCAATTATGGGAATCTGGTGCGCTGATCATAGTGTTCTTGGGGTTGATACCACTAGAGGTGATTTAATGTCATTGAAAAGGTCCCATAGATCATAAATAGGGTTTGGTTATCCCCATATAATCAATAAGTGGATCTTATAATGATGGGGTCAGTTCCCCCTATTTTTGTGCTCAAATGGGGAACAAGACTTCCATTAGGGTCAGTTGTACACTCAACCAACACTTATCCTTCAGTGATGTATGGCTCCCCAGTATAATTCTCAATATTTTACATGGGTTAAACGTTATAGGAGAGTAAAACCTTCAATATGGATTAACAATTATCTTATATTTATGTGGTTATATTGAGAAAATTTCTTCTATATTATGTGTTCCCTTATTAAAAGAATGACTAGGATTCTGATGGATTATTATTTCCATTTTATTCTATTGGTTTTGAAAGGAGTATTTTTTTTAATATTATTGGTATTTTTCTGGAATCCTACTAGGAATTTATATATTCATAATTTCATGTGAATCATCACATTCATATTCCTTATCATATCTATATGGTATATAGTTCAGTGGAAACCGTGGTGGACAATGTTATGGGATCTTAGTTGTGTCTGGAGGTGGTTTTTGAAGATGGTTTCTAGAGATAAAACCTTATCATACATAAATATTAAATATTAAATATTAATATTAATTATATAACATAAATAACCATTCAATAATCGTTTAGGTCTAGCACCTTTTGAAATGTAAACAAATAAACATCTCACAAATAAGTGTTATATATCATCTCCCACTACTGTCTTGATAACTAGAACCCTTCTTAGACATATCATAAATAATACATTTCTTTATTACCAGGGGAAAGGAAACATAAGAATGGATGTGATTATATTCTTAATAATGTTAAAAAATGGAGAAATCAATATATCTTTAGAATAAGGGAATTAGAACATGAGATTGACATTTTAAAAACATACCCTACATATCATAGATCATAAACTTGTGGCATAGAATAAATCTTTGTAGTTAAAAGGTAATGAATCATAATGGAATCAAAGAATAAGAATCAGGAAAAATTACAATTGGAATAAGACATTTATTTGTGGCATACACATAAGAATATGAAATATTATATCAAGGATACCCACAAATAAATTCATAACATGTTATTCATGGGCTAACAACCCATGTACCTACTTCGGGGTTGTTATAACCTATCGTATACCCTCTTTTGGGACTTTTATAGCCTATCGTGTACCCATTATAAGTCTTTTGATAGCCACATTTGTATCATCTTCCAGGTTTTGGATAACCTCTTGTGTAGCCTATTTTAATCTTAAGATAACCACGTGTGTACCTATTTATCCCTCATAACACTAATCATTACGAAATGAATTCTAGGGAGATATATGCCCCATATTTAACATTATGAAATCAATTTATAAATATTCTATGTGATCATAAAATCTTCATCATATCAGAACCCATAAAAATGGTTTAATAAACATTTCAGTATAACAGTACTTATGAAAATGAAACATGTCTCATAATCATTTCATCATTTCATCAAAAAATAAACCACGGAGAATGTGGATGGTTTCAAAATAATCATTTCACCAAAAACAAAAAAATAGGCAAAAAATAAAAATCGTATCCTTGGATTATATCCCACTTAATTCATAAGTAACATCCAATGATGTAAATTTATATGGAGAATTATTTTGAAAGATCAATTGTAACATTTCTTTAAGAAAATACACTTTTCAATTTCAAAATCACATTATAATACCAAAATAATATAAAAATATTCAAAATAGTTTTCATTAAAAACACTTTGGAAATATATAAATTAATATTTAAATAATTTATTGTTCAATGTGGTAGGAAATACCATTCTACCCATACATGTTAAAAAAATCCTTTAACATTTTTTGATAAGACCCAAACTGGCATTACTTTGAAAATGACATAAAGATTGATTATGTTTTTTTAACCATAAAATCATAATATTTAATTAATAAATTAATTATAAATGTTCAAAACACATTCTAAATCATTTAAAAAACATGGTTTTCGAAGGAAAATGTGTTTTTAATAAAGAGAGAAATAACTATGCTTTTTTGAAAATATTATTTTCAATTATTTTGTACAAAAAGAGAGAAAAATGAAGGAAAAAATGACTTACCATGACATATAAATAGGATAATAAAATATAAGATTTTATTTTATATGGATCATACTATTTCATTATTTGATTCATAATCATTAATATTCCCAATAAATGATGAGATTGTATAACAAAACACTTGCAACTTTGGTAAAATTGAATTATAATCCCCATGATAGAATAAAATTAAATGAAACGTAAAATATATTGAGAATAAATAATTTCATGTTATTTAATTTTAAAGGGTATGTATATACACCATATAAATTAATAGATGTGAATAACAAAACATATGTCTCAAAAAATGAAAATTAGGAGAAAAATCCATTACAACTTTGGTAAATTTTGTACCATAAACCCCATAAACAATGTATCCCAAAATGGATATATAAATCCACATAATTTCAAAGTAAATAATCATAAAATAAATTCATGGCTATTATATACACAATATAAAAATAATATGTGGTGAATATTTCATGTGTATCACTAATGTAAAATGTTACATAGAAATTCCTTACTTGAAGTCTTGAATTCTTTCACACACATTCAAAAATCATGTATAATAAATGTAATTTTACTATAAATATATTATAGAACAATAATTATATATCGCATGACATATATTATTTACTTATTACCTTTTATTACCTATTTATTAACAATTCAATGTTCAAGTCATTTTTCAGGTAATATCTGCTTTGTTTTTCATGTATGTTTTGATTTAGTATTTTCTGTCCTCTTAATATGATCATGGTTTCATTATATAAGAAATTTCAACCATGATAAAAAATAAAAAATATTATATATATATATATATATATATATATATATTTTGTAATCTATAAAAGTTGTAGATAGAATGTTAAATACACCATCCTTTGAGACGGTAGAACATACAAACCCATGATTATTTTTTTCCATTTTCGCAAAACATGGAATAAATAAATGTAAATATTATAAAAAAATTTAAAAAATCATTTTTAGTTAATAAATGTTACAAATTTTTATTTAAATATGTTCTTATTACCTTCCATGTAATGGGTATGTGAAGAATGAGTCACATCGTTTCATGAGGCAACAGTCCACCGTACACTTGATTGATGTTATCGTATTCTCAAAGAATGTAAAGTATAAATGAATATGTGATATAATAATTTCATAAGAGTATTAATGTAATAAATATGATATATATAAAATAAATCCATCATTAAATTGATTTGTGATAGTTGGTTAATCCAAACGAATAACATCGGTTCGTGAGGCGGTTGTCTTATGTAAACATGAATAATGATTTTGTAACCCATTTTAATTTAAATTAAATGAATATAGGTAAAGAAAATAACATGAAGACGTATAATTATATGTAAGAATCCTATTTTATTATCTCATTATTGGTTAATAACAATTAAAATATGCGACTGACGAAAAAAAATAAAATTCTCAATTATGGACGTTACCTCTTCTTCAGAAAAATTATTTTATTTTAAACCAAAATAATTCTTAGGTTATATTTATAACCAAAATTGGGATTAAATGATTATAAGAGGGAATTATGGAACTTATTTGTGAAATTAGTTCCAGATTCAATGAGTTTCAGAATTGTGAAGATGATAGGATAGGGATGATTTTATAAGTGAGTTGAGTGTCACACCTGTAATTTTTCAAAAGAAAATGGTGTACCAAAATTCTTATAATTAAACAAGGATTAAAAATGTTACATTATCAATACTAGAATATATAAGGTTTAAATATTTATAGAAAATAAGTGGGGGATATTTTTTTGGTCAGTTTTATCACATTACCTTTTATTTCAACACGTGAAAAATCTATTTTTACCTTAAATGTGCTAAATAATTTTAAGAATTTTTATAATTCATTAGAGTAAAAATTTAAACATAACTAATTGTATAATATAAAAATTTATGATTAAAAATATTGAATCCAATTTTATGTAATTCATTTACATCAATGGAAAACATTAATTTAAAATTAATCCTCTATACGTGATGAGAAATCAGGTTCTCGAAGACAAAATGTTCAATACATTACAATGTTTTTTTATAAAAATTAAATATGAAATCGATTCCAAATATTTAAATTGGATTAATATATATATATACATGTATATATATATGAAAAAAATTTCTTATAGACCCATATTAAAATAATTGGATGTTTTTGTAATCATTAAAATAAATAGAAATGATTAAATAAAAGAAGTATTTTTCACTACTCAATAATGAATTTATCTTTTCATAAAATTATCAAAAATTTATTCCAATATAATTTTTGACATTTATATTTCAAAAATGAAGTTAAATTATTCATATATTTTTTTTAAGGTCTAACAATTACTTTTATCACAAAATGAGATATTTTTTTAGAAGATGTTGTTTTGGAAACATATGAAATAATTTCTACAAAATAATTAATTTTTATCAAAATATTTTATTTATATAAAACATTTATACATAATATTGAGACATTATTTATTAGCATTCATATAACTAAGTTTAATTACAATTTTATAACTTTCATGTTTAAATAATAATATTAATAATATGTTGCAGTTTGTTAAAACACCGTGCCTTTTGTAATCCATGATAAACTTGGTGTTGTGTGTAATGAAAGATTAACTCAGGGTTATTTTCAACAAAAAAAATAAGAATAAATTTATGGGAAAATATACATAATTGAAAAATAATTGGTGTATAACATTCTACCCCCTTAAAATAAATTAATCCTACAGAATTTATCAATTTGGTACCAACAATCATGGACACTTTGATCTCTTTACATACTGAAGTTCCCCCATAGCTTTCTTCATCTGGTACTTTTACAACAAAACATTCACCAAGTGAGGGGTCTTTTTTAATAGAACATTTTTTATATAATCCAAAATCTACACTATTTATTCTTCATAAGAAATATCATTGTCCAATGGTACAACCTCTGAATTCAGTTTATGTGATAGATCGTGTATATACTACCTTAAGAGAGATACATTGAACACATCATAAACATTATATAGGTTTGGTGGACGTTCCAATATATAATATACATTCTCTATTCAATCAATATCTTCAAAGGGATTGATATACCAAGGTCCCAATTTTCCCTTTTTCACTCATGGTTAAATTATAGACACACCTTCTCAACAACATGAAATTATAAATCATTTAAGGATTGTTAGCATAACATTTTTTTCAACTTTGTTACAAATTTACATGTTTTTAGTGTCTTTATCCTTATCTTAAATTTCATCAGCTTTCTCATGTCCCAATATCTTTTTATGAAACTCATTCCATTGGGTTCGATTTCTGCACTCCTTTACATAAATAAATTCATAAAGAGCCATCTAAATGCTTATGTGAAAACTATTTTCATATCAATGTTCAGTTAGAAGAAATGGTTGACACCAACCACCTTTGAAATCCATATAAAAAGATCATAAGATATCCTGTAGTGTTTGAATTGTTCTTTTAAACTGACCATCTATCTGAGGATGATTCACAGTACTGAAACTCAACTCTGCATCATGATCTAGCTGAAGGCATTTCAAAAAAAGATAAATAAAATTAATATTCCAATTATATATATTTTATTTTTTAATAAATGAATACATTCAACTTACGTAATCTATGTGATGGTGATAATATCAAGAAATCAATCTTCTCTGATAGAAAAAAAACTATGTCTGCTTCACAAGGCGATAAAATACAACCCATAATTACATCAACATTAATGATTAGATAAACCGTAACTATTACCAATACCATTAATCATATATCCACAAATAAAAATGTAATTCTTCCTACGATAATTTTTTTAATAAAACATATAAAAATTAAAATGTTTGTATATCCATAAATGTCTCTTAAAATATCATTAATCTTATAAACTCTAATCACATAAAACTTCAAAAGTAGTGTCAACAAATTTGAACATATGATCAAACTTAAACTCATTAACCAATGTTGGTATCCAAAAAAATATTTGTTAATATTAGATAGAGACATATAGAATTCCATAAGTTAAATCATACATTATTCCTTATATAATCACAAAAATTATACAAAAACAGATTCATTCGAGACTTGGGTTTATCAATGTATCTATATAATATTGAATGTGATTTTAGTACTCTGTAATCCATGTAAAGGGAGGTCATAAATTCCCATAATCATGTGAAAGTTAACTAAGTAAAAATATATATATTTTCATATGGATCATTCATACCAAATAAAACATGCAATTTCCAACTTTGTAGGGAAGGATAATGTACCTTATTAACAATGATTCACTGAATAAATTCTTGATTCATAAGCTTTAGCTTTTTAATTTTTATTTTTCCTTTAGAGGTTGTTGTGGCATATCATACACATAGCCCCATAGGTTGGGGAATTGATTTTCAAAATTCCAAAACACAATTTACTTGAAACACTAGTGTATTTGGGTTGAATTTTTTTTGATCCCTCTCCCTATTCATTTCATTTATTATCCTCTTCACATCGCATTTACATTATTTTTATTGATGGAAAGGCTTCTTAAAAATGTTACACCCTATTATCCATCTCAATAATTCACATTATATATTTTTCCCATAGATATTTTATATATGTGACTAAAATATATTTCTTCCATGTGATTTACTCAAATTACCATGGTACTATTTTTTCATTTTCTTGTCATGACCATGGGAATGGTCAGAATCACTAATTTATAATCCAACCTTCTGTAGACATCAAATAACATCTTAATACCTATTTAATTATCTTAAAGTTAATTCCTTTAAATGAAATGTATTATTCCACAAAAGAATCAATCATTTTTTTTCTGATTGTTAAATTAGAATCATACAATGAAATTCTTATGAAATTAGTTTCTTATTTACTAATAGGCTTGTCATCCTTCTATTTTAGATCACTAAATTCCTTCTCTATCAATGTTCATAGAATATGAGAGAATTAATTAATAAAAATTATTATACTATAATAATCTCATTACATAGATTTAATTTCATATTCTTGACACATATTCTTAATAAGGTTCTACCATTTATCATATTCTTCTTCCTAATGATAAATTGGAAAAATAAATTTTCATGCTCTAAACACATCATAATGTAATGTATCTATTTGGTGATATAGATTCACATCTCAGTGGGTATTGGATCCATGAAACCACTAAAATATGGTGTACATTGACTCATTATGTAATCCACAAATTGTTGTTCCCTTCTTTTCTTGTTCAGAATTTTAGCATTATTCTTAGCTTCAGAATGTTTTGTGAGAATAATAATGATATTTTCCTTTATAACTCGCATAACATTTGGTTTCTTATAAGGAAAATAATTTCATTTTAATATTCATTACGCATTAATATAGTTAATTTGGGTTCTATCCATTGAATAAAACCAGACTGTGTAGTGCAAGAAACACTAATCATAGTGATAAACCACATAATCATAAAAAATAATAAATAGGATGTCTGAATCAAAACACATTATTTTCGTTCTATGAAACATTACGTCTAACCAAGGTCACTAGTTTTCATTATTCAAATCATTCATGATCTTTAGTAAATATTTTGTGAATTCAAAAAGTATATCCCATATGTGTGTTAAACTAGGTGGGTAGTAATTCCCTTTTTGATGCATAGGGTGATGATCAAGTCCATCACAATGCATCCTATTCAGAGTTATTACCCCTATGAACCTATGTGTCAGAGACATATCCACTTTTATTATCTTGAAAAGGGTATTTTATATTATAAACCACTCAATCTATCATTTAGAAATATTCAATGACATTTTCCTATACTTTTACTCATCCATTTATTTACCCCAAAGAATATCCCTATACATCAAACATGTCTCAGTAAAGTTTTCTCATCATAGTTTCCAAAAAATAACTAAATATGTCTACGATACCAACATAAAATACCAAAACTTCTCATACATAAATATTTTTCCTCAATATATGAATATTCATTACATGACATAGCAATTCATGCCTGAATCATTTAGGTATAGTTTCTTTATAAACATGGGCATGTAAATAATTGGTCTATAAATGAGATGATTCACATCCCACTATTATCATCAAAACTAGAACCCTTCTTAGAAATATCATACATAATAACATTCATCATGACGTGGGAAAGAAAACATAACAAAGGGTGGGAATAGATACTCTGTAAGGGTAAAAAAGTGAGATATCAAAATTTAATGAGCATAAGGGTATGTTAACATGAAAATAACATTTCAAAACCATACAACATTTTTTCACATATCATAAACATGAGTCATTAATAAATCATGGATTTTCTCATGTCATTATTAATAATAGAATCAAATAACACGACTTACGAGAGCATTAAATTAGTATAAGACAATGATTTTTAGAGTACACATGGTAATAGAAAATATTGTGTAAAGGCTACCCTCCAAGACTTTCATAACATTTTAAGCTTGGGATAACCGTCTTTGTACCTTCTTTGAGCTTGGGATAATATTTAGTGCACTTTATTTTGGTCTTGGGATAAAATCCCATTTACCATGTTTCAATCATTGGATAATATCTCATATGCCCTCTTATAGGCCTGGTATAACGTATTATATACCCGGTTTCATACCTAAGATAACCTCCTGTGCACCATTTGAGATCATATGACATTAATCATTTACCAATCCATTAGAGGAAGATACAGGTCTTAGATATAACATGATTAAAATCATACATACATGTTTTAAAATATCATAAGACATTATTCATATTATAACCCATTACAATAAATTTGTTTCATGAACATTTCATCGTAACAAAACCTATGAAAATGAAACAGGTTTTATAATTATTTTATCATTTAATCAAAACATAATTTCTGAAAAAATAGGTGGTTTTCATAAGAATCATATCATTATAAACATAACCAGTAAAATAATGAATAATAATATATTTTAATCATATTTCTAGTAAGGATTATGTAACATCAAAGTGAGTCACATTAATGAAAAATGATTCTGAAAGATCACTAGTAAGATTTTTAGGGAAAAATATCTTGTTCACTTTAAAATTACTTTTTAATATTAAAAATATATAAAAAAATAAAAATCATTTTCTTTAAGAAAAAAATTAAAAATTATAATATAATATTAATATCATGAATTGGCCATGGTGGTGGGAAATATTTTTCAAGCCGTACATGGTAAAACAATGATTCATTTTACATTTTCAATATAATAAAAATGGGCGTTGTTTTTCAAATGAAATAAATGATTCCACATTAAATTTTTTAAAAAAAGTTAAATATGGGTTAGTATTATTTAATAAATCCTTTAGGGAATGTTAAAAAAATTTAAAAAATTATTGGATTATTTTTATAATACATGGGTTTATAAGAAAAATAGTTTTAAACCAAAGAGTGTAATAAATAATATTTTTCCTAAAAAATATTTTGAACTCTTGAATACTTAAAGAGACGAAGATTAATAAAAAAATTATACTCAATAAATAAAAATTTGATAAGAAAAAAATTATTTCCTTTCATATTGTCATAACATTTTATCCTTGGAAGAATCATCATGAACAATCCTTACAAATGATGAGATTATATCCGACAACACTTACGAGTTTGGTAACATGGAATTGTAATCCCCATGAATGAATAACATAAAATGAATGATAAAATATCAATATAATAAAAAATTTCATTATATTTTATTTACAATTTTTTCTTTATGCAGCTCATAAAAGAAGATAATTTAATTACACAATATATGTCTCAATGATGGAAAATTGGGACAAAAATCTCATATCGCTTTGGTAAAATATGAACAGAAAATCCTGTGGAAGTGATATAATAAAATTGATATGTAAATACCAATTAATTTTAATTATAATAATCATAAAATAAATTCATTTGTATTATATATAACATATAAAATAAATATGTGGTGAATATGGAATGAGTCTCATAATAGTAATAAAGTTAGACAAAAATTCATTATGTGAAGTCTTGACATCCAACATACATTTTCAAACCTCATTTATAATAAATATAATTATATTATTAATTTTTAATAGAAAAAAATTTATATATAATACAGTATATTATTTTATTATGAAATTATATTACCCATTTATAAACAATTCCTTAATAATGTCATGTTTTGAGTAATAACTTCTTTGTGTTTTGTGAATGTTTTGATTTGGAATTTTTAGTACTTTAACATAGATCAAGGATCTAATATCTCAATAATATTAACCATGACATAAATTCTATATATTTTTATTAAATATATGTTTATATTAATATATAAATGTTGTAGGTAAAAGTGAAATACACAGTTCATATAGATGGTAGGTCGTACGTACATATGGATGTTGCTTTCATTTTCTAGAAAGATTGACTGAAATAAAGATAAATAAAATATAACCATTAAAAATAATGTTATGTCACATATATCACATATTTTTATTTAAACCTATCTTTATTACCTTCCATTTAATGATTACGTAGTGAAAAAATCACATCGCTTCACAAGGAGACAATATTCTATACACACGAACAACGTTATCGTGTTCCTACAAAATTTAAATTAATATTTAATACATGATATCATAATTCCAAATGAAAATTAATATCATATAATATATATATATATATATAATCCATAATTATATCCATCCATGAGAGGTGGTGACAGAAAATGAATAATATCTGTTTGCGGTGCGGTTGTCCACCATAGACACAAATAATGATTTCATAACCCATTTGCTGGAAGAGGATATTGATATAAGTATTTGACTTGAAATTTAAAAAACTTAACTTATGTAATATTATAAATTTATTATATAAAAAATTTAATAACAATTTAAGGAGGTTGAGGAAAAATAAAATAAAATTCTTTGTTAGGTATGTTACCTCATCTTCGGACAAATACTTTTGGTTTTCACCAAAATCATTCTGTTGTTTGATTTAATAGAAATATAAGGATTATTGAATAATATAATGAAATTAAATATGTTATTTTGGAGGTTCATTTCCTAAAAAAGAATTTTTCTTCATTTTTAAGAGGATAGTAGAGCGGTGACCTTTTATAAGTTTGGTTAGTGGCATAATTGTAATTTTTTAAAAAGAAACCAGTGTACTTATGTTTTTATCATTCTAAAATGCTTAAAAAATGTTATTTATCTAACTACAATATATAATGTCATTATCTTTAAATAAAATTGATATTTAAGAACTTAAGGTTCATTTTTTAACCCATATATAGTTAGGTTAACCCCCGATAAACCCATGTTTACCTTAACTATAGAAATATACTTTTGTAGTCTATTGCTATTAATTGTGGTAAAAAATCCAGTTCACATTGTTATATAATATAAATTTTTTTTATACCAAATAAGGAATTAATTTTTCCAAATACATTAATATAATTTTCAAATTTCAATTTAAAATTAATCCTACAAACATGACCATCAAGATGGTTTTCGAAGAGAAAATGTTGAAAAGTTTCCAAAGTTTTTATATAAAAAATAAATATGAAAATTATTAAAATGACCAATATTTAACTAATAGATATATAATTGAACTAATTTCACATTATAAACCATATCAAAATAATTTGGATGTATTGAACATCATTAATAGAAATAAAAATCCTAAATAAAAACCTGTATTTTTCACTATTCATTAAATTTTTTATCTTTTAAGAAAATTATCATAAATTAAATACCAGATTATTTTTATATTTATTTTTGAGGAATAGAGTTTATTTTTTAAAATAATTTTTATAAATTTCAAAGAAAAGTTTTTTATTATTTTTTCACAAAAGGTAATAAAATACCTTTTTCAGAAAATAGTGATTTCAAAACATATAAATATTTTTTAAAAAATATGTACTTTTAATTTAATGTGATTTATTTAAATAATAACATTTAAATATTTTTTTAAGAAATTATATTTTAATATTCTTTTTTCTATGTTTCAAATCTTGGTTATAATGGAAAAATTATATAATAATATTAATAATATATAATGATTTGTTAAAATGAAATACCACATGTAATACAAGATAAACATAGTGTTGTGTGTAACTCAAACTTAACTCATAGTTGGGTGTAACATAAGAGATCAAGAATATTAAATTTAATATAAAAAATATTTCAAAAAATCTTAGGGTGTCACATAGTTCTCTTTTGAGGAGCTTGTTCATTGTAGGGACACAATCACTTCTATTCTTTAGGTTGTTGATTTTCCTTTTTGGATATTGGGAATGCATATTTAATCTTTTTAATTATGGTTTTCTCACTGGATATGTATTTTTTGATCATAAAGGATATTTAATGAGTTAGATATTGAATTTTCTAATTTTTTTCACATTTATATTATTATTATTTCATGTCTGCTGATGTAAAATTTCATATAGGTACATTAGTCCATGATCTCCCATATTAAATGATATGCATAGTTGAGTCTTATAATTATCCCCTATCTTGTTGGAGGTAGGCTTTGGTTGGCACCCCAAGCCTACATTCAGCCTTGGTGTTTCCCTAGGGGATTGGGTCATGTTAGTAGAGTAGTACTAAAGAGGGATATTGATCCCAACAAATTCCTAACACTTAGTTTTTATAAATAATAACTATCCTTTATTAGTAAATTTATAATCAAAAAAAATTATAGTCTTGGTTTAATGAAACCAATCCATACATAAAACCTGGAATATAACACCTGAATTAATGGTATAATAATCATATAATACAATTTCAATATACTTAATTTATAGTATAACAATGTTCATAATAGAAAGAATTTATATACCTTAATATTTTAATGTAATTAAATAATTATATGTAAAATTTACAAAAAATGACATGATATTTTCATTTATGAATAGTTTTTAATTTATATTATTTGTAAAATTTAAAATTTGGAATTAGTTTATAATAACTAATAAAACACTACACATATATAATAAGACTAATAACCCTTTGTATTTAATATTTTCGTAGTATATATTTTAATTCCTTCATATTTAGATTTATGAATTATTAAATCACAGTTTTTTTATTTACATCAATTTAAATAGTTTGTATTATTTAAATATCATATATTTTTATATTTATTTAAGCCCTTGATCACTTCCACCCAACCCATTTTGGTTTGGGTTAAATAATTTTTTTATAATTATGAATTCAATTTCAATAATTAATATTAATATTCATGAACATTACATCAGACAACATAAACATTTTATCTATGTTTCAGAATTTTTTCATTTATATCAAATCTCCATAACATTTTATAATTTTAAAATAAAATATTTCTATTAAAATTATTATTCTATGTAAATTAATGACATATATATATTCAAATAATAAAATAACTGTGAACTATAAGCCACATTAAATTTTCAATGTGCTTTATTATCCCAGGATAGTAATGGTTTTGAGGACATTTATTGTCCTCACTTATTATTAAAAATATTTATTTTATTAAATATTATTGAAAACAAATTGGTATGTGGGAAGAATTGACTCCATTATTTTGTTTCAATTATCAAAAAATCAAAATGAAAATGGTATACTCATCCACATTATAAAATCTTCATCCTATTTTTTAATTTATTAACGTATATAAAAAATCATGATATTATCGATATTATCAACAAAGGCTACATATTATCCATTACATTATATTTATTTTTTATTCATTATTATCTAAATAATAAACTCATTTTTATTTTGTTAGGATTATCATTCCCACCAATATAATTTAAAATAAAATACCAATTTGTTTTTAAAATTTAGTTTTACACTATCCTGTGAAAAATATAATATACATTATGTTGAGTCATCAGGGTACACTATTTTCTAAAAACATAAATTAAATTATATGTGACATGAATAATAAAGTAATGTTATTTACATTGTATTGATCAATATTTGAGAATATTTCATGTTAGACATATTTTATATGTGGCAAGATAATTTCCCAATTCATCATGAACATACATATTGTATTCATATTTTTTAGAATTATCAATTTAAACCTAAATAAAAACTAAAGAAGTGGATTTTATAGAATTATTGTGATTTAGAGTAGAAAAATATTATACAAATTTATAATTAAGAACATTCTAAATTCATTATCATAAACATCAGTAAATTTATATGTAATTTAAATTTATAATATATGACAAAAAATCATTCTATTTTTTTAAAAGAGTAACCTTTTTTCTATAGATGAAATTGAACCTCCTTCAAAATGGTTGATGGAGATCTCTATGTGTAATTTGAAAATAATTCAAAAATAAAATCATATATTATAATTTCAATCACTAAAATCACTTATAAGTGTTTGTAAAACTCTCATTACCAATATGAACATGAGTGTAAAATAAATAAGAGAATAATATAGCTTTAACTTGGAGTTATGAAATGGGTTAAATATAATATTTATTGTATAATTTTATAACGATTAAAACATCATTTATATATTTTGAATTAATTTTTTGGATGAAGGTTTCTAGTAAATTTTTGGATGCATGAATTATTTTCTTTTGTTGTCAATGAAGTTTGAGAAGAAAAGAAATCTCTTCATTTTGTATAAGTGGGTTATGAAAGATTGGAAAGATAGTACTTTCCATGATAAATCTGATGATTATTTTTTGATCTATATTTTACAAAGATCATAAGTTTTTTAGAGAACTTGTGGTGAAATAATTATAAAGGAAAGTGGGAGAAAACATGTGGTCGATCAGCAGGGCTGGTCTTGCAGAAGCATGGGTCTAAGGTGGTGCAGTTTCGCAGCATATGCAAAATTTTTGGGGTCCAAAATTTGGAGCTAATATAGTATTTAGAATAGTCTATTTCCTTGAAGATATCATAAAAATATGGAAAAAACATGATTTTTTCAAACACGGGCTTCATTATATAGATTTTACAAAGGCATGAAGAATATTGACTGTGTTCTTTGCGATTACGACGACTCTATGAATTGCAAAGAAAAGAAGCATTGTGAAGAGATCTACAATGGAAAAGAACAAAGTGAATTGTGTGTGAGCAATGTTGTGCAGATAAAGAAGGGCAATTGTAACGGTAAAAAGTTTTTGACAGAATTCTTCACTATTATGAAGAGCTTTGTGAATCCGTAAAAAATTCATGGTGCTTCATGAAACAAAGTGACTTTCGGAGGAAATTTCAGGGCTCTATGATTTTGTGATGATGTGGCACTGAGGTTTTTAGAAGGTTCTAGAGTCAGTGGGAAATTTCAATAAATAGTTCCCTAACCCCATCGAGAAATGTATAGAGACTTAAGGATATTTTTTTGAGCTCTGGAATTTCTAAGAATGTTCGCAAAAAAATTAAAATTTGCGAAGGCGGTGAGCTCTATGGAGGAAAGGATCATCAAAGTGAGCCATTGAGATTTTTGAAAAAATTGAACTTCTGAAAGACCAATATGTGCTATGTAAAATAGTGAGCTTTGTGATATATAGAGCTTTTACGAACTTGAGTGCTTTGATAACATGAGTGCTTTGTAAAGCTGGGAGCTTCATGAAGGAGCTATAGGAACTAAGGATTTTAAAACACAAATTAAGTGAGAAGTACTTTCAAGTGGATATAGATATTACTAGGGTATAGGACTGAGTATTATTATGATGTATGGGTAGTTCCTATCAGGTTCTAGATAGGAAATAGATGAGTTCTTTTCAAAGAACCGATTTGTGATGTTTTTTCAAGAAGCACAAAGATATTTCTTTTCCTAATTGGTGCTAAGAGGGTGCACACATACTTGAGGATTATCTCCCAAGTACTACACGATTGAAAGGGAATATCCTACTCATTTTATTCCACATAAAATTATTGTTTTCAAGTGGATTTTCTAGTACTAGATTATTTTTGTGCCATACCAAAGATATAGCTGCACTTTTTGAGTAGTGAACCTTGAAATCTTGTGTTCCTTTGTTTGTGTGAATTCAGTAGAGAAATAAATCATTAACAGGAGGCTAAGATTGTTTCAAAAATAAAGGAAACCTAAAAAAAGAAAATATATCACTAATTCACCCCTCCCCCTCTCAGTGATACTTGGATTCTAACTGGGAACTTAAGTATTGTCCATGGAATCATCTTTAATGAAATATTTATCATAAATCATTGTATTTAATAATTCTTAAAAGGTTTAGTTCAACCTATTTCAATAATTTTTTAACATTGAAAAAAATTCATATTCCATGTCACTTAATATTATCATATGAAATTAAACAAAATGAATGACATATTTTAGTGAATGAAATGAACTACAATATGTAATATCTTATATCATATCTATTTTTATAATATTTATAAATATCACATCATTGACCACCTCATGTTTATAACATGGAAATATATAATATTACAATATCAGTAGTGTTATGTTCATTAACCTACAACTCATTACTAGACACCATCATTAAAATGAACATTCATAGCCACCATGAATTTTGATTTCATAGAAATAGTGGAAAAGACATGTTAATTAAATTTTTATTATATTCAACATTAATGTACTACCATTTGATTTTTCATTCAATATGTGTATTTCTCTTCTCAGTATATATTTTGGAATTCTCATAGTTCTTATCCTAGAATGTTCAAATCCAATTAACTATAACAAAATTATATTTATAGTATATTTCAATTCAATCTAAAATAATTAAATTAAAATGATATTTTTAACATGTTTTACCACTAATGACCTGAATTGATCCACCAAGTCCTTCATGGGAATAAATTAGTTAGATTTATCCACCACAAAACCACCAATAATACAATAGGAGTTAGTGACAAGAAGAAGTATGACATGTCACAATGGGAGGAATAAGTATAATGAGAACCTACAGTATAAATACACATTAAAAAAACTAATAAATCTTTTAATAATTAATAATATACTAGGAATATCTCTAAAAGGAGAACAATATACCTAATAGAGGCTTCAACTATCCTTAGTATTATGACAAAAGTAGAATCAGAATGTTAATGGTGAATACATAATAAAAACATACCACAAAGTATTCTAAACCTATTATAAATGTACAAGGATAATACTCTTTAAAAATACTCCCATCATGATCTCTAATAATATCCATATCCATCAAATACCACTAGTTAACATCATTAATAACTATATTTCCTCTATGATCACCACCAAATTATACATTCTCTATACATAGAAAACAATGGTTATAGGGAATATCAATGCATGGTTGAGTATAAACATTCCAATTTGGACACCAAAAACAAAATAAAATATTATACAATGACTCAACTCATGAAAATAATCATAAATTTAAATTAAATTCATGTCCAAATTGTTAGGGTGAAATTCATGATATTAAGCTCAAGGTTTCTCTATGATAATATGCCATGGATCTATGTGACATCCCCTAAGAATTGTATATCTTATGAAAAAACCCTTAACCAACTACTTAAAATCCACTCTATAATTCCATATTATTAGATTATGAATTATTATTCATAGAGGTATGCTTGTCATCTATATAAATACAAACCACATAGGTGTAGGTATTGAGCCTCTCCAGGAATACATGATTGCATCAATTGATTACTAAATCCATTAATGAATGAATCATTACTTCTTTCAGGGGTTATTTCAATAGCTTAGTAGTTTTTGGATAGACCGATACCCTATTTTAAAGGTAATGATCAAGTAGTATATGAAACTCAAGTCTAAAATGGACAACCCATTACCAAATAATTAGTAAAGTTACAAACTCTATAGTTCATTTTGGGGACCCATGTAATATCATTATTATTCTAGGAATGTTGTACCTAACTTCATAACATATCTAAATACCTAACCATAATCTAAAAATTAATAATAGTAATGTTGTAATATGTATTTCAAAAATTCCTCAAGAATGTCCTTTAATGGAATATTTTGCCCTTCTCATTCAATATATGATAAAAAATTTAAATATAGTATTAGTTATTCTAAATTCAATGGTGGTTAAAAATTTTGTAGATAACACTCAGGGGATAATGTCAAAGATGCATAGAATCTCCTTAACTTGAAATATTTCATGGTTAGAATGTTGGGATGTATGTACTAGATATGTGTGATTCCCATGTAAAATATCTAGGAATAATTGCATGGGGCCCATACATGATCTACCATAAAGGTAAGGCATATTCATCCCTAACCCACCCTTGGATACCAACCCGGGCAGGGGGATAGGCCACCTATAAAGGTCATAAGATGGGTTTTTTCCATGTTACCCTAGCCTAATTAGGTATGGGTCTTTCTAATTTGGGTTCGATTTTGGGACACAATAACTTGGATACCCACTACCTAGACCCAAATATTTGTCCTTTAACACCTTATGTGACTGACCTAAGAATATTTCATTCACTAAAATCCACAAAACATTAGAATAGTGTTGAATCTTTCCCCTATAATGAGAAAAACTCATCAATTCATCCCCCCTTTCACATATCACATAGTTGCTGAAAGCATGCCCATCCCTATATACACCAAATATCACTATTTATTCCAGAAAAAAATTCCAAATGTACACCATTAAAAATCCCAGATACCAAACATCGGGCATATTGTGAGTCACTTAAGACACATTCTACCAATTATCTGCTTCTATCCACTTTCTATGATAACATCTCATGGATAAATTTGGACATAATGAAGGTAAATGGTGTATTTTCTAGGTTCCAATTTTATGAGAGGCATAGAGTGAGAAACTGATGTCTCCATATTATGCTTACATTTTAAGATATATAAAAATTGATTTTAGTAACTAATTGAGAAGTTTTTCCATATATTATAATTATTTTGATAAATAAGTGGAAGGATAACAATAAATTTGAGATTGGAATAGAGACATAATATTTTATAAAAATGAAGAGGAATTATATAAATGATGTAAAATAAATAAGGATGAATGATTTTTTCTACAAAAAGTGGCCAACACCCAACAAATATGGGAGATAAAGACATATAGTCATTATCCAAGGAAGGGGTGACCCAAGTGCTCTTGTTCATGTGTGTATAAGTTAATTAGAATGGACAATATTTGAATTGTATATAGTGTAATATTTCCCAGCACATGAGTGTTGTATTTCATCATACGAGATGGATTGAGCTAAGTGAATCTATTACACAAGTCACTACCAAAACTATTATTTGGATTTCTATTAGTGTGAGATAATTTAGTAAGTTTCATGATTCCACACTAAACACTTTTGTATGATTTTTTTTCACCTATGGTAATTTGAAACTTTCTAAAAAAATTTGTGTGGATATTTACTAATATTCTCCACTTATGTCATTTATGCACAATCACAAATAGTTATGTGTTATAGATCTACAATGGTAGTTGAAGTGAGATCAATGGCCCACTAAAACATTGATGATGAGTACATTTAAATACATGTATTTAATCATAGGAAATTGAATAATAATATAATATGATTTCATTTTCATTGTATCTATATTATTATTCAATAATAAGTATGCATGGGGAGATCTTGGGGTATTCAATACGGTATTTGTGATTTATTTTTTCCCTAGAAAATAGTGCGTCATCATTATTAATGTGTATATGAGTTTTAGTTTGAGAAGCATATGTTAATTTTTTTTCTTATATTGTAGAGTTATAGAGCTTTTAAAATCTAAATATAGATAAAATATGAAAAAATAAAAAAAAGTAGATAATTTTTTCATGTTGTTTGGAAATCTACAGTGTAGTGTTTTTATACACTTTAGTGTTCATTGATTTTATATAGACATGGATTTTATTACCAGTTTCACTACACCAAGTGTGTTTGACGTGCTAATGTTAGTGTTGAGAAGTGTTAGTTTGTATTCTAGGGTTGCATTCCACTTTTTATAAGATATATCAACAAAAAATATATAGAACATAGATAAATTTATCCATGTGTATTGTTTGAGTAATAATTTTAGGCATTTGATGGAAATATCATTTATGATATTCGGTGCCTATATTTATGGATTTTGAATATAATGAAATAAGTGGGATCATAAGAGCAAATATTTGGAAATATATTTATCAATATAGTATCACTATTTAATTTTTCTTCCATGATTAGATATAATTCCTTAGAGATATAGTGGACACAACCATTTGTTCTTTACAATTTAACTAAAGGATAATGAGTTTGATTCATATTAATGGAGATAAGATAATATATATAAGAAAATATATGAGAGATGGGTAGTGATACTATGAGATATGTAAGTGGTATCTACCAATATCCTTGTATATAAATAATAGGTGTTGCTCACACTTTTTATGAATCAGAAACTATGGTTATTTTGAACTCTAGATGTTAGAGTGTAAGGATGAGGTACTAAATCAACCACTTGATTAGCTGTATAGTTTAGGATAATTTCCCTTTATTGTGTAATAGTGGATTCCTGCAATGGATTCCCCCAACAATTAAATTAATTATATCATTTCTATACAATACCTTTATTTTAGTCTAACAGATCCAATCCCTTCCTTGTCATGGATAGTTTATTCATGGTTGATGAATAATTAATCATTAATTTATAATTATTATAGGGGATTGAAAAATTTATAAGGAGGATGAGTGCGTAATGAATTAATTATTATAATATTGTTGGATTATCATATTAATTAGTATCACTTTGATATTAATCCATATCATATCCCTTAGTTTTCTAGAGAGTGTTAGGGTGGCTAGTTGGAAATTAAATTTTTTGTGGGGGATAAAGAGTGAGAACAAACCAAACACTTCTTTTCTCTTATAATTTATTTTTAAAGCATCTTGTTTGGTAATATATTTCCTCGATGAAAGTGATTATTAGGCTTAGATAGTTCAAATTTATATTGATAGGAGGATCTAAATATCTTAAGTAGTTTCTTGAATATAAATATATTTTTTAATCACATGTGGTGTTGATGTTTCTTTAAAAACAAAATACTATACTTAGATTTAATTTTTTCAATAACCCAAACATTTTTAAAAAAATCTTTTTTAAAATATTTAATTTCTTATTAAGAAAAAAAGTTACTGAAAAAACATTCACTAATTTTTTTATTTTGTACCATAATGTGGTCTGTGAATTTTAGAAGGCCATTAATAATCAAAATCACAGATTATATATCTATTATACAGTTTTTATTAAGATTAATATATTAAATACTATGATAAATTCCATTTGACCTAGATAATTTATGTGATATCCTCGACTATTATGATTATACCCTATTAATATCACTTATCAGGGCGTCCCAAGGAGATAACATCATTGGGATTTACCCTTGACCATGCACAGTCTGTGATTCAATAAGTAAATCATGAAAAAAATATTTATGGGAGAATTTTAAGCTCAGAAAGATCATATCCCAAACTATTTTCATTGAAAAACCACATTAAAATATCTCCATCACACATCGTACCCTTAGGACATTCACTACTTTAATAAAAGGTTATGTATCTAGACCCTAATAGTATGTATTTTCATATTATCCTATTAATAAAATAATTATTATATTTATCTTGTTTCATTATAACATTTTAAATGATTGAATATTGATTTGAATAAAAATTAGATTTTGATATGATGATACAAAAATTTCATTTTTTGGAAATACATAGTTCCAATAAAGTCACTCTTTTTATTGAATTCAAAAAAAATAATTAATGATATTTTATTAAAACAATATTATTAAATAATACTTATTAAATGTAAATGATAATATGATTTTATGAAGTACAATTTAATTTTTATACATGTTAGAAACCTATTATTTTCAAAAAAACTAGTTTTTTCCATAAATGGTTAATTTATATTTAAAAGTATATATTCACTTATTTGAGTGATTATGATGATAAAATCAATATAATTTTTCAAAATTAACACATATAAATTATCCAATGGTATGTTTTTCACAATTTGTTGATATAGTATAATTTTTGGGGGAATTTTAAACATGGTATAATTATACAGTATGTATTATGACATCATTAAATCCCAAAAGTGATCATATAAGTTTTAGAAAGAGTATAAATGACCAAAATAACGTTTTCCAATTAGAAAAATGTGTTTTTATTTTTTTTATTTATTTTTCGAAGTCGTGATGAATCCTCCAAAAAAATATTTTATTTTAATTTTTTAAATAATTTTTTTATAAACATAACTCACTTCCATGTCACCATGGGTATAATTATAATGATTTGTATTATTATCATTATAAAATAATGAAGGCCACACCTCTTTGGTCAAAACATTGGTAAAAATCCAGTTTAGGGTTTGTGGTTATGACTACTACATCATACAGAGTCCAAAACACATTTTTGGAAATTAATAAACAATTCTTCACTATTTTCCTATATAAATCCACCTAAGTTACCATTCCTCTACACTAAAAACACTTTTGTCACTAAGTTACTATACCATTACATTTATATATTTTTCCCAAGGTTCCCTCCAAGATTTTAATAATCTCTTACCAAGATTTTATAAGCTCCATATCAATGTATGGGATCCTCTCCTTCTCCTCTTTATTTCCAGCACCTTCTTCAGGTCATGCAATATTATTTCCAATTTATAAAGTTGTTGTATATTTTTATACATAACTAAAAATATAATTGTGATTCCTAAATAATGAGAGACTCAGTTACCTCTCATTAATCCATTTTCTAATACTCTATGCACATCTATTATGTTGTTGAATGTATCATGTTATTTTCCATTCTAAACATTTATTTAGTGAAAACCCATCTCCATTTCCACTAAAGAGTATTCACCAAGTTATACTTATCCTTAATTTGTTATGGATTTTTATGTATGTAAAATTAGTTTCATAATCAGGGGGTTAAATTTGATAAAATACATCATTATTTCGTTTGATCAACGTGACACACTTATGAATGTACATGATATGAAAGTTATTTATCAAACTAAAATTATATATCCCTCTTATGAAATATATAATATTTTTTATCACATGAGATTCCATGTATGGTGCACGAGGTTTTATCCTAATGTAATTATGTTATGTTTTATTTTCATTTATCATTGATTTATGTTTCTTATTTCATGTTTTATGATGTTGCTACATTCATATGTTGCCTTTATGATATCATGATATATCATGCCTCCATGTGAAAGAATTGGATTCTCACCCCTCTTGTGTTACCTTGATGTTCCTTTTGGATAAAATGTACTTCCTTACCATATTCTACATGTTTTTGTTTCCCTTACTTGTCATCATAGCTCATCCCTTTCTTATTTTCATCCCCATGTTATCCCATGAAGTTTTATAACATCCAACTAATATAAGGGAATGTTTTAGTGTTTTTAAATAATAATGTAATATTCATATTTGAAACTATTATTTCATGAACCTAATTTCCCCAATATGGTAGTTCTCATGATCTTTTGGGGTTATATTATGTTTACCTATATTTAAAAAATAATGGTGTAATGTGTTATAAAATATGGGTTTTCATAGTCAGTATTATAGAAAAGTATAGTTATTTTTGGGGATTTTCATTATAAGCCTCTATTGAATTCACTAAGATAATAATAAATAGAGGAAATCATCGCTAAATTTTGATAAGGTAAATAGTAATAGGTTTCAATGAAAATACATCCCTATATAGATAATACAAGTGAATGTGGCTCTAGAATGGTTGTAACATGGTGTAACATTCTTAAAGATGTAACAATGATATAGACTCGATCGTCAACTAGTGAATGAAATAGGGAATTGTTTCATACCAAGATTGATAAACTTAGGGGATATTTTTTGGTAAATATTTAATCCCACTATGAATCATTATTAAGGGAACAAATATATTGGTAAAAATTTCTCTTAAAAATTAGATCATGGAAAACACATATTAGAAAATAAAACATTTTATTTTATTGAATATGTGAATTACCCTTTCAATAAACTTGGTTTATTGTTAATGTATTTAATAGTTTTAAAAAATCATCCCTAATTTCTCCTTTATTTAAGTTATTGGATGGAAAAAAGACAAAACGAGTCAATAACCAATGTTAGGGTCAATGTGACTACTTCCAAAATGAGAAACCCAAAATGAAGGGAGAAATAATCACAAAATTGATGAAACTAAACTGTCAGTTAGATAATGTTTTGAATAGAAAAATTAATTGGAAGTAATTCCCAAATCCCCATATAAATTCCATGTTACAATTGATACCTTTATGTGACAAAGGCCTATAACTTTTAGTGGATCTTATTATCCCTTAATGGAAAAGAAATGAATCAAGTCCATTGAAAAGATATTCTCTGTCATTCAATGCTCCATGAAAGAGAAGGTTTTTAAGTTTTCATATTATATGAAGGGATAATCTGATAAATAGTGGATGTTGATTAAAAACATTAGTAAGAGGGGATATTTGTGATGGATTGGAAGTAATTTTGTAAAATGATTTTCGAACAATATTTTACTCAAAGTCCCTGACTTAAAATAGAGAGGTGTTCTCCTATACTAAAGTAATATGATAAATAATCCATCAGGGAATATGAGAAAAATTCACAAGACCTTTATGATGTGCCTCCACCTTTAGCATTAACCCTAAAAGTAAGGATAACTACTTTATTGGTGGGATAAACTCAGACCTACGAAATGAAATGGATATTCAATACTTTTACCGCCATGAAGAAATTGACTAATTTTCCCTCAAAATTGAAATAGATATAAGAGGATCATAAGGGTCTCTTAGAACTGTAGAAAATAATAGGATAATTTATTTTAATTCTAGATTTTTAATAAATAAATCTCATCAGGGTAAGAAAGTATCTCATCAAACTTCTCAAATGTGTGGGTAAAAGAATTCCAGAAATTCCCTGAAAGGGACATAGAAATATTTTTGGTGCAGGAACTCCTAGATAAAAAATTTAAAGGGATAAACCAACCAATGTAAAGGAAGAATAGAATTTTCCAGTCAAACCATGGGATTTATTCTAAAATATAATCATTAAATAACATGGACACTATGAATATAAATGATCTAAAACATGGTTTATCGATGAAAACCAATGAAAGAAACCTCCAATTTATATATATCAAGGGAGATCATATTCTATATAATCATTTAAGGTATATCATGAAAATTAAGTGGTGATAATTATTATAGTTACTAATTCATGGATGGAAATTGTACTATTTGGTTCTAGTTCTATGTATTCTTTCACATAAAGAAATTTTCTATGAACTTTTCAAACACCACCTCCAAATATTGATATTCAGTTTTATGTGAAGATGGAAAAGTAGGTCAATTTGTTCATCACAATCATATAATTCATCCCATATGAAAATTTCTGGGTTTAATTTCCTATAAAAACTTATGATATTCATCTTAGGAAAATTTGATTCTATTCTGGTCATGGATTTTCTTTCCTTATATTAGGCTAACATAAATTGATGACACAAGGAAATAACCATCCACATCACAAAACCCCCTATGATTATATACAATCTTATGGAGGATATTTAATCTTAAATGGAACCAAAATCTCGAGCATGGATATTATTTCCTTTTCAGGAATTATATCTAGCTCAAATGATTGAGATGAAAGAATGATCATCCTTGATGACATTCCCATTTTATGGGAATTCACTGATGTATTTCCCATAGATCTGTCTATTTTACCTCTTAGTTGTGTGTTTGAGTTCTTAATCAAGCTTATAATAAAAGATTTTCCCATATCTAAGTCTTTATATAAAATGGTTGGTGTAGATCTTGAGGATTTAATGAAAAATTACAAAAGATTATGGATAAAGTGTTTATGCACCCATGTACTTCACCAAGGGGTGAAACGGTTTTTTTGTCAAGAAGAATCGTTCAATGTGCCACTACAATGATTATCATGTTATTAACAAGTTAATTATAAGAAAATATCATCTACCATGAGTTGATGACATTTTATATCAACTACATAGAGACCAGTACTTTCCTAATGTGGATATTTGGTCGAGAAATTATTATGTTAACTTGAAGTAGGGGATATCTAGAAAACTGAATCTTATAAAATGTATGGGAACTATGAGTTCATATTTATTTCATTTGGACCCATAAATTATCCAACAACATTCATTTACTTATGAATATTTTCTATTGGATTGACTTAACAAATTTTCACTATTCATTATTAATGACATTCTTATCTACTTCTAAAGTATGGAGTAACATGAGAAGCATTTAAATATTTTTTAATACCATGATAAAGGAAAGTTTATATGAAATGGATAATAAATTTAATATATGATTAGATAAAGTAAAATTATTAGTGAATCATATCAATGAAAATGGGATACCTCTGGATCTATCAAAAATAGAGACAATCAAGGGATGGAATATGACAACATCTAGGAAGGAAATATGTAGTTTTGTTGGATTTGCCGGGTATTATATTTGATTTTTAATAAAAGTTTCATAATTTTTAATCCCACTAACCAAGATTACTCATAATAGAGTCATGTTATTTCTATACTTCTAAATGTTAATATGGCTTTAATGAGATGAAGAAGATGTTAATACCTCCACTAATGCTCACATCACCCACTCGCGGGGAATGGTTTTTGATATACAATGATGAGTAAAAAATAGATTTATTTGTGTACACATGAAAGATGATAAATTGGTAGACTATTCATCCCAATAATTAAATATCCAATAGAATAAATCCCTACAAATGATCTATAATTGGTAGCACTGACCATCACATTGATGATTTGGTGACATTATATCTATAGAGAAAAGTGTGACATATATATGGATCATAGAAGTCTTCAGTAAATAATAAAAAATGATTTAATATATACCAATGAAGGAGATTATAGATGATCATTTATTATGATTTATCAATCCATTACTATCCTATGATGGTGAAAAAATTTGGAGGCTTATCTGAGTGGAAAGGATCCCAAAAACCTATCTATTATGAGGATTGAAAGGGATATAATCTTCCTGAAAATGAAAATGATGGATGCAGGAATAATAAATGGAACTTCATCATAAATTTTTAAAATAACTTATCAAAAATATAATAATTAATGGATTAGAGGGGCTCTGAAAGTTGATGAGTTTCTACATTAGAAGGTAGTTAATATTACTGAGTTCACCTTTGCTGAAGGAGGAGTAATAAGGTATAAAACTCAGAGACGTGTCCCATAATAACCATAAACGATGAGGGAAATTCTAGATGATTTTAATATTTAATTATTCATTATTAAAAAAGTTAGCACTAATATGTATAGAGTTATAAAGAAAAACATATCGTTGGATAACATGAAAGGTGAGATTATGGAGTGTTTATCTTTATTATTAGTATACCAACAACTCAAGCCTAAATGATACTATTCTAGAGGTATATTGCTGTCATTTACCATGGAAATATGGAAATGGAAAAAACAACCCTGAATTTTATTATGGGACTCCCCAATACACCTAAAGGCAATAATTCTATATGGATGGTAGTTGATATCCATACAAATACAACACATTTCATAGCTATTATGGATGATTTCTCTCTTGAAAAAACTCCCCAATATATAAAAAAGAGATTTGGTAAGACTTCACTATGTTATAATCTCTATTGTATATGATCAGGATATGAGGATTACTATGAGGTTTTAGATAATCATTTATAATTTGATGTATAAAGAACTGAGCTTCATCATTTCTTATCATCCTCATACAAATGTTTAGTCTGATAGAACTTCTAATGGCCCAAAGGCCTTCATTTTTTATTGATTTGATAATCCACGTTTCAAGGGGTGAGGTGGAACCCTTACAAGGCATGTATGCATAAGTATTATATGGCCCGTAGGCCTTAGATGAATTCATTACTCGTAGGTTTTAAACATTACATGCATCCCAAACTCACTACTTGGAACTTATCCTCCCCATCATCTTCATCATTAAATCATCTCTCCACCTTTGCATGGCTGTTCGGCTAGGCTTTCCCATGCATGCACAGACTTGTCCTGATGGCAGGTGCAAAACCCTATCATTCTTGCAATCCGTTTAACAAAACATTCAATTATAGAATTAAGATAGTACCTTATGAGGCTCTTTATGGTAAGAGGTTCCAGACTCCAACATGTTGGTATGATGTTGGAGTGAATAATATGATGGAACTAGATATTTTCCATGTGATGAAAGAAACTTTTTGAAGCTTTAAATGTGATACTAAATGAAAAAAAGTAAATTGAAAATATATACAGTAAAATTGAGGATGAAACTTAGAGATCGAGGTTATAGATAAATTGTTCCTTCATATTTCACCATAGAATAATGTCATGGGGTTTGGGAAAAAGAGAAAGATTAGTCTTAGATACATCATCCCCTTTGAGATCCTTTATTTCATCAGAGTAGTGTCCTATCAACTAGCACTCCCACTTAACATATCTCAAGTACATGATGTGTTTGACATATCCCCCATGAGGGATTACATATTTAACCCGTCACATGAACTTAATGTAGGTGTGGTTTTATTGAAGAATGATATTTTATATGATGTCAAGCCAGTGAAGATCTTAGATTATAGAGAAAAAAATATACAAAATGATACAACTCACACGGTCAATGTTTTGTGGAGGATCCACAAGTCTATGGAAATGACAGGGGATACTGAATAGATGATTAAATATAAGTACCCTTATCCATTTTACTGTATAAAATGAAAATTTGAAGGTTGAAAATTTTTAAGGTGAATATTGTAAATACCCAAACATTTATAAATGAAATGATTTTCTTAAATGATTAAAATAATTATTAATAAAATAATTTATAGTAAATACATGCACTACATTGGTAATTATGGAACATAATATTGTCTATCAAACTTAAAATCCAACCATGAAATAAAACTAAAGATACAATAGTCATTGTATAGTGAATATTAAAATTAGTATATTAAGGGGTATAATAATCTCAATTTCACACAAAAAGGAAGTGATTGCCTCGACCGGTAGGATGCACTACTAGAAACAACACCTATACCAACTAGGATACACCCATTGATTTCAAAAACCATTGGGATATATGATTTCCTAAGCCTACACCAACATTTTTATCTAATCCTTGGTATAGCCTACAGTAATATTTCATTATCCCCTTGGCTTTAAAAACATTTGGTATATGGTACTGTATACTAACAGTTTTTTTTAAAACTATTGCTATATAGGTTCTAAACAAACTGTTTTAAGGAACTAATTGTATGGGCATTCCCCAAATACCACATGGTCTTCTCTTCCCTTGACATTTAAATCCAGATCCCACAATCCCAACTAGTCAGTCGTTTTTTCCCACTAATGGAAATATATCATCTCTTCTTGTTTTGCTTACATTATTCTTCATTATTAAATCCATGACTTCAAAATCATTCAGGTATTCTATCAACCATCAATTTTATTTTTATTATAGCTATAAAAAACCATTGTATTTTAATTTATTTCACATTTAATTTCATCTGATATGTTTTAATCCTCCTGTGGGTGTTGAAATAATTGTTGTCTGAACATATATCAACATATAATTTGTTAATTTTCTGGTAGTTCATTATTTATTTTTCATTCTTTTCTACATTTTAATATGGGGTTTCTATAAATATCTGAGTTTTTTTATTTGGAATTTAAATGATTATTTGTAATGAATATGTTTTTGTAATCATGGTTTATCTATGATGATTATATTATTGAATGTATTATAAAAATATAACCATCATGGGGAAAAATTCATTTTCCTTATGTGTTGACTCATGATAAAATAATTATTTCCCATTTTAAATATTTTCAATTATATTTTTTAATTATATCATGAAATTAAATTTATATTTAAGTGTTTTTTGGTGTAATGATTATTAGGGGTGCTCATTGGCTGAATTTAGTGTTAAAATTTACTGACATATTCATAAATATAATTTGGTTCAATAATTATTTTGGTAAAAAGATAAATACTAAAAAAAATTATTTTCTACATTATTGTGATGAAATAATAAATAATATGAAAGATGGTAATGAAAAAATTTTGGATTATTTTTTGGATTTTATAAAAAATGCACATATATTTAATATATTATAAATATCATATATTTTGACCTTTTTTATTCTCTATTTTTTAAAACAAGATATTTTGGTATGTTGGATTTTTTTTATTATTTAATAATTTTGATATTTTTTTATGAAATATATAATAATTACTTTAAAAAAAATCATTAATAATAATATTATAGGATAAATGACTGGATATAAGGATGAGAGATAAATATTTAATATTCCAAAAACATTAAAATAATAACAAATGAAAAGGGACTATACGAGTGGGAATATATAATAGTCTTTTATATTTTCCTAGTAGAAGTTGGAATCATTTCTCAATTCTATAAGAGTAGCATTGAATTTAACAAGGGTGACACAATGTGAAAGAATTTAAATTGAAAAATGTCAATGGAATCCTTAAAAGTATATTCAAAATTCTATGAAAAATTGGTGGGACCATTTTATGAGGTAGGGACATCCTGTAAATATATAAGATTCATTATACAGTGAATTATTTTCAATTTTATTCTATACAAGAAAATTTTGAAAATGATGGATATGAATTAGTCATTTTTTAGAATCTAATTTTAAATTATGGGTGGACTATAAGATCTTGAAAAGCATTGAACCCTGTCATTAAAATTTAAAATTACCTTTATTGGATGTGCTTTGACATTATATTAAATTACCATTTCTTATTCAAAAATTCATATAACATAAATATAAAATTTCCAAAAACAAATTTGGGATAAACATAAAATCATTTTATTCTTCTCATATGATCAAATATGTATGTGCTTCTCCAAATATTCCACATCACAACAATTAAATAATTTTATATTGATGAAGATAGTTGGAATTGATTAATATAATGATAAGAGTTGATATTTTACTATTTTATGAATCTTGAACGCATAACCAAGACACGTCGAAATTAATAACAAAGTGATTAAAAGAATATGGAAAATAAAATGAATTACAATAAGTGAAATATTTTATTATATAAATCAAGGTAAAATGAAATTTATATGACCATTTGTGAGGAATTAATACCCTAAATTTTGAAATATCGAGAGGATCATAATGCATGAAGACTATCCCACATGATGAGATTCATGAACATTCATCTTTATAAGGACACATCATTCACATGGTAGCTATTTTATTCTTTCATTTAATTGAATTCAATATGATGATTTTATATTTATAGTATTTTGTTATATATATATATATATCATTTTTTAGTTATATTATCATTCTTGTATATACTTGTGTGTCATTTATGGTTTCATATAAAGTGAAAAACTCATTTCCTTAAAAAAAAATCAATTTAACATCAGTCGTGCTTTATTGCTTTTATGAAATGACATATAATTTTTTTTAATGAATGTATATAAGTTGTATGTATGAAACTAATTGGATCTCAAGCAATTTTCAAAATAATTTATCGAAATTTTTGTATTTTTTATTTAATATTGCTTAAGCTAGTTTATAAATATATATATATATATCCCATGTTGTAATTATGTTTGAAGACCTTGGTTAACTCATGGAGAAGTTAGCTACCATATCACAAAATGTGGATCTTAAAAAAACTGCTATGTGTGGTCTCACAATGGTTAAAACATTTAATCCCAAAATGATTATGATCCAAAATATGGGATTGGGTTAGAGAATTTATTTAATGATTAGTTTCTATTTATTAACCATAATGAGAGGAAATAGATCCTAACCCATGAATACTTTTATACATACACACATGATGCATGATATGAAAATGATGATGTTGATAGGGTGAAAAAATTTAATGATGGTGCCACAAATCTGGTATAATAGGAATATGGTAAAATAAAAAGGTTAGAATTTTTATTCCCACTGTTTAATGGGAAAACCATGCATGGGATTTATAATACTCCCACAGATTATATTATTTTATTTTTGAAGCCCTTACATTGAGATAATGTAGATAATATATAAAACTATTAAGTGGAATGGAAGTTTGTGGAGGAACATGAATTTTCTATAAAAAAATCAGGCTTTCCAAAGATATTACATATTATTTTAGAAGGAAACTGTGAATGAAATGATTGTATAAAATTTAGAATGTCCTAATGAAAGGAAAATTCTAAAATAACACCATCATGTGTGCCACAAATATTACTGTGGAACATTCCATTGATTCTTAGACTCCAAAATATATTCATATCTAATAATGTTTCAATAAAATTGTGATTGAAAGATACTAAGATAAATAAGGGTAATGAAAATTTTGTTCATCATATAGATGTATTTTCTTGGTGTACATTTCATGCTATAAATCCTAATTATGTAGTTTATATGCCTAATGTGAGGTTGGGTCTATCATGTAATGGTTTTAATATATATGGAAAAATTATTAATTCACACATCATATGGCCGGTTTATATACACATTTATAACCTCCCTCTAGGGATGTGTGTGAAAAAATCATTCACTTTTATTATTATACTTATATATGAACATTATGATCCTGGAAATTATAAAGATGTATACAAGAAAATATTAATAAATGAGTTGAATCATCATTGCAATATGTGTGTGCGCACATACAATTCATGTTCCCATGATATATTTCATATGTGCATTGTGCTTATGTGGATGATAAATGAATTTCCAACATATGCAATAATATCTAGATGGATCATGAAGGGAAAAATATCATGTCCCATCTTTATGAATAATATGTGATCCTGAAGACTTAAATATCACTATTGATTTACTTTTATAGTACGTCAACGATTATTTCCAATAGATCATTCATATAGGAAAAATCATATAAGGATTGATAATACTGTGGAGATAGAAAACCCAATCATCTTTTGTATTTAAATTATTTTCATAATTCATTCAATGATTTTAGTTTTTCATTTGGGATGGATTGAATGAAATATTAAAAATGAATAATGTTTCCACAAAAACTTATTTATAATTGAATGAAAAAAAATAATATTAATTAAGTTCCCTTATTGGTCAAATATTTTTTTTGTCATTTCATATATTTATTGAAAATTAAAAAAAACAATTAAATGCCAGTTTCAATTATTTAATATGTAAATGTAGAAATAAAAGATGATTTATGTTCTCATCATGACTTGGTGGATTGGGGTAACAGACCAGAATTTCATCTTGTTTGTATTAGTGAAAATAAATGGATAGTTTTGTGTGATTCTTATTTGATGAATCCTGTACAAAATTATAAATAAATTCATAAATGTACTATAGAATATTATAGTTCTTGGTGGCTATTTAGGAAACATCAATATGGTTCAACATAAGAAATTTCAAGCGGAAATATTTGAAGAGTCATGATTAACACATCCTTCTACATGAGTTGGTTCCAATAGAAACTTATCAAATCCTATCCTATAATTTTAGGGTGTCACTAATCCAGTAGTGCAATTTTTTTAGAGATATGTATTCAAATAATCCATTCCATTATTTCTTAAAATAAATGTTGGTAAATGAGCCATTAATTTTATGTATATTAGAGAAAATATTTGCACTATCATTTTTTACATGCATGCTACATATGAATATCCATCTTCAAAAAAAATACATCATGGAGGACCTATTTCTTTTGTTTGGATGTATCCAATAGAATGAAAAAATTACACATTGAAGTTTAATGTCTGGAACGTGAATTATCATAAAGGTTATATCATGAAAGGTTACTTGGCTCAAAAATTTATGGATTTCTATTGATTTTGATTTCTTATGAGATAACGAGATGTAACTTACAATTGATAAATCAAGAAGAAAAGTAATATAAAATTTAACCAAGTTTTCAATCACATCCCCAAATAGGTCAGATTACTAGATTATATACATTGAAAACATTAATCTTGAAAGAGTGGGAGATAACATATCACATAGTTTTGTTGAACTGTGATTTTTTCTATGACTACATCGAGTATGCAAATTGAAAATATATATGTGATCTCGTATCTTGTAATCGTACATATCTATTAATAAATTTCTATTTTTTTAGGGAACATAAAAAATTATAATAGAAAAAAATTATTATTTATCTTCCATAAGGATACATAATTTTCATAGAAGAGAGTTTTTTACATGGATGAAATTGAATTTATAATTATTACTATAATAAATTAATAAAATTGATATTTAGTTAATTTTAATATTCATTTATATTTTAGGTATTTGTTTTTCCAACTAACACTATCTCTGAGGAAAAAATATCTTCGGATTTGTTCTTTAAATTTTGGGATTTTTGAATCAAAATCAATTGTGAAAAATTGGTATAGATTTATGATCATTGAACGAAAAATAAAAATGAGAACTCAAACTGATGGAGTTATAGTAACAACCATAATAGAATATTATACCATTATATCAAATAGAAAAAATATATTTGAAAATGTTTCCTATTATGGATCCATTTAGAAAATATTAATATTGGACTATTACTGTCATGGTCGATTCACTATTAAAAAATCCAATACTTTTGGTTTGATGAAAATCATGGCATGTTTATTGATGATTTTTAAATTTCATTTATTGATATGACTCTCCTACTTTTTAGTGATGAGCCATATATATTGAAGTCAATGGAGAAACAAGTTTTTAATGTGAAAGATCATACGTGACCAGAATTTGGTTTCATTATTGAAGTAATCCAAGGAAATATTTTTGATAATGGTGATAATGGAATTGACACCATCCCTAATCCCATTTTCCCAGATCAATTAATTACATTTAATGACTCAAATAGTTTAATTTTAAGAGCTGATTGTGAACAAGATGTGGTGGTGGAAAATATGTTGAATCAACCATCTCTGTTATTAGTTCTTTTAGTTTTTCTTGATTATGGTTGTTTTGTTTCATACAATTAAAATTTATTTACTAGTGATTGCAAATATTTTATAACCAAATTGATATCCATGTGTATTTTCAATATATACTGGTTGCTGTTTTTATGGATATTAATTTTCTAGTATAGAATTGAATTATATTAGATCCTACCAAAACAAAAAAATGAAATAATTAAATAAGAATAAAAAACAAGATGAATTGGATTGAAACATACTAAACTAATTGAAATGAAAATCAAAACCAATGAAAATAATGAACTGACTAAAAATTAAAAAATAACCTAAAAAAAAATAAACCAAACATCATAAGATAAAAAAAATAGGAAAATAACCTAATAAATCAACAAAAATGAACCAAATGAACTAACTAAAGTTGAATTGCATTGAATTTAAAATATATGAAAATTATTTTACACCCATTATAAAAATTATTATTTGATATTATTTATTTTTCTTTGAAATTTCTTTTATGTTTTGGTATTCTTCGCACTAAATATAAAAAACATTTGTTATATGACTATGTATCATTTATTTGGTTTGACAATTGGTATTTTATCATTAATTCATGTATCTTAATATTTCTTATTTATCATATACATTATATATTGATTTATAATAATTAAATTTTTGTAATAAAATGAAAGAAATAAATATTTGATGATATAATAAGGAAAACGATGATAGAAAATAATCACAAAATGAGAGAGAAGTAATTTTATCCTTTAGTGACTATTGTTTGTACATTATTTCAAATATATATATATATCAGTAACATATAATATCATGTGATTAATCTTGTTTTTAAATTTTAATTAAGATCTATTACCAAGGGTATAGGTATTCTATGACCAACCTAGTTGTAGAAGTTCTCATCCATATGATATGACGGGGTGTGTAGAGATACATGCACTACATGGAATACCCGGTCACACCTTTTCACTTCCTTTGACATGATATCTAGAATGACTTCTCATCTTGTTGTGTCATTAGAGGAACCCATGGAATTTAGGCTGCCCATGATTCACCACAATTATCATCTAATCCTTCTCTCTTATATTTCCCTTATCAGATGATGTCTCCACCTCACCATCCATATTATGAATTTTCACATACGTCTATTCCATATTATTTTCCTTTTACAACCTTCTCTCCAAGATTCTACATTCATTATCTATCAAATTCTACTCCAACACATTTTGAGCCCCCTAAAAAGTTATTGGGTCCTAGTCCATTGGTACATGATGATGTTCATTTATAGCCAACTGATTCCGTGGAACCCACTGACCAGAATTCCTTATATATATTTATAGAACCTTATTAAATCTTATTAACACATAATTTTTTTTTATTATAAGATGTCTTGATATAAAATTTTTCTTCTTTAACAGCTAGATATTCTACTAGGTAGCATGGGAATACAAGAAAGTGGTGTGGAACCGTCATACAAAAATGACGGTAGAGTATAATGAGTACAATTAAATGATTGGAAAAATTATTTGATAATATAGGAGTTTTATATTGATGGTTTTTAAATACTCTGACATCATTCTCGTCTAACCACTCTCCTAGTGACACCATCCAAATGAAGAAAAGAATAATTATTTTGCAAAAATATATGTAAAAAACATCATTATATTTAATGTTTTATTATTATTATTTTTCTATGAATTAAAATTTTGGTTTTATCTTATTTATAATTTTCTAATTGGTGAGGCTTGAGGACATCACGACTCAGTGAATTAGGTGATATATGAAGAGAATATAAGAAAAATTTGTATAATAGATATACTTCTAGAGTCATTAATGATTTAGAGGCCACAACTATCATGAATTAATGTCTAGTAGAAAATTACTAGGAAATGATTTCTTATTTGATGAGTACTGAGTTCGTGGTATTAATCAAATTAGATTTTTTAATGAAAATTACCCTGATTTAAATTAATACCTAATTTTTTATTAATTATATTTTTGGGAAGTGTTTGGAAGAAATAAAAAAACATGTATGTTATCAAATACCTCACCACTTTAGTGATGATAATGTTTCCATACCATGAGAGGAAGAATGTACTCGAATTTTTTATAATTTACCTATTTAATAGAAATATGAAAATAAAATCTATTCAATTATAAAATTTGTGTATTTATTTGGAGTGAATGGATGATAAAGAAATAAAAAATAATAATAGATTCTTATATCCACAACTATGGAACATGACATAATAAATAAAATACCCCTAAGACATTACCCGGGTTGGTAGTGTCCAGCACCCATCTCTACCACTTACCTATAAGGTGGGTGGTAATGAAACAAATATGAGATTATTTTTTCATGTTTGGTGTTTTATATTCCTAGTTATATGAAACATGATTGAGATTTTTTATTTAACTCAACATAATTTGTATAAATAAAGGATGTTTTTCGGTATAATGTGGCAACCGATCATAGCACTCGTAATATTTCTTTATCATATTAATCATTTTATATAAAGAAAATGTTTTCAAATTCTAATAAGGTATTATACCCATAATAATATCTATTGTTTTCTACTTTTTTAGTCGAAAGGAAGAGATTTTTTGTGAATCTTCATTTATGTCTTATCCCCATATAATATAGTGATAGATGTCCCTATGGTTTCCTCTTATTAAGGTTGAAACTAATCACTAATTTTACTTTTCATGTTGTTACCTTTTAAACTTTTGGGGTAGAAGATGGATATATTTTAAATATATTAGAGGGTCATGAAAAAGAATGTCTTAAATGATAATATTATATGAATAGTAATAAAACTTTTAACCAGTTGTTTTATTTAGAATCACTCATTCTTCATTATCAAAATAATTAATTCCTATTGATTTTTTTAATAGGAAATCTAACAGCATAGAAGTTTCACCAAATCCAAATTGTAAGATTAACTTAAATCATCGTCTAAATTTTATTCTTCCTCAAGAAATGATATAATTACATAATAACTATAATGTTATAGAAAATAATTGAATTAAATTTTCTCCTAAAAAATATTTATTAATAAATTTAAATAGAGATAATTACTATATATTAGTATTCATGGATCAATATATTATAAATGTTATTTTATTTTCGATAAAAAAAGGTACTATTATGTTTTAGTTTATTTGATACAGTTACTATTATGTACACTTTAATGTACCCTCGTGTATTTTTGTATAGATAAACACTTTTCCATTTTTTTAATGTGTGCCCTTATTATAATTACATATTATGAATTTCCCATTTTACTCACACTTATTCATATTTTAGAAAAGTGAATCTTATATATCACTTCATATTACCATTACATATCACATTGAATGATTTGATTTTCTGTATTTAAATTTTAGATCAAACCATACATATTCTCCCCTATATAACCTTATATGTGAGAATTTTATAATTAAACAACAATAAGAATATTGGAAACCATTACATATTGTCCTTAATGACTATTATGTATTTTCCTTGTAACCTTTAAATATCATAACATTTAAGAACATTGTGTCATGACTCGTCCCTTGGGTTCAGTGTCGTGACTACCCCAATCCAGCCTTCAATAGGATAGGGGTTGGCGACTAGCACCAGAATGGCGTATCCCTAAACAAGAAGGCATTTCCTTTAAACCTGTACAAACACATAGTACAGGAACACAACAGGATGAAACCATGAAGTAAAAATGCAGCAGTAGAAGTGTGTACTGAAAGTAAAGGGGGCTGGAATACAAGCCTAGCTGAAAATATACAACTACAATAGAAAACAAAAAATAGCTTTTGAGATAGTCCACCAAGGATCCTACCATAAAGGTAAGTAAAACTCATCTCCACAGGTCTCCACGTCAACTATTCACCTTCTTGTACCACATGGTCCTAGATCTTACAATCGTAGTCGAGCCGCTTATTGTCAGTACAAGACACAACAAGGAGTGGGCGAAGCTCATGCATGGGTGAGTATAACAATACCCATTAGGGACCCCAAGACCCTTGAATGTCTCTTAGAAATTACAAATAGAAAACAAAAAAAGCATGATCTCAATAACAAAGCACAAAGAAAAAGACTCATCTCAAACAAGGTATATAATTCAGAGAAAATAGAAAATAATTTGTTGATCCACAAAGGGTCACTATGTCATTTTTCCACGATGGACATCTCTAAGGATGTTCCTTGTCGGGTCATTATGACGTTGATCCACATAGGGTCCCTATGATGCATATCCACACTAGGTTACTATGAATGATGATCCCCACAGGGTTTCTATGATGTTGATCCACATAAGGTCACTATGAATGCTGATCCACACAGGGTCTGTAGGATTTTTAATCCATGACTGGCATCTCTAAGGCTAGTTCTCATAGGGTCGCTATGATGCTGATCCACACATGATCGCTATGATGTTGATCCACACTGGATCACTATGAATGTTGATCCACACAGGGTCGCTATGATGTGGATCCACATAGGGTCTATAAATTTTGATCCACACAGAGTCTCTATGAATGATTATCCACAACATGCCTCTCTATGGCTTGTCCTCATTGGGGCATTATGATGTTGATCCACACAGGGTCACGATGATTTTAATCCACACATGGTCGCTCTAAATGATGATCCACACAGTGTCTCTATGGTTCTAAACCACACAGGCCCTATATTAATTCTTATCCACACAGGGTCTCTATGAATGTTGACCCATGACAGGCCTCTCTAAGGCTGGTCCTCGTCGGGTCACTATGATGCTGATCCCCATAGAGAAATTATGCTGCTAATCCACATAGGGTTGTTATTAATGATAATCCAAACAGGGTCACATTGATGTGACATATATCCATAGTAATTCACCAAATAGTAACCCAAATTTCATCCATGCCATAAGTATTCCAACGCAATAGACAACGCGTCAATCGGACACCCGGTCTGAGAGTTACATGCATTTTAGTACCGAGGGCCAAGTTGGATTTGGGAATCATCTAACCCGATCATAATACAACATTATCTAAAAATAAGTTTGAGTATCTCAAAAGGACTGTCTCACTCCAAGGATCCAAGTTCCATAAATGGGTTTTCAAATAGATGTCTAGTTCGCATGATAGAGCCTTTTCAGCATATCTGTTCCTGAACGGGTACCAGTCCGGGTTTGACCCGGGCCGGCCAAGCCCTCCCTAACTGGGCTAGGGAGAGACGGGCTTGGCCCACTGGGATATGGACCAGCACGACCCACCCCATCAGATCTAGTCCATCGCGGCTCGAGCCACCGGTTGGCGAGACCTGTGTGAGTGTCCCGCGGTACGCCTCCAGAAGGGCACAAAGAATTGTTCGACTCTTAATTTCCAGTGCCAGGTGGTGCCGCCTGGCTGTCCACGGGACTCACAGGGAGAGGGTCCCCTCCATTTTTCACAGCATCAATATCGCGGCGTGCTTCACCATGGTGCGCGATGACATACTACCTCCTGCGTCAGCGGCCAGTCGAGAGTCGGCCCACTTTCCGTCTATCGTGGCCCAAGAAGCGCCACCCCCCTTCTGTGGCTGACGAGCACTGGTCACTGCCTTCACCACCAATTCTGATCATTTGTTTTGTCTTGCCATAGGATCTTCCACGGGCCACCTAGTGAGCTCCGGTGGTCCGTTTTCCCTTCGGATCATGCCTACAGCCCCCCCCCCCCGCGGGATGCCTCTGTCGCTGCGCAACACCCAGATTCAAGGTTCTATTGAAATTGTAAATTTTTCTCCTAAAGAACACAACAAAATTGAAGTAGTAGAGGGTCCATGCCTTGTTTGTTTGGAATCTTCCCTCCATGTTAACATCATTATAATCAAGAAGCAATTTTATTCATCAATGATAAACTTTAATAATAACCCCTACCTCAGATTCATAGGAGATGTCGTAGATGAAGAGGGAGTGCACATGTTTGAAGGTGTTCGTCGACGCTTGTCATCACCCTCCGATTCCACCAACGTCTGTTGCTCGATAACATTCTTCATTGGAGAAGAAATTCAGTGACACTTCGCAAGAGAATCCTCTCGTAGCTCTCCAAAAACCCAAGACTGAGATCAGATTAAATAGAGGGTAATAGAGTATCCACGCACCACAAAATTAATGAGGTTCATTAATGATTATATTTAGTGAACCTATTAATTTTTCTCAAAAGTGTGGTTACACAACCTCATAAAAACTCCCAACTATGGGGTTACATAATTTAAGGTTCAATCCATTATTGGCCTGACATTGCACTTTGGTCCCACCGCCGTTTTTCCAATAGTTGCAAAACAATAACCTTAGTTATTTTATTATTATCTTTTATAAAGTCCAAAATTTTACTTTTCCATCCGACCCTTGCTGGTCAATGTTAAGCTTCCATTAAGAAAATCCTAGTGTTGTGAATTTAACGGTGCCCTCTGATTTTTAATCTGGGCACCATTTCAAAAGATAGAAATCATCACCCACATGTTTACTAAACGTACGTTAAAAAAAGATCAAACAAAAAATAATAATAACCCTTGACCCGCACCGATCGAGGTTTGGATCTACCTAAGGGAAACACACCCTGAAGAGCTCAACGGTACACCTGGATTTCCAATCTGAGTTACTATTTTGGAATTATAGAATTTAACAGTTAATTAATTTTTACTAAATTATTTTATTTGCAGCCAAAAACTAACTTCCAAAGATGGCATGTATCGGAGAATGTAAGGCTCTACCTAAGGAAATAATACCCTCAAGAGTTTAGTGGTGGTCTCTAGTTTTTAATCATAGTCACCCATCATGAGTTATATGAATTTGAAAAATAATATAATTTTGTTTAATAATTTTATTTACAATTATGGGATTTTTAGATTTTTTCACTAGAGGCATGTGCTGAATAAAATTAAGTCGCACCTAGGTAAACCTATCATCCTAAACACAACGGTGCACTCATATTTCTGATAAAGACACCCATTTAAGAGTTATTCCACTTTTTTTATCAAAACTACTCAGGCCCACGATTTTAAGATTAAAACTTTATCGACAGAACATTCCAAACACTCTGGGCCTTATAATCACTTATTGTCAGATTTCACAACCTCATATGATTTCCATGAAACCAAAAAGATGTTTATATGGAATTTACCGGTCTTTTCATTCTCCCCAACTGGGGGATTTACACTCCCAAAAACCAAAACAGAGGAAAATTAATCATGTGGGGGTACTGAACATGTACATGAGCCTCCTCACCCCTAGTTATCTCTTGGATATTATTATGTTTCCAATGAACTCACACTAGAGTAATCGACCACCCAATAAGTACCTACTCCTATCAATACTCTATTTCCATCGAGAAATCCAAAATAGTCACTCTGCCATCGATTTCTAGATCACCCTGAGTCGATAATGTGCGATGGATCATTCACGTACCTTCTCAGATGCGACACATGAAAAACATTATGCACCTGGTACATTTGTGGGGGAAGATCTAGATTTTATTCCTCCTCAACTACTATGTTGAGGATCTAAAAAGGACAATGAACCTTGGAGATAGCTTTTTTCCACTACCAAACCTCTGTAATCCTCATCAATGTGAGACCCAAAAAAAGACATTGTCTCACTTCTTAAACTCTAAGGGTCTCCGTCTCCTGTCAGAATAATACTTCTGAGTGCTCTGTAAAGTCTTCATCCACTCATGGATGATATTCACCTTCTCTGTGGTAGCCAATACCGAATCTGGACCCATAAGTGCTGACTTTCCTGGGTCTGTCCAGCATAGAGGTGATCTGCAATTTTTCTCATACAGGGCCTCAAATAGATCCATGATGATGGTGGATTGATAACTATTGTTGTATGAAAACTCCACCAGTGTCAGATGGTCCTCCCAACTATATCCAAAGTCAAGGGCACAAGCACGAATAATGTCTTCGAGTGTCTGTATGGTCTGCTCTATCTAACCATCTATCTAAGGGTGAAAAGTGGTGCCCAAACGTCATTTGGTCCCAAACGCCTCCCATAATCCCTCCCAAATTCAAGATGTAAAATGAACATCGTGATCCAAGATGATCATCGATGACACGCTGTGATGTTGTAAAATCTCATGTACGTTGAGACATCCCAAGACCTCTACTGATCCTTTCTCACTGATGGGTAGGATGTGGGAAGACTTGGTGAGTCATTCAGTGATCACCCAGATGGAGTTGTGGCCCCTGGACGCTTGTGGTAGCCCTTTCACGATGTCTATAGAGACATGATACCACTCCCATTCTAGCACTTCGAGTGTATGAGCTATGCCTGCTGAAACTTGATGCCCGACCTTCACTTGCTGACAAGTGAGGAATCATGATACAAACCCTACCATGAATTTCTTCATTCCATGATACTTGTACTGATGCTGGAGGTCTAGGAACATCTTCTCCATAGACAGATATACTTCCCAAGGGGATGTGTGAAACTCCCTCAACACCTCCTCTCGCAACATCATTGGTACAATGGTGCATCCTCTAAAGAAGACGACATGATCCCTTCCTTCAGAAAATCATTCAGAAGTCTTCACTGAGGATATATGAGCACATCGGGCCTCACAGTCAACATCCCCAAGTTGTGTCTCCTGAACTTGCTGAAGGATTGGAGGAGTGATATTCATAGAATTGAGGTAAACTGCTCCATCAATATCCTTGAATGATAACTAAAATACAGGTTGTTGTTATGTTTCCTCACTCAAAAACTGTAACCTAGACCTCCAAGTGAGTGCATCTACCACCACGTTCTCCTTCCCAGGAGTGTAGACTATCTCAAAGTCATATTCCTAGAGGAACTACAGCCATCACCGCCATCCCAGGTTCAGTTCTCTCAGTGAAAAGATATACCTAATACTATTGTGATTAGAGTAAACAGAAAATTGTTCTTCCAACTATACTTTCATCTCCTAGAGCTCCGTGGAAGCCATCCGATAAGAAATTTTAGATATTGGTGATGTCATTGGGTACATTTCAATACATAAGTACCTCTCACTACATGTATGTAATCCTAGAAACATATTTTGAAAGGATTTTCTCACACTCCGCCACTACTTTTAGGAACAGAAAACTCAACACACCTGCTGCCATGAGGGCAAGGTTGGTCGACTCAAGATTGATCAACTCCACCCTCTTATACATGATTTTAACCCGTTCTACATGTGTTTCCTTTTTATCAGTCCAACGAAAACCCCTTTCTAACATTGTAGATATACCACAACCTTTTTTCCTAAAATAATCAATCTGAATATGGACTATGGATGAACAATCCATACCCCAAATAACATCGTAAGGCCTTGATGCTGCAACCAAGAGGTTCTGACCGAAACTCTTTCCTTAGGGGTCATATCACACCATTAGTATTGCTGTGATTATCTATTCTCCTCCCATAGGTATCTCTAGACATAAGGGTCATGTCAATGATTTAACTAGAAAATATAGGTCTTAAACAAGATTTGTGACAAGAATGAATTATTCGTACCTATGTTTATTAATACGGAAGCTAGTATTAGGCATTAACCATACCTAAAATAATTCATGGAGCCCTTTGGTCACACTCTATGACTGCATGTAGTTACTCCCTTCCCCTATCCTCCAGCCCCCTTTAGCCTGGTGGGGACTACATTCGGGTGGTGGTTATAAAATGAAAAAAAGTATACCACCTCCTCATACTCTACTAGCTTCTCTTCCAAATATTTTTTCCTATAGATTCAAATTTCCCTATCACTTCCTATTTTTGAAACATTTTACACATATAAGACTCAAAAACTGACATGGGTTTCCTAAATTTCCACTGATGACATTCACTGGCTACATATAGGCAGCCAATGAATTTTCAACCACTATGGTTATCTATATCACCCTATCATAAGTAGGAATTCATAGAGGAATAATGTTTTCTCGAATGTCCATAAACATTTCTCACTTGGAGGTCTGAGCCTTGATGCACTGGTCATAATGTATTTATCAAGTACCTGGAATGGTCAGTACACCTCGACGAATACACAATTAATGACATGTCGTCCTATCAAAACTATAGAAGCTATTGGGAAATAAAACCCCTTGTATTTTTATGGAAAGAGATCCCCCTTCTCTGAGGAAGGTTATCAATCTCTATTCAAGGAAAAATTCACCTCATCATAAGATAAGGGTTATCTAAACTCTACCATCGCCCTGCTGAGCCACGTAGAATGTTCAATGTCAGGACCGCCATCTGATCTAATGGTGCCCTGGCTAGATGGAAACTTGATCACCACCTCAGTCCAGTCCTTAACCGCCTGTGAGTCGGGCTCACCTCGAAAGCTAAGGGTTATCTATCAATGAAACTTGTGTAAGTCACTAAGACTATATGTGTCCACTACCAGTACCACCGGTTGTAAATGCTGAACAACGAAAATTGGTATCATGGGTACACCTCCCAAGGGTACCATATCGTGAAAAAGTCCTTGTACTGAAGCCTCATCACACTGTGGACCATCCTCATGGTCACAGATTAAAATCCTGGCTGGATGGTTCCATGGAGGAATCATGAAAGTTAATAAGATGAACCACAATTAATAATTTATACATGGTGAGATAACTAAAAATAGATCAAAAAATAAAACACAATTTTTAAAACACATGCTAATAGTGTTTTCATGTATCAAGTTGGAAATAAGAATTCAGGGTCCTGGTGTATGGATATGTCGGCCGGCACACCAACATTGGAATCCCCAAACTGAAACCCAAACTCAAGACACTTAAAACTATTACTCCATTGAAAACATTGACTCTTAGTTATTCTGATAAAACTGACCACCTATGATGCAACTTTTTTACAACCCATCCATTGGAGCTCATGTCATGACTACCCCATGCCCGCCTTCAATAGGCCAGGGGTTGGTGAGAAGCATCGAAAAGTCATATCCCTAAATAGAAAGGAATTACCTTTAAACATTTACAAAAACATAGTTAAAGAATAGAATAAGATTCAACCATGAAGTAAAACTACAGTAGTATAAGTTTGTACAGAAACTAAAGGGGGTCATAATATAATCCCAACTAAAAAAATACAACTACAAAAGAAAATAGGAAAAAAATCCTTAGATAATCCACCAAAGATCATACTTGAAGGTTAGGTACAACTCATTTCCACAGCTATCCACGTCAAATTGTCACCTTCATGTACCACCTGATGTATGCACAAGACAAAACAAGGTGAGTGCGATGCCCGTGTAGGGGTAAGTATAACAGTACCTAGTAGGGACCTCGAGACCCTTGATGGTCTCTCAGAAATTCTATAATGGAAAACCAAAAAGCATGATCTCAATCACAAAGCACAAAGAACAAGACATAACTCAAACCATGTATACAACTCAAAGAAAATAGTAAATAAGATGTTGATCCACACAGGGTCACTATTTCATTGATCCATGATAGGAAGATCTAAGGATGGTCCTTGTCGGTTTTCTATAATGCTAATCTACACAGGGTCACTATAATGTTGATCCACATAGGGTCTCTATAAATGTTGATGCTCACATGGTATCTAGGATGCTAATACACACAGGGTCTCTATGAATGCTGATCCACACAGGGTCGCTACGAATGCTGATCCACGACGTGCCTCTTTAAGGCTGATCCTCATCAGGTCGCTATGATGCTGATCCATACAGGTTCACTATGATGCTGATCCACATAGTGTCTCTATGAATTTTGGTCCACACAGGGTTTCGTAGATGTTAATCAGCACATGGTCTCTATGAATGCAGATCGACACAAGGTGGATATGAATGCTGATCCATGCCAGGCTACACTAAGGCTGGTCCTCATCGGATCTCTATGATGCAAATCCACACAGGGTCTCTATGATGATGATCCACACAGGGTTTATATGAATGTTGATCCACACATGGTCTCTATGATGTTGATCCACATAGGGTATCAAGGAATGTTGATCTACAAAGGGTATCTATGAATACTGATCCATGATGGGCTACTCTAAGGTTATTCCTTGTCGGGTCACAATGATGTTGAACCACACATGGTCTCTTTGATATTGATCCATACTAGTTCACTATGAATGTTGATCCACACAATGTCACTATGATGTGAAATACAGCCACATGATTCTACAAAAGATTAACTGAAAGGTCTTCCATGCTGTAAGGTTTCCAATACAACAAATGATGCGTCAATCGGACACTCGGTCTGGGGGTTATAAGCATTTTAGTACCAAGGGACCGGTTGGAGTCGGGTACGATCAAAACTGGTCATACACCAACATTCTAAAAAACTAAAGTTGATTATCTCAAATGGAATATCAGAGTCCAAGGATACCATCTTCGTAGATGGTTCATCAAACAAATGATTGGTTTTCAAGATATAACCTTTTAAGCGTATTTGTTCCTGAAAGGGTCTCGGTCGGTCTGACCCATTCCGAGATGGGCGCATCCCACTGGGCTACGAACGGCCCCGGCCAGCTCGGACTGAGCTGGGTCGCGGTGGCCCAGCCCACCAGCTGGTGCGACCCATGTGAGTGTCACACAGTCCAGCTCCCGAACGGCTCAAAGTGTTATTTGGATCTTAATTGGTGGCATCAGGTATCACTGTCTGGCTGTCCGTGGGACCCGCAGGGAGCAGGTCCCCTCCTTTCGCCATGGCTTCAAAGTCATTGCATACCTCCCCACACTACGTGATGCCATGCCTCCACCTGCCTCCGTGGCCAGTCGAGCGTCAGCCGCATTTCCATCCATCGGGCCGCCGAGCAGAACCCCCCCCCCTTTCCGTAGCCGGAAAGCACCGGCTGCTGGATTTTCCACTGGTGCTGATCATTGGTGACGCCGCACTGGTGGCTCACAAATGGATCTTCCGCAGGCCAACAGGTGAGCTTCAGTGGTTCTTTTTCCATTATGCTCATTCCTATGACACTCTCGGGATTTCCTTGTCGGTGCGTGGCTCCCGGATTCAAGTATTTATTGAATTTGTAAATTCTTCCCCTGAAGAAAACAACAAGAACAAAGCGGCGGAGGGTCCAAGCCCTATTTATTTGGCCCCCACCCTCCGTGTTAAATCATAACAAGCGTGAAGTAATTTAATTCATCAATTATAAACATGAATAATAATCCCAACCTATGATTCATAGGAGATTCCATAGTCTAGGAGGGAGTGCACACATCCGAAGATGTTCATCGGTGCTTGTCATCGCCCATTGATTCCCCTAACGTCTGTTAATCGATCATGTTATTTTTTAGAGTTGAAATCCATCGGCGCTTCGACAGAGCATCCTCACATATCTCCCCCCAAAACCAAGCCCAAGATTATATTAAATAAAGGTGAGGAGAATAACAACGCACCGAAAAATTAATGAGGTTCAATAATGAGTTTAATGAATGATCCTATTAATTTTTTCCAATGCTGAAATTACACAACATATTAGAAAATCCTAACCGTGTGGTTACAAAACATAAGGGTCAATCCATTAATTTCCTGACATTGCACTATGGTCCCACTTTCATTTGTCTAGTGCTTGCAAAAAGAAAAAAAAAATAAACTTTAATTATTTAATTATTTTTTTTTTGAAATGTCCAAAAATTAACTTTTCCATCTTACCCTTTTCGATTGTAGTTAAACTTCTTATAACTGGATCATGGCACTTTGAATTCAATGGTGCCCTCAGATTTTTAATCATATCACTGGTTCAAAAGATAGAAATCGCCGCCTTCCTATTTAGTGAATGTTCCTTAAAAAAGTTAAAAAATAATAATAATCACCCCAGAACCACCCCGATCGAGGTTAGGCTCTGCCTATTGGAAAAACACCCTCATGAACTCAATGATACTCTCAGATTTTCAATCTGAGTTACCTTTTTGGAATTATATAATTTAACAATAAAATAATTGTTATTTAATTATTTTATTTGCGGCCTAAAACTGACATCCACTGCTGGCCCACACCGGCCAGTGTTAGGATCTACCTAATGAAATAAAAACATCATGAGTTCATTGGTGGTCTCAGATTTTTAATCTTCATCGCCATTCATGAGTTATAAGCATTTGAAATATAAAATAATTTTATTTAATTATTTTATTTACAGTTACGTCATTTTTTGATTTACTCATTTGATTATTGTGTTGACTAAAGTTAAATCAAACATAGGGTAAACCAGCCATCCTAAACACAACGGTGCCCTCATATTTCTGATCCGAGAACCCGTTTAATATTTATTCAACTTATTTAGGAAAACTACTCATACGCGCTATTTTATGCTTGACACTTTCTCGACAGATCATTTCACACACTTCAGGCCTCAGAATCACATGTTGTCTGATTCCACAGTATTGTAAAAATTCCATATAATTAAAATGGAATTTCTATGTAATTTTAGGGTCTTTACACATATAATATATGGTGAACATTATGTATTTTACTGGATTACCCATTTTTATTATCTTAGTTACTTTTATGAATAAAGAATTTTTCAAATACCTACAATATAAAAATCTAACACCTCTAGATAGAAACCCCTATAATCCTCTCAAACCATCATAAAAAAATCTCATCCTTCACTAAACTTCTTCAAAATTACCTTCTAGAGTAAAACATTAAATTTTTATTGAAAATAAATTCTTCTCGAAATATTTGGATTATATTGTTCTGGAATATAAAACATCCAAAGAACACGACTTTCACATCCACCATATGAATCAACTTTCGAAGAACCACTTTCTCAACAATTTTTTCGACCTAAAATTTAATTTAGGAATAACATTATCTCCTCATTTAAGATAAATTCCATAACCTAAAATAATTAAAAAAATACTAAGATATCTAATTACTTATCTAACAGAACAACTCAAACCTAAGAAAAATTTTCAATGTTAAATATTCCTAAAATCAAGATAAATACGTGACATTGCTATATCTAATGGTTTTAAGTGAATGTGTGATAATACAATAAAAAATATCTAATCTACCCCAAATGTAACATATAAAACCAACCCCTACAAACTAAAAAAAGTTTACATTGACCAATACCAAGTGAATAGAATATAAACCAACCAAGATAAACTAAGTTGATATAATATGACCTAAAAAACCAAAGCAAAATAAATTAAAATAACATAAATTAAACTAGAATATAATATAATTATATTGAATCAAACAGAATAGGTCTGGAAAACCTAACCCAATTTTTACCAAAAAAATAGTATTGATCAATTATTAATTAAATTTAATTAAACATAGAAAAATTAAACATTATAAAAATAAAATCATACATACATCTCATTATTTAAATCCAAAAAATTGAATATAAATGAAATAAGTATACCTAAATCAACCAGAATTGGATGGATATAAAAATCCAAAAAAAAAATTAATGAAGACAATAAAACAAATTAATAAATCAAAAACTAACCAATATAAAACATTATTAATATATAATGAAATGTAATTTAATAAAATTAAACGGAAATGATTATAATATCATGAAACTTAGCCAACTTATTTGGGATAGAAACCAAGATTAAAAGATAAACCCAAAATGTACTAGTCTAAAACAGCTCCAAGAAAGTGAATAAAAAATGAAATAAATCTTAAAAAATAAAATAAAATATAATTAAACTGAATTGAAATAAATAAAATGAATGTTATCTGAATTAAGTGAATATAAATTAACATATACCAAACTAAATTATATGAGTTTTGAACAAACTAAATTGAATTGAATTGAAAATTTATACAAAAATATAAGCCAATAAATATAAATAAATCTGATCCCAAATAAATCAAACTGAATTGAGGTGAAAAAAAAAATCTGAACATAATGAAATCAATTGAATATAATTGAACCAAAATTAATTGAATTAAAACATACATAACCAAATTGAAATAAATATAAATAAATAAAATTTGACCATGTAAAACTGAATTGGAACAATAGGGATCAAAACCGATATGACAATGCATAATCTCATTCTAAAAAATTGTGGACATTATTTAATGAAATAAATAATAAATCATAACATTTCATGTTACTTTTTAACAAAAACAAACATGAATATTAAATATACACTTTTATCAATATCCATTAATGAAAATTTGAATATTCTTTCACCGATTTTAACCCCTTTGAAATTAAATAATAATATTAAAAAAAATTAGTAAATCATCTAGAATATAAATAAAATTTCTATTTTTTTATACATATATTTTATCATGATTAGTTTTTTTTCAATAAATACATTCAATTTTCATTACTCTATAATTAAATTTCCATTATATTCATAAAATTGAAGTATAAAAACAGGAATCCTTAAATTCCATTTATGTTAATATATCAAATCATTATTTAATCAAATTTTTAATTCTTCCAATGTATTATATAAAATTTATTATTTTAACTAACTCATATCAAACAAGAACAAATAAATCAATCAATATAGAAAATCTTATTACATCATTCAATATATACATTTGACTTTAGTTATGAAATTAATCATTAAAAAACAATTTTAAATTAAGGTTTTCAACATTAAATGGAATTTCAAGGAATGGTTTTGAATATTTAAGGATCTCTTCCTCGAGAAAAGAATGTTGAGAAGAAATAACAATGATGGAAGTGTGGTAAATGAACTGAAACATCAGAAGATTGTAAGTTTTAGTTTGTTGATTTCAATTATAATATCTATTTTTTCAACCAAAAAAATAATTTATATTTCTAATAGTTTTCTTTAGAGTCCCTTGATAAGTAGGAAGAATTTTTTTTCCAAATGATCACTTCTATCTAGTTTTGGGTGATGAGCACCGTGGAAGAGTACGATGTTGAATATGGATAAGTAATAAAATGATATGATATTTTCCCACATCTAGTGAAATCTCTAATAGCAATGAGTCGGAAAAATCAATTACACACAAATCACAAGCCATGTACTACGTAGAATAGGCTTAAATAATGTTATAAATGAGTTTTAATGGAGTTAAAAGGATAGCATTAAATTTATGAAATTGTGGGAGTCTAACTTCCATCACTTCAACCAAATACTTCCACATCTTGTGATGCATATATATCGACGATGTGTACATTATATGGTACACCTGGTTGTATTCATTATTATAGTTAGGATAATAACATTCCTAGTAGTAGTGATGGTGAGAATGTGGGTGAGGATGATGATGAGGATGATAATGAGGATGACAATGAGGATGGTAATGAGGATGACAATGATGATGTTGATAGTAATGGTGATGGTTATGTTGGAAAAAATTTATCCATTACATTTATTACTAATATTTATGAAATATTATGTTTTATTATTAGTTATAAATGAAAATATTTGATATTTTTCTATGTGTTATCAAATTTTAATGCATTAATTTGTTTCCTCTGAAATCATTGTTTGTATATTGGTTTGTGATGTTTTTTTCAAGTAATTGATCTAGATGGGGCGTTGTTGTAGTTTCGGTTGGTTTATAGTTTCTATTTGGGTAGTGTGGTGATTTATAGTGTATGTTGGAGGTTGTTTGGCATGGTGGGAGTACTAATTCTTCTATAATTTAGGAGGTATATTCCAAAGAATTCAAAGTGATTAGTATAGAGCTATACCAATGGTTCTAATGGAAACACTGGTATATCTAAAATTAAGTTACCCCAATACCAATGGTTAAATAAAAATCATTGTTATTGGGATATACTAATATAGAATTAGCTAATGGTTAGGAAAACCATTGGTATAGGCTTTACCAAAGGTGTTCCAACCTAAACAATTTCTTTTGAACCGTCGGTATGGTGAATAATTATAGCATTAATTGTGACCTTGTAAGCTAATTTACTAGGTCTTATGATTGAGATATCACCATTGGTATTATCCCTTATCCAATCCGAATCCAATATTCAACAATTGCAGCACATGTAAAAATTTTTATAGGTGATGTTTGAGCACATTGAGAACACAACACAATCCTTGTTCACCAAACCACCCCATGAATATCTCTCCATCACACACTTTATCCTTAGAGAATTCACTACTATAATAAAGGAAAATTTATAGAGACCCTAATAGTATTAATTTTTATACATGTTTCAATAATACAAATTTTATATTTATCCATTTTTAATATTCCATTTTAGATGATTAAATAATTAGTTTGATAAAAATTTTATTTTGATATGATGAAACACAAATGGTACTATTGGGAATTTTATAGACTCAATCACGAGACACTTTTTGAATAATTTGAAAATTAATAAAATATATTATATTTTAATAAAATATTATTATAAAATATTATTTATTAAATATGAATGAAAATAAAATTTTAAAAAGTAAAATGTAATTTTTATAAGGGTCGGAAAACTTTTATTGCCTAAAAACCCATTGATTTTCAATAAATGGGGTATTTGATTTAAAATTGTCAGTTATAAAATTTAGAGATTTTTTTTATAAAATATATATTATTTTTTAAATAAACACTTTGAAATTATCCAATGGGTAATTTTTTCATATTTTTTTGGCACAGTCAATGTTTTGGGTAAAAATTAGATACGGTAAAATTATATGATATGTATTATGATATAAAAAATACAAGGGTATTATTTTAATGAGTTAGGTTCCCAGATTTATAAAATAACTAAAGACACTCCTTTTTTGGAGAAACTGTGGGAATTTTTTTCAATTTTAATGTTATATCATATAGGTTCCAAAACCCATGTTTGCAAACATATAATGAATTCTCCTTTGTTTGGATATATAAACCCACCCAAACACCCCCCATTAATCTTAACTCTTAAATCAATTATAATTAATTAAATATTTAATTCCTTCTATAGGGTACACATAATTTTCTCTTGTGCTCTTAATAATCACCTCCCATTCATTTAGAATCTCCCACTCAATGTAAGGTATCATCTCTTTCTCCTCTTTATTCAAGCACTATCTTTATTTCATGCCTTATTATTTCAAATTTTCCATGTTAATATACGTTTTCATAAAACTATAAAACATTAAATATGATTAATAACTTATTATATACCTCTTAAATTTCATTCACCCCTTCAATAAATTTTTATATTCGTCCATTATGCTGCCAAAATTATCCTGAGATTTTCCTTTCCAGACATTTGTGTTGTGAATACCCATCTCCATTTCCACTTAAGGAGATTAACCATTTTGTACCTATCCTTTATTGATTGAGAATTAAAATGTTATATAAACAACACTCCTTAATTTTAGGGTCAAAATTTATGAAATACATCCTCATGTTGTATGATTTATGTGGAACACTTATGCATGTGCATGATATTAAAGTGACAGGTGGGTCCGGAATTATATTTACCTCCAATGCATTGGGAAATGTTTTTACCTCACTAGATTCCATTTATGTTTCCTAGTATGCTATACTAAGTACAATTTATTATTTTTCTTTTTTTACCTTGAATTATTTTTATCATTTCATGTTTTATGTTGTTTCAACATTCATCTATTTCCTTTATATTATCATGTTCTATCATGACTCATTATTCAATTTTACAATTCTGACCGCCCTTATGTTACTTTTATTTTCATCCATGATAATATGTACTAACCTACATTATTATATGTATAGTTTATTCACTTATTTGGATTTATATCTTACCCATTTCTTATGTTTTTTACCAGTTTAACCCTTGTATTTTTAGAATATTCAAACAATATATGGTAGTGTTTAGAAGATTATAAATAATGATGGTATACTCATTTTTGATTTATAATTTCATGTATCTAATATCAAAAATACATTGGGCCTATTGATACTCTATTATTATATTGTATTTTTATTTATGTAATAAATCTTAATGTAAATTTTTTAAAAATATGGGTTTTCAGAATTTCTCAAATCAATTTCGTTTTCAATATTATCTAACTTGTTCATTCATTCAATTAACTTTTATTTTTCATTTGATTATTATTCATCCATAATTTTAAGGAAAATACAATCTATTTGGTTACTATTTTTTCATTTTCATCATGGTTTTAATCTCAGTACTTTCATATCCTATACTACTTATTAATATTTTTGGTGATTTGTGGTTTCATGATTCTAAATTAAACGTTGATTTGAGAACATAGGAAGCATGAACACATAGGAGCATGAAAAAAGTTTTGGATCCATTATCAGGTAATAGTTTGTTAACATAAATTAATTATAGAGGATATAAAATTTATAACACCTTGAGATTTTTAGAATAATACATTATGCTTGATATTTTATGGGACAATCAATATTAAGAAAAAACAACAAATTATTATTATATAAATATGATCATTATAAAATAGCTATTAAATTGTTGGATATGAATAAGAATAATATTATTATGTAATATATATAAATTTTATAATTAATTAAAATTCAATTATAATAATATGTAAATTAACACACAATTTTTATTAAAGTCATTTTGTACTTCAAAAATAGGTTTTCTTCATAATTAATTTTTACTAGATTTTGGGAAAAAGTATTATAATTAATTTCAAGAAATTTTATAAAAAATATTTAATAAAATGAACATAATTTTCTAAATCATCATATCAAAATTTCCTTTGGGTGAAATTTTAGAATTTTTCAGAATATCTTGATTTTTTATTGAATAATGAAAAATACTGATTTTTATTGAAATCTATTTTTCAATTTAATGTATTTAAAAAGTGAAAGTATAGTTTAGATTATATTAAAATTTTATTTAGTTATTTTTATCACATAATAATATAATTATTATCATTAAAATAAATTTTGTACTTGAATTTGGAAAAAAATATTTTTAAATTTTAAAATGCATTTGGTGAAAACCCATTGTTCATCAAATTCTGTTCATTGAATTTCAAATTAAATTTTGACCCTTATATGTCTTTAATATTAAAAATTATATTATATATCTGAAATTATGATTTCAAAATTTTGTGAATATGTATCTTTTATCATTGGTCATTCTAAATAGTAACATTAGTACTTTAATGTCACCTTGGTAAGGTCAAATAATGTAATTTATGTTAAAATTAATATGATATGGACTTAAAAATGACCATAACAATTCTATTATTTTTATTTTATGATTATATATTGTTCATAAACATCCAAAAGTTTAATATATCGTGTTTTAATTTAATATTTCCTTAATATTGAACTTTATATCATTTTTATAAGAATAAAAGAAAAAAAATCTTTCTCTTTGTATTATTATCTCAATATTTTAACACAGTAATAAATAGAAGATATTTTTAGTTCTAAATATTTAATTGAAATACTAAAAAAATTATCATGTATTTTTTTAAATTTTTATTAATAATATAATTACTTTAACATCTTAGGATACACTGACATGCTAGTTGTTCAAATAATATAATAATAAATTAAATGATATTAAAAATGTTAAAAGTAAAATAATTTGATATAATTATTGTGATGAAATGTTTTTTTAAAAAATATAAAATTTTAATGATGTTTTAATTGATTATTTTTTAATTAATTTATTTATTCAATTTATAAATTTAAAATTCATATATTAGTTCCAAAATTGATATTTATATTTAATAAATAATATTTTATTAAATAATTTCAAAATCAATAAATCATATTTTACTAAAAGTTATTGGAATATGATTTCAAATATATACCATGGTCTATTTATGGTTTTATTTTACTTCTATACTAACTTTCATGGCCCCTAAAGAGTAAGTTATTTTATACCACGATAATTGTCAAAAAGGTTTAAAGGAGGTTAAATGAAAAATATTAGGGTGAGAATGTAATATAAGCTTGTAAAAGAAATTTTTTGATTTTATTTAGTCCCATATTCATCATATTTTTTAAATAAAATAGTTTGGATCCATTTGGACATGGAAATTAATTTATATTAATTTAGTTATTTAATAAATTCTAATAACACACCTCCATAGATTATAAAAGGAATCCCCATATCATGTTCTCTACACAATTAAATATCCATTTGGTTTGGACAATACCTGATAAAATACATTTCTATAATACCTTCCCAAATTATAGGGTCCTTATTTAGGTCATAATACTAACATTAAGTGTCATAACGTTTAGATTAAAGGATGTTGTCTGAAGAAGAGACATAGTTCTTAACTGAGTGTGTTTGTTATTTTTCTTATACCATCTCTTTAAGATATTCCTTAACCTTTATGATAAAATAATTACATTATATTCCATATAATGACATTTTATTATGGTAATTTTACAATATATATACTTCTCCAACTTCTCTCAAATGGGAACAAAATCCATCGTCCGTGTGTATAGTTGACTACCCCCTCACGAGTCGAATTATTTTTTTCCATCACCACCTATCATAGTAAGTTATAATGATGATATTAGTGTGTATATATGATATTAATGAAATTTATTATTAGAAAAATATGACATATAATATATGTTCTTAACATTGCCTTCATAAAAAATTTATAATTTCCTTCATTAGTACGTGTGGACTACCACCTCCATAAAGTAATGTGTCTCATTTTTCATCAACACATCGCATGGATAATATATATAATCCTATATAAATATAAATATTTTTTCAATGATAAATGTTTAATTATTGAAAGATAAAATATTACTTATATTATTTCTATAATGATTATTGAAATATGAAAACATTACTCATGTGTATGAATGACCTAACGACTCCCTGATTGTAACGTAGTTCGTATTTCAAAACTGTATTTCATGGTTTGTTATAAAATTATACTTGATTTATAAAATTTTATTATTTCATTATTATTATTCTGAAAATGATTTAATAATGGCTCATTTGGCCATGGGAAACACTGCAAATATGTTTTGAAAATTATTAATCAAATGTCCATAAAAATACCTAATGTGGTCTAAACTGATTCAGTGATTAAAAATATTTTATTAAAATAAATGAAATAAATTTCATAAGGATAATTTATTAAAATTATAATTGATTATGAGAATTTATAAAATTTATTTTAGATTATTATATATTATTTAATGGATATACATGGAAATTTACGACTCGAGGTAAGGGATTTAAATTCAATTTTACTCCATTAATGCATTTTTTATTGGTATGCACCTAATTTTTTTATGTGGTGTATATAATTAACCATTTACATATTATATCATAAATAATTAATAATTCATCTGATTTTTATTTTTATTTTTAATTATTTCATCCTAGGGGATTTTCTTGAAAGTGATGAGGAGGTAAAATGTTTCTTAATTCAATTTATTTTAGTTGGTTTATATCCCTTCTTCATTGATATTGTTTTTTAGAATTTTGTGATAATTTATCTATAAATTATTTCAATATATATTTATAATTTATTTTTTGGATTTAAATTTTTTACTCATAATCTATATATCGATTAACTCTCAATTCAATGATATGATATCTATAAGGGTTATTCACGTAAAATTACCTTTCCTCATGATATACATTTATGATATGCAGCTATATTATTTTATGAGGTTTATATAATTCCATTTTTAAATTTTATATCTTGAATATCCATATGTTAAATATATTTAATGTTTCATTGATGTTATTCTTTCAGGGGTCTAATAATTGAGAAGTTACCATAGTTGAAAAGGATATATGTGACAATCTCTTATCCTTTCAGGATGTTTGTACTCAATGTTCCATGGGGGGAAATAAAAAACAAATTTTCTATTGAGAGAAAAGTATTTAATTATCCTTTGGTTATTAATTTTTTTTATATGTCCAATTTAAAATTCCTCTCTAATTAATTAAATAATCATCCTTAAATTAATTTTTAACTGATACTAATCTTATTTTTCATTTAAGATCGATAAATATTAATCATACATATCTATGATTTATAAAATGTTTGTAAACAAGTTATTTTATAAAAAAAATTATTTACTAAATATATTTCAAATGGACATTGATATTATTTTTAATGTTTATATATAAAAAAATTATTGACATTTTCTAAAGGGGTCACTTTAGACTCCATTTTCAAAATAATTGCTAAAATATTTTACCTCTAAAATTTAAAACATGAATGGATTTTACCACTATAATAGCCATTAGTTTCCTTGAATATTTTTTTATAATATTCAATTTTTATTTAGAAATAAAAGTGAACAAATATTTATTTAATGCGCTTTTAAAAATAAAACGTTTATTTTCCATAATAATGTTTCTAATGATCTATTTATTGATGTTTCAATTCATCAAGGAAAAAAAACCCTTGGTGTCACATATGATCTAATGGGGATATGTGGTAATGAAAACATAACTATTATTTATCAGGATGGATTAAAATTATTTTAACGATATTTTCATGGATCACATTTATTTTCCATGAGTTAATAATGTCATGGAATGATAATTGATTTTAATGAATTTTCTTATTAAATGCAATCCCAATATAATTTACTCATGTTTTGGTTTGTAGAAATTTTTTATTATTAGGGTTAGATCTCTTATAAACCAAGGATTGGTGGTTCCATTGTAATCTCTGAAAGGGTGGTTCCATTATAAACTATTGTTGGGTGGGTCTATGAAAGACCTCCAATGAATTGGTTATGGAACTCGACTGTATAGTCATTCAGATTTTCAAGGGTTCTGTGAAGTTAATTTTCCTACATTCCAAAACATTTTCCTTATTTTTTATATAGTTTATAATTATTACTTTGATCAACATTAACATCACATGGTTCATTATTATTTATTACATTGACTCTTCTCTTTTTTAGAGCATTAGTCCATATTTTATAATTGATGATTCAGGTATCTATGGGTATGAATTATCTTATGTTATGATCACGCACTTTGATTATTTCATCATATCCTTATTTTCATATTATTTTCTTTGATGAAATTCAATTTTTAATTTTTTTACCCATTCTAAGTAATCGAGTTCAACGTTCTTATGTTTCCTTTTCTATTGGTTATGAAGAATAATGCTAAAATATTTATTTATATAAATGATTTATTTGTGGATAATTTTATTGGAGGTGTTTATTAATTATTTTGAAATTATTAAATCCAAATTTAAGAGAAAAAATTATCATTTAAAGACATACATATTTTTATATATGATTTTTTCTTAATTTTCTGAAACAATAAAAATAAAAGGGTACTTGGGTATATAAGTGATCCAGAATTTTTTTTAAATTGTATGTTATGATGGATAAAATTAGGTAATGTTTATCTATATTAATCCATATTTTTAAATTTTATATTTTTACACTAGTTCCGAGAGTGTGGGTTTAGGGCTGTTATAACTTCACCCTCCTTATTTTCTGTTTCCTGAATTTATAGTAGTTTTTCTCTATATTATGCACTTGGGTGTTTTTATTTTTGTGAGTAGAAAAAAATTAAAATGAATACCTGCATCCAAATATAAATTCAACAGTTTAATCCATTAAAAATAATTTAAAGAACTCAAATAATTTATTTGAAGCCAAGGTTTTGAGAAAAAAATCATTTTGGGGTCTTATAACCACACTAGAATCCAGATGATCATTTCATTAAACACATGGAATAAAAATTCAATGATGTATTTATTAACCTAGAGAGCATAGAAATAAAATAAGATGAGTAAAAGATGGAACCAAAGAGGAATCTCACTTTAATTAAAAAAAATATTCATTCAATATTGATGATAAATCAGAATCGAAGTGAAGGGAAACTATTTTTATAAACCCAAAGGATAATTGAAATATGAAATTTCTATCGAAAGCAGTATCACAATTACTAATGATAATGAAAAAATAGAATAAGTTTTCCAATAAAAAGATTAGGGGATATAAATAGTTTTATTAGGAAAAAACATGATCAAGCTGGTAGAAGATAAGTACATGAAGCATTATAAATGATTTAATTAATAATAACATTTAACACTAATTATATATTGGAAAAAATAAGAGTAAAAGGATAAAGAATAGGTAATATCTGATGAAATTGATGAATATATAACATTATTTTATAAATTGAATCCATAATAGGAGGAGAAAGAAGAGTTTTACAATGTATGAATAGCCCATGAAATTACTTTCCAATCTCATGAGTTGTACAAAACATGGTTTAATTTTAAAAAAATATATATAATGTTAAATAGTAAGAAGCATGACAATAAATAATATGGACAAAAAAGAAAAATTCAGGTAAATCCAATTTTTTTTATCTATATCAAACTCTTATTATGTGATCAAATGTGGTTGGTATAAGGCCCCAGCCTTAAACCTTACTTAATATTGAGTTATTACTGGATTACACATTGAGGATCTTTTCAGGTTTAGAGTTTTGTATAATTAGATCATAAAACATTCATTACATTCTACATTTAAACAAAGTGGTTACATAAAAGATAGTATTCATTTTTTCCCATCAATGGAAACATATTTAAAAATAAAACATGTATTCTTTCTTGACACTTCCTTGACACTATCGTCATATCATGTACCATTCCCTTGACCAGTGAAAAACATTTCAAAAAAACATGGGATGAGCATAAAAAGCTCAGTAAGGGTTATAAAAATATGAAAAGGAAACATGAGTTCATATATACATAAGAATGAAATCATACTTTACCCATAAAACATAGGCACTTTAACATAACTCATCAAATCATGAATAAATCATGTAAATCATAAGACATAAAAGGTAACTTGAGGCATTCATAACATTCTTATGTAGGTAGTAACCCTCTTGGTTACGTTTGGAATACCCACCACAATATATTCACTAAATCTCTTCAGAGAAACCTTAACGTTTCACTCCTACACGTTACCCAATGCATTGGAGAGCTATATCTGGCTCACCATCCCATAGTTTATCACAGAACCACCCATCTTCATAATAATTCCCAAGAACCATAACATAATCGTATCACATAAAACATGCATAAAAGAAACACAACATTTTCACTTTTCAACCAAAAGATATCGATAAAACACATTGATATAAAAACATTATGAAAACCATTCTCAAGAACAAAATAATAGAAATTTAAAACATGGTATTTATTTTTCTTTTAAAAAAAGGTATGGCTTGTAGAGGAAGTCGAAACTCAAATAATGGTCACGGTGGCAGAGAAGTCGTTGTCGCCGCATACGTACGACAAAAACATTCCCTTTTTTTGTTTAGTAAAACGCTTCGTATAAAAAAGATTCATTTTTGGATAAATGTAAAAGTCAAAAGGGGTTTATACACCGTAAAAAGAAGTTTGTGTATAAAACAAAATATGCCTCAATGAATGGAGATTGAGACGAAGTCCCTTACAAAGACGATATCCTTGGTTTAAGGATAAATCAATTACATAATTATGTGTGACAAACGAATACACCAAATATAAGTGGATATTAAGTGTAAAACAATTAGAGGTTATTCAAACATATTCATAGAACGATATATTCAAGGAGTACAAGTTTATCCCAAAGAATCAAATTTGGGTTAAGAAGTTCCCTTGCAAAAATTTGACAGCCTAACGGCGTCACTAAAAAATTCAGAAAATGAGTTGATGAGAGATAAAAAGGTTATCTCATCACATGGACATAAAATTTAAATCAATAAGTATATAGAAGAACATATCCCAACATAATAGTATGTGAATTAAAATTCATAACAAAAGAAGTCTTTTAATAAGAGGAGGGTGAAAGGTTCCCTTACCAACATGGTAACTTTCGAAACATACACCCCATTGAAGAAGGGTCATAAAATGAATATATAAATACCCATAAATGAAATTATATTACACAAAGAGTATAATAATGGGAATTACATACACCACTCAATGGAAATGGTGGAAAATGTAGCATAAATCTCACGGGACTAAAGTGGGATGGAAAATCCCTTACGAAAACTCGACAGCCTAACGATGCCACTTAAAACTTCCAAAATGGATTGATGAGATAAAATAGGGTCTCTCATCATATGAACATAAAAAGTAAAATAATAGTATTATAAAAGATCATCCCAATCATAAGAAAGAAGAGCTTAAATGTAATGACATAAAATAGTGTACTTAAAAAGAAAGAGAGGGGTAGGATCCCTTATCTCGGGTCCGACTTGACTCGATCATTCTTTAATCTTCTGAATAATAAACTTGAGTTAATTTATACTTCCTTAAGATCCATTTTCAAGTTAATTATTCCTTTTATATCACATATTACCATGTCATGAACACTATGTTATTATTTAAGTTAATAACGGTCGTTTTAACGATCATTTGTACTTGAGTAAAAAATAAACTCTTAATAATTACAAGTTGTTCATGTGGTAAAATATCCATTATATCCAGAATTTTATTCATGATGTAGATATCATATATATAAAATATATCCAGTATATTCATGAATTTATAATATTACATAACATTTAGAGGTGAGAAATGAAATGCACCGTTCATGGAGATGGTAAGCCGTACGTACGCATGAACGCTACTTCCATTTCTATTTCATATTTAATGGAATTAAAACATAATGATACATAATAGTATTTTAATTCCAGTATGGTATCATATATATAATATCATTAAATATATCATTTATACGTACCACATATGGTATTAACAAATCAAATCACTTTGAGGGGGCGGTAGTCCGCACTTCCTAAAATGAAGATATCGCGTATACCCATAATGGAAGCCATAATGGTATGCCATAAATGAAAAATACAGAAGCTTAAGGAAAATATTAAAATATTATATATCATATATAGATATAGTGACATCTTAATGGCCACCTTTGAAGGTGTTAGAAGGATATTGAACAATCATCATTTCGTGAGGCAGAAATTCGCCATCGACGGAAACAGTATGTTCTTTAACCATTAGATGTAGGTGTGTGTAATTTTAGCTCGAATACTTCTTATAACAACATCCTAGTATATTGAAGATACTGTATATGTTATAAAATAAATGAATAAAAATAGTTTAGGGGGTTGGAGAAGCAAAATAAAACAAAAGGACTCAAGTGAAGACATTACCTTAAAATCGGGTAACTCCCTTTGGTTTGAGCTCAAAGGCTTCCTTGGGAAGACTTATGCCCAAAGTGAGGATTCAAGTAGTTATTTAGGGATGTGGAGAGACAAAGTGGGTAGGGGTTGGCTGTGTCAAAGGCTTTAGAAGTGTGGGTAAGGAGGTAGAGGTGGGGGCCTTTTATAAGAGGAGAGGAGGGGCACTCTTGGAAAGTAAAGAAATGTTTATTTTAGAATTAGTTTCGGATTTTAATTGTCCCACATTGATGTGTTTCGAAGATAAGGTTATAATTGTTCGAAATCCAACCATCCAATAGGTTCTGGACATGTCTAGGTCTTATATTTTACTTTATCTTTCCATTTTATTTAAATCGTTAAATAATGAGGTCATCGCTGCATCATCATGATGTCAAAAATAATTTAATTTATTTAATGTCTAAATATTATAAAAAATACTATGATGTAGGAAATCGTTTTGGCTTTCCAATTACTATTTATAGTAAAAAAAATGACTTGTATAACCCCTTGTAAAATTTTTTTTAGTAAAACAACTCATGTGTGTGTCATTTTAATTTTAACATTAAATAAAAAGGTATTTATGTCATTTTCCAACCAAAGTGGCTCCATGGGGTCCCCAAGTTGACCCATGTATTTTCTTGGTCGTACATGACTCATAAAATGATGGTAGGACATGTGTCTCGGTCATTTAATTTTATTAAAACATTATTCTTACCTTAAACTACACTAATTACCTCTAATCGTGATTAAAACTTAATAAGTTTCTATTTACCAAAAAATTATTTTAATCCCATTGAACCAAATTTTACTTCTTAATGACAACCATGTATGTCGGATTTTTGAAATTAAAAACAAAATGATGGAAAAATATCATTTAAATGGAAAATCAGTTTTTATAAGTCCCACTTAGTGGTTTCACTATTCATCCAAAATTGATGTTTTTCAGAAAATTACCAAAAATTCATCCTAAGCTATATTTGATATTCTGAATTAAAAAATGATGTATATTTTACAACATTAATAACATATAAGTTACATTAATTAATTTAATAATTAATTCATGTTGTCAAAACAAATAGCGTGTTTTTAAGAAACAATATCTATTAAAAGATTGACACTAGTTTAAGTCCAATTTCAATGTGAAATTAATTTCAATGACCACCATTGGATTTAATGGTAAAAATATATTCTAATTTCACTTTAAAACGAATTTAAATGATAATATAATCATATAAATAAATTATATTAAAAAGAGGTTTTGAATTAAAATACCACATTTTCCACTATTCATTAAAAAATGTACTTTATCAGAAAAATACCAAAAATTTACATAAAGTAAATTTTGATGTCCCGATTCTAAAGACGAATTTTATTTTGTCAAATATAACAAATAAAATTATCAAAAAGTGGATTAAAAATCGGTTCGCCATCAAAGGGAAGATAATCAACCTTTTAAAGAATATTAGAATGTTTACGCTTAAAATTGGATTCATTCGCATTTTTATTCCTCTAAAATTTATTGTAAAAAGTAAAAATATTTGAAAAAAATATAAAACCATTTTGTAGTTAGTTCTATTCATTCCCACCATCACAACATCTAGGCGTTAAATACCATTTAAAATAATATTATTTTATTATTATAGTGCAACGTAAGATTCCCAAAACACTCGTTGTTGCGTGTTGGGTACGCCATCGAGCATAGCATCCCCTTTAAAGTAATATTAATATTTTATTCAAAAATAAGGATAAATATAAAAATTTCATATTCTTTATTTACCAGGGGTGTTACATCCTTCCCCCCTTTTAAGAATTGGGTCCTCGCAATTTTAAAATTGAGCTTGGAAACATATTTTAAAGTCCCACATCGGAACAACAGTCGGTAAAACAATCACTTTAAAATAAAGAAAGATAAGTACAGAGGTCACCCGAGTTAACCCATACTAGGATTCCATGTAGGAAAACATGGACATGGAGGAGAAAACAAAGGGTCATGTTCTGATGGAGAGTGATAGAAAACATGTTTAGGAGAAAGTTAACCACAAGAAAATCACAAACCTTTGATGGGTTAAATGGTATTCGATTCCCCAGTAGTAAAAGTTAATAGACAACATTTTTTTTATGTTACTTTTAATTGAGGAATTTATTCATAATTAAACATAATCACTTATCATGTTGACTTTCAAATTTTATTAGATTACTTACACAAACTCATATTTTCTCCAAAAGACGAGTATTTAGGAAGACTTGTTCACATTAAGAGTACTATAATCAACTTCTAGAGAATCACCTAATCCATAAAAGAGAACTATATACTTCCCATGTCTTTAGACTTTAACCAAAACCAAAACCAAAATGGTTAGTACAAGATCAGATAATCCAGAAAAGGATAAACCTTTATAAAAAGAAAATCTATTCTTAATCTCCAAAATTTGTCCAACAAAACCCAAAGTTCAACGAGGACTATTCGATAAAAAATATTTCCATAAAATTCTTCAATGTAAACCAAACTAAGATTGAAAACCAAATATTTGAAAGATTTAGTCACATAGTCTTCTAAGTTAAATCGTAACATTTATCTCCAAACAACATCAGTTGCTCCTAAAGTCTCGTATTGAAAAATAATTAACCTAATCACATATCCTCTATGATAGATTAATCATTTTCATAAATAACCCAAAATCACCTTACTCTTAATTAATAAAATCATCTAACTAAAAAGAATCAGTCAAACTAACCAGGGACCTCACATAGTCTAGTGGTAGGTGATAAATACCCATCGCACTTTGGTTGGGGGTTCGATTCCCGTATCATTGTCCGACACGACGGGTTGTCACACGGTCTGCGTGTTGTCCTTTTTATAAAACTCCAAAAATAACCATAACATGTTTTAACCTCAATAGTTTCCTTATACCTCTCATTTTCATCCAAATTCATTATGATCTCAACATCTTAATTCTTGAAGTCTTATTTCACCACCATAAGATAAAATAAAATTATTCCAAAAATGAATAACATCAAACCTTGATCACGGCGTCCACTTGGTTTCATCGTCATCTTGCTCACATAGGTAGAAGTCACATGCATTACAAAAATGATTTAGAGATCTTTCAAAATCATTTGCTTCCTCCAACCAAATACACCTTGTACAACATGGGTCATACATGTGTTCACAAAAAAACAGTTTTGGAAAATAATCATGTATGCCATATAATTCCAAAACATCAGATAAAACATGATTTCTATAAAATAGTCGGACAGAATTTGAGTTGAAACTTTCTATTATTGGTTCTTTTAAAATACCATATGTATGTGCTGAGAGAGTATATTTTAAAATAAAATATAAATAGGTTGTGCAAGGGTCTCCTTCCTCTGCACCATTTTTAAAATCATAATATGCTTCAAATTCTTGTAATAAGGTAAAATATTTGAAAATACCTTAATAATATTTACCTTTCTTGAAAATATGAGAATATTGTGAAAATATTATTTGTATAAAAACAACTCATGATCCACGATGATAACGAGTTATAGTGGATGTGTTTGATATCTCAAACAACTGCTTGCAAGTGAGTTGTATGCTAGAAAAAGTTTCAAAATCATATGAGCATGACTTTTTAATAATTATTGCAAGCATGTCATCAAGAAGAGATAGGAATGTCGTTTGAGATCCTTCTCCTTCCATTAGTAATCGACTTTACTTGACCTGAAAAAAGTTATAAAACAAGGATTTAACTGAAATAATAGATATAGGGACTAATCATGTGTCTAACAAAACTCCTAATCCCTAAAGTTGTCTAAACCAACCTCTGATACCAACTATAAATCCCCAGCCATAAACCTTACTTAATCTTGAGTTATTACAAGATTACACATTGAGGATATTTTCAGGATTAGAGTTTTAGAGAATTAGATCATAAAACTTGCATTGCATTCCACATTTAAACAAAGTGGTTACATAAAAGATAGTATTCGTTTTTTCCCATCCACAGAAACATATTTAAAAATAAAACAGGGATTCTTTCTTAACACTTCCTTGAAACTATCATCATATCATGTACCTTTCCATTAACCTGTGAAAAACATTTCAAAAAAACTTGGGATGAGCATAAAAATCCCAGTAAGGGTTATAAAAATATGGAAAGGAAACATGTGTTCATATACACATAAGAATGAAATCATAATTTACCCATAAAACATAGTCACTTTAACATACCTCATCAAATAATGAATAAATCATAGAAATCATAAGACATAAAAGGTAACTTGAGGCATTCATAACATTCTTATGTAGGGAGTAACCCTCTTGGTTACATTTGGAATACCCACCACATTATATTCCCTAAATCTCTTTGGAGAAACCTTAACGTTTCACTCCTTCGCATTACCCAATGCATTAGAGAGCTATATCGGGCACACCCGCCCTTAGTTTATCACGGAACCACCCGTCTTCATAATAATTCCCAAGAACCATAACTTAATCGCATCACATAAAACATGCATAAAGGAAACATAACATTTTCACTTTTCAATGAAAAGATATCAATACAACACATTGATATAAAAACATTATGAAAACAATTTTTAATACCAAAATAAAAGAAATGTAAAACATGGTATTTATTTTTCTTTAAAAAAATGGTATGGCTTGTAGAGGAAGCCGAAACTCAAATAATGGTCACGGCAGCGGAGAAGTCGTTATCGCCGCATACGTATGACAAAAACATTCCCTTTTGTCGTTTAGTAAAATGATTCGTATAAAAAAGATTCTATTTTGGATAAATTTAAAATTCAAAGGGGTTTATACACCGTATAAAAGAAGGTTGTATATAAAACAAAATATGCCTCAATGAATGGAGATTGAGACGAAGTCCCTTACAATGACAGTATCTTTTGTTTAAGGATAAATCAATTACATAATTATGTGTGACAAACGAATACACCAAATATAAGTGGATATTAAGTGTAAAACAATCAGAGGTTAATCACACATATTAATAGAATGACATATTCAAGGAGTACAAGTTTATCCCAAAGAATCAAATTTGGGTTGAGATGTTCCCTTGCAAAAATTTGACAGCCTAACGGCGTCACTACAAAATTCAGAAAATGAGTTGATGAGATATAAAAAGGGTATATCATCAGATGGACATAAAATTTAAATCAATATGGATATAGAAGAACATATCCCAACATAATAGTATGTGAATTAAAAGACATAACAAAAGAAGTCTTTTAAAAAGAGGAGGGTGAAAGGTTCCCTTACCGACTTGGGTAACTTTTGAAATGTACACCCCATTGAAGAAGGGTCATACAATGAATATGTAAATACCCATAAATGAAATTATATTATACAAAGAGTATAATAATGGGAATTACATACCCCACTAAAAGGAAATAGTGGAAAATGTAGCATAAATCTCACGGGAATAAAGTGAGATGAGAAATCCCTTACAAAAACTCAGCAGCCTAACGACGCCACTTAAAACTTCCAAAATGGATTGATGAGAGAAAATAGGCTCTCTCATAATATGAACATAAAAAGTAAAGTAAGAGTAATATAAAATAACATCCCAATCATAAGAAATATGAGCTTAAAAGGAATGACATAAAAGATTGTACTTAAAAAGAAATAGAGGGTAGGATCCCTTACCTCGGGTCCGACATGACTCGATCATTCTTTAATCTCCTAAATAATAAACTTGAGTAAATTTATACTTTGTTAAAAACCTTTTTCAAGTTCATTATTTCTTTTATATCACTTATTACCATATCATGAACACTATGTTATTATTTAAGTTAATAACAGTCGTTTTAACGATCATTGGTACTTGAGTGAATAATAAACTCTTTATAATTACAAGTTGTTCATGTGGTAAAATATCCATTATATCCAGAATTGTATTCATAATTTAGATATAATATATATCATATATATCCAGTATATTCTTTTATTTATAATATTACATAACATTTAGAGGTGAGAAATGAAATGCACCGTTCATGGAGACGGTAAGCGTACGTACGCATGAACGCTACTTCCATTTCTATTTCATATTTAATGGAATTAAAACATAATGATACATAATATTTTTTTAATTCCACTATGGTATCATATATATAATATCATTAAATATTTCTTTTATACGTACCACATATGGTATTAACGGATCAAATCACTTTGAGGGGGCGGTAGTCCGCACTTCCTAAAATGAAGATATCGCGTATACCCATAATGGAATCCATAAAGGTATGCCATAAATGAAAAATAAAGAAGCTTAAGGAAAACATAAACATATTATATATCATATATATATATATTTACATCATAATGGCCACCTTTGAAGGTGTTAGAAGGATATTGAACAATCATTGTTTCGTGAGGCAGAAATTCACCATCCGCAGAAATAGTATGTTCTTTAACCATTAGATGTAGGTGTGTGTATGTTTAGATCTAATCCTTCTTATAACAACATATTAGTATATTTAAGATACTGTATTTGTTACAAAATAAATAAATAAAAAGAGTTTATGGGGTTGGAGAAGAAAAATAGAACAAAAGGACTCAAGTGAAGATATTACCGTAAAATCGGGTAACTCCCTTTGGTTTGAGCTCAAAGGCTTCCTTGGGAAGACCTCTTCCCAAAGTGAGGCTTCAAGGAGTTATATAGGGATGTGGAGAGACAAAGTGGGCAGGGGTTGGCCGAGCCAAAGGCTTTGGATGTTTTGGTAACGAGGTAGAGGTGGGGGCCTTTTATAAGAGGAGAGGAGGGGCACTCTTGGAAAGTAAAGAAATGTTACTTTATTTTAGAATGAGTTTCAGATTTTAATGATAACATATTGATGTGTTTCGAGGATAAGGTGATAAGTGTTCTAAATCAACCCATAAAATAGGTTTTAGACATGTTTAGGTCTTAGAGTTTACTTTATCTTTCCATTTTATTTAAATCGTTAAATAATGAGGCCATCGCTCCATCATCATGATGTCATAAATAATTTAATTTATTTAATGTCCAAATATTATAAAAAAATACTATGATGTAGGAAATCTGTTTAGCTTTCCAATGGATATTTGTAGTAAAAAATATTACTTGTATATCCCCATGTAAAAATTGTTTTAGTAAAACAACTCATGTTTGTGTCATTTTAATTTTAACATTAAATAAAAAGGTATTTATGTCATTTTCCAACCAAAGTGTCTCCATGGGGTCCCCAAGTTGACCCATGGATTTTCTTGGTCGGCCATGACTCATCCAATGAGGGAAGGACATGTTTCTATGTCATTTTAGTTTATTAAAACATTATTCTTACCTTAAACTACACTAATTACCTCTAATCACGATTAAAACTTAATAAGTTACTATTCACCAAAAAATTATTTTCATCCCATTGAACAAAATTTTAATTCTTAATGACAACAATGTATGTTGGATTTTTGAAATTCAAAACACAAAGATGGAAAAATTTTATTTAAACGGAAAATCAGTTTTTATAAGTACCACTTAGTTGTTTCACTATTCATCAAAAATTGAAGTTTTTCAGAAAATTACCAAAAATTCAACCTAAGCTATATTTGATATTCCGAATTCATAAATTATGTCTATTTTACAAAATTCATAACATATAAGTTACATTAATTAATTTAATAAGTAATTCGTGCTGTCAAAACAAATAGCGTGTTTTTAAGAAATAATATCTATTAAAAGATTGACACTAGTTTAAGTCCAATTTCAAAGTGAAATTAATTCCAATGACCACCATTGGATTTAATGGTAGAAAATATTATAATTTCACTTTAAAACCAATTTAAAAGATAATATAATCATATAAATTAATTATATTTAAAAGAGGGTTTGAATTAAATTACAACATTTTCGACTATTCATTAAAAAATGTACTTTGTCGGAAAAATACCAAAAATTTATACAAAGTAAATTTTGATGCCCCGATTCTAAAGAAGAATTTTATTTTGTCAAATATAACACATAAAATTGTGAAAAAGTGGAATTAAAAGGGGTTCACCATCAAAAGACGGTTAATCGACCTTTTAAAGAATATTAGAATGTTTACGCTTAAAATTGGATTGATTCACATTTTTAATCATCTAACATTTATTGTAAAAAGTAAAAATATTTGACAAACATGTATAATCATTTTGTAGTTAGTTCTATTAATTACCATCATCACAATAGCTAGGCGTTTACTACCATTTAAAATAATATTATTTTATTATTAGAGTGCAACGTAAGATTCCCAAGAAACTCGTTGTTGCGTGTTGGGTACACCATCGAGCATAGCATCCCCTTTAAAGTTATATTAATATTTTCTTCACAAATATGGATAAATATAAAAATTTCATATTCTTTATTTACCTGGGGTGTTACAGTTGGTTTGAGCTTCAATACATTTAGAAAATATATTTGATAAATGAAACATGAGTTTTTTAATTTATTTTATTATAGTAATTTTGTTTTTAAATTAGGAATCACTTTTGGGATGTAGTTATGGACTCCTTTATAATTTTTACCCTAAAACTACAAGAACCTTGTGTATGTATTAATTATTTAATTTTATAGGTCTATGATGACAACGACTAAACGATATGATAAATTACTACATGAGGAAATATAAGTAATGGTTTAATTATTTTTATTTTCTCCCATACCTTTCTATAATCATTCATTAATATTAGGATTAAAAAATTACATATTCCACCTCAGAATTGTACTACACTTTTTAGTCTTCGATATAATGATCACCTATAAATCACATGATTTTATTTGTTATATTTTATTATAAATTAAATGGAATGACTAATATAGGGGATGGATTATTAGATACAGTCATCGGGGTATGTATTTTACAAATTTGAAATTTATTGTACTAGTAAATTAATATAGTTGAAATATCACTTACTAGGTTTCGTGATATGATTTTATGATATTTTTATTGATTAGTTTCTTATTTTTTGGTATTACATTAGTGATTTACATATATTATATGTTTTCATTCCTATTAGGGTTCTGAAATAGGTTTTATTATTATTTTATATCATATTAATTAAGATATACATAGGGTATGTAAACATTTTTGAATTTTTATTGGTATCATGTTATAGTAGTGGTGGTATAAAGGAACATCTAATATGATTGACTAATTTTTTATTTTAATTATTTATCCTTAAGACCCACATTTTACAATTGTCTATTTATTTTAAGCCCATGGAATCTAAGAATGACCTTTATGGGTAGGAGTCACCTTAAAAGCCTATTTTTTCATTCATATCCTTATTTTATATATTTTTTCATGATATTCAATTGTTAATGTGTAGGGGGGAGGTTATAGATAGTTTAAAAGTGATTTATTCCTTAAAATATATGACATTAATTGTTTCATTTAGTATTTATAGAGGTTAATGATTATTTAATTCATCGTATTTTATTTGTTACCCATATTTAAAATAATATTTAAGGAAAAAATGGTTGTATCTATAGAGGATCAAAAATCCGTATTACCTAACATTTGGTATTTTATCACTTCTTCAATTCATGAGGAGGTAATGTGGGGTGGGTTGATGGATTTTATACTTTTCCAAAGAATAAATTTTTTAAAAAATGAAACAATAGAAAAAACATGAGTTTATATCTTTCTTTAAATTTATTTCTTTGTGAGCATTTACTTTTATTTTTAAGGAAATGGGTAGATATCATAAGAGGAGATTGTGTTTTATATTTACTTTTTATTTTCATGAAATGTTTTAAAGAGTTAAAAAATCATTATTGAGATTAATGTTTTCCCATCAGTTACCAACCTATCAAAAGGCTCATAGTTATTTGATCTGTATGTCATATTCTCCATGATTACATGTTATTTGTTTCTTTAACGGGTATAAATTTGTGATCTTATACCAACCTATGGATAGGAGAATGTATTACAGGTATAAGGAAAACCCTATTTACATTATTTCCTTTTATAGTGAATGAGAAAAGGATAAAGTTATCTAGTTCATCACTGGAATTATTAGTAATAGTTAATTGAGATTCTTTAATATAAGATATTATAAGCACACTTATATAAAAAGGGGGAAGGTAGAATACGTAGTTTATTATTATTTCTTGAGAAGTGATGATTTTTATTGACATAAATTATATAATGATTGAAATTTTATTGTCCCCATTTATTATAATTTTATTTTTTACCTTAATTGTTAAATATTGGTAGAATGGGATCCCTTTTTTATGTAGAAATTTTTACATGAGAAAAAGCAAGGTTTAATTATGGGTTATTTGATGACTCTATTTTGTAAAAATAACTAAAAATATAAATCCATTAATATAATATCATAATTATTAATTATTAATTATATTATAATTTTTTTCAAACAGTTTTGGAAGTGAACATTGGAATTTTGTTACAGAAGAACAATGAATTTTTTTTTTAAAATTATAGAAGAAAATTTTTATAAATTATGGAAAATGGTTAAGGATAAATAGAATTTTTTGTTAATTTTTTTAAAGGTACCCTATTGTTGTGGGAGATTAAAAAAACCACAAGTATCATCCAATAATAAACTAATAAAGGCGGCATCCCAACTGAATAGTGTAATGTGTGTATAATTGTATGATCATGGCTAATATAATATGGATACTAAGCAAGAAGGATAACTAGAGAATGGGTGGTGTTATGGAATATGTGAGTTAGTATGATTATAGTGAATCCATGGAATGAATTTATACCATATATTTTATTAAAATTATTTTTTCTATGAGATCATTTATTAATTATTATTATCCTATGAAAAATGTTATAAGGGATGAGTATTCACCTAGGTAATGTTCAACTTACTAAAATAACTCTATATTTATTCGACACATGTGTCTTTCTCTTCATATTTTTCTTATTTTTTTCATCCTTGGTTCTACAATATAGATCCCTAATAGACATTTAGTTGTGGTCGAGGACACATTTGAACATTGATATTGAGTACACCATTGTACATCATTTTTGAAAAATCACTATGGGGGAATAATATGTGAAGAATTCATCTGGACCAGAGCCATATGATTGTGTCATAGAAAGCATGCATTGAAAATTTTCATAGTTGGCCGGAGGGTATTTGTGGCATAGAGTATTCCCTTCACCATGTTGTGTTATGGTTAGGTAGGGGTTCATGATTTTTAGTATATTAATCTTACACCGTCGATGTTCTCATATGTTGTAGAAGTAAAGAGGGTTTGAAGTTTGAATATGGTTGTGGCATAGAACTTGTGTTGTACTATAGTGGATGATATTTTTCATAGAGTTTTAATAACTATGATGTAGGGGTTTTTTATACTATAGTGGTCCTTAATTTAATGGAGACTTTGTTTTGATGGAGGAGTTTCATTACGTCATAGTGTGACTGTCACACTATAAATGGTGTCAGGTATTGGAGTTTTTCATCCTAGCACCAAAATCTATACCGTAGAATATAAATCTACATATATAAATAATACGACCACAAAAATCTCCATGCATGTGTTTTGAGTTATAAATTGAGGGAATTAAAGGTCATGTCAAATGAAAATTTTGGTTATTATATATATATAGTTTGAATGCAATGAATTAATATAGAAGAAAAGATTAGATATTTTGAAATATATGAAGTAGTGTGTTATCCTCATCTTACCTATTGGTCACCATTATATATAATTCATTCCATATATCGAAGATATATACATATGGTATTTTCACTTTAACTAGAGGATGATGAGACAATATAAAATTTTAGGTGATGAGATAATATATATATATATAAGAGAAAATTTGAGATATATGAGAGATATTTGTGAGATCAATGAGTATAAATAAGTGTTCATGTGAAAACTTTTGAAGAGATTGGTAATAGGGTGGATGTAGAGTTCCAACTCTACATATGATAGTGGGATATATAGATTCTAAATCTACCAAAATGGGAGATAAATATTTTATTATTTCTAATCCTTTTTAATAATATACGAATAATATTTTTGTCACTAAAAATTAAATTATCTCATTTTCATTTAACAAATTAATTTTATTTTAACTTGTCTACTCCATTCTCTATGAGGCATAGTTTATTCATGGTTAATCAACAGTCAATTATTAGTGGCTATGTGATAATGGGGTTGGTGTAATTGATAAAGAAGATTCATTCCTAATGAATTAATTCTTCTAATCATGTGAGTTTCTCATATTAATTATGATCACTTTGAGATTAATCCATATCATATTACCTAGTTTACTAGTGATAGTAAGAGTGTCTAGGGGATACAACCCATTGTGATAGAGAGGAGTGGGGTGAGAGACCTGACATAACACATACTTTTCCTTAAAGGTATATTTTATTAAATTTGGATTGGTTATATATTAACTTGTAGAAATTGATTAGAGAGACTAGTTTGTTTTATTTTCACTATGATGTAGAGATAGATACGATGAGTAGCCTCGTGGATATAAATTTTATTTTTATTAAAAAGTTGTTTTTGTTTTTTCTTTATAAATGAAAAACTATCCATGGATTTGATTTCATATTTTTTTTCTATGGAATATAACCCATTAATTTACCAAATTCACTTTTCTAGTTAGATTAAATTTCCTTAATTCTAATATTGTGAAATTTATTATCCATTTGGTAATTAGTTTTACTTTTTCTCATTGTTTAAAAATTGTGACTTGTATATCTTGTAATACCTGTTTTTATTTTTGGTTATTTCGGGTTTCATATTTATAAATTCTCAATTTACTCAAGTTTATAGTAAGGAACGACCAGTGAGCTCATTCAGTGACTCAATAAGAGAGGGGTAATGTTCATCAACTACCAAAGGAGGCCCAGTTTCTTAAAGATGAACTCGTACAACATTAGAAGTCACTACTACAGACAAAATCACATGTCATGAGGCCATGTAGGGTGAGAATGGTCAAAGATGAACTAGAAACCTATGAAATATCCCATTTATTCTTCTTTATTTGAAAAATAGTCTTTCAAAATCAAAATTTTATTAAAATACATAAGATAAAAATTTGATTTTAATTTTTTATTTTAAGGAAAATAAAAAAAATTGAATACAAAATGGATGATAGAGAAAATATTGAAAACCAAGGTCCTACCTATAAGGAAATCTATATTCCCTCTAAGAATAAATGGGTATCTCTTCTCAATGAACACAACAAATCCCTCCCCCTTTGATTAGATAGTTTAACTTATTACGTAATGGCTAAAAATTGTCCCACCCTAAGGATTGGAATTTAGTCTCAAATTATACCACTCTAAACTAAAACATAACTCTCATGAAATACTAATACGAGTATTAGAATGTGACCCATTTATTGTAGGTTATTTTTATGTTTTTACATCGATTAAAAACTATTTGAATGCAACAAATGTTAAAAATATTGTTTCAATATTGGTTATTAAAAAATGATATCATAATGAATTTATTTGTAAACTTTTATAAAAAGCAACATTGAATTATTGACTAAATATAGATATAGGGAGTCTTTGATGTCTATTATTATAAGACATAAATCAAATTTCCCTTCCATTTTCCGTTTCTATAATATTAGATGTAAGAAGTGAAATTAGACAACATTTATTATAAAAAATATTGTTGTAATATCATATAAATATAGTTAGAGATACATTCAATGGTATTTTTTTGGAATAATTATGTCTAAAAACACTTTTTCTTCATTATTTATAAAACCAATGCTAAATATCGCTTTCAATGTTATTTTTTTTAAAAAAGATTAATTATAATTATATATATATATTCAAATAAAATATTTTATTCCTCAAAACCTAAAATATAATAATTGAAAGTAGTGGAAAATAAAAATTAAAAACTAAATTTAAATTTTACTACAATTTCATTTACCAAGATAATATACATACAAGAAAATATTCGATACACATTTATAAATTAATTAGTCCTGTAAAATTAGGTGAAAAGTATCCTTGAATTTGGTTTAAGTCATTTATAATATATAATGAATCATTATAAAATGTATTAGAAAATATCAATAAACACATTCAACACATCACTTTTCATAGTAAAACATATTAAATTAAAAGATAATAGTTGTAAGAAACCTTCCCTTGTGAAAATATATGATGTTTTAATCCTGGTAATATCAAACCATAATCATATAAAATAGTAACTACATTCAATTCTTCTACTCTGAAAATTTTACTGCAGTTTTGAAATAAAACATTAAAAATAAAACACACTATATCTCTAATAAGAAAAAAAATGTATTGACTAATATAAAAGTTATATACAAGAACTCATATATAATTAATTTTTTAGAATTCATTATTGAAAAGTGAATAATGGTTAACACCTTCCATGAAATATTTTATTTTAATATATTTATTAATCAAACATTTGAAACATGAAAAAATAAATATTAATGAACTAATAATGTAAAAAACATATAAATTGTGAAAATATTGAAAATATTGTGGAGCATAACATAGTAAAGATATTAACTAATATTTTGTGAGTTTATTTAGTGAAAATACACATAACATCCAATATCTAATAAAATATAAGAAATAAAACATTAATGAACCTATATTGAATATTATTTCACAATTATATAAGTCTCCTATCTATCAAGGAATGAAATAAACTTATAATTAGTCTCTTTTTTCAATTTTTTTTATATATTTAAATCTAAAAGGATTCCTCATGTATTTAAATCCATTGAAATATATTCTAAATCAATAAAACTATAAAAAATGATATTTTATTTATTATGAAATGTGTGTAAAGATTCATAAGTATATAAGTAATAAATAAAATCATTAGAAGTTGTATTTACCCATTTAAATGATAATTGAAATTGAAATTTACATAAATAGAAAAAAATTGAAACTCAAGTATAAAAATATCAAAATCAGGAATGAAATAAATGATGTGATTTTGAATATTTGTAACATTGAGTCTCTCCCACATAATTAAAAACACAATAAAATTTTATAAAAATTATTTTAATGCCCCCTTCCTGGTTCTCCCTCACATGACCGGTTTGGTTTGGATATGTGACCTTAGGTGTGCCTCCTCATATTCTAGAGGTTGTCAAATATCAGTGATTTTTTAAATAATATAGTGTGGATAATATAAACTCTAGTATATATTAATAACAATAGTATAAAATATGAATCAGAGTAGGGGAAAAATATAAGAAGAAATATAAATGATCCATAGATAACAATAAATAGAGGAGACATATCAAATAATAAAAATAATAATAAAACAAGGAATGTCAGGCTGAAATGTTACTAAATACCTTTCTAGAAATCATAAAAATAAAATACTAGTTGATACCAAAAAAGACATCGAGACCATGGTTCCAAACCCCATGTTGGTACCATCTCTATAAACCACCCCATCTAATAAGAACAATCTACAATAAGGTCTCTTGAACTTGTCCAATCCTATATCTATGAAATCTTTCTGGGTACTAAACAAAAACCCTTCCTGGGTTTGAGTACAACTATATAGGTCAATTTCACTATGCCAAAATTAATTTATTTTAAATAATATATATAATAAAATAAATTGATAAATATTGTATTAATTTAATGAGCTAGTATTGTGAATAAAATAAGTGTGGTGACCCTTAAGGTTGGGGTTAAAACCTAGGGTCCACAAAACCAACTTCAGCACCATTTCAGATAACTCTGATCATATCATGGATCCATGCCATTCATATCCACAAACCTCATGGGTTATATAATATAAATTATGTATATTTTAACCAATGTAGGATAAAAAGAAAAACCCCTATATATAATCATTTTAGAATCACTGGGTATAAGCCCTACATATAATCATTTCAGCATTATAAGACACAAGTATTAAACATAATAATTTCAGCATAACTAGGAATAATACTTATATATAATAATTTCAAGATAAAAGGGTTCAATCCCTATATATAAGGATTTTATCCTGATTTTGAGAAATCTGAATATATAATAATTTCAGTATAATCATGTTTAAGCCCTATTTATAATATTTTCATCATAACTATACATCAAGAACAAACAAAAGGTCATTACAAGACATAAATGTCACTTACATGATTTCCAATTTTTTAAATCTATTTACTAAACACATATGTTGGTTCTGTAGTTTCAATTTTTTTAATATTATATCTGTTTCATTTATCTTTTCAATTCAAAAGTAATTTTCATGACACAGTAGTCAAAACTCATCAAATAGACATGCCATGCTGATTACACATCCATAAGACAATTTAATATAGGTGATTATTCTTCAATAAATAACTACAAATATCATATTATGCTAATAATTTTTTTTAATCCAATGGTCATTGATATTCCCATAACATCTCAAGACTTTATGTCTAAATTAAACAAGTCTCAACAAGGTCAATGGTGGAACACCTATCGATTGGATGAATGTTTAGATCTTGACACCAATAGAACTGATTGGATCATGGAGAAGTTGTAAGAATATTTTATACCTCAAATAGGGATTTAATTCATTATCCAATTCATTTTAATTGTGTTCCATCATAATCACATGTAGTTCCTTAAAAAAAGAAAATATGTATATGTTTTAGAAAACTGACGTCAATGGAAAATAAAATGATGAAAAAATATGATGTCCATGGTAGAGATTAGATTCTTTATTCCCTTCATTGAGAACCATAAATTCCTTAAAAAATTGTTCGAGATGAAGAATAATTACCAGATATCTTACCTGAACTATCTAGTCCCAGAGTAGTAATATCCAATTTGTTCTTGCTACAAGAACAATTTGGATTCTCAAAAACATTTTTCATTTTTTAAAGTTAGGAAAAGTAACTTGTTCTCATAACTCATGTTGATGGACGGTTTATAATATAGTTGTTCATGGATAATTCCTCATTTGAATTTTCCATTTATTTTATCAAATCCTCAATTCCCATATATTTCTCATAATCTATATTCTATGATAAATAAACATATAAATCCATTTAATGTTCTGAAATGGATTCAAGAAATGATCTTCCTTTTCAAGATATCTAATTATGGGTGGAAGAATTTTATGGGATTAAATAAATTCAAGGGGTGAAATAAATTTTTAGTGTATTTATAGAACGATTCAATCTATGAATTAAATAAATGGGATCTACCTAGAAAAATTTATGCTGTAAATTGGGGATCCATGACATGCATTCCTTTTTCTTCCAAAACTCACCTCCTCTTCCTTCTACTCCTCTATAACACTTTACACAACCCATTCCAAGGATTGAGAATCATAGTTTAAAATAATGAAAATCCAACTCAAATATATATAAACAAAAACATAAAGATAGAATGTATTAGAAAATATGGGCTCTTAAAACATCCCCACCATACAACAGCTCATCACCATGATTCTCCAAGAATCATTGTAGGGTATCAGTGTACAAGCTGGGATACTGTGTCTGCATATCTTATTCCCTCTCCCATGTCTCTTATATCACATGTCCAATTTAGCACAACAGTCATACTATAGGAATGGTAATTTTGTAATGTTCTTTCTCACTATGAATAATGATACGGATCAGATACTCCTCAAAGGATGCATCAACATCCCGATCTATTTCATCAATGTATATTAAATTATAAGAGTTGGAATAATATATCCAAAGTTGAAAAATGTGAAACACATCATCCATGATGATTTAATGGCGTGGAAGGGTCATATAGTACACCACATGACATAACTTATCAATAATATAGAACATCCTAATAGACATGGGTGCTTACTTTACATGCTTACAGACATGGAGTTTCCCTATCCTAGTTGACACTTGAAGAAAAACATAACGACCAACCTCAAACTCTAGAGGTTATATATGATGTTCTACATATGATTTATATCAACTCTGTGTGGTCACCAACCACACTTTGATTAGTTTAACCAGCTCAGACGTCTCTTGCTTGATACTAAGTCCAACAAGTGCTAACTCAACTACCAAAAACTGGAAAAAGGTGAATGAAATATATTTCCATGAAAATTCATGAAAGGGTCCTATTGGATCAATTCCTTTAAGTTTTTTTGACCTAAAATCCATGAGTTTTACATGTATCTCTAAAGAACCACTGAAATCTAAAAATTCGGCTCAAAACATATCTTTAAGAATATAATTTTTCTATTTATATTTAACATTATTATGACAGTGATAGTATATAATTATATGTTCATGAGAGCCCAATTCCTTCTAAATATCCTACTAAAAATTAGTAGTGAAACAAGGATCTTGATAGGGAATGATTCTTCTTCGATCATCATGCATTAAAATTATCTCATTCATGTAGATAATACCTAGATCATCGACGGTGAAGGTATACCTTATATAAAAGAACTGGGATAACATTTTCATTCAATTCCCAATCACCCATACTACATCAATCTTGCGATGTGTCCTCAGTAATCCAATAACAAAATATAAAGTGACATCATCTCAATTCCTCTTTAGAATGGGAAGCAGATACAATATTATATCATACCTTTTATTATCACTGTTCACCTACAAAAAGTTGAAACATATCACCATAAATATAATGTTATCCCTCTTCGTCCCCAACTAGAGGTACTATTTTTGCATATCAGAATACATCTTTTTTAAAATAGGATCCATTTTTCATCTAAAATCATGAAACTCTTTCCATGTCTCATCTTTAAACCCCATAGGAATCCATATAAATCCATGGAATAGAAAACATTTCCACTACCAAGATATCATCCTTCTAGTGGCTCCCACCATATAAGATGTCCCTCAGATCTATGACTTCGGGATTACATGGATGATTTATCTTGATCTGACACAAAATTAGGAGTATAATAGATGTCGATGTTAGATCTACTCATCCCTAAGACATCGAAAAATCTAGATTCATGTCTACAAATAGTTCCATAATCCACCACTCATTACAAGAATTCATCACTTCCTCTAATGCATCTTCAGACTAAAGGAATTATAAACAACATTTCATTTTTCTAGTGTGTAATTGAACTTAATGTTGAAATAATATAGATCATCTACCCCCTTCTTTGTTTAATGTTTATGAACTTCTAATAAACAACATACCTAAGGATCTTATGATCCATGTACACCAAAAACCGCTCATCTATAAAATTGTGTCTCTATCATATTCATTAGATTAAAACCATTTCAAATTGTAGATCATTTTTATGGTAATTTCTCTAATGTTGTCTCTACTATCTAAACCCATAATTAACCATTTGGTCCTCTTACATTAGAACTTATATAATTTCAACAATATATGTTTCACAGAACAAGGTATATTCATTACCCATCATAGTTTATATGTAGATCAGTATTGAGGCCATCTTTCCCTTTAGTTTTTGAAAAGATAATGAGTATGTATCTAGAAAAACTTCACAACTTCCTTGATCATCCCATACATCAGTGCTTCCAAATGGAATAATTCATGGATGAAATTAAAATAATAACATGTTAAGCCAATAAATCATTGAATCACGATGAAATTATTAGTCTGCTCATAAGATACCATGGATACAACCTTCTCTGGGTCTACTACCCCTCCATCACTTAAGACAGCATAGCCCAATAATTGAACTCTATCAAAAAAATACATTTAGATAGCTTGGAATAAAGTTGATGCTCGCTCAATATACTCAAAATGATGTCAATATGTAGATAATAATGGTCTAGTGACTAAGAATACACCAAGTTAGCATTGAGAAAATATACTAAAAACTAATCTAGGAAATGATGAAAAATATGGTTAATCAAATTCATGAATACCATTGTTTCATTCATCGGAGTTAATGGAATCAACACAAACTCATATAATCCATACCTAAAAATAATAGCAGTCTGGGTGTATTAGATTCTCTCTCACTCAACAAATAATACCCTAACCTCATGTCAATATTGGAAAATATCTAGGAACCTCTTAGTATATTAATGTGATCATCAATGCATGAGAGGGGATACTATTTCTCGACATTCATATGGTTTAGTCTCTTATAATACCCACATATTCACAAGGCCTTGTAATCATTATTGAATGAAATAATGGGAGAACACTATGGATATGTATTATTCCTTATGAAACCCTTTATTTTTGGATCTGCCAACTATATATTCAAATAATTAATATATAATGGTTTCATTCTATAAAGATTATTATAAACTGGCTCATCTCCCATCACCAACTCAATTGTCAAATCAATACACCACTCATGTGATAATACAAAGAAATAATCAGGAAATTTGTCTAGATAATTGTTCTTTATAGGAGGAAATGTATCATTTCACATTCATAAATAATCCAAAATAAGGATTTCTATAAAATTCATAAGAAAAAACAATATACTCTAAAGTGGTTCCGCATGACCCATCTGATCATCCCACTCACCCTGGTGAAAATAGATGCCCCATTTTGGAGATAGAAAGGTAATTATCCTTCTATTAAAATCGATATTAGTCTAGTATAGAACCATTCAATCTGCACTGAGAGAAAAATAGAGCATTTAATTTCTAATATAAAAAGTACCCAAATTAAATCAGATCCACATATTTTAAGAGAACACACCTTGCAGTGCATGATACCCTCTGACTACAACCCCAATAGTGTTTCGATGGTTATAACAAAATCCAATCTCTCTATAAGAAATTGCACCCCATTTTTATATTTATAACAAAAAAATGAATTTGATTTTATTATATAAAAAACACATGGAATTGTATATAATAAAAGAGTCATATTTATGATGGTAGAGGGTTCTACATCCATACTATCTAAAGAAGACTATGTAACTTGAAGCTGAATCACCCCTTTTCCCTAGGCGTCAGTCTTCCTCCCCTATGTTGTTCCCTTTTATGGGTGTTGTCATTTCTATTCTAAGGAACCATATACCTTTCCTTGTAATGATTTTACATTGGAACCCAATCTATCAATTTGTTGATGGGTAGCAGAGTCCTTCCAAGACTCTAGTGACTATCCTGATTCATTACCACTATTATGATACTACGAGTTATTGAAAAACATCATAATATATCTCATAATTCCATAATCATGGCACTACACTATATGGTAAATACATTAAGGATTATTTTTCTATAGATTTCCACACTAATTATACTACATTAGACCATGGTTTTTAACATAATTTCCATTACACTAGTTTCTCTACCCACAACTACTATAATGACTCATACTTTATATACATTATTATTACTTCAGAATTGAAGCATTCTTATTACAACATATAAAAAAACCATGGTAGGCCCGTATAGGTATAGTGTCTTTAGAAACTGGGAAACATAAACAACTGGTTCATAAAGCATCTACATTGTCTCTTGTTTATTTCATCATATCTAGAGTCCCTTTTGGCATATCCTACTTAATAACCTTCCTCCTGACATGGGGAAAGAAAACATACAAAATGGTGAGCTCAAATTCTTAGTAATGGTACACAAAGGAAATATCATATTCATAAGAACACAACATTTCAAAAATCATAACCTGCAAAAGAGATCATAATCTCATAAAATAAGATATATCAGAGTAGTGAAATGTAATCCCAATATTCATAACATAAAACATGAAACTTTGTGGCATACACACATAATCATAGAGAATCATTTATTATTAGTCAAGACTCATTGTCAATACTATCTTAGCGGACAAAGTCCATTTCTGAATTGAGTTCACTCCTCATTTCAGTCATGTATCACTGAAACAGATTAACCTATCATTCTAGCCATGTCTATCTCATGAGATACAAATTTTTACCCAATTAATTTGAGGGACATATAGGTCCCAGCCATCTCACAATTATATCATTCTTATGTGTGCCACAAGATCATAAATCATACATCATAGCATAACACATGTAATAAAAATGGGATTCTTAAACATATTGCCATCATAACATAAATCACATAAGATAAAAGGACTTAATAAAAATAATTCCATCATAACATAATCAAATCAATTTAAAAGTAGGGATAGAAACAGAAACATATATTATCTTAGATGGAAAATAATTTTGATAAAACACTTGAACTTCATTCTTGAGGAAAATATCCTTTCTACTTCAAAAACATTTTTCCTTTCTTAATATGTCAAACAATTTTAAACTAAATGAAGTTGATTAAAAATAAATTGGTAAACCTGGAAAGGAAGCTTCATGTAAATAATGTTCTAAAAATACATTCATGCCGTATAAGTTAAAGAAAAACAATCTTCTCATACTTTGACCAGAAAAGTCAAAAAGTACCTCGTACTAAAAACGACAAAAGATTCCTTTCACATCATTTACTAAAAACTCACTAATGGGTAAAATTGGATTTCAAAAATTGTAGGAGGATATAAATAATATTACATATTGAGTAAACATGGATGTGGATGATAAATATTACACAGTAAATTCGGAAGTATAAAAAATCTCGGATAAAAATGACATATTGAGATTTTCCCTTACCATAGGTCCGATTTTCTTCATACATGTCTGAACCTCATATATAATGTTTTAAATAATGTTATTGAATTATTATAGAATCGTACTAATTGTTATGATATCATATATGGTCATATTCTTAGCTTCATATTAGTAATATTTCATTGTTGCTTGTTATTCGGGTGTTTATTGCTTTTTTTACTTATGCATGATTTGTTGAATAAATTCTTATTCTTCTTTTTAGGTTATAGATACCTCATTCCCAGAATTTTATTAGTGTAATATATATCATATTTATTCATTCAATTAATTTATATAATCATTATTCATTAAATATCATGTAGAACGAGTCACATCACATCGTGGAGACGGTAGGCTGTGCGTAGGCACGAGCGATGATATTGTTCCCATGATCATGGAATTGTACTAAAGTGTATTTATACTATTTCAGAATCAATATCACTTTACAATAACCATATACAGTTATTTTTTACCCCATTGTAACCATCCATGTATGGTGGTGGTGGAAAACAGATTACACCATGGTGTGTAGACGGTAATCCGTACGTACGCACGTGCAGTGATTTCATTTTCCGTAGGATGGATAGGAGGTGAAATAAATTTGTTTCATATTTATAATAACATATAAGTATATGAGTGATACTGATGTAATTACTTCATAATGAAACAACTAAAGAAGAAGAATTAGAAGAAGAAATAATGTTGAAAGAATTGGTGACGGACATTACCTCTTTTTTGAAGCGCCTCTTCTTAGCCTTTTCTTAGGGCACTAAAGACGGTCTTTGAAGAATATAATGACCTCTATGATGTTTGTAGGGAAGTGGATAAGAAAAATTGGCGGGGTTTTTCTGATCATGAAGGCTCAAAGTGGTTTTAGGAGGAGAGGGAGGAGGTTCCGTTTTATAAGGGAGGAGAGGGGCACTATAAGAAAAACATAAAATATTATTTTACAGTAAAGTCATATTCAGTTTTAAATAGCTCAAAGTTGATTTATTTATAAGATAAGGTGGGTATGGGTCTCAAACCTCTCAACCAATAGATTTTAGACAATTTTAGGTTACTATTTAACCTTATCATTTAGATTTAACTCTAAGTTAAATAATTTAACTTTTACCGTGTCTTCTTGTATTCTTACACTATTTGGTTAATAAATTTACTATAACAAGACATTCGAACCAAAAGTGGTTCGTTATTAATATATATAAATTTATCTAAGTCATTTGGCTAAACCTCAGATTTTTAGGAATAAAATAACAATTAATAATATAATATTTGTGTTAAAAACTATTTTATGTTAATTTTGACACTATTTGGTAATTGATTTTTGTGAAACTCATAACATCATGATAAGTTCGAACGAAGTTACATAAATCAATACTAATATGTCATATTAACCTATAAAATTATTTTAATTCATGAAAAGTCTCAAATTAAATTTATTTGGGTATTTATAATATCAATTATGTTAATATTTCCTTAATAAGGTAATTACTTCATCATCATTGTGTCATAAATAAATTAAATTATTTAAATTCTAAAAATTAGAAAAAAAATACCATTATGTTGGAAATATTTTTAGATTTATAATGAATATTTATATTCAAATTTATCTTATTTATAACCATATATTAAAAAAATTAGTTATTAAACATTGATCTAAACTATTTTAAATTTTCTTTAAATAAAATAATATTAAATGTCCTAATCTAATCAAAGTGGACTTAAATGGTCATATTTTATTCCTAGGGTTGTTTTTGGTCTAATTAAACGTATCCAATAGAATTAGTACTTGTGTTAGGGTAATAATAGTACCATTTTTACCCTTAATTACCCAATTTACTTTTAACGGTGGTAAATAAAAGTAAAAAGTTACTATTCACAAAAAAATTATTTTTATCTTATTGAAACACTTTTACTCCTTTATATTAACTGCATCTCTCAGATTTTCAAAAATCCACTCATAGATGAAGTATAATTAAGTTTTATGTAAATTTTTAAACTCTCTTAGAAGGTGGGTAAAAGACGGTGAAAAGTTCAATAATATTTTATATATATATAAAATTATTATAAAATGACTCCAATGAATTACTTTGAACTTATATTGGTATTATGTTTCAATTTTGACCTAAAATATCTTTAAATAAATTAAATAATTATTTAAATAAAAATTCACTTTTTTAAATAGTAACCCAGTGTTTTCACTATTCATCAAAAATTGAAAGTTTTCAGAAAAATACCCAAAATTCACCCCAGGATAATTTCAATATTATGAATCCAAAACTGAAGTCCGTTTTGAAAGATAAAATTTATAAAATTTCAAAAAATGGGTGTTATTATTCATAATGGCTAGTTTATATACTATTTTAATAACATTTCGTTGTTTAGTGAAACTCGGTATTATGTACAACACACACTATCAAGGAAGGTTGCTCTTGCATGAAATGCAAGCCAAGATAGTGTTATGTGTGGTGAAAGATTCTTTTGATGATGTATATAACATAAAAAAAATATTTCTCATAAAAATCTCGGGTGTTACATTCTACCCCCCTTAAAATGAATTTCTCCCTCGAAATTCGTCACTTTGTAATAAACAGATGGCGATACCTCTCCCTCATCATATCCTCAAGCTCCCATGTAGCTTCTTTTAATTGGTGGTTCCTCCATAAAACATTCACCAAGCGAGTGGTCTTGTTCTGTAAGACTTTTTCGCTATGATCCATAATCTCTATTGGATGTTCTTCATAAGAAATATCTTTCTCCAATGGTACATCTTCTGAGCTAAGTACATGTGATGGATCAGGTATGTACTTTCTCAGGAGAGATACATGGAACACATCGTGAACTTGAGAGAGATTCGGTGGAAGAACCAATCGGTAAGCTACTTTCCCAACACGGTCCAGTATTTCAAAAGAACCGACATACATAGGGCTCTGTTTTCCCTTCATTCCAAATCTCGTTACTCTCTTCCAAGGAGATATTCGTAAGAACAATTTATCACCCACTTCAAACTCTAGGTCTTTTCTTCGGTTATCGGCATAACTTTTTTTTGACTTTGAGCTACTTTTATGTGTTCTTGAATAGATCAGACCTTTTCTGCCATCTCATCAACAAGATCTGGTCCTAATAGCTTTCTTTCCCCCTCTTTATCCCAACAAGTTAGAGTTCAGAATTTCATTCCATAGAGAGCTTTATAAGGTGACATATGAATACTAGAGTGAAATCTATTATTATAAGAAAATTCCACCAAAGGTAGGTGTTGATCCCAACCACCTTTGAAATCCATAGAGCAAACTCTTAACATATCTTCTAGAGTTTGAATTGTTCTCTCAGACTGACCGTCTGTCTGAGGATGATAAATAGTGCTGAAACTCAACTCTATATCCAGAGTATGCTAAAGACTTCGCCAAAACATTGAGGTAATCCTCGGATCCCGGTCAGATATAATGGAAAGTGGTACTCCATGCAATCTTACCACTTCTTTCACATATATCCTGGAAAGATGATCAAGAGAGAAATATTCTCTAATAGCAATGAAGTGTGCTGACATCGTAAGTCGATCAACTATGACCCACATAGCATTATTGCCTTTGGATGTTTTAGGAAGTCTGGTGACAAATTCCATAGTGATGTTTTCCCATTTCCATTCTGGTATGGGTAATGGTTGTAACATCCCCTTAGACTTATATCTCTTAGATTTAACTTACTGAAAAACAAAGCATCAAGAGACATATTCAGCAACATCTCTTTTCATGTCATCCAACCAGAAGTACTCTTTCAGGTCCCTATTCATCTTTGTGCTTCCAAGATGAATAGAGAATGAAAAAGATTGAGCCTCATCTAGTAGCACCTTCTTTAATTTTGGGATGGGGGGAACACAAACCCAATTCCTGAACCTTATTATCCCATCACAATAAATGTTGAATTCAGGAACATTTCTCACCTTCTTTGGTAACTATACATCTTCTTTCTGTGCCTCTTTAATCTTCACATGTATAGATGGTTGAACATTCATTTGATAAGGATAAGATTTTCCCCCTTCCATTACAATTCCAAGATCAATCCTTTCTAAATCCATAAATATTGGATCTTTTGTGATCCTCATCATGGATAAGCTGGCATGGTCTTGTCGACTTAATGCATCTGCCACCTTGTTTTCCTTCCCAGGGTGATAATGAATTGAGCAGTCGTAGTACTTAATAAATTTCAACCATCTTTTTTGATGCTTATGCGGCTCCTTTTGTGTGAAAAAATACTTTAAACTTTTATGACCAGTATAAATATCACACCTTTAACCATATGGATAATGCCTCCAAATCTTTAATGCAAATATTACCGCAGATAACTCAAAATCATGAGTTGGGTAATTTTTCTCATGGATTTTCAACTGTCATGGGGCATAAGTTATCACCATATCATTTTCCATGAGAACACACCCCAATCCCTTCTTGGATGCATCACTATAGATCACAAACCGTTCTCCACTACAATGCAGTGTGAGTACAGGTGCACTAGATAACCTTCTTTGTAACTCCTTGAAATTCTCTTCACACTCCTCTGTCCACACAAACTTAACTCTTTTTCGATTCAACCTGGTGAGTGGATTAGATAATCATGAAAAATTATTCAGAAAAAATTGATAATATCCAGCCAAACCAAGAAAAATTCGGATCTTAGTTACTATTGTTTGTCTCGACCATCTTTTGATAACCTCTATTTTTGCTGGATCGATAGATATCCCCTATTTTGAGATTATGTGACCCAAAAATGAGACTGTTTGAAGCCAAAATTCACACTTGGTAAATTTGACATAAAGCTTCTCATTTCTCAAGGTCCTCAATACAATTCTCAAGTGATCTTCATGTTCTTCCTTGCTCTATGAATAGACAATAATATCATCTATAAAGACTACCACAAACTGATAAAGATTGTCTCTAAAGACTCTATTCATTAGATCAATAAAGATGTAAGGGGAATTAGTAAGACCAAATAGAATCACTATAAATTCATAGTGTCCATACCTTGTATGGAAGTCTGTCTTTGGTATATCATCTCTTTTAACCCTTAATTGTTGATACCCTGAATGAAGATCAATCATGGAAAAGTATTGAGCTCTGCATAGTTGTTCAAAAAAGACATCAATGCATGGGAGAGGATATTTGTTCTTGATAGTGATCTTGTTAAGTTCTTGATAATCAATGCAGAGCCTCATTGATCTATCTTTCTTTTTAACAAACAGATCATGTGCTCCCCAAGGTGATGCACTAGGTCGTATGAATCCCTTATCAAGATTCTCTTGGAGTTGCTACATCAATTCCTACAACTCGATTTGGGACATTCTATAAGGTGTGTTTGATATAGTCATAACACCCGGTATGAGTTCTATTGAAAACTCAACTTCACGTTTTGGTGGAAGACCTGGCAATTCCTTAGGAAAGACATCGTCAAACTCCCGTACAATGAGAATATTCTTAATCATGAGTTTCTCTCCAACCATTTGAGATAAATAACATTCATTTAGTGGAATCATGACCCATAAGATGGAAGAAATTTCTACTAGAAGGTTATGTTCATCTTTTCCTCAATAGACGATCATAGATAGGTCTGGAATATGAAATGTGACTTCCCTTCTTTGGAAATTGATATGAGCTCTATATAAATAAATCAAATTTGTGCCAAGAATCACATCAAATTCCACTATAGGAAGGATCCCAAGATTTGGAGGAAACACTTTCCCACAAACATCTATCGGAGAAGAATTATAAACTTTTGATGTGATTGTTGTTCTATTAGGGGTGGTAACAGCTGACTCAACATCTAATTGTTGAGGTAATACGGCAATAACTTTAGAAAATTCTTCATAAATAAAAGACTGGGTTGATCCAAAATCAAATGAAACATTTTCTACATTAGATTGGATGGTATGTGTACCTTTCACCACTTCGTTATCATAGTCCACATCGCTGATAGAAATTGCATGTGAATTTCCTTTTTCATTAGCCTTAAGAGTTTGTTGATGTCGATCATCATTATCAACCCTTGGATTAGGGCATTTATTGGAATAATTTCACATTTCCTTGTACTTGTAACATTGAAGTGTAGGAGGTTCACTCTATGTAGCCTTTTCTTTGTTCGCATCACTAGACATCTTCTTCTCATCATTGTGGCATTTAAATGTCTGAGGACCTTCTTTTCCACATTTGAAACATTTACTTGTCCCATTAAGACAACTCCCTCTATGTTTCTTTCCACACTTTGAGCATAAGAGAAAACTCATCTTCTTTTCAGTGTGCTCTTTAGATTTCCCTTTTAATTCCATTTTCATATTCTTATCAAACCCATATGACTGATGGGTTACTCTAATCTCTATCTCAAACTTGAGAACACATAAAATGATTTCCTCATAGCTATTGAAGTCCCTTATGCATAACTCCCTTTGAAGACTTGTTTTTAAGCCACTTAAGAATCGATTGATTGTACTCTTAGGTTGCATAATAATCCCAGAATTGTACCTTGCATGTCTTCTAAAATTTTCATTGTAGGTACCAATAGATTCATCATCCTTTTTCTTTAGTTCAAGAAACTCCCCCATCTTTGTTCGAAGAATATGAGGGAAGTACTTATTGAAAAACAAGTTCTTGAACTCGTCTCATTCCATGGATTCAATTTTCATCCCTTTGCCTCATATTCTTGATAAGATTCCATTATTTATCAACTGCACCTTCCAAACGATATACTTCTAAGATGACTTTATCATGTTCAGAACATTGAATAACTGAAAATATCTTTTCAGTCGTACTGATCCATTATTCAACCACTAATGGATCTGTAGACCCGCTGAATGAGGGTGGATGCTGACTCATGAAGCATTCAACAGAATGTTGCTCCTTCCTTTTCTCGTTTGTAAGTCATGCATGATTCATAGCTTAAGAAATTTGTGTGAGCATGGCTACATGATTTTTCATTCCAGCTCCCATAACGTTTGGTTGCTGAGGGGGACAATCATTGCACTTCCCGTCACATTCAGCATTAACACGGTTCCTTCTGGTTCCAACCCTTGACTAAAACCAATAATCTTAGTGTGAGAAACACTAATAATAATAGGAAAACCACATAATCAAGAATAAAATTTCACACTTAAGGACTTATCATAGGCTATTCATGGCCATTTCTAAAACACTACGATTGTGTTCTATGCTTAGAATTATCCTTAGGGTTCTTACTAAGGCTATCACATCCTAGTTTCCAAAGGTTAACTATATCTTTCCTCTGATACCAACTATAACGACCCATAATTTATATACATTATTATTAATTCTGAATTGAAGCATACTTATTACAACATATAACAAAAACATCGTAGGATCGTATAGGTATAGTGTCTTTAGAAATTGGGAAACATAAACAACTGGTTCATAAAGAATCTACATTCTCTCCTGTTTATTTCTTCATATCTAGAGTCCCATTTAGAATATCTTACCTAATAACCTTCCTCCTGACCTGGGGAATGAAAACATACAAAAGGGTGAGCTCAAATGCTCCGTAAGGTTAAACAAAGGAAATATCATATTCATAAGAACGCAATATTTCGAAAATCATAACCTACAAAAGAGATCATAATATCATAACATGGGATAAATCATAGTAGTGAAATGTAATCCCAATAATCATAACAAAAAACATGAAACTTTGTTGCATACACACATAATCATAGAGAATCATTTATTAGAAGTCAAGACTCATTTCCAAGACTATCTTAGCGAACAAAGTCCATTTTTGAACCGAGTTCACTCCTCGTTTCAGTCCTGTATCACTACACTGGATTAACCTACCATTCTAGCCATGTATATCTCATGAGATATAAATCCTTACCTAATGCATTGGAGGGAGATATAGGTCCCACACATCTCATAATTATGCCATTCTTATTTCTTCCACAAGATCATAAATCATACATCACAGCATAACCCATGTAATAAAATAGGATTTTTAAACATCATGCCATCATAACATAAATCAAATAAGATAAAAGAAATTCATTAAAATAATTCCATCACAACATAATCAAATCAATGTAAAAATAGGGATAGAAATAGAACCCTATATTATCTTAGATGGAATATAATTTTGATAAAACACTTGAACTTTATTCTTGAAGAAAATATCCTTTCTACTTAAAAAATATTTTTCCATTCTTAACATGTTATACAATTTTAAACTAAAAGAAGTTGATTAAAAATAAACATGAAAACTTTTAAAGTAAGATTCATTGAAATAATTTTCTAAAATCCATTCATGCTGTATATGTAAAAGAAAAACATTCTTCTCGTACTTTGGATGGAAAAGTCAAAAAGTACCTCGTACTAAAAACGAAAAAAGATTATTTTCATATATTTTACTAAGAACTCACTAATGGGTAAAATTGGATTGAAAAAATTGTAGGAGGATATAATTAATATTACATATTGAGTAAACATGGATGTGGATGATAAATATTCCCCAATAAATTTTAGAGTATAAACAATCTTGGATAAAAATGAGAATTTGAGATTTTCCCTTACGTTAGGCCTGATTTGCTTTGTACGTGTCTGAACCTCTATTATAAGGATTTAAATAATGTTATTGAATTATTCAAGAATCATAATCATTGTTATGATATCATATATGGTCATATTCTTAGCTTCGTATTAGTAATATTTAATTGCTACTTGTTATTCATGTGTTTATTTCTTTTTGTTCTTATGCGTGTTTTGTTGAATAAATTCTTATTATTTTTTTAGGGTATAGATACCTAATTTCCAGAATGGTATTAGTGTAATATATATCATATTTATTCATTCAATTAATTTATGTAATCATTATTCATTGAAGATCATGTAGAACGAGTCACATCACATCATGGTGACGGTAGGCCGTACATACGCACGAGCGATGATATCGTTCCCATGATCATGTAATTGTATTGAAGGGTATCTATAATATTTAATAATAAATATCACTTTACAATAATCATATATAGTTATTTTTTTACACCATTATACCCATCCATGTAAGGTAGTGGTGGAAAATTGATTACACCACAGCGTGGAGATGGTATTCCGTATGTATGCACGCGCGGTGATTTCATTTTCCGTAGGATGGATAGAAGGTGAAATAAGGTTGTTTCATATTTATAATAACATATAATTATATTAGTGATACTGATGTAATTACTTCATTATGAAAAAAATATAGACGAATAAGTAGAGAAGAAATAAAGTTGAAAGAATCGGTAACGGACATTACCTCTTACTTGAAGCGCCTCTTCTTAGCCTTCTCTTAGGGCACTAAATATGGTCTTTGAAGAAGACCGGGACATCTAGGATGTTTCTAGGGAAGTGGAGAAGAGGAATTGGTAGTTTTTGGACGATCATGAAGGCTCAATGTGGTGTGAGGAGGAGAGGGAGGAGGTGCCCTTTTATAAGGGAGGAGAGGGGCACTTTAAGAAAGATTTTAAATATTATTTTATAATAAAGTCATATTAGGTTTTTAATAGCTCAAAATTGATTTATTTCTAAGATAATGTGGGTATGGGTCTAAATACACTCAACCAATAGATTATATACAAGTTTAGGTTACTATTTTATCCTTATCATTTAGTTTTAACTCTGAGTTAAATAATCTAACTTTTACCGTGTCTTCTTGTTTTCTTACACTATATTGTTAATAAACGTACTATAACAGGCCAAAAGAACCCCAAGTGGTTAATTATTAATATATATAACCTTATCTAAGTCATTTTTTTAACCATATATTTTTATGAATAAAATAACAGTTAATAATATAATATTTGTTTTAAAAACTATTTTATGTCAATTTTGACACTATTTGGTACTTGATTTTTGTGAAAATTATAACAACATGATTAGTTCGAAAAAATTTACTTAAAGCAATAATAATATGTCATATTAACCTATAAAACTATTTTAATTCCTGAAAAATCTCAAATTAAATTCATATTGGTATTTATAATATCAATTATGTTAATATTTCCTTAATAAGGTAATTACATCATCATCATTGTGTCATAAATAAATTAAATTATTTAAAGTCTAAAAACTATAAATAAACCACCATTATGTTGGAAATATTTTTATATTTATAATTAATATTTATAGTCGAATTTATCTTATTTATAACCCTATATTAAAAATGTATCAGTTATTAAACATTGATTTTAACTATTTTAACTCTTCTTTAAATAAAATAATATTAAATGTCCTAATCTAATCCAGGTGGACCTAAATGATCATATTTTATTCCTAAGGTTTTTTTGGTCAAATTAAACTTATCCAATAGAATTAGGACATGTGTTAGGGTAATAATAATACCATTTTTACCCTTAATTACCCCATTTACTTTTAATGGTGGTAAATAAAAGTAAAAAGTTACCATTCACCAAAAATTATTTTTATCTTATTTAACCACATTTTAATCCTTGATATTAACTGTGTCTCTAAGATTTTCAAAATTTCACTCACAATGGTGGTAAAATTATGTTTTATGTAAATTTTCTAACTCTCCTAGGAGGTGGGTAAAAGACGGTGAAGAGTTCAATAAAATTTTTTATATATCTAAAATTATTATAAAATGACTCCAATGAATTACTTTGAACTTATATAGGTATTATGTATCAATTTTTAACTAAAATAAATTTAAATAAAATAAATAATTATTTAAATAAAAAGTCGGTTTTTAAATATTAACCTAGTGTTTTCACTATTCATCAAAAATTGAAAGTTTTCAGAAAAATACCAAAAATTCACCCTAGGATAATTTTTATATTCTTAATCCAAAAATGAAGTCCATTTGGAAAGATAAATTTTTTAAAATATCAAAAATTAGTTATTATAATTCATAACGGCTGGTTTATATAATATTTTAATAACATATTGTTGTTTAGTGAAACTCAATTTTGTGTACAACACACGCTATCAAGGAAGGTTTATCTTCTGTGAAATGCAAGCCATGACAGTGTTGTGTGTAGTGAAATATTCCTTTGATGATGTATATAACATAATATCAAAATATTTCTCATACAAATCTCGGTTGTTACAACTACTATAGAGATAACTGTCACAAAGGCGCTTCATGCTTCTAGAAAGTGGGATCATAGATTTCCCTGTTAAAATTATAAATCCACCATTTGGGGATACTATAAGACTCCATTTATTTCTTAGAGCCTGATTCAAAACATATATAAAACATCTTTAGTGAAATATGTTCACCGATGACATTATCTCATAGTAATGAGAATGTTGAAAGTCTCTTTCCCTAGAGTCGTCACCAGCTACTAAGGATGGAGAAAGGTGATGAAGGTCCATGATGTTTTCTGTTTAATTTATCAGTAATATTTCATTATATTTTAGACAAATCAACTCATGATCCCTATCATCCATCAATGTACCTAGATAGAAGTGGCTTTAGAACTTCACCTAGAAGCCCTTCTAGGATAACTCATCTTATTGCCAAGATTGCAACATAATGTCCCACCCACACATGGATGGTCCATGAAGAAAGTAAGAAGTAATATTCTCTATCATATATGTTGGTGTATCAGGATTCTTGAAGATAATCTAGACAGAATTGATCTCAACCTCATCTCCCCAGGGGCCTCCCTCCCCAATGAACTTATTTGGATGCAACATCCAAAACTCTCTCGTTATCTTAGACATCAAAGGGATGGGGTGAAAAAACTCCCTCTACATATATCACATAGCCCTTAAGAATCTATCATGGAGTTGTTCATCCATATGTTTCTTCAGATCTACACTAAGTTATCTATAAGCAACATTAGGATCATGTAAATTTCCACTCTCCTGACTCCCGAATCAAAGATGACGACGATAATTTTTTTCTACAAAGAAAAATGAACTCCTTATGTTATAGGATACACAACAAGGTAAACATAAATAGGTGATAATAATATTGTACCACTAAATTAATGTTACTCTAAACATGGATTATCAAGTGAATTATCAAAATAGAAGAGTTTCTTTCATTTCATTTATTAGGACAAAAAAGGTGTTTCATTTCACAGAAATTCTAGACCGATATATCACATTCGATGGATATGTATATGTAATGAACAATAAATTTCAATATATATATTTATGTTTATATCATGTTTCATTCATGTTTATATCATGTCGTACCAATCCATGAGTAAAATCTCAATAAATAGTAACATCAAAACTATAACATGTGAGATTCATAAAATAGCCTCATCCAAAGAGACTCTATTTTCCTCACACATGGGTGAGCTACTCCCATGTATGATCTTATTATCAAGTCTTAACATATCCTATTCTCATTTCTACCATTCAAAATTTTTAATGCAACATAAACAACCTTACCTCTAATCCAAATTTCTATCATCCTAGGCCCGATTCTATATCATGTGACCAATCTAGGTTGTATACATAACCATAAGTGTGCCTCCCCATATTATAGAAGATAGAAACTAGTCATGAGGTTGTAAGTAATATAATGGATATATTATACCCTCCGGTATAGTTGAATAACAGCATAAGGAAAATATAATAATAGTGTTAGAAAATAGAAAACATAGAAATGATCAATATATAACAATAGAAGAATGATGAGACAAATTGAATAATTCAAGGAATGTTAGGATGGAATGTAAATATACGTTCTTATGATTTTCATACAAATACATAATTTTATTAAATTATAAAATACACTAAGAACCCAGTCCTGAACCCCCTGGACATCTTATCTCCAAGCACTTCCCCATCCAGCAATCACCATCAATAATGGGGTCTATTTCCCATATCCAATCCTATATCCATGAAATCAATCTAGGTAACAAATAGTGGTATGTCCCATGTGTGACTAAAACATAGTAGGTCCAAACCACTTTTTCTAAACAAATCCATAGTGAGGAATATAGTGCAGGCAATAAATGGATACAAAGGGTATTAATTTAATTATTTAATACTATGAATAAAATAATCCTGCTGAATCTGAAGCTCTAGGTTGACACATGGGGCTAGCAAAACCTTTTATATCACCATAATGGATAACTCTGAACATGTTTTCAAGCAATTACATCTATATATATAACCATCAAATGGTATAGTACAAAACATAATTACATGTAATGTAACGCCCCGACCCTAGTTTCCTAGAGTCGGTGCATTATTACATAACATTGGCATGATCACAAGAAAGATCAAATCTCGAAAGACCGATTGGTTTAGTAGCCTTGGAAACACTAGATATATTCATAAGTTTTACATTACATCATAAAATCAAAAACTACTACAACAACATAAATTTTCCACAGTCCACACTACAATCCCCTCATAATATCCCTGCAGGTCATTCATAACTTACATCTTCACTTCCTGGGAAAAATAAAACATAGAAAAGGGGTGAGCTCAAATGCCCAGTAAGGATAACAATATAGCGGAAACCTTCATCAATAAGAATAAACATTTAAGGCAATGTATAACTAAAACAAAAGCCTTTTAAACATGAACTTTCAACATGGTATGGCATAAATAAAATGAAATAATGCCATTTACTTATTCACATGGATATTCCACTAATCGAATAATCACATGCAAAAATAAATAACCACTTTCATAATGTTGGAATGCATAATTCCAGACTATCATAACCACATAGCCAAGGCCTCGTGCCATGACTACAAATAAGATTTTGTCAAGGCCTTGTGCCAAGACACTAGTTTGTCTCATGAGACCTACCGATGCAATTTTTTTTAAGAAGATACTTACGTTAAAAATTGCTAAAATACACTCCAGTGTTTTTCTGAAAACATTATGCAAGCTTCTGAAAACAAAATAACTAATTATGAGACTGCTCGACTAATTACAGGCCATGATGGGTCCACTCCCAATCCCTTCCTGTCTACCAAACTCGAGAGTCAGGTTTTCTGAAAACATTTTTAAGCTTGCGTTAAATACGTATACATTTGCACTCGATTTTCATATATTTGAGAGAAATATCTCTTTTTTTGAAATCATTTAAAAATAACATAATTATAATAGAAAACCTTTATTTTTAAAATGTCCTTGTAAGCTTGTAAGGGATTCTTTGAAGATTTTATAACGGCGGTAAATAGCCGGACCCGCCGTATAAGTTAAAAAAACATTCTTACCTTAATTCTGTTGAAAAGGTTAAAAGGGACCTTGTTTTGAAAACGACGGAAAGATTCCTTTATAAACCACTTATAAAAGTCAAAATGGGTATAAATGACTTTAACTCATATTCTAGTAAATAGTAAAAATGTTTTGAAATACATTTTTAAGAAACATGGATGTGGATGATAAAGATATCCCAGTAGATTATTACATATAAACAACCTCGGATAATGAAGAGATTGTGAAATAACCCTTACCTTGTACTTTTCCTTGGTTGGGGTAGGTTAACCTCCTGTATAATGGTGAAATAGTTGTTATTAAATTATACAAGAATCATATATATTAATATGATATCATATATGATCTTTTAACATTGATTTGTTAATAATATCTTAGAATTATCGTCGTTTCGGGAGTTAACTTACTCATTTTCTTTTATATGTTTTGTTACATAAGCCATGGTTGTTGTATCTTATTCATATCCAGAATGATATACAGTCCTTAAACATCATTTTTAAATCATCAAATGATAATTATACTTGAATGGATACGATGGAGAATGAATCTCATCGCGTTCGTGGAGACGGTAGTCCGTACGTACGCACGAGCGACAATATCATTCTTTTGATATTAAAATAATATATAAATGGATGGTATATCATATATACAGAATCATTAACATGTTATATTTATTATTTACATGAGTTACACATCATTATTATACCCATCCAAATAATATTATATTGAATAACAATTACACCACGACGTGGAGACGGTAAGCCGTACGTACGCACGTATGGTGACATGTTATTCAAAGGGTGGATAGAATACTGAATATGATTGTACCATATTTATAATAACATCACAGTATATGTGAGATACTGGATTTATTATTTCAGAATGGTAAGAACAAAGGAAGAAGAAGTGGAAGAAGAAATGAACTTAGAAAAGGGTGGTGAAATCATTACCTCTTCTTCGGGTTCTTCCTTTTGATTTGATCAAAAGGGCTCCTTAGGTTGGCTTTCTGATCAAACTAAGGCCTCTAGGTTGTATTGAGGGATGTTGGGAGAGTATTTGAGCAGAGTTTGGCCGAACCAAAAGGCTTTGAAGGTGTGACGAAATGAGAAGGAGGAGTGCCCTTTTATAAGAGGGGTGAGGGGCACCTTTGGAAAAGTTAGAAATATTAATTTATAATAAATTCATATTCGGTTTACAAAGGCTCCAAAGTTGACTATTCAAAGGATGAGGTGTGGATAGGTCGAAAACAACTCATCCAATAGAATTTAGACAGGTTTGGGTACCTATATTAACCTTATCTTTAAGTATTAACTCTAAGTTAATTAGTTTCACTTTTACAATGTCTCTTTGTATTTTATATATTATGGTTAATAAACTTACTATATACATCCAAGAGACCCCCAAGTGGTCCATTAATGATTAACCTATCATGATATAAGTCTCTTGGCCGAACCTTAGATTTTTAGGAATTTAATATCAATTAATAATATAATATTTGTTTTAAGAATTCTTTTATGTCAATTTTGACACTATTCATTAGTTGATTTTTGTGAAACTCATAACAGATTTATTACTTCGAACAAAGTCAATTAAATCAATCCTAATATATCATATTATCCTAGAAAATTAGTTTAATTCATTAAAAGTTTCATATTATAATTATTTGGGTATTTATAAGATCAATTATTTTTATTTTTCACTATTTTAGTAATTACTGCATCATCATTGTGTCATAAATAAAATAAATTATATAATGTCTAAAAATTATAAATAAAATATCATTATGTAGGAAATCTTTTTAGCTTTCTAATTAATATTTATAATCGAAAATCCAACATGTATAACCCTATGTAAAAATTGTTCTTCTAAAAGATGTAAGCTTATGCCATTTTTATTTTTATTTTAACTTTATTAATATAAAGTGTCCCTACCACATACAAGTGGCTCCAAGGGGTCCCCAAATTGACCAAAGGATGCCCATGGTGGGTTATGTGTCCACCAATAAGGTTAGGACACGTTTTAGGGTAATTTTGTATTATTATAATATTATTTTTTTAACCCTTATTTACCGGATTTACCCTTTAACCATGGTAAATAAAATATTTACCACAGTAACTATTCAAAATGTCTAAAAATAAAAGTTACCTATTTACACAATTTGAACATCCTGATTCCAAATATGGAATCCATTTTCCTAAATTCAAAACACAGAAGTGGCAGAAATTAATTTAAAATTAATTCCCGCTGTCAAAACAAAAAGCGTGTTTTTAAGAGATAATAACTATCAAAAGATTGACACTTGTTTATGTTCGGTTTAATTGTAAAATTATGTCCAATGATAAACATTAAATTGAATGGTAAAAATATATTCTAAATATACTTTAAAACCACTCAAATTCATAATTTATCACTATTAATTATTTTGATTAAAAAAGTTGTTTTTAATTAAAATTTAGAAATTTTCACTATTCATCAAAATATGAAAGTTATCCGAAATGTACCAAAATTTCACCCTAGGCTAATTTTGATATTCCGAATCCAAAAATGAAGTCCATTTTGAAATATAGAATATATATGATTTCAAAAAGTAGGTATTACTATTCACAACGGCTAGTTTAATTAGTTGTGGTGTGTGTTAGAACTCGAGGTTGCGTACAACACACGCTATCGCATTATTCGAAGGGAAACGTACCGTAGAAGCTTGGGGTGTTACATTCTCCCCTCCTTCAAATAATTGCGTCCTCGCAATTTCTAGGGTATTACTGCATAAAAATACTCGGGTGGTTCTTCATCATAAGTTCCTCGGGTTCCCATGTTGCCTCTTCCATTTTATGATTTCTCCACAAAACTTTTACCAGACGCGTCGTCCGGTTTCTCAGTACTTGTTCTCCTGTATCAAGAATCCTGATGGGCTCTTCGCAATAAGACAGATCGGGTTCCAGTTCTAATTCCCCATAGGTGAGTACATGCGTTGGGTCAGGCATGTATTTCCTCAACAGAGATACGTGGAACACATCGTGAACTTTGGAGAGACTTGGCGGCATTGCCAATCGGTAAGCTACAGCCCCAATTCGTTCTAGAATTTCGAAAGGTCCGATGTACCTGGGACTCAATTTACCTTTCTTACCAAAACGTATGACTCCCTTCCACGGAGATACCTTCAGGAAAACATGATCACCGACTTGAAATTCCAAATCCTTCCTTCGATTATCGGCATAGCTCTTCTGCCTACTCTGAGCTGCTTTGATGTGATTTTGGATTACCTTCACCTTTTCCACCGTTTCCTCCACCAGTTCTGGGCCTACAAGTTTTCTTTCACCAACGTCATCCCAACAGGTTGGTGTACGACATCTCTTTCCGTATAACGCTTCATATGGTGCCATTTGTATACTCGAATGGAAGCTATTGTTATAGGAAAATTCTACCAGAGGTAAATATTGATCCCACATACCCTGAAAATCAAGTGAGCAAGATCTCAACATGTCTTCTAAGGTCTGAATAGTCCGTTCTGATTTTCCGTCTGTCTGAGGGTGGTAAGCAGTGCTCAAATGAAGTTCAGTATCCAGGGATTTCTGAAGACTTTTCCAAAATCTTGAAGTAAAACGGGGATCACGATCAGAAACAATCGATAGGGGAACTCCATGAAGTCTCACAACTTCATTAATGTATAGTCTTGCTAGACGTTCCAGGGGTAGATCTTCTCTTATAGCAAGAAAATGTGCTGACTTGGTAAGACGATCAACAATAACCCATATTGCATCGTTCCTTCTAGGAGTCTTTGGTAGCCCCATGACAAAGTCCATCGTAATATTGTCCCATTTCCACTCCGGTATGGGAAGAGGTTGCATGACTCCTCCAGGCTGTTGCCTTCCAGCTTTCACTTGTTGACAAACCATACATCTTGATACAAAATCAGCAATCTCCCTCTTCATGTTGTCCCACCAAAAATGTTCCTTCAAATCTCTATACATTTTGGTGCTCCCAGGGTGTATAGAGAAATTGGAACTATGAGCATCATCCAGCAATTCCCTTTTTAGATCAGGTATATTGGGAACACAAAGTCTCTTCCCGAATTTCAAAATTACATCTTCATACACAAAGTCTCTCAATCTCTCATCATTCACAGCTTTAATCTTCTTTTGGAATTCGTCATCATCGGTCTGAGAACTCTTAATCCTTTCTAGTAAAGATGGTTTGGCAACCATTTGAAAAAGCATTGACGTTTCACCTTCCCTGGTTATTCCCATGTCCATCTTCTCTAGATCCATGAAAATTGGATCCCTTTCAATTCTCATCATGTTCAGAACTCCATGGTCTTTTCTGCTCAAAGCATCTGCTACTTTGTTTGCTTTCCCCGGGTGGTAGTGTATCGTGAAATCATAATCCTTGAGTAATTCAAGCCATCTCCTTTGCCTCATGTTGAGTTCTTTTTGTGAGAAAATATACTTCAAACTCTTGTGATCAGTATAAATCTCACATTTTTCACCATAGAGGTAGTGCCTCCATATCTTCAAAGCAAAGATCACAGCTGCTAACTCAAGATCATGAGTAGGATAGTTTTGTTCATGAATTTTCAACTGTCGTGATGCATAGGCAATAACTCTATCATTCTGCATAAGGACACAACCAAGTCCTTTCTTTGACGCATCACTATAAATAACGAACCCATCATTCCCCGATGGTAGAGTCAATATAGGAGCATTGACTAATCTTCTCTTCAGTTCTTCGAAACATTCTTCACACTCTTTTGTCCAAACAAATTTAACCCCTTTACGTGTGAGCTTCGTTAATGGGTTAGCCAATCGGGCAAAATTCTGGACAAAACGTCGATAATAACCTGCCAAGCCAATAAAACTACGTACCTCAGTTATACTCGTAGGTGCTGGCCATTCTTGGATTGCCTTGGTCTTAGAAGGATCAACAGAGATTCCATCTTTAGAGAACATATGGCCAAGAAAAGAAATCTCCTGAAGCCAGAATTCACACTTGCTAAACTTTCCATATAATTCATGCCTCCTCAGAGTCTTCAAGATAATGCGCAAGTGATTTTCATGATCTTCGTAGGTTTTGGAGTATACCAAGATATCATCAATAAATACCACCACAAATTCATCAAGATACTCCTTGAAAACTCTATTCATCAGATCCATGAATACAGAGGGTGCATTAGTCAATCCAAACGGCATTATAGTAAACTCGTAATGCCCGTACCTGGTTCGAAATGCTGTCTTCAGAATGTCTTCCTTCTTTACACACAACTGATGGTATCCAGATCGAAGGTCAATCTTTGAAAAGTATTGAGCTCCATGCAGTTGGTCAAATAAATCATCAATACGAGGTAGGGGATACTTGTTCTTTATCGTTATAGCATTGATATCCCTGTAGTCGATACATAACCTCATAGATCCATCTTTCTTTTTAACAAAAAGAACAGGGGCTCCCCATGGAGAAACACTAGGGCGAATAAATCCCTTATTACTCAATTCCTCTAGTTGTTTCTTTAGTTCGACTAACTCTACAGTGGCCATTCTATAAGGGGTCTTCGATATAGGCCTTGATCCAGGAATCAAATCAATAGAAAACTCAACTTCTCGTTCTGGAGGATGTCCAGGTAAATCTTCCGGAAATACATCTACAAATTCTTTCACAACAGGTACATCCTCTATTTGAACATTCCTTTCCTCACCGACAGTTATTTCATTCTCTTCCTCCCCAATAATTGAATTAAGTTGAGCTACTGGGGGTGGGTCTAAATAAGAATTAGGTGGTGACGATTATGCTCTAAAAATAAGGTGTTCCTTATCATTATCATCAAGAATCGTAACTTCTTTCTTCTTACAATAAATCTTCACATCATAGTCCGAAAGCCAGTCCATACCGAGGATTATATCAAACTCAATCATAGGTATGACGATGAAATCAGCAGATAAAGAAAATTTATGTGCTCTAATGGGGACTGATTCACAAAACTTTGTTGCAACGATACTTCCCTTAGGAGTTTTAACTGACAACTCCCTTATTAAATCAAATTGGAAATATCTAATTTTCTTAGCAAACTGGGAAGATATGAAACAATGCGATGATCCAGAATCAAATAATGCATTTGCTAAACTTGAGTAAACCATTAAATTACCTGCCACCACGTCTTTCGGAGTTTCTACCTCAGCAGTAGTGATAGCATAAGCCTGGCCTTGATCCCTTGGCCTTTTCTGAGGTAAGTTCTCCTGACGCTTAGGACATGCATTTGCATAATGCCCCATCTCCCTGCAATTGTAGCACTGAACGTTGGTAGCTTCCTTCTTCCCCTTGCAATCATGAGCTTGGTGGCCTTTTTCACCACACTTGTAACAGACTCCCATTCCCTTCAGGCAAGCACCGGGGTGTTTCTTCCCGCACTTACCACAAGATGGATATTCAACCTTTCCCTTCTTCCCCTTATTTCCATTCCCAGATTGATCAGCAGGTCTCTTCTTCTCTTGCTTTGCTTTAAAGTCATAAGACTTAGAGAATTCCTTTTCGGTCTTGATAGCACATGAGACAATGTCTTCGTACGATGAAAAGGATTGTGAGACTAATGCTCGACGGAGAAATGGTTTTAACCCATCAAAGAAACGATCAATCTTACTTCTTGGGTTGCGAATATAATCTCCAGCATACCTCGCTAACCTTGTAAAGTTAGCCTCATACTTTGTGACATTCTCATCCTCCTTTTGTCTCAGACTCAGAAATTGCCTTTCCATATCTGCTCGATGGTCGCGAGGAAAGTATTTTTCTAAAAACAGATCTTTGAACTCCCTCCATTCCATGTTTGATACTTCATCATCTTCCTTCATGTTTTGAATCAATGACCACCATTGATCAGCATCTCCAGTGAGGCGGTAAACTGCCATGGTAACTTTTTCCCTTTCACTACTCCCCAAAGCCTGAAATATTTTCTCTAGGGAAAATATCCATTGCTCAGCTACTAAGGGATTTGTACTCCCATTGAACGTTGGTGGTTGTTGTCTCATGAATCGATCTAACATTGATCCTCCACGCTGCGGATCAGGGTGCTCCATACGGGTAAGGTTATTATTCATAACCTGAGTAAGTTGTCCCAGTACGGTGATTAGCTGATCAGCACCAGTTGCATCACCAGCCCCACTATAATTATCTTGAGCAGGAGGGCAATCCCTACATGGAGTGCGTGCATTGATACGGTTTCCATTTCTTCCACTAGGCGCCATTTCTAAACAATGGCATAAACTAGATCAGTTTATGAATCAAAATACATAATCCCATACTTATAAAACACTTAACATAAATTGAACTATCTATGGATATAATCCATAATCATAAATATGTTTTCTTTGAGGAAGTATATACTCATAAACCCTTCATAATGATTTGTAAAGAAAGTGAGAGTTATCCTAAGCATATCCCCCGGGAGTGTCGTAACCAAGAGTGCAGCAAGGCCCGTTGTCGTGCACCAGTTCTCGTTCGAGTCTAGCTCAAAGAGGTGTTTTCGGGTTTTACCCCGAGGTACATCTGTGCCAGAGCCACCTCTACCTGCTCGTATCCAGACAGGGATGTATTGCTCGCAAAACTCACAAAGTCTCTACAATACCAAAATTCTAGGAAGTTCTTCTATACTAATCCTCAAAGTTCATCTTAGGTCTACGTGCTCTAATCAGAGTTTATCTAAATCTAGCTTCCAAGGTTTGTACTAAACTTCCTCTGATACCAACTGTAACGCCCCGACCCTAGTTTCCTAGAGTCGGTGCATTATTACATAACATTGGCATGATCACAAGAAAGATCAAATCTCGAAAGACCGATTGGTTTAGTAGCCTTGGAAACACTAGATATATTCATAAGTTTTACATTACATCATAAAATCAAAAACTACTACAACAACATAATGTTTCCACAGTCCACACTACAATCCCCTCATAATATCCCTGCAGGTCATTCATAACTTACATCTTCACTTCCTGGGAAAAATAAAACATAGAAAAGGGGTGAGCTCAAATGCCCAGTAAGGATAACAATATAGCGGAAACCTTCATCAATAAGAATAAACATTTAAGGCAATGTATAACTAAAACAAAAGCCTTTTAAACATGAACTTTCAACATGGTATGGCATAAATAAAATGAAATAATGCCATTTACTTATTCACATGGATATTCCACTAATCGAATAATCACATGCAAAAATAAATAACCACTTTCATAATGTTGGAATGCATAATGCCAGACTATCATAACCACATAGCCAAGGCCTCGTGCCAAGACTACAAATAAGATTTTGTCAAGGCCTTGTGCCAAGACACTAGTTTGTCTCATGAGACCTACCGATGCAATTTTTTTTAAGAAGATACTTACGTTAAAAATTGCTAAAATACACTCCAGTGTTTTTCTGAAAACATTATGCAAGCTTCTGAAAACAAAATAACTAATTCTGAGACTGCTCGACTAATTACAGGCCATGATGGGTCCACTCCCAATCCCTTCCTGTCTACCAAACTCGAGAGTCAGGTTTTCTGAAAACATTTATAAGCTTGCGTTAAATACGTATACATTTGCACTGGATTTTCATATATTTGAGAGAAATATCTCTTTTTTTGAAATCATTTAAAAATAACATAATTATAATAGAAAACCTTTATTTTTAAAATGTCCTTGTAAGCTTGTAAGGGATTCTTTGAAGATTTTATAACGGCGGTAAATAGCCGGACCAGCCGTATAAGTTAAAAAAACATTCTTACCTTAATTCTGTTGAAAAGGTTAAAAGGGACCTTGTTTTGAAAACGACGGAAAGATTCCTTTATAAACCACTTATAAAAGTCAAAATGGGTATAAATGACTTTAACTCATATTCTAGTAAATAGTAAAAATGTTTTGAAATACATTTTTAAGAAACATGGATGTGGATGATAAAGAAATCCCAGTAGATTATTACATATAAACAACCTCGGATAATGAAGAGATTGTGAAATAACCCTTACCTTGTACTTTTCCTTGGTTGGGGTAGGTTAACCTCCTGTATAATGGTGAAATAGTTGTTATTAAATTATACAAGAATCATATATATTAATATGATATCATATATGATCTTTTAACATTGATTTGTTAATAATATCTTAGAATTATCGTCGTTTCGGGAGTTAACTTACTCATTTTCTTTTATATGTTTTGTTACATAAGCCATGGTTGTTGTATCTTATTCATATCCAGAATGATATACAGTCCTTAAACATCATTTTTAAATCATCAAATGATAATTATACTTGAATGGATACGATGGAGAATGAATCTCATCGCGTTCGTGGAGACGGTAGTCCGTACGTACGCACGAGCGACAATATCATTCTTTTGATATTAAAATAATATATAAATGGATGGTATATCATATATAGAGAATCATTAACATGTTATATTTATTATTTACATGAGTTACACATCATTATTATACCCATCCAAATAATATTATATTGAATAACAATTACACCACGACGTGGAGACGGTAAGCCGTACGTACGCACATATGGTGACATGTTATTCAAAGGGTGGATAGAATACTGAATATGATTGTACCATATTTATAATAACATCACAGTATATGTGAGATACTGGAGTTATTATTTCAGAATGGTAAGAACAAAGGAAGAAGAAGTGGAAGAAGAAATGAACTTAGAAAAGGGTGGTGAAATCATTACCTCTTCTTCGGGTTCTTCCTTTTGATTTGATCAAAAGGGCTCCTTAGGTTGGCTTTCTGATCAAACTAAGGCCTCTAGGTTGTATTGAGGGATGTTGGGAGAGTATTTGGGCAGAGTTTGGCCGAACGAAAAGGCTTTGAAGGTGTGAAGAAATGAGAAGGAGGAGTGCCCTTTTATAAGAGGGGTGAGGGGCACCTTTGGAAAAGTTAGAAATATTAATTTATAATAAATTCATATTCGGTTTACAAAGGCTCCAAAGTTGACTATTCAAAGGATGAGGTGTGGATAGGTCGAAAACAACTCATCCAATAGAATTTAGACAGGTTTGGGTACCTATATTAACCTTATCTTTAAGTATTAACTCTAAGTTAATTAGTTTCACTTTTACAATGTCTCTTTGTATTTTATATATTATGGTTAATAAACTTACTATATACATCCAAGAGACCCCCAAGTGGTCCATTAATGATTAACCTATCATGATATAAGTCTCTTGGCCGAACCTTAGATTTTTAGGAATTTAATATCAATTAATAATATAATATTTGTTTTAAGAATTCTTTTATGTCAATTTTGACACTATTCATTAGTTGATTTTTGTGAAACTCATAACAGATTTATTACTTCGAAAAAAGTCAATTAAATCAATCCTAATATATCATATTATCCTAGAAAATTAGTTTAATTCATTAAAAGTTTCATATTATAATTATTTGGGTATTTATAAGATCAATTATTTTTATTTTTCACTATTTTAGTAATTACTGCATCATCATTGTGTCATAAATAAAATAAATTATATAATGTCTAAAAATTATAAATAAAATATCATTATGTAGTAAATCTTTTTAGCTTTCTAATTAATATTTATAATCGAAAATCCAACATGTATAACCCTATGTAAAAATTGTTCTTCTAAAAGATGTAAGCTTATGCCATTTTTATTTTTATTTTAACTTTATTAATATAAAGTGTCCCTACCACATACAAGTGGCTCCAAGGGGTCCCCAAATTGACCAAAGGATGCCCATGGTCGGGTATGTGTCCACCAATAAGGTTAGGACACGTTTTAGGGTAATTTTTTATTATTATAATATTATTTTTTTAACCCTTATTTACCGGATTTACCCTTTAACCATGGTAAATAAAATATTTACCACAGTAACTATTCAAAATGTCTAAAAATAAAAGTTACCTATTTACACAATTTGAACATCCTGATTCCAAATATGGAATCCATTTTCCTAAATTCAAAACACAGAAGTGGCAGAAATTAATTTAAAATTAATTCCCGCTGTCAAAACAAAAAGCGTGTTTTTAAGAGATAATAACTATCAAAAGATTGACACTTGTTTATGTTCGGTTTAATTGTAAAATTATGTCCAATGATAAAAATTAAATTGAATGGTAAAAATATATTCTAAATATACTTTAAAACCACTCAAATTCATAATTTATCACTATTAATTATTTTGATTAAAAAAGTTGTTTTTAATTAAAATTTAGAAATTTTCACTATTCATCAAAATATGAAAGTTATCCGAAATGTACCAAAATTTCACCCTAGGCTAATTTTGATATTCCGAATCCAAAAATGAAGTCCATTTTGAAATATAGAATATATATGATTTCAAAAAGTAGGTATTACTATTCACAACGGCTAGTTTAATTAGTTGTGGTGTGTGTTAGAACTCGAGGTTGCGTACAACACACGCTATCGCATTATTCGAAGGGAAACGTACCGTAGAAGCTTGGGGTGTTACATGTAAACCAATGTAAGAGAATATGGAAAACAGTTACTTAAGAATTTTAGTATCACTGAGAATAAGCCCTTTATATAACCATTTTAGAATAACTGGGTGAATTCCATATATATAATAATTTCTATATAACTAGGTGTATGAAATGTATATAATAATTTCCATATAACCAATAGAAATCCATTCCAACGAGTCTGTACCCAAGTGGTTGAGGCTCATTCTTAGCATCTAAAAGTTTGAGGATCAAATCTGGGCAGAGGAGGAACTCACAAGTTACAATAGAAACACTATAGCAGCATTTTAGTAGGTATTGTAGTAGTACTATAGTAACGAAGGTATAGTAGCAGTGGTGGCACTGTAGCGGTGGTGTGCTGTATCAAGAACTATAGTGGCATAAGTGTTATAAGAGGCATTATAGCAGCCCAAGTACTGTAGTATTAATATTCACGGAAGGCCCCTTTAGTCCAAAAATGGCCTTTCAAGCCTTGATTTATAGACACTTATCCTTGGTCCATCATGATATGTAATGGTTCTCCCTCTACCTAGATAAACCTAGGTCTTTGATTTAATAATAAAATGATGCATCACCCCAAACCTTTAAAAAACTAAGTGAAATCCATATATATAATAATTTCAGCATAATAGCGTAAAATAATTCTATATAAGCATTTGAACATAACCACACATCAAACACATCAAGAAGTTAATCATAAGCCATAAAGTGCATTTCCCCAATTACCTCTTTTTCATATACATTTACAATTCATATGGTCAAGATCTAGAGTATCAAAAAAATTATATTAAATACATTTTATTTATCATTTCAATTTTATGGTCATTAGAAATGTAGAATATTCCAAAATAATCATTTGGAAATTCCAAGATGATTACAAATCAATTAGATAATTTAATCTAGGTGATTATATTTCATGAAATCACTAAAAATCTTATGTTAAGCCAATACATTTTCATATTCCAATCGTCAATCATATTCCCATAACATCTCAGAAATCTATGTCAAAATTGGCCAATATTCATCAAGGTTGATATTGGAACACCTATCTAGTTCCTCCAAGTCATAATCTAGATTACAATGGACATGATTGGTTCATATGTGTGGTATAATTATAGTATTGTCATCAAAAATGGATTTTTTGAATTAATAAGGGGTAACTCCCTTACCCCACGAAGCTTGGATGTGATTCCTTACTTTATTACATTATCACATATACAAGATTAAAATCTGAAAGGATCAAATACATTAGAAGTTTTGGAGGACTAGTGTACTTACTTGTTACCCTTACTGTATTGGTAAAAGAAAATAAATCATAAATAAACTAAAATATCAACATCCTTGAAACTTATTCCAACAATTCATCTTCATATCTCGGGTAAAGGAAAAAAACTATAGGTGAACTGAAATGATCATAAAGGGTTAAGTTAAACTGAATAAACAATGACTCCATAATCATAATAAAAAAAGCTAAATAAATGATCACACATTACATTTAACAAACTAGATAATGTATTATCTATTTGTAAATGTAAATAATTGAAAACACATGAAATTTAATCAATAAACTGAGAATGAGTTGAATACATATATTTAATCATTGTGAAAATAAAACAGATGATAATGAAAACTAAAATGATGGAAATTTTTAATAATTGGATTTTATTTCTTTGGAAGATGAATATATTTACTCTCATGATCTGTCCTCCAAAAATTTTATAACTACATGTAGAAACCCATTTAATTTACGAAACTATTTTTTCTCATGAGAACCTATAGATGCATCGAGGGGATATATAATGTACAAGACCCAACAATCACTGCATTTCCGAATAATATCTCATATATATAATAATCAATTTAATTAATGAGAAATGTTTCGTATTAAATACCTTTATTGAGTAAAGAATACTGGATTATCAATATTTCCCAGATAATCAAATAACTGTCATGGTAAATACCATATATAAAAATGGTATATGGTTTAGGTGATGAACATATCCATGATAATGATATGTATGTTCATTAAAAATGAATTTTCCAATGAAAAATTATTACAATAATATTATTGTTTCAAGATAAAGTGAACAACCGAAAAAGAATGCGATATTTTTCGATAACATATATCACTATTTAATTTTAAAATAAAACCCCCTTGAAGAGATAATTAAAATTTAAACTTAAAATAAAATTAATGTTAACATATTTATGATATTACATTTAATATGGGATGTATATAGAATACATAAAAGTGGAATGGTTCATAATAACATATAACCCTCAATGGAATATAAATTGAGATGAAATCTCTTACTACTTTTTAAATTTGGATTTATAATCCACACGAAAAAAACAAAATCAAATAAAACTCCAAATTATATAAATTTAAATTTATTCATGATATAAAATAAAATAAAGGTATTATATACATCACACAAAATAAATAAGTGTGGAAATATTGTATGCGTTACAGAAGAAAAGGTCAGACCAGAATCCCTTTCCTCATACATTAATTTCTTTGTACTTTCTTTAATATCATGTACTATGATTTCAGACACATCATTAACTTATTTTATAAGAGTATTAATATTTATTATATAATATATGGTAATTCATCGACCCCAGAAGCACAGAGTCAGTGCATTATTATGTATCATTGGCATGATCACAAAAGATGAAGTCTCGAAAGACCGATTAGTTTAGTACCCTTAGAAGTACTAGATACATTCCTAAGGTTTACCTAACATCGTAAAATGAAAAAATAAAACAACATTATTTCCATAGAAAACATTGATATCCCATAGAAAATCCCTAAAGGTCAGTCATAATATACTTTTTCACATCTTGGGAAAAATAAAACATAGAAAGGGAAGAGCTCAGATGCTCAGTAAAGATAAAAATATAGTAGAAACTTTCATAAATACGTATAAACATTTAAGGCAATGTATAAAAATAAAAAAATCCTTTTAAACTTGAACTTCAGCATAATATGGAAAATATAAAAATCAAATAATATCATTTACTTATTCACATGGATATTCTACCACTCGAATAATCACATTCAATATCAATAGCTACTTTCATAATGATGGAATGCATAATGCCAGACTGCATAACCACATAGTCAAGGCCTAGTGCCAAGATTACAAATAAGATTTTGTCAAGGCATTGTGCCAAGACACTATTTTGTCTCATGATACCTATCGATGCATCGCGGAGCTATAGAGGGCTCCACCCGTCACTTACTAAGCCCAATGCATTCCTCATATGAAAATTTGAAACATAACATAAACATTCATATTAAAACTAGCATACAAAATGTCAATACATTATCCACAAACCATGAATGGTATAAAAATAGAACATCCAAAGTAAAACATAAATCATTCAATATAATATAAAAGATTGTATTGTAACCTATTAACCTCAATCTAGAATAATTAAAGATATTGACAAAGATGAAAATAATCATCAAAACAATTTGAGAGAAATAACCCTCTTTTTCTTGAAATCATTTGAAAGTCACATTATTTTTCAACAAGTCGTTTAAAATATATTTTTAAATAAAAGTGTCTCATACCACTTTGAAAATTTTAAAAGAAATTTTATTTTAAAAAGTTTAATGTCCATATAAATGAATCCTTAAAACCATTTTTAAAACTTTGACATTAATGAGAATGATTTAGAAAAATAAATCTTTATAACATTTTAAAATGAAATTTTAGTTAGAGTTCCTAACCAAAAGAGAGAAAATTTACTACAAATAATTGTGGAAATAAAAACATTATAATGTCATGAGAATAAATGGATTCATGATATTCTTTGTCCAAGTACATTGTATACACCATATAAATATGAATTGGCATATAACAACAAATAATTCTCAATAGAATATAAATTGAGGTGAAATCTCTTATAAAGACTATATCCTTAGGTTAAGGATAAATCAAAGACATAATTATGTGTGAAAAATATAAATACAATCAAAATTTTTGGATATTAAGTGTAAATCAATCAGAGTAAATTCACACATATTCTTGTAAATAACAACACCAATGATTTGGATGTTCAACTCAATAAACGGAGATTGAGTTAAAATTACTCTTATCATGTTCATATAGATGACTTGAGAATTTATAAATGGAGTGATTATGTGTCTAAAAATTATATCTACAGAAAGGGGAGGGGAAATTACTATAAAAATAATAAATAGTTATTTCACACATAATCATGGAGTAAAATAAACCATGAAGTATGTGTAATGCTGAATGAGTAGGAATTGAAATTTGAAATTCCCTTACCATTATGGTAACTAATGAAACATACATCCCATGAAAGAAGTACCATAAAATGATGATGTAAATACCCACACATTAATGTATATTATACAATTAATACAACCATGGACAGAACATACTCTACACAAAAGGAAATAGTGTCCAATATATTATGATTCTCACATGACTAAAAAGTGAGATGAAAAACCCTTGCTTCATTGTGATCAATCGAGTTGTATGGAAAAAAGTTAATAACCCCCAAATTAATCATATAGTACCATGAATATAATGAAAATCTTGATAATATATTTCAAATGGTAGTACACAATACCCCACACGCAATAAATAAGTGGCGAACAATGGAAATCTCACATAATTAAAAGTGAGATGAGAAACCCCTTACATTGTACTTTTCCTTGGTTGATGGTAGGTTAACCTCTTTTATTAAAGTTAAATAATTGTTATTAAATTATAAAATAATCATGTAAATTAATATAATATCATATATGATCTTTTAACATTGCTTTGTTAATAATATATTAGTAATATCGTCGTTTTGGGTGTTAACTGATTCATTTTCCTTTAGATGGTTTGTTATGTAAGTAACGTTTGTTATGGATAGGATGTATATTATTCATATACATAATGATATTAATTCATTAAACATTATTTTTAATTATCTAATTAGATTTAGTCTTGAATGGATATGATGGGTAATGAATCGCATCGCATTCATGGAGACGGTAATCCGTACGTACGCACGAGCAACAGTATCATTGTTTTGGTATTAAAACAATATAAACGTGAATGTTATATCATATATAAAGAATCATTATCCTGTTATATTTATTATTTACATCAATTTAACATCATTACTATACCCATCCAAAAATTAATGTATTGAATAACAATTATACCACGACATGGAGATGGTAAGTCGTACGTACGCACATATAGTGACATGTCATTCAAAGGATGTATAGAATCATGAATATGGTTGTAAAATATTTATAATAACATCACATTATATATAATATACTTGAGTAATTATTTTATAATGGAAACAACAAAGAAAAAGGAAGTGGAAGAAGAATGGAAATTGAAATAGGTGATGAAATATTTACCTCTTCTTCGGGTTCTTCCTTTTGATTTGTTCAAAAGGGATCCTTATGTTGGATTTATGAATATAGAAAGTCTTCTAGAATGAAATTAGTATAGTTGATAACATATTTGGGTAGGTTTTGTTTGAGACAAATTGCTTTGAAGGTGTGAATTAGAGAGAAGGGGGATTTCCCTTTTATAAGAGGGGTGAGGGGCACCTTAGAAAAAGCTAGAAATATTATTTTCTAATAAAATAATTTTCGGTTTCTAATGGATACAAAAAGAATTATTTAAAGTCTAAGGTGGTTATGGGTCTAAAAACACTCATCCAATAGGTTTTAGACAGGTTTTGGGTCACGATATTAACCTTAACTTTTAGATTTAACTCTTAGTTAAATTGTTTGACATTTACCATGTCTCTTTGTATTTTTTTATTATTTGGTTAATAAACATACTATAAACATACAAGAGAACCCCAAGTGGGTCATTAATGATACACCTATCATTATATAATTATTTTGGCTGATCTTTGGATTTTTAGGAATATAATATCAATCAATAATATAATATTTTTCTAAAAAACTGTTTTATGTCAATTTTGACACTATTTGGTATTTTGTTTTTTATAAATTCATAACAACATTATAAATAAGAATATAATATATATAACCAACCCTAATATGTCCTATTGAATTTTAATATTAGTTGAATTCATAAAAAGTCTCAAATTACATTTATTTGGACATTTATAATATCAAAAAATTTAATATTTCATTAATTAGTTAATTACTGCATCTTTATTGTGTCATAAATAAATTGAATTATTTAATGTATAAAAAATATAAATAAAATACCATTATGTAGGAAACAGTTTTATATTTCTCATTATTATTTATATTCTAATTTGTCTTATGTATAACCCAATATAAAAAAAATTATGTGTTAAGATTTGAATTTATCACTTTTAAATCTGCCTTGAATTATATAATAATAAATGTCTAAATCTAACCCAAGTTGACCTAACAGATCATATTTTATTCCTATGCATGTTTTTGGTCGATTTAAACTTATCCAATAGAATTATGACATGTGTTAGGGAAATAATAATATTTTTTTACCCTTAATTACAATATTTACTTTTAACCGTGGTAAATAAAAGTCAAAAGTTACTATTCTACAAAAAATATTTTTTTTCTTGTTAAACCACTTTTTAATTAATGATATCAACCATGTCTCTCAGATTTTTGAAATTCAATTCACAGAAGCGGTAAAATTATGTTTTAATCACATTTTCAAATGCTCCTAGAAGGTGGGCAAAAGAGGGTTAAAAAGTTCAATAAAATTTTTATATATCTAAAATTATTTTAAACTGACTCCAACAAATTACATTGAACTTATATAGGTACTATGTATTTATTTTGACCTAAAATAAATTTAAATAAAAATTTGGTTTTAATCTTTAACTCAATGTTTTTCACTATTCATAAAAATTTGAATGTTTTCAAAAAGATACCAAAAATTCACCCTAAGCTAATTTTGATATTCCAAATCCATAAATGAAGTCCATTTTTAAAGATAAAATTTATAAAATTTCAAAAAGTGGGTATTAATATTCATAACGGTTAGTTTGATTGGTTGTGGTGTGTTAGAATCTCGAAGTTGCATACAATACAAGCTATTACATTATTCAAAAGGAAACATACCGTGGAAGCTTGGGGTGTTACATTCTTCCCCCCTTTTGGAAATTGCATCCTCGTAATTTTTAAAATCGCACCTGGGAACAAAATTTAATGTCCCATATCATAAAAATAATCAATAAAACTATCACTTTAAAAGAAATAAAGAGAAGTAAAAAGGTCACCCGAGATAACCTTTACTTGGATTCCATGTTGGAAAACATGGATATAAAAGATAAACTAAGTGTCATGTTCTAATGGAGAGGGATATAAAACATGATCCATGGAAAGTTAAAAATAAGAAAACCAGGAACATGTGATGGGACCAACAATAATTAGTTTCCCAGTAGGAAAAGTAAACAGACAATATTTTGTTTTATTTAAGTTAAATTTCATAAAATTGAGGAATTTATTTCTGAGATTGACTATGAACATAAAGAGATATACTTTCTTTTTAAGTATAGTTTCATTATTTAATAAATTTATACAACTAATTCATTTTTTTTCAAACGATGAGTATTCAAGATGACTTGGTCACACCAGAAGAGCTAGAATCAACCTCTAGAGAATCACATGATCTATAAAGGATAAACTATATATTTAACTTGTATTTAGAGATTAATCAAAACCAAAATGGTTAGTACAAGATCAGATGATCCCCCAAAAGGATATTCCCTTAGAGAAAGAAACACTATTCTTAATTTTCGAAAATTAAACCAACAATACCCCAAAGATAAATAAATACCATTCAATAAACAATTGTACTTAAAATCCTTCAATATAATCCAAACTAATATTGAAACCCAAAACATATAATAATTTGGTTATGAAGTCTTCCATGTTAAATTGTATCTCCAAATGACATCAACTACTCTTAAAGTCACATACTTTAATGTAATTAACCAAATCACATATTCTCTATTATAGGTTAATCATTTCCATAAATAAACTAAATCACTATAAATACAAAATAAAAACAGAGATAAAACCCCACCATTACTCCTCAAATGAAATCTCATAGTATGCTATTTTCCTCAGGTATATAGTGTTCCCAACAAAGCGAATTTCCTCCAAAATAACATTTATCACATAATAACCAAATCATTTTTCAATAATAAGGGTATAAATTTGATAAGACACAATATCCCAAATCAATTTATTATTGATCAATAAAATCATTTAACTAAAAATAATTAGTCACACTAACCACAGACTTCATGTAGTCTAGTGGTAAGCGATAAATCCTAATGGAACTCTGGTTGTGGGTTTAATTCCCACGTCTTTGTTCGACGCGACAGGTTGTCACACGCTCTGCATGTTGTCCTTTTTCAAAAATTATATTTTATAACATTACCAAAATGAGATAAGTTCTTCAAAATAACCATAACATAATTTAACCACATATTTTTACCTCATAACTTTCATTTTCATCCCAAAATAATATAACTTGTAGTTGCCTCAAACCCAATTAACATATAAAACCAAATGGTTATTTATAACTATATCCACAAGAGAAACGATATTTCATTCTTAAATATCATTTTTACATGACAAACCACAGAGTTAAAAATACAAGAGAAAATGTTTCTAAAGTAATCCCATCAACAATGAGCACTAATACTTTTAAACATTTCATCCACCATTTATTTCCACATATTTTCTTCTTTGAATAAGAAAATATCTTATAGAATAATTCATTCACTTGGGTAATGGCCAGGTCCCCTACATTTATGGAAAATGACTGTAAATGGATTCTTGGGACCATTTTTATTTTCTTCCAAAGTACTCTTTATTTTTCCTCAGCAATTATTTACTTTAAGTTCTTATTTCCCACACGTAAAGAATTTCTTTGTTCCATTAAGACACTTTCTTGGGTGTCTCCATCCACATTTCCACAATGATGGAAATTAACGATTATTTTCTCTATGTTCTCCACTGTCGGAGCTCTTATCATTCATCACCTTTCTCTTCTTTGTTGTGTTTGGGAGTTGGTTAATATATATGTGGTTGATCATATATTTGGAAAATTTATTTGACATGAACATGATATCTTTTACGCTTATCAACATTCCATTTTGTTGCTCATTTCCACCACTAATACCACCATGTACATCCTACTCAAATTTACTATGACTTATTTGGAATCCATCCATTGACTAAAACCCGAAATCATATTGTGAGTAATAGTAGTCAAAAAATCATTTAGAGAATATCATGACACCATATTTTCAATTAGAAACACCTTAGGATTAACCAAGGTCATTTATTCTCATATTATATTAAAATCCTTCAAATCGGTTTGTATTGAAAATGTAAATTGTCCAATGCATATCCGCCAGGAGTGTTGTAACCAATAGTGCAGTAAGGCCTGTTGTTGTTCCCCAATTCCCGTTCGAGTCTAGCTCAAATCGGTGTTATCGGGTTTTACATCTAGGTACATTTGTGCCAAATCTACCTCTTCCTTCTCATATCCAAACTAGGATGAATTTCTTTGAAAACTAAAAAAATCTCAACAATACCAAAATTTTAGGAAGTTCTTCTATACTAATCTCATAGTCTATCATAGGGATATGTGCTCAAATCATAGTTTATCAAAATACAGTTTCCATGTTTTGTACTAAACTTCCTCTGATACCAACTGTAATGCCCAGACCCCATAAGCCCAAAGTCTATGCATTATTCCATATCATTGTCATGATCACAAAATATCAAGTCTCGAAAGACCGATTAGTTTAATAGCATTGGAAATAGTAGATACATTCATAAGGTTTACATTACATCGTAAAATAGAAAACTCATTCAACATTGTTTTCACTGACAACACTGAGATCCTATATATTATATCTACATATCAATCAAAATATACTTCTTCGCATCCTAGGAAAAATAAAACATAGAAAGGGGTGAGCTCAGATGCTCAGTAAAGATAACAATATAGCAGAAACTTTCCTAAATAGTATAAATATTTACGGCAATGTTTACAACTAAAACAACAACCATTTAAAAAATAACTTCAACATAATATGACAAAGATAAAAATCAAATAATGTAATTTAATTATTCACATGGATATTCTACTAGTCGGATAATCACATGAAATATCAATAGCCACTTTTATAATGATGGAATGCATAATTCCAGACTGTATAACCACGTAGTCAAGGCCTTGTGCCAATACTACAACTAAGATTATGTCAATTCCTAGTTCCAAGACACTAGTTTGTCTCTTGATACCTACTGATGCATCGAGGAGATACATCGGGTTCCACCCATCACTTACTATGTCCAATGCATTCATCATATGAAAATTTTAAACATAACATAAACATTTGTATTAAAACTAGCATACAAAATGTCAATACATTATCCAAAAACTATGAATGGTATAAAAATAGCACATCCATAGTCAAACATAACTCATTAAATACAATATATAAGATTGTATTGTAACAGATTAACCTCAATAGAAAATTATGAAGGATATTGACAATGTTGAAAATAACCATCAAAACTATTTGAGAGAAATATCCCAATTTTTCTTAAAATCATTTAAAAGTCGCATTATTTTTCAAGAAGCCGTTTAAAATAGATTTTTGAATCAAAGTGTCCCATACCACTTTGAATCATTTAAAAGTAATTTCAATTTTAAAACTTTAATATCCATATAAATAAATCCTTAAAACCATTTTTAAAACATGAACATTAATGAGAAAGATTTAGAATAATAAATCTTTAAAAAATATAAAATGATATTTTAGTTACAGTTCCAAACCAAAAGAGAGACACTTGAATACAAATAATTGAGGAAATAAAAACATTATAATATCATGATAATAAAGGGACGCATGTTATTCTTTGTCAAAGTACATTATATACACCATATAAAAGTTAATTGGCATATAACAACAAAGAAGTCTCAATAGAATGTAAATTGAGGTGAAATTTCTTATAAAGACTAAATCCTTAGGTTAAGGATAAATCAATGACATAATTATGTGTGTAAAATATAAATACACTCAATATTATTTTATATTCAGTGTAAATCAATTAGAGGACATTCACACATATTCTTGTAAATAACAAAACCAATGAATTGGATGTTTTACCCAATGAATGGAGATTCAGTTAAAATTACTTTTATCAAGTTCATATCGATGACTTGAGAGTTTATCAATGGGGTGATTATTTGTATCAAAAGTATATCCATAGAAAGGGGATTGAAAATTACTACACAAACAAAAAATAGTGATTCCACACATAATCATGGAGTAAAATAATCAATTAAGGATGCGTAATGCCGAAGGAGTTGAAATTGAAATTTGAAATTCCCTTACCGTTTTGGTATCTTATGAAACCTACATCCCATGAAAGAAGGATCATACAATGATTATTTAAATACCCATACATTAAATTATATTATACAATGAATAAAATCATGGATAGTACATACGCCACACAAAGGAAATTGTGGCCAATATAGCATGATTCTAACGTGAATAAAAAGTGAGATGAAAAACCCTTACTTCGCTGTGATCAATCGAGTTGTATTAAAAAAAGTTAATAACTCCCAAATGAATCACATAATACCATGAATTTAAAGAAAATCATGACAATATATATCAAATGGCAGTACACAATACACAACATGCGATAAATAAGTAGTGAACAATGGAAATCCCACAAAATTAAAAGCGAGATAAGAAACCCCTTACATTGTACATATCCTTGGTCGAGGGTAGGTTAACCACATTTATAATGGTAAAATAATTTTTATTAAAATATACAAGAATAATATACATTAATATGATATCATATATGATCTTTTAACATTGCTTTGTTAATAATATCTTAGTATTATCGTTGTTTCGGGTGATAACTCATTCGTTTTCCTTTATATTGTTTGTTACATAAGTGATGTTTTTTCTGGATAGGATGTATCATATTCATTTCCATAATTATATTAAGTCTTTAAACATTATTTTATAATCACCTAATGAGAATTAGTCTTTAATTGATATGATGAGGAATGAATCTCATCGCGTTCGTGGAGATAGTAATTCGTACGTAGGAACGAGTGACAATATAGTTATTTTGTTATTAATATAATATATAATTGAATGTTATGTCATATATACAGAATAATTATCATGATATATTTATTATTTACATCAATTACACTTCATTATTGTACCCATCCAAAAAATAATGTATTGAATAACAATTACACCACGACATGGAGATGGTAAGCCGTACGTACACATGTATGATAACATGTCATTAAAAAGATGGATAGAATAATGAATATGGATATACCATATTTAATATAACATCACAGTACATAGAATATACTTGGGTTATTATTTTAGAATGGAAAAAACAATGAAAAAGGAAGTGGAAGAAGAAAGGAACTTGACAGATGTGATGAAATATTTACATCTTCTTTGGGTTATTCCTTTTTGTTTGATCAAAAGGGCTCATTATGTTTTATTTCTCACCAAAGTAAGGGCTCTAGGATTAATTTAGGAAAGTTTAGAGGGTATTTGGGCAGGGGTTGGCCTAGCCATATGGCTTTGAAGGTGTGAATTAGAGAGAAGGGTGAATGACCTTTTATAAGAGGGGTGAGGGGAACCTTAGGAAAAGCTAGAAATATTATTTTATAATAAAATAATTTTCTGTTTCTAATGGCTCAAAAATAAATTATTTCAATTCTAAGGTGGTGATGGGTCGAAAATTACTCAACTAATGGGTTTCAGACAGGTTTTGGTCCCTATATTAACCTTATCTTTTAGATTTAACTCTTGGTTAAATTGTTTGACATTCACCATGTCTCTTTGTATTATTTTATTATTTGGTTAATAAAATTACTATATAATTCCAAGATAACCCCAAGTTTTTCATTAATGATACACCTATAATTATATAAGTCTTTTGGATAATCCTTATATTTTTAGGAATAGAATATCAATTAATGTTATAATATTTTTTAAAAAAAACTCTTTTATGTCAATTTAGACACTATTTGGTATTTTGTTTTTTCTAAATTCATAAAAGAATTATTAAATCGAAAAAAATAATATATCCTACCCTAATATGTCATATTAACCTGGAAAATTAGTGGAATTTATAAAAAGACTCAAATTACATTTATTTTGATATTTTAAATATCAAGTATTCTAATATTTGATTAATTAGGTAATTACTGAATAATCATTGTGTCATAAATAAATAAAATTATTTAATGTCTAATAAATATAAATAAAATACCATTATGTAAGAAATAATTTTTTCTTTCTAATGAATATTTATAATTGAATTTATGTTGTTTTTAATCCCATATTAAAAAAATTTTAGTTATTAAGCTTTGAATTTAACACTTTTAACTCTTCTTTGAATTAAATAATAATAAATATCCTAATCTAATCCAAGTGGTCCTAAAGGATCATATTTTATTCCTAATGTTTTTTTGGTCAAATTACATTTATCCAATATAATTAGGGCTTGTATTAGGGTAATAATAATATAATTTTTACACTTAATTACTCTATTTACTTTTAACCGTGGTAAGTAAAAGTCAAAAGTTACTATCCACCAAAAGTTATTTTTATCTTATTGAGCCAAATTTTACTTAATGATATCACATTTATCTCTTGGAATTTATAAATTTAATTCAAAGAAGTGGTAAAATTATGTTTTAATCAAATTTGTAAATGCTCCTAGGAGGTGGGTAATAGACGGTTAAAAAGTTCAATAAACTTTTTATATATCTAAAATTATTATAAACTGACTCCAATTAATTACATTGAACTTATATAGGTATTATATATCTATTTGGACCAAAAAATAAATTAAAATAAAATAAATAATTTTTTAAAAAAAATTCGGTTTTAAATTATAACCTAGTGTTTTTCACTATTCATCAAAATTTGAATGTTTTCAGAAAAATACAAACAAATTCACCCTAAGATAATTTCAATATACTGAATCCAAATATTAAGTCTATTTTGAAAGATAAAATTTATATAATTTCAAAAGGTGGATATTACTCTTCATAACGGTTAGTTTGATTGGTCGTCGTCTGTTAGAATCTTCAAGTTGCGTACAATGCAAGCTATTACATTATTCAAAGGTAAACGTATCGTGGATTCTTTGGGTCTCACATATATGATCCTTTAATAACATCTTATAACCTTTTGGTTAATAATCATTCATTGTTTTCATTATTTCAGGTGTTAGTTTTCTTTTTTTTTCGAGTATTTTTTTCCTTTTTTTTTGTTACTTTTACATAAATAGTAATTTAATAATTTCCCTACAATAAAACAAGATTTAAATATTTTATATATTTATTAAATATTTATTTATATTAATACATAAAATTTGGATATATGAAATATTATAAATCGTTCATCGAGACGGTAGGTCGTACAAATGTATGAACACTATTTTCATTTTCTTGTAGTATTAGAAGAATGAAAGGTAAATGAAATATATTTATATAATTATTAAATTATAATATTTATGTCACATATATAATATATTATTTATTAAAACCATCTTTAATTCATTCCATGTAATGTGTGAACGAATCACATCGCTTTGAGGAGACGGTAGTCCACACATCCACAAATGATGTTGTCATATTCCCACAAAATGGAAAACATGAAGCTATGTTGAATTAAATAATTATATAAGAATAAATATATTATAAATATCATATATTTAAAATAGAAAAAAATCTTTCATTATTCCCAACCATACATTGTGGTAATGGATGAATGAACAACATCAGTTAACGAGGCAGTAGTCTTCCGTACACACGAACGATGATTGCATATCCCATTTTGTAGAAGTATGTGGGAGTGTAGGTCATACCCTTGACATAAAAAAATCTTAGTATATTTAAGATAATGATGTTATTATATTACTAAAATATATGAATAATTTAAGTTGTGTATAAAGAAATGAAATAAAATTGATCATTGAAGAACATTACCACTTTTTTGGGAAATTCAATTTTTTTTATTATTAAAGAGTTAATTGGATGTGATTCTGACCCAAGTGAGGCTTCTAGTATGTGGGTAGATATGTTGGGAGATTATATTAGCCATGTTTGGATGATCCATAAGGTATTGAGGTGTGCGAATAAGTGGGAGGGGTGAGGGCCTTTAGATATTAGATGAGGAGTGGAATTCTTTTAAATGTTTTAAAGATGGAATTCCTCCCAGGTTTTTCCCATGTCTTGTGGCTCAAAAAATGAACCGAATTAGATTCATGAAAGTATATAGTTAAAATATGTCCATAAAATAAATTTTGGACATTTTTATATTTCATATTTTCCCTTGATTTTAATGTTTATTCCCTTGTTACACTTCTATATAACCACCCTATAAACACAATTTTAAACCATGGGTATAACCCCTAAAACTATGGGTATAAGATAAAACCATGGTTTTAAAAACCATGGATAATGAAGGAATGGGTATAGACTTATACCAATAGTTCCTATGAAAACCATTGTTATAGGTTCTGGAGATTATACCATACCTACAGTATAACCAAATCTGTGTGTATATATCTATACCCACGGTTTTTGAAACTGTGGGTATCGATTATCCCACCAATGAACATATACCCATGATTCATCAATATATGGATATTGTTAGTTGTCCCCATTTGGTAGTACTAACATAATACCCTCTTCCACCATCTCTTTAACTTTTATATCAAATAAAAAATATAGTACACATTCAATGCGTTACAAATATTGTATATTTATCATTCAAAAAACTACTTATAATAATTTTGAAACCATTTAAATACTAAATCATACATATATATCCATAACTAAATAAATTCAATTCATTAAACAACATCCACATGTGTATTTACTACTAAATCAAAATCAATATCTCCAACATCACCAATATACTCATCCTCATCACCATCAAGAACATTCTCATCACTAATAACATCATCTAGAATAGTGACAACATCACCAACATCATCATTTCCACAACCATAATTTTTAATTCCACTATGAAAACAATTGGAAGAAATTTGGTAGTCAATTAAATATATAATTGATTCTATATATGAATCAATAATTGTAGTATCCACTAATGGAAGCGATTTACATATGACTTACATATCATTTGAGATGTGTTTGGTGATCAGCTTACTTCTTTCATTCTCATGTTTACTTCATTCATGCTACTGTAATGATTTTTTTTCTAAGAAATGTTTTCCTAAGAATTTTGTAGCTCAGGGGTCTGTGAGGTTTAATTGGATCCAAATGGGGATCGATACCAAGTGGGGACAATGTTTTCTCTATGGTGATATTGAACTCTCCCCTGGTTCTCATCACCTAATTCTTGACTCAAAAGATTATTTTTCTCTACGTTTTTATCTTCTTTATCATCGACATCCTCTAGGTAATACTATTGAAAATATAAAAATGATATTTAGTTATCAATTTCATATATATATTTTTATACAAATAAAAAAACATACAATCATTTATTTTGTTTATGAATTTATAACACTTCCATACTTTTTCTTCCTACTCGAGAAAAATAATTTTTCAACAAGAACATGGCCTTAGATGACCAATATCAGTTACTATAAATGAAATTTATTAATATAACCCTTTTCAAAATAGTAACATTTAATAATCTTGAATAATAATAAAATTGAATAACTTTTAAAAGAATGAAGATTTTATAAATTTAAACATGTGATAAACATTGATGAAAAAATCATAAAAAATGCTAATCTTCATCGACATATAACTTTAGTTACTCATTATTAACCTTCCATAAATATCATATATTATTGGGTGCTTAAAATGAAAATAAAATCCAAGTGAACAATTCAAAATTCATTGAAAATTAAGTTTACCAAATGAGAACAAATTTGGAAGAGGGTTATAGTCTCTTTTTTTCTACACTACTAAATTGATATTTCAATATAGTTATGGAATCCCCAAATCAAAATAAATATCTTCAGTGAGATATTGAAGTTGAAGAGGATGACTAAATTTCATAAATTTATAGTCCATAAACTGTTTGTTTTATCATTTATTAATATATTTCTAGATAGATGAAGATTAAACAAAAATATAGGGAATCATAAACAATGATAACTCATTAGTAAGAACTCAAATAATAGAAAGAGTAGATTATGCTTAATTAGAATTTCACTACATATCACAACTATAAAATTAAATAAAAGTACATATTTTTATTTACCACATCATGCTTTTATGTATATGTATTAGTTATAAAACATCTTTTATATGTACAATAATTTATCCACTAATATCATATTCTAAACTATATTGTCTAGATTTTCTATATTAATTACAAAAAAAGGATAATTGGTTAATGAAACATTTAACTACGCTTCTCTGTTCTAATAAGGATTGAGGGGAAACATTATATGACCCCTTATGGTGTATAAATTTAGAGACAAGGTTGAAAATCATATTATATGTTCATACTCAATTATCCTCAATCAACATCTGTAAAAGAGATAAATGATTCAATGGGAGAAAATTAACCAATAGGATTTTTAAATCACATGAGGCAAGAAAGGTTCATGGAAGAGGAATTACAATGATTTGGAGAAGATTAAATCATAATATAATACATATAAATTGTTCATAATTTCATGTATGTATTAAAATTAACATGTTTGGTATTAAAGAAAATATGTTACTCATAAGGTTGAATATGAATATTGGAACCAATGATGATGAGAAATGGTATAATAATTAATGTTAACATTTTAATTAGATGAATGAAGTTTTCTCCTAATACATATAATATGTGGAAACTATATCGCATTTGAAAGGGGATTGATTCATGTTAAAATATCATTATATATCCGGTTTTGAAAAACAAGTATCTTCTTTTTTGGTTCTTGATGTAATGATACATTTTATCACATTTAAAATTAATGTTTTTATGGTATATCATATTTTTTTAATCACATAATATGACTAACATCGAAATTTTATAATATAAAAAAACTATGATGAATAAAAAATAAGAAATGGAAATATACATAGATAATTATCTATTAATATATATCTAGATATTATTTCTAGTCATATTAATGTACCCATTATTTCTTTGGATCAGGAATTATAGTGTGTTCCAATGTGAGAAGATATGTCATAGTATAGGTTTTACTTTATTTTTATGATGCGTCCTAAAAGAAAATTCTAATAAAAGTGACAAGAATTAAATTTTATATGAAAACCATTAAAGATAGGGAATACCTAAAACTCATTAATCTTCCAATATGTAGTGATTTTTTAATATTGAGTTTTTAGACTTTCGGGGATTATTTGTACATATTCTAAATCAGAACCAGCTAAACTCCTCCAACCAATATATATATCATGCTTGTATGATCACTATAACTCCCAAAGACCCATCAACCTAGCAGCCTCAACAGCAACACAATGAGTAAAGTTAAATGGACTCTATAATGAACATGTTAATTATTATTAATTCAACAATAATATAGATCTAAATTTATAAAATTTTCTTACCCATATCCATTCCCATGATTTTTCCTTTATTTCATTACTGAGATGTCCCCATGAGACCAGTTCCACTGGAATGATATCCTAGTACCTAGAAAAAGTGGCCATTAAACTTATACACTACATGATTTTTTTAACTATCATTGGATTTACTTTTTTTAATCCACCATTGTTCATATCTTGTAATTTCAGTATTCATTCATATGGGTGCATCCACATCACCTAAAAAAAGATGCAACTAAATAATATAAAAGGGGAAAAGAATAATTAAGTCATTGTACAACAGGACACAAATGAATTGATATAATTTGGAACTGTTATAATAAAAAACCAAATGAAGGATGCAGAATAGGCATTGATTGATCTGTGTGTTGTCCTGGACTAGTATCCTTTGAAGGAAGTGTCTCTTCCAATTCATGATCTTGGTTATATTTATTAACTAGAGTATAAGCTATAGGAATTGAATCATCAGATCCTATATGGATGGATGGAAATGGGGTTTGTGTAGTATTGAAAGGATATTTGTAGTAGGCTTGGGGATACATCAATGGATGCAGATATAGTAATGGTGGGAACATTGTAGATACTCGTACTTGACATACATGGACATTAAATTAGTTTTGCGGAATACTTAATACATAACAAAAGCAAACACTGATGGACCGTAATATTTTAGTGTCTTTGGAAACATGGAACATAATCTTCTAATCGTGGTGAATGATCGTCCACATCTTCCATAATGATCTTCCCTTTTTTCTTACCTAAAACCATTTTTTATAACTTGGGGAAAAGAAAACATATAAAGGGTGAGCTCAATTGCGCAGTAATGGTAAACATAAGGAACGTAAAACAATCCATAAACATTTGAATACAAAAACATGAACATAAAATCTAAACATCAAAATCTTGAGAAATGTCATAAATCTTGGAAGTACATAAGACATATATCATAAAGGAACATCAATCATGATAAAATATCATGGGAATAAAACATGTAATTGTGTCAACCATTAATCACATTATATGATTTCCATAGTATCCAAGGTATTGCTGCCAAGACCATCTTAGTGGACAAAGTCCCTTTCGGAATCAAGTTCACTGCTCATTCCAATCATGTATCACTGAACCGGATTAACTTACCATTCCATCCATATCTATCTCATGAGATATAAGTCTTTACCAACTGCATTGGAGGGAGATATAGGTCCCACCCATCTCATAATGAAATCATTCTTACTGGTGCCACAAAATAAACATACATCATTCATAATAACCCAACAAATATAATGGGTTTCATAAACATCATCCCATGATATCATAATCCATATTAAAGAAATCCATATCATTTCATCATAAGAAATATCAAACCATGTAAATAATAGATACAATATACTTGAAACATAAACATAATTAATATTGTCATCTTAGATGGAAAAATAGTTTTGATAAAACACTTGAAATTAATTCTTGAAGAAAATTTCCTTTCTTCTTCAAAATTATTATATTTTCCCAAAATGCCATGAAAATTTAAAATAAAAGGATTTTTTTGAAAAAAATCTGGAAAACTTGTGGAATATTCTTCATGAAAATTAGGCGTTATGAAACCGTAAAAATCCGTTCATGCCGTATAAGTTAAAAAACATTATTCTCGTACTTTTTTCGGAAAGTCAAAAAGTACCATGTATGGTAAACAAAAGAAATATTCCTTCCATAACACAAAGTAAAAGTCATAGAGGGGTAAAAATGACTTTAATCATACATGGAATATATTAAAAACTTTATGAAAAACATTTTTATGGATATGGATGAAAAATATAGCCCCAATAAATACTTACGTATAAACAATCTCGAATAAAAATGAGATTGAAAAATTATCCCTTGCCTTAGGTCCGATATGATTTAAACGTATTTGAACCTCATGTATAATTATTTAAATAATGTCATTTACTTATTACAGAATCATATTCATTGTTATGATATCATGTATGGTTCACTTATGACTTTATATTACCCGTTCTTTTGTAAATTCCATGGTAAAGGTGTGTTTTGGGTAAAATCGTTTTATTTATCGTATGTGTTTGGACTTTTTGTTCGTGATATTATTATTACTTATATCATGATTTAATTACTTCAAGAATGTAAATAATGATTTATATATCATAAATATTTAGTATATATATATAATAGATAGATTAATGAAATGAAATATACTGTTCATGAAGATGGTAGGTCGTACGTACGCATGAACGCTGTTTTCCTTTCCTTATTGAATTGAATGAAAGTAAGTAGATGAAATATATATATATATATATACTTAAATCCAGTAGCTTAATTATGTAATATATTTAATTGTTATTCATTATATATACATTATAATCATTCTTGAATGGTTAACATGGATGATAGATCTCATGGCGTCGTGGAGACGGTAATCCATACGTACGCACGAGCAATTATATCATTCCCATAATTATTGAATGGAATTAGAGTGGATGATATAATATATCATAATTAGTATCATGTTATAATAACCATATAAAGTTATTCTTTACACCATTATACCCATCCATGTAAGGTGGTGTTGGAATAATAGATTACACCACGGCATAGAGACGGTATTCCATATGTACACACGCGTGGTGATTTCATTTTCCGTAGGATGGATAAAAGGCCAAATGGGATTGTTTAATATATATAATAACATGTCATTATATTAGTTATACTAATGTTATTACTTTATAATGAAACAACTAAATAAGAAGAAGTTGACGAAGAAAGAAACTTGAATGAATCGGTAGAAGAGATTACCTCTTCTTTGACGCACCTCTTTTAAGATTCCTATTAAGGCACAAGAGTTAGTCATTTGAGGAGACCAGAACCTCTATAATGTTTCTAGGGAAGATGATAAGGGAAATGGTCAGGGGTTGTCCGAGCATTAAGGCTCAAATTGTGTAAAGAGGAGATGGAGGAGGTGCCCTTTTATAAGGGACGAGAGGGGCACTTTTGAAAAAACTTAAAATATTATTTTATAATAAATTCATATTCGGTTTATAATGGCTCCAATGTAACTTATTTCGAAGATAAACTGGGGATTGGTCGAAATCATATTAACCAATAGTTTTTAGATAAGTTTAGGTTACTATTTTAACCTTATCATTTAGATTTAACAGTAAGTTAAATAATTTAACTTTTACCGTGTCTTCTTGTTTTCTTACACTATATGGTTAATAAAAATACTATAACAAGCCAAAAGTACCCCCAAGTAGTTCATTATTAATATATATATCCTTATCTATTTCATTTTTCTGAAACATAGATTTTTATTAATATAATAACAATTATATATATAATATTTGTTTTATAAACTATTTTTTGTCAATTTTGACACTATTTGGTAATTGATTTTGGTGATAATCCTAACTGCATGATTAGATCGAAAAACGTTAATTGAATCAATTATAACATGTAATATTAACCTAAGAAATTAGTGGAATTTATAAAAAGTCTCAAATTACATTTATTTGGGTATTTATAACATCAATTATGTTAATATTTCATTAATAAGGTAATTACTACATCATCATTGTGTCATAGATAAATTAAATTATTTAATGTCTAAAAATTATATATAAAAAACCATTATGTAGAAAATATTTTTAGATTTCTAATTAATATTTATAGTCTAATTTATCTTATTTATAACCATATATTAAAAAAATTTACTTATTAAACTTTTATTTTAACTCTTTTAACTCTTCTTTAAATAAAATAATAATAAGTGTCCTAATCTAATCCAAGTGGACCTAAATTGTCATATTTTATTCCTAAGACTATTTTGGGTCGAATTAAACTTATTCAATAGAATTATTACATGTGTTAATGTAATAATAATATCATTTTTACCCTTAATTACCCAATTTACTTTTAACCGTGCTAAAACAATAAAAAGTTACTATTTACCAAAAGTTATTTTCATCTCATTGAATCAAATTTTACTTAATGATATCAACTGTGTCTCTTGGATTTTTGAAATTCCATTCACAAAAGAGATAAAATTACGTTTTATACAAATTTTTAAAAAGCTCTTAGGAGATAGGTAAAATATGGTAAAAAGTTCTATAAAATTTTTACGTATCTAAAATTATAATAAAATGACTCCAATGAATTAAATTGAACTTATATAGGTATTATGTATCAATTTTGACCTAAAATAAATAAATAAAATAATGATTTAAATAAAAGGTCGGTTTTTAAATAGTAACCCATATTTTTCACTATTCATTAAAAATTGAAAGTTTTCAGAAAATACCAAAAAAACACCCTAGGATATTTTCTATATTCTGAATCTAAAAATGAAGTCCATTTTGAAAGATAAAATTTATAAAATTTCAAAAAGTGGGTATTACTATTCATAATGGCTAGTTCATAATAATATTATAATTATATTCTGTTTAGTGAAACTCGGTATTGCGTATAACACATGCTATCGAGGAAGGTTTCTCTGGCATACAACAAAAGCCTAGAATAGTGTTTGTGTATACTATAATCTAATACATATTTGTGTATAGCACAAGATAATCTTGATGTAGCGTACATCACAAGACATCAATGTAATGAAAATAATATTTCTCAAAAAATCTCGTGGTGTTACATTTTACCCCCCTTAAAATGAATTTTGCCATCGAAATTCATCGGGGTTATAAATGGTTTACTACTTGAAATTTTCTTTCATAGAAACCCACATCGTAAAAAGTAATACTAAAACATAATTTTAAAAAGTAAAGTTAGAATCATAACGGTCACCCAAAGTAACTCAGCACTAGTTTTCCACATAAGACAATATAGGTGAAAATATGGATATGGAAGAGAAATCTAACCATCATGTTTAGATGAAGAGTGGTAGAGAACATGGATATATAAAATCAAACAATCATAAAGGCATTAATTTTTTATGATCTAAGGTACCATCTGATTCATCAGATATGATGGCACTAAGACAACATTTTTTGTTTTCAAGATCATTTCCCAAATGGTGAAGAATTTTTAAAATAAATACATACTTGATTTTGGTAAAATCTTATTGTTGTTTGTGCCTTGAACAATTTCCACTTCATCTATTAAAAAAATGAAGTTGAATTTGTCATTTGTAAAGTGTTAGCAGATCATGTGATAGATTGGTAGGTCATTCCATCAGTTTCTATTGACAAACGTTTAGCACAATTTATTAAATATACATAAGTCCATCTATGTTGAGATTAATCATATATGGTTGCTAAAATGGACTTATACTTCATCTATCATAGTGCTTAATAAAATAAAACTACTGTCTACTAACCAGGGACTTCTGGTAGGCCATTGGTAGGTGATAAAGGACAGTCGCACGTCGGTTGTGGGTTCGATTCCTACATCCTTGTCCAATGTGATGGGTTGTCACCCATCCTACAGGTTGTATTTTTTCTAAAACTATACTATTATAACATAACAAAAAGTTCAATCCTTAAACAATACTATCTGATGTCTAACGTAATCTATTCCAACCTTTAGGTCTATCCAAAATACTTCTGTCTAATCTCATAGTATAAAGAAAATGACTACTAGAAAGGTCATCTACCAAGCATGTGAATACCATCATTTATCCCCAATAAGATATATCTTGTTGTTGTTCATATTCCAAACATGTGAATACCTTAACCATTTATTCTCTTGAAAAATGAATACCCATTGAACTTTAGTGAAAACATGAATTCAATCAAAAGTTAACTCTTTCCACATACCAAAATTTCATAAATTCTATATACTAAAACCATGATATCACTTTGTCCTTATCTCAATCATTAGCTCATGAATACCATCAAACATCTTATTTTCTTCTCATCCCTTCATTATGCACATATCATCTTCTTTCCAAAATATTTCAGTCACTTTTCATGGTTACCTGTACCATATAAATATCGAAAACCTCAACAAACCATTACATAGATATTCCAAAATTCCACGATACTATAAATGAAATTCCACAACACTATTTTGAAATCCCATTACATAAACACTTAATCATTCCAAAACATTATTGGCATACTCAACACCACAAATAGTGATCACATGTGACTTCCCTTTTTCCTTTTCCTTAAGAGGTTGTTGATTTCGATCATCATTAACCCTTGGATTTGGGCCTTGGTTAGAATAATGCCCCATTTCCTTGAAATTGTAGCATTGAAGTGTTGGTGGTGCGTTATCTATAGTCTGTTCTCTATTTACATCATTAGATACCTTTTTACCATTACTTTGACACTCAGCTACTTGATGGCCTTATTTTCCACACTTAAAACATTTTCTAGTACCTTTTAGTCAATCTCCAACATGCTTCTTTCAAAACCTTAAGAATAAAGAAACATTCATCTTATTTTCACCATTATTATGAGATTTCTCCTTGAAATACATCTTTCATTTCTTGTCAAAACCATGAGATGGATGTGTAACACCAACTTCCAGTTCTACCTTGACAGCAAAACGCACAATTTCTTCATAGCTACTGAAGTCTCTTATCATTAATTCCCTTAAAAGACTTGGTTTTAATCCACTAAAGAATCTATCCATTTTACTTTCTAGTTAGATGATAAATCCTGATGCATACCTTGAAAGCCTTGTAAAATTCGTTTCATATATACCAACATATTAATCATCCTTTTGCTTATTCCCAAGTAACTCCTTCTCTATTTTTGTTCTATGAATACGAGGGAAGTACTTATTGAAAATAGTTTCTTGAACTCGTTCCATTCCATGGATTCAATTTCATATTGGGGCCTTATATTCTTAATTAGAGTCCACCACTGGTCTGCTTCACCTTCTAAACGATAAACATCTAAAATGACTTCTTCATGTTCTGAATAGTGAAGTATGGAAAATATCTTTTAAATGGTATTGATCCATTGTTCAGCAACAAGTGGATCAGAATACCCACTGAAAGAAGGTAGATATTTCCTCATGAAGGACTCAATAGAATATTGTTCCCTTATCTACTCAATTGTAAGTCCAAAATTATTCATAACTTGTGTAAGTATAGAAATAATATTTTTCACTCCTTCTCCCGCAACTTTGGTTTGTTCAGGAGGACAATCATTGCATCATCCATTACATTGATCAACATGGTTCCTTCGGGTTCCAACCATCGTCTAAAACCCAAAAAGAATAGTGTGAGAGGCAAAATCATGATAGGAAAACAACATAATAAAGGGGGAGTACCTTCAATATCTAAAATATTAGGATTATTTCTAATATATTCACTGTAATTCTAGTATAATAACCTATACTTATACGTAACCTTAGGGACATCCCTATACATACCTTAGAGATATCTCTAGGGATCTCAATAATGTTTTCGCATCCCAGTTTCCAAAGGTTGACTAAACCTTTCCTCTGATACCAACTGTAGAAGTCTAGAATTACTTCCAGTGGACTGTAATTGATACCTATCAGGGCACTCCATGGTTGGCTACACCCCCTGGGTGGGACACACCACCATCCCCAGTGGCAACCATTTCCTTATGGAGCCCTTGGGCGGAGATCCATGCTTCGTCCAACGCACACATGTGAGAGTTCCCAAGGATCGGATTCATTCCTACCTCCTTTTCCTTTGAAACCAACTGTAGAGACCCATACCTAAAGAACATGGACATTACATTACTTTTGTGGAATACTTGATATATAACAAAAACAAACACCGAAGGACCGTAAAAGATTAGTGTCTTTGGAAACTTAGAACATAATATTCTAATCATGGTGAAAGATCTTTAACATCTCCCATAAAGATATTCCCTTTTTTTCTTACCTAAAACCTTTCTTTATATCCTGGGGAAGGGAAAACTTATAAAGGGTGAGCTGAAATTCTCAGTGAGGGTAATCATATGGAACGTAAAACAATCCATAAACATTTGAATGCAAAAACATGAATATAAAATCTAAACATCAAAATCTTGAGCAATGACATAAATCTTGGAAGTACGTAAGGCATGTATCATAAAAGAATATCAATCATGATAAAATAGCATGGGAATAAAAAATGTAATTGTGGATACCATTAAGAACATGATATGATTTCCATAGTAGCCAAGGCATTGCTGCGAAGACCATCTTAGTGGACAAAGTCCCTTTCTGAATTGAGTTCACTCCCCGTTCCAATCCTATATCACTGAACCGGATTAACTTACAATTCCATCCATGTCTATATCATGAGATATAAATCATTACCCAATGAATTGGGGGGAGATATATGTCCCACGCATCTCATAATTAAATCATTCTTACTTGTGCCACAAAATAAACATACATCATTCAGAATAACCCAATGAATAAAATGGGTTTCATAAACATCATCCCATCCTAATATAATCCATATAAAAGAAATTTACATCATTTCCTCAAAATAAAAATCAAACCATTTAAATAATATATACATTATACATGAAACAAAAACATACTTAATAATGTCATCTTAGATGGAAAAATAGTTTTGATAAAACACTTGAAATGAATTCTTGAAGAAAATATCCTTTCTTCATCAAAATAATTTTCTTTTCTCAAAATGACAAGAAATTTTAAAATAAAAGGATTTTTTTGAAAATATTAATGAAAACTTGTACAATAATCATCATGAAACATTGGCGTTATGAAACCATAAAAATACGTTCATGCCGTATAAGTTCAAAAACATTCTCCTCGTATTTTTGTCATAAAAGTCAAAACGTACGATGTATGGTAAACAAAAGAAAGATTCCTTCCATAACACAAATTAAAAGTCAAAGTGGGGTAAACATGAATTAAAAAATACATGAAATAATATTAAACACTTTATGAAAAACCTTTTTATGGATATGGATAAAAAATATTGCCTAAGTAAATACTTACGTATAATAAATCTCGAATAAAAATGAGATTGAAAGATTATCCCTTACCTTAGGTCCGATATGCTTCGTACGTATCTGAACCTCTTGTATAATGATTTAAATAATGTCATTTACTTATTACATAATCATATTAATTGTTATGATATCATATATGGTTCACTTATGACTTTTTATTACCCGTTCTTTTGTAAATTCCATGTTAAAGCAACGTTTTGGGTAAAATCAATTTATTTATCGTATGTGTTTGGACTTATTGTTCTTGATATTATTATTACTTATATCATATTTTAATTACTTACAAAATGTAGATTATTATTTATATATCATTCATATTCAGTATATATATATAATAGATAGATGAATTAAATTAAATACATCATTCATGGAGATGGTAGGTCGTACGTACGCATGAACGTCGTTTTCCTTTCCTTATTGTCTTGAATGGAAGTAATTAGATGACACACACATATATATATATATAAATACAGTAGCTTAATTATGTCATATATTTAATTATTATTCATTATATATACTTTATAATCATTCTTGAATGGTTAACATTGAAAATGAATCTCATCAAGTCGTGGAGACGGTAATCTGTACGTATGCACGAGCAATGATATCGTTCCCATAATTATTGAATGGAAATGGAGTGGATGATATAATATATCGTAATTATAATCATGTTATAATAACCATATAAAGTTATTCTTTACATCATTATACCAATCCATGTAAGGTGGTGTTGGAAAAATAGATTACACCACGGCGCGGAGACGGTATTCCGTACGTACGCACGCGCGATGATTTCGTTATCCGTAGGATGGATAGAAGATCAAATGGTATTGTTTGATATTTAAAATAACATATCAGTATATTATTGATGCTGATTTTATTACTTTATAATTAAACAACTAAAGAAGAAGCAGTTTGAGAAGAAAGAAACTTGAAAGAATCGGTAGAACAAATTACCTCTTCTACAACACACCTCTTTTAAGCTTCCTCTTAAGGCACTAGAGTTGGTATTTTGAGGAGACTCGAGACTATATAATGTTTCTAGGGAATTTTAGAAGGGAAATGGGCAGGGTTTGTCCTATCTTTAAGTCTCAAAATTGTGTAAGGAGAAGAGGGATGAGGTGCCCTTTTATAAGGGAGGAGAGGGGCACTTTTGGAAAAACTTAAAATATTATTTTATAATAAATTCATATTCGGTTTATAATGGCTCCAAAGTGACTTCTTTAGAATATAATGCGGGGATGGATATAAATAATCTTAAACAATATGTTTTAAACAAGTTTAGGTTACTATTTAAACCTTATCATTTAGATTTAACTGTAAGTTAAATATTTAACTTTTACTTTCACTTCTTGTTTTCTTACACTGTATGGTTAATAAACATAATATAACAAGCCTAAAGAACCCCAAGTGGTTCATTATTAATATATATATCCTTATATAAGTCATTTTTCCGAACCGTAGATTTTTAGGACTAGAATAACAATTAATAATATAATATTTGTTTTAAAAACTATTTTATGTCAATTTTGACACTATTTGGTAATTGATTTTTATGAAACTCATAACAGCAAGATTAGTTCGAAAAATGTTAATTGAATCAATAATAAAATGTCATATTAACCTAAAAAATTAGTTAAATTTATAAAATGTCTCAAATTACATTTATTTGGGTATTTATAACATCAATTATGTTAATATTTCATCAATAAGTTAATTACTGTGTCATCATTGTGTCAATAACAATTTAAATTATTTAATTTCTTAAAATTATAAATAAAATACCATTAGTTAAGAAATCATTTTATATTTCTAATGAATATTTATAGTCTGATTTATTTTATGTATTACCATATATTAAAAATGTTTTAGTTATTAAACATTGATTTTAACCCTTTTAACTCTTCTTTAAATAAAATAATAATAAGTCTCCTAATCTAATCCAAGTGGACCTAATTGGTCATATTTTATTATTTGGGTTGGTTTTGGTCGAATTAGACTTATATAATAGAATTATGAAATGTTTTAGGGTAATAATAATACCATTTTTACCCTTAATTACCCTATTTACTTTTAACTGTGGTAAATAAAAGTAAAAAGTTACTACTCACTAAAACTATTTTCATCTCGCTGAACCACATTTTACTTACTAATATCAACCATGTGTCTTGTATTTTTGAAATTACATTAACACAAGCGGTAAATTTATGTTTTATGAAAATTTTCAAAATGTTCCTAGGAGATAGGTACAAGATGGTAAAAAGTTCTATAAAATTTTTACATATCTAAAATTATAATAAAATGACTCCAATGAATTGCATTGAACTTATATAGGTATTATGCATCATTTTTTACCTAAAATAAATAAAATCAATAATTTTTTAAATAAAAGGTCGTTTTTTAAATAGTAACCGATTGTTTTCACTATTCATCAAAAATCGAAAGTTTTCAGAAAAATACCAAAAATTCACCCTAGGATAATTTCGATATTCCAAATCCAAAAATGAAGTCCATTTTGATAGATAAAATTTATAAAATTTCAAAAAATGGGTATTACTGTTCATAACAGCTATTTCATAATAATATTATAATAATATCTTGTTTAGTGAAATTCAGTATTGCGTATAACACACACTATCGAGGAAGGTTGATATGGCATGCAACAAATGCCTAGAATAGTGTTTTGGTATACGGTAAGCTAATACGGTGTTGTGTATAGCACAAGCTAATCATGCTGTAGCATACAACACAAGACATCAATGTAATTGAAATAATATTTCTCATAAAATCTCAGGGTGTTACAAACATTCCTAGAGGCGGTTTAGAAATAGTATAATAAGAAGAGGCTAAATGAGATGATGACGGGGTAAGGAACATGAACATCCATGGAGGTCACAAATACATGGTATGAGCATAAGATTCTATATGATAAGATGATGGAGTCATGTATGAGAACATCCTGGGAGGATAAAGTGGAGGATGAAAAGGAGTGGTAGATATGGTGTCCGCTGGTGGGATAAGGTGGTAACTGGTCCGACGGGGGGTTTGTCTTGGTCTAGGAGCATCCCTGCTCAAATCAATGATAATAGGATGAGAATGAGTCAACTATATTGGAACTAAATGTCCCTAAAAATTTGAAAAATAATATTAACATGACATTATATGTAATGAATAATAAAAATATTACAATTATTATATTTACTAAGGGAAGAAGATGAGGCAACCCATGCTCACACATCTATCAATTAGTATCAAATAATCACTTCCTTCTAACTTCATAAGTATTTTTCATAATATAAATACTAATTAAATTTACATTTTTTATAAATAGTTTGTAAAAATCATTCATACAAAAAATAATTCAAATAATTCATAAAACATTTCATCACATGTTTAAGTAACAATAATTTAAAACCATGTGATACATTTTAAAAAAAATAACCTAATTTTTTAAATTTAAAGAAATCTAATTAAATGAAAAAAACAAAAAAATACTAAAGAAAACATATCAATACACACTGAAAATAAATTAAATTAGTTATAGTAATATAATCTTGAGAAACTTCTGTAATGTTAAAATGAACGAATTATGAACATATATAGTTTCTTCTATAAATTTCAACCACTAATTTGAGTTCAAAATTAACTCTCACAATGGTAAACATTGATTCATCAAATGGAATATTTTGTTTAACACCAATGGGGGTAAAAAAGGTCTAAATTTTTTCCCCGGTATCTTGAAAAATATTTATTGTAATTACTTTATTAATGACACCATAATCAGCTATAATATGATATTTTATTTAAACATTTTTTCCATTGATGCCAAAATTTATGGTTCAATAGTAACTAGGAATAGACTCATGTAAATAAATCTGAATCCAAAATCATTATTCAATTTATTATTTTGCGTAATCCAATCAAAACATTTACATTTAGTCATAGTTAATCGACCATGAGATTATTAATCCTATAAAAATAATTTAACAACATGTATATAATAATACACATCTTCAAATCAAAGTGACTATTTGATGCACTATCATAAGAGTTCATTGTATTAGTTAAGATAACTCCATTATGTTATGCTTCCATTTTCGCCACTCGATCTGTTGTAAAAAATTTATTCCCATTCATAATTAAATATTTTCATTCATGAACCAAACAATAGGGACAAAAATTCAAAAATATTATTTCTTGAGGAACTAATTCAAATGTCAAAATAAATATGTAAAATATATATTAATAATAAAATAAAATGTATATAAATATTTTATGTTAATTAAGTTAATGGATGTACCTTTTATTGAAACCAAACTATAAACTCATGGCTATGCAAAGCCTCTATTCGTCTCAAAGGAAAAAAATAATAGAAATATACTTGTAATTTTTATATATATTGTACATAAAATTATTATAAAAGTATAAGGTATATTTGAAATTACATAGTATGAGATAACATGTAAATATCAAAATTAATAACTTGATATTTTCATCAAAAAAACAAAATTTAAATATTATTGTGTGATGTTTCATATCTCGCTCTTCAAGGCTAAATATAACCAATGTATATGCCCCATGAATTACTCCTGTTTGGGGAAGATATCAAAATGAGGGATAAATTTATCCATACTACTCATATTCATTTCTCATTTTCTGGTTATATATTGCGCTATGATCATAAAAATAAATTAAAATAAATTCATACATTTTTTAGACAGATAACCTCTAAAAATAGAACCTTTGGTAATTTTTTTTTCAGACATAAGATTTAATTATGCACATATTTCTTTCATTATGATACACCCACCTAAGAGTAATGGGTCCCCCTAGAAGTATTTCAGTTGGATGATAAACTATTAATATCTATATAATGGAGAAAAATGATGGAATAATTTTTTTTCCAACTCACACAAAACATATAGAGCTCATATCTACATTTTTATAAATAATGACTTGGAAAAACATTTACAAAAATTGTTTCGAAAAGATTTAACGAGAGAATCACTGTCACCCTTACATTAATGGATAGAAAATGTTGAATTGTTATTGGAATCAATTCATGGAGTAGGATGTGATAATAATGAGTTTTTTGGGATTTCAGCTTCAAATACCTTTTTCAACTCATTTATATATTTTCTGGAATATCCATAATAAACCATGAAATCCTACAACACTTCTTAAAAATGATTTTTCTATAATTGTGGCATCACATAAGAAGCAAAATGAACCTTCCATTTTTTTCACTAATCTATTAAGGATGTAGTTTTGTTCCAAAACCCCAATCCATCAAATTATGATGGGATCAAAAGTCATCATTGGTATTCCCAATGATATTTATAAGAATTCAAAGAAACATCACACACATATTCATCCCAATGTGTCTTACCTATAAATAATGACATAAATAATTGGTATACCAACATAAAACTAAATAAAGATACTTCTCTTTTTCCAAGAATAATTTCTCTCATTGTAAAAATTCTTCCTATTTTTATATCTCATATGGACTTTCTATAATGAAAAACTAAAATATTTCAATTCATTAATCATTTAAATTCCTAACATACTTTGAAGTGTTTGTTCAGTGTCAATAATATTATCAAACCTATAACTATTTCTCTTGTATTGATGATCCATTGGAATGAATCGTTGATGCCCCATAAAATTGAAACTATGATGATATTTAAGCCTTCTTGGTCATGTATTCATCATAAAAATTGAACATGATGTTTTTCTATTCATGCTATAATCACACATCATTACATAAGGATGGAAATCATTTATTTTCCATTTAAGGTCAAGACACATTTGATTTTTTTGAATAAGTATAAAATGTGTAAACATCCATACCAAAAATCTGATTCAACTCTCTTATTAAAGGCTGAAAGTAGACTTCTAGATCATTTATAGGATCAGAATGTCCAGATATTAGTATACTTAAAAAATTGAAATGTTTTTCAATACAAATTCATAGAGGATGATTCTAAACGTGAATAGAAACTAGCCACATGCTATGAAAAGTTAGAATCTGTCCAAATGGATTAAATCCATCACATGATAGAATCAACTAGACATTACACACCTAAACTAAAAAATCATGATGTTATGTATCAAACTCCTGCCATTCTAGTCCATCTACAAGATAAACCAACTACTTGTGACCTTTAATTCACTTAGCATTATTCCATCACATATTTGATGATATTTCTACCGACATGAATAGTTTTTGAATCATGGGAATCAATGTAAAGTTCCACATGAATTTTTTTTTCATAAGAGATATTTTTCTATCTGAATTTTCCTTCCATAAATATGTACAACATTGTTTATAGACATTATGGTCTGTGGTTTCCTCCCAAAATAAACTACAATCTTTTGAACATGCATGAACTTTATTAGTAGAAAATTCAAGCTACTTAATTGAAATTCATGACTTATAATGATTTTATGGGATATATATAGAACTAGGAAGAAATTATTTATAAACTTAGGAATATAATCAATAATGGTATTAAAAAATACATACCTAGTTTTTCCGTGATATAACTACATTATAAATTCCAACATGGTTATTTAGTGCATTCTTGATATACTAGAGTTCTAGCATGATCCATTAACTTTTATATTCTGTTAAAATGATCATTGTCATTATTTTCCTCATGTGTATTGAAATCATTACCTTCTTTCATTAACATAATATCTCTCTTGTGATGGTGAAAAAATGAAAATTGATAAATATCAAATTCTTCATTCCACTTCTTCCTTTACTTTCATGAATATTAGAATATTGTCTCATCTCACTCTAGTGATATCAAATATAATAGTTTTTTTGGAAATATATCTTTCATTATATGGTAGATAAATTCTTCTCATCTTAAAAAGGTCTTACAACACAATTATATAATGGACATTGTATAGAACCTCCATCTGAAGCACTGTCAAAAAAACTAAAACAATTTCCAAATTCATTTGAAACTATGTTGAAATATGTTCAGTATGACACATATATCTTCAATCCATTCTATTATAGGGAAAAAACTGTTTTCCAATAAATATTATATACTATAATTAAAAAATTAATTACAACTAATATTAATATTAATTTAATCAAAGCATAGTAATATACGGAAAAAAATATAAGATAAATAAAATATTCTATAGGAAAAGACTAAAAATAACGAACCAAGGTGGGTGTACATAACATTTAATAATTAACTATAATGGTGGATAAATTGAATAACTTTGAGACACTATAATACATATTATTACCTTATACTAACTTATGGTTTAATAAATCAAATTCATCTATCTGTCCATATACATGATCCAGTCTACTACAAGGCGTAAATTTCATTCCTAGTCAATAGGGGATAGAGAAATGTTTCAAGGACATAAAAATAAATAATAGAAATGATTTCACCCAAATAAAAAAAATAAAAAAATAATTCTATCATGTAACCTTGGATGAAAAAATCATATATTTTTCATTATTACATATGAAATAATGGTTTTTGAAATAAAGAACATTAAATTATAGAATAATCACATCATGAAATATTAAATGTATTATAAAAAATAAATCCATATAATATAAACATAGTTACCATCTTTTAAATTTATCTGACTATCATATAAAACATCAAAAACAATGGGAAACATGAATTTGAAGGCCAGAGGGCTAGAAACCTAAAAATATAAAAAAAATATAAAATATCCAAGAAAATAAACTACATCTACCCATATCTATGTTGAATGTATACATATCGCATCTATTATATCATTCAATCATGAAAAATAAGTTGAATAACCATTATCTCAAGGAAGATATTTTTCATTGCATTTATGAAATGAGACCAAGTCTATATACACACAAATTTTGAATAAAGTTTGTCTAAATTGATTCCTATTAAAATTCCATCCATTTCTTAGCACACAGCAGTTATAAAAAAACATGAAATTCTATTTTCAAATTCATATAATCAAATATACCATTTAATTATAGGAAATAAATGTAAAAAATAAAATAAAATCTCATATAAATCATGTTTACTCAAAATACACATTCACATAAATACATTTGTGTATAAAAAACTCTATTACATAATTTATTCCCATCCGTCACTGAAGATTCTCCACAAGACCACTGGAAGGATTTATATGATTGTTTTAGTTAATAAATAAACTAAATGTAGTCCTTGGGCCAAAGTATGATCCTAAACTATAGTTGAAGTAACTATCTAGGGAATAATCTAAAATAAATAGTGTTTCCAAAAAGGAATTATAAAAATTTTAATCTTAAACTAGTGTATCCTTTTATGAGTATAATTAAGACTATGTAAATTCAAGGTAATGTGTAACATAACCTAGTATGTGTACTTATTTCTATAACCCCTATGTATAGAAGTCTCTTCAATGATTTCTTCTAATCATATTTATCAGTACATACAATAAAGAATTTAAAACCACCCACCTCATCTCTAATAACCCTTTAATTAAACATCCTGTTTTATTATTTAAATCAACTAATTGTTTGTTTTTATAACAACATTTTGTATTATGATTATTCATATAATAAATGTGGAAATGATATAAAGGAATTGAATCATTAAATTAAAACTCTGTGGAAACAAGAAAAATAACTTCATACAATTGAAAAACATTTATTAAAAAATTGTATTAAATTTTTATAATTATTATTAAATCATTCCATAAACATAATATTAATTATTTCATGATAAACCTGTATTAACATTTCCTCAAACACATAGTATATGACATTTACTCAAAATAGAATTTATAATAATCTGTATCTCTTACACATATTTTTACATTATTTTTAAGATAAATATTCATAAAAAACCCAATAAAATATAGAGGTCTACTATATTAATGAAATTAGTAACATAGTACATCACTTTTTGGGTTTTAGTGGTAACCTTCACAGAAATAGAGACACAAAAACTTCCATTCAAACTCCCAAACAAATCCAAACTAGAAAAAGAAACATACATAGACACATACAGACACCCACAATACTACTCCAAAGAGAATCACTATAAACAACTTCTAGAATTATATAAAAAATAAGGAAACCAAAAGTAATCACAAAACAAAAAATAAAATCAATCCACATTGAAAATAAAATTAAAATAGTTTTAATTATTTATTTCATTTCATGAACAAAAACTCTTAACGTCTTGAATGTAAAAACATGAACCAAAATAACAAAATCTATATTTAACCTGTATAAAAACAAAGATATTATTATATAAATCACATGATAAAATAGATAAAAACTTCCACAATACTAATAATAATAGAAAAATATTTGAACTCATTAATTTGATGTTGAAAAATATTCGAATAAAAAAATTGATTGATATAGAGGATATCGGTGGTAGAGATGGGAGGTCGTCGGTCGCTCGATTGGATGCTCACCTGGGTGAGAGGAAAATTAGGTTAGAGGAAGTGGGGATTATATAGATCTACAAAATAGATTATTAAGGGATGTTTAAGGTCACCTGATACGGGTAGGGGATAATTAGAGCTTCAAATGAGGAGGGGAAGGAGGAGCCCAAACGAGGTTGCCAATATAAAGCGTTATACCCATTGTTTTTAAAAAACTAATGGTATATCTCAACCAATAATAATTTTTTTTAACCATGGGAATTAGTTTATGAATAAAATCTATACAAGTGGTTTCCCTAAACTGTTCATATAGATATGCGGGTATAGAGTGGTTTTCCAGTAGTGTTAAAATAGTTTTTCACATAATTGTTGTAATTAATTTAAAGCTCATTCACTAATATATTTTGTAAAACTATGATTACCTTATTAAAAATAATAAATTATGGTGATTACAAATATTGAATCAAATTTTCCAAATTCCTATCCTATATGTGGTGGAAATTAATTTAAAATTAAACCCACGAATGGGACAATGAATATGGTTTTTAAGGTAAAAATGTTAAAAACTTAGAAATATTTTTATATCCAATATAAATTTAAAATTGATCCCAATGACCTAAATTGGATCAATATATATATAATTTATCTAAATAAGCATTAAAAATAATCAAAAATATAATTTAACCATATAAATGATTTACACAAAAAATCAGTATTGAATTAAATTACATTTATTTCCCCATTCATCAAAAAAATTTCAAAAAATACCAAAGATTAAATCACTAATAATTTTGACATTATGATTTCAAAAGTGAATTTTATTTTTACAAATAAGGATTATAAAAGTTTCAAAAAATTTATTTAAAATATTTTCTCCATAAAAAGGCTAAAAACATGCCTTTAGAAAAATATAGCATTTTATACGTAAAATTGGACTTCTTTTATCCTGCATATCAAATATATTGGTAAAATATCAAAGATATTTTATTAACTATATAATATATATATATTTTATTAATATCATCAACTAATAGTAATTAATTAAATTTATTAAGATAAAATTACTTTGGATAATAAAAATAGTTTTTTTATAAATGTATTTCCTTTATACTCATTTATTTTCTATATTCATTTCTAATTAAATGGTAACAAATGATTTAAGATACATATTTTGAAAAATATATTAATACAACTCATTAACACCAATTTAACACATATGAGAGAATTTTAATTTTAAATAATACTATTAATATTTTTTAGTAATATTCGTTCTTGCTTTTAAAGAAAGCCATCGAAGAAACTTTTTGTGTGCAATGAAATAGAAAAAAAAAGTTGCGTGAATTTAGATATATAGAATATATTGAAAACTATTTAAAATAGTAAATATAATGTATAGTTTTAGGATATTATATTCCCTTATTTTTATGGTATTGTGCTTCATACATGTTATTAAATACAATGTCCTTTTTTTGAATTTTGTAGTGTCACATTGTCTCCACCGTAAATAAATTACATCCAAAAAAATTAAAATTGATCTTGATAATAGAGGATTCTTATTTTAAAATAACCATTTGGTGAAAAATTCACTTCAAAAATAGCATTAAGAACACATATTTTTTTAAAATATGGAAAGGAAAATCTAAAGGTCACTTCAAAACTAGGATTTTAAATAAGAGAAAATTAGAGAAAACTTGGACATGGAAGAGAAGTATAACTATTAAGTTATGTTGGGGAGTGATAAATAACATGTTTATATGAAAGTTAATGACCACAATTCGATAAAATATAGCTGTTAAAATGTTATTGAGATCATCAAAAATGATGATAATGGAATAAGATTTTAGTTTCAAATCCCTTTTCCAAGACTTGTGGAATTCTCTCACTATATATAAATGTAGGGAAATAAAATTAATTGATATGTTTCTATTTAGAAAGAAAAATATTATCCTTTGGGTTTTCTTAGAACTATTTATACATCATTTCTTAGCAAAATTTTGATCATAGGTTGATGTAATACATCAATCTCTAAAACTACATCCAATGTTCTACATAAACTATTTCATAATTGGTTAAACTTTACAGAAGATTATGATTCAACACTTCAGAATAAATTCCATGGTAATTAGTAGTATATAATTAAATTTACCCATATCAATCATCTCTTTATACAACATCATTATCTAAAAATCTGGAATATATTAAGGATTATCTTTCACTCAACCATGTGTTTTCCAAAAGATTAACTTTCTACTGAATCATATTTATTGGAAGAATTCAACACATGATCTCAAATAATTAATGAAAAATTACTATTATACAATCCTTATAGATTTCATAAATTATACGCTGAGAACATATTCAATAAAATAATTTTACAAAATATATTAAAGATCCAAATTTAGAATCATATTAATCATTCCATTTTGGTTGGGTCAATATCATATGCTTGACCCCAATCCATTGTCTTCTTCATAATTATTTTTCCTTCACTCTTAGGGCATTATTTTTCATAGTTCCCCATCTCCATATAGTTATAACACCGATTAAAAGTGTGTTCCTTATTCAATATTCAGTTTTTAACATGATAACCCTTTTCTCCACACTTATTAAATTATAATAATCCCTTCAAGAATTTCCCAGAGTGGTTTTTCCTATAGTTATCACATATTGGGAAATATTTCTTTCCCTTCTTCCCTTTATCTAATACGGTTTCTTCCATCATCTGATTTTCTTTATCCATTTTTAATATATCATACTTTTATAATTCATTATCATTTTTGATAGAAAATTAATCTATTACATCATATGATCAAATTTTTTAAGACACCAGTCCCCTTTGGAGACATGGATTAAGCTCTTAAAATATGTGATAAATCTTTCACTCCATGTTGCGTATGAAATATATAGCATACCTTATTAACATTGTAATGGTATATTCATACTATAAAACACATTCATCATCCTTTTTAATTAAAATAAGGAACTTTACCTTCATCTTAGTTTTTTAATGAGGAAAATATTTTCCAAAAAAAGTATCATTAAACGCTTTTTAATCCATGTGTTTTATTTCCTCTTCCTCCCAAGTAATCTAGATCAATGAACACTACTGATCAACATATCCATTGATAAAGTAAAATTAAAGAGTAAAATGTTCCTTTTTACCACATCCAAATGACATGAATATATTCTAAAAATACATACCTAACTGATCTTCCATCATTGGGTTAGTAGACCCACTAAATGATGGGGTCCTCTAACACATAAATTGATCCACCATCACAGTATCTCATTGTGGAATAGGTTGATCCATAAAATAAATGTTATATTACATTAAATGATTAAGCTACCAAAATATATCCATAACTATCTCACTTCTAGTACCATCTATGTCAGATTTCTCAATAGGGAAAATAGTACTACAGATATTCCCTTTAGCAGCACGAAAAGAGGCTTTTAGCAGTCTTAAAAAGTGTGGTTTTCCTTAGTACCATTAAAAATGGGTACCCTTTATCGATTCTTTCATTATCAATAATAATTTCCCCATTTATCAAAACATTAATTAGAGTCAAGAAACACTCAACCTATTGTTGTGTGGTGTTTTTATAACAACACACTATAGAAAATATCGGTAACATGTATGCAAGATATATAATTTAATTTGAATAAATTTTACATACTGAATACAAACATACACAAATATATAAATTTCAAACAATGTTTTGTATAATTAATTTACATTTAATTTCCACAGTAATTTAAAAACATTACTATTTCATCCTATTTTTCACCCATGATTCACTCTAAAAAAATCCCCATGTGGTATCATTTTTGGAACAAATGACCTCAGCCTGAGAAAAAAATCCACCAGTATAAGAAAAAAAATCATCTGTTATTAAAACTATAAATAAATAAATTAAATATCAATATGAAAGATTACTTTATTAAAATTTCAATTTTAAATTAAAATACACACTTGGATTATACTAGTCAGACCATGTATTGTGTTGAGGTGTGGTTGATTCCTACACATCACAAATGAGTTATAGATAGTTTTCCTAAAGTATATAAATAATAATAATGTGTTTTTAGGGATTTGGGTATGTCACTTGTTCTTTTTTTACTTAAATTTATGTAAATTTTATGTAAAAGAATGCATGGAGTTATACTAAAAGCACCATGCATCATATTGAGGTGAAGATGATTCTTATTCATAAAAAATTACATAGGGGTTTTTTTTCATAAAATATCAAAGAAATCTAAATTCATTTTCTCAGTTTTCAGTATGTCACTTGGTTTTTTACTAAAATCTCATTTCAAACTGGAAACATGCAATTTGATCACATCATGTTTTGATTTGATGTTATTCTATATCCTATATGTCAAAAATGACTTATGAATCTGTTTCTTAAATTATCAAGACAATCAGAGCATGTTTAATTTGATTTCATTGAGCGAAAAGTGTTTTGAATAAAAATGTCAATTTTAAACTCATAAAGGACACTTTTATTTATACTGGTCACACCTTGCAACATATTTTGGAGAGTATGACTCCTACACATCAAAAATGACTCATGAGTCATTATCCTAAAGTATTTTAACAATAGAAATGTGTTTTCTCGGTTTCCACAGGTCAGTTGTTCTTTTTTATGAAATTAATATCAATTTTAAATAAAAATTCACACTTGGAGTCATATCAGTCACAAAATGTGTTAGATACGGTCTATTAGTACATATCCCAAATGACATTAAAATAATTTTACTAAGTTATCAAGATAATATGAATATGTTTTTTTGTTTTTCATTATGTCCCTTTTTCTTTAAACAAAAATTAATGTTAATATTAAATAAAAATACACACATTGAGTTATACCAGTCACACCATGAATCAAATTGAGTAAAAGTTGATTCATACATGTAAAAAATGTCTTCTGGAACTCTTTAGTAATGTATCATAATAATATGAATGCATTTTTTGGTTTTTTAGTATGTCACTTGTTCTTTTTACTAAAATTAATACCGGTTTTAAATAAATAGACACACATTGTATTATATTAGTCACAACATGAATAATATTTAGGTGATACAAACTCTTACATGTCACAAATGACATATGTATAATTTTAATAAATTATTAGGACCATATGAATTTTTTTCTCACTTTTGAGTGTTCCACTTTTTATTTTTATTAAAACTCCATTTTAAACGAGAAACAAAGACTCTGAGTGATATCAGTTGTATCGTGTCTTTGATTGATGTTAAACTTCTTTATACACATCAAAACAGACTTATTAATCATTTTCCTAAATTATCAAGTCGGTTGGAGTGCATTTTGTTGGTTTTTTTGTGAGTGAAATGTCCTGAACTAAAATAACAAATTTAAATTGATACTGTACATTTTGAGTCATACTGGTCACATCCTATGTCGAATTGAGGTATGGTTGATTCCAATAATTAAAAAACAAAATATTGGTCGTTTTCAAAAATCAAAATAATAATAAAAATGATTTTTTGGATTTTGATTATGTCACTTGTTTCTTTTACAAAATTTAATGTCATTTTTCAATAAATACGCAGAATTAGAGTTATACCAATCAAAAGTGCTTTAGATTATGGTGAGGCTAATTCTTACACATCAAAAATTACATATGGATCATTTTTCAAAGTTAAAAAAATAATACAAATTAATTTTATCTATTTTCAGAAAGTCACATTCTATTTTTACTAAAAATGGTGTCAGTTTTATATAAATTGACACACATTGAATTTTACTGATCAAACCGTGCTTCAGGATGAGTTTTATATGATTCCTACATGTCAAAAGTTACATATGGATAATTTTCCTAAAGTATAAATATAATATGAATGTTTTTTATTATTTTTGAGTATGTCACATTTGTTTTTTATTAAAATTTCAATTGAAAATATAAACACACACTTTGAGTCATATGAGTTGCATCATCTGTCGGATTGAAGTGAGATTAATTCCAATAAGTTAGAATTGACTTATGAATCATTTTATGAAATTGTCAGGATAATTAGAGATTTTTTTTGGGTTTTCAATGAGTGACACCCATTTTCAATAAAAATGAAAACTTCAAAATAATAACGAACACTTTGATTAATATAAGGCATACTATGAGTAATATTGAGGTTTGGTTTATTTCAACATGTCAAAAATTACTTATGGATCATTTTCTTAATGTATCAAAACAATATGAAAATGTTTTCTCAATTTTCTGTATGTCACTATTATTTTTAAAAAAATTAATGTCAATTATAAATAAAAAGATAAATTTTTTGTTATACCAGTCATATAGTGCATCAAATTTAGGTTTAGTTGATTTCCACATGCCAAAAATTAATTTTGGATCATCTTTCTAATTTATTCAAAACAATCCAAATAGGTTCATTTGGTTTTTATTATATAACTTGTCCTTTTTACTAAAATTAATGTTAGTTTTATATAAAAGTACATAATTGGAGTCCCACAGGTCAAACCGTTCATATTATTGATGTGTTTTTGATTATTACACATCAATAATGACTTATGGATAATTTTACTAAGTTATCAAAATAATCTAATGTGTTTGATCGATTTTGTGTATGTCATGTGTTCTTTTTCCTGAAATTAATATAAATTTCAAATAAAAATACACACATGGAGTCATATAGGTCACATCGTGTTTTGGATTAAGGTGTGGTTGAATCTTATATATAAAAATTTACTTATAGATCATTTTCATAAATTATCAAAAAAAAAATGAATGAGATTTCTTTTTTTTTCAGTATGTCAATTTTTGTTTTTACTAAAATTAATTTAAATTTTAAATAAAATGACGGATCTTGAGTTATACTGGTCACACTGTACCATTTAATTTCTTTGTTGAACTGTCAACACAATATATTTATTGACTATTAATATCTTAAAAAACTTCCTATACCTTCTAGTTTTCAACAACCAGAAATGTTTCCAGCTAAGAACATAGAATCAATATGAATTATTATAAGTACAAACAAAAAAGGAATTGAATATAATGGTAACCTTGGTAAAAAGGAAAACATAATCTTTTTTATAGCATGTTGTATATATTTTAAAGAAAAATGTGACTTCCCATTGGATCTATAAAAAAATTAAGTCTTAGAAAAAAATGAAATGGAAATTAACATAAAAATAGTAGATAAAATGATGAAAAAATTAACTAAATAATTAGTAGTAATTATACTTTTAATTATGGATGTATGCATTCTTAATCTATTTCCTTGTTTAAATTATACATGTTGTAGCCATGAAGTCCAATATCTCATGAGAATCAAAAGCTTCAAAGAAAACACCCCAACTCAATCAAAAGAATCCACCAATATAAGAAATCAATTCTTATGTGAGTAATACTAACAAGAAATAAATTAAACTTAAATATGATACAATCCATTAATTCTACAGAAGTCACATGTTCACAGTTTATGAGTACATTCTTCCATCACGTGTGATTTCTATTTTATTCTAAACAAATATATATCATCTTATGAATACAATAATTTCTGACAGACATAGTATTACAAAAGAATATAAATAAATAGATGATTAATAAATATTTTAAATAAAAATTAATTATCCAAAAAATTACCACTTTTTGGATTCTAGTTTTTTGATGGAATATGTAATTCTTATAAATTCATAAACATAATAACCATACTATTTTCTATTTCCTGTTCTGGAAACAAAAAAACATTGATAAAAATAAGCAATTTGATTTTATATGTGTTTGGATTGTGAAATATTATTATATATACCCTGATACTTATCCACTTGTAAAAATTTTGGGCTCCTTATTCCGATGAGATATCCTCATACCATGACATTCAAGATATTTATATACTACAATATCATAATATAATTCCCATTAAATAAAAATATTAAATATATAACATGAATTTTATTTCTAAACAATTGGATGTAGTGTATTGAAAATTGACAAATATCATCATGTGTGGCTAGGTTTTTGGGTATCCATGTAGTGATTATAGGAAATAAATCATTGTAGAATCCAAATTGACCATAATTATAATCCAATATTTCTTAAAAACACAAAAAGTAATATATAATGAATGAAATAAAAATATATTTGATATGATTAAATTGTAGACTATTACCCCTTCATCATTGGTATTTAGAAGAGGTTGTTATCTATATGTTTGATTTCAAATGATTTTTCTAGCTTGGACACTAATTAATTAATTTTTTATTTTATTTATATTTGTTTTGTACAAATGATGTGGGTATTAATGATTCCAAATTTATGGTCATGGGGAAATCCCTTCAACGGTATGGATGTATACAACTATACACAATATGAAATGTATTCATCCATAATTAACATAGTATAGAAACTATTAGAAAAATAAATCATGAAAACACACCTCATGTATAAATTTACAACTGATACTCCTACCCATTCATAGTTGATGATTTCATTTACATTCTCTAGAGAAATATAGTTTGTAATGTCATCTCCATACATTTTTTCATTAAAATCAACTATGTGATTACTACCAAATTGTAACTTTGTATCTTCATTAAACATAAATGTTAGTAAACGCCAATATTTAATGGGTAGGGTAAAGGTTTTTTCTGAAGATCATCTCAATTTTTTGGTTGATCCTTTAGATGGTTTTAATTCGACCTTTCAATTCACCCCTTCCCTTTTTCAGTTTTTAATAACATTAATTAGTTTAGACCTTTTTCATTAATTCTTGAAGGATAATCTTGAAAAATAAACTTTAAATGAATACCTTCCTATTGACATGTTTTCTTACATGATCTAAAAGCTATTGTATAAAATTTTCAACAGATTTTTCGAATATATGAATATCTTCATCCCCAAGGGGAACATGGTTCTTGGTGCTCAGCTCATGAACTACTCTAATCATCACTCTCATAGGACCTGATTAAAGTGGTCTACTTTGTAGAGTGTATTCATGGATATTGAACATATTATCCCTCATAACAGGCTAATTGGTGGGAATTTATAGATATAAATCAATGTCATTTGAAACGTATATAATATCAATATAAAAAATGTATCTGTGTAGATTATTAACATTTCATATAAAAAGTTATTAGAATATTGATTAACACATATAGGACTTCTCTTTTAGGGGAATGGATCACCTAAAATCTAGTGGGGTTGTGGATATGGATCTTCACGCAATGGGTTTTCTTGATTTGTTTCTTCTCTTTTCTTCCCCCTATTACATTTTTCTAGAAACTCATAATTCTTGTGAAATTTTTCATCAAGGGATGCTATTTTTTCTTTCATCTCTTTCATTTCATTATCTTTATACTCATGTTGTTTTTTCCTCAAAATATGTTTTACGTGTCACCCCTAAACTCACACCTCTAATGTGACCATACTGTTCTAATAATTTCAAGGATTATGATGGTAGGTTCTCATCTAGTATAGATTTTGTTGATTCCTATATCTAAGTATTATATAAAATATGGGAAAATACGCAATATTTATTATATAATATTTTTTTAATAAAAAAATTATTTTTTTGTACTTTCACAAGTTTCGAAAACTCTTTATGTGTTTTCATCTATTTGTATCCAATATTTATTTATATGTGTGTTATTCTATAGCACATGATGTGGGAAGGTAGTGGATTTGTATTTGGAATCATCAATCTATATATAAACAAATGAACATAATTTTTTATTGTTTCATGTCAAATAAATGTATTATGATAGATTTAAAATATGTACCATTTTTTCAGGTGAAGTGTACCCCATCATTTGTATATGGTAGTGGTGCATTGGTTGTCCTAACCCTTCATTATTTTTAGTACTAAGTTGTTGATTCACAAATAAAAAAATATCAATCAATGGAATGAATACATGTATTTTCAAATAATGTATTACTTGTTATAATGAAACTTAAAATATATCTTTACACATTGTCTCATAAATTCATCCAACAATATATGAAATATCATGTGTGCATACATAAGCAGTGGGTGCAGGATAATTTTTCCTTAAGTATCATTAAGATGAAATTTTTTTAGAATTAGGAGAAATAAATTGTGAATCCTTTTAATAAGAATTAATACATAAATTTTTGTGGTAAAAATATACTATAAATTCACTCTACAAGTGATAGTAATGATTGAGAAAATATTACATTATTTCATTTTTTAGTAAAATAAATAAAAGATATCATAATATTACCATAATATCTTCCCAAATCTATAAATTATGCTTCGAAAAAAACGTGGTTCCATGAATCTACATCGATCAGCACATGTTGTTGACTCATGATCACAATATAACAATTGAATATAACCTCATTGGTGATAAACGGTTTTCCTCTCACATTCTATCCGACCTCGAATTCGATTCTTTTTATTTTCACCTTAATATTTTTTTCCCAACACTATTATGCAATGACACTACTTTTTTTCTATGGTATTGGACCTTCAACATCTACTATTTCCTTATATTCTACATCATCAATATTTTTTCTTCTAGATTGGAAAAATCAATAGATATAGAAAATTGATGTTCCCCTACATTTGTAAAAGAAGCATACGGAGAATCCAATTATTCCATAGGATTGGGAGAATCATAATATGATTAATTGATTATTTTCATAAGTGGGTTAACATTTAATTTAAATTACATAAATATAGAGATGAACAAATAATAACATTAGGTAACACATTTTATATTACAAAAAATATATATAACCTGATTATTTAACACTCTTTTTAATGGATGGTGGGATTTTACCCCCTATCGAGTATCCAAACCCCTTAAATATTGTCTCCTATGACATAAAAAAGACCGTCTACATTGGGACTATTGAAATGTGATTTTGATTTCCCAATGAAAGGGTAAAAAAAATTTATTTCCATTTGACCCTTCAATGGTTTTGGTCGATATCAGAACAAGTGACCACATTAGGTTTTCAAGATCTAGAACATAAAATTCCTATACTTCCTATGATTCCATTACAAATGGTTCATATTTTTACCCTTCCTTACGAAAATCCACTCTCACAAATATTAATTCATCTATGTTTACATTACTCCTGTTATCAACACACTTGCACTAAAAAAATTTCATTTTTAATTTTGTATAATCCAACTTTCATATTTTATTGATGATTCCAATGTTTTACATATTCACATAAATCGGATTTATTTCCCTTATTTCCAGAAACATGCATCACTTCATCCATAATTATAAATCCACTATTATTAATGGTACTTACTTTATCATGATCACTTGTATATACTATATAACCATTAATTACATTCAATTTTAATATAATACACACAAACTTGTTCATCTGGATAGCCATCAAAATTAATTATGAAATTGAATCTGGATTTCCATCTGAATCCTTAAATTTATTCTCTCAAAATGATATTATAAATTATAAATTATTTTTATTTTATATCCATATTTCATCCCTTAATGGATTCAAATGAATAATAATTTTTTATGGTTTTAAACATATGTGGAACCTCTAAACTATTATAAAAAATTTATATATGGGCCTATTATAGATCTATAATATTGATTGTCATAATATCTCTTCATGAAATTCCTTTACCCACTACCCGCATAGTGTGATGAGATTTTGGTAAACCAATTCTTCACATACCAAATAGGTAGTCGGTACATAATTCAAATTTTTCCTCAACAATATATCTCTCCCCAATACAACCCTCTATCTGACATTGATTTTTGACATACCCTTTAAAAATCTTAATATACCATTCAATGTGGTACATCCATATATAGTATACAGGACCACATAGTTGAATCTCTCTCACCAAGTGGACCTTTATGTGAACCACCATATCAAAGAATGTTGGCAGGAAGAACATTTCTAACTCACATAATATGATGAGAATTTATTTTTCTATAGTTTGAAATTTCAATGTGTATATAAATTTGTTGAATATATATTTGAAAAACAAATAGATATTGTTAATTTGTGATATACATTCATGAGAAAAATACAATGTAAAGCTACATGAATTAGATATTTCATCAAAAGAAGAAAATCATGTGATTTCAGACCCTTTGACTCTAAATCGGTAATTGACATGATATTATTGATATTAAATAAATACTCATTTCGAATATTTACATAATTAAAGATTTTAAAAATAGATATCTCTCTGTCCTGGAAAGATCACATGCAGCTGGATGAAGAATGGTTCATTTTCACCCTTCACAATCAACAAATCTTCTTTTATTGTCATCTCAATCATGTCCATCCTAGCCTTAATTCCATCCATTGTTTTTTCATTTAGATTTAGTAATGTGCTAATGAAACTATCACATACACATTTTTCAACAATAATGACATCAAGAAAATGTATGAAATTAAGACAATTACTATATGGTAATTTAAAAAAATGATCTCTTTTTCCAAATGTTTTTTATAGTTTTTTTGAAAAATTATTACCAAAATTAGCGTATATATCTTTTAAATTATCTAACATTTGAGAAAACGTTAGTGGAGAAGGTGTTATAAGTTCTAATAAACATCAGGAGAATGATTTTATCCATGATTAATACTTATTTCATCGGGGTAGACATTTTCTATATCCAAGAAACAAATTCTTAAATGAATGATTCAACCTAATTGATAATGTAACTTTTTTATAGATGGGACACCATTTAGTACCATTAGTTATATATCATGAATACTTCTTATAAGAAGTAAATTCATTTATCATCTTTTACAATATGTATCTCAATGTGAAATCTTCATTTCTATACGCATCATACAATGTAACACCTGAATCCAAAAATAATTTCAAATCTTCAATTAATAGATCCAAATAAACATCAAAGAACAATACCTGGTTATTGGGACCATATATAAGCATAGATAACACAATATATTTTTATTTCATGAAAAAATATATTTTAAAGTTATAATTTACCAACATAACCAGCCAGGTATAATCGGCGATTCTTTGAAAACCAAAAGGATTCACTCTATCTGTAGATAATGTATGCTGAAGGTTTCTAGGATCATTTAAAAATTTGAGAAACTCATGAACAATTCTATTCCACTCATGAGAGTCACCCAAGTGATGATGTTTCCTATATTTATTTCTTGTATTTGTATTCTATGTGAATTTACTTGCAGTATCATCATATATATATGGGTTCATGAATATTGGAATAATCCAAAAGTACCATAAAATTTTCATAGGAAATGATACAAATTTCTTGTAACAAGAATCACCACACTTTGGGTATTATATATGTGATTTATTGTCCTGGAAAAATAGTATACAAGTATTTCTACATGCATGTATTCTTTTTTAAATTATACCCATTGAAGGTACCAGTCGTTTTGCATCATATGTTTGTCTAGGGGGATCATTATATTATGAGAGTATATCTTTCAAGAGGAGAGTAGTTTAGTAAAACTAGTGTCTCTATATCAATTTCCAACATTTAAATTATATAGATTCAGTATGGATGTAAATTCTAAATATTTAGTATAATTAACACACAATGGAATCTTGGAAAAACACTTTAACTTCTCTTGCAGCATTGGAAAATCATGAAGTTAATATTCAAATTCCATTTTCATTTCCTCAATATGATATTCCTTATCATTATAACCTATAATAACATCCCTGATATAGTATTCTTCATTTTCCATACTTGTAAGGATATCATATGAATCATAAAATATATTTTTACCTCAGTCACTAGCTATATTTACATTTTCCCAATGGTTATTAAAAAATTTATATCCTTGATGCATTCCTTGAAATATAAATTGTTCTTCCAAATCCTCTAAACTCATTATTCATTAATAAAAACAGCATAAACACAGACAAAGGATTTTAGAAGTGTCAAATGCATGATCTTTTTCAAACATGATGAAATATTTCACCTTTTCTTCGTACTATTTTTTTCATGTGATTGGAATCCATCCATTCTCTATTCATATCGATCCTATATTATATTGAAATATTAATATTTGACCAAATAAGTACTCAAAAGGGTCTTTTATAATAAATAGAATAAAGAATTGGATTGATTCAAATAATTTCATCTTTATTTGATGGAAATGGGTAATTTAATTTAAGAAAATAATTACTCCATTGGTGGTAGGTTTTTAACCCTTTAATTCATCTAGAATATATGAGGGATGAGTTTCAAGAAAAAAAATGAAATAATGACTATTTTAGAGAAGAAGTTTATGATTATGATAGTTATTTTTATTTTTTCTTGCCTGAGACAAATTGAATTATAAGATAACACTAAATTATAGAGAATATATACTTCTGGAGGAATCCCTTAATTTTAAATGTGTTGGTGTTGTTGGATTCAAAGTAGGTTTAGGAGTTTTAATGGGGTTAAACATTAATTAATAAGTTTCAGGAGTAAGGTCGTGATGGATATACTATAGGTTGGATATATTTAATGACATACCCATGAAATGATGTTATTATAAATTTATATTATGTATAAGGTGATGATAGTGATAAGTAGAGGATAAGGTTTCTATATTTTGGATATGGTCCCTAGAGATGGACCATTTCAATATGTTATTTACGTGAGTCTGGTGAATCATGGGGATGAAAAATGTTTCCTAGTGATTTTTGAATTTTATATGAGTCCTGGGAAGTTGGATAATTGATAAAACCTTTATTTAAGCCAAAAATAGAGAAATTTTGTTAAGATTTAAATGATTTATGCTGAACAATGATGTACAGAATTTGACGACATGTTGAAATTTAAAGTGTTCTAAGGAAGATAAGAAACTAATACATGGATTTTAAAATTCTATAATTTAAATAAGTTTGAAAACACTACTATGATATAAAATAGAGGCTAGTTGGAATAATCTAGGAATCCACTCAAAGGATGAATTAAAACTACATATTTGTTCAAAGTATTTTTTTTCTTGATATGATGTTAGTGCGCATGGTAGTAGTGGAAATTATGGATTTCAATTATATTTGAGGTAGTGGATTTGAGTCAGTGGAGACTTAATTAAAATAAAGAAATACCCAACTAAAACCAACTCATTCTTCACATTTCGTTAGTTTTGACCCTAGTCTATCACTATAATAGTGTGTTATAGTTCTATAAATAATGAATTTGTAAGTCCAATGTCCTATCAATCATTTAAATTTTAAATGTTTAATATGGAAAATATAATGATATTAGAATACAATTTTTAGTATGTCACTGAACATAAAATAGTTTTGTTACCTTGGAATAAGAAAATAAAATAGTATTTGGCTCTAGAATAATTTATAAGCATGGTTCTGAAACCTTGTATTATCAAGGACCGTGAAATGTAACATTAAACAATCCAAACCATGTTTAATTATCCATGTTTTTTAACTTTACGATCCTATTTTTATTCAACACAGAAAAACAATAATAATATGTTTTTGTTATGGGTTATCAATTTTAAACCCCCTCCCTCATCCTTAAAAGCCCATTTATAACCCTAAAATATATTTGACTGAGTTCAAATTTTATATAGAAATATTTATAGGGTTTCCCATATTATTCAATGATTTTTTTCTCATTATATATTTATATAAATTTATATGGGATTAGAGTTATGAAATTAAATATATTTTTCATTCATTAACCACTCCCCTTCTTCATAAAATTTTATACAAGTACATATATGTTATATAAGTATACATAAATTATAGGATTATAGATTTTAAAAAATTTATAAATGTATAAATTTATAATATATACAATTCAAATTTATGAAAGTATAAAAGTATAATAATTTATAATGAATAAAACTATAGTTTTTTAATAAATTATAAATATAGAAAACTATAAAATTATAAATACTTAATAAAGAATTATTATTTGATTATATTAGTATAATATGATATACAATAAAACTTATAAAAGTATATAAATTTTAAATAGTTTAATATTATACAATTATAGACACGATATCCTTTGAATATGATAGAAGGCATTTTCATACCATAATTTTTTATTTCTTCCTATAATTTTTTTAACAAATTATTATAGAGGGTCCATAGTATAATTATTAATATTTTTCCATATTAATTTCAAATAAATACATTAATTGAAACCCTTTTTTGAGAAAAATTACTTGGTTTACTATAAAATGAGTTTTTTATGAATTATGAGGAATGAAACTATATTCATTATAATCAAACACTTTATCATTAATAAAAATTTATAAAACAACAATATTATTAATCTTAAATTTACATCCATAAATATAACTATGAAATAATCTTTTATGGAGAGAATTAGAATTTTAATAGACTGTATAAAATATACTAGTGCATTATAAATTAAAATATAAATTAAATTTTTAATGATTTTTGTTATTGAAATTTCATATTTATCTTTATCGGGTCATCCCAATCCATTTAAACATTATTAAATAGTTATTCCATCACTACCTGGGAATCTATAAAAAACACAAAGCCTTCTGTCTCTAAACTACATTACATGATGTCGCATTGCACCCCCATAGCACTAAAATAAAATAACCATATTATTGCCTCTCCAAATAACAAACTCATATGAACAACATCATCTCTTACCCACAGCACGTCTACTAACCAACAACATAGTGCCACCCCACAACATGGAAACATACTCACCATACGAGCACCTAAATAAAAAATTCAAATTATCTCCCCACAACATGACCTATGATAACTCATCATCCCACACTGCACCCAAGTATCATCAAAATGAAGACCTACTCAAACTACAAACAAAAAATACACCATCGTAGAGGATCTTTGGGAGAATAATGGATGAAAAAACTAAGTAGAATATAATGCCTTATAACTTATTACCAACAAGAAACTATGAGAACAAAAAATTGAAGTCAGGTTAAGAGGGATGAAATCTCTTTCAAAAATTCCAAGGGTTATAACAAAAATTAGATTATTGAAGGGAATTCGAAAGAATTAATATCAACTGAATAGATTATTTCCACTAGATCTGAATCTAGGGAACTGAGAATGTAATAACAAGAAAAGGAGAAAAAATATGTAAGAAGATATAATAAATATGGGAGCTATTTGTTCAATTCATCGAGAAGAAATGAATATGCACACAAGTGGGGTGTGACTGGATGAAATAGTTTTATTGGAGGATCAAAAAAGATAAATCCACACATACCTTATATTTGGAGGGATTGGTTCATTGAGAATGTGGACCAATGACAATAAAAGGATCCAGTGGAATAACTCTAGTTCTGTTAAATCTTGAGTTGTGAGCAGTGAAAAGGTTCTATTTGGGTTCATTTTATTATAACATTAAAGGATTTAATTAGGCTTTCCAAAAAAATGCAGATAATGGTCAGTTTTATGAGTGCTAAAATAGAAAGCATAGATAAAAAATGACCTTTATCAGTGTTTTTTAGGACCAATATTAGTGCCCCTTTTCAGCGCTAAAAAAACTCATAAAACATGTCTTTATCAGCACTAATAAAGACATGTTTTCAGTGTTTTTTTTCCCTGATAAAGGGGTATATTTATTACACCTAAAAGAACACTCATAAATGAATAATGTTAATAATTTATTTATATTATTAAGTATAATTATAAAATTATAAATACAATAAATATATATATAAATATGATTATATATATTTATAAAATAATATATATAACAAAAATATTTATTATAATTTTATAGTTATTTAAGACATAAATTTAATTATAATTGTAGTTATAATTAAATACATATATATTTATTTATAATTATAATTATTACTAAATATTTTAATATATTTATAAATATTTATTTATTTATTTACAAATATATAAATATATATTTATTAATGAAATTAAAATAAATGTTTTTATTATAATATTATAATTATATAAATTTATATATTTATTTATAATTATGATTATAAATAAACATTAATTTATAATTATAATTATAAATAAATATTCATATAAATGTTTGTATATAATTATAAATACATATATATATATGTATTGATTAATATATAAATATATATATTTATAAACTTATTATAAGTTTTTCTATTGTAATTTTATAATATTTAAACAAATATATAATTATAAATATATATATATATATATATAATTTTGAATATATATATATATATACCTCATAGTCAGCACCTCTTTTCGTATATTTATATAATTATATATTTTTTGGTCAATAAGTATGTATATTTATAAATATAAAAAAATAATTATTATTTAAATATATTTATTTTAATTTTACAATTATTTAAATATATATATTTATTTATAATTATAATTATAATTATATATATTTTAAAAGTATATATATATATTTGACATTTTGGAATTATAAATATAATAAATATATTCATTATTTAAATAGATTTATTGTAATTTTATAATTATCGGTGAGAACATAATAAATACATGGGTATAACATGAATGTATCATACCATGTAATGTATTGATAAAAAATGTGTCATCACATATATGAAAACATGAGTAATAAGTGTGTCAATGTGTAAATGAACATTCATGAGTCATGAATACATAACATATACATGCATCATCATAATATAGTTAATCATAACATTTTGAACATAGCTACCCATCATTTCCACAAATAGACATGTGATCATATAGTGTCAATTATTCTCATGCGTTAATATATGAACATAAATGACATCAATCATGTCCATGAATATCATCATTATCTCATTAGATAATAATTTGTTTATTTCTTGACCCAATTTGTTAGAGACATATTTTTATTTAGTTATATATTTATTTAAATTGTAATAATAAATGAATTTATTTAAAAATTATTTATATATAGTTATAAGTTTGATAAATATACTCATTATTTAAAAAATTGTTATAATTTTATAATTATTTAAATATATATATATATATATACTATATAAATAATTTTTTTAAACATTATATATATATATATTAACTATTAAAATATATATATTAAAATATCATATTTATATTAATTATAAAAATGATTTTTAATTAATGTCTATAAATAGACAACATTTTTGTGGATAAATACAATAATTACATATATACAAATAATATTTTTTATTGAGATTTTTTTCATCCCTAAGAATTGCCCTAATAAAGACCAAAATTTATCAGCACTAAAACAAGTGCTGATAATGAATACGCATTTATCATATCTTTTTTTAGTACTCATAAAATTCACCTTTATAAATTCTTTTAGGAAACATAGATAATGTTGAAGTTTTTATTATTGATTTCTGTATAGCACTGATAAAAAAATATTCCTCCTTTATGCCAATTTGTGTTAGTGAACCTTTACATTCTCCATGTGTATTGATATCATTATTCATTCCATGCGCTATTTCTAAACAATGGAATATACTAGATTAGATCATAAAATTATGTTACATAATTTCTAATCCGAAAACTATTGAAACACATATCTTAAATTAAAAAAAATCCATAACTAATATCATAATAATAAACATAGTCTTATTAGGGATATATTACATTCAAATACTTCATAAGGGTTTCTAAATAAATTGTGAATAATCCTAAGAATATCCCTCAAGAGCATCAAACTAAATGTGCAGAAAGCCCCATTTTCATACCGGGATACACTCAAGATAGGTCCAACACACGTTTTTAGAGTTTTTACCCTTAAGTATATATGTTCTGGAACTATATCCACTTTTAGTATCCAGGCAAGGATGTATTAGTTGGAAAATCCAGATAATCACTACCTTATAAAATGTCTAGGATGTTATACTATAATTATCCTCAAGGTCTATCACAAGATTATGTTCCTTAATAAATTTTTTCCCTAAATATAGTTTTAATAGTTTCTACTAAACATCCTCTTATACCAACTGTAATGGCCCGACCCCAGAAAGTCTGGAGCCAGTTCTGAACATTAATTAACTGGTACAGATACAAGATTCAAATCCCAGAGGACTGAATATTTTAGAATCTTTTTAAAACTAGATTACATACAAGTTACCCTGATTACATTAGGAAAATAAAATAACTCATAAATATTGTAAAAGATCAGTATCCTTAAAACTCATTCCAAGAATTCATCACCATATCTTGGGGAAAGGAAAAAATAAGGGTAAGTTCAAATTATCAGTAAGTGTTTAACACAAAATAATAAATAATAAATCAATAATCATAATAAACATGGACACATAAATAAAAAAGAACACATTCCATTTTACTAACTAGATAAGGCATAACTAATATTACAATGTAAATAACAGAAAACACATTCCATTTAATCAATAAACTGATAATAAAATACATCCAAGGATTTAATCATAGTGAAAATAACATGGATAATAATTATAACTGAAATAATATAAATGATTAATTATCAAACATCATTTCATAGGCACAGGAAAACCTCTACTATCGAGTTCTATAGTTGACACAGTTTAAAACAATAGGTATAAATCCATTAAATTTTCACAAAAGATTTACCTCATGAGAACTTGTTGATGCATTGAGGGGATATATAACTTATAGGACCCACACATCACTTCATGTCTAGATAATTACTCATAAATTAAATAATGAATTTAATTAATGAAAAATTTGACTTTTCAAATATTCAAATTGAGTAAAGAATATGGATTGATCAATATTTAGATAATCAAATAAATGTTAAGGTAGATCCCATATGTACAAACATAATAGGGTTTAGGTAATAAAAATATCCATGATAATGATATGGATATTTAATAGGAATGTAATTTTTAGAAAAATTTATTATAATAAAATGATTGTTTCAAAATAAAGTTAACAAACTCAAGAGAAAGTGTTATTTTAAAATAACTTATATCAGTTGGTAATTTTCAAATCAAACCCCCTTGGATGATATAATTAAAAATGAAACTAATAATACAATAAAAAATAAGGTATTCATGATATTACATGTCAAATGTTATGTGCATACACCACATAAAATTGAATTGATCCATCATAACCTATAAATCACTGGGGAATGTAAATTTAGTCGAAATATATTACAACTTAGAAACTTTGGAATTTTAATCACCATGAAAGAAACAAAATCAAATTAAACCTTAAATACAATGAAGATAAATTTATCCATAGTATCAAATACAATAAGGTTATTATATACACTACCCAAAATAAATAAGTTATTAAAATGGTGTTTTCCTTATAGAAAAAAATGAGATTAGAATCCCTAACCTCATGATTTCCTTTTAGTCATACTAATATAAACCTATCTATAATGATTTTAAAAATGTTATTAACTTATCAATAAACCATATTAATGTTTATGATATCATATATGATCCTTTTATAACATCTTATCGAACCTTGTAAATAATCATTCATTATTTTCTTTATTTCAATTGTTAATTGTCTTACTTTTTTAGTATGTTTTAACTTGATATATTTTTCCTTTTACATAGATCATGATTTAATCATCTAAACTATGTAAAATGTGATGTAAATATAATATATATTTCTTATATATGTATTTATTGTAATCTATAAAATTTGGATATAGGAAATAGAATAGATCAGTCATGGAGACGGTAGGTCTTATGTATGCATGAATGTTGTTTCCATTTTCCTGCCATATTAAATGAATTTAAAGTAATTGAAATATATATATATTGTTATTAAATTATAATATTTATTCTATATATATCAAATATTTTTATTATAACCATCCATAATACATTCCTTTTAATGTGTGAATGAATCACATCACTTTGAGTAGGTGGTACTCCACACATCCACAAACAATGTTACCAGTTTCCCAAAAAATGGAACACATGAAGGTATGTGTTATAAAATAATTACATAATTATAATGAAATTATAAATATCATATACATATATAATATATAAACTAAAAATAAATTATTATTCCCTAATGTAAAATATTTTAATGGATGAACGAATGATATTGGTTCGTGTAACGGTAGTCTGTTGTACACATGAACAATGATTTTGTATCCCACTTGATATAATTTTGTGTGATTATAAGTAATAAACTTATAATAAAAAAAATATAATTACATTTAATATACATAAGATATTATATTATAATTATATATGATGAATATAATGGTTGGATAAAAAATTAAACAAAAGTGATCATCGTAGAATGTTACCACTTTTTCATGTAATTAGTTTTGGTTTATAACAAAAGACATCCTTTGTTATATTTATTACACAATTTAGGATTATAGACTTATGATATATATTTTTGGATCTAATTTGGGTATATTTGTTATGTTAAAAAATGTATTGAGAGGTTTGAATAAGTGGGAAGGTTGAGTGTATTTTTATAGCGAAGGGGGAGTGGCATTCTTGTAAATTTTTGAATGAGGGAATCCCACCCACATTTTTTCATGAAAAGTGGAACAAATAAAGATCCCAATTACATAAAATTAATTGAAATTTATAAATATTTATATATAATATATTTTTTAATGTTTTTTATGTCATTTTGGACATTTAGATTATGGCTTGGTCCCTTATCAAGCGAGTTTTTCTCATTATCATTGTAATTAATTTTAATTTTTGTCACGAATAATTTCGGTAGAAACTAATTTAACATTATTATAAATTAAAAATACTTATTATTTATAATTTAGTGAATTTTTCAAAATTCTAATAAAATAATTTTAAGAAATTATCTTAAACATGATCTCACTGACATGACGACGAATCAGACTTCTAAAGTAAAAAATGTTCAAATGTTTGAAGTGTTTTGATATCCAATATCAATGTGAAATTGATTAAAATTACCTAAATTGGATAATTATATTTAAAATTATTCTAAATTATCATTAAAATAATTCAAAAATATAATTTATCCTTATAAATAAATAATAATAAAAAGTAGATTTTAATCGAAATCAATATTTTTTCGTATTCATCAATAAATAAAATATGTACAAAAAAACCAAAAATTTACCCTAAGATAATTTTTATATTACTATTTGAATAATGAAGTTTATTTTGAGAAATAATTTTTATAAAAGTTTCAAATTTTTTACTTAAAATAGGTTCTCCATTAAAAGTCTGCAAAACTGCCTTTAGAAAAACAAATAAATTTTTATACGTAAAATTGGACTTCGTCTTACCATGTGCCTATAAAATATGATGCTAAAATATAAAAATATTTTATTGAATAATTTATATATATATATTTACTTTTATATAATAATTATAATTATTTTAAATTATTATGATAAAATGCATTTTTATCATAAAAATGATTTTTTTATAAAAACATTTACTTTATATTCATTTGGTTTCTATATGTGTTTCTAATTAATTGGTAAAAAATAAAATAAATTATATATTTTAATATGTTATTTAATCTTATTTTCACCTCCAATTTTCTATCTAGGTTATGGGTATCATTTTAAATAATAAAATTAATAGTATTCAGTATCATTCGGTCTTGCATATAATGCAAGTCATCGAAGAAACTCTTTGCATGAAATTCAAGAGAAAGGAAATTTTATAGTCATTGAAATATAAATAATAAATTTAATCTATATAAAATAATAAATATACTATATAGTATCAGGGTATTATATTCCCTTACACTTTTGGTGTTGCGTGTCATGAATGCTATTAAATACAATGTCCTCTATTTTTAATGTTAGACTGTTACATCATGTCATTCACATGGTTTTTTGGCATGATTGCACATATTGTACATACTATTGATACTTGAAGCATGAAATAAGGAATTACATAATACCAAATATCTCAAAAAAGGGAAATTGGTGAAAAAAATCCCATTTATATGGTAGCGATCGACTTCCCCTTTCCCATTAATGAGAAACAAAAATTCTAAAAAAATTGGGCATATATGTGGAAGACTAACTTGAAGTATTACCATAAAACTATAGGCCTGGAACACCAGTAATCAATTTTTTCTTGGTTATGGATTAAATAAGATTCTCATATATCATCCTTTTATGTTCTAAATCTGAGATAAAATAATGTGTTCTCGAAACTCATGATATTATAGGGTTTAAAATAGGGTCTGACATGGATAATTCATGTAATGAAGTGTCCATTCATGTTATAAAAGAAATGATTCCCTTATATTTCCAAAACTAAGTCATGTGACATAAAAATATTAAAAAAAAATTATACTATGAAATGGATTCCAGAAGTTAGTTTCCTTTTCAAGGGGTCATTTAGGGGGAGAATCAAATTCCAGTGGAGAATTAAATTTAGGGGAAGAATTAAATTCATGGGATCTACCTAGAACAATCCATGTCCGGAATTAAATTAATGGTATTTTTACATAAAAATTCATATATTGAAGCAGGGATTCAATATTTTGATTCATTATACATCTATAACTCCTATTCTCTTTCTATTTACACCCTTTCAACACATCACCCAACCTAGACCTGGGTTTGACAAAAATGGTTCAAAGAAAAAACACACAAATCAAAGTGATAACCAAAAACCTAAAGAGTGAAGTACCTAGAAAATATATAATCTTTTAATTGTCCAATATAAAAGATTTTACTACTAATTTTATATCCCTATAGAAACCATATATGTATCTAATGGTGCTGGTTCTTGAATCTTTTGATTATTTTCAAATTATTGTTTAGATTTCATATACACTTATATATGGTAAACGTAAGAAAAATTTATGAGTAATTTTCAGTCAAAAGTAAATAAAAAATAATTAAAAATACATATAAATAATATGTCAATTGATGACCATAGATATATAGAATGAGTAGAAAATGAAACAGACTTTGTCCAAATATATCCACCTCCTCATTGTGAAACAAAATTGGAGTAGTTTGATGAATTATATCAGGTATCATTACTCTTATTTAATTTGACTACATAAGATGTTGATGTACATAATACATTAGGTTTTGTGACAAACTATATGAAGCAATATGTAAATACGGTTCCCCATCATAAATCTCATAGTACACTATCTAGTATGAATGAGGAGGTAAAGGTTCCAGATAGGAAGTATGTGAATTATTCATATATCCTACCATTTCTAGAAAAATTGACTATATATATTATTAAATTACCTCTTTCATCGACTGATTTATTTCTCACAAATCATACTTCAAGGAATTTATTTTTCCCTTCTATTTATCATATATTGATGTTGTACAAGGATATCCAAAATATGTTTTGATGCAACACCCACCACATATCCACTTACATACCCGAGGTGTTCTTACATACCTAAAAAGAAATAAGAATGTTCATACTACCATTAATGAAAAAGGTAATACTTATCACATTCTTTGAAATGAAATCATAGTGTGATATTTAAATTTTCTATTAGTGTGATTAATTTAATGAAATTAGTAATATTCAATAAAAATACTATTTAATTTGTTATAATTTTATGGGATTTTTTTTATAAGTCAATAATAAACATCAATTTTTTATTCTCCCCCTTTTTTGTTTTTTCATGGAATCAAGGTAGAGATGGAGGACTGAGTTAAAACCCATAATATCCAAAACTATATTTATCAATTAATTCATAAGAAAATGGAAATAATTTTCTATTCTATTAAATGTTATACTACACATGGGAATTTATAATGGTATATGTTAGACAATTGAATATCTTGGTGAGATAACCTAGATGCATGTTATATAATAATAAATGAATATGTAATCAAGTAATTAAAAAATAGAATTTAATTTTATAGAGAAAAACTAAAGTTCCAAAAATTATTCCTTTATTTGGATAGTGGAAGGCTTATATTATGTCTATGTATCTAAAAAATATTTTATTCATGGATTTTCATTGTGATTCTTCCTGAAAATAAAAATTGAAGCCAACATTCGAATTTAAATCCTTCCATCTTATTACTAAAAAATACATCTACCTATTATTAAATAATTTCATATTGGGAAAGTAAAGTTTTATTTGAAATTGAATATATCAAATTTTGAAATATGAAATATATAATATTTGAATAATTAAAAAAAAGTAATTTGATATATTTTACCACTATGCACATTCACAACTGATCTTTCATCATTTATTCAATTGTCCTATAATTTTAATATAATATGTTAATATTACCTCAACAATATCTGGTTTTGAATCTTATAAATGAATTTATATTTGGTCCTAGTGGGTTACTATTATAATCCAATTCAATAATTATCATCTTCTCCTTTAATTATAATGTTAAGGTTTTTGTAAATGTATAATTCTATGTATATAATATGTTTTTGTATCATATTTCGGGATAATAAGAAGACTAGAAATAAAAGGCTCACTAATAGTGTGTTAAATAATTAAAATAATATTAATTTTATTTTCATTAAATAATTTATATATTGAATATATATTTATATAAAGAGACATACACATTATTTGGTTTTGTCCAAATTATCTATGTTATTTATTTATATAAATGTATGTTACATTAATTAAATAATATGTTTTCCAATTTTATTATATTTAAATAATTTTTAGATATATTTGTTAGAAAATAAGAAAAAATTATATCCATTAAGTTAACTAATAAAAAAAATAAAACAAAATTGCATGAAAATGATGAATACAAAGAAATAGTTTTATAAAAACCATTATGTTAGGCTTTTTTAATGAAATAGTTTTAACTATAACATCAAGATATAAAAATTAATACAAAAAGGTAATAAATCATTGAAATATATAAATATAAATATCTAAGTAAAAAATTGTGTTTTTATATGTTTGAGATACAAAAAATATATATTTAATTGAATAATTAGAATAGTAGTGCAATGTATTACCATATACAATATATATGACCAATTCATATAGCATAAACCATTCATAAACCACTACCATTATTATCTATTGGAAATCATGCTATAGATTAGAAAAACCTTTCATAATTATACATCATCGTCAACATATTCATTACCAATATGAATTTTTCCATTCCAAATGCTGGAAAATTAATCATTCAATGAGTCAATGAATTGAAATATATGCTTCACTTGTGTCACCAAGATAGTTGTTTCCTATTTTTAGCAAAATCATTTTAAATAAATAAGTATAAACCCATAAAAATCATGATTAGAGCCTCTTTATTATAAACCGAGTTACAGATGAAAATTGGTACTCTAAATTTAGATCAATAATGCTGTTATAAATACTCAATAACTCCAAAATTTTTGGTTAATATGGGATTTAGGTTTTTAACTTATAAACATGAAAAATTCAATTCTTTAGTGAAGACTGTTACTCCACTATTTTGAAAATTACTATTTTTGTCCTTATTTTGTATATAAATTATGTAATGATTAATCTCAAAAAGTGACCATGTGATCAAATTATCACATTATCCCCTAGCTAATAATTTAAAGGATTATAATGTAGAGGAAAAAGTGATTACTTTCTACTTAAACCATGAAACAAATATATTTTTATTCTCATTCACCACACAATTTTCATTTCATTTCAGATATTGAACTATCAATCTAGAAATATGGGATGATATATATAGTTGAACATCACATATGTTGTTCAAAATAAATATATGTTCATTTATCACTATATAATATTTAAATAACATTAATATTAATCCATAGATCCACTTTACATTATTATTTACTAACAAGTTCAAATATTTAGGGAAAGAAACATGCTCTAATTGATATAATAAGTCTATAGAAAACTAAACCACATCTCTAAAATATATTTATTAACAATGGATTCATTTTATAATTTCATATATTTAAAATATACCTTCATGAATATTATTATATCATTTAAAAGGAAATATAAAACATAAATATAAAGGCACATATATATATATCACTAAATTAATCAATAAATGAAACATTATATCCCAAAAAATGTTTGAAAATTCATCTATGGTTGAAAAAGATTGAGGATATCTTATTTCTCTTAGACAATTAACAATTTTTCTTCCATGAAATTATTATGAATGGATTTGAAAAGTTATCACAAATTTATGATTTAATTTCTAACTGGCATGAGTAATATGTTATGAAGTGAAACTAGTAGTAGTATTTTCATAAATAAATGAGAGTCATTAGATTTAATAACAATTAAAATATGATAATTATATAAAAATAAATTAATAACATTTTAATAATACCCATTATCTTCATTATTACAATGAATAAATTAAAAAAAATAAACATTTAACACTTTCTTAATATGTTATAATCCGTATTTTAATATATTCCTTTTCTATTCAAAGTGAGACATAAATGAAGAATTATTCATATAGATATTAAGTCCAATATTTTATGGAATTAAACAAGTTTTATTTTAATTGATATATAACAATTTTTTTGTCAAATTTTCACATATTTTTTTCATAACATGCATAACATCAATGTTCTGTTTTACCTATAAAAATATATAATAAGGTAAGTCATATAATTTATACTATTCCTTCCATGTATTGTTTGGATGGAATGGAATTTTTGTCATCACAAATGTGACATTTTTTCCCCACTTATGTAAAATAATTTTTTTTTGAAAATTTCATCATGGGAAATCATGGTCTTATAATATGTTATAGGCCTTTTATAGTATATATTTATGTCATCAATTCATAAATTTTTTTGATTTCCTTTATACAGTATCATTCTCCAATTTTTTAATTTATGATAGGAGTCCCTTTTAAACAAATTGAATAATATTTATGTACCTTAACACTATATCTAGAAAATATCCTTATTAGAATTTATTTTATTGTGAACATTACCATAACACAAAAAATAATATTCTCATTCCTATATATATCAAACACATTAACAAATTCCACCCATAAATATTTCTAAATTGAGGTTAATATAAATAGATTATAATTAATATAATTTATATAAAATTTTATCTATAAATCATTAAGCTCATAAAAAATATATTCCTTCATTTATATCTTGGGATAAATGTTGAATATACCAAAAATAATAGGTTCTTAACTATATTGTCTATAATGTTTTTGATATATGTAACAACCTTGTCTTGATATACATCATCACATTTTATGTTTTTTATTTAATGTTGGAATCTATAGTTAGGTAACTCAAAGTTTTCATATTAGTTATGTGGGTTTTTTTTAATTCATAGATATTTATATGGTGTGGATATGTTTTCTACATCGTAAAGAGGTTAGTTGTGTCATATAGGTGTTGGTTGTGGTGTAGGGGTCTCAGAGGTGGAGTTTGGTGTTACTTCCAATTTTTTCATGGTTGTGTCATGGAGGTGTTGAATATTTTGTGGATGATAAAGTTTTATTTTGGTGATAATTCCACTTTTTTATAGCTATGGCATGGAGACCATGGTTATGGTGTACAATCATGGCAGGGATTTTTTCGTGGGTATATCATTTTTAGCATAGTAGTGATGTGGATATAGGATATAACATAGCCCCTTCCTTATTCATAGGTTATGTACCATAGTGAAGTTGGATATGCCAGGGTCATTTCCTTAGTATTTTGGATCTACAACATGGATCTTTCTGCATATCCCAACCACATATTTGAGGTCAACATCACTGTAATTTGTTCCCTTGCCCTATTTCATGGTTTGGTGTTTTTTACTAATTATTCAAAATGAGTATGTAGGTTGCGGAATAGTCTTATGTTTTTAGTGTGGGTATAAAATCCCATGTTGTGGTTGTAAATTATTTTTTAGTGACAGATATTCTCCTATCATCTTTTGTGGCATCACTATAAATTTTCATGAAATCATCAATGTCTGAACTCTGGTTTCAACGAATTGCCAAGAATTTGATTTTGGAAATCAAAGTGTAAGATATGGAATAGTTGATATCAATGGTTTTTTATTAAATCATTTTGGTTTGTGGATGTATATGTGTTTTGTGAACATGGTATAGATTATTCTAAATTTTAATGAATGGAAATGGGATTGCATATGGTTTTTCTAACATGGATTTTAATTATGGATTCAATTAAACTAGTTATCCATTTTCCAAATGTTTTATTTAAATTTATCTCAAATGTTATTATCCAATTGGTGTGTTTTGGGATGTATTTTTTGAAATCATACCAACTTATAATAACCCTTTTATTTGGTTATTTAGAATGTTTTTAGATAGTGTCTATTAGTATATGAGTAAGGAAATTTTTTTTAATTCTATATTATTGTATCATGATACTGTGGGCATCCAAAGTGGTGTTGTAGAATGGATAATGATTAGGTGATGCATGGGATTATGTATCCTTGGTGTCCTTGATTATTTTATGTATTTTGGTATATTCAGTTGATGTTCTAGTATCACTCTACTATTATAGTTCTGCTAGTTTGGATTTTGGGTTGTATTTCTTTTACCCATTCATGATAGAGGTGGATTGGATTTTTATATTCATTGTTATTTAATTTTTTAACCATATAGAAATAATAAACCCCATTTTTATTTGAATTCCTTGGAATTTATTTTCATCATTTGGTTCCTTAGGGATGTCACCGAAGTTTAGTGGCACTCTATCTCTTCTCAATCCAATGATTTTGGGCTGGGATGTTACAAATTGAATAATTAATGGTCAGTCATTCTTGCTCTTGGGGTGGTAAAAAGTAGATAATAATGTTGTAACATGGAATGTGTAATTCTAAAATATTTCGATAAACTTTTTATAATTATATTCAATTTACCAGGGAATCTAGGAGTAAAATATATTTAAAAAACTTCTTTGTATGATTTCACCTCTTCCTAATGGGTTTAGTTAATTGGTATTTCATGTCATTAATTGTTAGAATGATTCCCACTAGGAATGAATTTTTCATTTTGTGTTTAAATGATCATTGAAACTATTAAAAAGTGTTGATATTTGAAAATTTCGGTTATAATGCTTGTTTTATAGAGATATGGAATTTCTTAAGCCTTTAGTTTCTAGAGAGTGAAAAATAAATTGAGGTTTCTTCTAGTTTTAGAGAATGGAAGTAGGTATAATTCATAAGAATCATCCAGAATAGGCTGTTGAGAATTTGGTTTCACCTGAGGCAAACATGAGGAAATATCTTATCTAGAGTATTGTTAAATATTTTCAAGCCATTTATTGAGGAAATAGGAAGATGTGCCTCAAAAATTGAACCACAATTTCAATTATAAGAAACTAAATCTTCTAATATTTTGAGGGAATTCTAATCCAAAAAATTAAAAAAAAATAGATAAATAAGGTGAATAAAATCCTTTAACTCTTGGAAACAATGGATAAGATAAGATTAATGTTGGAAACTTATATTATTCACGATCATTAATTATAATGGTGGGATATTGATATATAAGTTAATTTTCACCAAGGTATCACATGAAGGAAACAATGTTGAAAAAAAATTTAACAAACAATTATATCCATTAATATTCAAGATCATAATAAAATTATATTTTCTTAGCTTAAATCAAGAGTACCTATATTTTATAGAGTACATAGCTATGTTTATAAACTTATAAAAATTGTCTCCTAATGTTTATATTAGTGCATTATTGAAGGATTACATATTTTAATCTAGTCTATAACTAGTGATTAACTATAAGATTGATATTTTTTAATTATTTATTTTAAAAAAATTAATTAGTATAATCATAGAGTAAAGTAATTGTTTTAGAAATATGGATTGAAGGTGTATGATTATCACCATTGGAACATTTGGTAACTCAAATTCTATGAAATAGAGGAAGAGTGAAACCATATTCTAAGGTAGTTGAGTGTATCATATTCGGACATTGGGATTGATAAATTATCCACCACAAACCTAAATAAATCAGTCTTATTCTTAATGTGGCTCTACATATCATAAGAAGTGAGACTATATAGAACCGTCATGAGCATGCCACAATTGTAACCAATTATGATATCTCCAATTTTATTTTCATTGTTCTCCAAATATAGGTGTGGATGATGGATCACATTTTTCTTAGATATCGTAGACTTTGATAGGGTGATCTCATTAGAATAATTCTCACCCTCAAAATTGACCATGCCTAGGTGATTCCAACACCACTGCAACTATTCAAGGTTAAGAATCTCATTAGGGAAATAAGGATCTGGGAATGGCTATTTAAAATAATTATTTCTATGAGAAATTTTTTAGGGATAATAAATATGGTCCTCAAATAGTGTGATTTATGATTTTTTTATTATACAATTATTTAGGTTTTATTTGATATGGGTGAATTACACTCTTTTATAGCTTATCGTGTTGTGAAACATATGGGTTTACATGTGGAAATTTTGGCTTAGTTTTTGAAACATCAAACACCTCTATGATAATGGGAGTTTTGAGATTCTAAGAGTGCCAAATTTTTAGTAACAATTAATCACGAAGAAGTTCTTTGTGAATTCCTAATTCTTGAGATTGATATTAAAGACTTAATTTTTGGAATTTAATGGTTGATAACATTAAAGGGACATATAAAATTTTATGTATAAATTTTTAGTTCCACATCGTACTATTCTGTTAGATATATATTTTAAAGGAGATTGGGATTTTAATGATGTAATAAAAGGTTCATTAGCACCAGTTGTTGAGACCATCTCTTGTAATTTTGGAGTAGTTAGTTTGGAATAAGTTAATGAAACCAGAAATAGAGATTTCCCAACAACCATTGACTAACATTCTAATGTCTTACCTAATAATTTATCTTATTTTCCAAAAGATAACTGGAATATATAGTCGATCTCTTACAAGGTACTAGTATTATTCCAATTCCATCATATAGGATAGAAGTAATAAAATTGATATAATTGAATGTCCAACTAGAAGAGTTGTAATGAAAGGTGTTTATTGGACTGAACACATCTTTGTGGGTAGCACTAGCTCTTTTGTTAAGATGGGGGGTACAACTATTAGTCTTTATGTGGATTATTAGTAGATCAACTGGGTTATGGTAAGGAATCAATATCCTCTTCCAAGAACTGATGATCTATTTTGTCAATTGTAGGGGTATTATTGTTTCTTAAGATTTAGTTTTGGCCAGGGTATCAACAACATAGAGTTTTAAGGGAGGATATCCTAAAAAAACTTTTCAGAGTCACTATGTCCTCTCTGAGTATGTGTTTATTCCATTTGGGATTAAAAATTCACTAGTAGTGTTTATGAACATAATGAATTTTAATTTTTAAGAGGTACCTTTATTCCATTATAATGGTGGTAGTTGATGATACTATAGTTTATTCCTAGACTAAATTCAATCATGAAAAAAAAAGTATATAGTGTTGAGTACCTGACCTAAACATCACAATTAAAATAATATTTAAATTTTAGATTTATGGATACTATATGCACATTTACATAGTCATTTAATTTTCGGAATGGGAGTTTCTATGGATCTTGAAAATGTAAAATCTATTATATCTCGAAAACCATAGAATAATTCCTTTTATGTATCCAATATCTTCAACTTTATTGGATATTATCGTGTCCTTTTTCATGATTTTTCACAAATTTATTTACCAATGTTATCATTGAAATGGAATTAAAAAAAATTCCAATGGATCAATGATTTTGAAAAATAATTCCATTAGTTTATAGATCATTAACATCATCATTTATCCTCTCTTTTTGAGAGTTAATATTAGGGTATTTGGTCTATTATGATACATTCAGATCTGGGTTGGGTTATGTTATTAGATAGATATATCACATTGGTTCTAATGTATTAGAATATTTATGGTTCCATAAGAAAAACTACCCAAAACGTTATTTATAATTAGATGATTAAGTTCTTCTTTGAATACATTGCATCATTATATTTTTGGTGAAAAGTATATAGTTTTATAGATTAAAAGTTCCAAAAAAATATATTCTCATAAATATGTAGAAAAATAAATCAATGAAAATCTATGGAATATCTATGAATATTCAACTTTGACAAAATTTATACACCTAAAAATAGAACTCATTAGCTACTTCATTAATAAAGAATCCATATAATCATTTCTCTAAATATGATTTTGAATAATGGTAACTAATTTCAATAAATCTGATCTTAATCTTGATTATTATGAGTAAGATGATGTTTTATTTTTCCTCTAAGTTTATTTTCTTTCAAATTTCATTGGGTAGGTTAAATATTTTTATACATCAGTTCCACATTTTTTGAAAATGAGGAAAGAAATCAATGTTGGGGAGACCATTAAGGGATGGACACAAGATGAGAGATCTATTTTTTTATTTAGAGATCAGATTTTGGTCCCACCAACCTATCAAGAAAAGAAACATTCAATCTAACACCATTGAAGATGGGAAATTAATCCAAGCATCCGGGTGATGTATAGAGTGATGAGATCGCATATTTTTTTTGGTTTTTATGAAGATATTAGAAGAATAATTTGTCTCATGATAGATCACAAATCATAGGGTCAAGGTCGAACACCAATTACCTGCTGGTATGTTTCATTCAATTATGATTCCAATATATAAATTGGAACAAATAGAAATGTAATTTTTTTCATTTCTCAACTGAGAATTTTTTGGAAACACAAGCCATATGGCTGTTCATGGATCGACCCACGAACTCAGATCACCTCATCCCTTTTTTTGAATCCAATAAGGTGTTATAATTATAAAAAAAATATTAATGATGTTTTAATGATTCACATATTTACAATCTAATTTTTTTTAATCAAGACCCAATGTGTAAATATCGGTTTTGAAAATCCTTGCAACAAGCCCTTGGAACCCAGTTCACTATAGGCATATATTTTCATTCTAAACCAGATGAATAATTTGAGTAAATATTCTGAAAACTATAAGGAATGTTGGGATATTGTGTGATGGATTTTATAGGCTCATGGTAGGATCGTATACCATTATTGGAGTTATTATTAAATAATAGTCATTTATCCTCGATACATATGTCTCCTTTCAATGAATTATATATACATCCTTATATTTATCCATTTTTTTGCTATAAGTGGTTGATACATAACTTAGCATACCTATCCTTTTAAAATAGAAACAAGATAATATGTTGATTATCAGAAATAGGATGGTAATATCCTAAAGTGACTAAAAACATATATGAATCATGAAAAATAACTACTATCATTTTACATAGATGATAATATTTTCTGGAGAATATCTTTGAGGAAAGGGCATCAAAATTTTCATAGGAAATGTAGGTTTTTTCCTCAATAAATTAGCCTTTTTGAGATACTTGAATGAGTGGGATATTTTTCTTCACGGTTAACCCAACTTTCAATTTCTATTTGGTGCATAATATATTTTATGTATCTCCATTGAAAAATTATAATCCCAATCCTCACCATGTGATTCGATGGTAACAAGATGATATTGAAGTAGATGTTACAAAGATTCATGTGACAATGTGGATTGTGGATACGGATGATAAGATATCATGTTGTAAAATAATTTCTTTAGTAAGGGTTTCATGGTGGCATGCTTGTATTCACGAAGATATGTGAGATTGTGAAAAGGAAATGTAGGATTAATGGCCTATGATATTCTAGAACAATGTTGTTTTTCCACTTTGTGAGGATTTAAAGACCAATGGTATGGAGAATTTAATTCCCTCTATTTGGGGTACGTCATAACATTATATGTGTTTTCATTTATATCGAAGTTTATTGTTAGGATATAGGAATTTATTGGGGTAGTTAGGGTTGTTAGGTTGAAGTCTCAAGGATATCAATGGATTGGATGGATTTTTGGTTCTGTAAGGAAGGTCAGAAAATTATGGAGGTGTTAGTTGTAGTGTAGGGGACTCAGAGGAAAAGTTTGGTGATACATAAAATTTTTGTATGCCTAAAGCATGGAGGATTCATCTGTGGCATGGAGGTCTGAGTTTTTATTTTATGATAAATAAATTTTCAATTTTGCAATATCATTTATACCCTTGAAGTTTGGATTTCCAGGAGTTATTTCTTTGGGCTTCACCAATTTTTAGGGAAGCTTTTTATAGAGATAGGTTGCGGTATAACCACTAACCCATTCTTATGTTCTATAGTGTACATGCTATAGATGTTCCATAGTAAATTCACAAGATTTATGGATCTGTGGAATGAAGCTAACCATGTATCTCAGATGTGCCTTTGACTAGAATCATTGTTTCATGGTCCCTTGTATTTTTTCATGGTCTGGTGATTTTTTATAAATTATACAATTTGGGATATAGGCTATGCAATGGTCTTATGTTTCTGATCGTATTATTAAATCTTGTCTTGTTTTTTTTTTAAATTATTATTTTTATGAATCTTATCCTCTCAACTTCTAGGGATACCCTCAAATTTTTTGAGATCATATACTTTTATAATAGGATTTTAATGGATCATTGATCATTCAATTGTGAAAAACAAAGAGGATCATAGGAAGGAGTTGATATATGTGGTTTTTATTAGATATTTTGTTTTATAGATCAAATTACAGGTAGGTGGATCCTCTCTGATCTCCACTTTCAACTAGAAAGTAATGTCTTGGTTTTTTAAATATTTTTTCAGGGATTTTCTATAGAAGCACTATGTGATATCTTGAAGGGTACCACATTTTGGATTGTATTTTTTAGAATATGGAAAATTATTTGGATTTTGTAAACCTATATTTGTTTATAATTTTAAAATTATGTTTTTAAAATTATCAAATTATTGTCACATATCTTAAATGTTTTATTAAATTTATTCAAAATGAAAAAAATATTTGAAATTTATTAGAATGGAATTTGGAATGATTGGGATGACATGAATTTAAGTGGACTAAGATGGTTAGAAGTTCCATTATCATGGTTAGATGGATTATGGTCATGGAGTATGAACATTAGTGGTAACACCACGCTTTTTTGTATGGATGGATGGGAATGTGTGTGTGAACATGGTAATGGCTATTCCAAATTTTAATGAATGGTAATGAAAATTCATATGGTTTTTCTCACATGTATTTTAGTTATTGCATCACTTAAACAGTTTATATATTTTTGAATTTTTTTATATAAATTAGTCTAACATATTCTTGTATTTGTGGTAAGTGTTGTTAAATATTTATGGAATTCATACAATATATACTCATGCCCTTATTGGGCACTTTTTTATGTATTGAAATATCGTATATTTGTATATAAGTAATAAAAATGTATCTTATTAAAATATCGGTGAATTTGATTTAGTGGGAATGATAGGTGTTGTTGGAGCATGGATATTGAAAGGGTGGTGATATTTAATCTTGTAATCTTTGCATACTTAAGTCTTTTCTGTCTCCTAGTTTTGTAAGTTCATATTCTGTTATCACTCTGGTATTGATGTTCTACTTGTTTTAATTTTGGGTTGTGCTGATTTTATTCATTTATCAAATATGAAGATTGGATGATTAGATTCATTATTTTATAATTATTTTACCTTTAATGGAAAATAGTTCCCTAATGTTACATAAGGCATAAGAATTTATTTTCAGCCTTTAATACCTTGGGGATGTCACATGAGGTTAGTAACACACCTTCTCTTCTCAAGAGAATGGGTTTAGGGATGTATGTTAAAATATGGATTTGTTCCCACTGTATATAGTCCCGTTATGAAATTTATATTTAATTTCCAAAATTAGGAAATTATTATTGAAATATAATCCATTGAGGTGAATTTGTAGGGTTAAATAGGTTTCAATTAGATATTCAATCATTTGTATGTCATATTAGCCACATTTTAACATATTTAATTTCAAATAACTTATTTTAATGAGAAATTATTATAAAATACGTGATTAATTCTCTATGATATTTATTTCATATCTATGATGGTGAATCGAATTTGGATATCTCATTAATTTTATATCATGTCGTCCCACATTTATGAAATTTTGATAAACCTTCATATCTCTTTCTATACACAACATATTCATTGGGGAAAAAATTATTTTCTAATAACCCGGTCCCACTAGGAATAATATTTTTCATCTTAATTGGAATCTAGAAGATCGTTGACTTCTAAATGTTAATTTTTTTAAAAATGAATAAATTATATGATATTTTTTTGTTTAAATTGTTTCTTCATTTTATGTTAACCAATATCTACACTTATAGTAATCGTTTGAATTTATTACAAGCTAGAAATTTTAGTTTTTTAACATCCCCATAATTCATTAAAAACATGATGTTTTTTCAATGTTTCAGGGAAAACATTCTTACTTAATTCATTAAGATAATCTTATGTGTGATAATGAATGCATTACTAAATGATGGGTCTTAACAACCTTTTTATTTCATAATTCCAGATCTAATGTGTTTAACTATGATTAAAATCCTCAAAAATTAGATGGTATTTTATTTTTTTGGAACATAAATTTTTTATATTTGAAAACATCATATATGGTTAAAAAAACATGTCTCTATTTTCAATATTTCTTTTTGAAAACTCAAAAATAACATTACCCCTTTGTATAATCAACCCTAGTTATTCATGATATTATTCAATTATAATACATAAATTTCCAAAATAAAATATCACTGTATATCTTTAATATATTAAATCATATAAACAAATTAATTTAAAACAAAAAAATGCATAAATATATAATTCTATAATTTTTGAATTCAAAACATGTGAATATTTAAATATATATAAATTTAAATCATGTAGATTATAATTATATATACAACCATAAAAACGAACCATAAAAAATAATAAAGTTATTAATATAATTTACATTTATAAATAAACATATAAATTTAAACATTAAAATATATAATCATAAAAAAATTGAAAACATATGAGTTTTAGATATATTTAAGCATATTAAATGAGAAAAATAAAAAAATATACATATTAATTTAAATGATATAAATTTAAAACACATAAAAAATAAAAAAAACATTAACATATAAATTTATAACATATAAATTTAAAAAATATAAATATATTAATTTAAAAACTGTAATTATATGTTAACATATATATAAATTTAATATTTTTATATATATTCAACAAATGATATGTATAAATATATATATATATATTAATACATTGTGTATATCTTATAAAAAAGTAAACACTCACACATATATATGTGATTAAAAATATTTATATTTATACACACACACATTTAAGCAATTATATACATATACAAATATAAACAAATAGTCATCTATACATATTTAATTATATTTATAAACATATAAACATATATATAACCATGTAATCATGTAATAATATCATTAAAATATATAAATATTTACACATATATAATAAATAGATTTTTCACTGAATATAACACATAAACAAAACTATAACAATGAATATATCAATTTTTCAAAAATATAATTGAAAAAAATTAAATAATGAATTTTAACAATAAATATAACATAAAATAAAAACAAATAACCAACTAATATAAAAGTGAATATAGTATAAGATTTTATATATGTATGTAAACATGTAATCATAAATCCATTTATATGAATAATTATTCATAAATTTAATTTATTATCACCATAAATAAATATTCTGAACATAGAAAATAATAATAACAAAGTCACAAAAAAATTGGTATATAGGCAGTATATCCAAAAAATGGTTGGGGAAACATGGAGGTGGATGAAAAGAATATTTCACATGAGGGATTATAAGTGTGGTGGAAGGATGATGTAGGTGCCTGAAAGAGGATGAACAGAGTTGATGGTGGAAGAAAGGTGAAAAAACAATACACCTAAAGGTGTTCGAGGGTGGTGCATGGTAGAAACATGAGAATGAATGGGGTGATTGAATGTGTTTAATGGAAGAAGTGGGAAGAAACATTCAATTCATAGATTCTAGGGATTTATAAAATTTGGTGGAATATTGTGGAAGGAAGAATAGGGATGGTCTATGAGATTCACATAGCTTTGGGCCTCCAAACATTGTGTTTTGGAAAAATGTGTAGAAAATCAAAACTCCTGCTTTTTAATTTTTTGAAAGGATTTTAATGATTTTTTTATAAAACCAAATTAAATGGGAATATTTTTATGTTGGTTAATATATAAATTAATTTGATAATCTTAATTTAAATAACAATTTATATATAAACCAATGTTGAAATATAATATTTTGGCATTGGTTATCATATAAAGACCATAAAATATTACTTTTAATGATAGTTATAAAATCACCAATGTTATAAGGTCAAAAAATTGTCTACCAATTTTTCTAGTGAATAATCTATAAACTATCGGGTTTCCCATTAATGAAATTAGGACAATTTTTCATAATTTTCATTCATGGGATAACATTATTTTTTTTTAAAAATGCAGATATATTATTTGGTTATAAAAACCCAAATACTATTCCAACATTGAAACAAATAGAATTAAAATATTATGAAAATATTCTATGTTACAAAACATCATCAATATTGTGCTATATGAGTAGTGATAGAAATTCGTGTTTCAAAATCATCCCTTCATCAGGGTTCTATGATCCCAAATAATATTTTCACATATCAACCAATCAAATAAAAATATTAATAAAAAATCCAATGGTATAAAAAAATGTTAGAGACTTATTAACTATCTAAAGAGAAAAATATGATTTTTTATATCTAAATAGCTTGGATTCAAACTCACCAACTGGGAATAATATGTACCTAATAATGTTTCTAGCGATAACATAAATTTCCAAGGAGTGTGTTCTAGATTATCTAAATAATCCCTTCAATTATAATTCATTATCTTATGACAAAATTTTTTTCAACCAGCAATTATAGAATCTGACCATTAAAATGCTTTATAGGTGATATGAATTATTGTCATGAACCAACAGGGTAAACCCTAAATTGGTCACCTGATTCAGCCCGTGACAAGGCCTAAAGGGCGTTCTCGACCCCCATGGGCTGGAAACCAAGCCAGAAATCCAAATAAAGCAGTTATGGATGATTTATTTTAGAAAAGATAGATAAGTAAAAGAAAATAAACTAAACATACTGTCATTGGGAATAAAAATTACCTATACAGTGAAACACAACTCAAGTGACCTCATGGGTCACCACAGAACACTAAACCATACTCTCTCCAAGAATGACCCAAAAAAGAAGAACTTGAAACTAAAAAGTAGAGTAAGCGTGAGCACCAAGATGTTCGGTTGGAATTTTATGGATAAATAGCTCCCTATGAACTTACCTTTAAAAATAATCCCAATCATACTAGTTTGAAAATAAGACATGTTAAAATAATTTTTTTCATTATTTTCAAAATCATGTCACCAGTTTAAATTCTTTATGAATGGATTTCTCTTACACTACATTGTAAGAATAGGTTCCACACATGTATTAGAATTTAAAAATGAAAGGAAACCAATTTAGACTAAAATATGGTTTTCACAAATGAGACATCAAGTATGAAATGACTGAAATGGAAATGAAATCCCCAACACCATGGGAAATCCCTAATAAGATAGTATTAGTTGGACACCTAGGATCCTCATACCTTAGTGAAACGTGGCATAGAAACCATGACCATAATCATTCTATTGTAAAATATACTACGAGGCGACACCCTAATGTGATAGTGGTCTCCAATCATCAAAAAATATTAGTTAGTTTTGTAGATTCAACACTGTAAGATGAAATCAAGATGATCTAATTTTGAATCATCTAGCGTACTAGTCCTATTCTATCCACCTAGGTACCTAGGGATTCCCAAGTGCTCTATTTCAAATGGTGGTGATGTTCTATTAAGAAAACACATATTAACATAACAATTTATTTATCCAAAACTCATTCAACCTCTCACCAGTGATCTTCCTCCTTATGATCGTTCCCCTTTTTACCTCACACAACCACATACAAACCTTTATACTAGGAATGTATCACAAATTGCATGTTGACACCTACATCAAATTTTCCAAATTATGGGGAATGTATCTGGAGGGGTTATAACATTCACACATTGATTTTTAATGTTCCAAATGGGACATGTTACATTACAAGGAATACTTTAATTTTTAGAAGACACAATCACCCAACAGTTTTTAAGGAAAAGTCCTTTAAAAGATCAATTAGTCCACCAAGGTACCAGACAATTAAAAAAAGATTTATATCATACGTGAAACAAAGAAAACCATTTTATAAAAGAAAAATACCAATCAATATGAAATTAATCCCAAAACCCATTCTCTATTCCTATATCCAAAAACATGAGATTTCCTATTTCTAAAATAAATCACACAAAATCCTATGTTCACTCAATTCAACTTTCATAAATAATATGCACAAAACCAAAAAACATGGAGAATACCAACCGCAGACCCAAAACTAGTTTTTAAACCATCATTAATCATTTAAAGTGCCAAGAATTCTAAAGAAATCATGGAAGTATATTTTAATGAGGATTATACATTTGAATACCTAATGGTGAATCATAAATATAAAGGAAATTCTGACACCGAACATCATCCTAAATTTTCATAGCTTGTAAAAACTATTAAATATTAAAAATAATCTTTAAAAAATTCATGAAACAAAAGAATTCAAATTAAAGGCCCAGTAATAGGTGACCTACCAAAGTGTGTAACCAAAACAAACATTCGTCCCATGGTGCTTTATAAATAAATGTTTTTCTCCCCCACAGAGCATATACACCTTCACAAACATGTAAGGACACCTGGTCCCTATGCACACATCTAAATGGCAAAGAACATGTGAATGGGGATCCTCACATATATTCCTATGTGCATATACTAGCCTCCACTCACCTACATATAAATTTTCATATATATAAATATATATATAGGCACACCTTTCCCCACACATGTATATTAACTTACATAAATGTATATACACATAACGGGGGAAACTAAATATATATATCCGTACACATGCACACGCTGGTGAGTCCCCTTTGACCCAGCATCTTGAAACCACTTGGAATATTCCAATGCACTATGCAACAATTACTAGGCACTATAAAAACAAAGTTTCAAAGTTCAACACAACTCAAATAAATAATTAATAACCCATAAACACCTTAATAGTCTGAAATAAAGGGTGGGAAAACAGTATTTGGGTTTATAACCTTACCCCAAAGGAGGAAAGGTAGAAAAATCGAACCCATTCACCTCACCTTTGGCATCAGATGCCAGAACACAATTAATCCAACCCCTGGAACCTATATCCAACCCTAACACATAAATAGGTACAATTTTTTTTTTTGCATAGACAAACCCTATATTCGGCCAAACTGAATAGGGAGAAGTGGAGACGTATATCAATTGAAGTGACGGAGGGAAAATGTGGAGAAGGGAATACATCAAAGATTCAGAGAAGAATTGCAAAGAAACTGAGTGGAAACGCCATGCAGAGAATGGTCTAAGGAGAAGGACGGGTCGCACGCAACATGGCCTAGCCAGGGGTCCCTTGCTCCGTAGTGGAGGTACTAGAAGTGTAGATACCCAAATCTTGACTTACATACACATTAAATTACTTTTTCGGAATACTTAATACATAACAAAAAACAGACACCAAAGGATAGTAATAGTTTAGTGTCTTTGGAAACTTGGAACATAATCTTCAAATCTTGGGGAAAGATCTTCAACATTTCCCATAAAGATCTTCCCTTTTTTTCTTACCTAAAACAGTTCTTTATATCCTGGTGAAAATAAAACCTATGAAGGGTGAGCTCAAATGCTCATTAAGTGTAACCATGGAGAAAATAAAACAAACCATATACATTTTAACTTCAAAACATGAACATATTGTTTAAACGTCAAAATCTTGAGTTGTGAAATAAATCTTGGCAGTACGTAAGGCATAGATCATAAATGAACATCAATATTGATAAAATATCATGGGAATAAAACATTTAATTGAGGAAACCATTAATAACAGGATATTATTTCCATATTAGCCAAGGCATTACTTCCAAGTTCATCTTAGCGAACAAAGTCCCTTTCTGAATCGAGTTCACTCCCCATTCCAGTCTTGTAACATTGAACCAGATTAACATACCAATCTTGACATGTCTATATCATGAGATATAAATATTTACCCAGTTCATTGGAGGGAGATATTGGCCACACCCATCTCATAATGAAATCATTCTTACTTGTTCCACAACATAAACTTAAACCATTCATCGTAAACCAAAGCATAAAAATGGGTTTTATAAACATCAGCGCATCATAACATAATCCATAAAAAATAAATGGATATCATTTCATCATAAGAAAAGTGGTACCATGTAAATCATAGAGACATTATACTTGAAATATACACATATTAAATAAAATCATCTTGGATGGAAAATGGTTTTGAAAAAACACTTGAAATTAATTTTTGAGGAAAATATCCTTTCTTCTTCAAAATCATTTTATTTTTACAAAATGCCATGAAATTTTAAAAGAAAAGGATTTTTTTGAAGATATTCATGAAATATTGTATAGTAATCTTCTTGAACATAAGGAGTTATGAAACCTTAAAAATCTGTTCATTCTGTATATGTTTAAAAAACATTCTCCTCGTACTTTTGTTGGAAAAGTCAAAAAGTACCTCATATGGTAAACAAAAGAAATATTCCTTCCAAAACATGTGGTAAAAGTCATAAAAGGGTAAAAATGAATTTTAAATTACATGGAATAATACTAAACATTTTATGAAAACATTTTTAGAAAACATGGACATGGATGATAAACATAACCCCAGTAAATACTTACGAATAAACAATCTCTAATAAGAATGAGATTGGAATAATTATCCCTTAACTTAGGTCTGATATGCTTCGTATGTATCTGAAACTCTTGTATAATGATTTAAATAATGTCATTCAGTTATTAAAGAATCATATTCATTGTTATGATATCATATATGTTTCACTTATGACTTTATATTAGCCGTTCTTTTGTAAATTCCATGTTAAAGCAGCGTTTTGGGTAAAAAAAAAATTTATCGTACATGTTTGGACTTGTTGTTATTGATATTTTTATTACTTATATCATGATTTAATTACTTCCAGAATGTAAATCATGATTTATATATTATATAAATTTAGTATATATATATATATAATAGATAGACAAATGAAATGAAATACACCATTTATGGAGACGGTTGTCCGTACGTACGCATGAACGCTGTTTTCTTTTCCTTATTAACTTGAATAGAAGTAAGTTGATGACATATATATATATATATATAAATAAATCCAGTAGCATTATGATGTCATATATTTCATTATTATTCATTATATATACTTTATAATCATTCTTTAATGGTTAACATGGAGAATGAATCTCATCACGTCGTGGAGACGGTAATCCGTACGTACGCACGAGTGATGATATCGTTTCCATAATTATTGAATTGAATTGAAGTGGATTATATGACATCTCAGAATCAGTATGATGTTATAGTAACCATATATAGTTATTCCTTACACCGTTATACCCGTCCAAGTAAGGTGGCGGTGGAAAAACATATAACACCACAGCGTGGAGATGGTATTCCGTACGTACGCACGCGTGGTGATTTTGTTTTCCGTAGGATGGATAGAAGGTAAAATAGGGTTGATTAATATTTATAATATCATATCAGTATATAATTAATACTGATGATATTACTTTATAATGAAACAACTAAATAATATGTAGTAGAAGAAGAACGAAACTTGAAAGAGTCAGAAGAAGAGATTACCTCTTCCTCGACGCACCTCTTTTAAATTTCTTTTTAGGGAACTAGAGTTGGAATTTTGAGAAGACCAGAACCTCTATGATATAAATAGAGATTTTTATAAGTGTAATTGACAGGGTTTGTCTGAGTTTCAAGGCTCAAAAGGGTGTGAAGAGATGAGGGAAGGGGTGCCCTTTTTATAAGGAAGAAGAGGGGCACCATTGAAAAAACTTAAAATATTATTTTATAATAAAGTCATATTCGATTTATAATAGCTCCAAATTGATTTATTTCGAAGATAATGTAGAGATGGGTCCCAAACCTCTCAAAAAATACGTTTTATACAAGTTTAGGATACTATTGTAACCTTATCATTTATATTTAACTCTAAGTTAAATAATTTAACTTTTAACGTGACTTCTTGTTTTCTTACACTATATGGTTAATAAACATACTATAACAAGTCAAACGAACCCCAAGTGGTTCATTATTAATATATATAACCATATCTAAGTAATTTGACCAAACCTTATATTTTTAGGAATTGAATAACAATTAATAATATAATATTTCTTTTAAAAATTATTTTATGTCAATTTGATACTATTTGGTAATTTATTTTTGTGAAAATCATAACAGCGTGATTAGTTCAAAAATAGTTACATAAATAAATAATAACATGTCATATTAACCAATAAAATTATTTTAATTCATAAAAAGTCTAAAATTAAATTTATTTGGGTATTTACAACATCAATTATGTTAATATTTCATTAATAAGGTAATTACTACATCATCATTGTGTCATAAATAAATTAAATTATATAATGTCTAAAAATTATAAATAAAATACCATTAGGTAGGAAATAATTTTATATTTCTAATGAAAATTTAGAGTCGAATTTATCTTATGTATAACCCTATATTAAAAATGATTTCATTATTAAACATTGATTTTAACTATTTGAACTCTTTTTTAAATAAAATAATAATAAATGTCCTAATCTAATCCAAGTGGACCTAAAGGGTACTATTTTATTCCTAAGGTTGTTTTTGGTCGAATTAAACTTATCCAATAGAATTAGGACATGTGGTAGGGCAATAATAATATCATTTTTACCCTTAATTACCCAATGTACTTTTAACCGTGATAAATAAAAGTAAACAGTTACTATTCACCAAAAATTATTTTTATCTTATTGAACCACATTTTACTCCTTGATATTAACTGTGTCTCTCGGATTTTTGAAATTCCAGTCACAGAAGCTGTAAAATTAAGTTTTATTTAAATTTTCAAATTCTACTAGGAGGTGGGTAAAAGACGGTGAAAAGTTCAATAAAATTTTTATATATCTAAAATTATTATAAAATGACTGCAATGAATTACATTTAACTTATATAGATATTATGTATAAATTTTGACCTAAACTAAATTTAAATAAAATAAATAATTATTTAAAAAAAAGTCAGTTTTTAAATAGTAACCCAGTGTTTTCACTATTCATCAAAAATTACAAGTTTTTAGAAAAATACCAAAAATTCATTGTAGGATAATTTCAATATTCCGAATCCAAAAATGAAGTCCATTTTGAAAGGTAAAATTTATAAAATTTGAAAAAGATGGTGTTACTATTCATAACGGCTAGTTTATATAATATTTTAATAACATATCGCTATTTAGTGACACTCGGTATTGTGTACAACATAAGCTGTCGTGGAAGGTAACGATTGCGTGTAAAGAAAGCCAAGTCAGGGTTTTGTATAGTTCAAGAATCGTTTGCTGTTGCGTATAACAGAATCCAACCATATTTCATTTAATCATTGAATTTATATATATATATATATACTCAATGTTGCGTAGAATAACTACTATCAAACGAACTTGAAATTGTATGTAACACGATCCAAGAATAGGGTTTCATATACTGCAAGCCAATACAGTGTTGTGTATAGTGCAAGATAATCTTGGTGTAGTGTACAACAGAAGATGTGAAAGAAATTAAAAAGAATATATCTCATAAAATGTCGGGGTGTTACAATCTACCCCCCTTAAAATGAATTTCCCCATCGAAATTATTCAGGGTTATAAATGGTTTACTACTCAAAATTTTCTTTAATAGAAACCCACATCGTAAAAAATCATACCAAAACTTATCTTTAAAAACTAAAGTATGAAACGTAACGGTTACCCAAATTAACTAATCACTGGGTTTCCACATAAGAGAACATAGGTGAAAATATGGATATGGAAGAGAAATATAACCATCACGTTTTGATGGAGAGTGGTGTAGAACATGGATATGAAAAAGACAAAAATCACAAAGCCATAAATTTGTGATGATCTAAGGTACCATATGATTCAACAGATATAAGGGCACTAGGACAACATTTTTTGTTTTCAAGATCATTTCCCTAAATTTGAATAATTTTAATTAGAAGAAATTCATACTTTATTTCGGTACAATATCACCATTGTTCATGCCTTGAACAATTTACACTTCATCGCTTAGGGAAATGAAGTTGAATTTTTCATTATTGAAGTGTTAGTAGATCATGTGAAAGAATGATGGGTCATTCCATCTATCTCAAACAGAAGGTTAGAAAAAGTTATCAAATATATATAAGTCCATCTATGGTGAGGTTAATCGTATATGATTCTGAAAATTGACTTATACTTCATCTATCATACCACATAATAAAATAAAGCTTGTTTCTACTAACTAGGGACATCTTGTAGTCCAGTGGTAGGCGATAAAGGCATGTCGCACTTCGGTTGTGGGTTCGATTACTACAGCCTTGTACGACACAATGGGTTGTCACCCATTATATGGGTTGTCCTTTTTCTAAAACTACACTATTATAAAATGACAAGAAGTTCTAGCCTTAAACAATACTATCTGATGTCTAACATAATCTATTATAATCTTTAGGTTTATCCAAAATAATTTTGTCTAATCTCATAGTATAATGAAAAATATTACTAGAGAGGTCATTCTACCAAGCATGTAAATAACATCATGTATCCTCTATATATCATAAAACATGTGAATACCTTAATCTGTATTCTTTTTAAAAATGAATACCCATTGAACATCAGTAAAAACATGAATGCTTTCAAAAGTAAACTCTTTCCACATACCAAAATCTCAAAATTTCTATATACTCAAACCATGATATCACTAGTCCTTATATCAGTCGTGAGCTCATGAATAATATCAAACATATTATTTTCTCCTTATCCCTTCATTATGAACATATCATCATCTTTCCAAAAATTTTACAATCACTTTTCATGGTTACTGGTACCATATAATTATTGAAAACCAAAAGATTGACATTCCAAAATTCTGTGATACCTTAAATGAGATTCCATGATACTATTTCTAAATCCCATTACATAATAACATAATCACTACACAACATCATTTTCTTACTAAACATGACAAATAGTGATCGCATATGAATTCCCTTTATCCTTTACCTTAAGAGGTTTCTCACATTGATCATCATTAACCCTTGGATTAGGGAATTGATTAGAATAATTCCCCATTTCCTTGCACTTGAAGCATTACAGTGTTGGTGGTGCGTTCTCTATAGTCTTTTGTTTATTCACTTCATTAGCAACCCTTTTTCCATTACTTCAACACTCAGCTGCTTAAGGACCTTCTTTTCCACACTTAAAACATTTTCTAGTCCCTTTAATACAATATCCACCATACTTCCTTCCACACTTTGAGTGTAAAGAAACATTCATCTTCTTTTCACCATTATTCTGAGATTTATCCTTGAACTCCATCTTTCGTTTCTTGTCAAAACCATGAGATGGATATGTAACACCAACTTTTATTTCTACCCTGATAGAACAACACACAATTTCTTCATATCTACTGAAGTATCTTATAGCTAATAACCTTCGAAGACTTGGTTTTTAGCCACTGAAGAATCAATCATATTTACTTTCAGGTTGGATGATAAATCCAGATGCATACCATTTTAGAATTGTAAAATTCGCTTCATATATACCAATAGATTCATCATCCTTTTGCGTAATCTAAAGGAACTCCTTTTCCATCTTTGTTTGAAAAATACTAGGGAAGTACTTACTGAAAAACATGTTCTTGAACTCATTCCATTCCATGGATTCAATTTCATCTTTGGGCCTTGTATTTTTAACTAGAGTCCACCACTGGTCTTCTTAACCTTCTAACCGGTAAACATCCAAAATGACATTTTCATGCTCTGAATAGTGAATTATTGAAAATATCTTTTCAATGGTACTAATCCATTGTTCAGAAACAAGTAGATCAGAAGACCCACTGAAAGAAGGTGGAAGTTGCCTCATGAAGGACTCAATAGACTATTATTCCCTTCTCTACTCATTTGGATGTCCAGAATTATTCATTGCTTGTGTAAGTATAGAAATAATATTTTGCACTCCATATCCCATAACATTCGTTTGTTCAAGGGTAAAATCATTGCATTTTCCATTACATTGATCAACACAGTTCCTTCAGGTTCCAGCCATTGTCTAAAACCCAAAAAAATAGCGTGAGAGGCAAAAATCAAGCTAAGAAAACAACATAATAAAGGAGGAGTACCTTCAATATATAACTTCTTAGGATTAATTCTAAGATTGTTACCATAATTCAAGGACTATAGCCTATACTTATACTTAACCTTAGAGACATCTCTAGACATACCTTAGAAATATCTCTAGTAATCTCACTAAAGTTTTCACATCTTAGTATCCAAAGGTTAACTAAAACATTCCTCTGATACCAACTGTAGAGAAACAAAGCTTGAAGTACGTAGACATTAAATTACTCTTTTAGAATACTTAATACATAAAAAAGCAGACACCAAAGGACCGTAATAGTTTACTGTCTTTGGAAACTTGGAACATGATCTTCTAGTCTTGATGAAAGATCTTCAACATCTCCCATAAAGATCTTCCCTTTTTTCTTACCTAAAACCATTATTTATATCCTGGGGAAATGAAAATATATAAAGGGTGAGCTCAAATTCTCAGTAAGGGTACGCATGGAGAAAATTAAATAAACCATATAAATTTGAACTTCAAAACATGAACGTAAAGTTTAAACCTCAAAATCTTGAGCTGTGAAATAAATCTCGGCAGTACATAAGGCATAGATCATATGGGAACATCAATATTGATAAAATATAATGGGAATAAAATATGTAATTGTGGAAACCATTTAGCACATGATATGATTTCCATAGTAGTCAAGGCATTGCTGCCAAAACCATCTTTGTGGACAAAATTGCTTTCTGAATCAAGTTCACTCCTCGTTCCAGTCCTGTAACACTGAACCGGATTAACTTACCATTTCAGCCATGTCTATCTCATGAGTTATAAATATTTACCAAATTCATTGGAGGTAGATATAGGTCCCACCCATATTATTATGAAATCATTCTTAATTGTTCCACAACATAAACATAAACCATTCATCATTACCCAAAGAATAAAAATGGGTTTCATAAACATCATCCCATAATAACATAATCCATATAAAACATATGGATATCATTTGATCATAAGAAAAGTGGAACCATGTTAATCATATAGAAATTATACTTGAAAAATACAAATATGAAATAATGTCATCTTGGATGGAAAATGGTTTTGAGAAAACACATGAAATGAATTCATGAGGAAATCATCTTTTCTTCTTCAAAATCATTTTCTTTTTACAAAATGCCATGAAATTTTAAAAGAAAAGGATTTTGATGAAAATAGTCATGAAATCTTGTATATAAATCTTCTTGAAAATAAGGAGTTATGAAATCTTAAATATAAGTTCATGTCGTATAAGTTTAAAAAAACATTCTCCTCGTACTTTTGTTGGAAATGTCAAAAAGTACATCGTATGGTAAACAAAAGAATGATTCCTTCCAAACCCTATGGTAAAATTCAAAAAATGGTGAAAATGACATTAAACATACATGGAAAAATACTAAACATTTTATGAATTTTTTTTATAAAACCTGGACATTGATGATAAACATAACCCCAGTAAATACTTACGAATAAACAATCTCGGATAAGAATGAGATTGGAATAATTATCCCCTACATTAGATCTGATATACTTCGTACATATCTGAACCTCCTGTTTAATGATTTTAATAATGTCATTGACTTATTACAGAATCATATTCATTGTTATGATATCATATATGGTTCACTTTTGATTTTATATTAGTCGTTCTTTTGTAAATTCCATGTTAAAGCAGTGTTTTGGGTAAAATCGTTTTATTTATCATACGTGTTTGGACTTGTTGTTATTGAAATTATTATTACCTATATCATGATTTAGTTACATTCAGAAAGTAAATCATGATTTATATATCATATATATTCAGTATATATATATATAATTGATAGATAAATGGAATGAAATACATTGTTTATGGAGACGGTAGGCCGTACGTAGTCATGAACGATGTTTTCTTTTCCTTATTGACTTTAATGGAAGTAAGTAGATGACATATATATATATATATATACATAAATCCAGTAGCTTTACCATGTCATAAATTTTTTTATTACTCATTATATATACTTTATAATCATTTTTTAATGGTTAACATGGAGAATGAATATCATCGCGTCGTGGAGGTGGTAATCCGTATGTATGCACGAGTGATGATATCGTTCCCATAATTATTGAATTTAATTGGATTGGATGATATGATATCTCAGAATCATTATGATGTTATAATAACCATATATAGTTATTATTTACACCATTATCCCCATCCAAGTAAGGTGTTGGTGGAAAAACAGATTACACCACGGCGTGGAGACGGTATTCCGTACGTACGCACGCGCGGTAATATTATTTTCTGTAGGATGGATAGAAGGTGAAAGAGGTTTGTTTAATATTTATAATATCATATCAGTATATAAGTAATACTGATGTTATTACATTATAATGAAACAACTAAATAAGATAAAGTATAAGAAGAAAGAAACTTGAAAGAGTCAGTAGAGGATATTACATTTTCCTCGACCCACCTCCTTTAAACTTCTTCTTAGTGCACTTGAGTTGGTATTTTGAAAATACAAGAACCTATATGATATTACTAGTTAGGTTTAGAAGATTAATTTTTAGGGGTTCGCTGAGATTCAAGGATCAAAAGGGTGAGAAGAGAAGAGGAATGGGTGCCCTTTTTATAAGGGAGGAGAGGGGCACCTTTGGAAAAACATAAAATATTATTTTATAATAAAGTCATATTCGGTTTATAATAGCACCAAATTGATTTATTTCGAAGCTAAAGTGGGGATGGGTCTAAATCCTCTCAACAAATAGGTTTTAGAAAAGTTTAGTTTACTATTTTAACCTTATCATTTAGATTTAACTCTAAGTTAAATAATTAACTTTTATCATGTCTTCTTGTTTTCTTACACTATATGGTTAATAAACAAACTATAACAAGCCAAAATAACCCTAAGTGGTTCATTATTAATATATATAACCCTATCTAAGTCATTTTTCCGAGCTTTAGATTTTTAGAAATATAATAACAATTAATAATATAATTTTTAAAAAAAACTATTTTATGTCAATTTTGATACTATTTTGTAATTGATTTTTCTGAAAATCATAACAGCATGATTAGTTCAAAAAAAGTTAATTAAATCAGTAATAACATGTCATATTAACCTATAAAATAATTTTAATTCCTAAAAAGTCTCAAATTACATTTATTTGGGTATTTTTAACATCAATTATGTTGATATTTCATTAATAAAGTAATTATTGCAACATCATTGTGTCATAAATAAATTAAATTATTTAATGTCTAAAAATTATAAAATAAAATACAATTAGGTAGAAAATAAATTTATCTTTCTAATTAATATTTATAGTATAATTTATCTATTGTATAACCCAGTATTAGATTTTCTTTATTTATTAAACATTGATTTTAACTATTTTAACTCTTTTTTAAATATAATAATAATAATTTTCTTAATCTAATCCAAGTGGACCTAAAGGGTAATATTTTATTCCTAATGTTGTCTTTGGTCAAATTACACTTATTCAATAGAATTAAGACATGTGTTAGTGTAATAATAATATCATTTTCACCCTTAATTGCCCTATTTACTTTTAACCATGGTAAATAAAAGTAAAAAGTTACTATTCACCAAAAATTATTTTTTTGTTATTAAACCAAAATTGAAAACTTGATATTACCAGTTTCTCACAGATTTCAGAAATTCCACTCATAGAAGCGGTAAAATTATGTTTTATGTAAATTTTCAAATTCACCAAGGTAGTGGGTAAAAGACGGTGAAAAGTTCAATAAAATTTTTATATATCTAAAATTATTATAAAATGACTCTAATTAATTACATTGAACTTATATAGATATT